>JAPTYO010000012.1:18594089-19844089 GCA_036873135.1 Clarkia xantiana subsp. parviflora
TGTTAAGTTTAACTAATAAATATCTTATTCTTTTAAAAAAATATATGATATTAAATTTTAAAAGTTTTATAAAATTAAATGTGTTGAAAATTATATTTTTACTTAAATGTTGACGCGAATGATGCGAGTGGGAAGGAAAACGAGATATATTGTAGAGCCACGGAAATGTGTCGCCTACACTTGACGACCCAAGTTATCGTAGACGCATAGAGTTTCAAAATGTCGAAAAAAATGTTAAGAGGTAGAAATGAGAGGGAAAGGAAAAAGAATGTTGTTTGCATGAGCATTACAATTTGTAGAACATCCGTCCGCCGTGTTTTGTTTAATACATGTGTCAGAACGGTACTACATGACTCTTAGTCATGTATGTTTGAACGTTAATATAACAGCGTACGCAAATGAGAGTCGTGCAAAGAATTAATTTTACTAATTATTAAGGAATTTTGTTATTGCTAATAAAAAAACTCTAATCTCGACGTAAGTTACGTCATCAGAAGTCGAGTATAGGTATATTCGTAGTATTTGAATTCTACGTGTATTTGGGCGATTTTTTTTATGAAAGCTGCATTGACGTTGAAGACACGTGTCGCCTCCCGGTGGTTGATGCTCTTGTCTTGGAAAAATTCTACCATGTCTAGTCTCTTTATGAGAAAGTATTTTGTGTGACGCTTATACCACGTCATCAATGCCACGTGGTGTGACGAATTAATAGAAGTGTGATATTTGGAAATTTTTCCAAATTATCAAACTTTCAACTAATTAAAAAATTTCCATTAATTACCAACAAATCATATTTAATAACTTTAGATTTTTTTTTTCTAAAATACTATTAGATTGAGTGAACAGTTTAGCTGTATAAATCCTAGAGGGCTAAATTGGACGTACAGTTTGGTCGGGTGAACCCTAGATGGCTTAAATTGGTGGTTGGGTGAACTCAATTTTAGCCGTTCACCCAGCTAAACGGTTCGTCCAATTTTAACCCTCTAGGGTTCACTCAGTCAAACTGTTCACCCAGTCTAATAGGGTTTTAGAAAAAAAAAAAAAAAAAAAAACTAAAACTAAAACTACCTAATCCGTTAATTACTCAAATTCTAAAAATAACTAAACTATAAAATTATTTAAAATCTAAACTCAAAAAAACATTTTCTTGAAGAAATAAAACTCAAGAGAAAAAAAATTGCATTAATAACTTGTATTTATCTTTTTCCTAAAAAGTTGCATGTGATAAATAGTATATTAACAATTATTTTTCATTAATTAAAAGTTTGCTGGTGTGGATTTTTTTTTTCCAAATTTCATGTTTTTTTTAGTTTGTCACTCCACGTGGCGTTAGTGACGTGGTATACGCATCATACAAAATACTTTCTCTGTATGTATTGGTCCTTTCAGAAGACATTGATGTCCACGTGTCGGTCTTTGCTTGACTCAAGGCTTTTGAAAGACGGATCTACCCTTCAAATATTCCAAAATGCATAATAGATAGACTCAATATTATCTTCTCCAAGGGCCCATTTGCTAACCGAAGCTCGACCCAATTAATACGCTGGATGAGTCGTTATGTTCATAACTCTAAGTCAATTGAAATTTAGCTAAAATAAAATACAATATTCTAAGTTTTAAATAGTCTATTTATTTATTTCTTAGGGAGGAAAATTAATAAATTTGAATTAATTTGATTGGATTATGCTCGACTTAAAAACCCTCCAATTGGTAGTCACTGTTCGCAACTCTACATAGTGGTACACCTCGGAGGTTTTCCGGCCACCGCACAAAGCTCACGACAACTTAGATTATTCACCCCTGCCTTCGCTCCACGTCAATCATCCATACCAAAACTTCAGACCTAACAAGCAATCTCATCTGTAGCCTACACGAGTAGCTTCCGTCGAGTTATACACGAAAGGAATGGATTTTCATACTCCCTTTGCCACCGACCAAACAACCCTTCCGGAAGTCTTATCAGCGTTTAAGGCCTGTTGTATCCCTGTTCCTGCTCAAATCCTTTATTACAAAGGTAATCATCACTCTAAGCTCAGAAGTCCTCCCTGCAGAAGCCGCCCGACGATCTGTCAGCTTGTCTAATCCACAACATCAATGCCCACTACCACCCAACTGCTAAATACTCTCATAGATCCCGAGCTTGTATATATCTCCCCACAGAAAATGGGATGCTTTCACTCCAAACTCAACCATTCATCAAAACCCTATCCTCCATCGAGATTTCCTCTTCAAAACACAGACAACCAACACCAGACCCCTACTCGACAGCCACCACTCCAACTCACGACACGTCCCAACTCACCCCCCCCCTGTCGGACGTCGGAAATGACCCGGCCCGGCTCGGTTTTACGGTCCTCTTTGAAAACAACTCTTTTGGTATAAAAATTCGGGCATATGAGATTACCCGGGGAGATGATAAAAGTAGAGTCGCCACCGACTAATTAAGGCTAGTCGGAATTCTAGAATCTCCTAGGTTCTATTATAGCAACCTAGGGTTTAAAAAATGGTCTGCGTCCAGAGTTATGGGTCCGGGGGTTCGGTTACGTTTTAAAAGCTCGGAAGCTAGAAAAATCGCCCTTTCGGTACTTAGTTTGTCATTTTGCCATTTTTATTTGATTATCATGATTATACCCATAAAAGATTAAAAATATATATATATATATATACTAAGCGATATTTAAGGAGAATATAAAGTAATGCAGTAAATTAAACAAAATACGTAAAATACGACACGTTAAATAAATATATATACATAATATGACATAATAGGTATAGATAAGTAAACAAAAGAGCACATATATATAATAATAATAAAGAAGATGGAAAGCGTATATGATGCATATATATATAATAAGTAAAACTAAAAATTATATATATTATGATAATAATAAACAAAATGGAAGCGTATATATATAATAATAAGCAAAATTAAAGCATATATAATAAATAAATAAAACGTACATATAATGCGTATATATATAATAATAAGCTTTTTTGGAACATTTTTTGTAGATTAACCTTCATAAATATATAACATTACACAAAATAGAAATATTAACATATTGTAAAATACTTAAACATGAAATATACTTTAATCAAATATATAACAATATAATAAAAGAGAGTTTACCTAAGGAACCATGAAATGAAATACCATAGTCGGAATCGGGATCGAAAAAACTATCAAAACCGATCAAGATAACAACACTTCTTATATAAAAACACTCTTCGAGATACATATATTATGAGACCACCTCAACTCACATTTATCCTCACTCACACATATATCGCTGAGCTCTATGTGATTTTCTTCTCTCGGTCAGACTCCCCTTTCCCACGATTTTTAATCCTCTATTTATAGAGAAGATATTTTCATATGAAAACCACTTGCAGTATGGGGCATGTATATGGCAGTAGTAATAATATCAGCATGGGAGCGTGGCATTGGTAAGTGTAAAGCTGATCTTCTTCATCCTCTTTAATATTTAATCTTTGTATTTTTTTGTCACTTTTCATTTCATACTTTAAAAATTCATAACTTCTGATCACTATCTCTGATTGAGTCACGGTCAGTCCCGTTGCATTCGTGATTTTCCGAGCTTCAAAATAAGACCCATGTTGATAGGATTCTAATAAAAATGATTCACGCGCTCCGTGTCCCGGGACTTTTCCTGTAATACATACATACTTAAATTAGCTATATATACACATAATATATTTATATATATATGATATAATATAATAACCCGAGCAAAAATCGGGTGTTCACACCCCCCCCCACCCACCAACCACCTCACCATAATCAATCACTCTCCTCACTCAGATTACCGACGCGCCTCCACATTCTCCATGCACACAAGACGCGCCCGGAGCGTGTAACTTACGCTCCAAATCCCAGACCTAACAATCTCGTCGAGGAAGAAGATGGCCATGGTTCACTTTCCCGCCATGCTCACAGGCCTCCTCAGGTAGGCCCTCCAGTCATTCAAGCGAGGCCCAAATCCAGTCCAAGCCCTTCATCCCAGCTCAGCAGTCCCTCTGGTGGTATTGACTTACAAGATCAAATCACCTGGCCTGACCCAAGCCCGGCCCAGCTCATCAAAGACTCAGCCCTTAATAGATGAATTCAAGCTCGGTCCAGGGAGAAAGCCCAAATCCGGAGCCATCACCATAAAGAAGCCAGCCCAACTTCGGAGATCGCGTTTCTGGGCCTTCATCGGGTCGAAAAGGACACGACCCAGACTCTAGACCCAGGAGGAAGCCCATATAGATTCGCCTCCTCTCCTGCACCGGGTTCGTGGGTGAGGACGGTACACCCGGTCTTAAAAATAGCATTTTTGGGCTCTTTAGACCGGACTGACCTATCCTCGACGAACCGGTAAGCTTCTAGAATCCTGCATCTGACCGGATCTCTCCGATTAATTCACCCCAACCCGAGGTAATGGACTCTATCGACTGGTCCTTAATTTTAGTTGTGAGATTCTTTCTTAATAATCGTGTTAGGCGGGACCTCATAGAGAAATGTATGGAACAATTTTGGAAAATCGAGAAGGAACTAGAAATCTTTATTAGGACAGACCAAGTTGTCACTTTCTCTTTTGAAAACCTCCTAGATGTTAAGGAAGTCCTAGTAAATGCACCCTATGCGATAGACGGTTCCCTTCTGATAATGTCCGAATTCCCAAAAAATGCAGTTCCAGATGTGATTAGCACGCACAATGTCCCGTCCTGGATAGAATTAAAAAACCTTCCCTCCGGCTCAATGAATCTACAAACAATTTTTGAGATCGCTTATTGTGTTTGCGAAGTGCTACAAATAGGCGAGAATTTGTCTAAACCCTGGGAAATAGCTTGCCCTAGGGTCCAAGTAGCCCTAGATGTGGATATACCAGTGATACCCGGTATGTATCTTCCCAATAGCCCACCCGACAGAACGGTAACTATCGTGTACCGTAATGGCCTCCCTTGCAACGCGTGCGGTCGCTTTGGCCATCGGGAGAAGTTATGTCCCACACCGAAGCGCCTAGTCGAGGACCAACTTCTTTGCTGTAAATTCTGGGTCAACAGTCATCCTGGGATGCAAGCGATGGAGCGTGTGGCGGGTATTCTCTATAACCCCAAAAACAACAAAGGAAACAGAAGAATACTAAACTGGATCAAATGGGACCCGGTGGTGGGTTTCAGCGCACCCGGTAACGATAATACCAACAGACCTTCCAGACCCAGAATGCCGAAGCACAAGCAACCTCACCAGGCGGAATCCTCCCACCAAGCACATCAAGCACCTGGAAGCCAGGCCCCCACCTGGGGACAGTCCAACGAAGCCAGGTTCCAGAATTTCTTGGACGTAGCCCTTGCAATGGTGATTCCACAAATGGCACAACACAACCTGAGCAACGCATCCGGTTTGGCACTGCTAATGCATCCTAGCCCAATGATCTTTGGTTCCCATACGACCCAGGAATTGCCTCAGCCCCCGAACATCACCACTGCTTGGAACCCCATACTCTAGAACCAAAACATCGATTGGTCCGGCGGAATCGCACCTGAGGAATTCGGAAACCCAAGCTCCTACATACCCACCTCTGACCTCCAACAGAATACACTCCACTCAATACACTCCCCCCTTGTCAGAACCCTCCTTCTCCACCACCACCCCTGTTTTCCATGTTGGGAACAAACCTCCTTACTCGTCCGGAAAAACCTTACCAATCCTCTTGCCCATCATTGCCAGATTTCAATTTCGACTTGGGGCTGGATGACATTAAGATACACTTGTTAACATAGTGGTCACCGCAAGAAGAATTGCACAACCAGCAGGAGAGACAGAGGACGGAAGTCCTCCATCTGTTAGAAGACGAACCTCATGTTAATATTGCACCGGCAACACAGGACAGGCCTGAAGGAAGATCCGAGCCCCCACCGAAGGGCAAGGATACATCAGACCCAATGGAAATAGAGAGCTCCGAGCCTCCACTGGCGGGCGAGGAATCGTTTACGACAAGACGCCCTGGAAAGGAACCCATGACCTCCCAGATGGAGGCTATGGAAGAGGAGTTGTGCCCGAAAAAGAGAAACAAGAACAATCCACCTCCAACCGTGACACTCCCACGATGCTTCTCCCCACGCATTGGAGCCAGAATGTCAGTCAGTTTGAGGCCTTTCCACGAGCGTGCCATCCGTCGCATACTTATGCAACAACCTGTTATCTCGGAGGTAGTACTTTTTCCACATATGCATTCTCCGTTTCAATTCTTAAATATCGACCCTTTGGAGAGGATTGAGTTGTCAAGTACGGCAGGTCTTGTTGCGACCTTGCCGGAACCATTATGATTATCTTGTCTTGGAACTGTCAGGGGGCAGGGAATAACCTGACAGTCCAACATATTAGAAATATTATTAGTATACATAAACCTAGTATAATATTCATAGCAGAAGTTAAGAGTCAACTAGATAGACTCAACTCAGCCACTTCTCGGGTCGGGCTTACTAGAAGTTTCTCCGTGCAACCAGATGAAACAAGATGGGGATTAATTTTGGCCTGGGACGACCGTATCAACCTAGAGTCATTCATTCCAACCAAAAAACTATCCATACTGTCATCCCATTACCTCAAAGAATCAACCCCTGGGAAGGTTCTTTGGTTCACGCCCCCTCCAAACCTTGTAAACGGCCCCAATTTTGGGATGAGCTACTCTCCTACAAAAAACTCTAGACCTAACTTGTCCCCCTGGTTAGTATTAGGCGACTTTAATGATATCTGGAGTTTTGAAGAAAAGGAAGGCGGTACCCAGGTCCTTGCAAACAGAATCTTACAAGCTCATAATCGATCTGATTCTCTCGACCTGTTAGACCTGGGCTTCTCGGGACAAAAATTCACTTGGTCAAATCTACGCGACCCCCCCCCCCAAATCTAGTCCGCGAGAGACTTGACAGGGCATTCAGCAACCCGGAATCCCAATTCCTTTTCCCAACCGCAACGAACCGACATCTTCAAACAGTTGCCTCAAATCACTGCCCAATACTTGTAAATTGCTCACCGGAGAAACAAGTGGCCCGGCGTAACCGCCCATTTCGTTTTGAGGCAATGTGGTTGGATCATCCTTCGTTCATTCTGATGCTACAGAAATCATGGCAATGGCTCCCCAGAGGTAACCCATAACAAAGCCTATGTCAAAAACTACGCCTCCTCAAAGCGGACGTCAGGAAGTGGAATCAAACAACCTTTGGCAACATCGACATAGCCATCAGGAATTGTCTCAACAAATTGAACTCGCAGCAGGAGAATAACGTCTCCACATCGTCTCACGGAGTTATACACTTATCATGAGGTAATGTGGAGACAAAAGTCGAGACAGTTGTGGTTAACCGTCGGGGACATAAACACGAAGTTTTTTCATGCGTACACTCTCATGCGAAGGAGACGTAATGCCCTCTTAACGATTGATCTAGACGATGGGACATCAATCGATAACCCGGACGAGGTGAAGCGACATGCGACAAACCATTACCATTCCATTTTCCAAACACAACCAAATCTCGCTTTCCATCATCGACACATCCAACACTCTACGAATCGGGCTAACCCAAAAGTCTGTGCTTTGTTTGGATATAAAAAATCTGGAAACAGATGCGGCGCTATCCCAACTTGGACCTGCAAAGTACCCGGGCCGGACGGATACCCTCCTCGTTTTTTCCAGCATACATTTATAACCACAGGGAATGATTTGACAAAGGCAATCTGACATTTTTTCTTCGACGGCAAGATGGACCCAGAAACGAATTGCACCACAATTGTCCTCCTGAAATGCGAATTTCCACGATGCATGAAAGATTGGCGACCAATAGGTTTGTGTAACACAACCTACAAAGTGGTCGCAAAAAATTTGGTTAACCGTATCCAGCAGATAATCCCAGATCTAATTTCACCGTTCCAAACGACCTTTGTCCCAGGAAGAAGCATCACATACAACACTTTCCTTGCACATGAGCTGCTCCACACGATAAAAATGAGAAGAAAGGGTAGCAAAGGACTTTTGGCTTTGAAACTCGATATGAGTAAAGCATATGACATGGTATAATGGTCATTCCTTAACTTCGTCTTAAAATCTATAAGCTTTCCAACAAAATTCATAAATTGGATTATGGAGGCTTAACCACCTCTTCCTGTCAAATTCTGATCAACGGGGAAGTGACTACACCTTTCAAACCGACAAGAGGTCTAAGACAAGGGGACCCCCTGTCTCCTTACCTCTTTATCTTGGTAGCCCAAATGTTGTCTCAAGAATTATCTAGAACCCAACTGGAGGGCCGAATACAGGGAATTAGACCCGGAAAATTCACACAGGAGTTCACCCACCTTTTGTTCGCAGACGATAGCTTTTTTTTCCTTGAAGCCTCTCCGGAGAATGCAACCAATCTTAAGGAAATCATAGATGTATACCAGAGGGAATCAGGCCAATTGATCAATTATAGCAAATCAAGCATTCGATACAGCCCGAATGTCCCAGATTCAGTGGCCTCTAATATTTCGGACATTTTAGGTGTCCGAGATATGTTACCAGAAGAATTATATCTGGGTCTACCAACAGATTGGTCCAAATGCAAAAAACGAGTGGGAGAAAAAATTGTCCAAAGAACCACTTCAAGAATACAGGGATGGATGAACAAACTGCTATCTCCTGCTGTAAAAGAAGTGCTTATCAAATCAGTCGTCAGTGCGATACCAACTTACAAAATGTCTTGCATAAACTTGTCAAAAAGAACGACAAGTCATATCGACAAATTGATCCGACATTTCTGGTGGAACACAGATGACACAAAAAAGGGGATACACTGGGCGTCATGGGATAAGCTGTGTCAACCGAAGCAAAATGACGGGTTAGGATTTAGAGATACACAGGCTTTCAACTTGGCCCTTTTGGAAAAACACTCAGTAAGAGTGATAACATACAAGGATTCTCTCTGGGTCAAATGCGTTAAAGACAAGTACCTCAGAAACACAATATTTTTCAACGCTAAACCACAACAGTATCACTCACCTGTCTGGACAACGTTGACCAAATTACAGAAATTTCTTCTAAAAGGAACAAGATGGCATGTCGGAAATGGCCACTCCATCAACTTCTGGACAGACCCCTGGGTGCCCAACAAGAGCCACTTGAAGGACTGGGTTCCCCAAGGCACGATCACCCCAAACGTCAAGCTCAATCATTTCATCTCCAACGGTCGCTGGTTGATGGACAATCTGGAAAACCTTCTCCTTGCTGTCATCACTAACACAATTTCCCTATTAGAACTCCTACTTTTCAACACTCCATACATGCTCCTATGGCTCCACAGTGATACCGGCATTTACACCGTAAAGTCCGGTCATCACTTCATTTACTCATGTCTCCATCCTGAGACAGAAGGAATCTCTTCTGCAACCACCAAGATCGCCAATACATCCTTTTGGAAGAAACTGTGGAACTCCAGGTTGCCTCCAAAAATTTGTATGTTCATCCGGAAGGGCTGCAACAACAGTTTGCCACTCGGGCAGAACATCCAATGATGAATTCCCTCATTCAATCCCATGTGTCATCTTTGCTCTCAATCAAACGAGACCTGGGATCATGTCATGTGGAAATTTCCTTTTGCGGAAAGAGTGTGGTCTAGTTCGAATTTGGGTATTCACCCAACAGCCACTCCATTTCGTTCAGTTATGGAGTGGCTTTTTGAGAAGGTCCCAGGGAGTCACTTCCCAGTAGGGGTGAAACCAAAATCCGGTTGGTCCGAAAAACCGGTGAAAACCGATCCGGTCCGGACCGAAAAAACCGAATCCGAAATATACGGTTTGGTTTTTGGTCGGATTTTTTTACTCTAATTCGGTTTTTCGGTCCGGTTCGGATTTTAATCTTTGAGGACCGTGGGGACCGAACCGACCGTTATGCTAACTAAATGTATATAATATATATTATATTAGTTGATATTAATCAATATAATTAATTCATTAAGTTTATAAAAATTATGAAATAAACATTTATGAATAAGATTTTTTCTAATTTTGTTTTATAATTTATTTAATTATAATAATTGACGTTATTTTTCATTTCGCTTTGATAAATTCCATGAAAATAACGAGAATTTTAAATAATAATTGTTACTTTTGGATTTTCGGTTTAAACCGAAAAAACCGTACTACCAATGGACTGTTTATTTTTTCTCACATGGTTTTTTGGTCGGATTTTTTTAAGGAAAAAAATCGGACCGAAAATATGGATAACCGACCGAACCAAGCAAAAAACCGGTCCGACCGGTCCGGTTTCACCCCTACTTCCCAGAGCCTGATGTCGACTTTTTTAGTCAGAAATGCTTGATCTTGTGGAGAATTTGGTTTGAGAGGAACTTAGTTATCTTCCGACAGAAGATCCCCTCTGCGGTCTCTGTTATGTACCTAATACATAGGGCTGCTTTTGATTGTGCTAACATGTTTGATTTTGTTCGTTCTCTAGGCAGGCAGTCCGGAAACACCCGAGCTCCCTTGAGACCCAGTATCACAACCTCGTCACACACAAGACCCACCATTGTGTGTGACGAGGCAGTCAGAAGTACTACTAATACTATCTTCGGAGCCGCAATTTTACTAAACGAGAGTGGGAATATCTCGGCGGTCTCCATCACTTCGACATTCGGTGACGACCCCCTCCTCGCGGAAGGTTTGGCTTGCAGGGCAGGACTTTTGTTAGCACGTTCTTCCCGTCGAAGTCCCCACACTTTGTTCACAGACTCGACAAACTTGCTGAAACATATATTCTCCTCATCTACGGGCTGTATTCCATCCCTGTTCGGCGTCGTCCATGATATTAGATTTCTTTTAATCTTGCTTTCGGTTAATATTAAGACAGTTCCTAGGTCTCATATTTTACTAGCACATAACATTGTTTCATTAGCAGCTACGACTGATGTAACAGGATGCTGGTTTGCCCCCGATATTTCTCATGTTTTCGGGGATTTCAGTGACTCTTTTGCTTCATGAATGCGGTATAATATGTGTTGCTTTTGAAAAAAAAAATTTGATTGGATTGGATAATTCCTTGGCATATATTTTTTTTTTTTCACAGTGATTGCTTTGTGCTGACTAATAATACGGGTTTGATTATGTTTAAGAAATATTCATAATGCACACACTTTTATAGTGAAATTAAATTAGAACCCCTTTTTTGTTTTTAAAAAATAAATGAGCAATAATATAATAATCTGAAGTCAAGCTATGCTCGATTATACTTTCTACTTTAAGTTAATATATAAAATTAAAAGTACAATTTAAAATTACGGTAGGCTAAGATTAATTAACTAAATGAGTATGTAATCTTAATCAGTTAATTATAGAAGCACGTGATTCATTCAAGGCTATTGTATTTATTTATAGCAGTGGGTCAGTGACGATAAAAAAAAAAAAAAAAAAAAAAAGGGAAGATTTCGAAAAACATTATCAAGTACGCCATTAATTAAGTGTATATGGTATGTTTCGGCTCCCTTCTAATTATTAATATATACAATGGTATCTTAAACTTCTCACCCTAATTTATTTTACTCTCTTTCCCTTTAAGAATTGAGAGGCTTGCCTTGGACCACATTATTCATATTTTTAAATTGTAATAAAATATAATTTATTTGATCAGTACAGACATTCTCATTTAATCTAATAATAATAAATAAATAAATATAATATATCATATCATATCATAATTCATAAATAAATAATAACATTTATTTTGAACTTTGTCTATACAAATATTAAAGTATACAAAAATAAAGAACCTATTTAGTGTCTCAGGTTTATCTCAAGTTTCAGTTTGGTGTCTCAAGATTAAAGTGTTGATATGGACTGTTCCAAGTTTAAATAGTGTTGTAATTTTGTTTTCTGTTAAATTTAGGAGTTAAGTTTAACAGACTTAGATGAAAAGACCATACTGCCCCTAAACCCATTTCGGCCACCCACCTCCGATTACAGCCACCCACCTCTGATTCCGACCCACCCACCGCCAACCACTCCGATTCCAACCCACCCACCTCCAATTCCGGCCACCCACCTCCAAACGAGATGATTCCGGCCCGATTCCAGCCGATTATGGCCGACTACGGCCCGATTCCAGTCGACTTCGGCCGATTTAGGGTTCCGGCGGTGAAGAGTAGCTGACCTGATTTAGGGTTACGACCGATTCCGGCCTTATGGCCTATTCCGGCCCGTTTCCGGCCAAATCCGGCCAATTCCGGCCGATTCCGGCCAATTTAGGATTCCAACCGACTTAGGGTTCGGTCGATTTAGGGTTCCGGCAGTGGAGCAGTTGACCTGATTTAGGGTTCAGGGGTAATTTGGGGATTTTCAATTTTATTTGATCATGTGCTGGTCACATGACCGAATTCTGTTAAATTTAACATCAAAATTTGACGGAGACACCAAATAGCAACACTATTCAAACTTGGAACGGTATAAATACGCGTCAGACACAAAACTAAAACATGAGATAAACTTGAGACACTAAATAAGTTCTTTTCCCAAAATAATGATAAGAATAAGATTCGTCCTTTTTTGTTTTCCAAAGATAAGATTAGAACTTGAATTCATGAATTTTGCTTTTAAAAGTAAAGATATCAATTACTAAGTTAAGTTAAATTTATTTAAAATAATAATGCAAAAACGCGCTCATGTGTTGTCTCTGTTATAGTGTTATTATATATATTAATCATTATGAAGAAAGTAAAACAAAACAACAACCAACAACTGGGATCCCATTACTTCGATGCATACTTTTCGTCATTTTCTCATGAATCGTCGTGTAGATAAGATCTGACATATATATATATATATATTATTTTCTAGGTTAAAGGTCTTTTTGGTACCACATGTTTGTAAAAATTACATTGTTCATCCCACTAGTATTTTTTCGTACCGAATTGGTACCATATGTTTCCAAACCTTACTGTTTTGGTATCTCCGTTAGGGTTCTGTAAAAAAACAGCCGTTAAATGGCATGTGCCATGCACGTGACCAGCCCAAAACTTTCAACTTTGTTACAATTTAGTCCATCTAATACATCCCTAACTTTTATTTTGTTCAATTTAGTCTTAAAACTTCAAAACCAAACCATTTTCCCAAATTGACCTAGCCGGACTTAGCCTAGGGCTAGGTCAATTTGGGGAAATGGTTTGATTTTGAAGTTTTAGGACTAAATTGAACAAAATAAAAATTAGGGATGTATTAGATGGATTAAATTGTAACAAAATTGAAAGTTTTGGACTGGTCACGTGCATGGCACATGCCATTTAACGGCCGTTTTTGACGGAACCCTAACAGAGGTACCAAAACAGTAAGGTTTGGAAACATATGGTACCAATTCGGTACGAAAAAATACTAGTGGTATAAACAGTGTAATTTTTGCAAACATATGGTACCAAAAGACCTTTAACCCTATTTTCTAACTATAACTATAATTAATATATATGACTTATGAAGTGTTGTTGGCCAAAAAGAAAGTAACATGACTCTAATCATTGAGCTAAGCTAACCGTACGAAGACACCTAATCAAATTTGAAGCGCAATCTTTTGTACTTATTAAAAATAATTGTCCTTTTTGTCGATATCATATTAGGTTGTTGTCAATCTTTGCTTAAAGTTTAAATACATATTTAGTTACCATTGTTTCTTACATTTAAAGTAACAGTTACTTGCTTACAAAGCAAAGTTATATAGACATTCTACTATCATTTTACTTAGCATTACTTATTATATTCATTAGGGTTAATAACTAAAAAACTGTCCAAGGTTTACCCTATGTTAAAATTAGGTGTCTGAAGTTTGAAATGTTAAAATGGACTGTCCCAAGTTTCATTTTTGTTGAAATTTGGTGTCTTTGTGCGTCTTTTCAACCTCATTCCATCATTTTCATCAACCCACCAACCAACTCATAATCCATCGCTCTTTACTTTTCACAAAATCGTCAAAATTCACCTAAAAATTGAACATTAAAAAAAAAGTTTCAAGAAGAGTGGTGTAGAGTCATTTTCCAAGAACAATAGAGCGAGATTTACATGCCCGGATGTGACCAACTTTTTAGGTGACGGTCCCGGCAAGATGACGAGAAGGGAGTGTGTATGAGAGCTCGAATTTGACAGACGGTTTCGTCGGAATTGACTTCTCTAAAGTAATCACACCGAGACACCAAATTTCAACAAAAATGAAACTTGGGACATTCCATTTTAACATTTCAAACTTCAGACACCTAATTTTAACATAGGGTAAACCTTGAACAGTTTTTTAGTTATTAACCCTATTCATTATGTGTGGATCCATCTTATTTTCCAGGTAAATAGTAGAAGAAATATATATCCCTAACAATGTAAAAATATTCATTTTTAGTGTCCTACATTCATTACTCTATTACAAGTTAAGATTATTCTATATACGAAGCAAATTTGTTGCAGACGAATACCCTCTTGAGAACCCATTAGCATACTCATGACAAATATATAAATAAATAAAAACAAATTGGTAGTACATAATTAGTTACTTATGTTTGTCAATGTGGCTGTTTGGTTCAATGTGTTTTTTAGTTACACATATTTACAAATTGAAATGTTTGATTACATTTTGATAAAATTTTCAAAATACAATTCATATATTCATTCTTTATCATGTTCTCTATCGCCTTCTTCGTCAAATTAATCAAGTTTTTCATTAATAAAGACTAATTATTCAAAATCGAATATTGAGTTCGAATTAAAAATGAAAATGTTGAAGTTTTATTTTATTTTATTTATTTATAAAGAACTTGATAAATTTAATAAATAATACCACAATAAATAACACTTTAATATGTTGAATGTAAAGCTATAAATGTTATTTTATAACAATTTAATTATATTGAATTAAACGTAAATGACTAATTTGAATCATTTAATCACATTCTGAAATGTAAGAAACTAAACTATTAGATTTAAAAAAAATATCATTTAATCATATTATAACAAAAAAAAAAGCAAGTTTTATTTTACACAAATATAAATAATTAACTAATGTATTTAATCCTAAAAATAAATCACACTTTACTAATGAATATATAAATAAATCACACCCTCTCAAGTCCCACGTGAGTCGTTGGCCAAAAAGAAGTCCCGCGTGAGTCGCGCAATCAATTGTTACCGTATAATCGAGCCGCTGCCCTGAAAGCTATCCGGCTCGGCTCAAGCTGCCAAAGAGCCGTCTCAGTAGGAATTTCATCCTTGAAATTGAATAAGGTGTCTTATTGACCCCTGAAACTACGATTTCAATCAAAATCCACCCAGATTTAATGCAGCCGCAATCTTCACAAGTTGAAGATCTTTTTTACTTTCGCTTATTACAATAAAACAATTATTTATTATAAAACTTAAAAATAAAGATTCTGGTTTTTGAGTTTCTCCTTCCTTGGAGCTCTTCAACTCAACTCAGCTCAGCAATGGACGCTCAAAACCCTCACCTTTCCTCCTTTGGTTCTCTCTGCAACCTGTAATCCTCTTCCGCTTTCAACTTCTACAGCTCCACCTTTGTTCCTCTTCTTCATTTCCACGCCGAGCTATCTTCTCGTCGGCTGCAGTACCTGTGTATTTAACTCCAATGCTATGGCGGACTGAATTTCCTCAACTTGAAGCTGCCACTTCTACTAAGATTCAGGTTTTTTGTTCGTGGAGTTCGCTTCCGGAGCTCAATTCCGCAAATCTGTACACTTCTCAACTCGTCGAAAGAACATTGTGTTTGTGCAGTTTGGAAGTTTAAGGAGGATTAATTTCAGGTAGATCTTACGCTCCTGGGTTGGTTCGCCTCGTTTCTTTGTTTGTGCGTTAGTTTCGTTTCCAGATTCAGAGTTTCTAGCTGCTTCTGAATCAGTTTGCTTACTTTCTTTATTTTTTAGATGCTATGTTTAATGTGATAGTGCACAGTTGAACAAGCAATTAGATTCATCGGGAGGTGGAAGAACAATCGATATGCTCTTTACGAATCTTCAGTTTTCTGTAGCTTTATATTCGATTGAATACTACCATAGTGATGTGCACTGGTATGATACTGTATGATAATAGTAAGGGCAAAAATCTTGCAGCTTTCTTCTTATAAGCTCATCATCAAGTTTTTCTTAGTTTTACGCAGTCTCTTCAAATGATTTTTTTTTTGTGAGGAGAAACATTACAAGCTGTCAATATGGAGCTGCATAAACAAAGTTCAGATTCACTCTCATTTCAAGAATACTATTCAGGATGCTCAATAGTCAGTTCCTAATTATTTTCTTGTTGATTTCTTTAGCTCCTAGTTGATAGTTGATACTGCATACTCTTATTTCAATTATTTTAATTTGATATGGCTTGTTTACGCTGTTTCAGTACCTTATTTGCTCAATTTTGACTCTCTTTGTTCTTGGTTTCCTGTAAAGATTGTGAGCTAGTTACTTGGAAGTTGGAGCACACTAATGCCTTATGTGATTCTCTGTTTCCAGGAAGAAACCTTTGCACGATTAAGGTACTTTTAGGAGCTTGCTGAGCTTAGTGTACTAAAATCAGGGATTTTGTGATTAAGAAGGAATGCTGTCAGCCTGCATTGTACTGTAATGAAGATCTCACAGGTGCAAACCTTATTGCCTTTTCTTTTGTAAGATGATATTTACTCTATATAATTCAATTTCGTGTTCTTATTTGGATCTTTGCATATCTTATGTATGTTTCTCTTTTCACTTATGCTTGTCTCTTTCATTAGTGATGTTCAAAGCTTCCACCTTTTTGGCTGGCAGATTACTGAAATGTATGTGCTGCTCTGTTTACGAGCTAACTAGCTTATCTTAGGGTTGTTGTTGACTATAATGCCACCTCTATTATTTTTCCTAGATCCTTTTTTTACGTGGATTAGCGATAGCTTATCAGAATTCTTCACCCACTGACTAATTTATGCTTTATACTTCTACTCTGCCTTCCAATGCTTTAATTTTCTTAATATCAAAATATTTTAGGGTGCACAAGAAAGAAAATCTAGGGGTCAAGGTTCTCATGATTCCCAGAGCGACCAACCGAATACAAATAATAATGGTGCTGAAATTACGTTGCCCGACTCAAGTTCAATCTCAACTTCAAGCAATGAAAGCAAGAAAGTCTCACGTCAAGATATTGAGCTTGTAAGACAATATGGTCTAACTTTGATATTCGTTCATACTTTAGTGTACTTATTGATTAATGGTTGGGACTCGGTTAATGATGAATCATGTTTGTGTGGCTCTTGTAGGTCCAAAATCTGATAGAACGTTGTCTGCAACTTTATATGAATAGAGATGAGGTTGTCAAAACCCTCCTGAATCGTGCCAGAATAGATCCTGGATTTACAACATTGGGTAGGTATCTTGAAACATTTCGTCTTCTAATATTATCAATCTAATTAGAAATGTCCTAGACATTACCTCACACCATTTCACCCTTTGATTGTTTGTGTTACTTCAGTGTGGCAGAAGTTGGAAGAAGAAAATGCTGACTTTTTCAAGGCATACTATATTAGGCTAAAATTGAAAAAACAAATCCTTCTGTTCAATCACCTATTGGAGCATCAGTATCATCTCATGAAGTATCCTTTACCACATAAGGTCCCTTTGGCCCCAATGCAGAACGGAATCCATCCTATGCCCGGTAAGTTCTTCATCTACTTACTAGTTCTTGATCATGCCATAATTTCAAGTGTGAAACTTGTATTGATATTGAAACTCAAGAAAATGTGAAATAGGTTGCCATTTTAGGAAAGTGACTGAATAGGATAGTAAGCAGTTCCCATAAATGGAAACAAATTCCCATTTTCCCTCTAAGTTTCACACTTTCAAACATTAGTCTCCCTTTATTTATTTATTGCTAAGATTATTAATCTCGAGTTATTTGCAGTGCAGTTAACAACCTCCCAATGGGCTACCCAGTGCTGCAGCAACCTCCAATGGCAGCAGCAGGTCAACCTCACATTAATCCAATTGGTTGTGGAATCTCTAGCTGCCACGTGGTTAACGGCGTTCCTGCTCCAGGAAATTATCATCCCATGCGAGTAAATTCCAATAATGAGTGAGTTATGTTATAATTGCTTCCTCATTTGTGCTAAACAAACAAAAATAACTTTTTCCTTTTTCCTTTTTTTTTTTAAAGAACTAACTCATAATTGAAGTTTTACTGATAATGCATGCTGTTTGTGAAGTGCTGTGATGAACGGGAATGGTGCTGCTGACCAAGCACCCGCTCTTCCACCTAGCAGTGCCATGTCATCAGTAGTGTCAGATATGGCAGTGAGTCCCTCTTCAGCAGTGTCGAGTAGCCATTTCCCGTTCTCTGCATCCGATATATCAGGAATGGGAGTTGACACATCAGCACTCGATACAGCATTCACATCTGATGTTGCAAATTCGGTGGGTCTGCACCTACATGATGCCGGGACAGGGAATTCTCTCAGGTCATTGGACCAGATTCAATGGAACTTCAGTCTTTCAGATTTCACAGCAGATTTCTCCAACCTCGGAGGTGACCTTAAATATCATTTAATTTCAACTGTGTCATTTGTTGATTCTGAAAGACTTTTAACTGCCATTTGGAATGGAAGTGCAGATTTAGGAGCTATAGAAAACTACCCGGGATCGCCATTTCTACCTTCAGACTCTGAAATTTTACTTGATTCTCCGGAGCATGAGGATATAGGTAGATTCTTCTGTTGGTTATACTAATTTCTTTTTAATTCAAGTAACAGTTAAAAAAGTATGGATGGATCAATGACTAGTTTCTTTTCGATGACTCGGTTTACAGTGGAGGAGTTCTTTGTTGATTCAGTCCCTGGACCATGTTCTCAGTCAGATGAAGAGAAGCCTTAAAGATGGTAAGGCTTTGTTCTGCTTCCCACGGTCATAATCATAGAGTCATTAGGAAAGGATCAGCACGGGAACCTTGTTTAAGTCACGGATGGATTCAGATGAAAAATGAAAAGAGTAAATTCACATCCATCATCTGCGGTTAACAGATGTATTTGCATTCGATGATGACTCGGATCTGCTGTACTAGTAGAATATAGAACTATAATTTGAATTCATAGACCTAGAAGTGCATTTCTGCTTTTGTTATCAGTATTATTGTGATGTGATCATTTCTCTTCACATACATAAAACACAATGGTTACAGAATACTGGTACCTTTTGAAATGCGTTTGCTTCTTCCCACAGGATGCTTACCCCAAACATAAAATAATCATCACTCAGCACTAAATTAGTCCCATAATGAATAAAGTGTTAAATCATGAGTATTTTTACATTCCTATAGCTCAAGACTGGTAAACTGAGGGACTGTAGTGGGTACCTGCTAAAGCAGTCGATTGTATTTACTTTTTATCATGAGTTACTTTAAAAACTTGTAAGACTCATAATGAAAAAAAGGACATGGATGATTGGCCAAGAGAGCCACATCATTTTAACCCTTTTTTGTATTTATTTACAACTACCACAAAGAAGAGAAGAATCTTTCTATGGGTTTAGGGAACTATAAGAACTCCGAGCACCGAACTTGGAGTTGGAGTCACTAGTCCCGCGCTTTGCATACAATGTTCCTCCTCCCCCGGCAGGAGGATTAGAGGGCTGAGCAGGAGACAGAGACTGGAAGTTAGTGTTACCAACAAACCAATAGAGTGCCCATTTCAGATTGCAGAGCGTATATTTGAGAGCTTTGGTCCAATTCTCCTGCTTGTTGAAGCTTTGTGTAATCGAGTAGCTCTCCACTTTATCATTCTCAATCCTATATTTTTATCTTCATTAGTTTTAACTTTTACGACACAAAAATGGGTGCCAAGGATGAGCAAACTTACTTGTAAGGTAATTTGAAACATTTCTCAGCTGGTATGTTGTTTTCTTGGTCTTTCGAGTTGGCAAAATCAGCAAAGTCCTTGAGGCATGTTAGGTACAGTGTCATGGCTTTGTCGTATCGGGTGCTCCAAAACAGATTTACTGGTCCAAACCTGCCAAAAAATAATAATATGCCGAATATAAAACCAAAATTAAATATAAATAATGAGGAAGTTGATGATTCTACTCACAGCTCATATGTGTTGTTGCTGAGGTCCATTATTCGTGGGTAGCTTCCCATTGGAAGTATTTTTATTCGGTATCTAGATTTCGATTAAAAAAGGACAAGAGGGTAATCACAATCCGATATTGGTCATTGGTGTAGTAATCAACGAAAACTAAAGAAGAACAAATGATGTACACATATACGTGAGAAGGATAATTAAGGATACTTACGGGAACTTTGGGCGGAAATACTGGCACATAGTATGTAGTAAGAGGCATGCTTGGCCCCAGGCAGCATTTATCTCATCCCACTCCACCTAAATACCCAGAATTTTGTATCAGCATCATTGATCAGAGAAGATCAATTTTTTCCAGAAAATATAGCAGCCTAATGAAGCTAAGTTATAGGTGGACCCCTTAATATGTGCACGAAATCTTAAGGCCAAGACAATAATAGTATATGCTCACAGGGATTTTTGGAAGCCGTCCAAGTCGGAAATTGTTTATTGTTCCAAAGTCTCCGTCATGCCAGACAGGGAAGGCATCTGTTAGAACGTTCGTTCTCTTCAGCAATTCCAAATGAGCTTGTGAAACTTCTATTTTTGCCGATATAGCGTCTCTTTCTTCCTGTTATTAGTCAATAGTCAATACTCACATTTTTATGTGAAAAAAATGGAAGGCCTATAACGAAAAATAGAGGAGTCATCACTATATATAGGTGTCAATGGATCATGTTGGTTTCCCATGAGAAGAAATGGGGACATCATTAGGATCCATACCAACGAATCTAATATGGTGGAAGAAGACTCTTCAAAAGAAATTAGTCTTTTGCTTGACTAAACGAACGAATCCAATAAAATTTGGTAGAACAGCAGGAAAAAAAGCTTGACAAACCTGATGCGAGATCAGCTGAAACTGGAAATTATTGAATTCATGCCAATACCTGACGAAGAGCCATAATCAATCATATGCAAAGAAGCTAAGAAAAGCAGAATCAACGGTGAATACAAGAAGTTTTATATGCCAATAAAAGGCTGAAGAGACAAACCTCTCCTCCAATTCCTTAAAGCGGCTTGATTTTGCTTCTAGTTCCTTCAGTTCCAATGTAACACCACTAAACTGTTTCTCTGTTTCTTGTATAGCTTGTTCAAGTTTTCTTTCTTCTTCCTCAATCTTAAATTTCATACAATAGCCAACAATTAGAATCTCAACCTCACTGAGATAGATCCACGTGGCACTGTGTGTATCAGTGCTCTAACACCAACAATACGAAATAATGGAGGAAATACAAAGGAAAAGGAAAACTAGAGATTCTATGTTCAGCAATCAATCAACACTGAAAGCTGAAAGTTAAGGCGATGTTACATACCTTCAATTTCTCCTTCTGAAAATCAGCCTCACTAAGAACATCACGTCCCTCGCCCTCCATCTGACGAAGACAGGCTTCATATGCTTCAACATCTCTATTTACATCTTCAACTTCTTTATCAAGTTTATCAGACAAAATCCTCATGCATTCAAGGCACAACGGTTGTTCAACCTATAACATCAATACAAAGAAAGAGATACCTACTTCAAAACTGCACGAGAATAATACAACTTTATGCTATTTAACCACATTAAGTAGAAAAATTTGAACTATATCAAGAAGACATTACTCAAGCCTGCTTATGAGTTATGATAGCTGGGACAGATGGTTCTAACTTCTATCAGAAAATCCATACCTCATAATAGTCATTTGTAGGGCAACAAAAAAGTATCAAAGCGGCCAACTGTGTTACTGAGTGGCCCGTGTGGAAATTAATTTAGAATGAGTATGGAGTTTGATAATACATAAGGCTCCAGTTGATTTTACCAGGAAATATCTGAGACTCGGTTTATCTTTTGAGAACTTCATTGCTAGTCCTTGTTTGTTTTACATTAGGGTAACAACGCACACAAGATAGCAGTTTGCTGGTGCATCCACAAGCAAAATCTACTTTTTTTTTTGGTGAAGAAAATCTACTTTCACTACCATAAAAAATTGAATGAATTCTTACTACCTGAGTTTGAGTTGTTGCGATCTCAAGTGCACGTTTGAGGATTGTTATAGTTGCATTAAATCCGGAATTATTTGGTTGTGAAGGAACGCCATGGCTCCCATCAGATGGAGGTAACTGGCTTCCACCTCCATCAGCAGAAGACTCATTCTTATACACAACAACAAAAGATTCCTCCATAGCTTTTCCTGAAGGGCTTGAGTCCGGCTGGAGGGCACCACCCTGAGGACGACTCATGATCCCATGCGCCTGAGGCCTTTGCTTTGGCAACACGACAAAGGAATTGTCCATGCGCGTTGAACCTAGGACGCTGCTAGCTCCATGAATAGATGTACCAACCATGCCTACAGATTTTGATTTAAAATATATGTGCATGCTTTGAATGCTATGTAGAAAATCAGTATTCATCTTGTCTTCAGTAACACGTTATCATAGTTCGTCATATGATCCTACCCTACAGTCTAAGCAAATTAAACTAACAATTAAAACAATAAAATTTCTTCATAGACTACTATTCACATATAACATAAAAGCAAGCAGATTTACTCATGGTGATTGCATCATTTCATCCCTGACCGTAATCTCAAGCAAGTTTGAGCGTGTAAGAAGACCAATAAACAGTTTATGGAAGAATATGAATGAGCTCAATCTTCATCACTGTGAGTTAAAGCCAGCAATTTCCATATATAATTGCTCGAAACAATAGAATTGCCAGCAAAATTTTAGTTACACAAATAACATGAAAACAACCACTACTCTACTGACTGCACCAATTTTTGACTCATATTTAGCAACTTTAGGCAGCAGAATCAAACGATAACCTAGTTGGCACGGAATCCCCCAGAATTAACAACATGCTCAAGGCGATCGAATCAATTTCAGCGGTACCACCAAGTTACTCGAAACAAATTGCAGCAATCGAGATAAACGGGAACGAAATCGAAGAGAAAACTAAATTAGAAAAGCTGCAGGGCTTAACCGGAACGAGAAGAGGTGTCAGTGAGGTACTTGTCGGCGTATGAATCGACGCCGACGATGCAGAGAGATTGGTGGCAGTTCTGACATAACCACCGCGGGAGATTGGGATCCGCGGGGAAGGGACGGCCTTTGTCGTCGGAACTGTTCTTCATCGGATTGATTAATCTGCAATGCAATGGAGGTCTTCAACGGGGGTAACAGAACGAAGAGGGGCCAAGCCAAGCCTTCTATTGAGGAAAGACACAGTCGACGAAGCAGTCGTCGACTCGTCGTGCTTGCTTGTGGTTTTGGATTTAGATTTGCTGATCCTCATATATTTATATATATTCAAAGGATGATTTGTATTATCGCGCGATCAAACTTAAAAAAGAGTGCTATCGTCTACAAGATAATTAACATTATCTGTGGGATCTTTTGTCTTAATAGTAAAGTAATATAGTCTCAAAATTTTCCATATCTATATATGTATATCTGTATATATCATAAATTCGGAATAAAATGTAATAACATAATAAGTGTGGAGCTGAGAATTTTTTTATTTATGTTGAATGATACATTTATGACAATTGAGTTAAGAGTTTTGTAGTCATTAACTTCATAGCATTGATTGCACTAAAGAGCTGATAATTCTTAAGTTGCAATTAATCGCAATTAAAATTTCGTTGATTTCAAACCGTTCAAGATTCAATGTATACAATTAATCGCA
Source organism: Clarkia xantiana subsp. parviflora (assembly GCA_036873135.1). Lineage (NCBI taxonomy): Eukaryota > Viridiplantae > Streptophyta > Magnoliopsida > Myrtales > Onagraceae > Clarkia > Clarkia xantiana. The sequence continues at coordinate 18,617,886 of JAPTYO010000012.1, forward strand.
ATTAAAATTTCGGACCGTTCAAGATTTAATGTATGCAATTAATATATATATATATTATAAATTCTGAATGAAAGATAATAACAAAGTGAATGTGGAGCTGAGAATTTTGTTTTTTACATTAATTAATGCATTTATGACAATTGAGCTAAGAGTTTTGTAGTCGTTAACTCCATAGAATTAATTGCACTAGAGAGCTGAGGGTTTTTAAGTTGTAGTTAATCGCAATTAAAATTTCGCTGATTTCAAACCATTCAAGATTCAATGTATATAATTAATCGCAATTAAAATATCGGACTGTTCAAGATCAATGTATGCAATTAATCGCAATTAAAATTTCTCTGATGTCGAACTGTTCAAGATTCAATGTATTCAATTAATCGCAATTTTGGCCAAAAAAAAAAATTAATCGCAATTAAAATTTTGGATCGTTCAAGATTCAATGTATGTAATTAATCGAAATTAAAATTTCACTGATTTTTAACAGACGCTTGACGCAGAAGCCGGTGAACGAAGATACCAGGCGGTACGGGCGGCTGAGAGTCTCAGTGGCAGAGCCATCTCTATCTCCGGCGAGATATCACTGGTGGTCATCGAAGTCATATCTGTTGATGAACAGACGCTTGACAAAGATCGGACGACCAAAGGTAGCATGCGGTACGGGCATCTAAAATTTATTTGTGAATCTGCGCAATTGTATTTTATGGTTCAAAATTTTCAGTCTTTCGTTTACTTTTTCAAATTTTAGACTAGTATTTTATTTAAAAATAGTATTTCAACATATTAAAAATAGTTAGTATAAATTCCATCGAATATTAGTTTATTAATTATACATATTTGGTAAGTCGCCCGCACGATGCGCGGGAAATACACCTATTATATATATATATATACTAGTTATTAACGCGTGCGTTGCACGCGTATCAGTCGTCTAAATTTCAAGATATATAATTTATCTTAATCTTTCTAATATGATAATATTTAATTAATACATTGGCAACTTGAGGGGCTGGGAGAAAAAAAGAACGACACAATGTAATTCACAACGAAAAAAAATAGAAAGACGATAATGAGGTACAAAATTAACTATTGTTTTCCATTACGGTATTAAATTAGCTTTACATATATATATATATATATTTACGGTTAGAACTAATAATGAGTTACATAGTGTATGGCCTAAGTTATTAACGACAAAGTTGTATCTAACTCATCAACTTGAGGAGTGAAGAATGTAAACCCTTACTTAACCATTTAGAGTCATTAGTGGAACAGTTTGACCTATACAAACGTAACTATACACTTTCCATGCAATTTTATACCATAATACCAACAAAAATTGATTTAACGCTAAAGAAAAATTCAATTCATTAAAATCAAAAGTTTATTCTTGACTTTACGTCAATTACTTATTTAAATACTAATTAGGTTGTACACAATTTGATTAAATTGACAGATGGAAGAACTAAATTAATAGTTAACCCAAAATGATGGACGATGAGTAATATGTTATCCGTAAAAGGTCAAAATTCAAGAATCTTTGTTGACACATATACAAAAAATCTCAACATGTACTCTAAGTGTACACGAGTTGAATACATATCATACTTTGGGGGTGACTCGAATTTATAGGTATATTGCATTAAGAAGTTAATGATAATTAATGTAACATGTAAGTTAAGTGACTTAGCAAAAAAATTAATGCAATTTAACTAATGAAAATTTTAGTAACACACAAATATAGTAGGGGCTAAATCATCAATTTTTTAAATCACTAATATCTGATGTTTATTGAATTCACCTTAAATATTTATTCAACTACTAATTAGGATATACCTAATATGATTGAATTTACAGACACAAGAACTAAATCAATAGTTTGAGTCAATAAGTATTGGACATTGAGTAACATGGTATATGTAAAGTCAAATTTCAGGAACTACGGTTGATCCATATTTTGATAGGTTATATGAGTTGGCAAGTGACTGATTTATGTGATACAAAAATGTCAACGACCGAAACATCCCTAAATCTGTGATATGGTAAACGAAACAATGCATGTACCCGACATTTGCACATATTGAATGCATATCGTATGTTAAGACTGACTCTAATTGATGGATTAAGATCTCCTGCCTATTCTTCATGCCCCAGATTGTGCCTCACCATTTAGATTTTACCATGTGTCCTTAAGTTTAATTTTCCTTCTATGTTTCACCAATCCCGGTAGGGTTTTAGAGAGAAAAAAAACCACAAAATTAATTACACACAGAACACGTGTCAAAATCTTAACAGTGAGACACGATCTGGAACAAGAGTAGTGGGACAGGAGATATGCATCCCTAATTGATAAGTTTATTGGATTGATAATTTAATAATAACTACGGGCGACCTGAACTTAAAAAATAAAAATATAAAAATTTAACGAAATGATTTTTAAGTAATATAGTAAAGATAAATAGATGGGTCTCAAAGATAATAAAGACTAAATCATCAATTTTATAAAGTTATTGGAACTAAATATTATATATATATAATAATAATAATAAATGTTGAAAAGGTACCTATTGGGGGTGAGGACAACCTTCACTTTTTATATTGGTATAAATATATATATATATATATATATATATATATATATAAATATATATATATATATATATATATATATATCCAAATATTATAATATCACTGCACTTTGGAATTATTATTTTTGTTAATAAAATTTTATATTTTTACCAAAAAGTATTAGAATTAATCCGTGTTTCCTTATATTTTATTTAATTTAAATAAGAATTTGTGTTATATGTATACTTAACATAAAATTTATTTAAATCAATATATTAGAAGAGTATATACATATTATTATCAATTAGTTCAATAATATCTAACAAAATATATGCATGCTCGATTAAGTCGAATAATTACATATGGCGAAATTAGTGATTTTGAGATTAAATATAAAAAAATAGATTTCAAGCACAAATTGTTAACAATTCGTCATGTGGCTTAATTGGCGATTCTAAATTAAAAATACACTAAAGAATTATGTGATTTAATAGAATTATATGTTTATATATATTTACTATTATATATTTTTAAACTTTAACTATTACAGTTAAATAGTTATAACGTTTTCTACATTACACAGATTTACGATATATTTTTCTATCCGAAATAAACGTGAAGAGTTTTCCAATAACATATAGTATTACCGTTTTTACAATATAGATACATTTATTAATCAATAAGAAAATTTATTTATTATTTTAATATGTATTAATTAAAAAAATAATGCAAGATAATGAAACTTAATTTCTTACTTTCATGAAATTCCGCAATACGCACATATTAATAATTAGGACAAATATTATATTATATATATATATGTCATCTGTGTCACGCCCCTAAGTCCTAAGTCCAACTAGGTTGGACTTGAGTAGTACAACTCTTGCTTAAGGCTTCAAATCTTCTTCTTCCAGACCAGAATCGTTTGCCCCCGGTAGGTGATCGAAATTCCGGGGGTCAATAGCCTTGGGTCCGCGAGCCCGATCACGGTCCCGGGACGGCTCTGATACCATTCTGTCACCGCCCCTAAGCCCGAGCGACTGTCCCCACCACTAAGCACAACCTAGCCTAACTATGCCCGTTGTCCTCACTTGGGCCTAGAAAAGGAGGAATTCCTGTTGGACTTGAATAGTACAACTCTTGCTTATTAAGGCTTCAAATCTTCTTATTCTAGCCGATGTGGTACAAACTTATGGGGTATTACAATTTGATTAATTCTTGGAAAAGTATAAAAACGAGTATATATTTGCGCATTTGATTTTATATTATGTTGTGTTTAAGGGGAACAATTTTTTTGGTTTCGTTTGGTCACTAATTATTTCCGTTAAACTTGAAAACGCAAGTTTCCACAATGAAATAAAAGATGACGTACCGAGTAATTAATAAATATATATTTTATCTGAAAAAATGTTTAAAAATCTAAAAGGTAGAAACAATTCTGTTAAATTGAATATTTTTTTTGTCCAAATCTGTTAAATAAAAATAACAATTGTTTAAAAACTAACAATTGTTTAAAAATTAACAATTGTTTAAAAAAACACATGTAAGAAATACCATAAATATGAAAATTTTGAAAAATAATAATTATTTAGGTAAAAGTCTGAAAAAAAAAACCTTAATAACATGTAAAATAAATCCTAAAATTCTCGGTCGGTGTCGAACCTAGAAGAGAATCCCCTGGTCGTGGAGGCTCAAGCCACTTTTACAAAATAATAATAATGATATTTTTTAAGATATCAGTAATTTGTTTCAGATATTCTTATTCGCGAATATCTTTTATTTTTTCCAATTTTTAAAAAAATTCAGTATTTTTTTAAAATTATTTCAGATTTTTTAATATTTTAATAAAATATTGTGTTTTTTTCTTCCATATATTGTCTATCAATAAGTAATGATATACTACCATGTCAGCAAAATTTGTAAAGTGATTAAAGTTATCAAACTATTGGAGGGAAATATATTATACCAAATAATAATTTCGTCATACATCAACATACCATGATTAAACCATCCTTCCCTTTGGCCTTGCCTTTGCTACGGTCAGACGTTTCGTGACGATAATACTATTCTACTTGTATATATAAATATCATCAGTGTCGAACCTCGTTCCAATTTCTAGTTTGTTTTAGTTGTCTAACTCAACTCAGCTGCTAAAGAAGTTGCTGGGAGATCCTGATTGCCATGATCTCACCATTGTCTCCGTTTCTCATAACGTTGAACTTAATGTGAAGACCTGCACCCACCTACCGCATATTCATATACGATCATATCATAAACTGCTTTGAGTAACTAAGTTGAGTCTTAATTTAAGCATCGTTTTTCTGCAGATTGGTGCATACTGCCACTGCATGGAATGTGACTATCACTTTTGGCTGCAGATCCTCATTCCCCATCCATGACTGCAAATTGAACACTAATGCCAACCAATTAACCTTTCGATGTGTTACTGAAACTGATAAATCAGTACTAGCAAGAGATTTTGGATGCATATATGTCGAATAAACCAGATGTTGAAGATTCTTTCAAGTGACTAATGTCCAGAATGGATCCCGAAGCTGTATCTGATCTCTTTCTGATCTCATGGGATCCGATAAGCTGATAATCCCAGCTGCCGTCTTGGTATCCCTCGCTTAGGAACAACTCTATGTGCCTCGAATCAAGTGTTTTCATATTTCCTGTATATATGTACAGTACTTCCAAGAATGATATATATTATTGATACTACCGGTTATGTTTGCAGTAGAATGATTAACTACCTTCACAAGTGTTGAGGTCACAGAGAGGGCATCGGACAAGCTCTGAATGTTAGGTTGCCTGCAATCGAGATTCCGGTTTTGATGTTCTTGAGTATGCAGTAGACATATTTCTGTAGCATCTTCTCGATGGTTTCATCTTTCGGAAACCTCAGGTGGGCCCTCAGCCTCTCAGTCACTAGAGCAACGAGTGAGTCGAAGGAAAATACACCAATGCACATCCAATCTTGAGTTTTCCAATTGGAGAAGAAGGGAGGAGAAGATGAGTTAAAATGTCGCACTTTAGTATGTATGATGGAACTGCTATGCTATTGATATGTAGCAGAATATGTCAATCTGGAGAGAGAACTGATACTACTTCCAATATGCAGCAAAGCATGCCAAATTCAACATTTAAAAGGCATTCACTAGACTTTCATCGATGAATATTAAATGAAACTGTGAGCCTAACACTGGACATATGTACAACAATATCTGCAGATATAAGAAATGAGTTTGCCAGACATTATACTGCTGCTTGCACATTTATCACAATATTTTCTCTAACCTGCCAAAGAACTTTCAAACAACAAAATGCTAATGCTAATGCTAATTGCTGTTACTTTTGCTCCAGGGATCCAACACAGAGAATAATTGCTTCACTTATAGAAGGACATGAAATCAAACAAATGAAGGATTATGCACCAATGTGTTTATCCTTTTGACGGAATGCATAAGAGTGGCTGCCATCTGTTGAAACAGAAGCACGATTTAGCTCCGAAGGAGTCTATCTCAGATAGTTTAGTTTCTACACAGGAAAATTAAGGAGAAAATTACATACTAAAAACTGAAATGTAGAGCTCCATCCACTTGAATGAAACACGTCCAGGATCTCGATCATGAAGATCGCAGATCTCCATATACTGTCATCCATGATGAAACCATTTGCTCATGACTGTAAGCATCACCAAAGACCTTCCATCTAGATAGTTTGCTATCTCCGTCCATATATCTTCCTCGTAACTGTTCCATCGCCATACAAAAATAATTCTCAAAGATAGGATTTGTTGGTCGATACAGGGTTAAAAACAATATTGTGAAATATGTAGGACTAAAGTCCAATTGATTATTATTCGGTAATCAACATACAATTAACAAGTAATTTGTATGTGTATGAAAATCGAAATTAGTGATCCGTAGATCGGATGGGAAAGAAGAATTTTTACTGAGGCACGTGCTGACCACGCTCTCCTTAAGGCAATTTCGCCCCACCTCACCCTCAGGCTATGCAACGAGGTTTAACACAATAGGCGATCACCTCCCATGATACAACAGTGTCGTTGACACTTATCGTGCATACAACTCGTTCAACCGAACAGTACCCGAACTCAAAAGAGAATGCGAGATCTGGATAGGAAAATAAAATGCTGAACTTAATCACAGAACTGGAATAAAAACCCGAGAGCAGTTGACTGTAGTAAATCCGAGAGCAGAATTTTCGAAACAGCAAACAGGATTTTCAGATGCAGTAAGAGCAGAACTTCGACGGTAATTTTAGATAAAATTTTGAAAATTTTAGAGTGATTTTCTAAATAGGAATACCATATATTTATAGTGTGAGGATTGCTCAAACTAAATATAGAAAATATACTTCTGCACATATATAATGACTAAATTTAAATTATACACCGAATATACACTATGTATACAATATTCGGTATCAATATTGATTATACACTTGCTAAATTAGCAATATTTGATGTATCTAGACATGTGAATTTCACGGCATCTTTCTATGCCATTCAAGCACATGACTTGGGCTTTGGTCTTGGCCCACTGCAGTCAAACCACGACCACAAGTCCAACAATCCCCCACATGAATGGTATGGAAACCTAAGTAAGCTCTAGACTCGGTACTTTGAGTTCAATGGTTAATACCTGCATAGGATAGGTATGAGACTCCCCTTTGAACCTTCCCTTGTGAACTTATACCGACTTTACTGGCTGGTTAGTAGACGCGATGTCCTTGAACTAACTGCCGTTGGTGTAAATGATGATACAAGTCACACAGATATCTCCCTAGTATTATTCGGTTCACGACTCAATGTCCGTTATGGCCCTGGACATTTTGCCTGGTTCTGCGAGCGTTTCTAAGAATTGCGCCCTCAACAATTCCTTTCGAAGCGGCCCATCTTCTCACTCGCATAGGTGATTCTTTATCTCAACAAATTCATCACGACTCTGATCTAAATTAAGAGTTTCACCGTGTCTTTGAGATTTCTCTTGAATCATTAAAAGTTTTCACTTAACATTTTCCACTCTATCACTGTTTACATCTAGGAATGAATTTGGGAGTTTGACCCCCACAGTGATCTCACTCACTACTGTGATTAGGTTGTCCCTTTGAACTTAGATCTTGGGATCTCCAGTCAACTAGGTTGGGTTTTCCTTCTCAGGAATGTTCTTCAGGCCTTTAATCTCATTCCCTTAGATAATTGACCAAATAGCTCTCTGTTTAACCCTAGGGTAGCGGATCCGCAATTTTTATCAGTCGATCTTTGTCGAGCGTGATATTTTCAAATGAGAACGATTGTGTAAAATAAGTCTAGACTTTTCATTATACATGTTACATCACATCATACCAAATGCCGATTGATTATCGCAACGTTGCTTAAAGGTCCTCAGACCGTTATAGTACTCAAACTATCAGATCCTGCAGGAATATTTTTGTTAATCGAACATTTATATTCAAGAAAAATTCTTCTAGCAGGCAACAAGTTTGTCAAGTGTCCCATTAACCAACCTTTAACAAAGGTTATCAGGCTAACTGAGGGGTGCACCACTTATTTGCTTCAAACCTTGTCCTCTAGATAGAACTATCAAGCTCTTATAATATGTTAGATTATATATGTATTTGGACCAAAATAATCTCATCAATCGTAGCATTGGTATTCATACCGATTTTGGCCAACTTGCAAAATCCTCTAATAAACAGCATAGTCGTTTCAATTGTACGATGCACTTTCAGTGCTCATAAACCTAGAATCAAAATATCCGATTTTAAAATTTCGTTTAGAGGATTTTTATTTTACGACGGCACCTTAATAAATACACAGTTTGCATCGCTACAGTCTTCAAAACATGTTTGGATGTCTGGTATAGTGCAGTCCGTAATTACGAGTATATCTCAGGTCCATAAGTAACCTGACGATATCATCCCAATGATATGTACTTGGGTTACTCGTGTATCTACTCAGTACGCTCATAGCGTGTGCTATATCAGATCTTGCACATGTCATTGACTATAAAGCCTTTATCTGACATGACACTATCTATTTTGACATCATTATTTCAGTGCTTGCTTAAAACCGTATAATGACTTGACGAGTTTATAAACTAGGGTACCCTATAAACTATCTTTTTGTATGGAGCTGAGAAACCTTTCAGGTTATCACATATAAATCTCTTATTAAAGTCTCCATTCAAGAAATTTATTTTCACATATGATATACTTCAATATTGGGTTAAAGGTACTTTTCATACCACATCTTTGGCCGAATGTGGCTTTTAGTACCGGATGTTTGGTTTTGTATACTTTTGGTACCAAACGTTTGAAAAAATGTGGTTTTTGGTACATCCGTTAGTTGGTCGTTAGTTTTTTTCCGTTGAATGACATGTGCAAGTCACGTGACTGACCCTAAACTTTCGATTTTATTCAATTTAGTCCCTCAAATATATTCCTAACTTTTATTTGTTTAATTTAATCCCAAAACTTCAAAATCGATTCCAATTTAACCATTGAACCCAATTGACCTAGCCGGACCTAGCCTAGGGCTAGGTCCAACCCTGGTTCGGGGTCGCTGGACCCAGCCAACTCTGACCTAGGATCGGACCTAGCTCTAGTCTAGGTCCGGCTAAATCAATTGGGACATAGCCCAATTCGGGTCGAATTTGGGCTAGGTCCCAATTGACCTAGCCGGACCTAGCCTAGGGCTAGGTCTGACCCTGGGTCAGGGTCGGCTGGGTCCGGCGACCCCAACCTAGGTTCGGACCTAGTCCTAGGCTAGGTCCGGCTAGGTCAATTGGGTTCGATGATTCAATTGTAATTGATTTTGAAGTTTTGGGACTAAATTAAACAAATTAAAAGTTATGAATATATTTGAGGGACTAAATTGAACAAAATCAAAAATTTAGGGTCGGTAACGTGACTTGCACATGTCACTTAACGGAAAAAACTAACGGCCAACTAACGGATGTACGAAAACCCACATTTTTTCAAACGTTTGGTACCAAAAGTATACAAAACTAAACATCCAGTACTAAAAGCCACATTCGGCCAAACATGTGGTATGAAAAGTAAATTTAACCGTTCAATATTTCGGAGGGCCGTTATTGCAAGTACCATTCTAATGGACGTGAATCTCGTCACTAGAAAATAAGTGCCAGACTTTACACTTATTAATTGAACCATCTGCTTTCATTTTCCTTGTGAGTATGCACTTATAGCCTAGTGGTTTGCTTCTATGAGAAAGAACCTCTAGCTATCAAGAATTATATGCAGGATGGATTCAATTTTATTATTGATTACTTCTTTAAGCATATTGTTCAGAAAATCTGCACCATAGGATTTTTTCAATCCTAGCCATTTTGTTTCTCCTGGACTAAACATCAGTTTCGACCTCGGTCTCAACTTCATCATGTTTTATGAGACACTCCCATTTTTCAATTATTAACGGAAAGGTTTCACTACTTTGCACAATATAGGAAGAGTTCTCTAACATTATTTGGGGTACCTTAACAAAAGAAATGCTATTCAAAGGTACCCCACTTTAATCGTAACTCCAAAACAAAAATGGCATCAACCACACTATTCAAATGTTTAACGTGTCTCAACACGAGTTGGGTCTAAGTTCTTACGAACTCTCAATTACCACAACATCAACATTAATTAGGGGTGGGCACTGAACCGGTTCAGGCCGAACCGGTTCCGGACCGGACCGGAACTGTTTTAAACGGTCCGGTCCAGTAATAACTAGAGTTTTTTTTTTGCTTAGGTTGGTCTAAAAAAACTGGACTGGTTTGAACCGGTCCAGAACCGGTTTTGGACTGTTTTTTTAAAAAAACAAGTCCTGGACCGGTTTTATATGTCGGACCGGTTTTATCAATAAAAATCGGTCCAAAACCAGTCAAAACCGGTCAAAAACCTGTTTTTTTTTTTTTTAAAAAAATCTCGGTCAAAACGTTTTTTTTTTAAACTAAAAAGCGGTTCAAAACCGGTCCGGTCCGGACTGGTTTGGTATACCCCTTGGACTGGTTCCAATTTAGGGGTTACAAACCAGTCCAATTTGGATCGGTCCACTCCGGACCGGTTCCAAACGGTCCGGTTCCAGACCAGTTCCGAACCAGTCCGGCCGGACCGGTTTTTATGCCCAAGCCTAACATTAATCATCAGATCATTATGTCAACATAGATCCTCAAATTATTATTATGTCAACATTGGTCATTAGACTGTCATGTCAATATTGGTTCTCAAACCATCATGACATCAATATTGGTAATTAAACTGTTATGATCCTCAGACCTCTTGGTACTCGGATCATCATGGTCATTAGACCTCTTGGTCCTCAGACCGTCATGGTCCTTAGACCGGTATAATCCTTATTGCATGTCATAATCATCTTGAGTGACTTTACCCATCTTTGTCCTCTCTTTGGCACATTCGACCATGTGATGAGCTCCAAAGTTTCGTCATCCGAATCGCATTCTTCACCTCCTCTGCCCGATTCGGGAAGATTAAGCCAGACAGCCATCGCCATCGTCAGATTTGGAGCTGATGGACGGACACAATTTTGTTCAGATCTAGGTGGCTCTGCTCCAACAATGAGTTCCGGAGGGCCGTAGTTCCAACAATTAATCGATGCTTTCCTGATGTCAGTGCTGCTGTGATTTCCCTCCTTGCCCTTACCTCGTGACAAGCCGACTCGTTTCCATCGGAGATCGCCAACCGACCCATGGACATAAGGACAAATTAAATAGTCAGATTTTCTGTCGAAAAATAGAGAGGCAATCAACAGCTAATATATATACAAATTTCATCCATCTATATCTTATTATTATTATTATTATTATTATATATACACTGCATGCATATAGTTCACACATTCATCATATCATATAATAATAAATAATACCAAGCCACAACAACTGAACTCAACCACAAGAAGAATCACACACGTATGCAAATCCACAGGTACACGAGAAGCACTCCAGTTGAGTCAATCCCATATTCGTGAAATCCATCACAATTATAAATATCATTAGTTCTATCACAACCACGGATTCCGAATATCAATCGAGACTTTTCCACACATAATAAATCCAACTGTATCATTTAAAATTTAAAAATTGTCTTAAGATTGTTGGTCGATACAAGGGTAAAAATAATATTCTGAAATATGTAGGACTAAAGTCCAATTGATTATTATTCGGTAATCAGCATACAGTTAACAAGTAATTTGTATGTGTATAGCGATCCGTAGATCGAATGGGGAAGAAGAAATTTTACTGAGGCACGTGCTGACCACGCTCTCCTTAAGGCAATTTCGTCTCACCTCACCCTCAGACTATGCAACGAGGTTTAACACAAGGAGCGATCACCTCCCAGGATACAACAGTGTCGTTGACACGAATCGTGCATACAACTCGTTCAACCGAACCGAGCAGTACCCGAACTCAAAAGAGAATGTGAGATCTATATAGGAAAATAAAAGGTTGAAATTAATCACAGAACTGGAATAAAATCCGAGCAGTTGACTGTAGTAAATCCGAGCAGACAGGATTTTCGGATGCAGTAAGAGCAGAACTTCGACAGTAATTTTAGAGAAAATTTCGAAAATTTTAGAGTGATTTTCTAAATAGGAATGTCGTATATTTATAGTGTGATGATTACTTAAACCGAATATAGAAATATATTTCTGCACATATATATTGACTATATTTAAATTATACACTGTGCATACAATATTCGATATCAATATTGATTATACACTTGCTAAATTAGCAATATTTGATGTATCTGGACATGTGAATTTCATGGCATCTTTTTATGTCATTTACACATGAGTTAGGCTTTGGTCTTGGCCCACTGCAGCCAAACCACTATCAAAGTCCAACAAGATTTACAAGTAAACAAAAACTGATCGCAAATTTTAGCGGAATGGCAACGGTCAACACTGGAAAGAAATCAATACCATATATCTCCCATTCTTTTTTTTTTTTTTTTTGGCAAACACCATATATCTCCCATTCGAAATCTATTCTAAGAGGACGAAAACTCAAGTTCAGCATGATATTGAAACAGAGTAAATGGTAAGAGAAAAGCAGGTTTTATAAATAGCACTCACTCAACGTGGTGTGGAGATCACAATCGTTAAAACAGTCGCTAATAAAGCTTAACAAATTTAAAGAAGATGAACAGAGTGTCATCCCGTGGATTTTATGAGGAACAAAGACAGAATTCGGATTCCATTTCCGTTGTGGAGCATTTCTCCAAATACGATTAGATATAACTACTACTACTATAAGAAGGGTTATAGTTAAAACTATTCATCAGAATCGGATAGCAGTAGACTCATGATTACAGAGAATTACAAAGCTGCGATGAATATAGAAAGAGAAGTGAAGGTCATATCAAAGTCCTGCTGCAATTATTAGCTGGAACCAAGTTCTAATGGAAGAAAACACATAAAATCAGAACGGAATTGAAGAGAGGGAGGGACAACCGGGAGAAAGAGATGCAGCTAGCTGCAGATTGATTTCCTTCTCCTCAGATGACAAGCTCCCTATGCTTCTTTTTTGTTAAACTCAAGCTCTCTGCAACAATGCACCTCGCTCTCCCCATTTTATAGGCGCCAAGTTTCGAAAAGCAAATATCAACTGGAAAAGGTGAGAGCTGTGGGAACACGATTTTTTTCGTCTTGCTCGTGGGCCTAATCAAATTGTCACAGGCCCATCACTACTTAAGTATCTTTTTTTTTGGGTAATTCGTTACTTTTTTATTTTTGGTTTACTGGAAATTAAATCTAATTTATGTAACAAATTAAATGAAAACTTTGACTACGAAATTAAATATATACAAGTGTGTTTTCCTATTTATTTGCATATTGTAACAATTGAGAATTAGGGGGGGAAAATCAAAGAAGGAATTACAAGCTCGTCGATCATTGGCCAAAAATTACAAGCTCATTTTGCAACTAAAACGATGCCGTGCGGTCCCGTTTGTGTGTTAGAAGAGAGAGGCTGAAGGCGTGCGTGGTCAGCTAGCTGAGTCAGGCAGGGTAAAGCAGCAATGAAGGAAGCAAAGTGTTAATTTAATTCATGAATTTCCTGCAGTTGGGAGCTTTACATAAGCAGGGAACTTTCGATTCGTCACGCTCATCCGGATCGAACAAGTAATCATACCTGCACACCCCAACACACATCAATAAAACCCAACTGTTGTCGCATACAATTTTTTACACAACACGAATATGCAAAAAAAAAAATCATGTTCATGCAAACTTATAACGAGATGATAAGTGATAACAAGACAACACAAACATATGACTAACAAGAGGTGATTTCTGTACACTGGTCCTGTTTAGGTATCAAAACACAATTCACAGACTATTAAGGTTTCCTAATATGTCTGATTCTTGAATATTTTTTTTAACAATTTTTGTTTAATACCTTTTAAAACTTCAACTAGACTTATAAAACTGATATATAAATCCATAGATCTTAATATGGGAAGTTCATTATTTTGATATTTGTCTCAAGATCTCGTATGTGAACACGGTAACACAAAATGAACAACCATGAAAAATTGTGTATTGTGCTTGTGAGCATGATACGATAAGTTTACTATTCGTGTTTGGTTAATTTAGAATGCATAATAATACGCACATATGCACGACTCGCCACCCATGCTCACTAGTTATATGCCAACTCAGCTTGTATCACACCCACATAAAAACGGACTACTAAAACGAATAGAGAGAGAGAGAGAGAGAGAGATTACGTGAGCTCATCTCCTGCGCAAACCTTCGTCTTTGCAATGAGCACTATTCGGCTGTCCTCGTCACCTACACTCATTATTCTAGCGTAGCAATTCGGCATGCACTGCAGGGAGTTAAATATCAACAACACACAGTTAAACAAATTTGTTACTGGAAAAAATTTATATGCACAGAAATTTACATGTTAACTCACCGAGTGATTTATTAAGCGTGCTATGTTCCCCTTGTCGGTTGAATCAATTACCACTTCTTCGCTAATCTTAAATAGCTGCATAACAGAGTAACACCATCATTTCAGATTACTCACCTATATTTGAAACCAAAATTTTTTATTTTTTTTGGCAAAAAGGAAAAAAAAAAATTGAAGTTTGAAGTCCAATAATCAAGTTTGGCGAAGATCACAGAATAAAATGGATTTAGGGTTAGCAAAAGAAACTCACATAGCAGTCTTTGCCCTCTGCCCGATACTGCATCTCCCTTAGATCTGCAATACTCCGCCTCACATGCTCACCGCGATACTCAACAACCTATAGAAAATATATACATATTATTAAACAAATTAAATCTGAATAATAATTCAAACAAAATCGATATATTGAAAAAGTGAAACAAATTTGAAGTACCATTTCTCCTTCCTGTATGTCTCTCCGTGCAAAAAGGCCCCATCCATGTATACCTGACTTACCGAAACATATTCTGTGCTTTTCAGTTTCCTGTGGCAGTTAACAAAATATAGTTCAAATCAAGAGTTACTTGAATAGGCGGTAGGCCTCAATAAGAAGTATACATCTAGAAAAGATATTTACTTGTAAGTGGTGAAGTCGCTCCTTGAATGAATTAAAAGAATTGCTCGGTGTCTGCAAAATATACAAGTCATCAGAAGATCTGCAAATCATGCCAACAAAGCACTTGCAGAGCCATGTCCTCCACATTATTTACAATGTATGAGTATAATATATGTATATTATACATATTACATACTAAGATGCAAGATATAGAGTTTGAATCCACATTTTCTTATAACAAATCTACCATTTGTTATTTATTTAGGGTTTATGTAAAACTTTTTTGAAGACTCATTTCTAAAGTTCTGGATGATAAAATTAGGAAGGCGCTTTGAAAATTACCTTATAATTCTTCAAACTGACTACTGTACCCAATGGATGAACACGTGGACCCATCAAATAGTGAGATATCGGCCCAACAGACCCCTGCAAGTTGCACTTTGAGGTGAAAAAATAAACGAAAATTATGATATAGTGTTGTTTTGAAACATTTGCAAAACAATAATGCCAAAAAAGCTGCCATATCCAAGATAAATGGAAACAAATTATTAACCTTTTGCTTAGATCTTGTGAAGACTCGGCATCTAGCAGCAGAGTGCGGATCAACTTGACTTTCCTCTTCGGCAGAGGAATTTGGGCTTTCTTTCTTAGAAGAAACTAATCTCGAACCCCTGAAGCTGCCTTGGTGATTTTGAACCATGCTAGTGGCACTGAAGACACCTGCAGGAGTGTGGACTACCAGAACAGCATCGGGTCTCGGGATCCTGCACCGTGATTTTAAGGCTTTGAGATCTCACTACCCAGAATTCAGTAAAAAAGAAACAGCTGATCACCTAAATCTCAATAAGGAAAATATAATTCCCAAAAAATTAGAAATGATTCTGACCTGTGAACAGCACAGTATATCAATTTCTTCGTTATTTGTCTCCCATCCTTCTCAGAGCAGTGCAACTAAACATTAAATGATAGAAGCTCGATAATTATCATAAAAGGATATAGCCTTCAAAATGATTAGTCAGTGAAAACAAGATGAACTGCATCAAAACTTACTTCCATACTGTAGCCAGCCCTTGCAGCGCACATTGCATGGAAATAAGTAGCACACTTGCAGCACTGCGTGCATGAACCATGAGTTTGCTCACAAATTATGCATCTCTGCGGCCATAGCAAACAAAGATAACTTAAGTATCGAGTTACAGGTTATTGCAGATAATAGCATATTCTAAATTTATGTGATTTGAAACGTTAAAGATTATTCACGATTTCATGACTGGTTCAAAAACTCTTAAATGCTGGATTGGATGCCTTATATGAAGATGATCCCTTTTCAGTTACCTAGCAGTAAAAGAGATGCAAATTGCAGTAACTAATAGCTCATTGTTAAAGTATGGATTACCTTAAAAAATGAACTCGGTGGAATTTTTAGAATTCCAGTTGCGGGTTCCATTTTCTCATGATTTAAGAACGCAATTTCAGGCCGAAACCAAGCACATGCAACATGGACCCACAAATTGCCAATATCAGTTGGCTTCAGAGCACCCCCTATAGAAATAACATTCACAAACAACATTAGTTCTGCACTCAAATGTATTGAAATTCAGTGAGCCTGACCTACAAACTATAGTACTACTCTTGGATTTGTTTTATGCGATATGATAGCTACGTAATTATTAATACTATATAAACAAAAAAAAAGAGTTTGTTTGGTAGCAGATGAAAATATTAGATAATAGACAAGAAAAGATTTGGCCCAACCTTCAACTGGGCAAAGGCAACAATTCCTCTTCACATCAGGGGTTTCACATGCTCTACAAACCCATGACATAAAATCTTGAACATTGTTTGCTCCATAACATTCCTGATGGACAGCTATTTGACACCTGGAAAAAAAAAAATACATGATTTAATTCATACATGAAATCAAGGTTTGATGTGTAAGTTTGATTAGTTAGGGAAAAATGCACAATGCTGCCACAAGTCACCTGTTGCATATAATGATTTTGTTGTAGTCCCAATCTTCAACCCATCTGCATATAGCACATCTTTCTGTTGTCCACTTTGCTGGAACTGGCTCGTATTGTCCTGTAAATAGGAAAAAAAATATTGCAGTTAGTGCCTTTGAGATAATATATTATTTCCCTAGCAGATACAATAACATTGATATTGGAAACTAAATCAAATAAAGCCTTTCCATCATATCCGTTAAATTACCTTTCAGGAAATCAGCCAACTTCTTCATATCTAACTTGGAAGTATCTAAACCATGTTCATTATACCCCGTAATCTGCAACATCCATTAAATTGAAAGGGAAAATCAGGGAAATACACATAATCGCATAGAAATTTTACCCACTCTATGCGGAGAGAAGTGCAAATCTTCTAAATAAGAAAGGTCTAAACAATATGATGAGAATTGGCACAAACCCATTTTTCCAATGTTTCCATTGTATCCTTGATTTTGACACTGGACTTCCATTTTTTGGCTCTACAACCCGTGTGCCGTTCCCATTCACTGGGTGTTTGCTTCTTTGATGCACATGGACCAGAACCACAGCTACAGATGATACTGGTAAACACAAACCAGTACAAAGTTTCCTAGTGTTAGAATAAGGATAGCTGAGAAAGGCTTTAATCAAATGTCTGATAGCGCAAACTGGAGCATTGAAATGGGGCAGCAGCAAAATCGAACTTTGTAAATCCAACATGTGTCAGTAGTTGCTGGATCATAAGAGGAAGTAACTCAGACTTACACGTGAAGCTTGGGAATATATGTTCCTTCCACGCCATTGCAGAGAACGATTATTTTCTCAGGCAGAGCACTCTGCTTATCATCCGAGGACCTACGTCAAGTAAATTTAAGGTAAAATGTTGCCAAGTTCCAATAGCAAACTAGACATGAGATGATTTAAGTGCTCTCGCACTGCTTACTTTGCTTTCAGCTGCAAATTTTCTTGATTGGATATGCTGCAGACTGATTTCACTTTGCAATCCGGACAATAATAATCAATGCTCTTCAGATCCTTAAAGTTTATATGAATGTCAGGGAATATGTTGCCGAATAATATGCTAAAAGTGAAAACAAACTAAGCCAATTCACAGTTAATAGACTCACCTTTAGAAAACGGCCGGGAATCTTGGCACATTGAGCATGCACCCAAACATCACAGCCATCACAGCATATCTAATACAAGGAAATCATCCGGACATTAGAGTTGATCATCCAATCACCAATTAATAATACAGGCTAATTAAAATTTCAAAAACTCACCCAAGCCCCACCGTCTGAATAGTGCCAAATCTTCTTGCAAATGCCGCAGTACTGCTTGGACTTAAGCAGCTGCAACAATGACCAAAAAAATTTAACATCACTGAGACATCTCATTTTATTTGCAGAAAAGATAACTGCGTTTAGTAGAAAAGCAGCATAGATGAACCTCGCTGCAGTAGTTGCACAATAGCTGAGCCTCACCAGAAGGCCCTTTGACTTTCTTCACCGTTTTACAAGGATAAATCAGCCCGCAGCCGCCACATGTCTGCAATGGCATCCATCTTTAACAGTAAGTACTTATCAAATTACTTGCATGGCGACAAAAAAAATTGCATGAGCAAAAGGAAGGTTATTTTCATAAAATGCAGTCCTGAGTCATCTGACAACAGCATCACACACGTAGCAACAGAATCAGCTTTATCAACGAGAATCACGGACGGTAATTTTCTTATATATATATCAAGAAAAAGAGCCCAAAAAAATCAGGACCAAACCTGAATCAGATCAGGAGCAGCAGTAAGATGAGTCTCACTAGAAATTGCTTCTGGCTCCAGATAAGTGATTGGAACATCCACAGCATGTGCGTCAAGAAGACCCTCTTCTGTCAGACGCGCCTCCTCTATTGCCATGCGAAACTCACTTGGTTTACTCTTGTAAAGCTGGGTCTGACCCTCAAATCTGAAACCATGAAAAACTATCAGTTTTTACCGCTGATTTGAAGATAGTTTATCACAAGCGGGAATTGAATAACTGAATTACGTACTTATCCATGTATTTTGAGAAAGGAAATATCATTCCTGGCTTCACCCATGCGTAATCCTAGCAAGAACAACGTATAAAATTAACTAATCGTTAATAACCACAATCAATTTTAGGGTGGTGATGATGCTTTGAGAAAGACGATACCCTTTGCTTTCCACCCTTGGAATAAGAGTAACCAAAAAACATAACGCAAATAGCACCAGCGACACAACACTTCAACACTGAGTCCGGAGCACGCAGCCATGGATCGATCACTATACCAGGCCAAGCCGGAAATTTCTTCCCACATTTCGCCCAAACTAAATCGCCTATGGCAAAATCTTCTGCCTTGTAGATTTCCTTTTTCTTTTCAACATTTATTTTTCGCCAACTGCCACACAAACTAGGCGCAAGCTCATTATTGCTAATGCTACCAACAGAAGGTGAAGACATTACATGGCAGATTGAAGAACTACGCGAACTAGAACGCCCTCTTGAAGTATAATCGAGAAACGATCCCTGACGCACTTTAGCTCCAACTAGATTGTCGATCCTAAAATCGTCGTTGTCTTTATCAGCTCCACTTGATTCGTTATACTTGAGTATTTCACAGTTTATTCTATCCTTCTCCGCCTTTAGCTCCTTCATGAGACTCATCGCAGTTCTAGGACGCTCCTTCTTGTCTCCCCAAGAAACGCCACCTCCAGTGCTTGAATCCATGAGCTTGCTGGTTTGGTCCTTTTTTAACGTCCCGAACACCGCCTCTGCGAATAGTGAAGGATTTCTTCTATTGCGAGAACGCGAGTACGTTAGTAATGGAGCAGTGGACTTCTCTCTGCTCCCATTCAACTCAGTCCCACTACCCAACCTCTTGGGATCGACCATTTGGGAGTCGCTATTACACTGCGTTTCCGACAAAAGACTGCTCTTCTCTTCGGAACAATATCCATTATCCTTCAACTTCTTCGCTTTCGCCGACGCATATGCGTGGCCGTCAAGCTCAGGATCCTCGAACTTGCACCTTTTCAAATTGGGCATCTCGAATACCTTCGGACGCTTCACTATCATCTCTTAATTACTACATCTAACATCAATCAAGCCCTGCAATCGTAAACGATAACCGCTCGGCCGTGAATTCTCGCTGGAACACTGCCGACTGCGTATCAATGACTTCTCCGCTGCGAACAATAAACCCAATGCAAACCCTAAAAATCAACACCAACTCAAATTACCGAACAAGTTCCGATCAAACTCGAACTGATTCGCAATGCTCTGCTCCACCGATTGGAGGTTTATCCGATGCGCCCTTGATTGAAGTTACGCTCCTCCGATTGCAGAACAAGAAGACGATACTAAGCCGATAATCCGCGAGGACAGCAATGAATTATCAAGATTGAAGAGTAGATTGGCGAAGCCGACTTCCAATTCCAAAGGGAGAGAGCTAGCTTGTGACCCGATTATAACAAAATTATATCTTTATATGCGTTGCTTAATTTCGGGTTTCGCAAATTAATTAATTAAATGTCGAATAAATAATGTAAAATTCATTATTTTATTGATCAATAACGAGACACGTGATGACGTGGTTTTTTTGGCTCCAAAAACAGGGAAATTTTGGAAATTGGAGGGACGAAGCAGCGACAGGAAAGCGCGAAGGACTCAATTTCGTTTAAAACAGCGAGAAACATATTCATACATTGACTCTTGAGCTTTATATCTCTCTGTTATAGTACTTGGAAGGAAAAAACTCATCCTTACCTTACCAGCTAAACTAGAGTAAGACGATATATAATAGGGATTTAAATCAAATTGGTACTTGGGTTAACAGCCCAAAACAAATTGGTACCTCCATTAAATTTTGTTGTTTTTTGGTACCCGAGTTATCCTGGGTGTTGCACCGTTAGAATTTCTGATTAAAACTAACAAAACCTCATTTTTTGCGCATGAGACCAAAATACATTTTCTGCAGAATAGCTACATAATAGCAACTCAAAACTTTGGAACTCAATATTTCACTCATTTCTTCATTTTTTGGACGGATTTTTTTTAAAACCGCATAACTTTTCGAGATCTATGCAACCCAAATAGCGTAAAGTGATTTTTCCAGTTTTTTTTTCAATAAATATCGTTTTCCATGTTAATTCATTCTTTTTTGCATGAAACTCCACCGCATTCTAACTCTTATCACCCTTGATCAACCACTTTTATTACTAATTGGATTCCAATACTACAATCAAACTGTTGATCTTGGATTCCAACACTTCTGTTTAAGAACCAAATTGATTTTATACATTTCATCCAAAAGAAAACCAAAATGAAAGTTTGTCGAATTAATTGTTATGCAATCTATAACTTACTGGAATTTTTCTTGATGTCTCCAATAAACTATACCGGTGTCTCTCTAAATCAATAAACGTCACTGCAAGAGAACGTATGGATCTTAGCATGATAAGCTACCAATTTTTTTTTATATATATTTTGTTGACATGCTGAAAATTTGACAAGTTTTGCAGGTCTTCGATTTTAAAAGCTTTACATGGTCCAGCATAAAATTGCAAATGGAAGCAGATTCTGGCAATAACTCGAAAGAAAATTTACTGGTTGTCTCTAGCCACATAATGGTAAAAATTCTTTGTGTGGTCCTGTTAATGCTAGTTCATCTTATTTTCTCACATTATGGTCATCTGTCAGGATACCGAGAGTATCAATTTCCACATGTAGATTAAGAGTATCAATTTTCACATATAGATTAAATGGGAAAATAAACTATTTCTTCTTGGTGTCCATTCTAAAAGTTCTACCAATACTCTTAACAGTACTTTTCCTATTGTTCTACTTCAAGTATGAAACATCTTTATCTATGTAAGATCCATATGTTCTCTTGCAGTGACGTTTATTGATTTAGAGACACACCAGTATAGTTTATTGGAGACATCAAGAAAAATTTCAGTAAGTTATAGATTGCATAACAATTAATTCGACAGACTTTCATTTTTTGTTTTCTTTTGGATGAAAGGTATAACATCAATTTGGTTCTTAAACAGAAGTGTTGGAATCCAAGAACAACAGTTTGGGATCTTTCAATCATGCTCCAAGAGCACCATGCTTTTGGTCCTTTTTTTTTTTTTGTATTTTTCCCCTAAAGGTGAACCCCAGAGTGAAATTGATATTATTAATAGTATGATGCAAATATAAGGTGTGGTTAAAAAAAATTCATATTTTTTTCATACTTTTAAAGTTTTACATATGTTATAATTAAGTCCACCCTAGTAATAAAAAAACCAAAAGCATGGTGCTCTTGGAGCATGGTAGAAAAATCCAACAGTTTTATTGTAGTATTGGAATCCATTAGTAAAAAAAAAAAAAGGTGATCAAGGGTGATAAGTGTTAGAATGCGGTGGAGTTTGATACAAAAAAGAATGAATTAACATGGAAAACGATGTTTATTGAAAAAAAACTGGGAAAATCACTTTACGCTATGTGGGTTGCATAGATCTCGAAAATTACACGGTTTCAAAAAAAAGTTCGTCCAAAAAGATGAACAAATGAGTGAGATATTGGGTTCCAAAGTTTTGAGTTGTTATTATGTAACTATTCTGCAAAAAGGGTATTTTGCTCTTTTCATGCGCCAAAAATGGAATTCTGTTAGTTTTAATCAGAAATTTTAACGGTGGAACACACAGGATAACTCGGGTACCAAAAAGCAACAAAATTTAGTGGAGGTACCAATTCGTTTTGGGTTGTTAACCCAGGTACCAATTTGGTTTAAATCCATATATAATAGGGTTAAGAACCTTTAAAATTGTCTCGAATTTGTCTCATGTGTCAATTTAGTGTCTCATATTAATATTTACTATCTCAAGTTTCATTTTGTTGCGATTTGTGGTCTCCGTCAAATTTTGAGGTTAAATTTGACAGAAATTGGTCACGTGTTGGTTATGTGACATAATGATTTTGAAAATTCCTAAATTACCCCCACGTGCCTGTCACGTCCAGTTTTTTTTTTTTTTCAAATTATGTTCCAACTTGAAATGACGGAAAAACCCATCTTCCTAATACGAGTTTCAGATACCGAATAGCAACAACATTAATACTCCATACATTCTCTTTCAACAATGTTAATACTTTATACATTCTCTTTCAACAACATTAATGCTTCATACTATTGGGATCAAGTTTTTGTGGCTCTAGTTTTCGTTGTCTTGCTTTGCTCTTTTAGGTATCTATCTCAACCTCACGGGGTACTTAATTTGTTTTGTGAAGTCTTTAGCGGCGTTAATTGGAGTTTTTGACCGATATAAACCTTCATGGACAACCAAATACAAATATAGACTGCATGAAAAATAATTACAAATCTAAGGCAAACCGAGATTTCACATCTCGGTTTGGATTTTTTCATCCAAACCGAGATGTGAAATCTCGGTTTGGTTTTTTTTTTTTTTTTTTTTTTTTTTAGGGTTTAGGGCACTAAAAAACCCTAAACCCTAAAAAAAAAAATCCAAACCGAGATTTCACATCTCGGTTTGCCTCAGATTTGTAATTATTTTTTCATGCAGTCTATATTGGTATTTGGTTGTCCATAAAAGCTTATATCGGTCAAAAACTCCGTTAATTGGGTACTTAGTTTCTTTTGTCATACCTAAGTCTTTGCAGATCTTAGGTATCTATCTCTCTTAGGCTTTCAATGTTAGTGATGTTACACAAGGATATGAGTTGGGCTGTAAATGGGTTGGGCCAAATATTTGTTAATATTAATTAAATAATTAGATTGTGCTTGTGTAATATCAAAAATTATGAGTTATTATTATTATAGTGGGTCTGTGGTTTGATTGGATAAACCAATAATTATACGGTTTGACTTGAAATTTGAGATTTATGTTTCAATATTATTTACTTATTATAAATATATGTGTATCATCCACGGAAATAACATTCTACACATCACGTTCTATTATTGTCCGGTTTAATTATAATATCTATATCTTATATTAAAAGTTGTTGCTGTCCTCACACCCAACAGTCACCAACATCAATGTACCGGTTCGGTGAGTATCTTTTTATTATTCAAATACTATGTATCTTCTGTTCCGTCAACCGCCCACACGGAGACAATTTTTGCGCTCTTCCCCCCTCACCCTCCTATCATCTCTTTCTCATTGTCACTACAACCAATCTCTACTCTCTAGCGCACTCGACGACTTCCTCCGTCAACCACGAACAACATACACCACCAATCTGCCCTACACGGTTTGCCACTGTTATACGAAAA
Organism: Clarkia xantiana subsp. parviflora; assembly: GCA_036873135.1. Taxonomy (NCBI): domain Eukaryota; kingdom Viridiplantae; phylum Streptophyta; class Magnoliopsida; order Myrtales; family Onagraceae; genus Clarkia; species Clarkia xantiana. The sequence goes on from JAPTYO010000012.1 coordinate 18,642,302, forward strand.
CTGTCGGCGTACTCCAGGTAACTCATATATCCGTAGATGTATGAGTTGCACTCTCAATCGCACTAGACATCTTCCTTCGCCAGCCAAGAACAACAATATACAACGCTCAAACGTCCCAACTCAGGCTACCACTATCATACATAAACTGCTAGATTCCTCCAAGTAACTACTCTATCCATAGGTGTCGTTTGACTTGCACTCTCGATAACTTTCTCTCTATATATTCCGACCAGTTAGAAGTTACAAATTGCCAATGACTAATTCAATTATTCAGATCAATATGTTTGTTATTTTCTTCTTTCTCAATCGATCTGATTTAGGGTTTAAGTGTCGATTTTGGTACCAGAAAGTTGGTCTCATGCATAGTACCGATTGAAAACTTGTAGCTTATGGTGTCGACAACGTGTTTGTCAAAATGCATATGAGAAACTTTTAATCCAATCCCGTCGGAATCATGATTTTTATTCCCAACGATAAACTTTGATTGCTCTCTCGCCGGCTTCTATTGCATTGTTTTGAGAAATCAGTCTTAGAAACATCAAACGAGTTCCAATTTATTAGCATGAATTCTTTACCTTTAATTTTTTGGAGATATTATAATTGCTTAGTTTCTTAACTGTGTTAGAAGAAGATTTGTTAGGACATAATCAATCTCTATTCACATCTTATATGTCATACTACTGATTATTCATATTCTGCAGAGTGCAGACATCACGAGTGCAAGAATCTTGCTTTTGCTTCTTATTTTATTAGGTACATCTTGAAATGCTCATGGAAGGCACTCTGCAACCCTCTACAAGAATGGTACTCCCCTCAACCTTATTTGGTTTTCAATCTTGGTTGTTTGTGGATTGAGATTTCATACAAATTTCAGAATGATGAGTATTAGATACAAATACGTGACTTTATAACCAGCTACTGCCAAGAAACTTGAAAGAAGATAGTAACATAACGTGCAATCTATCTATATTGACTAGAAATTTATGGTTTTTTTCGTAAGATTATGAGATAAACTTTTAGAAGGTTATTATTGCCAACTTAAGTCTGATACTTTCTCGTCATGCCGATTTCTCAAAATATGCCATTATTTTCACTGCGTATTTAGCTTTGAGGAATTAACTAATTTGTTTGTCTTACACTTGACATTCGTTAGTTGTTGTCATAAAATTTTATCTTATTATATTGCCGAATCTTGGTTGTGTAGGTCTACGTCTTAATATATTATTGTTCTAAGCAGTAGATTCAATTTCCTTAGAGGTGTCCCTTAATGAAATACGTCTCAACTGAAAGTGTATTATTATTTGAAATTGATTTCAAAGCTAATTCTTGAAGTAGAAAGTGTATGAACTGATGCAGAGAGTCGTGAAATCTTCTTCTATTCTCAAAAACATTGCATCTAAAGGTAACCAACTAAACTGAAAGATTATTACACCATATGATCTAATTATTGTGTTACCTGTAAATAAGGCTAATTTGAAACGGATCTAGGTGGCTTTGAGGATGAAGGGCTGGCTAAGATAATTCTTTTAATGTCAACTATAATTTAGAAAATGTATGTAAACATATCATATAAGTTGTAGTTTATAAGTGTGCTTATATTCTAGAAAAACTTTTATCTGATTGGTAATAATTTCGTTCTTGTTCTAGAATTGATGTTGTTAGATTTTTGAGATCATTGAGAAGTCAAAGCAATAGATAGCATCCGAATACAGTTGAATAAACATGTTGGAGAATCAAAATGATATATCGATATGAGTTTTTACTTAAAACATGTGTGCGGTTTAGTACACTGAATAACCTTTTGGCATGAATAAATATTCCTTCAAATGGATTTGTGTATAGAAATTTATGGCCCTTTGAATTTAGCCTTTCAATTTGAAATTCTGTAATGAACTCGGATTGAGAGCACAACTTCTCATATTCGATCGAGCAAATCAGATGTTGCATTCATGTGCTTCTACGTCCCTGGGCTTGAATGAACTTTCATAGGTAATTATTTAAGAATAGTTTTGGTGACTAACATGATAATTTAAGTTTTAGTTGATGGATGTATATTTAAGGATTGTACATGGTCTTGAATTAAATGAAATGTCCATGGTGTTATAGAATTAACTGTGATTTTATTCAAGTTGATGATTCATAAATGAGTATTTATAAATAATTAGTTCTATCCTTTTGTTAATATATATATATATATATATATATATATATATATATATATATATATATATATATATATATATATATAAATGAACATCAATTCAATTAGAATTGTCTTGATTGAAAGTTGGGTGTCATGCAGTTTGTGCATTAACTTATAATTTGGATCATGGTTCAAACTGTTTACAAATCGTCACAAGTTTTTCTTCCTCTTACATCTAACACACCACTATGTCTTGATATTTATCATCCTAACATGTATTATGGTAAATAATACATGTTAGGGGGAAACTTCACTTTCGTAAGTTTTGTTACCAACATTGACAAGGCCATCAACCACCATTCGGTCCATTCCTATTTTTTCTGCTGAAAGTTTGTGTATATCATATTTTTACATATACATACATTTCACTCGGGATGTACAATCTTTTTGTTGTAATATTGGATTTTAACATACTAATAATGTTATTTTATGGTAAATAACCTCAACTTTGTTTAACATGAATTTGGAAATCTTCCATTAGTTTGATGAAATTTAAAGGTTCATATATTTTTCCTGTAGCTAACTTTGGAAAAACGTCGACGAGCGTGCAACGCATGCGCAAATTATTTAGTAAAAAATAAAAGTACACGTGTTTTAAGATTAACAAAATTATAGTCTCATGCCTTACTTTACAAAAATTATATAAATAATAAATTAATCGGTATAATTTTTGTCATTATATTTATATAGTATTTAAATAAATATATTTTAATTATAATGAGATATAATTTATTTATTTCATAAGTATTGCTTTTTTTATAATTTTATTTAATTTTTTATTCACCACGCTCCACGCGTGTTGTGCACCTCGTTGCGTTGGTTGGGTGAGGGAAAATGTCACGGACTTGGAAAAGCGGTGCAAGTTGGAGCACACCATTACTACGTCAAAATGATTTTTTGTATATAAAGCTCTTTAGGGGAAGCCAAGCCAAGCCAAGAAATGACGTGAAGGATGTGGATCCCCCCCCCCCCCCCCCCCCCCACATACATGTGGTGTCGCTTGAAAGTCAATAACTAGTTTCCAGTGTCCTGATTGTTATCGGTAAGACGTTGCATATCCTTCGGGATCCTGCTGGTTCGGGAGCTAATGTCGCTCTCCTAATGGTGGCCAGGGCAGGCTGAAAACCAATCAAACTGGTCTTAGGAGCAAGACCCCCTATGACCACGACATGTTCCGTCCGTATGCACAGTGCGAGTTGGACTTCGAGAACTGATCTTGGGAGTAAAGATGGTTGATCCCGCTGTGGAAAGGCTAGATGCACGCGTGTCGATTCCACTGGAGCGTCAAAATTCCAGACACGTGACAAGTGGCTCTAAATATAAGCATGGAGTTGGGCCAATTTTAGGGATTATGTTCAGTTGAATGATGAATTTTGATCTATAACATAACACCAGTTGGGCTTGTTTGTGTAGACCCTTAGGCTTTCTATATAATATGGAAATTTGTCCACACGTCGAATACCCTTTTTCAAGGGGAAAAAAAACTTTTGACTATTATATCTATAAGGGTTAAAAACCTATAAACTGTCTGAAGTTTGCACCATGTGAAATTTTGGTGTCTGGAGTTTAAATTGTTGATATTGACTGTCTGAAGTTTCTACTTTGTTGAAATTTGGTGTCTCCGTCCAAATTTGCTGTTAAAATTGACAGAACTTGGTCATGTGCTTGTCACATGACCCAATAAAAAAATAAATCCCAAAATTTCCTCTAGTTGGGTGGTGGCCGGCCGGAGTAGGGTGGTGGCCGGCAGGAGTGGAGTGGTGTCAGGCCGGAGTAGGGTGGTGTGTTAGCATATGGAGATTGAGCGCCGTAAATAGAAGCCTATTAATATGTATACGTTACCTAAGAAATTGGGTAAATATCACATTAGGGTAATTGAGCTTGACCCAAATCTCAGTTGACATGAGAGGCCCAAATATTGGGCCTCCCTTATACATGGCTGACCGAAACTTGATGGTAGGGGCAAAGTGGACTTTTGTCCACTTTGCTCCTCCTATAAATAAGGAGTGTTAGGGTTTTCTTATGGGTCATTCATAATTCCTCCTAATTGGTGATTTGAGAGAAAAACCTCCCCCTAGAACAAGTTTCGGCCGAACCATACACAAGCACCAAGGGTGTGCCAATTTGCTTAGAGCAAAACACTCTGGAGATCCGTCTGTGCCAAGAATTGATAAGAGGCTTTGCTGTGGAGCTAATACCGCGTAGGACTTTCTTAACAAGAACTTCTACGGGTTCCGTCCGGTGGATCGCGAACTCCCTTAGCAGGATCCTTGGGACTACGAAAAGGCTTTAAGGTATGTGCACATCTTCCGCTGCGTAATTCTGATTACAAGTATGTACCTTATTTATGTTTCCGTAGTAGTCAACCCCGTAATCCAACATGGTGGCCGTCTGGAGTAGGGTGGTGGCCGTCCGGAGTAGGGTGGTGGCCGGCCGGAGTTGAGTGGTGGCCGGCCGGAGTAGGGTGGTGTCCGGCCGGAGTAAGGTAGTAGCCTGCCGGAGTAGGGTGTGGCCGGAGTAAACATAAAAGTATCAGGGGCAATTTCGACTTTTCACACCATTCTATCAAATTTGACAGAAAAAATGGACGGAAAACCAAATTTCAACAAAGTTGAAACTTCAGACATCAAATATCAACAATTTAAACTCTAGACACCAAAATCTCACATGGGGCAAACCTCAGACAATTTATAGGTTCTTAACCCTATCTATAATAATATACAAGGGATTAGTTTAAGATGTAATCAACTATATTGCAATCAAATTTATAGCTCTTGGATTAAGAGAGATAATGAATCATTTCAGATATATGAAACCTTATCAGATCTCAATTGTTGTAGAAATCTCAATGTGCATGACCTAACAATTATAAATACAACTGCAAATACAACCGGTTGTATTTTAAACTCTAATAATAATACTAATTATTTATCCGTGCACCGCGTGTGATTCGAAATATATTGTGATTATTATTTCAAGAATAGTCATTGATACACTTCTTGCACATGATTTTATTTATATAAAAACTTATGTTATAATATTTAACTCATTTTTTTTAATTAGTATATTAAAATAACATATTTATTATATTATTGATTACTTTGTTACAGTAGTGCATGTAAGTTATAAATATATGATGTCATATGTCATTTAAAATGTTTTTATATATACTTTCACATGAAAAAATTGTTCGTGCATCAAAGTATGTAGAAAAATCTTTGACATTTTAATTAGATATTCATTGGGTAAATTAAAGGAAATAACTAATTTTTAGATTAAAATTAAAAATATTATTTAACAATTTAGAAGCTTATGTGTCACTCTCGTTAATTTGAGTGTGTTTTAAAATTTAAATTCACCGGTATAATCACGTGTCATTTTCTAACTTAAATGAACATAATTATAATTTCTTTTTAACTAGATAAGGGTTCATTCTAATTTATATGATTATTGTGAAGTTTTCAGTCTAATGATGATATTGTAGACTCTTATTAGAACATCTGTTCTCGGTTCAAATTTGAGGTGGAAAGAGTCGAGTGTATATATATGATTCCAAATCTCTATTATTTTTGAAATAGGTCAAATTCGGGATGTTTATATTCAGCTCAATTAATAATGTTAGCCCAAATGTGTTCAGTTTAATTTGAGCCCATATGTTTTCTGTCCAAACATAGTTCAACCCAAACACATCATCGGTTAACCTATAGTTCTCAACGTAATGGAGCCGAGTGGTGGTATAGTAGACTGCTGAGACTGGAGATTGGACCAGAGACTGGACATGCCCATGAAGAAGATTGCTGAGACTGCTGAGGAAGAACTGGGCTGGAATGAAGAAGACGCAGCCTATGAGGAATTTAAATGGCCTGATTAAGCTGATGACGTGGCTTAACTATAATCACTTTGTTAAGCTGCTGATTTGGCAGAATTATGGAGATTGTGTTACTATTTCTCCTGCCGTTCCTATATATATATATAGATAGATTCTAATTAGTTATTCATAGTGAGATTCTATTCAAATTAAATTTTATATTAAAATATTATTGAAGCATTTTTTTTGTACAAATTTATTTTCAAAATTGATGTATTCAAATAACATATGCATCATACTCTTGATTAATAGTAATATACGTAAATTCAAATATTCAGAAGGTCTTCAATTATTCTTTCACATGAAAAAACCGTTCGTAAATCAGAGTAGAGTATGCTAGAAAAAGTTATTATGTGGATTTTATGATACATTTTAAAGCTTGATATCACTGGTTGTGCCACATGACCAGACACGGAGCCATGTAGGAACGAGGGAGCAATTACCCCCCTCAACTTTTTGTGATGTATAACTTTTACCTTAAAATTTGTAATTATTGTTAATTTAATTCTTTAAAAATTTTATATTTACCCCTAAATTTTTTTATATTTGTTATTTTGTCCATAACTTAATTCGTACGCTCTAAATTAAATTTATGACTCCGTTGCTGAATATAACAATATTACACGTTTAGAATCAGAAGTTTTAAAATTGACTTTAAATTTCATATTTACCGATTTCGGTACGTTAGTTTAACTACTGAGTATAGAGTGTTTGATACTGAGTATTGATTAGTGGGGTGCTTAGCTAAGGAGGGTCTGTTTTGTTTTGGTAGGCAAGTTAAAAAATGCAAAGATACGGCGGTGATTTGATTATTGGATGGTTTTGACCGATCAAAATAAAACTTATCTATTATCTACTATCTATTATCTACTATATTATATTAATTCGGTATCGGAAGCCCTCTGGCCGACACGTGGACAGTCCACGTAGTCACCGTTTCCTAATTTAATCGGAAATTAATAGGGGTTCTCTAAATTTAGATACATAATATTGATTAGTTGAAAATTAAGAAGTATTTTTATCTCCTAATTTGGTCTCTACGCAATTTAAAGAAACAAATTAATTAAAAGTTTCCTTTTAAATTCATTATCTATACAGTTTGGTACCGGAAGACCATAGGCCGCCACGTCATCACTGTATATTTAGATAATAATAATAATAATAATAAATCTTTTTATATAGTTGCCGCCTAATCATCATGTAATAAGTAAATTGATTCTCTATATTAATATATAATATAAACTATTTCTTGATAATTATAGTAATATACATATATATAGGCAATATAGCTCATCTATATATAACCATACGTATATATAAATGTATATTAATACATATTGTATTTTCTATAAAAGAATGTCAATTACGTAGTCTTTTTGGTATTTACCAAGAACTTAGATTAGTATTGATATCATAAGGTTTTATATATATATATATATATTGTATTCACAATAGATGATAGTTCGTTAATGTCTTCTTTAAAACAATTATCTACAACTACGAGATCTCTAGAGATGATAGTTTCTTGCTTATATTTAATTTGATTTATTGATTTATTTTAGTTTTACCTTTAATAACTAACAAATCTGATTTGTTAGGACGACAGGGAGTGCTTGCTTTATAGGTTGGTGTCTCTCTCAATTAGCAAAAACCAAGCTCCGGGTACCTATTTCAAGGAGGTCATTACCCACAACTGGTGAGTGGCGTACTATTAACGTTCGTGCATGAAAATTAATATTGCGGTGTTAACTATTAGATGTATTATACTAATATTTAGCTTCACGTTCATGTCCGGACAACGTAATCAAAAAATGACTCATAGCGTCCATATGGAGAACGATGCATCATTGCAAGTCTTGAAAACTATATCACATAAAGATGCATAAAAGATGGGGCTTATTTCCATGCTACCTGTAAATCTAGACGACGTATCAATATTAACTAAGGTGGTTTTTTTCCCTTCGTTCCTTTTTTTTATATATAAATTTGTCCATCATGGTATGTTTGCGATATTATCTCACATTTTTCTTGAATACGTTATTTTAAATTAGTGCGTAGTTCTTATAAATTATGATAATTGGGCTAACTTCGATCTCTATTTTTATTATTATAGGTTAAACATAAGAATTACTCACGCTATCCAAATGTTTGTATATAAGTTTTAGAAGGTATTTACTACACAACTTTATCTTATTCTACTATTTTCTGTCTAATGAGTATTCTTTTAATCATCACTGTTCTTTAATAAGTAAGATATATGTGGTCTTAGTCATTAAAATAAACTTAATTATGGACATAAAAAAATATGTTTCTCGATTGCAATATTCATTAAAAATATTATTTTGATATTATCTCTCACTTATTATTTAAATGATAATATATTTATATAGTTCTATATATGGCAAAAAGTTTTAAAATCACCACCAAAGCTTTTTTATTTTCAGTATTATATATAGAATATAAAAAAATTATACATCATCCACTACATCAAATCACGAAAGTATATATCTAATAATTATATATACATATATAGTTTATATTACTACAATTTAAATATCCCGTAATACTTATTTATATGCTAAAAAATAATAATGTCATCACGTATTAACGATATAATCAACTGAAATACAATATTCTATTTGATTAAATTATATCTTATTTTATGTATCTGTATGTTTAATAATTTTGATACCGCAACACTATTACATATATAGTTTGAAGAATTTTCAATTTTTTTGTTTAGAATATTATAGGCAAATTGTCCTACTTTGGTAATTTTTTAATATATCACATCATAAAGATATACTCGCGAATGACTAAAAAATTAATTATTACTTTTTGTTATAATCAAATTCTTTTGTCTCAAATTTATCTCGTGATTATTATTTTTTATTTATTTTGATTTTCTCTCCTGATGCGTGGGGTAATCGTATTAATATATTTATTCAAATTACTTACATTATATGAGTGACACATGTACGTTTTTCCAAGTAATAATTTCATAATTTAATTAAGGTACTAAATTTAGATATCAAATATACGGTGACTGTAAATTTAGAAAAAAAAATTCAATCATATATTCTTCTCTAATTAAAATAAAGGAATCTTATACATAAATAAATAATTAAAAATTTCTAATGATATATCTATACACTTTAATTGTGAAGTATTATAAGATCGCCACATAACCGTTTCTATTTTAATAAAAAGATATAAATATTAAATAAACTAAAATTATATAAATAGAAAATATTTTTATATATAATATAAAATCTTACTACCACCAAATTAATATAGTATAATTATATACATTATATACATAATCATGTAAATTGATTAAAAAAACAATATAAAAACTACATAAATATATATATATAATATAATATAAAAACTTATTAAGATCAGGATATAAATATAATATAAATATTGTATAAATAATCACAATATACACCTACATAAATATAAAACATATGTAAATAAAACCTACTATGGTTAACTACATAAATATAATATAATAGCTATATATATTTCAAAATTTTACGGTCAATGATTAACATATATAAATTTTCCAATATTATATATCTACAAAATCTTCAAATTATTTTTATCTTTCATATTAAATTTTAACGATTTAACTTTTAATTTTTTTTAACACTAAACTTCTTTTTTTTTTTAATTTGATTTTTTGCCCGCGCGGTGCGCGGGGTTAGTATCTAGTATTATATTAATTCGGCATCGGAAGCCCTCTGATCGACACATGGGCAGTCCACGCAATCAATGTTTCCTAATCTAATCGGAATTTAATAGGGGTTCTCTAAATTTAGATACATAATATTGATTGATTGAAAATTAAGAAGTGTTTTTATCTCCTATTTTGGTCTCTACGCAATTTAAAGAAACAAATTAATTAAAAGTTTCCTTTTAAATAGTAAATTTATACAGTTTGGTTCCGGAAGACCGTAGGCCGCCACACCAGCGTTCAATTTTTAGTCATTAAATTTTTAAATATATATATAAGCAATATTTTTTAGAAGGAAGCCACGTTAATAAAACTAAAATGGTGTGATTGACAAAGAGATAGAAGCAAATAAGAGAATATTAAGCTGTTTATAGATAAGCCAATTAATATAGACTATTATAGATAAGAAGCATTAAGTCGTATATTATATTATATATTATTATATATAAATAGAGGGCGTAACAAAAAAATTTGGTAATATAATATTTTTTATTATGTAATGTATAGTAATTAATAGAATAAAGATTAATTATATATATATTCCTACATATGTTTCAGTTTGGTATAGTTGAACTCTTCTTCAAACAGGTAGCTAGGCTCAACAGGTATTGTATGGCTTTTGATCACTGCATGCTTCTATTAACATGAATTTCCAGAGTTCGTGTATATGATGATGATACTGAATTCTTAAAGTATTGAATTGATGATCAATGGTTTATATCTTCTGTTAGAAAGTAAGAATTTAATTTGTGAGAAAAAAATTGTTGATTAAGTTTCATTGTGATCGCGACACGAATATTGATTCACTAGCTAATGAATATAATTTTAATGAGTCAAATTCGTAGATTGATTCTTTGTTGTTCAAAGAGTGTGAGACAAGATTTTCCTAGATCGGATTTCGCCCTAAATCGAATACGGGTGGCGGTTTAATGGTAACCCAAATTAGGCATGAAGCACTTGAAATTAAGTTCAGCATCTTTCTTCGCTACAGCTAGGATGACGAGTTCCCTTCTACACTTTCAGGTATATATCGTAGCTTGAATATATATGTACGTACAAATTATTATTAAAATTTCAATTTCAATTCCAATTTCAACTTTTAGATGTATCATGTGAATAATAAACAAAATAAGAAAGGTTATTATATATACCTAAATAATTATATTATATATTAAATAATAAATACCATATATATATATATATATATATATATATATATATATATATATATATATATATATATATAACCTTTCTTAAGCATTAACATGTATGTAGTGTAGGTAATATTAAAAATAATTGGCAAAGAAAATATTATAATAGATATATATACAACGTGGGGTTTTAAGAAGACAACCCTAATTGACACAAATTCATCTATAGTCTCCAATTACCATACCAATCTCGACAAATACAAATTTTGGAAATTGATTATCTGAGAAGGTCCACTATGCATTAAATGGTGCATACGTTGGTTTTCAACTCCAAAGATTCAGTTCCGGAACGGGTGATTTCTGGGGGCATGCGTCGCGACGTTATTGATCGAGACTATGAGTCTTAGTTATTTTCGAGTGGAGATGGATATTTAAGTTATGTGAGTATTATTATTGATACCGCATGAAGCATGTTTTTATTTTAATTAAGATTTTTTTTCAAGGTGTGGAACATCCTTGCACGTCAATTTTTTTTTCTCATCCTCTAAATAGTCATACAAAATTTGTATGATTTATTTGATAGGTTACTTAGTAATGTTCCACTGAATGGCGGATGCTTCCGAAACTGTATCTTAAGCATGAATATTTAGTAGGCATAGCTATGGAAGGTCGGGATATAGTTGGGATTTTTTTTAAATAACCATGTTCAAGTTGGGTACTCTATTTGTTAATGCTAGATATGTGTCATGTCTAGGATGGAGACGTCCATGTTATTGATGGTGTAAGCAACGCAGAGGAGTGGCAATCTTGCTGGGGAAATTAATTCTAAAATACGGTATGGCATTTAACTTATATTTACGCATCCTTTTTATTTTATATAATGTATATTATCACTTGCTAATGAGTTAATTGTACATTTAGTTAATGTATTCCTGCGGGCTGCAGCAACACGACACAATGTCACACAACCTAATAATATGGATGAGGTTCTCTCCTGAAGTAGACAACTTCGTATTGAGGTAATTAGTTTATATATAAAGATCGAATAATTTATCTTATGTATATTTTGCTTTTGCCCTAAGTTTAAAAAGTAACAACGGTAATCTTTTAGCTTGGCTTGATTGACTATTTTTACTTAGCAACATGTAGAGTAATTCATAATACTTGATTCATTGTCTTTAGTTCAAACTAAAGACAATTCGAAAGCCTCAGCCTCAAAATTCAACATTTAAGAATTGAGAAAGATCCTAAAACCAAGTAACATGTCCGAATTGGAAGCTTTTAGGTAACCAGTAGTCCAGTATAATAATAATCAAATTTTGTGGAATTTAAAGTTATTATAAAGTTGTATTCGGCATTTATATATTATATATATTATGTTTAGATAAAAATGTCATAATTTTTTTTAAAAAAAAAATTCAATATTCTTTTACCTAATGTGTTTTTCTTTTGTAAAAAAAATCATTCTTTTGCTAATTGATTTTTTTACCAGGTATTTGCTATTACTAATTTATCGAAGCTAGAAAATTATCACTTCTCACTTTTTTTTTCAATTAAAGAGGTATTTACCTAGGTTTTTTTTCATATAATTGTATTTATGTAAATACTTATTAATTTTAATGTTTAAGTAATTAATCTATTTTAAATGATCTAATATTTCGTATATATATTATACTAATTTTGATTGAGTATGACTATACATTATCAACTTTTTATTAATAAGTTGTATATTGTGAAAGAATGAGAAGAACAAATATTATTGCTTAATTTATTCAATATGTTAATTTTTATTTGTTACCGTTTTATTCTCTATAATATGTACAATATTGGAACTACACAAATTATATATGTTTGAGTGCGAAACTTCTAAGGCTGTCGCCTAAGTAAAATGTTACTTCATCATTGAAATATATTTAAATATATATATAGGATTCCAATTGAGTGATTAGCACACCTCAACCGACACCGGGCATGCATAACAGTTAGGAAAGAAGATGAACGATGATACAACTGAAGGCTATCCACCAAGGGTTTTGGTGCGGACGATCTAATCCAGTAAACTATCTTGAGCTTTGAAGGAATTCGATCCATTTCATATTTTCAGAGATTGACGTTACAAAGAAGAATCCAAAAACTGAGTAAGGGTGCGAAGAGAGAATAATAAAAAAAACTGATGAAATGGCCGAGTGTAACGTATAGAGAAGAAGAAGGTTTAAAATAACTGAGTTACATGCTGAAAGGATTAGAGGGTAACGTGAAAGTCACAGCTCAATAGAAAATTGAATAACCTAGGTGGCAACTAATTAGCAACCTAAGTGCACCTAAATTATATAATATCTAGATAGATATATAAATTTTGTAGAACACATCTCTTACCAAGAAAATGCACCCATATAGTAAACAATATATATATATAAACTATACTATATAATATATTTATAAATAAACCTTCATCGTAGAAAAAACATACTTATGTATATAAACATAAATAATAAATAATATGTATAATAGAATATAAAATATTATGGTAGAAAAACATATTTATAGTTGTAGATCGTTACTGATATTAAAAATATCGACAAACATAACATAATTTTTGTAGAAACGAGTTTGTGTTTTTATTTTGCCAAAAATAAAAAAGAAAGAGCGGTTGTAAGTGTATACAATATTTATATTGATATAGCATTTGAATATTATTTGTTGTTTTCATTTATATAATTTTTTTAATGTTATATTCATTTAATTTTTTATTACATAAATATAAGATATTATCATTATTAAATTTGTACCTATGCGATCCCGGTACTTCATTTTAAAATTAATACTTTTTAACTTATAATTCATATACTTACCTTAAAATTTATATAAATTTCATATATTTTTTTTATTCAAAAATTAGAATAAGTGATAAAATATTTAAACATGTATTTTTTAAAAAAATTTACCCGCGCGGTGCGCGGGTTTTGCAGCTAGTATTATATTAATTCGGCACCGGAAGCCCTTTGTCTGACACATGGACAGTTCGTCCAATCACCGTTTCCTTTTTTAATTTGCATTTAATTGGAGTTCTATAAATTTAGATACAAAATATTGATTAGATGTAAATTAAGAAATTTTTTTATTTCTTATTTTAGTCTCTACGTAAAATAAAGAAACTAATAATTAAAAGTTTCCATTTAAATAGTAAATCTATACAGTTTGGTTTCGGAAGACCATAGGCCGCCACATAAGCTACATATATATAGAAAAATATATAATTTTATACTCTATATATATATAATAACAAATCAAATAAAAAAACGGCACCATCATGATATAAATTAGGGAATATTATAGAATATATACAATAATATAAATTTATACTATTTATGTATTAGTTATATATTACAATACTATATAATATAATAATAATAAATTCAAGTAAAACAATATTTATTTACCCTAAATATATCGGTAAAAATATTTTGCCTACATATATCTACGGTTCTTCATCCGATGATGGAGTATTGAATTGTATTTTCAATAGATTGCGATTTGCATGCTAGCTGTAATTAAAGATAAATAGAGACTATGCCAGTACATACTCATATTTGGGTGCAGAACAGTCAGAATTGTGGTTAATGAGTCAGATTTTTACCTACGTAATTTGTGGGTTGATCCGAGAGAGGTGAGTCTCTTCTTCATACTAATATATATCTAATGTTTTAGTAGGCTGTATTAATTTTGGGGAGAACATCTATAGGTTGTAAGGAGATTTAAGTGCTTGGGACTCATATTAGTATCAATATATTTTTTTTTTGTCAGGGATTAGTATATAGATAATATTTTATTGCTCAAAGTATAAACATGTCATCACATGCACCATTCTAATTCTTCAGGAATTAACCGTCGAGCCAAAATATCTGACGACATTCACTGTGGGTATTGGCTCAGAAGCAAAACATTGATGCATTTGTGAATGTCTGTCTTTTTCATGTTTATCTATTATTCATCAACTTAATTTGAGTTCATTTGCTTACTTGGGTGGGCTGTGGTGCTGCCATTAAACTTGCAGTTATCAGGGAAACTTCACGATTCTGTTATTCCAAAACAACTGAATGAGATCAGTTAGGGTGGTCCAAAAGGGCCATACATGTGAGTGTCCAAAAGCAGACAAAGTGGTGAGGAACGAACTCCACCTTATTTTACTGTTTCCTGAAAGCATGTCATGAGAACGTTTTACTTATATATACTTGACTAGCTAGGTAGTATGCAAGAGTTTTCTGCATCCATACATTCTTACATCTTACGATTATATCTTCATGTAGCTCCCATCAATCTTGGAGAAGGAGTTGGAAAAATATGCTAGCTTTGAAAAATAGATTTAGTGATACAATGAATCGGGTATGTCATTACTCTTCTACTTAACATTCATTGCAGCTATCCATTCTTTAAATTAATGGTTTAAAATAAATTATAAATTATAAGAGTATCACTTATTTAACATATTACATTCTCAAAGGCCTTAGTAACATTGGAATTTTTATGTATAAATTAATTATGGATAAAAAATTATTTGCAGAGTATATTTGACTACATATCACTTATATGTTTGTATCACACTAGAATAATTTTATGTAACTACTACGTAACAATACATGCAATTTTCACTTAGCTTCGTTGGGTAAGCTTCGTTAGTTTTGTTCTTAAATAACATCATACCATCCTAGAATTATTGAATTTTTAATTTATAAATAAATAGAGTGGCATTGCATGCTCATACTAAATTTACAAACCTTTTTTTATTTGTAGCTTACAATGGTTAATCATACACTATATATGATTTGAAATGTGTCTGTTATTTAGTGTAACTTTGAATATATCTTTGAATCCAAGTCGTACATTCTAGGTTTTTACTTATCATTATAAAAATATCATGTTGTTATTTCAGCGAGCATCAACATTGATTTAGCTCTCCGGCGCCGCTGGTCCTCATTCTTCCGCTAGGTCATTATATGGTGATGAAAGCAACATGTACGAGGAAGAACAAGAATTTCAGACTTCAGCGACGGAGGAGAATAAGATACCGGAAAAAGCTCGAGTGTCCACTGAGAGTGTCGTATTATTTTCTATGTATTATTATGTAGTAGTTATTAAAGAGTGGAGATTAATTTGAGATGAAAATTTACTATTGGATCTAATTATTAATATTATATTGAAGATGTAGTTGTCATGTCTATATATATACATCAAATAAATATATAATTCTACTTAGGATTAATTAATAAATTCGGCAATTCAAAGATTTAAATTAAGCTCAGAATTTATGTACACAAATTAATTTTATTTGTATAGCCGACAAATGACGTATTTTAATTAAAATATTGATGTATTTTAATGCATATATAGATATATATTTCTAATTATTTTAATATAATAATAATCTATTATAATATCTCTAGATATTTGTTTGCATGACAAACATATACAATTTGATTGCGAAACTTCTAAACTTTTAAGGCCGCTACCTAAGCGAAATGCCAATTTATCACTGACGCAAATAATTATTATTTTAATCACTTTTCACCGATGTTACTTATAATTTCAAATTATGTATATATTATTATATTACTACTTATGTAATATACTAGACTATATATATAATTTAATCATAAAAAGAATAAATTTGTTTTTTACATTTTAAATGTTACTTTCATTAATTAAATTAAAATTAATACTAATATTTTATCTTAAAATTAATACATTTTATCTATAATTACCTAAAAATATATTAACTTTATAAAATAGATTTGCTGATGTGATTTTTTATTTTTATAATTAAGATAAATGAATTTTCTAACCTATTTTTCTTCAATATTTTTTACCCGCGCGGTGCGCGGGGTTAGCATCTAGTATTATATTAATTCAGCATCGGAAGCCCTATGGCTGACACGTGGACAATTTGTCCAGTCAGCGTTGCTTAATTTAATCGGAATTTAATAGGGGATCTCTAAATTTAGATACATAATATTGATTGATTCAAAATTAAGAAGTACTTTAATATCCTATTTTGTTATCTATGCAATTTAAAGAAACAAATTAATTGAAAGTTTCCTTTTAAATTCATTGTCTATACAGTTTGGCACCGGAAGACCATAGGCCGCCACGTAAGCAAGAGAATAATGTATTATTTATTATTATTAAAGAAAAACAACAAATCGGCCAAAAATTATAAGAGAACGTATATAATAAGAAACAACCCTAAACTAAACAATTCATGGCAAAACATGGTAATGCAAATATATATATATATACACCAAGAATAATACGGCAATATATAATATTAATGGTATTATAAAGTAGAATTTTGATTACAAATAGTTGGGCAGCACGCTGTGAGTTGTATGTAGACGACTTAAGAATTGATCCACCTCTACGTTCAGGTGGGCTCACTCTTCGGCTTACCTTTTGGGAGCTTCCTACTTCACCGATTAATATATATACCAAGAATAATGTTTTGTTGGATTTTAAATTATAGTTTGTACATATTTTGAAGCTTGAGATACGTAAGAGATATCTTTGCAAACATGTTCATTTCTTATACATCAATTAACTTAGAGTTATGGTGATTGCAATCATATTAGTGCATTAATTCTTTATCTGTTGTTAGAGAACTGACTAACTAATTAGTTAAGGTGTTTATTACGACTAATTTTTTTCTTTTAGACTGGTTCTGATGTGCAGATATACTGGTGCAGGGCTAGGGTGGGTGGATATGCAGTTCAGTTTTGGCTCTTGGAAGATAAGCCTAACAAGATTGGATAGAATTTGGGATAATAATAACTAAACCCGTGAGGTATATATTATAATAATTAATTTTGAGTAATATAGAGTATTTTCATAACTAATTTATTGATTTTACTATTTTTTTTAATGATTTAGGGACGTGTCGATAGTTTAAGCAATTTCTTATTCACGAGTCAAGTATATCTATAACAAAGGGTTTGTATCACTTATTTCTCTATTTATATTGTGATCACAATTTTTTTTTTCTTGTGAATTATATATATGAGAGATTTGTTCCCTCTTCATGGTCAATTTTTAAGAATCTTTTTACAAGCATAGATCCTTTTGGCTTTCATGCAAGTTTGGTATTATTGGTAATGTTTGTGGGTTGGCATATTTCTAAGACACCGTATTGAGGACGTTCAGATATGTAAAAACAGAAATGCTTTGTCATGCGGCTCTTTCCTTGCGGCTATCTCTTAGAGCAAAAGTACCCTTCATTTTTCTATTAATTACATCTTTGCCATGTGTGTGTGTCGCATACTACCTTCGCATGCACTAGCAACTCCCATGTAAAAATGAATGAGCTTCAACTATTAACTGTCAACGTATGTGTATAACTGATATCCATTAAATGGCTCTGCAAGCTGCATGCCAAATATGTCCTCTTTAGATTTGGATAGGCGTGTCTCCATGCAGCTCATGTCGAAACTTGACCTGGAAAGGCATTGGCAAGCAGAGGAATCACGAGTCATACTCTCGGCTTTGGAGTTCTTACTACTCTCATGGATGAGCTTCCAATAAATTGTAGCAGTCAAAAACTTACTATACTACTGCTTTGGTATGATTCTCGAGTTCATATCATTCTTCCGGTTGAAGGTTACACAGTCAGGTGCACCGAGACGGCGAGACCTTTCAAGATCCCATTCGAGAGCTTTATAGCCATGGCCAATATTTCTTTTCCCCCAACTGCATTTAATTGGCTTCCGTCATGTATTTTTTTAAAACCCAGGTTTGGGTTGTGAGCAAAGAGGGCTGTGATTATTGGTCTTCTTCCGCGACCGAGCCTTTAGTATATGGAATTAATGAAGAAGTGGGTTAAGTTCTCCACCAAAGCCGGTAGATTCTCCTGAAAAGGTATGACTTTTCAATATTATATATATGCACATCAAGAGTTATTTATCTAATATTTTAATTAATCGAATATATATATTTTTTCTTTTTTGTTAAAGAAAATCTACATTTCAGATGTGGACTTTTTGCTATTTTTTTTGTTTATCTCTCTTTAATTATTTTTCTAATAAAATATTCACATAAAAAGATCTTCACCGTTATCTTTGTAATTGTCTTTCAGGTTGACAGTTTTATTACATCGTATAATGATAATATCGCTCTTTTATCGAGAATAAATTCTTTCATATGTTAAATAATTTGTGTCTTGATCCACTTCCCGTATTTGTTGTAAATTTGAAGGATATAAATTCTAAATTGACAAAGATATAAAAAGTCGTACACTATTGTGTATAGGATGAATTCCATTATCCATTGTTTTCTTTGTTCACACATTGTGTTTGCTTCATTCTATCCACATACTCTAACCAAGTGCATAACTGTCTTATTTTTCCATTCTACTTTATTTCTTTTTGTTAGTGTTCTCATCAGTATCCCATTTAGCTTTTTAGCTACTTTTATTATCTTCAAATTTCATATTAACTCAAACAAATTACTTATGTTCTTCGTATATATATTATAAGAGAACTGTACCCGGAATGATAACCGGCAAATTAGGAGGTTCACTATCCACGTCAGTATGCATAGGTACTACTTGACATGAATCACACGCATTTATTTATGTATATATGCTATAATTAAATCTTTTGATTCTCGGAATAAGTATGCCTATTTTGACAAATCATATTCACTTATTTTGTGTTCATCATAGTTAGTCATTACTTATTTGTGTGTATCAGAACATAAGAGCACATGATGAGAGGTTTTACTTCTAGCTCAGGTCATCTATTCAATGTTTCCTAATTTCAATATTAACTGATGGATATTTTCCGAATGCATGTGAATATTTTTCTTAATTATCGTTTTCTAATTATTAAATTTAATTATATTGAATAACTGTAAATTTAGAAAATATTTTGTATTAATAAAACAATTCAATGCAAAATTAGGAAGAAATTAACACGTGCATTTAGGAAAAATGAACACCCACAGTAATACTAATATATATTACCGTGTATTAGTTGTTCCTATTTCAGTAAAAAATTAAAAATTATTAATTTTCATTGAATTAAATAATGTGACTAAAATAAGCAAGTTTATAAGCATGAACGACATAATTCTTATGGTAAGAAATTTATTTATACATATAAATTTTCTTATAATAATAATAATTTAATAAATGTTAAATTATACTATCCCAAAATTTTGGTTTAATATAATGTTAAGATCACTTTGTGCCGAAGGTTATCTCCCCACTAAAGTAAGTTTTTTTAACAGTTTTCTTGAGATTAGGTTTTGACTGATTTTAGTTGATACTATAGAGGGTTTGATTATTTCAAGTAGTTCATTAAAATTCAATATACTTTCCAATTAGAGATCAATGTATCTTACTTAATTTATCATGTAGCTATTATATAAATCGTAGCATTCAATTCTAAATTAATTCCATATTTATAATATGTAATATGTTCATTCAGTAGAATATTTTCTATTTGTAAGATTATATCTTCCAAAAGATTGATTATTCCTTTCATAAGTTCGGAAATATCACATTCATCCTCTATTATTATATTTATCATCTTATGTAAATAAAATTTAATGCTCTAATGAATTTGTTCACTTTTTGTTTGTTCTTCCCTAATTTTTTTTTACAAAAAAGTGTTTCATAGAGATAAAGTTTACAATTTTCTTTAAATAAAAATTGTAGTTTTATTTTGCTATTTTTTCTATTTTAATAATTTTTACCCGCGCGGTGCGCGGGTTCAGTAGCTAGTATATCTTAATAATGAATGTGGTACGGCCAAAAAAAATATATAATGAATGTGGTAAATACTTTACTATTTAATATTGTTGCACATACCAATGATGGTTTGACACGAGCCATAAAACAAAATAATTAGCACGTGGATCACACAATCTAAATGTTACCGAAACGGTTTGAAATTTGAATACTACTACTATTATAGTACGTAGTCCACAGGGGTGGCAACGGGTCACGGGTAATCCGTGACCCGCGGGCCCCGCCCCGATTTTGACCCGTTGATCCGCGATCCGTGACCCGTGGGCGGGTACGGTTTTGGGGTCGCCCCTCCCCGTTGACCCGCCCCGCCCCGTATGTGGATAATTTATATATATATTACATGTATTTATATAAAACTATATAGGTAATATAATACATAGTTAAAATAAATAGAATTTGTGACTTGTATTTGGATTTGAAGTTAAAATTTTCATTTGTGATTTAAATTTTAAATTGAATTTGTATATGGTAAATATAGAATTTAGGGTTTAAATTGCTAATAATATATTATGTACAACTAATAGGTGATCCGCGGGTCGACCCGCCCCGCCCCGCGAACTGTGTGGGGCGGGTACGGATCGGCCATCTCGACCCGCGGGGCGGGTACGGGGCAAGCGATACCCGCCCCGACCCGCCCCGTTGACAACCCTAAGTCCACTAATATCCAATGTTAATTAGCATAACATTTATAGTACCGCCCCACTACGTACATACATTGGAGTGACCACCCATACCAGTGTTGACCTGTTAATTAGTTCATATAATTCTTCTATATATTATCTTACAGTATTCATATATATATATATATATATATATATTAATCCTAATGAGGATTAATCTTAGCTTGACACGTAAACTAACCTAGCAAATAACAACATGACACATCACCAATTCAATTTCACTCTAAAATAATTAATCCCTCATTCCTTCCGTTACCCTCCAATCTTCCATCCGTTACCCCAAATCTAAATCTAAATCTAAAAAATGTTATTTTCTCATAAATTTTTTAGACTATGTCAATATTATATAATAATAAACTTTTATGATCGCATGTTCATTCAATTTTATATTTACAAAATAAAAATTACAACCTTATATCCAATATATAACAAAATAAAATAAAACAACCCGCGTTGTGCGCGGGAAAGCCACTAGTATATACTATTAGTTAACATTAACTAAATACTAATCTCGCGCGATAAAAAAGCAAACTAAAAAAAAAATTAGTTTAACGTTAAAAAAAATTAAGAATGTAAATCATTGAAACTAGATTAGAAAAATAAAAATAATTTAATTTTTTTCATTAATATAATATTAAAAAAATTATCTATTTTAATAATTAACTTAAAATAATATCTTAGTTCTTCGACAACAACGGTCTCTTCTTAGTTATTAGTTAATGTTTCCCGTGAGAAACTTAAAACAATGTCTAAGTTAGAGGTCGAATTTCATAAAATCTAGGTAGTTGAGACCATAACGTAATACTGAAAGGTGTAAGGGTTCTATTTGCTCTAAAATAAAGTAGAGGATTAAAGTTCACCCACTAATACGGTGGGACTATGTCAGTTCAAACAAGGGGCAGATGAAATACTTGAATTATCATTGGACCCGAGTAGGCCTCGTCAATAAATTCATTTGTTTCTCATTGGTCGCTGGCCACTGCTTGCTGCTCATCCCATTCATTCTATGTTTCATTTTTATTGTCAAATTATTTTCTTTCTCCTAGCTCGTTATTTTCGGCTTCACTCTAAAAGAACTCCAAGTCCATGTCTCTGTTAATAATTCTACCACCGCCATGGAGAATTCAATTGTCAATTTCGAGTCATCAGTTCAGGGTCGAGAATAGAATATGTGATTCAAAAATCATAACCGATAATTCTTTTTGAGTGACTAACTGAAATTTTTGCTTTGCTGTCTCCGCTTACTATGAGTCGTGCCCGTGCATGAGGTCTGTGGTTCAATGAGTTGAGTTATGACTATGTATAAGCGCTCTCTGAGTTTTAGAAATTGATGAGAAGAAGATTAGTTGAGAGTAGACAGAAAATGTTTACGCTAGGGTTTTACTTTTCTATTTGTTTGATTTTACTTTTACTTTTAATATTTTATTATTATATATGAATATCCATAATTAATTATATACGGGTTGGGTTTAGATCCAATATTAGGACCCGAATCTGACCATTTTTTTTTCACCGGATCAAATTCGGGTTAGTCTGAAACTGACTCGAACACTCAAAACTGGGATCCGAACCCAACCGGAGCCCGGGTCAATTTCGAGCTCATTTCGTATTGGGTCCACAATTGACAGACCTAGAACCGAGTAATAGTATGATATACTTCTAATATCACACTTCATTTAAAAAAAAAAAAGCACTAATACAACCATAGTTGGACTAGTCAAGGCTGGATTCAGACTTGGATTTGATCTATCTAGGTTCATCGAGCCAACGATTATTGGTAAAAACTTTTTTAGATTTCTTTTACAACTTTAGAGTATAGAGAGACTAAAGTGTATATATTTACTATATACTATACTACATTTATAAAAGTGTGATTGGGGTATGACTTATCCTCCAAAATGTACAATTTGTCTATCAAAAAGTATCTTCCATTCAAAGGGTGCCTTCTAAACTGTTCAATTGAACTAACTCGGCCGACTAAACTTAAATACCAAACCAAACTGGATTGGAGCGAATAATTAGCAACACACGGCAGTTAATTGCATCAGAAAAGCCTAGGATTTCTTCCCTCCAATTAATCATGTTAGAGAATTCAATACGGAGGCTCCAGTTCTTTACGATATAGAGGACAATCGAGATTGGAGAAGACGTAACTATCGTCGCTGCTCGACCGCCGGCTGCTCGACCGCAGTTGCAACACGCGTTCGATGGTCATTTCTTTGCCCCCGTCCCGTCCGTCCATCGTTGCTAATTCCATTCAAACGCACGTTGATGCTTCTGTTTCTCTGCTAATCTGCTTTGCTTTCTCTCTGTGATGTGCATTAACATGCATCTTTAACTTTCATGGTAATACGAGAATTGATGTCGCTTCTTCTTTATCTTTTTAATGTACTTAGTTCAATTATTACAGTTCAGATGGTGAAATATATCAATTTGAGGATGTCGTGTTTTTCTTTTGCTGACTCCATTTCACCCACTCACGGCAATATAGCTACCAAGGACATCTTCCAAGATGGTTGCATACACCTTATTATGCTGAAACATTATTCAAAATCTAAACACGTAGTGTTTGACCTGGTGATGGCTTTGCTCTTTCTTGTGAATAATATAGTGGATTAAGTCACAATCAATCTTCTTTAAATAATTATTTTACCCACTAAATATCATTCTTTTATTATATTTAAAGTCACAGATGCGCAACAAGTTTTAGTATGTAAAAGGTCTTGAAATTCAAATCCTTTCATTGAAATGTAAAGGAAGTTGTTGTTGCTGTTATTAAGTTGCAGAAGAATTGCTTGGCAATGCAAGGTTGGTTAGATTCTTAATATTTGTCATATGTACAAATAAAGAGAGATAATAATCCTACTATTGAATTGTATAAACTGATTTGGTTCCTATAAACATTCTTAAAGCATATTTCATCTTCTGGATAACTTTTCAAAATTGGGGACAATTTGAGATAGGCTTGCTTTTTAGTTAGGGTATGATAACTGAATTTACTGCTTTTTCTATGTAATTAGTCACTAAGACTAGAGATGAATCATTTATAAATTCGATGGATTGAATAAAACTCTTCCAACTCCATCTGAAGAGATGCAATGGATTAGAAAGTGAAAAGATTGTAAAACTATAAACTCTTACATTTCCTCAAAACGTTTCATAATGCACGTTTGTTACCAACGGATACCTCATACATTCCAATACGCACTTGGCGTGTGGAACACACTCACACCGTCTTTGTGTTCTTAGTTATGGTTTTTCTTATTAATCATCTACTAAAGAAGTTTTGGAACAAGTCTCGAATTATAACGAGACCTAGAAGACCTCCATCAGGTTTCCAGCTATTTCAATATCCTTTCGTTGCACTCTTCACGGTAAGGGTACTTATGGTCTTGACATGAAATGTATTTGATTTGACAGTTTCAAGATGAACGTAAAATGTTAATATTAGGGAACTGATAAACTCCATTTCTCCTTGAGATTACAAGTCAGGTGATCATGTTCGTCTCTCGTATATTATATTGTTCATTTATCATCAATATTTAATATTACTAGAAATATACTTTTACTAAAGTTGAATCATACTTTGTTCTTAGACATATTTAAATCGAGGGGATTGGGTGAATTACTACTATCGCTTTTGAATAATCAGTCTTAATGCATGGTGGAGGAGTTGGCCTATCTATCTTAGTTGTAGTGTTTTTTTATTCGTATGGATTGCCTTTTATCGATTACGTATTACATCATTAAGTTCATTTTGTTTCTACGGCAGATTGATATTGAAAATTAATACATAATTTACATTTCAAAGCAATTATGTAATTCTATTCAAATATTCATGACTCTTTGCAATAATTTATATTTATCATTTATTTGACAATTTTCATAATACAATGTGCAAAGCACGCACCTACATCTAGTAAAAAAAAGTCAGGAAATATTAGATAAATTAAACCATATAATATAATATAAAATAAGATAAAAATCTATAAATGATATTTAATACATATGTTTTGTATAAATGATGATACTTTAGTAGTATCATAATCGGGTCCTTATCATTGGCGTGACTTATCTGTACAGACAGTATGGATGAATTTTCCTCTACCGTATACGACATACATGATGGATCTAGTTGTCCAAGTTGACCCGCTAGAGCATACATTCTAATACATACAAGAATTAATTAGACGTGGCCCGAATAATTTCTCCACTAACTAATTATAATGTGACTATAAATAAATCCAAAGTTTTACGGTAGTAAAAACATAATTGGCAACAAAAAAAAACATAGTAATAATAAAATAAGCTTAATGTTGAAGGTCTCTGTGTAATCAGAAATGTACAACGTGACAAACAAATGAAAATGTACAACTATATTTGTTTATTGAAATACTAAAGGTATATGTGATAGATATTGTGCATTTGTTATCTATTATTATGATGTTTGCAGATTTGGCTAGGAATAGACAATCTCATATACAATGGTTAGTCATTATACTTTAAAATACATAATTGGTTCAAAGACAACTTTGCCAATATACTGGCTTCTGACAGACCTGAAGTCTAACCACAAGTCTAAGATATGTTTAATTACACGTATTATAATACTAGATATATATGCGTGCGTTGCACGCATATGACATGCTATGAGACATGTATTATCAAGAATGTGAATATCATCTTTATTATTTAAAAAAAAAATCATAAATGGTCTAACTATCACACTTTATAATGGAAATGTAAATATGATCTTTTGATCTAGATATTACAAACTAAAAAAGCTATACAACATTCACAAATGGTGTAACTATCACATAACAGTTTATTTTAATGGGCTAAAACACAAAATGATCCAATCGAGCAGAAAAGAGCTTCCATATTGTACTAAATGGTGTCAGGGCTGCATATGCTTAAGCTCTTGTTTCTCTTAAGTTTGATCTCTATTGTAGTTCATATCATAGTGTATAAAAGCACTCTAGAAAAGACAGGAGCAAGATTTTTAATCGATATACGTTCAATCTCCAAAAAGATACTCTACACATCTGAGGCATATACTAAAGTTAAAATACAATTGACATTTTGCATAAAAAGTTAAGAGGCGTTTGCTAAAAGTGTTCTACCATTTAATAAGTACTAAAAGAGAAGACATACAGTTAGAAATAATCCGACTTTCAATTAAAAGAGAAGATTAAAAATTAAGCAAAATTAGTTTACAGAGAAGATTAAAAATCTGTTTTCATAATATTTCTGAGTCACTCATGAGTTACATGCATGCTAAAATAATGTGCTTGCAAAAAAGCATACGAAAGTTGCAAGACATTCGCTATGTAAAACTCTATATATGTTGAATATAAGCAGTTGCTATAGGTACCATATGAGCATATGGATGAGAAATTGCACTATTAGGCTTTTTAAAGAGATCAAACTGAAAACCAACTCAGTAATAAAAATTAGAAGTTAAATAAATCAGTTTCTATTTTTCAACCATGAGAAGCGTAAATAATTTATATCCACGTGTGACACATTTAATAATGAATACCATTGGAGTAGCAGTACAACTACAAAAATCTTCCAATTTTTTATCATCCAGGAAAAAATTTGCACCTATAAATAAATAATTGAAAGTGCCATAATGCTCTTTCTTCAGGTTAAGATTAAGAAAGAGGGTCTTGGGACAAAATGTAGGACAACACGAAAATATATACTGATACTTATGAGCAAAAATAGAGAGATTCACATCACAATTAGAGGGTGTATTTCCATGGAGTCGATAGCAAGAAAAGAGTCAAAGACTAATGCATCAATAAAAGTTGTGCAAGGTTATTACCTCCTAAACTTGCATATCCTTGTATTGTCCGTACCAAAAGTCTGTTGCACAATAGGTTTCTAATTAGCAACCTGCATAAGGGGAAAATGACATGTTGGATCAGTGTTCTTTCAATAGTATATAAAAATATGGATGATAAACACTTCAAATAAAATATAACGAACATAAAAAAAAAAAAAAAAAAGAACAAAACCTATAAAGATTGTAATTGTTGAGTTAGGACATATGTATTTGTTGAGTTTAAAAAAAAAAAAGAACAAAACCTACAAAGATTGTAATTGTTGAGTTAGGACATATGTATTTGTTGAGTTTGAGTAAAATATCAACCATTGTTATCAATCGACAGGTGCTATTTCATGTTTCATGTATTCAATTGTCAAACATATCGAACAATCAATGATAATGATTTGATCATGTTTAGGTCTATATGGATCTTCATATCATGTTAATTCCTCTGGGTTATTCTTGAAGAATACTAAAGTTAGCAACACTGAAATCAAGTACATCAATTCTCTTAAAGTTCCAAAAGACATAAAAATACTTGTTGCTGCATCTTGATGCAGTTGCAAAGGAAATTATGGATCCCACGACATGTGCCTGTGCTAAAAACTAAATGGATTTGATTTCCCCTATGTGCAGCGTGATGGAGGCAAGTAAGAACAATGTCATATAGAATCATATGAATTATATATATGAGCATAATAATTTCTATTGTCATCATGCTACAACTCTGTGAGTGAAATTATCTAATGTATGACACGCAGATTAACTGAAGCAAAGGATGTGGTCTACGAGTGTGGCATCAACTGTTGTTGTTGACCTAATTGTATAAACAGAATATCACAATGAGGATTGAAGTCCCGCGTTGAACCCTAAACCCTATATATATAGAGAGAGAGAGAGAGAGAGATCCTTCTGTCTCTAGCTTTCATTTCGAAGCTAAATGAAACTGCTGGAATACTTTCAAGACAAAAGTAATTCATAGAGCAACCAATAATGATTAATTATACAATACTAAAATCCTAAAACTCTTACATCCCATTTTATGATTAATCTCTAATTATACTTTCAAAATTTAAATTGGCAGTTTGTTCAAGGCCTTCATCTCATTTTTCTATCTATCCTCATTCTCAAATACTTTCATGAACTTCAACATAAGTCTCAATACAACTGCCTTCTTGTTCCCTCTCATTAAAAGGATCCACGTCAAAGCACGTGTCTAATGTCTAAGTGTTATATTATTTTATGTTAAGTTGTACATATTGAAGCTGAACCCTCGTCATTTAGCAGTAAGAAGTGTTTGATTTAACGTGTAAATGGACTAATGTTAAAATGGAATTATTATAAAATACAAAGAAGTTTGGCTTAAGACCTATAATAGATTGGTGTAAGATGTAATAAAAATAAATCATCAGTTAAGAACATTTGTTGACAAGAGAAATATGAAAATTATGTTAGAAAGTAGAGAAGTCTTGATCAATACTTGATTAATTAGTATGATTACATGATACATATAATAGTATAAATAATAAGGAAATAAAACTATAGGTAGAACAAAGTAATGGCTTGATTAACCCAGATACACTGTCAAAGTTCCATCTCATCAAACAAAGGGTATCATGGTTCACACGTCGTTAATTTTTTATGGCAATGCTTCCACCCTTCCGTCACACAGACATCATCTTATTTTATTTTCTAATACGTGATTGTGCAATCATCTTATAGTGATTGTGTTTAAATATCACAACACAACATGCGTGATAATACATGATAGTACGATCGAGTTTTGCTCGTATATATATGTCTAGTTCATGAATATTTCGTTTAAATAAGTTTTGCTTAATAGCTAGTGCTTCATTGCTGTTGTACTCCTAATTCACGAAAGTATATTATTGTGAATATTAAAGAAGAACATTGTTCACAGCAACATTTCATCGAACATGTTGGGGGCACACTTAAGAAATCATGGTCACAAAAAATTCAGACTAAATGAGATGCTAGAGATCAGTAATTACCTCTGAGTCTGAGAACGATCCGTCATTTGTATGTTCAGGTATCTGAATGATAAATTATATACGAAGGGTTGGTTGGAGATGGCATTCGGTTGGAATGGAATGAAATGAGCCATCTTGAATTATCGAGGCGCAGAGAAGTCGCTGAAACATGGTGGGCACTATTGGAGTGAAACTGTAAAAGGAGTGGAGACAATAAAGAAGGGCCTCCGCAAAAAGAAGATTATTTGTAAGCGTTGTTGCAGAAGAATGAAGCAGATAGATATGTAACCGCCGCAGTTGGAGAAGAGCTACAAGATGGAGAGCGTGGGAATCAACGCTTGGTTTCAAGCGGCATTCTGCAGGTTTTTTTTGGCATACATTTGACAGGCATTTTTTTAAAAAAAAAAATTAAAAATTAAAAAAAAGAAGAAGAGAATTTGAAGAGGTGTGACTTTTGGGGGTGAGGGCATTTGACACTTTTATAGATGTAATAGATATATTAATACATATATTAGTATTAATTAATACTTGGAATTTATTTAATACTTACTTGTATAAGAAATTTAGTATTAAATTAATTCACCTAAAAATTAAGGATTAGTTAATATCAACTTCGTAATGAGCCGTTTACCTTAAATATATAGGAAACTCTCACCGTATGCATCGATACTTCGGGCCAAACCACCGGCCGGCCTTCAGTTAAAATAATAATTTTTTTTAAAAAAAAATGTACATATCTATTTAGGGGCATTTAGGTATTTTAGTCATTGTATTAGAATATCAAAATACGTATTAGGATATCATAATACAAAGTTCATCCAAATATTATAGTAGAATATCTTAATACATGGTTCAACCAAACATTATATTAACTTAGCATGTATTAGGATATATTAGTCGATACTTAACTAATACATGAATTAGCTAATACATGCAATCAAACATACCCTAAAGTACGCCACAAACTGAACTCGAATCGACCACCTGCCCGACTTCGGTAAGCAACACCCAACTCTGACTGGCCACCGTAGTCTCTGGCAAACACCTTTGAGGCTAGAGAGCTCTCAAGCCTCTATGTAGTTTCAATTAAAGTTGGGAGAGCTTCTTGCTCTTCGGTTCCGGAACTAATCTACTTAACTTTTTTTTTAAGTAAAATTATCCTAGGTAATATGACTTTCTTCACCCGGAGACCACCGGAGTTTCAATTTTTTGTTATTCGAGTTTTTTTTTTTTTTTTTCCAATTATTCGAGTTAAATTTGACCCTTAACTTTTTTTTATTTTTTCTCAAAATATAAAATCATTCAAGAAACTAATTAACATAATAAAATAAACTTTCATTATAAAAGAAGAAAGATGAAAGTTTAAAATGTAGCCTCCCCGGCGGGTGGCCGGTAGTGCAAAAGCGTTATCGAGGAACGGCAACAGACTGACGAATGAAGGCAGAGCGGTCCACCTTTGGTCTGTCTGTTTGTCTGCCACTGTTTTAACAATTGCGTACGTAAAATCTAAAATGGCCACCTTTCCTTTTCCTTCACCGCACATCTTCTCTATATAAATATTCACTCTATATTTACTTTAGTCCTCAAAATAGTAATAACCTCTAACTTCATTATAGCTCGTTTCATCCTTAATCTCATATTATTCGTCCAATTTCATCCTTTTGTTAGTTTTAGGCTTATATAATGTAGCTTAAAGCCTTAAAATACAGCACCTTAAAATAATAATATCTAATAAAATTGCAATCTTTTTATTCTTGAAATTACTCTCGTTCTTCATTTTATTTCTTTTTTCGACTATGTCCGATTTTTACAAAAGAATGAAAACTGAACTATATTAAAATAATTATGAACGCTTTCGATTTCATCTTGCCAGCAGCGATCCTATTTTTGCAGAAGAATAACAATATAATGAAGATGATAATTAATGAACGCCATGGATTTTTTTTTTTTGTGCCATGATTTGGATGATATAGATTGAAATATATAAAAAAAAAATTTATACTACATATTTGGATATCTCCTGTAGAAAAAAAAATTGACTGCATTTTTTTACTGCATATCATCACGACACCTTAGCATTAGAAATGGAAAACTTAATGAAAAATGTTGATATTTTTAACTAAATATAACAATGAATTCCGATCGTACGTTTGTTTTCTTAATTTTGTTTAGTGGGTATATAAATATATAGAGTATGTGTAGAAAAAATTAACGGAATGTTTGATTAGTAGAATAATAAATAAAAAATGGAGAACAAAATACTGAATAAGAAATATGAAATAGATAATATTAATACGATATTGTTTAGTTAATATGATAAATACTGAATAAGAATTCCAAATTCAGTGTTTGGTTGATAGAATGTTATGAATGTAATAACTCCAAATTGACAAATATAACATTTTACTATCTATACTAACCAAATTAATAATATTAAACGTGAAAAAGTCGGAGTGAATAGCAAAGGCGGCAAACGGGAGCAGACGGGCGAGCGACGGGTGAAGCGAGAGGCGACGGGGGTCGAAGAGCGGCGACGACGGCCGAGTGGCGGCAGAGGGTGGGCGAGCGGCGACTGGTAAGAGTGGACCGAGCAGGAATGACAATGGAACCATGCGGAAATAGAAGATGCGGCAGCAGAAGCAGCATGTCGAACGAGATGGCACGGCAGCAGCAGATCGGCGGAAGGTCGGCAGTGTTGGATTATGGGGTTGACTACTACAGAAACATAAATAAGGCACATGCTTGTAGTCAGAATTACGCAGCGGAAGATGTGCACATACCTTAAACCCTTTCCGTAGTCCCAAGGATCCTGCTGATGGAGTTCGCGATCCACCGGACGGAACCCGTAGAAGTTTTTGTTAAGGAAGTCCTCGCGGTATTATCTCCACAGCAAAGCCTCTGATTGATTCTTGTCAGGGACGGATCTCCGGAGTGATTTGCTCCAAGCAAATTGGCACACCCTTGGTGCTTGTATATGGTTCGGCCGAAACTTGTTCTAGGGGGGAGAGTTTTCTCTCAAATCACCACTTAGGAGGAATTGTGATTACTCTTAAGAAAACCCTAACACTCCTTATTTATAAGAGGAGCAAGGTGGACAAAAATCCACTTTGCCCCTACACTATAGTTTCAGCCGGCCACGTATAAGGTGTTAGCATATGGAGATTGAGCGTCGTAATTAGGAGCCCATTAATATGTATACGTTACCTAAGAAATTGGGTAAATGTCACATTAGGGTAATTGGGCTTGACCTAAATCCCAATTGACATGAGAGGCCCAAATATTGGGCCTCCATTATACATGGCCGACCGAAACATTAGTGAAGGGGCAAAGGGACCTTTGTCCACTTTTCTCCTCCTATAAATAAGGGGTGTCAGGGTTTTCTTAAGGGGAATTCATAATTCTTCCTAAGTGGTGATTCGAGAGAAAACTCTCCCTTAAAGGGAATTGTGATTAAACCTAATAAAACCCCTAACTCCCCATATATATAGGAGGAGTAAAATGGACAAAAGTCCACTTTATCCCCTCCTTAAATTCGGCCGGCCATGTTGTATAGGGAGGCCCAATTTTGGGCCTCTCATGTCAATTGGGATTTGGGTCTGGCCCAATGTCCTAACATGACATATACCCAATTTACTTAGGTAACCTATACATATAATGGACTACCATTTACGACGCCCATCACCATATGCTTACAGCTCCCACTCGCCGGAATCGGAGGGTGCCTGTTAATGTAATGTCGTCCAAATCTGCATCAACATTTCACTCCTTCGATCTCGTCCTTTTCTTCCGAATAGTTCATACGAGGTTTGCCGTGCGACCGGCGGACACGACGGGCATCGTGCTACACTCATCTTTTAGGAGTGTTGTAGCGCCTGCGGAACGTTGATTCCCTTTTCTCCAATAAACTTGTTATAAACAACATTTATATAGTGTCGCGTTGTATCCTAGGTCAACTTATAATTCTCCATTTGCCTAGTTTCCACTTAGGAACACTTCTCCAAGGCATCCGTACAAGTATTCACAACCTTCAACTAATATCCGGTTGGTGGCCACCTTAGTGAATACAAGAGTCGGTGAATTATAGGTGAACTTGACCATCCCCATTGCTCATACCCTTAGTCAAACCCAACCGGTTTCCAAAGAAGTGGTCACTAGGCCTTTTTGTTCAGCACTACGCTCGTACGCCGGGAAGCGAGCATTGAGCCTGACCTTAGGTATGAGTTCTAAGTCCATGAGGATACTTCGGGTGCCTCTTCATAAGGCTCCCGGGATCAATCACACGCACGGGGATTCATTTCTAGCACAACCGAGCTGTGACCCCGTGGTCGAACGTGGCACGCGTAGTATGATGCCCTGGAGAAGTATTCCTAAGTGGAAACTGGGCAATTAGAGAATTATCAATTGACCTAGAATACAGCGCGATACAAATTTGTGTTTTTAACAAGTTGATTTGAGATAGGGAATCAACGTTCCGCGAGCGCTACAACGCTCCTAACAGATGAGTAGCACGATGACCTTCGTATCTGTCGGTCGCACGGCAAACCTCGTATGAACTATTCAGAAGCAGGGGCAGGATCAGAAGAGTGAAATGTTGATGCGATTTTGAGAACAATACATTAACGGGCACCCTCCCATTCCGGCGAGTGGGAGCTGTTAGCATATGGTGACTGGGCGCCGTAATTGGTAGCCCATTAATATGTATACGTTACCTAAGAAATTGGGTAAATGTCACATCAGGGAAATTGACATTGACCCAAATCCCAATTCACATGAGAGGCGCAAAATATTGGGCCTCCCTTATACATGGCCGACCGAACTTTACATGTAGGGGCAAAGTGGACTTTTTTCCACTTTGCTCGTGTTAGGGTTTTATTTGGTGTAATTTCAAAATTCCTCCTAAGTGGTGATTTGAGAGAAAACCCTCACCCCTAGAACACTAGTTCGGCCGAACCTATTGCACCACCAAGGGTGTGCCAATTTGCTTGGAGCAAATCACTCCGGAGATCCGTCCCTGCCAAGAATCTATCAGATGCTTTGCAGTGGAGACAATACCGCGTAGGACTTCCTTAACAAGAACTTCTACGGGTTCCGTCCGGTGGGTCGTGAACTCCCTCAGCAGGATCCCTGGGGACTACGGAAAGGGTTTAAGGTATGTGCACATCTTCCGCTGCGTAATTCTGATTACAAGCATGTACCTTGTTTATGTTTCCGTAGTAATCTGCCCCGTAATCCAACATCCAAATACATTTTTTTTTCAAATAACTGCTGATATAGTTGTATATTCAATAAATTAAGATAAATTATAGTTTCTACTTGGATTTGTTCTCCGACGCGGGTTAATAATGTCTAGTACTATACTAATTCGATTCACGTGGCTTATTTGATTGATGCATGTATGTTTTTCTTAGTTAGTGTTTCCTAATTTAAGCAAACATCTACAAAATTAGATATAAAACATTAAGTAACTAAAAAATTAGATTTTTTTATTATTATTTTAATATTTACATAAAATAAAGAAAATCTATACATAAATAAAAAAACAAAGTAAGCAAAAATCCAGTTATGTATATAATATTTAACTTAGTCGGTATGTATTTACTTATTTTGGTAAAGTAAGCTATATTATTAATAAAAAAAAAGGACATACAACACACATCAAAGAAGGGCTAAAACAAGTTGCCCGAAGTGTAAGTATAAAGATTCAGGCCGTCATCTAAGTCAGTCGGGATAGGTGGATAAAACTAAATTCCCGATACATAATAAACAAGATTCCTAGAAGCCCAAACCATAAAAAAATTAAAAAAAAAAATATTTTTAACTTTGATTTTATCACCTCACGCAATGTGCTAGATTAATATCTAGTAATATATTAATTAGATTTATGCGGCTTTTCTGATCTTTACGTTTGTGTTTTCCCGTCAGTGTTTCTTAATATAATCACAAATCTACATATCTATGAATAACATTTTGAGTAACTGTAAATATATAAAATATTTTTTCTCTTATTTTAGTATTTACGTAAAATAAAAAGATCTCATTACATAATAAAGAAACGCGCAATCGAAAATTTACATTTAAATGAAAAACTTATATAGTTCGAAGGAAAAATTTCTAAAGTCGCTATCTAAGCAAAATATCACGTCATCATTAATATAATTTTTAGATAAAAATATTTTATATTTATATAGTTGTTCAATCCTATGATAAATGATAAAAAAAATTATTACACCGTACACATTATTTATATTTTTATATTACTTTAACATATATATGATGATTCCCATATATTAAAATATAATTGTTAAAAATCAATAAGAACATTTTCAACGAAGTCTGACTTTTGTTGTTACGCTAAGAGGAAATAAATTATTTATAATAAATGAGATAACCTTATTAGCGGAAATACGTAATTGAAGATGGTGCATCGGGAAGTGGAGGAAGATCAAAGCATGAAAACAATAAGTCAACTAATTCGGTTAAATATGACATAACTGATGGTTGAACTCTTATTGAAAAATCCAGTCTCATAGAAAAGATCAAGTAGATTAAATTATAGTGCTTATACTCTTCTAAATAAACATATAAACTTTACAATGTATCTAACTCTTCTTAATAAATATATAAACTTTGCAGTCTCTGTATATGTTTTCATTTGATTTTACACATCTGACTATTTCTTTATAAATATATACTCAAAAGAGAATGCTATAAATATATTTTAATTAGTAATATTTATTTTTTGATTTACTAATTTATTTTGTAGTATAAAAAAATATACAACGAGTTTCTCAATCAATATATTATACTATTCATTGACTTGTGCATTATAGAAATTTTACTTATGAAAAATGATTGGTATTAATAGAACTTCTTGAAATAATGTAGGTAAAAAGTTGCATACAATCTTTATGACTTATGCTTAGGTTTATGGTGATGAAATTTAGAGTATTAGTTCTGATTTTGGTTGGAATGAAAGATTTTTTTATGTGTTAAATAATGGCTACGTTTTTTCTAGACCTAAATAATGAAAGTCTTGAAAATGAGAGACATAATTCAACTAGAAGATGAAAAGAGAAGAATGAGATAAATGTGAAAACGTGAAAAGACGAAAATGTATATGAGTCCCAACATGGTAAGAACTCCAAGTCAATATATAGATTTGAGTATGAATGTATAGATATGATTTGGAAGATTTGTATTAATATACATTTTTATTTAAAACTAAGTTATGAAGTTTAAACTACTAGCCCGAAATATTATTAAGAAACACCGTAGTAATTAAGATGGCGATATTAAGAGTATCTACAATGATTTTATATAAATTGTATTTTTTAAAGTTGTCACGTAAACATTTGTGTACACTTTAATATGTAAAGTTAAGACACACATACAAAATATTTTCTCTTCAATAATTTTACTTAACTCCTTAAATATATTTTATTATTAAAATTTTCAATAACCACCGGTAATGTATTAATATTAATTATAAAATGAATTAATTTATAATTAAAATTTGATTATGTAATACATATTGCATTCCTTAAATTTAATGAATAAGTTATGCGAAAATAGGTGAGTTCTATTAATGAATGATATGTAAAACCATTACAGCGTGTTTTTATATTATTTACATAAAAAGAATGTTAGACCCATATTTAAGTAATAATATATAATACCATTGTGGATGCTTTAAATTGTAGTATATATATAAGGTATATGTTAGACAAAAAAAAAAAAATCGTTGTACACAATAAAACTACCCAATTAAGAGCATCCACAATGGTTTTACATAAATTGTATTCTTTAAAGTTGACACGTAGACATTTATGTACACTTTAAGTAATACGTAAATTTAAGACACACGTAAATGAGATGAATCATTGAATACATGATTATACTATCACTTAATATCGCCTTCTTAATTTTTATTCTATATATATATAAGTACATGTAGTAATTATATTGTGCATTTTTTACAATGTATGTAATTCGATAATAAACAAAAGTTAAAATCAATGAACATGTCGTAATATTAATTTCAATAAAAATGAATTCAATAAACATGTAAATATATTAAAATCAATAAACTCATATGTTAAATGACTCAACACAACAGAACTAATGATCCGTTGGAAAAAAATGTTTGTAAGATCATTAACAAAATATTATCATGAAAAATTACTAGAAAATCGATAATTTCGAAGGGGATGCGATTGATATTCTATTATTGAATATATATCAATTTTAGCTGAAATAATATATGTATATATCTCACTGTTATAATAATAATAATAATAAATTATATATATACTCTACTACAGCTGCAGCTGCAGCTGCATAAAATGCCAGAAACCTTTGCTCACTGTTAAATCTCCGCCCTTCCTTCCTTATCATACCATCCATTCTCTCACAAATACATCTATCTCATCCTATACCTTCTTCTGCTTCCCTCTCTAGCTAATTCTCTCTGCTATACCTAGCTCAGCTCACTCTTCCATGCTTATCTGAACCGCCCGCTATCCACTCCAGGTTCTTCTTCTTCTTCATCCTCAAGAATACAATTCTCCCATTTAATTATATATAAGCAGCCATCACTAACTTTAATTTCTTCTATTTTTGATTGGATAAGAATTCACTTTTGTTGCAGATAATAACAGTAACCTAGCTAGCTCTAATAAGAAGAAGAAGCTCGAGATGGCACCCAGGAACAGCCGTGGGAAAGCTAAGGGAGATAAGAAGAAGAAGGAAGAGAAGGGTATATACATATATATATTTGCTTCATTAATCATCATACTCATTATTAATATTCTTCAAACAAACCTCTATAATTACCAACTTAATATCACTTTGCAGTTCTTCCCGTTGTGATGGATATCACCATAAACCTTCCGGATGAATCCACTGTTATACTAAAGGTAGCTCCTTTTTATTTTACCCAATAACTCCCGTAAATATATTTACATACTTTATTATTTATTTATTTATGAATAACAATGATAATAATCTTCTCATTTTTAAATAAATAAAATAAATATATATACATGTACACCTTTCTTTTCATATGTTTGGCACAAAAGAGAAAGTATTCATATGTTCTTTTTTCATATCATACATATATATTGCGGGGGGGAGCAAGTGCATTTATTAAGAGATGAATTTCATTGGACAATTTAGAATCGTGGTGGAGCTGTCCCCAAAAGCACTAAATAACTCACATATCAAACATAAATGGAAAAGGCTTCATTCCTCTAGTTTGGGACTATATATGATTTATGCAGAGTTTTCATTATTATCATTGTTTATCTAAAATTATATATGAACTACACCTTTTAAATCTTAAGGCTGTTTTTTTTTTGTGTGGTTGTTATAGTTTTCATTATAAAAAAGACATCTCATCTGTTTAATAACGACATACATGTTAAATTGTCTTTCAATTTGGACTTTTTTCTCGGTTTAAACGGTGGTGCGTAGTTTTGATTTAGTTAGGTTTCAAACACATATTTCTTTTCCTAACGTTTGAATTTTATCAATTTTGTTTTTGTTTTTTATTGAAAATTTTATAAATAATTTTTTTTAGTGGTATAAGAATCATTATCTTTGTAAAATTTCATAATACAATACTAAAACAAAAATAAAAGACAAATGTTGGTTTTTATGTTCCCTTGATGCACAATAAAAATAATATATATTACAAGCTTATTATTAACTTCTTAGCTAAATATTTGAACAGGGCATATCGACCGATAGGATAATAGACGTTAGGCGACTCCTCTGCGTGAACACCGATACTTGCAACATTACGAACTACTCGTTGTCTCATGAGGTACGAACGTATCATCAAAAATATCAAACATGGAAAGTACAGGATCCATTTTCGGATGAAAAAGAAGTTGGGGGTAATTTGGACATTTGACATTTTATCTTTTTGCAAATGCGCAGGTTAGAGGCTCTCGCCTAAAAGACACCGTCGACGTTTCGGCGCTGAAGCCATGTGTGCTCTCCTTGGTTGAAGGTAACCAACTTCCATTTCTTCTCTGTAACTCTCTTTGGTAACCATCACAGAAGAACTGACTGTGTTTTAATGGTGGCCCAGAGGATTACGATGAAGAGTGCGCCGTGGAACACGTTAGGCGGCTCCTCGACATCGTCGCATGCACGACTTGCTTCGGCCCGTCGGGAGCGGGAGATGATCATCCTAAGGCCGATGCTCCGCCTAATAAGAGCTCGAAAAGGTCAACCAAATCCCGAGCCGCCGGCGAGCAATCAGCGCCTGTGAAACTGTCTAAGGAGGTGCCGCTGGACGGAGATGGAGAACTGAGCTACTCGTCCCCCAAGCTGGGAAGCTTCTACGAGTTCTTCTCCCTCTCCCATCTCACTCCTCCTCTGCAATGTACTATCTCTACTTCTCACTCTCCATCTCGTTCTCTCTGTTGGTCTGTGTATGGTTCATCATTTGTTATTGCTTCCTTGCAGTCATCAGGAAGGCGGTGAAACGGCACGTTCATGAGATATCTGCTGATGATCACTTGTTTTCCCTGGATGTGAGTGTTTTAGTCCTATTCTGGTTCGACTGCTTCTTAACATTGTACTCGGATTATCGGTTCTTATTGGCTGTCTCTCTAATGTTTAGGTGAAGCTGTGTAATGGAAAGTTGGTTCATGTTGAAGCTTGCAGAAGGGGATTCTACAGTGTTGGGAAGCAGCGATTTCTGTGCCATAACCTTGTTGATCTGTTACGGCATAATAGTAGAGCCTTTGATAACGTTAGTATTCTAATTCATTTCACATAATTTTGCCTCAGGCAATCTTACCAAAAAGAGAATCTTGCTCAAATATGAGCTCAAGTCAAGGTTTAAGTGGACTTGTTCCATAAATGACATCTACTGTGGTGATCGATTACGTTACATGAATGTGGCCCTGCTGTTTTCATGTCATTTTCTTAAGCTAGTTTTATGATAATCAAACTGCATGTGTCCTGTTTCAGGCGTATGATGAGCTCATGAAGGCTTTTTCAGAGAGAAACAAGGTAACTGGAGCTTCCAATTAGGAATAGGGACTTCACAATATGATTTCTGTAGTGTCTTTCATGCTCTTAATCGTTGTATTCTTGCTTTGCAGTTCGGTAATCTTCCCTATGGCTTCAGAGCCAATACGTGGATCATACCTCCTGTTGCAGCGCAGATTCCACCAGTCTTCCCTCCATTGCCTGTTGAGGATGAAGGGTGGGGTGGCAATGGAGGTGGTCTAGGAAGAGATGGCAAAAGTGACTTGATTCCATGGTCCAATAGTTTCCAATTTATTGCATCCATGCCTTGCAAGACAGCAGAGGAGAGACAGGTGCGGGACAGGAAAGCATTTCTCCTTCATAGTCTGTTTGTTGACGTCGCAATCTTCAGGGCAGTTTCAGCGGTGGAACATATACTGCGTAGTCCAGAACTAATATGCAGATCTGAGCAAACAACACCATTGTACACAGAGAAAGTGGGAGACTTGTGTATTACAGTAATGAAAGATGCTTGCAGAGCAAGTTCTAAAGTTGACACAAAAGTTGATGGTATTCAAGCAACAGGGATAGATCAAAAGGAACTAGTGGTGCGAAACTTGCTCAAGGGGGTAACTGCTGATGAGAATACAGCAGCTCATGTAAGCTATCCTGTCTAGTATGCTCTTAATATAACCGATGTCTTCTCATTGAACTAAAGTTTACATAACCTTATAATGTGTTTAATGCGAACATTGATTGGAAAAGAGTATACATGGAATAAGTGCGGGGAAGCTTTTGGGTCGAATATGGACCCAGATGTACTTCTTCCGCTCTTAATGATTTGATATTAACATGTATAGAGTTGGACCAATCCTTTGAAGCTCAACCTTGTAACTTTGGTTATCCAAAACTACTTTATGCACTTGCTCATATGGAAGTTTAACCATTTAAGAGTTTTATGCGTATGTGGTAGTTGAAATAGTTTTATGCTTTGAATGCAGGATGTATCTACATTAGGTGTTGTTAATGTAAGATATTCTGGTCATATTGCTATTGTGAAAGTTGAGGATCAAATGAATCGGGAGGTCACATCTATACCTCCAAGCATCGAACATATGGATCAGCCTGAAGGCGGTGCCAATGCTCTTAACATTAACAGGTTTCCACCAAATGCTTTTCACCCCTTTTAAATGCTAGCTTTTGTTTTAAGTACTTACTGAAATTTTAATATGATAGTATTAATATGCCGTGTATTTATGGCCACTTCTGTTGTGGTGAACATTCAAGATACATTCTTGGAGTCATATGCCTCATTATGACTTTTTTGCATTTTCAGTTTAAGATTACTTCTCCATGCAAAAGCTGCTTCTGAAAATAACAAACAAATTGTGCATTCTCATCTTCCTGATCAACAAGAAATGAATGTTTCCCGAGATTTTGTTGAGAAATTGTTGGAAGAGAGTCTAACCCAGCTTGAGCAAGAGGATGGAAGGCCGGACCAATTTGTGAGATGGGAACTTGGAGCTTGCTGGATACAACATTTACAAGATCAGAAGAACACTGCTGAAAAAGACAAAAAACCATCCGGTGAGAAGTCTAAGAATGAAATGAAGATTGAAGGACTGGGAAAACCACTTCGATCACTCAAAAATAATAAGAAAAAATCTGATGCAAGTGATCTTGGAGTGCATTCTGAAATAGCAAAAGCAAACAGTGTCAGTGAGGAATCTGAACATTCTGTTTCACCTTCCCTGGAATCTGAACTAGAGTCTGTTGCAAGAGAAAATGAGCTTGTTCTGAAGAATATGTTGTCTGATGCTGCCTTTGCCCGACTAAAAGAGTCAGAAAGTGGACTCCACCGCAAGGTAAAATTTATTCACTGCACTTTTATATGTATATATGCATAATTGTCATCTTCTAACTTCCAACTGTTGACAGTCTTTGCAAGAGCTCATTGAACTATCCCAGAAGTATTACAATGACGTGGCTCTTCCAAAACTAGTAAGCATATCTATTCAAAAAAATTTGAGCCATATATAGATTATAGACATGTCAATGTAAATGTGCGGATGCTCATCTAGCTTCTTAAAATTTAGGTTGCAGATTTTGGTTCGTTGGAACTCTCACCAGTTGACGGTCGGACTCTAACAGATTTCATGCATACCAGGGGTCTTCGTATGCGTTCCCTTGGACAAGTTGTAAGTGGCGGAATATTATTGCGTATTTTGCTTATTCAGTGAATTTGTATTCTTTTCTAATTTCCACACTTACAAAACACGTGTTTTAGTCCTTAAGCTGGGGTAGAAGGCCACGCAGCATCACCTATGTAGAATCTCTTGTAGATGATAATTTTTCTTATTATTTCTTCACTAGGAATGTTGATTCCTTTTCTGGCATTACCAGGTCAAGCTTTCGCAAAAGTTGTCGCATGTGCAATCCCTCTGTATCCATGAGATGATAGTTCGTGCATTCAAGCATATTATTCAAGCCGTGATTTCTGCTGCTGCTGATGTTGAGCAAATGGCAGTTCTAGTAGCTGCTGCATTGAATCTTATGCTCGGGGTGAATCAAAATGCAGAAGAACAGAAAAATTGCTCCTTTCATCCCGTAGTATGGAAATGGCTAAAAGTTTTTGTGATGAAGAGATATGAATGGGATATCAGCAACCTAAAGTACAAGGAAGTCAGGAAATTTGCTATTCTAAGGGGATTATGCCAGAAGGTATGTGACATTAGCGACTGTAATACAATCCGTGCAAGGCTGCTTACTCCATGAAAGTGACATATAGAAACATCTTGGCATTACAAACAACTTAACAAGGACAACTAGAGCTGCAATTTCTGGAAAACACAGTTATATGCTTGAATATATAAGTTGAAAAATCAAAATGGAAGTTATTGATCTAGAAAATGGAGGTTCTTTTCACTGATTAGTTGTGCTACATGGATTGTGTTCATTATACAAGTAAACTTAGATAAACGTTAGACCTATAATCTCTATTAGAAGGCCTAATATCGATATTAGAGATGGCCTATCAATAATTTTTTCACCTCAAATACCATAATTATCTTTTCCTTAGCACTTATTTGTGCTAGTATATGAGGCCTTCAATATATTCAATCAAAGGAAACTTAAGAACGTGTATCGGTTTGCTCTTGATACATAATACCCATAATTTTTCTGTACTTTCATCTGTTGACCACCAAATTGACAGGAGAGGTGTATTATTAATTAATGCAGGTGGGTATTGAGT
This sequence comes from Clarkia xantiana subsp. parviflora, assembly GCA_036873135.1. Classification (NCBI taxonomy): domain Eukaryota; kingdom Viridiplantae; phylum Streptophyta; class Magnoliopsida; order Myrtales; family Onagraceae; genus Clarkia; species Clarkia xantiana. The sequence goes on from JAPTYO010000012.1 coordinate 18,685,799, forward strand.
TGGTTCCAAGGGATTTTGATATGGATTCTTCAAATCCTTTCTGCAAGGCAGATATTGTTAGTTTGGTTCCAGTTCATAAGGTAACAAATGACGTCTTTCTTCTTTTTCCCCGCTAAATAATACTGGTTATTGAATCATTCAAAAGAGGAAAATAATTCTTTAACAGCAACTTTCTCCAGTTTTTTCTTAAAATGATTCTCTTGTTCTATACAGCAAGCTGCATGTTCATCTGCTGATGGAAGACAACTCCTCGAATCATCTAAGACTGCTTTAGATAAAGGAAAACTTGAAGATGCTGTAGCATATGGGACGAAGGTTTGTGCCATTGATTTTTAGACCAATTGTTCTGTTTAGATTAAACAATTCATATTGTTTTCACCGTTGAAGTTTTTGTATTGAAATTTTTTCTGTTGTTACAGGCTCTTGCAAAACTTGTAGCAGTATGTGGTCCCTATCATCGGATGACTGCAGGAGCATATAGCCTCCTTGCAGTAGTCTTGTATCATACGGGAGATTTCAATCAGGTACCTTATCTTTGCTCATTGAACACTGAGGTCATTGTAAAATAATTCATTTGCAGCCCAAGTATGTGATGAGTTTGTTGATACCTACGTTTTGATCCAGTTTGTCTCCCTTTAATTTGATGTTCTTTTTTCCCCCTAATTGTAGGCTGCCATCTATCAGCAGAAGGCATTGGACATTAATGAGAGAGAGTTAGGGCTTGATCATCCAGATACAATGAAAAGTTATGGGGATCTTGCTGTTTTCTACTACAGACTTCAGCATACAGAACTAGCTCTAAAGTATGTTTGACTCACATTACCATTGGACTTCGGTTTCTAGATTCCTGACATATCATGCACTCCCCAAATCTTTGTTTTTTCTTGACCTTTGAGCTTAATGTGCTTAGTATCTGCACCTGCTAATATATTATAGCCTTTGCACCAGAGGCTGTTCTAGCTACCTGAGGACTACTATTTGATGTTTAAATACATCAATTCATGTTCAATCAAGTGTTCTTTGTTGGATGATTCTTGATTAGTTGCTTGTTTGTGTACTCTGTTATTTCCTTTCCTAAAGTTACAAATGGCATATGAACAGATATGTCAAGCGTGCACTCTATCTTCTACATCTTACTTGTGGTCCTTCCCATCCAAACACCGCTGCAACATATATTAATGTGGCGATGATGGAAGAAGGCCTGGGAAATGTGCATGTTGCACTCAGATATCTCCACAAAGCTCTAAAATGCAACCAAAGATTACTCGGTCCAGATCACATCCAGGTATTGTTTGGTTACTAGTCTTGATTCTTTTGTTCGATTTAGTCCTGATACGATGTTGTTTTTTGTGTTCCTATGGTGGGTTTGCACCTTTTCAAATTCTCATAAATCTTTGTTGGTGCAACTCCAGACTGCAGCAAGTTATCATGCTATTGCAATTGCACTCTCTCTGATGGAAGCTTATCCACTAAGTGTTCAGCATGAGCAAACAACTTTGCAAATTCTCCGTGCAAAATTGGGTCCTGATGACTTGCGGACGCAGGTAATATGCTCGGTTAATATATCTTATGTAAGAGTCATTGTAGGATTCAATGTGGATCAGAAGTTTACAAAACATTTAAACATCACAAAGCCCGCAGTGCAATAAATTGTTTGATCATTTGGTTTATTCCTCGTATAGAAATCTCACTGCTGCATCGAAATCATAGTTTCTTATCTTACAGTTTTATTATGTAGAGGTTTGTATAATTTTCTTTTCTTTAAATACTGGTAGGATGCTGCTGCTTGGCTTGAGTACTTCGAATCCAAGGCATTTGAGCAGCAAGAAGCTGCAAGAAATGGAACTAAGAAGCCTGATGCTTCCATTGCCAGCAAAGGCCACTTGAGGTAAAACAGCCAAATCCCTATAAATTGTCGGCAAATGATGCTTCCATTTCAGCACCATTACGGTGCTTGTCCCTTTTTCTGATTGTTTCTTAGATTAGTTGTATGACTTTTCTCTTCTTCAATTAAAAAGATGGGAGAAGTGCACTGGTGCTTGGCACACCTACATGCTACATTTCCCTCCCCCTATGAGAAAAATCAAGCATTTGGCTTTTATTATCATGCCCTAGGGAACCATCTCAAATTTTGAGCCATATAAAAAGCTTCAAATTATCCCAAGCATGATCTTAATCTTTTCAAGAATTCTATCACACTTCAGAATAAGCAAGATGAATTAAGCTGGTCTTGTGCATTTTAGAATAATCAGCCTGCGATTGAATGCTGGACATTCTGTTGTCTCTTCCTGGTTATATACTTCGTTCCTCATGCTGTGATTGTTTACTATTTTTGCAGTGTATCCGATTTGCTTGACTACATTAACCCAGATCATGATGGCAAAGGGAAAGATTCTCTGGCAATGAAGAGGAAAATATATAATTCAAAGGTAAACTAGTGTTCACCCTATTTAAGTCTCCTAGAACATTTCATTCACAAAATTTTCATAATGAATCCTGTAAAAAAGTGGAATCAGTTTTTTTCATTATCCATCCGTATGAGTAGACCCTACTAATATCACGTGACAAGCTGCAGTTAACTGATGCAGATCTTCAATTTGGTCATCTTATTTGACAAAATAAGGATTAAAGTCCTTTTCCTCTAATTAATCGATTAAACTGCTGTACACGAGAAGTGGTAATTGAGTTTTGAATGACTTCAAATGTTCTTGCAGGTGAAGGAAAAATCTCTAGCAAATGCTGAGCTACAAAGTTCAGTTGAATCTATAGGAGCATCGAAGGACGATGTTACAAATGAAGAAGCACATACACCAGAAACAGAGAGCAGTGTAGACACGGATCAAGAAACAAGCTTGAAGTTAGATAGTGTCATCAATACTGATCAAGAGACAGAATTTAAGGTTCCAGAACCTGTTGTGAACGACACAGTGGAAGAAAAGCCCGTACCTGCTGCAGATAGAAATTTGCCAGAAGCACATGCTGATGGAGACGATGGGTGGCAACCCGTCCATAGATCAAGATCAGTAGGCTCTTTCAGTAGACGAATAAAGCAGAGGCGGGCCACAGTAGGCAAGATCCAACACTATCAGAAAAAGAACATGGATGGTGACACAAACTATTCTCAGGTTTTCAATTCACATCCTAATAATAGGTATTACCTAGTACGGAGAAGGCCCAATTACACGGATCAAGCTACTCACCAGCCAGCCCCAGTGACCAAATTTGGGAGGAGGATAGTCAAAGCTGTTGCATACAGAGTCAAGTCCACGCCTTCAGCTCCCAAATCTGATACTGCTGCAGATAACGCTGAAACAAAGGTTGTTGAGGTCCCAACTTCTGCTGCATCATATAAAAGGAGTTCATCCAAAAGATCCACAAGGCCTCTTGATAAGTGTCCTTCCTACAAGGAAGTAGCATTGGCTCCTCCAGGAACAATTCCTATGTGGCAGGAGAGGGTGCCTCAGGATGATGCGCCAGAGGCCACAACTGAAGTTGAACAACAGTTAGAACCTGCTGAAGCAGGAGTGGACATCACATCTGAAGTGGAGAAGAACCTTCCATGTGATTCTACTGCCTCGGTTCAAGAAGTAGAAGTGACAGAGAATAAAGAAGAAGAGATTGAACCTGAACAGCCTCAGACAGAGGTGGCAAAAGATGAGCCATGTGAAAATGGCCCAGAAACTCCAAATGAGAACGAATCACCAAGCAGTTGCTCTAATGAGGAGGAGGCAGAGGATCCAAAAGAGAAATCTGCAGTTCCAGAATTGAGTGATGACCGAGGATTTCAAAGTAAGAAACTGTCTGCATCAGCAGCTCCATTTAACCCATTGGTTGGTCTTCCCCGTGCGGGAACTGTCCCCATGAACATGACCCTTCCACCTTCTCCTGGAACTGTTCATGCACCTTGGCCAATAAACATGGGTCTTCACCCAAGACCAGGCGGTGTATTGCCTTCGGTTCCTCCACTATATCCATCACCTCCTCCAACACCAAACATGATGCAGCCTTTGCCTTTCATCTATCAATCTCAACAGCTCCCTCCTAACACTTATCCCATGACTACCGGTTCTTTTCATCCCAATCACTTTGCTTGGCACCATAACGTACCAGAGTTCATCTCCGGTCCAATGTGGCCCGTCTGCCACTACCCTGCTCCTCCACTCGCCGAGCCAATTGCTGATCAGATTTTGGAGCCACAAGTCATCATTCCAGGTTCTGTAAGCCCCACTCAGCTTCTTCCTGTGGAAATTGACAGCGTAATAGTAGAAGCAAAGAAGGATACAGACCTTGCCAATTCAGAGGCAATGGAGGAGAGTATCAAAGAAAATAGAGTGCCTTTGGGTGTTGAATCTGATGTAACTTTACCTAATTCAGGAGGGAGGAACATAAAAGAGAATGAGAGTGAAAAGACATTCAGTATCTTGGTAAGGGGCAGAAGGAACCGTAAGCAGACAGTTCGGATGCCAATAAGTTTGCTCACTCGGCCGAATGGGTCACAGTCTTTCAAAGTGATATGCAGTAGAGTCGTGAGGGAAGGTGGAGCTCCTAAACCCGCATCTGCCACCGTTTCTTCAGGCGAAGCTTGTTCATCTACATAATGTTGAATTGACTCTAGAGACACAAAGATTAGATCAGTGGTTCCATACCTTCATAGACAAACGCACTTCTTTGACACGTCTTATTTTGGAACCGCGCCTGGAGCCAAGGTTAGCAGTTCATCTGATGCAATTGATGATTTGATAGCCCATTTATCTTTCTGAACTAACTGCTGATGTATGACTAGTAAATTGGTGTTTCTAAGATATTGATAGTGGATCAAATGTGGGTGCAGGTTAGAAGAGCAGGGGCCCTTGAAGTGGTGACATTTTTGCTGAATTTTATTTTTATTTAATAATTTCTAGACTTGCAGACCGCAGCAGTTATCCGAAACTCTGGGACTCGTTTCATAGTTTGCAGCAGGTTATTACAACTATAATGTGTTGATCTGATGGAGATCTGTCTGTATATGACTTTGATCATTTGTTTCCCATCCTTCCTGTTCGGACTTTATCTCGACATGGAAGGATTCATCAGGTGGTAGGATTTCCCTTTTTTATTTTATAGACAATAAAACCATGTTTTCTTCTTCTTTTTTCTTGCTGTCCAGTTAACAGAATTTCAAATTACAGGAATCTGCAAATGCAGTAGTAGTAGTACTAGATACTCTTATTATATTAAGTTGAATTTAGGGTTTTTAATTAGCTGTTGTTAAATAGCAGCCAAGACATGCACATGACATCTAGCTAGCAAATTACAAATTTATACCGAAGTTAAGCTAGCAAATTCCATTTTTTTACAAATCAACCTAACAAAATTTGTATCTTTCAAAAATTTAGCGATTTGCACTAGACAATGTATAATATATAGGTTTCTGTCACCAATATATAACAACATATCAAATAAAATATAAGTTCAACTTTTTATCAAAAACAAAAAAGTTTAGCTAACAAATTATCTCCAAAATTTCAGCTGCATTACGCATATTGTTCAAAACTATTACACCTTTCAAACCTAACTTCCAATGCCTATTAGATCTCCGTCTAATTTGAACTGATAATTCACGTGCTATAGGTACGTGATAGAAAAAATATTACAAATTGCTAGACTATGTTTTAAATAACCGAATAAATTAACAGTTCATGTCAGGATAATTTTAAAATACAAAAAAAAAAAAAAAAAACTTAGACATTTTATAGATATAGAACTCTAAAGATTATTTTTTCGTTAAAAAATGTATAATTTTTCAGTTTACTGCATAAAACTTTTCTAAATATTTTAGATAATTTTTGGCCAATAAACAGTGTAACTTAAATAAATATATTCTTATTTATACTTTAGCATTTAAAAAAAACGACGCAATGTGGCTTGATGTAATTATTAAACACATTCCTTGAGAACTTTGGACTTTTTAGTACACCATTATTATAGTTGGCAAAAAGATATGTATATTTTTTTTTAATAAAAAGTTAATACATTTTTTTTTTCTGGCCAAGAAAGTTAATAAATAAATTGGAGGAAAAGGAAGAAAAGGCACTATCCATCCGTCAATCATGGGACAAACAATGAAGTGCATGATGTGTTGGATCACGGGCGAAGCTCTGTTACGTCCTTGACGGAATGATTGGACTCCTAAGCTCCGCGTGGTCCTGCAAAAGGGGATGGCTTGGGTGGTGACCCAGAACCCCTCTCCGATGCTTAAATGAGTATGGTGATCGATGTAGTGGTAAGCACAGTCTAAGCTCGTATTAGAATTCATCTTTTCTGGGGTAACTTCCTCCTTTATATAGGAGGAGAAGTCACCCAGAGTTACCTGAGGCCAAGCTTGGCCGTTGTAGCCACGATTCCGTATATCTCGCCACGATTCCGTATATCTCGGGGGATTCCGTATATTTCGCCCCACGCTCCGCGTATCTTACCCATACTCCGTGTATCTCGGGCACGCCCTGCGTATCTCGGGGGAATTTATCCATTATCTTTAACCGTCTCCCACTACTCTATCTGGTAGGCGGGTTTCTCGGTCTTATTCTCTGATCCCAAGTCTCGACTCCTGTCGGGGACTTCAGAGTTGTATTATTCTTAGATCACCACTCAGGACCTTCAGTCTCTGCGGGACAGGTCCAGCCTCTACGGGGCTTTATTATTGGAGCCTTACTAAGGCATATCGGGGCCTGCTCGGAGGCTTCTTATCGGGAGCGTTTAGCTCTTATGTCGGGGTCGCTTAAGTCGGGACCCTTCGTACTGGGCCTCTGGGCCTTCCAGGCTTTCACGAGGCCCACTGGACCTACTCGCCGTCCATTGGCTGTTTAACGGGGCTAACGATTACATCGGAACCCATCATTTGCCCCCAAGACATGGGGGACTTTTAGTCCGTTATGTCTTCTGATCCCATGCCTGCCAACCTTATCATCGGAGGCCTTTGTCTTTATATCCTCCGATACCACCGTCGGAGGCCTTTTGCTTTTGGCTTTTCCGATACCACCGTCGGAGCCTTTTACCTTAAGTATGGTTGTTGCATAACAGTCTCTTACTCATGATTGCTTTGGGCCCACCAGGCCCCATGAGCAGTTGCCAAATCCGAGGAGTCTCCTCGGCTACTGCAGCATTAAATGCCTGAAGATAGAGAAACGACGTTTGAACTAGCGTGACTGCTGTTTTCTGAAAAAGGCAACTGTGATGTCACACACGTCTCCTCCGTGCCTATAATCTCGTCGATTGAGATCGTGTCGTTTCCTCTTCAACGGTGCAGATCAAGCCCATCCAGCTGTCTCCTCTGTACCGTCCCATAGTTCAATGGCTCTGATCAAGTCGTTTCGTCTTCAACGGTCACGATTATATCCCTCAATTTGCCTTTTTGCCTATAAAAGAGAAGACCCTGGTCTTATTCACTTCTTCTGCGTTCCTTCACTCTCAATCTTCTTTGCATTCGAAGTTCTCTCCGAGCTCCTCCTGGTACTTCAAGCGATCAAGGCGACTTCACCTTTCTCCGATCTTCCTTCTCCTCACCCTTTGACCACCAATCATGTCTGGTAAGGACCTCTTTCCATGTTTTCGTGATTTACATACTGTTTACTCTTCTTTTCTCAATTTTCCCTGTCTGTAATTGTTTTAGACGAGGCTAGTTCTGAGGTTAGGGCTCCCTTCTTCTTTGAATTTGCTGTCAATGAAATATCAGAGGGTTCGTATGAGGCGGCCCTTAGGGAAGGGTGCATCACCTCGGATTGGGAGCCTCGCTTCCCCTATGGGTCCCAATCTGCTGGTAGGAGGAAGCACATTATCACGCCTCCTCGAGCGGGGGAGGCATTTGTCTCTACTGGACAAATAAGCGCGGGGATTCGGTTCCCCTTCTGCGGAAACATGGTGGAGATGTGTAATTTTTACAAAACACATCCTTGCACCTTCTCCCCACACGCCATCCGCGTGTGGAATGCTTTCCAACTTCTGTGTCACCGCCAACAATGGACATACAGTCTCCTGCTATTCCGCACCTTCTACGGCATGAAGTGCAACAAAGCCGGTGTTTGTTCCTTCTCCCCCCGACTTCCCAAGTGGACAAGGGAGCAACTCTCACGCTACGACTGGGATAGTGAAACCTGGAAGTTTCACAAGGATCGGATCCTGATCCGCGACTCGGGTTCTGATAACAGTGGCTGGAAGAAATATTACTTCTTCGTCCAGCATAGCTCTGTCCCCTGGCCTCGATGGGAGGTCGTGGCGGATCCTGCCCCCAAGCTCCAGGATTACTCCGAGGATGACCTCAATACCCTCCAGATGGTTCAACTCTACCGCTGGGGGGATAATTTCATACCCCTTGACGCCAACAAGCTCCAGGAGAGGGACCTGATTACTATCGGAGTCCGACTCCTCGATTCTATTTCCAAGGATTTAGTCATCTGGGTAATATTTCTAACTGTTTTATTTTTACCTTTTTGCAGCCAAGAAGGCTTCTCTGTTGACTCATCTCGTTATGAAGCAGGGCGAGACTGATGCTGTACAAAGCGGTTCCAGGCGGAAGCGCAAGTTGGTGAAGAAAGGGGCTTCCTCCTCCACTCCCCTAGCTGTCGCTCCTCCGACTGAGGAGCCAGTCGTGGCCAAGAAGGCTAGACGGGAGGAGATAGATCAGGCCTTTGGGGCCACCACCGTCGAGGAAGGTAAGCGCGTTCGTCGTGCGATTACAAAATATAAAAAATTAATTCCCAAGGAGTTTATCCCCGCTGATCGGAAGACACGGGTTCAAGAGATTAAATTCGTCCTTCAAGGAGAGATTCCCCATGTTATTGAGGCGGGATATTACAACGTCCTTGGGAAGAAACAATATTTCGATCGTCAGATCATCTGGTGCCCTGAGGGTACTCTTCCTGACTTCATTCGTCCCGCTGCCACAGGTCCTTTGGAGATTCCTCCCCCGACAGAGGCTATTATTCCTGCGGAGACGGCGGCTCCGCAAGAATTGATGCTGGAGGACGCCTCGGCGGGAGCTCAGTTCCGCCAGGTGACCGATTTGGAAGCTTCTCCTTCCGTCGAGGAGCCTGAAGAGGGGGGCCTGCTTCCTCGCGGCAGGTCGAGGTCTAGGAGCGCACGACCCGCTGCTAGGGACGTGTCTAAAAGTCCTCCTCCTATTCTTCGTACCCCGACTCCCGAGCCGCGCGTTGAAGTGACTCCTCCGGCTTCGAGTTCTGGGGTCATCCCCCCACTCCCTGTGGACGGCGAGTTCTGGGGTCATCCCCCCACTCCCTGTGGACGGCGAGTTCCGATGTAATCGTTAGCCCCGTTAAACAGCCAATGGACGGCGAGTAGGTCCAGTGGGCCTCGTGAAAGCCTGGAAGGCCCAGAGGCCCAGTACGAAGGGTCCCGACTTAAGCGACCCCGACATAAGAGCTAAACGCTCCCGATAAGAAGCCTCCGAGCAGGCCCCGATATGCCTTAGTAAGGCTCCGATAATAAAGCCCCGTAGAGGCTGGACCTGTCCCGCAGAGACTGAAGGTCCTGGGTGGTGATCTAAGAATAATACAACTCTGAAGTCCCCGACAGGAGTCGAGACTTGGGATCAGAGAATAAGACCGAGAAACCCGCCTACCAGATAGAGTAGTGGGAGACGGTTAAAGATAATGGATAAATTCCCCCGAGATACGCAGGGCGTGCCCGAGATACACGGAGTATGGGTAAGATACGCGGAGCGTGGGGCGAAATATACGGAATCCCCCGAGATATACGGAATCGTGGCGAGATATACGGAATCGTGGCTACAACGGCCAAGCTTGGCCTCAGGTAACTCTGGGTGACTTCTCCTCCTATATAAAGGAGGAAGTTACCCCAGAAAAGATGAATTCTAATACGAGCTTAGACTGTGCTTACCACTACATCGATCACCATACTCATTTAAGCATCGGAGAGGGATTCTGGGTCACCACCCAGGCCATCCCCTTTTGCAGGACCACGCGGAGCTTAGGAGTCCAATCATTCCGTCAAGGACGTAACAGAGCTTCGCCCGTGATCCAACATTGGCGCCGTCTGTGGGAATCTGACAAAAAGTCAAGATAGTCTCTACCAGATCAATGGCCGGTGGTGGCAAGAAGAAGCAAGTTCCGGCCGGCAGTTCTCGTCCCGCAGGAACTGTGAATTCCCCGTTGCCGGAACGTGCTGCTGAACAGGGTGAGAATCCTGCCCTTTCTCAGACAGGGGGACATGGTGATGAGGTCTCAGTCCGAGACGCTGGAAGGGACAGGCAAGAGGTCCCTCATAGGGGGGAGGATGACGCTCCACCAAACCCGGTGGGCCCTGGAGCTGGAGATGCCCCGCGAAGGGAAGAAGGGTCGTCTTCGAAATCGGAGTTGGCCAAGGCAGTAGCGGAGGCCATGCCGATGTTCCTGGCTGCCATGGAAGCCTTGCTGGATAAGAGAGAGGCTACCAGGAGAGCGGAGGAGTTGCCCCCGCGAGAGGAATTGCCGCCACCCCCGCCAAGGGTTGCCCCAGAAGGGCAGGAGGGGCAGGAGTTTCCGCCCCGGGACAAGGGTAAGGAACCTATGCAGCCAGAGAAGTTCGTGGTTGACGGCCCTGGGCCAGTGCAGAATAGGACCATCCCCATGAATGGTCCCCTCACCGCTGACCAGGTGGTGAGGATTGTTAGCATCTACATGGGCGACCAGAAGCAGATGACCTCGGAACTAAGGGATCGATCCAGCCATCCTTTCGTACCACGGTTGATCGACACCGTCGCCCCGCCAGGGATAGGTATCCCGACGATCGAGGCATATGATGGGGAAGGAGACCCGGTCCGCCATGTGCAAAGACACGTTCAGGCATGCATGGGTAGGACTTCAAACGAAGATCTGATATGCTCGCTGTTCCCGATAACCCTAGGAGAGAGGGCCATGACCTGGTTCTTTAGCCTTCCACCAGGAAGCATCACGTGCTGGGCCGACATGCACGACCGCTTCATCAAGCAGTATCAAGGTCGGAGACGCCTCTTGAAGAGTGTAAGGACCTTAACCCAGGTAGTGCAGAGGCCCGACGAATCGTTGGCGTACTATTACCAACGGTTCACTGCCAGTGCCGCGGAAATCGACGAAGAAATCTCGGAGGGAGAGATGATACGCACCTTCCTGAGGAACCCATCATGATGCATCTCGTGTTCATCATGCATCACATCTCTCATCACTGGTGATATGGATCTAAACAAATTCAATCTTCTAAATCTAATTACAGATTATGTATACATATCATGATATCAATATGCACAACATTATATTTAATCCAAGCAAATGATAATGTAAGAGACTTGAAGACCGATCAATTTGCAATAAATGAAAAATCAGTTGAAGGTTGAATTCCGTTAAAGATGCCCTTCTAATCACAGGGGTGTGAATTTGAATCTCTTCTATTAAAAGTTGGGCATACGTTAACTAAATATTATTTAATTTTTGGCACATCCTTTTCTATATGCATTATTTATTTGACTATTATATTTAAGGGTTAAGAACACAATAGGGGCCTGAATGTTTGCCCATGTTGCCAAAAGGGGTCTGAATTGAAAAAACGTATTATTAAGGGCCTGAATTTTGAGTTTTGTGTTTTTTCAAGTCTCCGTCCAAATTTTCTGTTAAATCTAACAGAATCACGTGAAAAGACAAAAATACCCTTTTTAATTATTATACAATTTATCAATTTAATTAATAAAATGTGAAATGTCTAAAATACCCCTACAAACTAATTATGCAATTAAGGCCACCACGCTCCGGCCACCACGCTCCGGCCACCACGCTCCGGCCACCGCCCGGCGACCACCACCCGGCTCCGGCGACCACCACCGGCCTCCGGCGACCGCCACCGGTCTCCGATCGGAGCTAAAAAAGCTCCGATTGGAGCTCCGAAGCTCCGATGCTTTGGAGCTCCGGTCGGAGCCACAAAGCTCCGATCGGAGCTCTGTGGCTCCGATCGGGGCCACAGGGCTCCTGATCGGAGCTCTGTGGCTCCCGATCGGTGCCACAGGGCTCCAGATCGGAGCTCTGTGGCTCCGATCGGGAGCCACAGGGCTCCAGATCGGAGCTCTGTGGCTCCCGATCGGAGCCACAGGGCTCCAGATCGGAGCTCTGTGGCTCCCGATCGGAGCCACAGGGCTCCAGATCGGAGCTCTGTGGCTCCCGATCGGGGCCACAGAGCTCCGATCTGGAGCCCTGTGGCTCCGATCGGGAGCCACAGAGCTCCGATCAGGAGCCCTGTGGCCCCGATCGGAGCTTTGTGGCTCCGATCGGAGCTTTTTTGCTCCGATCGGAGCTTTTCGGTCGTCACCGGAGGTCGGTGGTGGTCGCCGGATGCCGGTGGTGGTCGCCGGAGGTCGGTGGTGGTAGCCGGAGGCCGGTGGTGGTCGCCGGAGTCCGGTGGTGGTCGCCGGAGTCGGGTGGTGGTGGTCGCCGGAGCTGTGGTGGCTTAAAGGGTATTTTCGTCATTTTAGGTCAAACATATGAGAGACACAGTTTGGTCAAAGGGCATTTTCGGGTTTTCAAATTATTTTTGGTCACATGCTTGGCATGTGACCACTTTCCGTCACTTTTAACAGAAAAAATAGACGGAGACCTCAATTATACACAAAACTCAAAATTCAGGCCCTTAATAATACGTTTTTTCAATTCAGACCCCTTTTGGCAACATGGGCAAACATTCAGGCCCCTATTGTGTTCTTAACCCTATATTTAATGGTTAGTTTTAGTTAATTAAATATGAATCCACTGTTGCTCATATCCCGGTTTTTTTTTTTTTTAAATGAACGATTCTAGAAGAGACCACCAACCAACATAGTATCCCCTGAAAATCCTCCTATTCAAAAGGAGCATCCACATTACCTAATCCTTCAGGCTTCATAAGTAGCGCATTAATACCATTTCATTAACATGCCAACCTCTCGTATTCAAGATTTCTATATGATAATAACTACGGCGGCAATTCGTGCACCGCATAATAGCCGACATGAATGCGACATGGAAATTATAGATTTGGGTTAATTATTTTTGTAATGTGCCAAATCGGTCAGTACCAAATATTGTAAAAAAAAATTGTGTCGTGTACGATATCGGTAACACGATCTGTCACGATAACATAATAGTTATATATATGGGTTAATAACTAAAAAACCGTCCCAGGTTTACTCTATGTTAAAATTAGGTGTCTGAAGTTTGAAATGTTAAAAAGAACTGTCCCAAGTTTCATTTTTGTTGAAATTTGGTGTCTCTGTGCGTCTTTTCATCTCCATTCAATCATTTTCATTAACCCACTAACCCACTCATAATCCATCACTCTTTTCTTTTCACAAAATTGTCAAATTTCATCTAAAAATTGAACATTAAAAAAAAAGTTTCTAGAAGAGTGGTGTGGAGCCATTTTCCAAGGACAATAGAGCGAGATTTACTTGCCCGGATGTGACCAACTTTTTAGGTGACTGTCCCGGTAAGATGACGAGAAGGGAGTGTGTATGACAACTCGAATTTGACAGACGGTTTCGTCGGAATTGACTTCTCTAAAGTAATCACACCGAGACACCAAATTTCAACAAAAATGAAACTTGAGACAGTCCATTTTAACATTTCAAACTTCAGACACCTAATTTTAACATAGGTTAAACCTTGGACAGTTTTTTAGTTATTAACCCTATATATATTTATATAATAATTTCTATTAAAATAAATCTATCAAAAAATAAATAACCTCTTTTTGCAATGGTAATTTAAGAAGTTTAGATTTAACTTTTTATATTAAGTAATCTTAAATTGGTTCTTTCTAGCATTACCCTTATTCAATTTGTATAAGTTTTTCGTGCCAATTTTTTTTTTTCGTATCATGTAATGTTCGTGCCAAACTAAATTGTCACGCTTCATATATCAGTTGATTCCCTAGAATACGGCACGAACCCGCATAATAATAACCAAACAAGATTTTTTTTTACAAAACAAATAAGATAAACTCAAAAAAAAAAAAAAACAAGATAACAACAATTGCTTACATCAGTGATCAGTCATCTTTTCCCATTATTTTCCGTTCAGTTTCATAATTTAATAATACATAATAACTATATATATATTTAAACATGCTCCGAAAATGCAAATGCTTTTCAGAGATTTCTTTTTTGATGAAAAAAAAAGAAGCATTAAAGAAAGGGGACAAAAACAAGTAAAAACAAGAGCTACCGCCTGTCCTTCCTACAGTACTACTACACCGGAAGCGAAGCGACCAAGTTGACGCAAAACGACACCGGAAGTAGTTCTCGAGCTCCTCACCCGCACGCATTGGCAGTGAACCCCACGCGCGACGTCTCCAAGTCGAACGCCACCCGGAACCCTTGCTGCTGTATGTTCCCCACGATGGAGAGCCCGCCCATCGTTCCGGCGAATGCGAAGCAAAACGTGCCGTCCGTATCCACCGGTATCAAGTAGTTCGACGCCGGGAGCGCCACGTCAGCTCCTCGGAAATGCAGAACCACCGTCGGCACCTTCACCGTTGTCTTCCCCGTGAGGTCGTAGCAGGTGTCGAAGAGAGAGAACTCCGCCGCCCGCTTCAGGTTTGCCGCTCCGAGTCGGAACGCGTCACGCAGGGCTACGTAGGCGGGACGTGTCAGTCGCGTGACGGAGGTGCCGGAGTCGATGATGACCCCACCGTTGCCGGTTGGGTCGAGGTTGAAAAGAGAGGCGGTGATTCCGGGGACGCGCGTGCCTCCCACGCTGATCCCGACGAGATCGAGGTAGTAGAAGGTGTTTACCTTGGGATTCTTGACGAGCGGCGTGAACCGGGCGTTCCGGGAAACCGCCGATTTGCCGAAAACAATGGCGGACGGTTTCGACGTGGCGGAACGGTCGACTAGGCAGTACGAGAATTTGTTGTTGAAGCGGCGGCCGGTCTGGGTGGGAAACGACAGCCTCCCACGGCCGAGGCCCAAAAGTCCGGCAGCACCGACGAAGAGGCCCTCGTTGTCGTGGCCGCAGCCAAGGGCGACTTTGGCCACTCTAGTGCCGCGGAAGGTGAGCGTCTCCGTGGAGAACTCCCCGACGGTGAAGGAACCGTCGCCGTAGGAGACCTGATAGAGGCATTTCTTCTTGCTGTTGCAGCCTGGAGAGTCGAGGCGCCGGCAGAGAGGGGTCCCGCACTGAACTCCGGCGAAGGACTTCGATTTAGTCGGGTTGAAGATCGGATCTGTCTGAGAGTAGCACTTCCGGCAAGGAGCGCACTGGATCCAAACAACGTCGCTGCCTGTGTCCAGAACCATGTAGACATACCTCGCGGGAGTGCCAACTCCGATGCGCGTGAAGTACTCGCCGCTCCCCTGAGCGAGGCCAGATATGACGGAGCTGCTGAAACCGGCCGCCGTGCGGTTTGCGGAGACGGCGGCGAGTGAGGTGAGGGCTCTTACTCTAGCTGCATCTCGCTGGAGGCGGCGGTTGAAGAGGGCCGCCGGCGAGGTCTTGTCAGAGGAGAGCGCGTCGATATGGTGCATGGATAGGGTAGTGGCAGTGGCGGATTCCGAGGTGGGTTCGGATTCCGTTAACTGTTGGTCCTCGTGCCATGAGAGGGTAGGAGCAGAAGGAAGAGGGCGGATGACTAGGGTTTGGTGCTGCGGAGGAGCAGCGGCGGAGGAAAAGGAGAGAGAGACTAGAGAGAGAAAGAAGAAGGTGAAGAGGTTACACATTTGCATTGCTGCTCGAGATAGCCAAGATTACAGTTTGCTCAAGACTGAAATAAATAACCAGAGTGAGTGAGCGAGTGACAGAGTGGCCAAGTCAAGATTTTTAATTGAATGGGAGAGTGGAATATTGGTAGTGAGTGAGTGGTGTGTGTAACTATAATAAATGTTAACTATCTACTTCATTATTATTTTTGTATTAGAAAAATAATCACCTTCTAAACTAACTACTATTATTCCTTTTTTGTCATTTTGGCAAAGCGCAAACATTTAAACATAACTTCATCTGAAAATGCAACCACTTAGCTAAATATTTTATTCAATCAAATACCCCCTCATCATTTTTTTATGAATGAACAACTAAATACCTCATTTCAATTTAATGTTAAAGTTTAACGAATTTTGTATCGCATGATAAACAATGTATGTTATTCAAACTGATTAATTTGAATATTTATAAGTTTAATTATGAATTATTTGTTTGAAGAATAAATAAAAAATGGATTTGGATTGTTGTGTTCTCTAGTCATTGTTTAAGTATGTGTTCATGGTGAAGGGTGTCAATCTAGTCATTGTGTGAGTACATAACAAATTCCATTAAATTTTAAATTCAATAGAGTTATTTAGTTGTCCATTCCAAAAGATTAGTTACTTATTTGGTTCATAAAAGCTAACCAAATAGATTTTCAAATAAAGTTAGTTATTGTTATTTAGTTATTTACTAATTCTCTAATAACTTATTTAGTACTTAACTACTAAGTTAGCATTAGATGAAGTTTTTCAATGTGGATGTGTGTTTCTGACATTCAATACTTGGAACACTTGTAATGCAAGTGGCCTGCTACACTATTACTGCTACTCAGGCGGCAGGCCACCGAAATCGCCTCTATTGAAGGTTTGAAACTTGAAAGCCCTTTAAATTTAGGGAAATTATAGCCTAAAATAAATTATTAGTAAATGGACTGATGGGTTCCGATGTAATCGTTAGCCCCGTTAACAGCCAATGGACGGCAAGTAGGTCCAGTGGGCCTCGTAAAAGCCTAGAAGGCCCAGAGGCCCAACACGAAGGGTCCCGACTCTAATAGTCCCGATGTAGGAGCTGAATGCTCCCGATGAGAAGCCTCTGAGTAGGCCCCGATATGCCTTAGTAAAGGTCCCGATAATAAAGCCCCGCAGAGGCTGGACCTGTCCCGTAGAGACTGAAGGTCCTGGGTGGTGATCTAGAATGAGACAACTCTGGAGTCCCCGACAGGAGTCGAGACTTGTGATCAGAGGATAAGACCGAGAAACCCGCCTACTGGATGAGAGTAGTGGGAAGACGGTTAAGATATAGATAATCTTCCCCGAGAATACGCAGGGCGTGCCCGAGATACGCGGAAGTATGGGTAAGATACGCGGAGCGTGGGGCGAGATATACGGAATCGGGGCGAAATATACGGAATCGTGGCGAGATATACGGAATCGTGGTTATAACGGCCGAGCCCGGCCTCAGGTAACGCTGGGTGACTTCTCCTTCTATAAAAAGGAGGAAGTTACCCCAGAAAATCATTTGATTCTAATACGAACTTAGACTGTGCTTACCACTCCATTGATCACCGTACTCATTTAAGCATCGGAGAGGGATTCTGGGTCACCACCCAGGTCATCCCCTTGTGCAGGACCACGCGGAGCCCAGAAGTCCAGAGCTTTCCGTCAAGGACGTAACGGAGCTTCGCCCGTGATCCAACATTGGCGCCGTCTGTGGGAACTTACGAAAAGTCAAGATAGTTTCTACCAGATCAATGGCCGGTGGTGGTAAGAGGAAACAGGTTCAGGCTGGCAGTTCTCGTCCCGCGGGAACTGTGAATTCCCCGTTGCCGGAACGCGTTGCTGAACAAGGTGAGAACCCTGCTCTTTCCCAGACAGGGGGGCAAGGTGATGAAGTCTCAGTCCGAGACGCAGTGAGGGATAGACAGGATGCCCCACGGGGGGAGGAAGATGAAGCTCCACCAAACCCGGTGGGCCCTGGAGCTGGAGGTGTCCCGCGAAGGGAAGAATGGTCGTCTTCGAACTCGGAGTTGGCCAAGGCAGTAGCGGAGGCTATGCCGATGTTCCTGGCTGCCATGGAAGCCTTGCTGGACAAGAGAGAGGCCACCCGGAGAGCAGAGGAGCTGCCCCCGCAAGAGGAGTTGCCGCCACCCCCACCGAGGGTGGCCCCAGATGAACAGGAAGTGCAGGAGGTTCCGCCCCAGGACAAGGGTAAAGAGCCTATGCATTCCGAGAAGTTCGTGGTTGACGGCCCAGGACCAGTGCAGAATAGGACCATCCCCTTGAATGGTCCCCTCACCGCTGACCAGGTGGTGAAGATTGTTAGCATTTACATGGGTGACCAAAAGCAGATGACGTCGGAGCTGAGGGATCGGTCCAGCCATCCTTTCGTGCCGCGATTGATCGACACCGTCTCTCCGCCTGGGATAGGCATCCCGACAATCAAGGAATACGATGGGGAAGGAGACCCAGTTCGCCACGTACAAAGACATGTTCAGGCTTGCATGGGGAGAACTTCAAACGAAGATCTCGTATGCTCGTTGTTCCCGATAACTCTGGGAGAAAGGGCCATGACTTGGTTCTTCAGCCTTCCGCCAGGAAGTATCACGTGCTGGGCTGACATGCACGACCGCTTTATCAAACAGTATCAAGGTCGGAGACGCCTCCTGAAAAGCGTGAGGACCCTAACCCAGGTGGTGCAGAGACCCGACGAATCGTTGGCGTATTATTACCAACGGTTCACCGCCAGCGCTGCGGAGATTGATGAAGAAATCTCAGAGGGAGAGATGATCCGCACTTTCCTGCGGAACCTGAGTGCTCCATATGGCTCCGACCTGATGCACAGTGTAGCCGCGAAGGCTATATGGAGTATGGAAGCCCTGCAGGCGAGGGTGAAACAGCAAATCGACGTCCAGGAGTCGAAGATTGCTGCTGGAGAGCTTGATCCCCCGATGTCGGGAAGAGGAAAGCCGTCGTCCAAGCTGTCAGATGATCGAAAGGGGAGTGACAAGACGGAGGGAAGTAGGAACCGTGGTCGCCCCGAGAAGAGGGAGGATAGACGCCCTCCGAAGAAGGATAATCGTGAAGGTCGGGTTACCCCCATCAACAGTTCGATGACCTCTGTGCTGGCTGTGATGGATCGACAGGGTCTCGTCCGGTACCCCCCGAGGAAAGAAGGCGAATTTCTAGGAGGCCGCCCGGACCGTTACTGTCGCTACCATCGGGCTAATGGTCACGATACCGAGAACTGTCGGGAACTGAAGAAGGAGATTGAAAAGCTGATCCAGAAGGGAAAGCTAAAGGAGTTTGTCGGGAAGGGACGGTGCCGATCCCGTTCCAGAAGTCGGTCCCGATCCCGTTCCAAGTCCCGCGACCGATCCCCGAAGAAAAAGAAGGTCGAGCATGAGGCTTCAGGATCAGGTGCTCGCAAGGAGAGGCGGGGAACTATCAACGTCATCCACGGAGGAATGGCAGCGGGAGGTGATACCTCCGCCTCCAGAGAGAACTATGCTTCGCGCATATCCGCCGCGGTGGTGTTAGGAAAAAGGTCCCGGTCGTGGACCCTGAAGGAAGAAATGGTGATTTCTTTTTCAGCGGAGGATTTGGTTGGTGTGGAGAGCCCTCACGACGACGCCCTGGTCGTGACTCTGGATGTGGATGGATTCGAAATGAAGCGGATCCTGATAGATGGAGGGAGCTCCTCCGACATTCTCTTCATGGATGCTCTGGAAGCCATGGGAAAGACAAAGAAGGACCTGACGCAGGTGGATTTCCCGATGGTGGGATTCTCTGGCTCCACTTCCTACCCGTTGGGAATGATTACCTTACCAGTAGAGTTTGGTAGTGGCTGGAAGATGGAGAGGCGAAACGTGGATTTCGTCGTGGTGGAGTCTGCGGGGGCATATAACGCGATCATCGGGAGGACCACTATCAACCCTCTTATGGCAGTCGCCTCGACGGTCCACCAGAAGATGAAGTTCCCGACCGATAACGGAGTTGGAGAGGTCAAGGGTGACCAGGTGGCGTCGCGGAAATGCTATGTTAATGCCACCCGACGAAGAAGGAGGGAGACCATGACTGTCCTTCAGACGGATACTGATCCTCGAGAGGAGTATGGGCGCCCCGCCCCCATGGAGGATTTGAAGGAAGTAGAGATCGATGGACCTCAGAGGAGGGTGAAAATCGGCTCTGCTTTGTCGGATGAAAGAGCCCGAGAGTTGATCGAGCTCTTGAAGGAGTTTAAGGAGCTGTTTGCCTGGTCCCCAAGTGATATGCCAGGAATCAGCCCCGACGTGATAGTGCACGAGCTGAAGATAGATCCCGCGATCAAGCCTATCGCGCAGAGAAGGCGTCCGATGGGCGCGGACAAGAGGATCGCGATCCAGCAGGAGGTGGGTAGACTGCTCGATGCTGGATTCATCAAGGAGCTCCGATTCCAGACTTGGGTGGCTAACCCAGTGCTGGTGCGAAAGAGTAACAGAAAGTGGCGGATGTGCGTCGATTTCCGTGACCTGAACAAAGCCTGCCCGAAGGACTGTTACCCGCTCCCGAGGATTGACCAGTTGGTGGATGCTACGTCGGGACATGAGCTGCTGAGCTTCATGGACGCGTACTCCGGGTACAACCAGATTAAGATGGCGAAGGAGGATGCTCCCCATACGGCCTTCTATGCCGACAGTGATGTCTATCATTATGACGTGATGCCCTTCGGATTGATCAATGCCGGAGCAACTTACCAGCGGATGGTGAACAAGCTGTTCGGGGACATGCTGGGGAAAACCATGGAGGCATATGTGGACGACATGCTGGTGAAGTCCCGACAGGCAGGAGACCATGTCCAGAATTTGGCGGCGGCATTTGAGCGGATGAAGTTCCATCAGGTCCGACTGAACCCCGACAAATGTGCTTTTGGGGTGAACTCGGGGAAGTTCCTAGGGTTCATGGTGAGCCAGAGAGGAATCGAGGTGAACCCCGAGAAGCTGCGAGCAATCGAGGAGATGCAGTCCCCGAAAAATCATCGGGAGGTCCAGGTGCTGAATGGCCGGTTGGCCGCGATGAATCGCTTTCTATCCAAGGCGAGCGATCGAGCTATGCCATTTTTTGATGTGCTGAGGGCCAACAAGAAGTTCGAATGGACCGACAAGTGTGAGGAGGCGTTCCAGGCACTAAAGCAGCACCTTCGCACCCTTCCGCCGTTGGCGAAACCAGTTCCAGGCGAGCCGCTCTATCTCTATTTGGCTGTTTCTGATGTGGCTGTTAGTTCTGTTTTGATTAAGATTGTCAAGGGCAACCAAGCCCCGATCTATTATGTAAGCAAGGCATTTGCCAAGTCTGAAATAAATTATCCCGCTATTGAGAAGTATCTCTTCGCGTTGATTATTGCCGCTCGAAAACTGCGACCTTACTTCCATGCCCATGAAGTCACGGTATTGACTAATCAGCCCTTGAAACACTTTTTGAACCGACCGGAGGCGTCGGGGAGATTGGTAAAATGGGCCATCGAGCTGACGGAGTTCCGCATCCATTTCGCTCCGAGAACCGCTATTAAGGGCCAGGCATTGGCAGATTTTATAGCTGAGTCCACGGCACCCGATCTAGAAGTAACGGGTCCCGCAGAGGGGGCAACCATGGAGGAAGTCCCGACAACAGAACAGCAGCCAGAACAGTCAAATGAGGAGAATACGTGGGAGATGTACACTGATGGTTCATCAAGTGTAGAAGGCTCGGGGGCAGGATTCGTATTGATACCGCCCGGCGGAGGCGAGCCTTTACGATACGCCCTGGCGTTGACATTCAAAGCCACCAACAACGAAGCAGAATATGAGGCTCTCATTACAGGCCTCAAGATTGCCAAAGGCACAGGGGTCGACCATCTAAAAGTGAAGTGTGATGCTAGCTTGGTTGTAAATCAAGTCCAGGGGAACTATGAAGCTAAGAGCTCGACAATGAAGAAATATTTGCACGAGGTGCAGACTTTGAAGGGAAGCTTCAAAAGCTTTGATATTGAGGCGATCCTGAGAGAAGAAAATGCGGAAGAAGATGCCTTGAGCAAGTTCGCTCTGGGAGTGGCCCCCGAGGAGAATCGGAAGGTGCATTTCCTAGAGAAGGTGATTATCTCAAACATTGACCCGGCGGAGGTCTGTGCTATTGAGACAGGGTCGGAAGAAGAGGAGAGGCCTACTTGGATGACCCCGATGATCACGTACCTGACTACGGGAGTACTCCCTGATGACAAAGTCGCAGCTGTCAGATTGCGGCGGATTGCGGACAACTATGTAATGGTGGACAACCAGTTGTACAAAAAAGGGTACGTAAAGCCTTTTCTAAAATGCGTAGCAGAGCCTGATACAAATCGGATCCTGAGGGAGCTACACGAAGGAGTCGCGACCTGTCATGAGGGAGCCCGATCTCTGGTGAGGAAGGCATTGAACCTGGGTTACTATTGGCCCTCGATGAACAAAGAAGCGACCGCGATGGTCCGGTCCTGTGAGGCATGCCAGAGGTACGCCCCAAATATCGTGGCTCCCGCCGCGGACTTGATGCCCATTAGGAGTGCATGGCCCTTCGCGCAATGGGGAATTGACTTGGTGGGACCACTTCCCCAAGCGAGAGGTCAGTGTAAGTACTTACTCGTGGCTATCGACTACTTCTCAAAGTGGATAGAGGCCAAAGCATTGGCTAGAACGACGGGGCAGCAGATCCTCAGGTTCCTTCAGACTCAAATCATATCCCGGTACGGGGTCCCGCGAGTGATAATCAGCGACAACGGCCCTCCGTTCAATGGGGCCCAGTTGAAGGAGTACTTGGAAGAATTAAACATTGAGCATCAGACCGCTTCAGTCCGCCACGCCCAGACCAATGGCCAGGTAGAGTCAGCCAACAAGATTGTGATGGATGGCTTGAAAAAGAGAGTCTATGCCTTGCAGGGCCATTGGCTGGACGAGCTCGAGAATGTGCTATGGGTTGTGAGAACAACACCCAAGCAATCAACAGGAGAAACTCCGTTTGGCCCGGTTTATGGTACGGAGGCAGTTGCTCCCGTGGAAATAGCGGTGGCGTCCCACCGTGCGAAATACTACGAGCCTCTATCAAATGAGGAAATGAGACGTCTGGACTTAGACCTACTCGAGGAGAAGAGATGGAAGGCTGATGAAGTCCAGGCCCGGATGCGTCTGGCAACAGCCCGATATTATAATCGGCGTGTCAGGTCCCGACAATTCTTCGTGGGAGAACTTGTCTGGCGGAGGAATGAGTTTGTTCATCAAGATCAGATCAACAAGCTGTCACCAAAATGGGAAGGACCCTACAAGATCGTGGGGATGCCAGTGCCCAATGCATACAAGTTAGAGGATCTCGAAGGCAAGACGTTGAAGCATTCCTTCAGTGGTGAACACTTGAAGAAGTATCATGTTTGATATGAAGCCGCCATGAATGGCGCAAATTGTCTATCAATAAAATCCGATGTAAGCCTACTTTGAATTATTAGTGAATAAAAGAAGTTGCCTTCCGATCAAATTGCTTTCGAATTTATTCTTACTGTTAATAAGACGTCCTGAGTGACGCGACAAAAGCCTTCCGAGGTATGATGAAAGCCCCGCGGGGGACGCATAAGTCGTCTATATGGCGCGGCCAAAAGCCTTAACAGGTATGGACAAAAGCCCTACGGGGTACACGTAAGTCGTCTATATGATGCAACCAAAAGCCTAGGTATGAAAAGGCCCTGATGGGTCCGCTTAAGTCGTCTATATGATGCGGCCAAAAGCCTTAACGGGTACGATTAAGCCGTCCAGTAGAGACGCACTAAAAGCCCTAAGGGGTAAAGTCCCGATTTTGGACGAGAAGCCTTAAGTGGCGAAGTCCCGATTTGGACGAGAAACCTTAAGTGAGGAAGTCCCGGTTTTGGACGAGAAACTTTAAATGGTAAAGTCCCAAGTTAAAATGTCGGAAAGACGTATGTAGTCATCTCAAACGATGCATCGGAACGTTCTGAGTAACAAGTTTAAAGCCACTTTAAAAAAAGTGCAAACGAGTATCGGTGCCAAGACAGACGGAAAGAAAACTATTTATATAAAGGCCAGAAGGCCAAAGGGGTTCGATACAAGAGATAGAAGGAAAAACAACAAGGACTAAAAAGTAAGCACTAAACTTGGTCCTTGTGGGAAGATGGATCCTCAGCAGCATCGGAGGGAGCAAGGTTTGGAGGGACCTGGGCGGAAGGCTCCGCGATTGACGGAGTCAGGTCCACGGCAGCGGTCTCTTCACTCTCCGCGGGGAGGTTGAAATATTTCTCCGCGAAGGGGGCAAGGGTCTCGGACTTCTTGAAGTCGATGGAATCCGCATAGGCTGTGTAGAGTTCTTCAACAGCATTGAATAAAGCGTCCTCCACCTCGGACTTGCAGAACTCCACAGCAGCCAGCTTGAATTCTTCAGAGTCCCGATACTCCTTATGGCCCTGAAGACGACCCTCCTCGCGGCCTTCCTCGAGACCTTGAGCCTTTGCCTCAGCCAGTTTGGCAGAGAACTCTGCCCTTTCCGCTTCAAGCTTGGCTTGGGCCTCCGTCAGAAGATCCGCGAAGACGTTCTTCTCACGAATGAGTTGCTGCTTCTCCCCCTCATTCCGCTGCTGCTCCATTTGGGCCATCTTCCGCTCTCGACGCATGACAGCCTCATGGTCGTGGACCTTCTTAAGCAGGCTTGTGGACATGTCATCGAGGAGAGCCTTCTCCTTGGCCATCTTATTTTTGGCCGCCACCGCCTCGTCACGCTCCGTCTGAAGCTTGGCTAGGGCTTCAGGGTTCGCCCTGGCCTCTGCCTCCTCCAAAGCACTCTTCAGAGCCAAGGCGATGGCGAAGCTACGCTGCTGGTCCGCAGTTTCCTAAGGTGGAAGAGAAAAAGATAAAAACTCAGAGATTGAAGGTAGGAATAAAGAAGAGAATAAGGTGGTAGGACATTACCTCCATCCGACGGACGGCCATGGAACGGAATTCCTCTTCGATATCCTCCCGCGACAGTTGAAGTGGCTTCCTCAGAGCAGGAGGAATTGACCCTGACAGCAAGTGTAGGGCCAAGTCGGGCTCAAGATTGTCCCGACCGATCGAAAACCCAGCGAGGGACTCGATCGGGCGCCAGGGAATCGCTGCCTGGTCGGAAGTGTAAATCTTGTACACCTCGTCCATCGGAAGACGAGGGATGGGCTCGGCCCCGGGGGTGGCAGGAACTACCTCTGTAGGAGGCTCGGGAGTTGGAGTGCGAAAAATAGGAGGAGGACTCTTGGACACGTCCCTAGCAGCGGGCCGTGCACTCCTGGACCTCGACCTGCCACGAGGAACCAGGCCTCCCTCTTCAGGCTCTTCAGCGGATGGAGAAGCCTCCAAGTCAGTTACTGGGCGGAACCGAGCTTCCGCCGGAATATCCTCCAACAGCAATTCTTGCAGGGCTGCAGTCCCCGCTAGATTGACAGCCTCCGTCGGGATAGGAGCCTCCAAGGGACCTGCGGTAGCGGGACGAATAAGGTTAGGAAGAGTACCTTCAGGACACCAGATGATTTGGCGATCGAAATATCGTTTCTTCCCAAGGACGTTGTAATATCCCGCCTCAATAACGTGGGGAATCTCTCCTTGAAGGACGAACGTAATCTCTTGAACCCGCGTCTTCCGATCGGCGGGGATAAACTCCTTGGGAATTAATTCTTTATATTTTGTAATTGCACGACGAACGCGCTTACCTTCCTCGACGGTGGTGGCCCCAAAGGCCTGATCTATCTCCTCCCGTCTGGCCTTCTTGGCCACGACCTGCTCCTCGGTCGGAGGAGCAACAGCTAGGGGAGTGGAGGAGGAAGCCCCTTTCTTCACCAGCTTGCGCTTCCGCTTGGAACCGCCCTGGATGGCATCAGTCTCGCCCTGCTTCATAACGAGATGAGTCAACAGAGAAGCCTTCTTGGCTGCAAAGATAAAAATAAGATGGTTAGAAATATTACCCAGACGACTAAATCTGCAGAAACGGAATCTAGGAGCCGAACTCCGATGGCAATCAGATGCCGCTCTTGAAGCTTGTTGGCATCCATAGGTATGAAGTTGTCCCCCCAGCGGTAGAGTTGAACCATCTGAAGGGTGTTGAGGTCATCCTCGGAGTAATCTTGAAGCTTGGGGGCAGGGTCCGCCATAACCTCCCATCGAGGCCAGGGGACGGAGCTATGCCGGACGAAGAAGTAATACTTCTTCCAGCCAATGTTGTCGGAACCCGAGTCGCGGATCAGAATCCGATCCTAGTGAAACTTCCAAGTTTCGCTGTCCCAGCCGAAACGAGAGAGTTGCTCCTTTGTCCACTTGGGGAGTCGGGGAGAGAAGGAGCAGACACCGGATTTATTGCACTTCATGCCGTAAAAAGTGCGGAACAACAAAAGACTGTATGTCCATTGCTGGCGATGACACAGGAGCTGGAAGGCATTCCACACGCGGATGGCGTGTGGAGAGAAAGTACAAGGATGTGTTTTGTAAAAATTGCACATCTCCACCATGTTTCCACAGAAGGGGAACCGAATCTCCACACTTATCTGTCCAGCGGAAACAAATACCTCCCCGGCCCGAGGAGGCGTGATAATGTGCCTCCTTCTACCAGCAGTGTGGGACTCATAAGGGAAACGAGGCTCCCAATCCGAGGTGATACACCCCTCTCTAAGGGCCGCCTCATATGAACCCTCGGATATTTCATTGACAGCAAACTCAAAGAAGAAGGGAGCCCTAACCTCAGAACTAGCTTCGTCTAAAAAAATTGCAGACAAGGAGAATTGAGAAAAGAGGGGTAAACAGTAATCAAATTACGAAAACGTGGAAAAGAGGTCCTTACCAGACATGATCGGTGGTCAAAGGGTGAGGAAAAGGAAGATCGGAGAAGTTGAAGTGGCCTTGATCACTTGAAGCACCAGGAGAAGCTAGGAGAGAACTTCGAATGCAAGGAGGTCTGAAAGCGAGAGAGTGCAGAAGAAGTGAATGGGACCGAGGTCTTTCCTTTTATAGGCCAAAGGACAACTGAAGGGACATAATCGTGACCGTTGAAGACGAAACGATTTGATCACGACCGTTGAACTAGGGAGACGGTACAGAGTGGACAGCTGGATGGGCTGGATCTGCACTGTTGAAGATGAAACGACGCGATCTTAATCGACGAGATTATAGGCACGGAAAGGACGGGTGTGATGTCACGGTTACTTTTTCAGAAAACAGCAGTCACGCTGATTTAAACGCCGTTTCTCTATCCTCAAGCATTTAATGCTGCAGTAACCGAGGAACCTCCTCGGATTTGGCAACTGCCCATGGGGCCTGGTGGGCCCAAGACAATCATAAGAAAGAGACTCTGATACGTAATGATCACACACAAAGATCAAAGCCCCCGACGGCGGTATCGGGAGGAGGTGTGAAGACAAAAGCCTCCGACAAAGAGGTCAGAAGATCTAAATTGAAAGACATGACGAACTAAAAGTCCCTCATGCCTTGGGGGCAAATGATGGGTTCCGATGTAATCGTTAGCCCCGTTAACAGCCAATGGACGACAAGTAGGTCCAGTGGGCCTCGTAAAAGCCTAGAAGGCCCAGAGGCCCAACACGAAGGGTCCCGACTCTAATAGTCCCGATGTAGGAGCTGAATGCTCCCGATGAGAAGCCTCTGAGTAGGCCCCGATATGCCTTAGTAAAGGTCCCGATAATAAAGCCCCGCAGAGGCTGGACCTGTCCCGTAGAGACTGAAGGTCCTGGGTGGTGATCTAGAATGAGACAACTCTGGAGTCCCCGACAGGAGTCGAGACTTGTGATAAGAGGATAAGACCGAGAAACCCGCCTGCTGGATGAGAGTAGTGGGAAGACGGTTAAGATATAGATAATCTTCCCCGAGAATACGCAGGGCGTGCCCGAGATACGCGGAAGTATGGGTAAGATACGCGGAGCGTGGGGCGAGATATACGGAATCAGGGCGAAATATACGGAATCGTGGCGAGATATACGGAATCGTGGTTATAACGGCCGAGCCCGGCCTCAGGTAACGCTGGGTGACTTCTCCTTCTATAAAAAGGAGGAAGTTACCCCAGAAAATCATTTGATTCTAATACGAACTTAGACTGTGCTTACCACTCCATTGATCACCGTACTCATTTAAGCATCGGAGAGGGATTCTGGGTCACCACCCAGGTCATCCCCTTTTGCAGGACCACGCGGAGCCCAGAAGTCCAGAGCTTTCCGTCAAGGACGTAACGGAGCTTCGCCCGTGATCCAACATGGACTATATAGAATTAGAATTGTAATCCTTCTTAGAACTTTTAAAATTTTGTTTTTTCTAAAAAAAAAAGAAAAAAATTTCATAGGAAATTAGAGCATTTCTAATGGGTAAAACCATTTAGTTCCCATTTTGAGCCACTAACCTTCAAACATCAATTGTTATAAAAATATTAATTTAATTTATATTATATAATATAAATATTAGATATTATAAGGGAGAGATTAAAAAGATATAGCAAAACATGAAAATGTGCAAATGTTCATAAACAAGTTAGAGAGAAGAGAATAAAAAAGTATATGGACAATATTTGTCTTTATATCTCATTTCTACCTAAATAAATATCTTAAAAAATGCTCACTGAAAGTGCTATTAGAGGACTTAGATTCATATTTTTTCCATTCCTTTTTCTTTTTAGGCCATTACCGCTATTCTCTATTGGAAACTCCTTTGTAGATGGATGTATTCGTCATTTTTAATAAATTAATTAATTATTATAACACAAGGTGATGCAAATATATCTTGACTTGAACGCTTTTAAACTAAATTTGTGAAAGTATAATTTCTTAAATAAAAGACCTTTCTAATAAGGATATGAATGGTTCAAGAGATATTACTGAAAATATTAATAATTATATGCAAATATAAGTATTGATTTAATATTGATTAACTAATTATATTATATATATAAAAAGGATATATATATATATATATATATATATATATATATATATTAGTCACTCTTAACCATTAACTTACACAAATTGATTTATTAAATTAATATTTCAAAATAACATATCTATCTTATTATTAATTAACATTTCATACTAATCTATTTAATTTAGAAATATATGATATTATATATTGAAACCTCTTCACATTTAAGCTATGAGTTATTAATTGCGATGTTTAAAAGTAAATAATATTATAATAAATTAAAATATAATATAATAATAATAATAATAATTTTTAATGACGTTAATTTTTTCTATTTTAAAGATCAAAGTTAATACTTATACAATGCATTTAAAAAAATTAAGATTATTTTAAAATTTAAAATTATCGAGATTATATCTAATTAATTAAATTAATCGAGCAGACTTATATTTCTTTTGATATTATATGTAATATGATCTATGGAGAATCATAGCATGTATATTTATGCTTTATTTATTGTTATAGACAGATAAATCACCGCCCCGCCACCTGCAATTTTAGCTATTCATGTGACACACATAACATAGCATGCGTATATTGACTTTTGAGTTACGCATCACATCATTTCACATGATGTTGGAGACACGTTATATTCTCATTGCGTGATATTCATGATTATATCTATACACATAGTATTCTACTTTTGTTTTGCTCGACTGTAATTCGAATTCAACCCGTTAGTTGTTTAATTAATATTAAAGAAGTATATATTGGCCAACAAAAAGAGATTAGAATATCATATCTTCAATAAACTGAATAGATTTAAAAATAATATAATTTCCATTTTTTTATGGCACGATACGACTTCCTTTTCTTTGAAAGATTTGTATACGTCTCGAAATATATTAGATCTTGGTGGATTTTCAAGGTATCTTCGTCTTGAAGGATTTTTGTTGAGATTAATGCAATCTGGGCTTGGTCTGGGTTGTGTTAGATATATGTGTGTGCAAGGTGGTTTGGCTGTTGGGCTGTGGGCTTTCGTTGGTGATCAAGCCCGTGTTCAGTATTCAGGTATTGTTGGATTTAATAGTTCCTGGACAATTGTTTGGGACTATTTTGGTTGGTTGGATAACTTTGGGGACCCTTGAGTGAAAGCTCGGGACCCCGCCCTTATATATAGGTGAGAATTAGGGTGAAAGCCTTAGTTCGATGAGCCGCAAATCCTCTAGTCAAAATTTCCTTCTCTGTTCTTCTCCTAAAGGCGATTCTAGGGTTTGGGATTCAACAAACTTCACATGGTATCAGAGCCTATGAGAGGCGATCTAGCCTCTTTTCTCCGTTCTTGAGGATCTTCCGCTGCACCTTTGTCCCCGATTCCTTCTTCCAAGGATCGTTCCGCCGTTTCATCTCCCTGGTTCGTTGTTTGCGATTCACCTTTCACGAAGCTGTCTGGAGTCTGTTCGCGATTCGTCTTCTTCTTGTTGACGACTCGATTCTCTCTTGGAAGTCTTGCTTCTCACGAATCCTGCCAGATTCGTGCCTTTTGGTTCACTTCACAACGGTTTGCCTTCCTATTGCTGAGCCATGTCTGGAGGCGGTGATGATGAAGATCGGAAGAACTCAAATCCTTCTGATCAAATTACTGCAACCACTGGTATTGGCACTCTTGACCTAACTTCCGAAGTTCACTCATATCATCCTCTATTCCTGTATCCTGGTGATAATCCTGGACAGAGTTTGCTCTCAATCAAACTTTCTGGTCAAGAGAATTACCGAAAATGGAGTAGAGGTATGCAGATTATTCTACAAGGCAAGAACAAGTTAGGTTTTATTACTGGCTCATGTAAGCGTGATTCCTTTGAAGAAAAATTGCGTGATCTTTGGGATAGATGTAATGCTGTCGTATTTGGCTGGATCATCAATTCTGTTTGCGATGATATATCTGATGGCATTATGTATTCTGAGAGTGCTTTGCTTGCTTGGAAAGACTTGCGTGAGAGATTTGATAAAGTGAATGGATCGAGGATCTATCAACTGCATAGGGACATCACCTTATGTCGTCAAGGAGTTGACACTATTTCCTGTTTTTTCACCAAGATGAAAGGATTATGGATTGAATATGATGCAGCTTGTGCTCTCCCACACATTGATGACCCTCTGTTTAAACAGCACCTTGATCATAGAGACAATCAACGACTATTTCAGTTTTTAATGGGGCTCAATGAGAGTTTTTCAAATATAAGGAGCAACTTGCTTCTTTGGACACCCTTGCCTTCTCTTAATCAGGCATATGGGATATTGATCCAGGAGGAAAATCAAAGGGACATCAGTGCTTCAATTACTGCTGATGGGAGCAATCTTGGATTGAATGCTACCACTGCTGGAAATGATGGGAAACCAAGAAGGATCAACAACCCCAATCTTGAGTGTGACTTTTGCAAGAAAAAGGGTCACACTTCTGATCGTTGCTATGCAAAGGGATGCTCCTTCTGTAAACAAAAGGGACACTGTAAAGATAATTGCTTCAAGTACAGAGACTCACAAAAAGGAAAAATGACCATTTCTAAGGCCAATGCTGCCACAGTGAATGAAGGAAGTAAAGAGGGGTCTGGAAATGTTCAATCTGGGACTAGTTTTCAAGGGAATGTTACACTTTCAAGTGAACAATTTGATATTCTGATGAAGAGATATGGAGGTGGTGGAGCATCTGCAGCCACAGCAATCTCCTCTGATGATGGTAATGACATTTCAGCAGGTATAATTTCTTTAAACTCACACTATTCTAGAGAGACCAGTTGGATATTGGATATAGGTGCAAGTAATCACATGACTAATAACTTAGGCTGGTTGACCAATTTCAGAAAAATTTCTAGCACCAAAGTCCAATTACCAAACGGTCTGAGTTCTTCTGCTATTGGGATTGGAGACTTCAAAATATCAAATGAAAAGGTTTTGAGAAACATATTATATTTACCTGATTTCAAATTCAATCTTTTATCTGTTTCTCAATTAACTAAAGACCTGAATTGCACTGCCAGTTTTTACCCAAATGTTGCTATTATACAGGACCTCTCAAGTGGGAGGGTCTTGGGCAGTGGTGATCAACAATCTGGTCTGTATTTTCTTCATCCCAATAGCAAAAATGATATACCTATGGCTTTGAATAGTGTGAATAAAGATTCTATCCAGTTGTGGCATAAAAGATTAGGGCATGCTTCTATCAAAGCTTTGCAACATATTGATTCTATTGTCTCTGTTAAGAATAAAGGCCTTGCAATTAATGATTGTATCGTTTGTCCCTTAGCCAAAATAACAAGGAATAACTTTCCTAAATCTGAAAAAAGAGCTGTTGACAATTTTGATCTTGTTCACAGTGACGTTTGGGGGCCTTATCATACTGCTACTTATGATCAAAAGAAATATTTTTTAACCCTTGTGGATGATCACTCTAGAGTGACTTGGGTCTTTCTTATGCATTTCAAAAGTGAAGTAGCTATTTTAGTAAGACAATTTGTACAGATGGTTTATACTCAATTTGGAAAGATAATCAAAGTTTTTCGTAGTGACAATGGTGGTGAATTTTTTAGTGATTATCTCCAAAATTTCTTTAAGCAAAAAGGAATAATCCATCAAACAAGTTGTTCTTACACCCCCCAACAAAATGGAAGGGTAGAGAGAAAACATAGACATTTAATTGAGATGGCAAGGGCTCTGAAATTGCAAGCTTCTATTCCTAACAAGTTTTGGGGAGACTGTGTCTTAACTGCCTGCTATTTGATAAACTTGTTACCCACAGATGTCCTTGCTGGCAAATCTCCTTTGGAGGTTTTTTCGAAACAGAAACCTGTTATTGCTCATCTTAAGGTTTTTGGTTGTTATTGTCTTGCAAAAAAGGTTGTAGTGGTGGACAAATTAGCTGCCAGAGGGGTTCCCTCTGTTTTTTTTGGCTATTCTGACACACAAAAAGGATATAAACTCTATGACTTGGACTCTAAGAAATTTTTTGTCAGTAGAGATGTCAAATTTTTTGAGGAAATCTTTCCCTTTTCTGGTAGTAAATCTGATCCACTACCCCTTTTTTGTGAAGATGAAATTGAGATTGATAAAATCAATGAAGGTGATCCACAGATTGATCATTCTCCTGAGATTGTAATTGATCCCATGTTGGATACCTCTAGTGATTCCATTGATGCAGATGATGCAATTTCTAGTGCTGATGCAGAACTGCCCCAGGCAAATGATGACAATGTTAATCACATTTCTGATGCTCCTCCAACTCGTATATCCACTCGTGAGAAAAAACCTCCTATTTGGATGACAACTGGTGATTATGTTGTCAACACTGGTTCATCACCTTATCATATGTCCCAATTCATTGGTTATGATAACATTCCTCGAGATTATTTTTGTTATCTAACTAAAATTTCTAAGCTGGTTGAACCTAGATGTTTTGAGGAGGCAGTTCATGATAAAGAATGGATCAAGGCCATGCAGGAAGAAGTCTCTGCTTTGGAGGATAATGGAACCTGGAAAATGGTGCCACTGCCAACAGGTAAGAAAGCAATAGGGTGCAAATGGGTATACAAATTGAAATATCATGCTGATGGGAGTCTAGAACGTTACAAGGCTAGACTCGTGGCTAAAGGTTATAAACAAAAGCATGGTATAGATTACTTTGAAACTTTCTCTCCTGTTGTTAAAATGAGCACTGTTAGAACTGTTTTAGCTCTTGCTTCCATTTTTAGCTGGCCCTTATATCAAATGGATGTATATAATGCGTTTTTGCAAGGGGATTTAGAGGAAGAGGTCTATATGACTCCTCCTCAAGGATTTAGTAATCAGGAGGGGAATGGTCTAGTATGCAGATTACATAAATCCTTATATGGATTAAAGCAGGCTTCTAGACAATGGAACAAAAAATTGACTGATTCCTTGTGTTCCTCTGGTTATAGTCAATCTATGTATGACTATTCTCTATTTTCTAAGCATGATGGTTCTGAATGGGTTCTGTTACTTGTATATGTTGATGATTTATTAATCACTGGCAACAGTGAGAAATTAATCAATCAGTTAAAACAAGTTTTGGAAACAAATTTCAAAATGAAGGATTTAGGAGAGTTACAATATTTCCTTGGGATTGAGATAGCTAGATCAAAAAAGGGTATTGTTCTTTCTCAACGAAAATATGCCCTAGAATTAATTTCAGAGGCAGGCCTGGCTGGAGGTAAGACAGCTAAGACCCCTTTGGAATTCAATTCTAAATTGACCAGTCTGGAATATGATGTTTTTATTGATAACACTGAGACTGATAAGCCTTTAGCTGATATCACTTCCTACAGAAGGCTCATTGGTAAACTGCTTTATTTGACCATTACGAGGCCTGACATTAGTTTTGCTGTGCAGAGTTTAAGTCAGTATTTGCAGGCACCAAAACAGTCTCACTATGAGGCTGCTCTTCGAATAATAAGGTATGTTAAAGGTGAGCCAGGTAAAGGAGTATTGCTTTCAGCTCTCAGTAGCCCAGAATTGGTTGTTTATTGTGATTCAGATTGGGGCAATTGTGTTGAGACCAGAAGGTCTCTTACTGGCTATTGTGTAAAATTGGGTGAGTCTCTCATTTCTTGGAAGGTTAAAAAACATGATACTGTATCTAAGTCTTCTGCAGAAGCAGAATATCGTAGTATGGGTCATGCTGTATCTGAGATTGTATGGTTACGTGGGCTGTTGGATGAACTTGGTTTTGCACAAAAAGGACCGAGCATGTTATATTGTGATAACAAAGCTGCTTTACAAATTGCTTTAAATCCAATATTTCATGAAAGAACTAAACATATAGAAATTGATTGCCATTTTGTTAGACAAAATTTCTTGAAAGGAGTTGTGCAGGCAGCTCATGTAAAGACTGGTGAGCAGTTGGCTGATATATTTACAAAAGGATTGCCTGCAAAACAGCACAGGTATCTTGTTGAAAAGTTGGGATTAATCAACATTTTTCCAGGTGTGGCTGGTATGATGGATATTGGCAATGATGATAGAAGTTCTGAGCCAGGGGGAGAATAGTTGGATTGATTGGTTCAGTTGGCTTTGAGTTGTTGGTTTTGTTGGTTGTTTTAAATTGTGAATTCAATCTTCTGCATAAATCTCCCAGATTGAGGGGGAGTGTTGAGATTAATGCAATCTGGGCTTGGTCTGGGTTGTGTTAGATATATGTGTGTGCAAGGTGGTTTGGCTGTTGGGCTGTGGGCTTTCGTTGGTGATCAAGCCCGTGTTCAGTATTCAGGTATTGTTGGATTTAATAGTTCCTGGACAATTGTTTGGGACTATTTTGGTTGGTTGGATAACTTTGGGGACCCTTGAGTGAAAGCTCGGGACCCCGCCCTTATATATAGGTGAGAATTAGGGTGAAAGCCTTAGTTCGATGAGCCGCAAATCCTCTAGTCAAAATTTCCTTCTCTGTTCTTCTCCTAAAGGCGATTCTAGGGTTTGGGATTCAACAAACTTCACAATTTTGACCCTTGAAAAACTTTGCTTGGATATCCAATCATATACGTCTAGATTTCTCAATTGGTTGTGAAATACATAATATAATATAAATATAAATCTCGTTTAATTATTTAACAATATATATAATCATCAAATCAAACATAATATATTTGAAAACAAAATAAAACATGACCATTACCTTCACCTTCAAAATCATCATTCGACCCTTACACTAATTTTGTTCCATGTCATGGTGTCGTCTACTCAAATTTATATAGAAAAGTATGAAATGAGAAATAAAGTTTTGGGCAATTCGTACCGTAACGTGTTATAAACAAGACAAATAAATGAAGAAATTAGTAGTGATTTTATTCTCGACCTCGTACAAATATATAGTATTTACATGACTAGAATAAAATATATATATATATATAATATAAATGTTATCATAACGGACATTAAGTAAATAATTCAATAATTTATAATAGAATATTATTGCCAGTTAGAATATATATTATGTATATTCATTACACATAGATTATGTATGTATTTTTCATCAGCCTAAAAAAAATCTGATTTGCTTTACTAGGTGCAGTAAAATATTCATTGACTTGCTAGCTGCCATATGGTTCTATCTTCTATGATCTAGTGAACACATTGGACTCTGAATCCAGTAATTATTGCGAATTATAATTTATAAATATTTCAACTTTACTGTTAATTTATATGATTTTTTTTTTATTTGTAAAATTTAGAATAGTTTTATGCAGTTTTTTTTTTAAAAAAAAAAGCGAATAAACATAAGAAATTTTTAAGAAAAAAAAACCCAAGTGTTTAGATTTAATTTTATAAAAAACAAATTAATTTTAAGTAAGTATATATCATATTTATTTGTATAAAATTTATTTCAATTTATTTTAAACAAGTTTATCGATTCATTAAATGGGTTAAATGGTCTTTTGGTGCCACATGTTTGACCAATGTTGGTTTTTGGTGTTAAATGTTTATTTTTGTAGGTTTTTTTAGGACGAGCATCCCCTGCCCTAGTGTGTCTTAATCTCTACCCTGTTAATTCTCAACCGTAGATTTACATTACATGTCCATCTCTTCCTTTTAAAGCTTTCTCTTTTAAATTTTTATTTTGTTATTATTATAATTATAATAATTCATCTTAAACAACTTAATTTCACGAACTACGTATAGGGATGTGCACTGGACCGGACCAGAACTGGTTTAAACGGTCGGCCCGGAACCGGTCCGACCCAATTTAGAACCGGTTCCTTTAGAAGTATACTAACGATTTTTAGTCTGGTTTCCACTTGAAAAACCTGGTTTGTTTGGAACCAGTCCAATCTGGACCAGTTCCAAACAATCCAGACCAGTTCCGAGCCGGTCCGAACGGACCGGTTTTTTTGCCCATCCCTACATATACCAAAAAAATAAAATTAACTTTATCATCACTATCGTTCTTTATATTATATATAAACCTTAAAGTATTTAAATCATAATTTTAAGCCATAAAGGGTTCACCCAGCAAAACCGTTCGTATAATTTTAGTCTTCTAGGGTTCACCAAGCCACACTGTTCACCCATTATAATAGGGTTTTAAAAAGAATAATATATAAAACTATATAAACCCTAAAAGTATTCTAATCATATTTTAACCCTCTATGATTCACCTGATTATACTGTTCGGCCAATATTTAATCTTTTAGGGTTCACCCGGTTAAACCGTATAGTCATTCTAATAGGAT
Source organism: Clarkia xantiana subsp. parviflora (assembly GCA_036873135.1). Lineage (NCBI taxonomy): Eukaryota > Viridiplantae > Streptophyta > Magnoliopsida > Myrtales > Onagraceae > Clarkia > Clarkia xantiana. The sequence continues at coordinate 18,722,683 of JAPTYO010000012.1, forward strand.
TAAAATTACATATACCCTAAAATTACTTAAACATTAAAAATGCAAAATAAAATAAAGCTTGTGTAGTAACGTTGTCCCTAATTTGGGCTATATTTATATTTTAATGTTGTGAAAAGTTTATAAGTTTTGTATTTGTTGTTTGAATATGGATATTTTGGATGAATATACATATATAATATAAAGAATAAGAATGACGATGAATTTAAATTTTTTTTCTCCCTTTGGCATATGTCTTTGGCATATGTGGTGCGAAAGTTGAGTTGTTTGAGATAGATTATTATAATTATAATAATAACAAATTAATAATAATAATAATAAAAGGAAGAGATGGACATGTAATGTAAATCTACGGCTTAGAATTAATAGGATAGGGACTAAGACAGAGGCACTAGGGCAGGGGATGCTCGTCCGTTTTTTTAGTGTCATATGTTTAAGGTTTGTATGTTTTTAGTATTTCTATTATATCTCCGTTAAATCCGACTGTTAAGCACGTGATCTTAAAAAAGAAAAACGAATTAGATAGTTACTAAAACACCCTCACGTGAAACATCATACAGCCAGAAGAAAGAAGACGGACAATTCTGACCCTCCTTCCCGTCCCGGCGTTGCAGTTGTTCGTGGATCAGCGACTCCAATTAACGAGAAGCTCGTGGATTTTGTTTGTTCAATAATCTCTGCTGCTTCATTGTTGTTAAAATACCTTTGGGGCAGGGTAAAATCGAGATACTATTAATTATGATATGGAAATCATATTCCCAAAGAACATATATAAAAAGAGGGACATAAAGCTGCTTCTGTTGTTTCTCTAAATCCAATTCATGATTGCTATGATAGCATGAGTTGAAACCATCAGACATCAGTATTAATGGAGTCGCTGTCGCAACCCTGGCTCTGATACTATACGAGGGCCGGGACGAGGACTACTCCGTTTCGTGGCTGTTGGATGTTACTAACGAGGACATCCACCTCATGCAAACACCCATCAATCAAGTTGGAATGGATGGAATCCATATTGGAACTGTATGGCGTGTTATATTATAGCCAGGATGGATGTTGTCAAGTTGGGACGGGAAGGAGGGTCAGAATTGGAGAGGTCTTAGAGGTAACGTGAGGAATTTAACGGAGATGTAACACAAGCACTACAAACCCATTTACAAACCCTAAGGTTCATTCAAACATTGTATTAGTATATTTTAATACATGACACAATCAAACATTGTATTAGCTAAGCATGTATTAGCTAATACCGGTTTTAAGCATGTATTAGTTAAGCATGTATTGTTGACCTATGTTTGAGTTAAATTGAAAGGGTTAAATGTACTTTTCATACTACATGTTTGACCGAATGTGGCTTTTAGTACTGGATGTTTAGTTTTGTATACTTTTGATACCAAGCGTTTGAAAAATGTGGCTTTGGTACATCCGTTAGTTGTCCGTTAGTTTTGGCCGTTAAATGACATGTGCAAGTCACGTGATCGACTTTAAACTTTTAATTTTGTTCAATATAGTCCCTCAAATATATTCATAACTTTTTCTTTTTTTTTTAGTTTAGTCCTAAAGCTTCAAAATCGAACCCAATTGGGACCTATCCCCAATTGGGTAAATTTGACCCAAATGGGGCTATGTCAATTGAATTCGATTGGTTTAATTGTGTCCGATTTTGAAGTGTTATGACTAAGTTAGACAAAATAAAAGTTAGGAATGTATTTGAGGGACTAAATTAAAAAAAAATTAAAAGTTTAGAGTCGATCACGTGACTTGCACATGTCATTTAACGGCCAAAACTAACGGCCAACTAACGGATGTACCAAAAGTCACATTTTTTCAAACGTTTGGTACCAAAAGTATACAAAACTAGACATCCAGTAATAAAAGCCACATTCGGTCTAACATGTGGTATGAAAAGTACCTTTAACCCTAAACTGAATATGAATTCCATTAAACTTGGATGCAAAAGCTAAACAATAACTATGTATACCTCTCCTCCAGTTGCAGCTCTTCCTTAGCTTTTTACCCTTTTTTATAGTCCAAGGACGAGGTCGGTTCCACCTGGGACACCTCGGGTTACTCTTCGCGAACGGGTTGGATGTGCACGCAGGTACGGTCTCCTGTCAGCACGTCACGATCCACGATCCGCGAACCTCGATCCTCGAACCCCGACCTTGGCTTTGGCTCCAACCTCGGTCTCTTACACGCCGGGTCCTGCAAAACGGACAATAACCAGCATGGAGAGGGGGGGTGGTGCTGGTTGAGCCCTCTCCGATGCTTAAGTCACAATCTAGAGAGAGAAAGTGTGTAGAGAGAGGTCAGAGCACAAATAGCCAATTTGAGAGAGTTTCGAGTTAAGTTGTCAAATGGGAGGTCTAGGTCCCTATTTATAGGAAACCCGAGAACCGTACCCGGTTTTATGCGGTTCAATGCCGGTTTAAAGGAAAACGCTTACCGACATCGAGGTTGGCTATGTGCGCACTAACTTCTCATACTTAGTAAAAATAATACGGGTAAGCGCGCGGTGCCAATCAACAGTCCGGACCATGTCGGATGTCCGACATGGTCCGGATTGCCGGGCGAACCGGACCAATCCGGACTGCCAAGGCAATCCGGACCTCCGGGTTTCCTTGTGGCAATCCGGAAGTCCCGGTCCGGGTGCTGCGCGCATACAGACCGTTTTGGACTCGGGGTGTCCGCGGTGAAATCCGTTTATGGGTTTCGTCGTGTTTGCGAGGTCCGAGACGTAAATACGAACCCGAATTGGACAGATATCCATCACTTGCCCCCGAGTCAAGTAGCGGTTCAAAACCCATGCTTGACTCTATTTAAGATAGGATATTCGTCCAATTTAGGTTCGGCACTGACCTCAGGGGTGGCCTGTTTGTCAATCGAATGCACGGAGTACAAATTCGTCCACCTTTACTTTTTCGATGAACGTGCGTAATCTGTTTACGGGGTTAGCGTAATAGACGGTATACATATAGCAGCGTGCAATTAACGACATATTCGTAATAACATGCAATAAGCGAAATACTTGTAATAACAAATAATCACGCAACGTGGCGTCATCATGGTACATGACGTAAACGTGTAACATGATGTTAACATTTAGATGACGATATAGCATATGGATGACGTAATCGCGCAATAAGCAAAATACTTAGAGCAGTATAAAATTGGAGAGCATGCTTGTCAACATGAAGCATGATGTAAACATAGAATATGATGTAAGCATGTAATATGATGTAAACATGCAATACATATTTAGAATATAAAAATAATCATGTAGCAATCATAAGTTAGAGTCATGCATATATAAAAATAATATCATGTATAATAGCCTATGCGTACGTAAGACGCAATAATAATTGTATGTAGCGCGTCATGCAACATTAGGGAGCATGTATGTAATGTATGCATAGGAGAGATGTAAACATGCTCATACATGATGCTAGGGACTTGTGCGAAAATAGATATGAGTTTAGTCCTTAGCACATGGTGTAGACACTATTAGTGAAAATTAGGAGAGAGAATAGTCATTAGCTTACATCCTCCCTTGATAGTTTTCCAAGAAGCTCTCATTGCTTGTTGAAGAAGGAGCTTATGGAGGTGTAAATTTGGAGTAGTCACATCATACTTGACATCAATTAAATACCGGCCAAGCTAGAGGTGGAAGTCGGTGGCGCGTGGAGTGCAAAACAGCGGCGCTTGACGATCAACGGAGGCGCGTGACAGGAACGACAGCGGCGCGTGCGGCGTCTCTGGGTGGCGCGTGAAACTCCGGTGACGGCGTGTGACAATTCGGACTCGCTTCGTGTTGGTGAGTCGAATTCCGTACATGGCTGGACATTTTGTGACTTCGTTTGGCCTTGATTCAATCTTGAAATCACTATGTGCTTAGTCACCTTAACATGCATACAAGGTGTTTGATGAAATGCATTAGGATACTTAGCCCTAAATCAGCCAAAAATTTTCTAAGTGCTGAAATTTTTAGAAAAGTGCAAATGAATTGTTACACTTCCCTTGTGCATAGTTTTCATTGTCGACATATTGCTCCATGCCTTAGCCGTTGTTTTAGTATGCTCGATGTTGACGATCAGTAGTTGTTCGTACATGGTCGTCAATGGTTGTATGTTGGTAGTGAGCAAACATGCTAAAATGATCATCGATATTGATATACCGATTCGATCCGAGCTCTCTTATTGAATTGCTCATTCAATGAGTATTCTCAATATTATGCCTTGAAGAGGACTCGAACCTCCACGCTCTTTAGCATGAGATTTTGAGTCTCGCGTGTCTACCATTTCACCACCAAGGCATCTTGAAACTGAATCGTATTCCACGAATATGATATCTATCTAGTGTGATGTATGGAATATATGACAAAGGCGGAGTGACTTAGAAAATATTTCAATAACATCTAGTGCTTGTTACTATTTGATGCCGTCATATGATTCTTGTCAACCGCCGGCATAGAAATACTTAGAAAATATTTCGTAATAGTTGATCCCACTTGTTGTATGTTATCCGTCATCATGCTAGTATACTTGGAGAATGCTCCTAGATAGTTGATTACATGCCGCTTGTTGATTGTTGACATCGAGGAAATACTTAGACAATATTTTCTGACGGTTGGTTTCTTGTCGCGTATAGTCTCATGTCGTAAGCGAAATACTTAGAAAATATTTCAGCTATATTTTGTTACATGCCGACACCTTGTCGTACGTTGATACTTGATAGTATGTTGATAGCTTGTTGTATGTCGACACGTAGTAGCATGTTGACACTTAGTAGCATGCTGACAACCTGCAATATGCTGATTGTTATCCTGAGCATAAACACTTAGAAAATATTTTGCCCTTGTAATCATGTATGCTGCGAGTATGAGCTTGATGTCGACATGTAAGTCGATGTGCAGAGAGGGTTGCCCCCCTTGCATGATGGTTGTTACTTGTTGCACGAAGACTATTAAGTCATTGCGTACATAGTTATCTCACATGGAGCGTTCATTGCATAGATGTTTGCATAAGTGTTTGATGTGTGCTTGCGCACTGATAGGACTGTTGACTGCACTTTTCAGGATATCAAATCTTGTTGTCTTCTTTTCGGAGTTAGTCTTTTTGCAGCTACTATCATGAGTAAGTCTTCTATCCCCATTCTACGAGTGACGCCCTGTTCGGATGCTAATGACAAGTTAGACATTGATAGCCTTTGTAATCTTGTTTGTATCACACTTGTAGATTGGTTTATTGGGAAAAGCTCTTCCTTGCACGTGGCATCTACACGTAGCACCCCTCCTTCCGATAAGTCGGCCTCATCAGTTGTTCTTGCTGCCCCTGTTTCCGGATATGGTCGCGGGAATGGTCTTATGAGTAAGATATTTCCTCTGTAACTCTTTCTTACTTTTTTTATTTCTTTGACTTATCATTCTCGTTGTCTTATCTTTTTTATCATTCAGCTCGTTCTCCTGCATTTGACGTTCCCGTGGCTGATTCCCAACTTCCCACCAAACGATCTGAGGCGGCGGCGCATGTCTCGAGCGACCTTAAGCGCGCTAAGGTAAGTGCTACCATTCCAAATTCGGCTTGCGACAAGGAAAAGGGAGTTGTTGGATGCACTGCGATATCTTATGCCCCCCGGTCGAGAGATCGACCCGCGGAGGATCGCCCTTCTCCTGGAGGTATGAGATAAACTTCTACTTTTTGACCATGTCTGGATGTTTAACACTTAGTTTTTATTATATATATATTTTTTTGCAGTGATCCCAGCTTTGAAGCGTGATCACCTACTTCGTCCCTTGGAAGGTGATATATCTGGTGATGAATGGAAACCTCTTGGGAAGGGCGGTCTTCGCTTTCCTAAGGATGTGAAGCTTAGTATGCCGGAAGTTGGAGTCCGTGTGTTGCACAGGAGTGTGCCCCCGGGCGATCGACGCACCTATCCAAGAACTGATGAAGAAGCCGAGGAATGTGTTGAACATGCTTTGGCCGGCTTTGCCCCTGTAAGTTAACAGGTTCCGTTTCTTGATTGCTTATGTGTTGCATGTTTTTGTTGTGTAATGCTTATGCACTTGTCTATTTGTATGGTTCTCAGGTTGTGTCTCAGATGGTTAACATGTCGTCTCATGTTGTGGAGCTCGTAAGTGCTAAATGAGCTGCTATTAGCAAATGCCAGTCTTGAACTTGCACGTTCTAAGGATAAGATGTGTGCACTTGGTTTGAAGATTATTGATTCTGAGACCAAGTATCAGGTGCAAGAGACTCAAATTTCTGATCTTGAAGTTGAGATGATTGCGCTTGAGAAGCAGATTTCTGACGACATCACAGTCCGAGAAGCCGCCTTGATTGCTGCGCGTGAAGAGCATCATGCACTCGGAGTTGAAGCAGGTTTTGCAAAGTATTTGGATACTCCTGCCTTTAGTCTTGCAGTTAAGGAGAAGTCTGACGACATGATGGGAAAACGCGATGAAGACTATTTTCGTCTTTAGAGCGCACTTGCCGCAAATTTTCCTTTTGGTAAGCTTGGGCCTTGTTCTGAATATGCCGTTAACTATCTTAAAGCATTGCATGATTTGGGACTTGATGTAGCCAACTATGATGTGATTGATGATGGATAAGGAGGTGTTGATGTTGTTGTTACCTCCCTCGAGTTTATGGAGGTTGCTTCTCAGCTTTCTGGAGATAGTGGTACTTCTCATGTGGCATCAGATTGATCGTATAGAGTGCATTGAGCTCTTTATGAATAGGTTGATGTTATGTTGAGGATTTTGTCCCAACCTTCGTTTATGCGTTTGCTTGCATGGTATTTCGTCACTTGGACCTGTTTTTAATAATAGTATAATTGCATGATAACTTGGTAGTAATATTTCATACCTTGCGTTATCTTTCGTTGTCCGTATGTATTGGACTTGCATGATAGGATTGATCTCCTTTTTATAATGGATAAAATATCCAATGGTGCGACTTACGCCTTGCAGGGTGTTATTAGCGCCCCTCTTGAAAAAATTTCCAAGGCATGACATGATTCCATCTTAAAACTATCAAGGGGGTTGCTTCCATCTTACTCCTTCTGTACATTTGAGGAGCATACTTCAATGGTTCTCCATCGGAGAGGGCGCCGTCAGCGTGATTCGAGCAAGAAACCGTTCCATACCGCAAGCTATGACAGGCAGACGTACGAAGAAGGCGGGTGCGAGCAAGCCGAAGCTGACGAGAAGCCAACAACGACCTTCTCACATTCCAGATGCAGAGTCTACCGCCTCCTCCATGCCAACCGCAAATGCGCCTTCCGCGCAGCATGGTCCCGACGTCCAGAACGAGGTACCAGTGCACGAGTTCGAACAAAGGATGGATAGGAACGAAGAGTTCCCATACGGGATGCCAGCTGACGGAATGCAGCAGCAAGCAAGAGGCGCAAGCAACCTGCCACCAGTCACACCTGCCAAGATGGCCGCACTGGAAGAGCTCCACGCATTCAGGGAGACTCTAAAGAACCAGGGATACATATTACCCCCGCCACCACCTCCGCCAGCTAGCGAGCATGCTGCACCTACGAGGGAGATGTCGCATGATGTCAACCATCAAGAGCCGCAACATCCAGAAGGCGAAGGATATTCTGAAGGTACCTACCAGTACCGACAGGCAAGGCAGGAAGCAACACATTCATACACTCCAAGTGTTGGTGTGAAGCAGCAGCAGCAAGATGGAAGGAACCCCCTGTGAACAACTCACAACGGCCATAAAAGGAAGGCAACTTCAAGTCAGCAAGCCATGCCGACATGCACAAGGAAGGCAACTTCAAGGAAGTAAGTCATGTTCATACATATAATGAAGGGTGGAGGAAGCCCGCATGCAACAGTGACATCCTAGTCACGTGACTTACGGTTAAGGCCTTGGAAGAGATGATCGAGAAGAAGATGAAGCAGTCAAAGATGAAGGGAATGCATGCCCTTGAAGAGAATGCGTCGCATCCGTTCTCCGACGAGCTAGTGCACAGCCGCGTCCCAGACGCTCTCTACCGAATTGGAGGAGAGAAGTACAGAGGAAAAGGAAATCCGATCGAACATGTTCAACAACATGAAGCCTCCTTGCTGGGACGAACTGACAATCCACATCATGTCACCATGACATTCCCAACACCCTTGTGGGAACTGCCGCACACTGGTTCTTTTCACTACCATGCGGAAGTGATACATCGTGGGCATACCTGAAGGCGAAGTTCATCCAATGATACATGGGAGAACGCACACTCCTGAAAGGGCCAAACGCATTGAACGAGGTGGTACAACAAAATGATGAGTCGTTAGCGGATTACTACATCCGTTTCAACCAAAATGTCGCAGACATTCAGGGCAACTTCACTGAAGGAGAGATCGTACGTGCTTTCATTGGGAACTTAGGCCGAAAAGGGTATTCCCTAGCGGAGAAGATGTCGAAGCGCCCCGCAGAGACACTTGAAGAATTGGCAGCAAGAGTCAAATAGTTCGTGGATCTAGAAAGATTCAGAGACCAGCATAAAGAGAAAGTCAGCGCAGCCCGCGCTAAAGAGAAGCAGGCGAGACCTCAACAATGTTTGCAACAAGCAAGGCAATTCCAGCTGTAAAAGAGGCCGTTCCAGCCGGAATTCCAAAGATCGAAGGAAGTGAACTTGGCAGACTGCGTTCCCTTGAATGCACCACTCTCCGTGATCCTGAAAAAGATGAAGAAAGACAACATGTGGAGGGAGCCGACAAACTTCCGAAAAGGTCCACTTGGAAAGCAAGAAGATAAATGGTGCGAGAACCATAAAGTCTATGGCCACGAGACGGACAGCTGTGTCAGCCTAAGATTCCGTGTAAACAACTTCATCCTCAAAGGAGAACTCAAGCAATACGTAGATCAAGGCGACAAGCGCCAAAAGAAGAACCATGTTGAGCCATCCGGAAAGATGAACAAGGTATATGAGAAAATGAACAACAATCCGCCACCTGCGAAGAATGGCGTCATCAATGTGATTCATGGAGGGCCAGCTGCAGGAGGAAGCATTTCTAATGCTCGTGATGTCTATGCTGCGCAACTACAAGTTTTGCCCAAGTATGGAAAAAGACGCCAACCAGAGAGGGAAGACGTGGTCATCCCATTCTCGAATGCTGACAAGAAGCATAGTCTACCCCCACGATGATGCTCTTGTCATTACAATGGATGTCAACAGATACGATGTGCGAAGGATATTGGTGGATGGTGGAAGTGTCGCAGACTTACTACATGTAGAAGTTCTCAAGAAATTGGGAAAAACGGAAGCCGATCTTTCGCCAAGCACATTCCCGCTAGTCAGCTTCGCAGGAGCTGCAACTTACCCGTTGGGTATGATCACACTGCTAGTCATCCTGGCAGAAGGTTGGAAGGCGCTTTATATCAATATTACATTTGTAGTGGTGAGCACCCTAGGAGCATACAACGGCATCCTAGGAAGAACGACAACCAACCCGCACGACATCGTGCCGTCCACCGCTCACCAAAAGATGAAGTTCCTAACTCCTCATGGAATCGGCGAGGTGCTAGGCGACCAAACAGCCGCACGGAAGTGCTACGTCAACGTTCTAAGGAAGATGAAGCAAGTTTCCAATTCCATGATAGAAGTTGGCGTGAAAAGAAAGTTGTTTGCTTCAAGTGATGATGATGAAGGAAAAAAGAAGGAGTTAACACCAAGAGCTGGACTCGACATGATGCTCTTCCCAACAAGACGAAGCGTCCTAGATGTCAGACAAGGACAAGAAGAGTCCATTACAGCTTACTTCAGGAGGTTCGCCCAAAATGCAACTGCACTAAGGGCAACCAAAAAAGAAGTCATCACTGCGTTTTACTTGAACATGAACGCGCCAACGTTTTTGCTGTTCGGAAGAATCCATGGATGGCATACAACCAAAACGATGGCATGCCTGAAAGATAAGCTGGAAACTGCAATCTCTTGTGAACGCGAGCTGGGATGGGGTACACCTCTCAGCTCGAATCAGGAAGTTCAGACTTCAAGAGAACCAGGAAGCTCAAGCGTCGAATACGCTGATATCTTCACTCCCTTAAACACGGAGGTTGAAGAGATATACATTAAACTCCTGGAAAACAAGCTTCCGGGTCCACTCGAGCCGATGACCGCCTTCCTAGGTAGAAACGTCGAAGATTGGTGCCGATACCACCAAACATGGGGGCACCACACTAACAGCTGCTTAACTTTGAGAATGAAGATCGAGGAGTTCATTGCACATGGAGCTTTGGGAAGCTATGTTGCAAGTTTGTCCGCCACGAAGACATCTCAAAGGGAGATAGGCTATCCATTCTTTATTTATCTTTACACATTTGTCAAAATGTCTATTCTAGCTGAGAACTTAAGTGTTGTTTACGCTTCTGTACTTAGAAATATTTCGGAAAGAGCGATCAGTAGACGCCTTCCTGCAAGTGATTGTACGCATAACAAAATTCTAATGAAGATTATTCTACGTTCGTAGGTACATCTCTTTAATACGCATTTTACTTCAGATTAACACCAAGTAACAAACAACGAGCATATTACTCATATCAACAACTCAAGTCATTATCCTATGCAACTTATATTATGCGGCATCAAGAAGATTATTATCAACAATACAAGCTAAACACTATATGTAACGAGGAACTTATGGCATACAACATACCAAAAGAATCGTAGTTTTTTTTTTTTAAAAAAAAACTATAGTACGTAAATAAATGAACTATTACCCTAAAGACATCGAGTTTCGAATTTCAGAATAACAACACACGTCAGTCAAAAGTAGAACCCGAATATTTGATTTATAATTGAAAAACTTTGAAAAATTCATTAAAAAAATGTAAAATTTTATTAAAAATATCAATTACATTTTTATGATTTTGTGCATATTTTTACTATTTTTTTAAATTTAAGACGGTCTACTTGAATCTCATTATTTGTTCATGTCGGTACTTTAAAAAAAATATTTAATTTATATATAATGCTTAAAAAATTATAATTAGAGTGTAAAATTATGTGGGTCCCAATATAGAGGAGGAACTTGGCTTCCACCACTGGATAGAGTTTCAATTTTACTGTAGCATTTACTGTAGCAGTGCCACTTTGATGAGTTGGCAGTGACGTGGCTGCTGATATGGAGGCACTTACCATTGGTGTTAGGTTCCGAGTCTAGGGTCAACGGGCGGTCGACTCAAGTCTCGTTCCTCACTGGAGATGTTGCGGATTCGGTGTTCTCGGGTTGTGCTGTCCTAGCTCGCGTCCTTCCGTCCTTAGCTTCTCTTCTCATTGCACCCTGCAAGAGGGGCAATACCAGGCACAGGGGGGGGTGGTGCCTGATGAACCCTCTCCGATGCCTAAGTCAGTACGATTTTAGAGAGATAAAGCTAGAGAGATGTCAGAGCAAAATTATGCAACTTGCCAAGATGATCAAATGAATAGTGGAAGGGTTGTATTTATAGGCAACGGTGTCATTAAGGTGGCTTAATGACATCGTTAACCTTTAAACACAATTAATTAACCTTTAAACACATAATTAAGACCTTAGGATACGGAGAAGGTTGGCGGAAATAAACCGAGTATGGGAGTCCAAGAATGGTGCCGGGGCCCTTGGGGGGGAAGGAAAATCCGACCCCCAAGGGTAGGGGTTGGGTGAGGCCACCCAACCCCTCCTAGGGGAGGTCGGGTGTGGCCACCCGACCTCACCTAGGTGAGTCTAACTCGGCCGGATGAGCACTTCGGCCTCGTCCGGACCGTTGATGTTTTCGCGAAGTGTTCGGGTTGAAGTTTCGATTTACAATCATTAACGGGGTGATAAAAATAAAACGATTCGAAAGTCAACGGGTTCAAATTGGGCGTATATCCATCACATGCCCCCGAGTCAACCAATGGCCTAACCCTTGATTGACTCTATTTTAGGATGGTATGACACGCGCAATTTGAAACCGGGGTTTTACCTTTCGTCTGCATGCTTACTTACCCATGGATGTGTGCCTCTGACTCTGCCCCCTGCCTTATGAGATAGAGGAACTGTAAACGTCAGAATAGCACGGACACGTGTCTAAGCACGCGTCCGTCTGAGGTAGGAGTAATAAATCTATCCTTGCTACGGGCGTATACTCGAAAAATACATGCTCGCATAGGGATGCAATACGAATACAACTAAGCGATTCATGCTTCAATTTCATGCCGGGATTTTGCCTAAGTGGAGAAAAATTTAATTTTGGTCTAAAATTTTTTCTAAGTATGGGATGCTCAAGAATAAACCTATGGGATGTTAACTTGAGTGGAAATATACTTAACCATAGTCTAAGGGAGGTAAAGGTGATAGTTTTTCTTTAACCCTTAGATCCCATCTAATTTTAAATGGGGGGTTGTGATTAGGCCACTTTAAAAAACCCTATACATTTTCAAATATATAGGAGAGTTAAGAAAATACCTTACTTAGCCACCATAGTCATCCTTTTCCCTCTTTTCTTACACTTGGAGAGCAAGGAAAAATTTGGAGCACACCAAGGTAAGGGCCGGCCAAGAATTCCGGCGAAGGGCCAGAAATTCTGACCAGCAGCTCCGGCGGGAGGCGACCACCGGCACGAAACGGAGGCGACAGGTGGGCCAGCGGATCGGGACGGCGGCGCGACTCCTAGCGGCTGACAGACGGAGGCGGCGCGAGCAGGGCCAGAGGCGGGTGGTGGCTGGGCGAGTGGCGACGTCGGGACTGGCTGGAGTTGGCGACGGCGAGGCGAGGCGTGGCTGAGGGTCGACGGGACACGGCGGAGGCGAGGTCCGACGCGAGCGACTCCGGCCAGTTCGCACCGGGACGTGGCTGAGGTGGGGCGATCGAATTCAACTCCGGCGACGACGGTGGAGGGCGATTTTCGGCGAGGGGTTGAATTCCGGCGGTCTTCCGACTTGAAATCCGGTCCCGTTTATCGAATCGGGTCGGGTTTTCCCAAGGTCCACTCTTTTTCTTTCCGTTGTCATGCAAAATGTTGATTTTTGAATTGCCGATACTTGATTGCCGATACTTGATTGAATGTGGGATTGCCGTGGATAGCCGTAGATAGTCGTGGATTTGGGAAAAACTTTGGCCGGTCGTCCGGAGATAGTTTTTTTTTTTTTATCCGATTAAACTATCCCCGTTTTGAATTTGATGTCGAGTTGTCATTTGTGTGTTGATTTCCGTTGGAGGGCGTAATGGTAATTTTGCCCGAAAACCGACTTTAGGTTCGGACAAAATTGTTCGATTTGGTTGTCGTGGTGTCCTTGGCTCATGTTTGTTATCTTTGTTGGGTGTCTTCGAATCTTTGGTTGTTGTTGTTGGTCGAGTGCCGGGGTACTCCCGGTTTTTCGGAAATTTTCTTGTTTTGACATTTGTCATGCCGTGGCAGGTACTGTATTCCTGGTGGTGTCCCCGCACACAGACTCTGCAGAGGCGTTACATCCTTCGAAGGATGAGTGAGTTCCTTTTCTCTTCTTTTCGTCGCATTACTTCCTTTCCTATCATTAGCTTAGTGTTGCGATCTGAGCTGGGGTGTTAGTCGAGACTTGATTCGAACTTTGGGATTTCCTGCTACCTTTGACTTAGGTCTCGCTGCTCTGTCGGAGAACCACCTGACTAGGTCTGATTATAATGAGCACGTCACCTTAGGTGATATCTGTCCCTTAGATGAGCCTCTATATCCTTTCCTCCCTTCCTTGGGGAATACCCGTGAGACGGTGACAGAGCCCCCTAGGGGGAAGGTCGTCGTTTACCCCTCCCAGATTCGCTTTGGATTGAGGCTGCCTTACTGCGATGATCTCGTAGAGTTGAGCAGGTTCTTTAGGATTTCTCCTGTGAACCTTGCTCCTAGTGCCCTCCGCGTCTGGGTGGGCTTCCGGGTGTTATGCCACTGGTACTCCTGGAAGTATTCACTGGTTCTGTTCCGATGCTTCTACCGGTTCCAATATCAGAGGAAGGTAGGCTTTGCGAGTTTTGTAACTCGCCATCCGTCCCTCAAGGATTCCCGATTTGCTGATTTCGGGTTGAGTGGGGTCGAGTGGGATACCTCTCTTCGCTTCGTGGCCCGGAGTGATAACTCGGCGAGCCACTGGGCCAAACATTATTTCTTCATCACGGATCGATATGTCACTTGGTCAGTCTTGAATGAGGATCAGTCGGATGGTTGGCCTGCCTTCGGGGAGTTCTCTCCTGTGGATTTAGAGACTATGAAGACGATCTATGAGAGCAACAGGACCCGATCATACTGCCCTGTGTCCTTAGTGACCGAGACGGATCTTTATGAGGCAGGGATCAGTTTGACTCCTGACTCCGGGGGTTCGGTATGTTACTTAGTCTTCTCATCTTTATTTACTTTCTGCTTTTCCTTTGTAGGTTGGTTTCACGGAAAAACCTATAACGTGCAGGCAGCACCGGTCGATCTGAGCAAGAGGAAGGCTCCATCTAGCTCTATTCTGAAGAAGTCCCCCATGCTTGGGAAGAAGGCTGGGGCCTCTGGTATACTTCCTCCTGTTTGCTTCTTTATGGTATACTTGTGTTTTCCTTATCTTGTTTTTCTTGCATTGCTAGGGCACTCTCCCCTGGTGACCGAGAGGGTTGTCTCCGTAGGCAAGGGCTCTGGACCTTCTAAGTCCAAGTCGCGGAGATCTGACTCTGAGGCCGGGGCCTCGGCTGTCAAGAGGAAGAAAGCTGCGGATCCTCCTTCGCCTGTTGTTCGTCCCCCGACCCTGTCTCGCGATAAAGAGATGGTGGCGAAGAGGTGCCTTCCCGAGCTGATAAAGGGAAGCGACCTGTTGGTGATGGTTCCCCTGCCCCCCAGCCGAGGGCACGGTCATCAGGTTCGATCTCCACCTTATCACTGATGCTTCTATGTTTATATTTTCCTTTGACTTGCTTCGTTTGTATAGGTGGGCCTCCGGCTTTGAGTCGGAAGGACTTCGCACGTCTTACTGACGAGGATGTCGTTGGGTCTGAGTGGACTCCTTTCGCTGGTTTGAAGGAGTTCCACCTTGATAGCGGCTCCTCTTTGCGGACTCCTGAGGTTGGCATCCGTGTACTTCGCGGTGCCATCCCTCCTGGCGATCAGGCTGCTCAGCCTAAGTCTCCTGGGGAGACTCGGCGCTTCGTTCAGGGTGTACTCTCTCGTTATGCGCCTGTGAGTTGTTCCTTGCTTTCTCCTTTTTACTTTTATGTGGTTGGTTTTTCAGTTACTCATCTCTTGTTTAAATTTTCAGGGTATGTCTGACATGGTGAACATGTCATCCCTTGTGCTCGAGCTATCTGACGAGAAGAAGACTCTTGAGGACAGCCAGGTCTCCCTAAAGGCGGAGCTCGCCACTGCTGCTGAGAAGGCGCGCTTATCCGATCTGAAGATGCAGGAGCTCAGTGACCAAGTGTCCTTACTTGAGACTACCGTAGGTAGCTTACGCCGGGAGGCTAAGGTTGCATCTTCACTCCATTCTGAGGAGTTGCGGAAGTTGGAGGCTAGGTGCCGGGCAGAGGAGAGGACTGTCGCAGTGTCTGAGTACAAGGCTTCCTCTGCCTTCACTGCTGACTAGGGGTGAGCAAATATCCCGAGAGGCTCAAAATCCCGCCCGTTCCGCCCTGGCCCGTCCCAGAAAGCCCGTCCCAAAAATGTGCCCAAGCCCTAATGGGCGGGACTTTTCTTCTTAACTAGGGCTAGGGCTAGGGCTTTTTTACGAAGTCCCAAAAGACCCGTCCCGTCCCTTTTTGCTAACTAATCAGCTATAAACTATAGTTAGTTAAGTTAACTTTAGTGATAGCTCGGGTTGAAGTTCCATTTGATCTGGGATTTGCATTGATAACTTGTTATGTCAGAATTGTTAGTGACTTTGTGTTAGAGTCTTGGTAAAACTTAGTTTTGGAGTCTTTGGTGAACTATTTTGGAGAACCAAGTTATGTGTTGAACTTGGTGTTCTTTCAAGTGACAAAATGTTTGAGTGATTTTGGTATTTTATGGTGAACTTTGTGGTATCTGTTGAACTTTGTTGTTGTTTTGTGTTTGGTTATGGTTTAAGTAAATTGAGTATGATTTTTTTTTTTTTTTTTTAACTTGGATGGGAATTTGGGTTTGTCCCATTTGTCCCTAGTCCCTGTAGTACCGTGACGGGCGGGCCTTTTCCTACTAGCTAGGGCTCGGGACAGCCATTAAGTGGCCCTAGTTTTAGGGCTTGGGCAATTTTATAGAAAAAGCCCGCCCATCCGTCCCATGCTCAGCCCTACTGCTGACTATAGCGTGCGGCTCACTCAGGAGATGAACCAGTTTGGTGAGTATCTGGTTGATCATATTTTCCGCATTGATCCTCAGTTTCCAGTTGGCGATCTTGGTGATTTTGGGCCATACTCTACTGGTTACATGGCTGTCCTTAGGGGTCAGGCTGCTGTTGCAGACGAGCCTGCTCCTACACAGGTGGATGCTACGCCTGTGGATATCGATACTTCAGACTCTTCCTCCTCTTCCTCCATCTCTGCCGGTGGTTCAGCCTCAGGGGGTCAGGGTGACTCCCCGAAGGCTCTGATTGATGTATCGACATCTTGCTATCTTTGTATATATAACCATACTTTTCCTCCCCTTTGATGGGTTGAGTATCTTTTGGGGCTGCTGTGAGATTCTGTGTTACTTTCTCTTCTCGTATTTTGTCGTTGGCTGTGTGGTTCACTTGCCTTTATATTGGTACTTCGTATGCTTTTTGTATGTACTCCTTTGATTATGGACTCTTCTCTTGGTGTGTTTCCTTTACTTATCCTTCTTTTATGTTTTCCTCGATGTCATACCTGCTACTTCATCAAGAAAAACATTATGTGTTCTTTATATCACTTTACTTTGAAATTACTTTCTCATGGGATCCTTCTTAGTATGGTGTAATGCTCTCTTCTGATACCCTTTGAATGGTATGTATGGTATTGTTAGACCAAAGATACGCTCTTGGTGGGCGTCGAGTCTGTTCACGAGACAGGCTCTCGGAGGGCACTTAACGTTTCACAGGATAGGCTCCCGGAGGGCACAAGTTAGACCAAAGATACGCTCCTGGTTGGCGTCGAAATCTGTTCACGAGACTGGCTCTCAGAGGGCACTTAACGTTTCACAGGATAGGCTCCCGGAGGGCACAAGTTAGACCAAAGATACGCTCCTGGTTGGCGTCGAAGCTGGTAGGTTGAAATCTACCTCAAGATACGCTCTTGGGGGCGTCGAATCTGGTAGTGTTTTTTCTACCTCAAGATACGCTCTTGGGGGCGTCGAATCTGGTAGGTTACAAATCTACCTCAAGATACGCTCCTGGGGGCGTCGAAATTCGTAGTTTTTGGAAACCACTCTCAAGATACGCTCTTGGTGCGTCGAAGGTCGTAGTATAGAAACTACTCTCAAGATACGCTCTTGGGGGCGTCGAAAGTCGTAGTATGAACACTACTCTCAAAATACGCTCCTGGGGGCTTCGAAATTCGTAGTTTTTGGAAACCACTCTCAAGATACGCTCTTGGTGCGTCGAAGGACGTAGTATAAAAACTACTCTCAAGATACGCTCTTGGGGGCGTCGAAGGTCGTAGTATGAACACTACTCTCAAGATACGCTCTTGGGGGCGTCGAAGGTCGTAGTATGAAAACTACTCTCAAGATACGCTCTTGGGGGCGTCGAGGGTCGTAGTATTGAAACTACTCTCAAGATACGCTCTTGGGGGCGTCGAAAATTCGTTGTTGACTTGAAGTCATATCTGTGTAAGGATAACTTCATGATCATATCACCACATTCATTGGAAAATACCTTTGAAGGAAATCCTACTCCCTTAAGAGCATTCATGTTTTTTGTACACATGGAGTGCCTTGGGTGGGTCAAGACACCCTTTGGAGGAAATTAAAGATAGTTGTAGAGTTGGAGTAACTTCGTGAGTTCTCCTTCTCAAAAGTTGTTTTTGAAAAACTTAGAAAGCTTGAACATGCAAAGTGCTAAATATGAAACTAAGGATATGGGGTGGTCAATTTGTCTGTTGCCACGTACTCCTTTAGGCCTCCATTGTGAATCATTTCCTCCACTTCTATCTTCAGTACCATGCAGTTGTTGGTTTGATGCCCCCAGGTCCCATGGTACTCACACCATCCATGTGCATCTCTTCCTAGGAAGGCCTTGCCCTCCTCTCTGCATGTGGGTAGCTCCTCCTTGAGGTGCTTCTGAAAAATTTCTTCTATGTGTGTCAGTCTCTCCTTCTTTCTCCGGGACTTCATCCCATTTCTCCATCTCCTTTGCAAACGCCTTGTCTAGCTTTTCCTTGAGCTGTCTCATCGTGTTTGTCATGACCATCTCATAAAGCCCTCCATAGGCCTCAAATGAGTTTGGATGCATGTTTCTAATGAAGGCTCTGACGACTTCTCCTCTTGTGATGTCCATATTGGCACCATAACTGGAGAATCTTTCGAAGTAGCTTGACACTGGCTCCCATGGCATTTGCTTGATGTCATCAATGTGTTGGAAGCCTCTTATGATGGAGTCCCTTGTTCTTCTTCCTTGTGCGGTTTCTGGTTGCCAAGGTATGCTTGTTACCTTTACAGCCTTGCTCATGTGTCTCTTCTTAGCCATTCTTTGAAAAAATTGTCTGCTCAGGCGGAGTGCAACTCCGTTCTTCATTTTTGTTTCCCTTTGTTTCCTCCTTATCTTCTTCTTGGCTTGGTTGGTCCCTACCATGACCATTGCTACTGTGTCTGTCCTGTGTGATCCACGTCTCATGGAGTTCATGTAGCACTGCCTTGCCGTGCGTTGGTCACCCAAGACTTCTCCAACTCCATTCTCAGTGATGTACTTCAATTTCTGGTGTACGGTAGATGGCACAATTTCATATGGATTTATGGTTGTTCTTCCTAGGATCCCGTTGTAGGCTCCCAAGCTTTCAACCACCAAGAAGTTAACGTTCACCTTCAGCTGTGTCCATCCTTGGCCCATGGTCACTGGCAGGGTTATCATTCCTAGGGGGTAACTTGTTGCCCCTGAGAAGCCAACCAGAGGGAAGTTGACTGGTTTGATGCCTGCCTTTGTTTTCCCTATCTCCTCTAGGACCCTTAGGCTTAGGAGGTCTGCTGAGCTGCCCCCATCTACCAGTATTCTCTTTACATCAAAATTATCAATGTCTATCGTGATGACTAACGCATCGTCATGTGGGAAGACAATGTGGCTCTTGTCCTTCTCCGAGAATTCAATCTTCATCTCCTCTCCTTCTCGTGGCCTTTTCCTCCACCTTGGCACTGAACTCAGTTTTGATGCGTAAACCTCCCTTGCATTAGCAGTTGGGCCACCTGATGCCACTCCTCCGTGTATCATGTTTATGGTTCCTCTCTTGTTGGGTGGAGGAATGTAGTCTACCTTGCTCTTACCTTTGTCCCTATATGATGGCCCTAAATGTATGCTGTTGCCCCCATGATCCACGAACTGCTTTAGTTCTCCCCTTTGGATGACATTGTTGATGCTTAGATTTAGGCTGAAGCATTCGTTCGTATCATGCCCGTATGCTTCATGGTTATCACACCATCTATCCTTGTGTGTCCCCACCATTGGGGCTCTCCACCTTGCAGGGGGTGACCAGAGTTTCTGATTCCGCATCTCTCTGAGGACAGTAGCTGGAGTGGCGTTCAATGGGATGAACTTGATGACGTTGATTTCCCTAGCTTTCAGTGGTTCGCCCATTTGATTTCTTTGCTGGGGCGGACGCCATTCCTGCTGCCTTGTGTGTTGAGGTGCCTGAGGTGGCTTTCCTCTGTTCGGCTTTGCATTGTCTTCCTTAGCTGCTTGAATCTTAGCTTTCTTACTTGCTATGTGCCTCTCCAGGTCTATATGAGTTTTTAATATCCCTGCTAGCTCCTCTAAGGTGCTTGCTGGTTTCTTGGCCATCTTTTCTGCCAGCGTGGACCCGAAGCGGCCTAGGTTTCTAATGAAGGCTCGTATTATCTCTCCCTCAGTGATGTCGCCCTGGATGTCTGCTATGTTTTGGTTAAACCTAGTGTAGTAATTAGCCAAAGATTCATCATTTTCTTGCTTCACGTCATCGATGGAGCCTGTTCCTTTGAGGAGCTTCCTTTCTCCTAGATATCTCTGAATAAATTTCGCCTTTAGCTGCTCCCATGAGTGGATGCTCTCAGAGGGTAAGCTAAAGAACCAGTGTGAGGCCACCCCTGATAGGGTGTTTGGAAATAGGAGTGCCTTGTACCTTTCATCAGTAGTTCTCCCGAATAGGGAGGCTTCATGCTGTTGAATATGCTCCAAAGGGTCTCCCTTGCCATTGTACTTTGCAATCTGGATTGTATGCAGGGAGTCCGGCACCTTGCTCATCTCCAATTCCCTCGTGAAAGGGTGGTTCGTTTTGTCACTTAGACAGTGCAAGCCGTGTTTCTTTGATTCATTCATTTTCCTTGTTATCATTGCCTCTATTTCTTCCGGAGTGATCAATATCGGTGTCGGAGTGTAATCTCTCTGATAGCCTCCGTAGTTATAGATTGGGCTTGTCGGGATCCCTTGTCCGTATTGGTACGGACTGTAGGTGTATCCTTGGTGTCCCTGCTGGGGTACTTCATAGAATTCTTGCCTCCTTGGAGGTCTTGCTTGTCTGTCCGCCCCCAGTGGGGTATAAGCCCTGGCGTTCTGCTGTTGCCTAGGAGACACGAATTGTTGCCTTCCCTCTGGGTGTGGCTCCTGGTCATTTCTTCTTTGCTCCTCTCGCTGCCCTGCTCGAGGGTGCTCTTCCGTTGGGATCTGTTCCTCTTCATGAGCTTCTGTATGTGTCCCCTGGGTGTATGCCGGCCTTGTGTATGTTGTGCGGGCGCGGTTGTCATTCCTTTGGGCCGGCATCCCATACGGGTATCCTTGGAGTTGCGCCTCATAGTAATATCCCTCAGGAGGTGCTGTGTGTTGGGATGGCACTCCCTGTTGCTCCCTCTCTCTTTGTGGCCTCCTTGCCAAAGGGGTTGAGGCTGTGGAGGACTCAGCCCCAGCTGGGCGTGAGGGTCCTCCCTCCTGGTTGTTGTGTTGGGGAGCCTGTGGGGTTCCTTGAGGTTCTGGTTGCACTGGCAGTTTCCCTGGGTTAGGCTGCCTTCCTGGGGTATAGGCTCTCTCCTTCGCCTATTGCCCCCGGGTGGGCGGTGGTGCCTAGACACCATGTTGTTCGTCATTGCTCTTGTTATTGCCAGGCTTTCTGTCCGAAGCCCACTGACGGCGCCAAGGGTTAGGTTCCGAGTCTAGGGTCAACGGGCGGTCGACTCAAGTCTCGTTCCTCACTGGAGATGTTGCGGATTCGGTGTTCTCGGAGAAGGTTGGCGGAAATAAACCGAGTATGGGAGTCCAAGAATGTTGCCGGGGCCCTTGGGGGGAAGGAAAATCCGACCCCCAAGGGTAGGGGTTGGGTGAGGCCACCCAACCTCTCCTAGGGGAGATCGGGTTGGCTGACCCGATCTCCCCTAGGGGAGGTCGGGTGTGGCCACCCGACCTCACCTAGGTGAGTCTAACTCGGCCGGATAAGCGCTTCGGCCTCGTCCGGACCGTTGATGTTTTCGCGAAGTGTTCGGGTTGAAGTTTCGATTTACAATCATTAACTGGGTGATAAAAATAAAATGATTCGAAAGTCAACAGGTTCAAATTGGGCGTATATCCATCAATTGGGAGTGCTCTTAGGCCTAATCTAATGTTAAACATTTAAAAAAAGTCACGACTTGGTTCGAACTATCTAACTTGGGACGGGTTCGGGACAATCCGAATTTTCACCTAAAATTAAAAATAAATCTTAATATTTCCAACTTAAACTACAAATTCAAGTTTAAACATTCATAAGTTCACGAACAAATACATCAAGTTCACAAACACATTCATCAAGTTCATAAATATAGATCAAGTATAGTAAATTACAATAATTAGATTATTTAGGTTGTAAAATGTTGAACTAAGTTAAGTGTATCTCAGGACATTCGAGACTTTTCTAAAAAAGTCCTAACCCGATCCCGAGCTCTAATAGCCCTCCCTTACGGGCTCGTACAAAATTTCGAGACTGCCTTTTCGAGACGGGCTCGGGACGTGTTCCTCGGATTTCGGCTTGTCGGGATTTATGCTACGCCTTACTTAGAATGTAATGTAGTTGGTGGGAAACTGAAAAAACGACACCGTCCTTCATTTTAGGCTTTTTAGCTGTAAGTCCGTAACCATGTCGTACTGACTAACCTGTTAAGCACAAACATGTGCATAACTTGATGATAATAGGTGATTTTGAAATTTGAGGACTATTAGTTTTACACATTTCTGGCACAATTCCGCTGTCAAGATTCAATTAGAAAAGCAGGTTTGAATATGTGATTCTTGGCAAAAAGAAAAGAAAAGCATGTTAACGTACTAAGAAGGGACCGGACCAGTTCACCATTATCTTGGTCAAACCATCAGTCCAATAGGGTTTTTAAATAAGGGTTAAGAACACAATAGGGGCCTGAATGTTTGCCCATGTTGCCAAAAGGGGTCTGAATTGAAAAAAACGTATTATTTAGGGCCTGAATTTTGAGTTTTGTGTATAAGTGAGGTATCCGTCTATTTTTTCTGTTAAAATTGACGGAAAGTGGTCACATGCCAAGCATGTGACCGAAAATAATTTGAAAACCCGAAAATGCCCTTTGACCTGAGTGTGTCCCTCACATGTTTGACCTAAAAAGACGAAAATACCCTTTAAGCCACCACAGCTCCGGCGACCACCACCACCCGGCTCCGGCGACCACCACCCATCTCCGGCGACCACCACCCCCTCCGGCGACCACCACCCCCTCCGGCGACCACCACCCCCTCCGACGACCAAAAAAGCTCCGATTCGGGGCCACAAAGCTCCGATCGGAGCTCCGTGGCCCCGAATCGGAGCCACAGAGCTCCGATCTGGAGCTCTGTGGCCCCAAAACGGAGCCACCGAGCTCCGATCGGAGCTTTTTGGCTCGCCGGAGGTCGCCGGAATTGGGGTGGTGGTCGCCGGAGCTGGAGTGGTGGTCGCCGGAGCTGGAGTGGTGGTCGCCGGAGCTAGGGTGGTGGTCGGTGGTGGTGGCCGTGGTGGCCTTAGGGCATAATTAGTATGCAGGGGTATTTTAGACATTTCACATTTCATTAATTAAATTGATAAATTGTATAATAATTGCAAAAGGGTAATTTTGTCATTTCACGTATTTCTGTTACATTTAACAGCAAATTTGGACGGAAACTCGATTATCAACAAAACTCAAAATTCAGGCCCTAAATAATACGTTTTTTCAATTCAGACCCCTTTTGGCAACATGGGCAAACATTCAGGCCCCTATTGTGTTCTTAACCCTTTAAATAATGGTACACTAGTTGCTTGTGGAAAACAACATAAAATAAGAAATCGAAATTGAGGAAAAAAAAACACACACTAGTTGGTTGTGATTTGAAACCGTGGGACCAAATGGGCAGATTATTATTACTATTATTATTATACAATACAAACACGGAATTTAGGTAGCTCAGGGGTTAATCGTCTCCGAAGTCCAAAATTTCTCCACGGTGTTAGCTATTTGGGTAGTAGATGTGAATACCACCCTTTGATTGCTCTTCAAGTTCAAATAATCAACCTAAAACAATCAGACAATTCACATGAGCTCAAACTTAAAAGAATCTCATCACTAACTTAAGATGTTAACCTGATCCGGGTCTAGAACGAGCAAACAGAATGCATCCACAGGACCTGCAGAAGGATCTAACCGACTTTCTGGGGCCTTAGACTCGGGATTGGATGCATTTTCGTAAAGACGGGGAACCCCTGGTGCTGCTCCCAAGTATTGTAGTCTAGACCTCACTGAAGCAGTGAACCAAGCATTTTCTCTTTGCTGTCAAAATTACACAGAGAGTTAGGATACAAAATGAAAATTCTTAATTCCTAGCATTGCATTGCATTATAAGTCATATCAGATAATTAGAATTGCAATAAAAAGTTCTAGGTTTGAAGTTTGATTTCACTATGTACTTGCATTGTGGTATGTAATGAATGCAGCAAAGGTGTTTTATGAACATACCAAAAACAAACTTATTTCTAATCTTGTGCTAGTTTGAGCATTTCTGATCAACTAAAACCCACTAAAACAACAGATAGTTGCATGTATTTCCTTAACAAGTGAAGAGGGGCTGAAATTATAACCTGCTGTTACAAGTGTATCTTGTCTAATTCCATTTCAACCTCAACAATCGAAATACTTCGATTCTATCATTTAAGTGTTGCCAAAGTGACGTCATCTCACACGTCATAAGTCGTGAAATGAAAAGCTGATTCATAAGCAGTCTCCAATACACAATATCATGATGACGGTGAGCAAATATAATCCCAGAAGCAGGAATGAAATGAATATATATACCTGAAGCTTCATCTTGTCTGGATTAGCTTCATCAATCACCTCGACTTTGCCATTGATGCGGAACTGCTCCCAAGAATCGGTGAAGTACCAACATATCTATGGAGTAAAGGTCCAAACTTACATCATAATGTTGATAAACCACAATAAGTAATACTTCTTCAAGCATTTAGCACTTTTGATAACAACTTTTCGAGAAAGGCTTACCTCAGCAAATGGATTATGCTTGATCTCTTCAATCTGCAGATTAAAAGAGAAAAAGCTTCATATTTCAACCTAGCCGATTATAGAAGCTAAAGTGTCGATCTAGGATTATATCTAATCTAAAACAAACCCTAGAAGAAAAAAAAAAAAAAAGACGGCTATGCAAAAGAGATTGCTATACAAGGATCGTAATTGCACAGATTGAGGTGGATCGAACCTTGCGACTTCGGGAATCAGTGTGAATTTGAATCATGTCAGTGTTATCTTGAAATCCTCTACAAATTGAGCAACACAGGCATCAGAGAATCGCGACGGAGCTTCAGATGCGTATAATTAGAAATGGACCTGAATACGACGGTCCGATTCGAAGGTCTTCCATTGGATGCAACAGTCGCCTGAAACCACAAGAAGAGTAGACGATTGGATCGGAGTGAATTGAAATGAGTAAAGATTTAACTGGTATCAGGAGAATCGCGTAGAGGAGGCATTGAAGAAGATTACGAGCTGGAGGAAGGAGGAGTGCTTGAGGTGAGAATTGGAGTCCAGTGCGTTCAGAAGAAGCTGCTTCCAGTTGGATGAAGCTGTTACTGCTACACTACTCATGCTCTTCTTCTTGCCCTTCTTCGTCGGTTGTTTATCCGCACCACGTTACAGCAAGCAATGATAAATGAATAAGAATGGAGGTCCCAAATTCCCCCAATTGCCGTTCCTAAGATCATACACAGTGGTATTACGTAAATGCTACGTAAACGTGGGTCCTACATGTTTATTTAAGTAAAGTAATAAAAACTATCTACAGTGGTTTTACATAGCATTCCTTAAAGATGGGACCCACACGTAAATTTATGTTTTTACATAAAGCATTCCTTAAATTTAAGTAATGCACTATGTATTACGTAACTAATTTTTTATTATAAATTAATTCATTTTATAATTAATGTTAATATCTTATTGGTGGTTGTTGGAAAATATAATAATAAAATATATTTAAGGAATATATTTAAGTAATACGATTGTAGAGAAAATATTTTTTACGTTTGTCTTAAATTTACGTATTACTTAAAGTGTACATAAATGTCTACATGGCAATTTTAAAGAATACAATTTATGTAAAAGCATTGTGGATGCTCTAAGTTTTGGAAAAGTAGTGTACATTCACAATAATTGGTTGTTGGATAATTGTGGGGACTTAAAAGTTAAAAAAGACCTATACGTTTTCACTCTAAATCTATATCTATCTATCTATAATATATTTTATACAACTTAGTTGTCAAAAAGAAACAATTTTATTGTTAATCAAATAATTAAATTTCAAGCCAACTAGACATCAACAATCTCTAAAAATGCACAAACACCCCTCATTAATCCTCACCAACCGTTTTTTTCACATCTTTTTTTCTCAACACAAAATTACATTCTCTCATCTATTTCATAATCTCTTTTTGGTTGATAATTTTTTTTAAAAAAATTACAAATCACTAAATTATATGTAACATTATTTCATTTGCATTGAATACATTATTTTAAATAATAATGACGAATCAAATTAATTATCAATATCGAATTTGAACTTTGTAATATTTTAACAATTATATTAAAAAAAAATTACTTACTACGCAACGCGCGAGTCAGCCGCCTAGTTTTATTATATTACAATAGAAGATTTGGAAATACCCGAACAACCATTATATATAAATATAATATATATTGTAAATAATACTCTATATATTATATTAATTTGGGGGAAAAATATATAATAGTCAGAGCTGATGACATATGAGTTTAAGTAATTTTATATTTTTTCTTCATAAAAATCTATTAAATTGGGCTAATGGTATGATTTGATAGTATGTCCGTGTGAACCTTATATGGGAAAATTAATTTAGGTAGATATATGATTATTTTTTTAAAACCTATTTGGTTCGTCGACCTTTTTGACTCGTCTTAACGAGATGAGGATAAAAGGTCGACGACAACTTATGAAAAAGTCGACTTCCAAAGTACGACTGCCCGCCACTAGGAGAAACCTTCCTTCAAAGGTAAAGACATGTGGCGACCTGTTGATCACTATCATCAGACGAAACCTTCCTTCGAAGGTAATCATAAAGCGGCGACATGTTCTTAACTGCCACCAGAGGAAACCTCCTTACGAAGGTAACTACAGGTGACGACCTGCTCAGAGAAAACTTCCTCAGTTAAAAACACTTAGCTGGAGACCTGCTTGTCACCAACTGACTGCTCACCGTCTCACTCAGCCAATCACGGAAGAGGAACCACCGCCCCTCAACTACCAATCAGGGCATAGCAGCCGCCTTATAGAAAGTCGGTAATCTATTCCTATAAATAGGGACTGCTTTTTACCCACCATACGTTCAGTCAGTTCTAAATACGTTCATATATTATTACTCTCAAATCCATTACTGACTTAAGCTTCGGAGTGGAACCAGGGGCCATCCCCACCCCTTTTTCAGGTTCTCGCCCCACACAACCTCTTAGAGGAAAACTTAGCATTCGAGAGAGTTAAGTCCGATGCGATACTTGGAATTCCATTTCCCGAAATTCAAGGCCACGTCATTTTGATCCCAACATTTGGCGCCGTCTGTGGGAACCGGAGATCAAAAGGTCATGGCACCACCAAGAAATCAAACAAGACAAAGTCAAGTACGGATAGCCAACGGTATATTACAAGGACCAAACGAGACCTTGGAAGACTACTTATATACGGGGGGCGAACTCTCAGAGAGCGAAACCATCCGGACATTCTTCAGGGGGTTAGGATCCCGGTCTCGGTCCTTAACCCTCACTCAAGCCATAACCCCGGTAAGAAGCCTGGAAGGATTAATACAACTTGCTAACCATCATGTGGACTTAGAGCGAGCACAAAGGGGGAGATGGATGACGGAGGGTATATTTCAAGGGTCGGACGAAACCCTGGAAAATTACTTTAGGCGATTTCAAGAAGGATATACCAGAAGCGAACTCATGGAAGGAGAGGCCATTCGAATGTTCTTTAGAGGATTGGGAGTTCAAACTCGACATTTGGCCCTCACTCAACACACGGAGCCAGTAAGAAGTATGAAGGAACTAGAAGAGCAAGTAAACTTCTACATAGAAGTAGAGCAAGCTCAGAGGAATCGTCGTCTCCAACAAAGGCATCCACAGAGTAGGGGCGAAAGCTCATCTCAACGGGAGATCTCGTCCAGAGAATTCCGGCGAACTCAGCAAAGGTTAGAGATATTTCATTTAAATGAGGAAAGTCGATATTCTACTCCCTGTTGTGAGCACTACCGGCAAGAGGGGCATAGCATGGAGGATTGCCTCCTCTAAAGAAGAGAATTAGAATTCATGAGAAGGGAGATCCAACGCCACCATCGACGTCGCTCTCACGAGTCAAGGAGATGGAGAACGCCCACGGGGAATGATATCAACATCCTAGCTGGAGGATTCGCAGCGGGAGGAGAAGTAAGCTCGGCCAGGGACCAGTACGCCGCCCGCTACACTCCAATAAGCCCCTTGAAAAGGCCGAGAGAATTAGAACCAGTGGCAATTACCTTCTCAATGGAAGATCTATCGGAGACCTCTCAGCCCCATGAGGATGCATTGGTAATCACCGCTCAAATCAACGACAAGGAGGTTAAAAGGATATTGGTGGATTGAGGAAGCTCCACAGACGTAATCACCTTCCACGTTCTCGCCACCATGGGGTACAAAAGAAAATATCTGCAAGAGATGACTTCACCTTTGGTGGGGTTCGCGGGAAGAACGACTTATCCCTTAGGGGCAATACAACTCCCCGTAATCCTTGGGCGAGGATGGAAAGCCTTGCCCTAAAAATTCGCTTTGTGGTAGTCGATCAGATCCACGCCTACAATGCGATATTAGGGAGAACCACTCTCAATCCCAACCATATAATACCTTCCACCGTTCATCAAGTAATGAGATTCCCTACCCATCATGGGTTAGGAGAAGTCTGGGGCGATCAAGAAACCTCTCGACAATGCTACGTTGACCTCCTCAGAAGATCAAGTCAAAGAGAAACCCTCTCCATCGTTACAGAGGAGGACCCTCGAGAGGAGGGAGGACGACCGGCCCCGATGGAAGAATTAGTCGAAATCGTCCTAGAAGGGAAAGAGAAGAAAGTGAAGATTGGAGCAGCCTTACCCCCGGAGTTAGCCCAGAGAATAACTGCCTTCTTAAGGGAATACAAGGAGCTATTCGCCTGGGAACCCAGCGACATGCCAGGGATAAATCCAGAAATTATATCTCACGAGCTATGGATAGATCCAGCCATCAAACCCATAGCCTAGAAGATAAGATCTATGGGGGCAGAAAAGAAAGCCGCAATCCGCCAAGAGGTTGGAAAATTAGTGGAAGCAGGTTTCGTCAAAGAAATACGATTCCAAACTTGGGTCGCCAACCCGGTCCGGGTAAAGAAATCCAACCAAAGATGGAGGATGTGTGTCGATTTTCGAGATCTCAACAAAGCATGTCCAAAAGATTCCTATCCTCTTCCAAGGATTGATCAGTTAGTCGACGCCACTTCAGGACATGAACTCTTAAGCTTCATGGACGCCTATTCTGGGTATAATCAAATACGAATGCATCCCAAGGATGAGGCTCATACGGCGTTCTATGTTGACAGCGACATCTACCACTACACCGTCATGCCGTTTGGTTTAATAAACGCGGGAGCTACTTACCAACGTATGGTGAATAAGCTTTTCAAGCCTATGATAGGAAGGAATATGGAGGTATACGTAGACGACATGCTAGTCAAAACCAGAAGGGGCACGACCATGTTCAAGATTTAAAAGAAGCCTTCACATGCATGAGACTTCACCAAGTAAGATTAAATCCCACTAAGTGTGCATTTGGGGTTCAGTCGGGGAAGTTTTTGGGTTTCATGGTCAGTCAGAGAGGGACCGAGACCAATCCAGAGAAGGTGACCGCCAAAGAAGAGATGTCCTCACCTACCTGCCATAGAGAAGTACAAAGTCTGAATGGGAGACTGGCCTCACTGGGAAGATTCTTGGCAAGATTAGGAGATAAGTCCCTCCCTTTCTTTAAAATCCTACGAGCAAACAAGAAGTTCGAGTGGACGATCGAGTGCGAAGAAGCCTTCCAACAGTTAAAAGCACACCTTCACTCGCTCCCCGCTTTAGCCAAGCCTTTGCCAGAGGATCCCTTATTCCTATACTTAAGCATCAGCTCAGCAGCAGTGAGCTCGGTTCTCATCAAAGAAACCGACGACATTCATATGCCCGTATATTATGTTAGCAAGCTCTTTGGCGTAGCCGAGGCTAACTATATGGAAATCGAGAAGTATCTGTATGCTCTGTTAATAGCGGTCGGGAAGCTCCGACCTTACTTTCACGCCCATGAAATTACGGTGCTCACCAATCAACCTTTGAAGCAATTATTGCAGAAACCTGACATCTCTGGGAGGATGGTTAAATGGGCAGTCAAGTTAAGTGAATTCCGCATCCACTTCGAACCTCGAAAAGCAATCAAAGGCCAAGCATTGGCCGACTTTATAGCTGAAAACACATCAACGCCAGACGCGCAACCCATTATCCTCCCACAAGAAGAGCACGTGAAGACTACCCCATAGAGTGGGGCCAACGACACCATGCCATGGCTGTTGTATACTGATGGATCATCTTCCGCCTTGGGATGCGGAGCAGGTCTAGTATTAACGCCACCTGATGGAGAGCCACTTCGCTACGCTCTAGCCTTAACTTTTCGAGCAACCAATAATGAGGCTGAGTATGAAGCCCTGCTAACAGGCCTCCGAATAGCTAAAGGTATGGCCATTACTAATTTGAAAGTACGGTGCGACTCTGAGTTAATCGTCAATTAGACAAACGGAACGTATGTCGCCAAAGGAGAAAATATGAAGAAGTACGATGGCTCGTTCGAGATATGCCTCACTTCCGAATAGAAGCTATTCCTCGAGAGGAGAATAAAGAGGCGGACGCCCTCAGTAAGTTCGCCCTAGGAAATGCCCCTCCAACCATGGTGCACTTCGTCGAAAGATCCCTCTATTCAGCAGTAGAAGCAAGAGCTGAAATCCTTAATATCCAAGCTCCCGATTCTTGGATCACCCCCATCCAAAACTACTTAGAAAAGGGAACTCTCCCAGAAAACCCGATAGAAGCAACCCAAATTCAAAGAGCAACTGGACGCTTCGTGATCTTAGATGGATATCTCTACAAAAGAGGATACTCCATGCCCCACCTAAGGTGCATAGCCGCTCCTCAAACGGAAAGGATAATGGAAGACCTACATGGAGGGGAGGCGGGTTGCCACGAAGGAGCCAAAACCTTAGTACTCAAGGCATTGCGACAGGGATTCTATTGGTCGACAATGCACAAAGAAGCAGCAGCGTTAGTTCGGGCTTGCTTCGCCTGCCAAATTTACGCTCCAATGATCGTCAGACCACTAGCAGATCTTACTTCCATGATGAGCGCCTGGCCCTTTGCTCAATGGGGGATTGATCTTATTGGACCCCTACCCCAATCTACAGGTCAGCGAACACATATCGTAGTCGCCATCGACTGCTTTTCTAAATGGATAGAAGCCAGGGCTCTAACATCCACAACCTCTTTTCAAATGATTAAGTTCATACGAGAACAAATCATACGCCGGTATGGAGTCCCTAAGATCCTTATTAGCGACAATGGCCCCCAGTTCGCTAGTGATGAACTCGCCGACTTCTGTGAAGAAATGTTGATCAATCATCGATTTGGCTCTGTACATCACGCCCAAACATTAAAAACGGGAAATAAGTGAAAGTGCCACAGCCACACTCCAAATGGCTACAGATAAAAGAGTGACCCCGCGAATGGCTACATATAAAGAGTGATCCCGCAACATTAAAAACGGGAAATAAGTGAAAGGGCCACAGCCACCCTCCAAATGGCTACAGATAAAAGAGTGACCCCGAGAACCATGTGAAGGTGGGAGAATAAAAAAGGCCACAACCATCCTTAAAATGGCTACACAAAAAGAGTCACCCGCGATCCCCGTAAGGGCGGGAAAATAAAAGTAAAGGTCACAGTCGTCCCTCTAAACGGCTATAATCAAAAGAGCGCTCCCGGAACATCGATGGCGGGTATTAAGCGAAAGGGCCACAAAATGGTTACATACAAAGAGTTTTTCCCGGATCAGAGACGAGGAATGAAGGGCCACAGCCACCCTTCAAATGGCTACAGCCAAAAGAGCTCCCGCAACATTAAAGACGGTGAGAAAAGGGTCACAGTCACCCTCCAAATGGCTACAAATACTCCCGCATCGAGGCGGAAAATAATGTACGGGTCACAGCCACCGTTTGATCGGCTACCAAATAAAGAGTGCTTCCGCTAGGTTGAAAACCCGAAAAGGCGACCTAGGCAAAATCAAGAAATGAGAGGCATGATTGCAAGTTCAGAATTTGCAATCATGGCAAAATGAAAGAAAATAAAAAACCGAGGGGCACGGTCGGAAATCTCTCAATCGGTTGTGGCAAAAGGAGAGAAAAAAAGAAATTCTCAAAAAAAAAAAAAAAAAGAAGAAGAAGAAGAAGAAGAAGAAGAAAGAAAAAAAGAGAAAGATCCCGCTAAGTTGTCGCACCATGCGCAATTTAGGCAAAAATTAGGGACAAACATTCGTGCGCCTGTGTATTATCTACGGTACAGCGTTTTCCAAGTCAACATCACGGAAAGCGGGACGGTTACAGTCTGCTCTCGCGAGTCACCATTCAAGAATGAGTAGGACTGTTACAGTCTATTCCTACAAGTCAATTTCACGGCAAGCGGGACGGTTACAGTCTGCTCTCGCAAGTCACCATTCACAGATGAGTAGGACTGTTACAGTATGTTCCTAAAAATCAACCGGCAATCAGGATCTGAAGTTGTCCAATTTTCCGAGAGTCACCCCAATGATGCTGCGCTGTCCCAGATATGCTAGTCATCACATCTATCCATTCAACGGTGTTGCGCTGCCCCAGGTATGCTAGTCACCACAACCGGTGTTGCGCTGTCCCAGATATGCTAGTCACCACAACGATGCTGCTCTGTCCCAGATATGCTAGTCATCACGTCTACTCTTTTCAACGGTGTTGCGCGTCCCCGGGTATGCTAGTCACCACCGACAATCAGGATCTGAAGTTTTCCAGCTTTCTGAGAGTCACCCCCGACGAATGAAGCCTTAGTATTCAGCCTTCGCAAGTCACGCCACTAGAGGCATTTCTACAACGGACGCCACTAGAGGCACTTCTCCAACGGACGCCACTAGAGGCTCTTCTCCAACGGACGCCACTAGAGGCACTTCTCCAACGGACGCCACTAGAGGCTCTTCTCCAACGGACGCCACTAGAGGCACTTCTCCAACGGACGCCACTAGAGGCTCTTCTCCGACGGACGCCACTAGAGGTTCTTCTCCGATACACGCTACTGGAGGCTTTTCCTTATCGCTCGCCACTGGAGGCATTATCGATTAAGGTTTTACTTTATTGCACGCCACTGGAGGCTTTACTTTTCGCACGCCACTAGAGGCTTTACTTTCTGCAACGCCAACGGAGGCACTGTCAACAGGGGCACCGCCGACCGAGGCTTTACTTTTTCGCACCGCCACTGGAGGCTCTTATTTACCGCACTGCCGCTGGAGGCTCTACATTTCGCACGCCATTGGAGACTTTACTTTTTCGCACCGTCCGAAATAAGCCATGACTTTCCTTGAAGATTCGAAGACTCAAAAGAAGATATACTTCCCAACCAAAATTAGTGTTTACTCGTCTTTGGACAAATCCCCTCGAACATGTTCTACGGGAATCCGTCCAAAGAGGGGCAAGCTGTAAACACCTAATTTCGGTACGCGCGACACGTATATAACACGGTTAAAATTTTTATGTGTAACACGTTTAAAAAAGGAAGTATCTGGATATGGAAGGTCGCGAAGTTTTTAAAGATAAGACTAGCTTAAATTATGATAGTTATTTGTATTTATTGCAAATAATATTTGTTGAATATTTAGAATATATTTTCTGAATATTTAGCATTTATTGCTAGAATAAATCAATGTAATTTACTATCTAATTAGAGCTAAACCCTAGATACAATCTTAGCCTATATATAGAGTATGTTTACATGTAAGTCA
The DNA here is from genome assembly GCA_036873135.1 of Clarkia xantiana subsp. parviflora. Lineage (NCBI taxonomy): Eukaryota > Viridiplantae > Streptophyta > Magnoliopsida > Myrtales > Onagraceae > Clarkia > Clarkia xantiana. Next base: position 18,756,387 of record JAPTYO010000012.1, read on the forward strand.
GGAAAAAAAAGGGAACGGCTGGCTCTCGACTGAAAAATATGCAATTGGTTTTCTTTGTTCAAAAAAAAAAAAAAAATCTTTCGTCCCGATTTACAGTTTTTATATTATATTTTGATTTTATTGTTATTATGATTATTATTAGTATTATATTATTTGTCTTCTTCTTCAAATCATAACCCAGGACGCTCACCGTTCATTTCTCGACCAAGACACCGCCGCTTAGACATCAGCCCAGCCCTCACCGTGCTAACCCAACCTTGCATCCATCACCAGCATCGCCTCCTGGACGTCCGAGCCTTCGTCTTCCGACCGGTTCAGGTCCGACGATCTTCGACGACCATCAAACTCCACGATCGACCAGCAGCGACAGAGCAGCACTCCGATCCCATCCCTGCCTCTGTGGTCCATATTCGCCCTAGTTAGCTCGGAGCTCGACTTGTCTGTTGATGATCGCCTTCCGCTGCTCGGTGTTCATCCTCCGCCCCACCTCCAACAGAATCCCCGATCGGACGTACGTCCAACCTTGCTCACCGTCCATCCAAGGTTGCTGTTGTCGTGCATCAGCTTCCTGTTGCTGTCGCTAATTGCCTGAATCACTACTCTGCTCTGCATCGTCCGTCTTGTTTTAGGTAAATCTTCATCCTGTACATGTTTATTATATTACCGTGTAGGCTTAGATGTTATGTTCTATATATATATATATATATATATATATTAATATATTATTAAGTTAAGCAAGTTCAGTAATCTTAGTTCTCAAGGTTTCGTTTTTTTGTGAGTATAGTTATTGATGGGTTCCGATGTAATCGTTAGCCCCGTTAACAGCCAATGGACGGCGAGTAGGTCCAGTGGGTCTCGTGAAAAGCCTGGAAGGCCCAGAGGCCCAGCACGAAGGGTCCCGACTTTAGCGGTCCCGATGAATGAGCTGAATGCTCCCGATAAGAAGCCTCTGAGTAGGCCCCGATATGCCTTAGTAAAGGCCCCGATAATAAAGCCCCGCAGAGGCTGGACCTGTCCCGTAGAGACTGAAGGTCCTGGGTGGTGATCTAGAATGAGACAACTCTGGAGTCCCCGACAGGAGTCGAGACTTGTGATCAGAGGATAAGACCGAGAAACCCGCCTACTAGATGAGAGTAGTGGGAAGACGGTTAAGATATAGATAATCTCCCCCGAGATACGCAGGGCGTGCCCGAGATACGCGGAGGTATGGGTAAGATATGCGGAGCGTGGGGCGAGATATACGGAATCCTAGCCGAGATATACGGAATCATGGCGAGATGCACGGAATCGTGGGTAAAACTGCCAAGCGCAGTAACAGGTAACTGAGTAACTCCTCCTTCTATATAAAGGAGGAGGTTACCTCAGAAAATAAACTACGCTAATACGAACTTAGACTTTTGCTTACCATCCCATTGATCACCGTACTCATTTAAGCATCAGAGAGGGATTCTGGGTCACCACCCAGGTCATCCCCTTTTGCAGGATTACGCGGAGCCCAGGAGTCCAAGCTTTCCGTCAAGGACGTAACGGAGCTTCGCCCGTGATCCAACATTGGCGCCGTCTGTGGGAAGCTTACGAAAAGTCAAGATAGCTTCTACCAGATCAATGGCCGGTGGTGGCAAAAAGAAGCAGGTTCAGGCTGGCAGTTCTCGCCCCGCGGGAACCGTGAATTCCCCGTTGCCAGAACGCGTTGCTGAACAAGGTGAGAACCCTGCTCTTTCCCAGACAGGGGGCAAGGTGATGGCTATGAAGTCTCAGTTCGAGACGCTGAGACGAACAGGCAGGATGTCCCGCGTAGGGAGGAAGATGAGGTTCCCCCAAACCCGGTGGGCCATGGAAGAGAAGGAGTCCCGCGAAGGGAAGAAGGGTCGTCTTCGGACTAGGAGTTGGCCAAGGCAGTAGAGGAGGCTATGCCCATGTTCTTGGCCGCCATGGAGGCCTTGCTAGATAAGAGAGAGGCCGCCAAGAGAGCGGAGGAGTTGCCTCCGCGAGAAGAATTACCACCACCCCCGCCGAGGGTGGACCCGGAGGAACAGGAGGTTCCGCTCAGGAATAAGGGCAAGGAACCAGCACACCTGGAGAAGTTCGTGATCGACGGCCCAGGACCAGTACAGAACAGGACCATTCCCCTGAATGGCCCCATCACCCCCGATCAAGTGGTGAAGATCGTGAGCATCTACATGGGTGATCAGAAGTAGATGACATCGGAGCTGAGGGATCGGTCCAGCCATCCTTTCGTGCCACGGCTGATCGATACCGTAGCCCCGCCTGGGCTAGGTATTCCGACCATCAAGGAGTACGATGGTGAGGGGGACCCAGTTCGCCATGTGCAGAGGTACGTCCAGGCCTGTATGGGACGAACATCAAACGATGATCTCATATGCTCATTGTTCCCGATAACCCTGGGAGAAAGGGCCATGACTTGGTTCTTCAGCCTCCCTCCAGGAAGTATCACCTGCTGGGCCGATATGCACGATCGCTTCATCAAGCAGTATCAAGGTCGAAGGCGTCTTCTGAAGAGCGTGAGATCCTTGACTCAGGTGGTGCAGAGGCCCGACGAATCGTTGGCATACTACTACCAGCGATTCACTGCCAGTGCCGCGGAGATCGATGAAGAAATTTCGGAGGGTGAGACCATCCGCACTTTCCTGCGGAACTTGAGCGCTCCGTACGGTTCCGACCTAATGCACAGCGTAGCCGCGAAGGCTGTGTGGAGCATGGAGGCCCTGCAGGCGAGGGTGAAACAGCAAATCGACGTCCAGGAGTCGAAGATTGCTGCTGAAGAACTCGATCCCCCGAAGTCGGGAAGAGGAAAGCCATCGTCCAAGCTGCCGGATGATCGCAAGGGGAGCGACAAGTCGGAGGGAAGTAGGAACCGTGGTCGTCCCGATAAAAGAGAAGACAAGCGTCCTCCGAGGAAGGACAACCGAGAGGGTCGGGCTGTTCCCATCAATAGCTCGATGACCTCTGTGTTAGCTGTGATGGACAGACAAGGTCTCGCTCGATACCCCCCGAGGAAAGAAGGCGAATTCCTAGGAGGCCGTCCTGACCGTTACTGTCGCTACCATCGAGCCAATGGTCACGACACTGAGAACTGTCAGGAGCTGAAGAAGGAGATTGAAAAGCTGATCCAGAAGGGAAAGCTAAAAGAGTTCGTCGGGAAGGGGCGGTGCCGATCCCGTTCCAGAAGTCGGTCACGATCCCGTTCCAAGTCCCGCGACCGATCCCCGAAGAAGAAGAAGGTCGAGCATGAGGCCTCGGGTTCAGGTGCCCGTAAGGAGAGGCGCGGAACTATCAACGTCATCCATGGAGGAATGGCGGCGGGAGGAGATACCTCTGCTTCCCGGGAGAACTACGCTTCCCGCATATCGGCCGCGGTAGTGCTAGGAAAAAGGTCCCGGTCGTGGACCCTGAAGGAGGAAATGGTAATTTCTTTCTCGGCGGAGGATCTAGTAGGCGTGGAAAGCCCTCACGACGATGCCTTAGTCGTGACCCTGGACGTGGACGGATTCGAGATGAAGCGGATCTTGATAGACGGAGGGAGCTCCTCCGATATTCTTTTCATGGACGCTCTGGAAGCCATGGGAAAGACGAAGAAGGACCTGACGCAGGTGGACTTCCCGATGGTGGGATTCTCTGGCTCCACTTCCTACCCGTTGGGAATGATTACCTTACCAGTAGAGTTTGGTAGTGGCTGGAAAATGGAGAGGCGAAACGTGATTTCGTCGTCGTGGAGTCCGCGGGGGCATACAACGCGATCATCGGGAGGACCACTATCAACCCTCTTATGGCAGTCGCCTCGACGGTCCACCAGAAAATGAAGTTCCCGACTGATAACGGGGTCGGAGAGGTCAAGGGCGACCAGGTGGCATCGCGAAAATGCTATGTTAACGCCACCCGACGGAGGAGAAGGGAGACCATGACTGTCCTTCAGACCGATACTGATCCTCGAGAGGAGTATGGGTGTCTCGCCCCCATGAAGGATTTGAAGGAAGTAAAGATCGACGGACCTCAGAGGAAGGTGAAGATCGGCTCTGCTTTGTCGGAGGAAAGAGCCCGAGAGTTGATCGAGCTCTTGAAGGATTTTAAGGAGCTGTTTGCCTGGTCCCCGAGTGACATGCCAGGAATAAGCCCTAACGTGATAGTGCACGAGCTAAAGATAGACCCCGCGATCAAGCCTATTGTGCAGAGAAGACGTCTGATGGGTGCGGACAAGAGGATCGCGATCCAGCAGGAGGTGGGCAGACTGCTCGATGCTGGATTCATCAAGGAGCTCCGATTCCAGACTTGGGTGGCTAACCCAGTGCTGGTGCGAAAAAGTAACGGAAAGTGGCGGATATGTGTCGACTTCCGCGACTTGAACAAAGCCTGCCCGAAGGACTGCTACCCGCTTCCGAGGATTGACCAGCTGGTGGATGCCACATCGGGACATGAGCTGTTGAGCTTCATGGATGCCTATTCCGGGTACAACCAGATCAAGATGGCGAAAGAGGATGCCCCCCACACAGCTTTTTACGCTGACAGTGACGTCTACCATTACGATGTGATGCCCTTCGGATTGATCAATGCCGGAGCAACTTACCAGCGGATGGTGAACAAGTTGTTCGGGGACATGCTGGGGAAAACCATGGAGGCATATGTGGACGACATGCTGGTGAAGTCCCGACAGGCAGGAGACCATGTCCAGAATTTGGCGGCGGCATTTGAGCGGATGAAGTTCCATCAGGTTCGGCTGAACCCCGACAAATGTGCTTTCGGGGTGAACTCGGGGAAGTTCCTAGGGTTCATGGTGAGCCAGAGAGGAATCGAGGTGAACCCTGAGAAGCTGCGAGCAATCGAGGAGATGCAGTCCCCAAGGACTCATCGGGAGGTCCAGGTGCTGAATGGCCGGTTGGCCGCGATGAATCGCTTCCTATCCAAGGCGAGTGATCGAGCTATGCCATTTTTTGATGTACTGAGGGCCAACAAGAAGTTCGAATGGACCGACAAGTGCGAGGAGGCGTTCCAGGCACTCAAACAGCACCTTCGTACCCTTCCGCCGTTGGCGAAACCAGTTTCAGGCGAGCCGCTCTATCTCTATTTGGCTGTTTCTGATGTGGTTGTTAGTTGATTAAAGTTGTCAAGGGCAACCAAGTGCCTATCTATTATGTAAGCAAGGCGTTTGCCAAGTCTGAAATAAATTATCCCGCTATTGAGAAGTATCTCTTCGCGTTGATTATTGCCGCTCGAAAACTGCAACCTTACTTCCATGCCCATGAAGTCACGGTACTGACTAATCAGCCCCTGAAACACTTTTTGAACCGACCGGAGGCGTCGGGGAGATTGGTAAAATGGGCCATCGAGCTGACGGAATTCCGCATTCATTTTGCTCCGAGAACCGCTATTAAGGGCCAGGCATTGGCAGATTTTATAGCTGAGTCTACGGCACCCGATCTGGAAGTAACGGGTCCCGCAGAGGGGGCAAGCATGGAGGAAGTCCCGACAACAGAACAGCAGCCAGAACAGCCAAATGAGGAGAATACTTGGGAGATGTACACTGATGGTTCATCGAGTGTAGAAGGCTCGGGGGCAGGATTCATATTGATACCGCCCGGCGCAGGCGAGCCCCTACGATATGCCTTGGCGTTGACATTCAAAGCCACCAACAACGAAGCGGAGTATGAGGCTCTCATCACATGCCTTAAGATTGCCAAGGGTACGGGGGTCGACCATTTAAAGGTGAAATGCGATGCTAGCTTGGTTGTAAATCAAGTCCAGGGGAACTATGAAGCTAAGAACCCGACAATGAAGAAATATTTGCACGAGGTGCAGACTTTGAAGGGAAGCTTCAAAAGCTTTGATATCGAGGCGATCCCGAGGGAAGAGAACGCGGAAGCAGATGCCTTGAGTAAGTTTGCCCTGGGAGTGGCCCCCGAGGAGAATCGGAAGGTGCATTTCCTAGAGAAGGTGATTATCTCAAACATCGATCCAGCAGAGATCTGTGCTATTGAGACAGGATCGGAGGAAGAGGAGAAGCCCACTTGGATGACCCCGATGGTCACGTACCTGACTACGGGGGTACTCCCCGATGACAAAGTGGCAGCTGTCAGGTTGCGGCGGATTGCGGACAACTATGCAATGGTGGAGAACCAGTTGTACAAAAAAGGGTACGTAAAGCCTTTTCTAAAATGCGTAGCAGAGCCTGACACAAATCGGATCCTGAGGGAGCTACATGAAGGAGTCGCGGCCTGCCATGAAGGAGCCCGATCTCTGGTAAGGAAGGCATTGAACCTAGGCTACTATTGGCCCTCGATGAACAAAGAAGCGAGCGCGATGGTCCGATCCTGTGATGCATGCCAGAGGTACGCTCCAAATATCGTGGCTCCCGCCGCGGACTTGATGCCCATCAGGAGTGCATGGCCCTTCGCGCAATGGGGAATTGACTTGGTGGGACCACTTCCCCAAGCGAGAGGTCAGTGCAAGTACTTGCTCGTGGCTATCGACTAATTCTCAAAGTGGATAGAGGATAAAGCATTGGCTAGAACGACGGGGCAGCAGATCCTCAAATTCCTTCAGACTCAGATCATATCCCGGTACGGAGTCCCGCGAGTGTTGATCAGCGATAGCGGCCCTCCGTTCAATGGGGCTCAGTTGAAGGAGTACCTGGAAGAACTAAACATTGAGCATCGGACTGCTTCAGTCCGCCACGCTCAGACCAATGGCCAGGTAGAATCAGCCAACAAGATCGTGATGGATGGCTTGAAGAAGAGAGTCTATGCCTTGCAGGGCCATTGGCTGGATGAGCTCGAGAATGTGCTATGGGCTGTGAGAACAACACCCATGCAATCGACAGGAGAAACTCTGTTTGGCCTGGTTTATGGTACGGAGGCAGTCGCTCCCGTGGAGATAGCGGTGGCGTCCCACCGCGCGAAATATTACGAGCCTCTGACAAACGAGGAAACGAGACGTCTGGACTTAGACCTACTCGAGGAGAAGAGGTGGAAGGCTGATGAAGTCCAGGCCCGAATGCGTCTGGCAACAGCCCGATATTATAATCGGCGTGTCAGGTCCCGACAATTCTTCGTGGGAGAACTTGTCTGGCGGAGGAATGAGTTTGTTCATCAAGATCAGATCAACAAGCTGTCACCAAAATGGGAAAGACCTTACAAGATCGTAGGGATGCCAGTGCCCAATGCATACAAGTTAGAGGATCTCGAAGGCAAGACGTTGAAACATTCCTTCAGTGGCGAACACTTGAAGAAGTATCATGTTTGATATTAAGCCGCCGGGAAGGGCGCAAATTGTCTATCAATAAGATCCGATGTAAACCTATTTTGAGTTATTTATGAATAAAAGAAATTGCCTTCCGATCAAATTGCTTTCAAATTTATTCTAACTATTAGTAAGACGTCCTGAGTGACGCGACAAAAGCCTTCCGAGGTACGATGAAAGCCCCGCGGGGGATGTGTAAGTCGTCTATATGGCGCGGCCAAAAGCCTTAACAGGTACGGACAAAAGCCCTACGGGGTACACGTAAGTCGTCTATATGATGCAACCAAAAGCCTAGGTATGAAAAAACCCTGATGGGTCCGCGTAAGTCGTCTATATGATGCGGCCAAAAGCCTTAACGGGTATGAAAAAGCCTTAACAGGTCCGTGTAAGTCGTCTATATGATGCGACAAAAAGCCTTAACGGGTACGACTAAGCCGTCCAGTAGAGACGCAATGAAAGCCCTAAAGGGTATGAAAATGGCCTTGAAAGGCGGGGACGAGAAACCTTGAGTGGTGAAGTCCCGATTTTGGACGAGAAACCTTGAGTGGTGAAGTCCCGATTTTGGACGATAAACCTTGAGTGGTCAAGTCCCGATTTTGAACGAGAAACCTTAAGTGGTGAAGTCCCGATTTTGGACGAGAAGCCTTAAGTGGTGAAGTCCCGAGTAAAACGTCGGAAGGACGTATGAAGTCATTTTAATGGTGCATCGAAACGTTCTGAGTAACGAATTTTAAGCCGCTTTAGATAAAGTGCAAACGAATATCGATGCCAAAACAGATAAAAGAAGTTCCTTATATAAAGGCTCGAAGGCCAAAGGAGTTCGTTACAAGAAACAAAGGAGAAAAACAGCAAGGACTAAAAGATGTAGGTATTAAGCTTGGTCCTTATTGGCGGTGTCAACAGGAGTTGGGTCCACGGAGTTGGTGGCAGAAGGCTCCACAGGGTCAGCCGTTGGAGGAATGGCTGGTAGAATCATGGGATCGAGGAGTTTCCGATGAAGAAGTAGCTCCTCTTCACTCTGAACTTGTTGTATGCATTTCCGGCATTGAGCATCGGCCTCTTTGGTGGAAATGATACATCCTTCCCGGAAAGCTGCATCATAAGCAGTGCTGAAAATCTCGTTCAGAACATAGTCGAAGTTGAAAGACTTCCTTCCCTCGAAACCAGATCCACCATCTGAAATTAGCCATTGAAAGGAATGTTGAGCTCATTCGGAAAAATACAATTAAGCTAAGTAAAGAAGCAAGCAAACGATGGAGGAGGAAACCTTACCAGACATGGTAAAGTCTTGAATCACTTGAGGAGCAAAAGACATGGGGAGAAGAAAACTTCAGGTCCAAAAACGGAGGATCTTCCGAAAATGGAGACGGTGAAGAAGAATATTGCCCAGGTCTTAGCTTTTATAAGCAAAATGACAGACTGGACGGACTTAATCTGGACCGTTGAAGACGAAACAATTCAATCTCGACCGTCGAAGACTGAGAGACAGTACAGAAAAGACGATGGTGACGTAATGAGTGCCTTTTTCAGAAAGCGACAGTCACGCTGATGTGAGCGTCGTTTCCTTATCCCTAGGCATTTAATGCTACAGTAGCCGAGGAGTCTCCTCGGATTTGGCAACTGCCCATGGGGCCTGGTGGGCCCAAGGCAATCATGAGTAAGAGACTCTGTTATGTAACGATCACACGCAAGGCAAAAACCTCCGACAGTGGTATCAGAGGGTGTGGAAATAAAAGCCCTCGACAAAGAGGCATCAAGGAATGTGAAGGTAAAAGTCCCCGACGGTGGTATCGGGAGGTGCGAAGACAAAGGCCTCCGACGGTGGTATCGGAAGGCATGAAAGCGAAAACCTTCAACAAGAGAGGTCAAAAGATCTGGACTGGAAGACATGACGAACTAAAAGTCCCCCATGTCTTGAGGGCAAATGATGGGTTCCGATGTAATCGTTAGCCCCGTTAACAGCCAATGGACGGCGAGTAGGTCCAGTGAGCCTCGTGAAAAGCCTGGAAGGCCCAGAGGCCCAGCACGAAGGGTCCCGACTTTAGCGGTCCCAATGAATGAGCTGAATGCTCCCGATAAGAAGCCTCTGAGTAGGCCCCGATATGCCTTAGTAAAGGCCCCGATAATAAAGCCCCGCAGAGGCTGGACCTGTCCCGTAGAGACTGAAGGTCCTGGGTGGTGATCTAGAATGAGACAACTCTGGAGTCCCCGACAGGAGTCGAGACTTGTGATCAGAGGATAAGACCGAGAAACCCGCCTACTAGATGAGAGTAGTGGGAAGACGATTAAGATATAAATAATCTCCCCCGAGATACGCAGGGCGTGCCCGAGATACGCGGAGGTATGGGTAAGATACGCGGAGCGTGGGGCGAGATATACGGAATCCTAGCCGAGATATACGGAATCATGGCGAGATGCACGGAATCGTGGGTAAAACTGCCAAGCGCAGTAACAGGTAACTGAGTAACTCCTCCTTCTATATAAAGGAGGAGGTTACCTCAGAAAATAAACTACGCTAATACGAACTTAGACTTTTGCTTACCATCCCATTGATCACCATACTCATTTAAGCATCGGAGAGGGATTCTGGGTCACCACCCAGGTCATCCCCTTTTGCAGGATTACGCGGAGCCCAGGAGTCCAAGCTTTCCGTCAAGGACGTAACGGAGCTTCGCCCGTGATCCAACAGTTATGACTATATACTACACTAATTAATAATTTCTTAAAGGAAATACTTAAACATTTTGAACTATTTTTGTTTTTAATTATGTAAAATTGTACATATATTAAAATTATGGCAAAATTGTGAACTGAGTACTGAAAGGACGTAATTAAAAAATATTTTTTAATTCATAATAGAATCCCTGAACTCGAATTTCTGATCGTAGACCGATTTTATATCTAAGTGTTTAATTCGTTATTCGCTTAGGTAATTTAGGATTCTAGTTAACCTTAATTAACTAGTGGCGAATCTTTTCAAAATTGCACGTTTTTTCAAAACGTAACTTCGCCATAGGTCAGATTTTAGGTCTGACAATAGTGATTCGCCAGGATGAATGAAAATGAGAGCAAGAAGTAAAAAGGTGAAGAGTAAATTGTGGTATTTATACTAAAAAATATCCGCCGCTTAACTTCCCAAGGAAGTCTCCCCGAGGTCAGTCATTCATTGGGTCGTTCCCTGACAACATGACCGTTGCCTCGCACCTGTCAAGGGTTTATCGAAGTGACTCTTCAGCTTCCCCAGAACCAACGGTCAGGAAAGCCATCAAGCTAAATACCTCGCCTCGACAGAAGTTGTCCCCTTCCAGTCTATACATCAATGGCTAAGTAAATTGATACAGGCAGAATCTCGCTCGCATATATTCAAGAACTATACTCGACTCAAGACCTCCTCTTCATGAATGAAGTTGACGACTTAAGTCTCGGGGGCAAGTGTTGGGTTACAATTAAACAAGATTGCTAGAATAAAGCCAAGTACGTTCATAGGCGAGATCGATAAGGCGTCGACCAACCTTATTCGAAATGATGAAATACAGGTAAAAGGTCGACGATCACATTTGAGGAAGTCGACTTCCAGACAGAAGTCATAAATAACAAGGCGAGAAGGTCATTCAAGGCTCCTCTCTCGAAGTGTAAGTCGAGTCGAGGACCAAAGCTTCCCTACTAAAGTACGAGTCGAGTCGACCACCAGATACTTAGAGGAAACCTTCCCTCTTAAGGAAAGGACAGGTGGAGACCTGCTCGCCGCCTCTAGGTAGACTTCCCTTTGAAGAAAGAGGCACCAGCTGGCGACCTGCTCGCCACCCTCTATACCACGAAACCTTCTGATGGGTTTGGCTATAGCCGTTAGGCCCTTTAACGACGAGTAAACGGTGAATAGGCCCAGTGGGCCTTAAACGAGGTCAAGAAGACCAATACGAAGGGTCCCGACGATAGGAGTCCCAATGGTAAAGAGTCCTGACGAGGTCGGTCCCGATATGCGAGCTGGATGCTCCCGACGAGATGCCTTTAAGTAGGCCCCGATGTTGAATCCCTGAGGATGTTGGCCCTGTCACGATGACGAGGGGCCCCGAGCGTTGACACAATGAGATAACTCTGGAGTCCCCGATATTTGTCGGGACTTGCTATCAGAGGTTAAGGCCGAGATACGCGGAGCGTGGCCGAGATACGCGGAGCGTGGCCGAGATACGCGGAGCGTGGTCGAGATACGCGGAGCGTGGCCGAAATACGCGGAGCGTGGCCGAGATAAGCGAGATCATGGCCGAGATAAGCGAGATCATGACCGAGATACGCGGGATCATGGGCTAACCGCCCCCGCGGTTCACCAGGTAACTGAGGCAACTCCTCTTCTATATAAAGGAGGAAGTTACCTCAGATTGAACATGCTTACACACATATACTCTTGCTTGCCAGTTTATTGAGATACTCATTTAAGCATCGGAGAGGGATTCTGGGTCACCCCCCGGTCTATCCCCTCTTGCAGGATTACGTGGAGCGAAGGATCTCGGACTGCCGTCAAGACCGTGCCGGAGATCCAACCGTGATCCAACATTGGCGCCGTCTGTGGGAAACGTAACGAAAAGCCAACAATGACTTCTACTCGTTCAATGGCGGCTGGCAAGCAGAGAAGGCATGGACAATCTGGTGGTTCCCGTCATCCTGCTAGAACTTTGAACTCAGGGCAACCGGAGCGTGTTGCGGACCAAAATCTCCCTGCTGAGGTTTCCCGAACAGGGGGGCACAATGAAGTTCCTGAGGATACTGCTCAACACCAAGAGAATAGGGAGGAGGAGACTCCTCCAAACGCGGACCTGGCGAAGGCTGTGGCGGCTGCCATGCCGATGTTTCTGGAGGCCGTGGAGGCTCTCTTAGAGCGGAGAGAGGCTGCCAGGAGGCAGGAGGAGGTGCCTCCGCCAGCGGAGGTTCAGAATGTGCAGGAGGCCCAACCCAGAAGCCAGGATAAGGGTAAGGAGCCCGCTAAATCAGAGCGATTTGTGGTCGACGGGCCAGGACCAGTGCAGCATAGGACCATTCCCCTTAATGGTCCCATCACCCCCGATCAGGTGGTGAAGATCGTGAACATCTGCATGGGGGAGCAGAAGCCGATGATGTCGGAACTGAGGGATCGATCCATCCATCCCTTCGTTCCCCGACTAATACACACCCTCGCCCCGCCAGGGCTGGGTATCCCCACTGTTAAGGAGTATGATGGCGAAGGAGATCCAGTTCGTCATGTCCAGAAGCACCTCATGGCTTGTTTGGGCAGAGCCCCGAATGACGATATCGTGTGTGTACTGTTCCCGAATACACTTGACGAGAGGGCCCTGACCTGGTTCTTCAGCCTGCCCCCAGGGTGCATCACCTGCTGGGCTGATATGCACGACCGTTTTATTCAGCAGTACCAGGGTCGTCGGCGCCTCTTGAAGAGTTTGAGGTCCCTAGCCCAGGTGGTGCAGAGGCCCGACGAATCGCTGGCACATTACTACCAGCGATATACTGCCAGCGTGGCGGAGATCGACGAGGAGATATCGGAGGAAGAAACTATCCGCACCTTCTTTCGGAACCTCACCGCCCCGTATGGTTCCGACCTGATGCACAGCGTGGCTGAGAAGGCTGTGTGGAATATGGAGGCATTGCAGAAGAGGGTGAAGCAGTAAATCGACGTGCAGGAGTCGAAAGTAGCTGCCGGAGAGCTCGAACCTCCGAAGTCAAATAAGGGGAAGCAGTCGTTCAAACCGTTGGACGACCATAAGCGGAAGGATAAATCCGAGGGCAGTCGGAGTCGAGGTCGTTCTGATCGAAGGGGGGACAGACGTCCTCCGAGGAAGGACAAGCGGGAGGACTATAACATCCCTCTGAATAGCTCCATGGGGGAGGTGTTAGCGGTCATGGATCGACAGGGTATCTCTAGGTACCCCCCGAAGAAGGAAGGAGAGTTTTTGGGATCCCGCACCGATCGTTACTGTCGGTTCCACCGCGCCAGCGATCACGACACTAACCATTGTCGGGAGTTGAAGAAGGAGATTGAAAAGCTGATCCAAAATGGGAAGCTTAAGGAGTTTGTGGCTGAGAGGCGGTGTCGATCCCGTTCCCGATCTCGATCGCGGTCCCGTTCCCGATCCCGCGATCGGTCCCCGAAGAAGAAGAAGTCGGAGCCGGAGTCCTCTGGTGCCCGTAAGGAGAAGCCGGGCACCATCAATGTGATTCACTGAGGATTTGCCGCAGGAGGTGACACCACAGCCTCTCGGGAGGTTTATGCCTCTAGAATTTCCGCCGCTGTGGTGCTGGGCAAGAGGTCTCGATCCTGGACTGCGAAGGAAGAGATGGTGATTTCCTTTTCAGCGGAAGACCTGATAGGTGTGGAAAGTCCACATGATGATGCTTTGGTTGTGACCCTAGACGTGGATGGGTACGAGATGAAGCGAATTTTGATCAACGGAGGGAGCTCCTCCGATATTCTGTTTATGGATGCGCTGGAGGCCATGGAAAAACGAAGAAGGATCTCAAGGAGGTGAACTTCCCGATGGTTGGGTTCTCTGGTATTACCTCCTATCCGCTGGGAATAATCACCTTACCAGTGGAGTTCGGTAGTTGGTGGAAAGCGGAGAGGAGGAATGTGGACTTCGTGGTGGTTGAGTCCGCGGGGACTTACAATGCGATTATCGGGAGAACTACCATCAACCCGCTGATGGTCGTTGCCTCGACTATTCACCAGAAGATGAAGTTCCCGACTGATCATGGAGTCGGGGAGGTCAAGGGCGACCAGGTGGCTTCCAGGAGGTGTTATGTTAATGCCACCCGACGGAAAAGACGGGAGGCTATGACTATCCTCCAGACCAATGCTGATCCCAGAGAGGAGTTTGGGCGTCCCGCCCCGATAGAAGATTTGAAGGAGGTCGAGATTGACGGACCTCAGAGGAAGGTGAAAATCGGGTCTGGTCTGACCGAGGAGACAGCCCGAGAATTGATCGATCTGCTGAAGGAGTTCAAGGAGCTGTTTGCCTGGTCCCCGAGTGACATGCCAGGGATCAGCCCCGATGTGATCGTGCACGAATTGAATATTGATCCCGCGATCAAGCCTATCGCACAGAAAAGACGTCTGATGGGCGCAGACAAGAGGATCGCGATCCAGCAGGAGGTGGGCAGGTTGCTCGATGCTGGGTTTATCAAGGAGCTCCGATTCCAGACTTGGGTCGCTAATCCGGTTCTGGTGAAGAAGAGCAATGGGAAGTGGCGGATGTGTGTTGATTTCCTCAACTTAAATAAGGCTTGCTCGAAGGATTGTTACCCGCTTCCGAGGATTGACCAGTTGGTGGATGCTACGTCGAGACATGAATTGCTGAGCTTCATGGATGCTTACTCGGGCTATAATCAAATAAAGATGGCCAATGAGGATGCCCCCCACACTGCTTTTTATGCTGATAGTGACATCTATCACTACGATGTCATGCCCTTCGGATTGATTAATGCCGGAGCAACTTAACAGAGGATGGTGAACAAGCTGTTCGGGGACATGCTGGGGAAAACTAGGTCTGTCAACGGGTCACAACCCGTGACCCGTGACCCGGGACCCGCGGGTCACGGACGACCCGACCCGTGATTGACCCGGGGGTCATCACGGGTCAGGATTATAAACCCGTACCCGGGACACGGGTTGACCCGTGTTGACCCGTGACCCGGGTCAAACATGCAATGCAAATTTAAATAAGTGATGTTTCGAACTCGTTCAAACACACACTACTAATATATGCACCCGAATTTGAGTGGACGTACGAAAGTAATTGGATATCAATTAATTATGAGATCAAATATTAATTAGTAGTTTAATTTGTCGGTATATAGAAAGAAGTCTAAGATTGGAAGGAGTGACTAAGAGTGAGAGGACTAGCGCGCCTAGGGTTAGCAATTTAGCATTTAGATTTTAGCCATTATTTAGGGAAACGAAAAAAAAAAAAACTGATTTAAACGGGTCACGGGCCGGGTACGGGTCCTAATCCCAAACCCGTACCCGGCCCGCTCTCAACGGGTCATTTACGGGTCAACCCGTAAATGACCCGTTAGCATACTTAGGGTCACCCGTACCCGACCCGTGAGCGGGTCATTTGCGGGTCACCCGCGGGTCACGGGTAAAATTGACAAGCCTAGGGAAAACCATGGAGGCTTACGTGGACGATATGTTGGTGAAGTCCCGACAGGCTGGAGATCACGTTCACAACTTATCCACGGCGTTCGAGCAGATGAGGCTCCATCAGGTTCGCTTGAACCCGACCAAGTGTGCCTTTGGAGTACACTCGGGGAAGTTTTTGGGCTTTATGGTGAGCCAAAGAGGAATCGAGGTGAACCCCGAGAAGTTGAGGGCAATCGAGGAGATGCAGTCTCCGATAAATCATCGGGAGGTGCAAGTGCTGAATGTCCGACTAGCTGCCATGAATCGCTTCCTGTCCAAGGCAAGCGACCGATCCATCCCATTTTTTGAAGTTCTGAGGGCCAACAAGAAGTTTGAGTGGACTGCCAAGTGTGAAGAGGCATTCCAGGCACTCAAGGAGCACCTTCGCACCCTCCCGCCATTGGCGAAACCAATACCAGGCGAGCCGCTCTATCTATATTTGGTTGTTTCTGAGTTTGCTATTAGCTATGTGTTAGTGAAGATTGTCGAGGGTAATCAAGTCCCCGTGTATTATGTAAGCAAGGCGTTTGCCAAATCTGAAATGAATTATCCCGCCGTTGAGAAGTATCTCTTGCGTTGATCATTACTGCTCGGAAGCTGAGGCCTTATTTTCATGCACATGAGATTACTGTGTTGACGAATCAACCTTTGAAGCATTTTTTGAACCGACCTGATGCGTCGGGGAGATTAGTGAAATGGGCAGTCGAGCTTAGTGAGTTCCGCATTCAATTTGCCCCGAGAACAGCTATTAAGGGCCAGGCGTTGGCGGATTTTATAGCAGAGTCTACAGCCCCCGACCTGGAAGAAGCGGGTCCTGTAGAGGGGGCAACTATGGAGGTCCCGATAGCAGAACAACCAGAAATGGCGGAGCAATCAGAACAGCCAAATGAGGAAAATACTTGGGAAATGTACACTGATGGTTCTTCGAGTTCAGAAGGATCGGGAGCAGGGTTCGTACTGATACCACCAGGCGGAGGCGAACCCCTTCGATATGCTTTGGCCTTAACGTTTACGGCCACCAACAATGAAGCTGAGTATGAGGCTCTTATCACAGGCCTCAAAATTGCAAAGGTACGTGAGTTGGTCACTTACGGGTGAAATGTGACGCCGGTCTGATTTTGAATCAAGTCCAAGGGCGATACGAGGCAAAGAGTCCGATGATGAGAAAGTACCTTCGCGAGGTGCAAATTTTGAAGGAGAGTTTCAAAAGCTTCGATATTGAGGCGATCCCGAGGGAAGAGAATGTGGAAGCAGATGCCTTGAGCAAATTTGCCTTGGGGGCACCTCTCGAGGAAGGTCGGAAGGTGCATTTCTTGGAGAAGGTGATTTTGTCGACCACCGATCCATCGGAGGTATGTGCCATTGAAGCAGGATTGGAGGAGGAGCCCACTTGGATGACCCCGATAGTCGCGTACCTGACTACGGGGCAGTCCCTGATGATGGAGTAACAGCTGACAGGATACGTCGGATTGCGGTTAATTATGCAATGGTGGACAATCAGCTGTACAAAAATGGGTGGTTTTCAACTCCTTACTTGAAATGTGTGGCCGAACCCGACACAAGTCGGATCCTTAGGGAGGTGCACGAAGGGGCCGCCGCTTGTCACGAAGGGGCCCGATCCATTACGAAGAAAGTGCTGAATTTGGGCTATTATTGGCCTTCGATGAGCAAGGAGGCGACGATGTTAGTCCTATCCTGTGACGCGTGCCAGAGGTATGCCCCGAATATCGTGGCTCCGGCTGCTAATCTGATGTCCATCAAGAGTGCTTGGCCCTTCGTGCAGTGGGGTATCGAGTTGGTGGGACCCCTCCCGCAGGCACAAGGTCAGTGTAAATATTTGCTTATAGCCATTGATTATTTTTCGAAATGGATAGAAGCCAAGGCATTGGCCAAGACGACGGGGAACCAAATCGTCAAGTTTCTCCAGACCCATATTATATCCAGATACGGGATTCCTAAGGTGGTGATCAGCGATAATGGTCCACCGTTTAACAGGGCTCAAGTGAAGGAGTATCTGGAGGAATTGAATATCGAGCATCGGACAGCCTCTGTCCATCATGCTCAAACTAATGGACAAGTGGAGCCAGCCAACAAAATCGTGATGGATAGCCTGAAGAAAAGGGTCTATGCCTTGAAGGGAAAATGGCTGAACGAGTTGGAAAATGTGCTTTGGGCCGTTAGAACGACACCCAAACGATCAACTGGGGAGACTCTATTTGGCCTTGTTTATGGCACGGAGGTTGTTGCTCCCGTGGAAATAGCTGTGGCGTCCCATCGGATGAGATATTACGAGCCTTTGACGAATGATGAAATGAGACGTCTGGATTTGGACTTGCTCGAGGAAAAAAGGCGGGAAGCCGACGAAGTCCAGGCTCGAATGCATTTGGCGACGGCCAGATATTACAACCGACGAGTTAAGTCCTGACAGTTCTTTGTTGGAGAGCTGGTTTGGCGTCGGAACGAGTTCACCCTTTTGGATCGAATCAACAAGATGTCACCAAAATGGGAAGGACCTTATAAGGTCGTGGGGATGCCAGCTCCAAATGCGTACAGGTTGGAGGACCTCGATGGCCATGTATTGAAGCATTCTTTCAGTGGCGAACACTTGAAAAAATATCATGCTTGATGAAAAGTCGCCTTAAGTGGTGCCCGATGTAAAATCGCCTTAAGTGGTGTAAGTTATTTATCGTTTGATTCGATGTATGCAGATTTTGTGCCATCAATAAATAAAGAGGTTGCTTCCGATCAGATTATTCTTAGATTTATTCTAAGTGTTGTTGAGTCGCCTTAAGTGGTGCACGAGAAAAAGTCGCCTTAAGTGGTGCACGAGAGAAAGTCGCCATAAGTGGTGCACGAGAGAAAGTCGCCTTTAGTGGTGCACGAGATTTAGTCGCCTTAAGTGGTGCACGATATTAAATCGCCTTAAGTGGTGCAAGTGGATAAGTCGTCTAAAGTGATGCATGGTTCTTGGATTTATTCTAAGTGTTGCGAAGTCGCCTTAAGTGGTGCAAGTTGTTAAGTCGCCTTAGGTGGTGCGTGGTTCTTAGATTTATTCTAAGTATAATTAAGTCGCTTGGTGAAGTGCAATGATAATCGGAACCGAAAAAGATATGATATTATAAAATCTACGAGGTTCCCGATAGAGAGAGGAAAAATTACAAGGACTAAAAATAAAGCAATCAAGCTCGGTCCTTGTCGGCATCAGCAGGAGCAGGATCCACGAGATCTGTGGCAGAAGGCTCCACGGGTCCAGCTGCTGGAGGGTCGATTATCAGGGGGTCAACTGTCGGAGGATCAGCACTTGGAAGCTCAGCCATGTCTTCAACACCCGCGGGAGTGTTCCCCTCATCACTCTCCTTTGAGAGGGCGAAGTACCTCTTCGCAAAGGGAGCGAGAGTCGCAGATTTTTCGAAGTTGATGGCGCCGCCATACTCCAGATGGAGCTCCTCGACTGCATTGAAGAGGGTGTTCTCCACCTTCGCGGTGCAGAATTTCACCGCGTCAGCTTGGAAGTCCTCGGACCCCCGATAATCTTCTCGGCCCTTGGTCTCGGCCGCGACCAGCCTCGCAGGAACCTCAGCTATTTGCTCCTCCTGAGCCTTCTTCTCAAGGACAAGTTTGTCCCGAGCTTCTGCATCCTTTTGTCGCTCCTGCTGCTCCCGCTTCAGCAGCCCCTCGAAGTCATGAACCTGCTTTTGGAGGTCCCGAGTCTTTCGGTCGAGGAGGGCCTGTTCCTTAGCCAGTTTTCCCCTCGAAGACTCGGAGGCGGCGAGATCCTCCTCAAGCTTGGCTATAACTACGGGAGCCCCCTTGGCCCGCTCCTGCTCCAGGGCCTCCTCGAGGGCGAAGATGTACCCGAAGCAGCGGTTTATGTCCGCCAGCTCCTGTGAAGGAAAGAAGAGAAGTGTTAGCATATGAACAACCTGCCTTATTGATGAAGGGGAGAAAAATAAGAACCTCACCTCTATCCGACAGATAGACATTTCGTGGACATCCCTGCGGATGCTCTCCCGATCCAGGGGAATCGGAAACCTCAGAGATGGTAGAATTGAGCCTTCCAGCAGATGCAGACCCAGCTCTGGGTATGTGTCACCCTGTCGGAGCTGGACCCCTTGCAGCGTTTGGATCGGGGTCCAAGGAGCCTCCTTCTGGCTGGGGTCATAAACCTTGTAGAAGCTCCCGTCCAAGGGGAGAGGGGAAGGACCGACTCGAGTCGTGGAGGTGTGCATCTCCGACTCGCCCTGGGTCGGAGAAGAAGTAAAGTCGTGAATGGGCGACGGCTGTCGCTGTTGCGGAGAAGGTGAGGGGGGCAGCCCCTTGGAGGTTGGTTTCATTGGGGACTGCCCCGTCCTCCGACGATGGATCAAGGAGACACCCTCATCCGTCTCCTCGGAGGAGTCCAGATTTTCCACCCGACGAAATTGATCGCCGGTCGGGGTTTCTCCAGCCCCGGAAAGTGGTGCCCCTGCTGAAGGAGGTGCCCCTGCTGAAAGTGGTGCCCCTGCTGAAGCTCCAGCACCCGACGGAGTTCCCGAGTGACCTGCACCTAGAGGACGAGATGCTTTAGAAATATAGTCAGGAAGTTGATCAGGGTCCTTACACCAAACGACGCGCCGAGAAACATATTGATCTTTCCCGTGGTAGTTGTAGTAGTCCGCCTTGAGGATGCGGGGAGTTTCCCCTCGGAGGACGCGTGGAGCTGTTTACCTTCTTCAGCATTTTGGACATCGAAGAGTTTGTCCACCTCCACGCGGCTCCGCTTAGTCCTCTCCGCGGAAGGAGATCCCGACGGAGCAGCAGCCTTCTTCGCCGACTTCCTCTTCCGCGCGGGGCGCTGGACAACGTCGGTCTCCCCCTGCTTAAGGATGAGATTGGTCAGCATGGATACCTTCTTAGCTGCAAACAATGGAAAATAGAGATCATAAACATTACCCAATGAACCATATTGGAGGGGCCGTCGAAGAGTTGACCCCCAGAGACTATGTCGAGGAGTCGGATCCCGGCATTCACCAGGTCCCGCTCCGTTAGAGAGTTAACGTCGAGGGGAGTGTAGGACTCCCCCCAACGGTAAAGCTGGATAAGATGGAGGGTTTGGAAGTCTTCATCAGAGTAGGTGTGGTAAGCGGGAGGAGAGTCCGCTTCCACCTCCCATCGGGGCCAGGAGATCGAAGAGTTCTTGATGAAGAAGTAGCTCCTCTTCCACCCGCTATTATCGGATCCCGTGTCGATTAGGAGTCCCCGACCCTTGACAACCTTCCAGGTGTCATTGGTCCAGCTGCACAGCGCAAGTTGCGCCTTGTTCCACTTGGGCATCCGAGGATAGAAGGCGCAAACCCCCGCCTCGTTGCACTTCAGTCCGTAAAAAGTCCGGAAGAGTTGGAGGCTGTAAACCCACTTCTGTCGGAAGCAGAGGACCTGGAAGGCATTCCATATGCGGATGACATGGGGAGAGAAAGTAGTTGGATGTGTCTTGTAGTATTTGCACATCTCAACCAGGTTGCCGCAGAAGGGGATTCGATTCCCCTTCTGTGGAGACAAATACCTCCCCTTTCTGGGGACGAGTAACCTCAAGGTCACTCGGGAGGCGAGGCCAATGATAAGGGAAGCGAGGTTCCCAGGTAGAAGTAATGCATCCCTCCCGGAGAGCTACATCGTAAGCAGTGCTGGAAATGTCATTGACGGCATAGTCGAACTTAAAGGGCTTTCTCCCCTCGGAACTGGATCCACTGTCTGAAAATCAGCCATGGCAAGGAAAGGCATATTGGGTTTTCCGAAAAAGTTGTAAGCAGACTAATCGAAGATGAAGGAAAGGCTACATTAACATTAGGGAAGGAGGTCTTACCAGACATGATGATTCGAAGTGGGAAGGATGGTCTTGATGATTTCCGGAAAGTTGATCGGAGAATGGAAAGCCAAGGAAGAGCTTGAGTTCTCAAAGTTGCAGAGCTTTTCGAAATCGCGGAAACGGTAAAAAAGAAACAGTGCCCAGGGTTAGGGTTTTATAGGAGAAGGGACAAGTGGAAGGACGTTCTAATCTGGGTCGTCGAAGTTGAAACGTTTTAATCTGAGCCGTTGAGATGAAAAGGACGGAATTGAAAGGGGCGTAATGATGAAACGGCCTGAAAAGTACTTTTTCAGAAAAAGCAGGCGCGAAAAATCAGGCACGGGTGCCAAAGACGTCACTTCGTCACCCGCTGCATTTAATGGCTGAGTAACCGAGGAGTCTTCTCGGATTTGGTGACTATTCTCGAGGTATCGAGAAAACGTAGACGAGAAGATCCGTATCAAGTGACTTCATCAAGGGAAAGGTCCCCGACTCCGATGTCGGGAGGTCGAGAGTTGAAAGACACGACGAACTGTAAGTCCCGCATGTCTTGGGGGCAAATGATGGGTTTGGCTATAGTCGTTAGGCCCTTTAACGACGAGTAAACGGTGAATAGGCCCAGTGGGCCTTAAACGAGGTCAAGAAGACCAATGCGAAGGGTCCCGACGAGAGGAGTCCCGATGGTAAAGAGTCCCGACGAGGTCGGTCCCGATATGCGAGCTGGATGCTCCCGACGAGATTCCTTTAAGTAGGCCCCGAGAATATGCCTTTAAGTAGGCCCCGATGTTGAATCCCTGAGGATGTTGGCCCTGTCACGATGACGAGGGGCCCCGAGCGGTGACACAATGAGATACCTCTGGAGTCCCCGATATTGGTCGGGACTTGCTATCAGAGGTTAAGGCCGAGATACGCGGAGCGTGGCCGAGATACGCGGAGCGTGGCCGAAATACGCGGAGCGTGGCCGAGATAAGCGAGATCATGGCCGAGATACGCGGAGCGTGGCCGAGATAAGCGAGATCATGGTCGAGATACGCGGGATCATGGGCTAACCGCCCCCGCGGTTCACCAGGTAACTGAGGCAACTCCTCTCCTATATAAATGATGAAGTTACCTCAGATTGAACATGATTACACACATATACTCTTGCTTGCCAGTTTATTGAGATACTCATTTAAGCATCGGAGAGGGATTCTGGGTCACTGCCCGGTCTATCCCCTCTTGCAGGATTACGTGGAGCGAAGGATCTCGGACTGCCGTCAAGACCGTGCCGGAGTTCCAACCGTGATCTAACACCTTCCTCTTAAGGAAGTGGTATCAGTTGGCAACCTGCTTGTCACCTGCTTATGCCGACTCAGGACAGAAACCCTCCCAAGAGGGTAGCCGCCACTTAAAGTCGGTAATGTCTCCCTAAAAATAGGGCTCACTTTTATTATTTAAGTCCTAAGTTCTATCATATACTTTACAGTATTCTCTCGATATTCATTACTGACTTAAGTTTCGGAGTGGAATTATGGGCCTTCCTCACCTCTTTTCAGGTCCTCGCCCAACACAAAGCCACCAAAGGAGACTAAGTACCCACGAGGTCAAGAGAGATACCTGAGTGAGCTAGCTCCCGACGAGATCTCGAAGTCTATTACCCGTAGTTCTAGAGCCACGTCATTTTGATCCCAACATGTACAAAACTTATCACCATAACCGCACCTCACCGCAATAGTGCGATTAACCATTATAGTAAATGATGCGAATAACCATAGTCATTTGATTTTCACCGCACCGTTGCACCGTTGCCGGCGCTGAGCAGGAGGCATTGGCAACTACAGGAACGGTAAATCGTTGTATAGTAACCTCTCCGAATCCGGTCAGTTGTTTTATAATCGACATCATTTTCACCATGCAAGTGTCTGTTCATCCTTAATCCCCGTTAAACTGACTAGACACCACTTTTTTCAATTTGAGTTGTTGATTAATTTAGTGCTGTCACCTCCTCCAATCCATCATCTTCCTCCCCAATCAATCTCCTCTCTATTGAATTGAAACGAGACCACCCCATTTGATTATTTTTCCTTTAAAATTAATTTTTGCCTTGTCGCCGGCCCTGGTCGGGACTTGCCCAGTTCACTTACTCGGGAAGATGACGGCGACCACCGATCCGTCGGCGGGTTTCACATGATGGGTTGTCGGGAATATGGTCGGATCCGGTCGGAAGCAAGCTGTGTCATGCGGGGGAGCTCGTCGCTGCCTCGTGTCCAGAGCTGCTTCCACAATAGCCGCCGCCGTTGCCACGTCATCATCGGATGCCGACTCCCATCTTCGAGACCGGCGTTCGATTCCTCGTACGTTGCAGCGTTCCGGTCGGATCCTCACGAGGCGGTGTATCGACGGCGGCTTCTTTGACATCTTCGTCTGCTCTTAGAATCATCTCTCTGTCTTTCTCCCTCGTCCTCATCTTCTTCAGCACCTTATTCTTCTTCTTCTTCTTCATCTGCATCGTTCCTCTGTCCAGAATGCCTTGCGCAGTAGGTTTAGCGAGCTTCGGTTTGTCTTCTAAAGATAGTAATGATAATCCCGACCCCAATGCGGATTTCGTAGAGAAGGATCCCTCCGGTAGATACATTCGGGTAATTTTTCCTTTTCTTCTTCTTAATCATCATTATCCTTGCAATTCACTTTTCAATATGAACCGCCTCTGATCGGAATTTTTGCTCTCCATCCATGTATGTAGCTAATAATCTCATTGTTCTTGATTTCGTCCGAGGATCATTACTATGTTTGTTTGATGTCTGATTTCTGTCGTGTTTATACACTCCATCATGGCACATTGATCATATACAGTTGAATCAAATCAATCTGCTAGCTAATATTTGGTTAGTCGAACAAATTACTTGTTTAAACTTGTTTTTGAACATTTTGCTAGCTCAACTTCTCGTGCTTTCAGTTGCTAGTCCATCAAGATTTTCGTCCTTGTTAAACGTAGTAATCAATCATATGCTGGATTTTTATGAATTGCGTGTGTGGCATGCGGGCGATTCTGTTAAAAAAGAGATTGAAATCCTGACAGAAATAACAAACTGTACTTGTGAGCTAGCAAAACCTTGAAAGAAAAAAAATTCAATGAACATTTTGTTCGAGTGTGCAATATCATCTAGCAGTTTGATAATTAACCCCATTATATATATATATATCAGAATTATAAAAAGGAAGAATTTCAACTCATTAGCTTAGATTTTTGGATTTAATGTAGATTTTCTTGCTTATATGCTCAGTTATACTCTAAGTTTCTAGAAATCTCTAATACCGATATTTATTTTGTGTTCTACAGTATTCTGAGGTATTGGGAAAGGGTGCTTTCAAGACAGTGTATGGCTTCTTGCACTTTGATTCATATTTTGGTTTTATTTTCAATGAAAGCTTTTGTTGATATGGAGTCGGGTATTCGATTTTAGTTACAAGTCATTTGACGAAGTTGATGGAATAGAAGTAGCTTGGAACCAAGTACGGATCGACGACCTCTTGCAGGCGCCTAATGATCTGGAGAAGTTATATTCAGAAGTTCATCTGTTGAAATCATTAAAGCATGAAAACATTCTTAAGTTCTACCACTCTTGGGTGGACCGCAAGAACAAAACCATTAACATGATTACCGAGCTCTTCACTTCTGGAAGCCTACGACAGTATGTCTTTGTTCGGTTTTCGTATTCTTATTATTGTTTTTTGCACTGTTTATTTCATTTTTTTCGTGTTTTACAGATACCGTAAGAAGCATAAAAATGTGGATATGAAGGCTATTAAGAACTGGGCAAAGCAGATTCTTCAAGGCCTAGTTTACCTTCATAGTCAGAGTCCTCCCATCATACATAGAGATTTGAAGTGTGATAACATTTTCGTCAATGGGAATCACGGACAAGTGAAAATTGGAGACCTCGGATTAGCAACTGTCATGCATCAACCAAAGGCTCGAAGTGTCATTGGTACGAGTTTCTTCTATCATATTCATTTATTCGGTTCGATCATATCAATCACTCAACTGAAATAAATGCTTCAGGGACTCCTGAGTTTATGGCGCCGGAGCTATACGAAGAGGAATATAACGAACTTGTCGACATTTATTCTTTCGGGATGTGCATGTTGGAGATGGTGACCTTTCAGTATCCATACAGTGAATGCAAAAACCCTGCCCAGATCTATAAAAAGGTCACTTCGGTGAGTTCAACTAGCAAATTGTCTAAATCGTTAAAGAACAAGTTCTTGTTAACCACCCTTGTTGTAATTGTTGTTGCAGGGGATCAAACCTGCATCGCTTAAGAAAGTGAGTGATCCCCAGATTAAGGACTTCATTGAGAAGTGTCTTGTTTCGGCATCCGAAAGACTTTCTGCAAAAGAACTATTAAACAACGCGTTCCTTAAAAGTGAGAGTCCCAAGCGACACGCATTACAGTCGGCTAAACCAAACTCCCATCCAGGATCCCTTGATTTGTCGGGGCCGCTCTCTATGGACATAGATGCTGACTATAAACAGCTCTCTGTAAGTACATGCGCGGGAAGTAACGATGGAAGCCCTCGTTGTCCCATTATCGAGTTCCAGAGAACGAACAAGAACAATGAGTTCAGGCTGAGAGGAAAGAAAACAGACGATACTTCCGTGTCTTTAACTTTGCGCATCACCGATACTCACGGTTAGTTGACATGCTTTGATGAACCGAACTGTTTGTAAAAATATGAGCACCGACTCCTACTATTATCAATTAGTTTTAGGATGGGTATAATATGCTGCTGCTATGTTGGCCTTGACTCGGTCTAATGCTAATTTTCAGGTTTGGCAAAAAACATAGATTTTCTGTTTTACCTTGATAATGATACTGCAGTGGCAGTGGCCAGCGAGATGGTTGAACAACTGGAGCTGGCCGATCACGACGTAGTTTTCATAGCCGATTTGATCGATTTCTTGATTATGAAGCTTGTGCCTGGATGGGCACCATCAACCACGGCTGTAGAACTGGTGATCGAGCATGGCAATGCCCAAATGATCAATAGGTGTACTCTCGATAGTTGTCATTTGCAAGGGGAATACAAGTACGGATCGGACCAGACAATTGTTACGCTCGACGGTCGGGATTCGAGAGAATCGATGGTTTCAGAGATGATTGAAGTGGAAGAGGCTTCCATGAAACACGGCGGCGAAGCAATAGATTTTGTTGATCAGAGCATATTTTCTGTGAGGAGCCCGAGGTTTACGGCACAGGATTTCAATGGGACGCCTAATGTTGTGAGCCTGACAAGTAGTTGCTCGTCGCTCAACCTAGATATTGAGGCGGAGATGCAGTTAGAGCTGAATGCGATTGAGGCGCAGTATCGGGATTGGTTCTTGGAGTTGTCAAGAATGAGAGAAGAAGCATTAGAGGGTGCAAAGAGGAGGTGGATGGCAAAGAAGAAGCATTGATTAAGGAAAGAAAGGAAGCCCTTGGATTATATTTCGGGTTTTGTTTTTCCTGTGCTGCTGGTGATAGGGTGGTGGTTGGTTTACTTGACTTTACTAGCTTAGTTTATTCCCAATTCTTTAGTGTTTCTTTTTTTCTGTAATTTGTCCATTTGACTGAGCTGTCTATTTTAATTTTTTTAGCATTATATTCAAACAACAAGAAAATTGTGAATATTTTAATGCAAACACAACAAAAGTTTTTTATTTTATTTTTTACATTTATTATGCTGGTGATACAAACCAAACCAAAAGGTCCAAAACTGGTTATATACAAATATGAGAAATTATTGTAAAGCTCGGTCCTAATATTTAGAGGACAGCTAGTGTCTCGGATGACACTTGTCTAATCTCCAGGTGTCAGGACTAGGGATGGCAACGGGGCGGGTCGGTGCGGGTTTTTGCGGTCCCGGACCCGCCCCGCGAGTCGGCCTGGCTGACCCGGCCCCAGCCAAATGGACCTTCCGGGTCGGGTCGGGTCAGCAATCCCGCGGGTCGACCCGCGGGGCCCGACCCGCCCCGTCATGTGAACAATTTTTTTTTTTTTTTTTTTTTTCACTTTTCAATATTAAATACAATTTTTTTTGTCAAAATATTACATTATATATAAATTCAAAACATAAATCTAACACCAATCAAATATAAACAACAAACACATCAAATTCATTACAAATACAAATTCAAATCCAAACACCAAATTAACAAATCCTAATAATCTAAATATACATCTATTTGTAATTTGGTCCATGTTATTTATATAGGTACTATATTAACCATATTATTTAGTAAATGTTAGATCATATTAACATAAAAAAAATTATATATATATGCATTTCGGGGCGGGTCTACGGGGCCCCGGGTCTCTAGACCCGGACCCGCCCCGACCCGAGCCCGATCCGACCCGTGACCCGCGGGTCGACGGGTCAAAACCGGGTCGGGGCCCCGCGGGTCAGCGGGGCCCCGAGACCCGTTGCCATCCCTAGTCAGGACCAGAGTTATAATAATTTTTCATACAAATATAGACAGTATAAGTAGGTTTACAATAAACAACTAGCAGGATAAGGATACCTCAACCAGGGTTCCTCTGTGGACTTGGTATAGGGGCTTCTTAAATAATAAATCAGCCATTGTGATATCAACCATAGGATAGGAGGCTCCGGATCTGTCAAAGGAAGAGAGATTGGCCCCATTGTGTTCGGAGTTGTCGTAGATGGGTCGGAGCCGGCATCCATAAGGCAGTCATTATGTTTGAGTCGGTTTGAGTGTGCCAATTCCAGTAGCTTGAGGTTGATGGTGGAGCCCCAAATTTTTCTGGCTATTTTCTTGTAGCCATGGAGGTCGTCTGATTTGCTGGGAAGAAGTAGAACGTATGCTGTAAATAAGTTGAATGCAATTGTTACCTTTATTGCTTTTTAAAGCAGTGACTTGCGAGCAAGGTATCAATCAAATCATCAGCCATTAGCAGCATTGCCTTTAGAAACCAGAGCTTGAGCCTCATCCGTCCTCAATATTTCGGCTGCTCCTCCTCAAGAGCCCGTACAGTTTTCGAATATCCTTCAATGGGTTGGTGTCCTTCCCAAACACAGAGGAGCTTGAATTCAGATTGGATGCTTCATCCTGTAACCGCTACCCAATTCTGCCCGAGTGGCCTCTGTCTACTCTCAAGACTGTGATAACCGATTTGAGAGCTCTGTTTGGAGAATTCCGGTGGCTGATCATCAGCTCCTCTATCTCAACAGCGCTCAGCCTCGCGCCCCCTTGGATGATTTCCTCCACTTGAGGGAAGAGTCTGTGCTCCGTTAATCCCAAGCAGATGTTCGCTAAGCTCTTGAAGGAGTTGAAGTCACAGAGCGGGAAATGGATGTGGACGTCGATTCTGCCTGGTCTCAGAATCGCCGGATCGACGTGGTCCTTGGAGTTCATCGTGAAAACCATCACTCTCTCCTCTCCACAGCAAGAGCTTACGATTCCGTCCATGAAGTTCAAAATTCCAGATAAACTGAGCTTTGTTTTCGCTTTTGAGGAACCGGTCCAGATCCTCAATCAGGATTATAGATTTGCTTGTTTTTTCGAGGAGGAGGAGCTGTAGATCCATGTCGTTAGAGATTCCGGTGAAGTCGATGTTGTAAACGTCGTAGGAGAGGAAATTGGCCATGGCGGCCACGAAGCTGGATTTTCCGGTTCCAGATGGACCGTACAGCAGGAAACTCCGCTTCCATACTCTGCCTAATCGGTGATAGTAATGCTTCAATTTGAGGAACGATTCGAGGTCGGACTTCACCTTGTTCTTGAGATCAGTCTCCATGGATATTGTATCGAAAGTGGAGGCGTGCCTGAAATGGACCGATCTCCATCTCGATGTCCTGATCGGCGAATACTCTAGTTCATGTGTAGCTTCAGCTCCCGCTTCTTTTGATCAATCTCGTCAGAGACGGCGTGGAGATGCTGGAGGTAAGGCTGGAGAATCCTCCTCTTGTCAACCTTCCTGATCTTTAGTATGAAGGTTCTGGTGGCTGAGCTGTGGTCGTTAATCCACAAAACTCGCACTCCAAGGAAGAAATCGTCTACGTTTTGGTTAGGGTCAAGGCGGAGGATGACGTCGTTGTGCTGGCCGGTGAAGAGGTTGGTGGAGTCCACTTATTCAAGAGAAGGAAGAGCGTTGAGGTAGACGGATACTTTGCGATAGAGGAGATTCTCTTGCACGGATTGGTTGGATTCAGGAACCTTGAAGATCTGATGCACGTGGAAAGAGTCCTCCAGAAATCTCCGCCACTTGTTTATCGTGTACCTGAAGCCGGTCTTGTAGCAGAGGACTCGCAACAAAAACACCGCCGCCGCCGCCGCTGAGAGCAGCTGAAAGAATACCATCGCAGTCGCGAAGAATGGAGACGGCTCCTTCTCTGAACAGAAAGCTGGGTGGTGGAAAGTTGCAGAGGAGTTGTTATTCGGATTCGCAGTTATATAATGGAGAAACAGAGAACCACAAAGTAAACGTTATTCGTCTTGCTTCTGCTATATATATATTCAGAGTTCAACCTATTAATATATATATATATAAATACTAGTTATTTCTGTGCTTTGCACATGCATATCTCAAAGATTGTTATTTATATAAGTTGTTGAAGTATACTATGATAATTACATTTAATATAATAAGTCTATTTTTATCTAGTAACATGTAAAGAATTTAGTGATCATTATGGGAAAAAAAAATCTAAGTTTTTGCATGATTGTCCATTGATAGTTGGGACTTCATATATGTAATTAAACGGACAGCTTTTCTGAGTGTGTTTTTCAAATTCTGAGCCGCATACATACACAACTTGCGACCCTAAGTATGCTGAATCGTTAATGCATCACATATAATATATTAAATCATAGTTTATAGCTACAACAGTTACGGATTTCTTCAGCTTATCGGCGTTTATAATTGTCCCAGTTTGGCTCTATATCCAAATGCCCTACTTTTTTTTCATAGATTGTGCCTGATCGGTAAGATTTCGGTTTAAACTGGTTTGATAACAAAATTTAATAAAAAACGGAGGAAATAAGTTGTTTTAAACTTTAGAAGTTAGGTGACTTTTGGAAAGTATGCGTGAAACTTTTTGAAATGTAAGTGACTTTTGGGGGTGAGGACCCAACACAAATTATATATTGATATATATATATATATATAGTTCAATGATCCTGTTTATTTATAATAATGATTAATAATAGTATAATATCATTTTATTTATAAATTTTACTGTTTTATTGTTAATCTTTATAATTCTCTTCCAACTTGGTATTGTTTTGGATGAATCTAAATCCATAGTATTAATTCGAGTCACATAGCTTAATAATTAAAAACTTATATTTAAATGATAAATTTATACAATTTGATTCAGAAGTCATCTAATTTTACGTTTATATTTTTAATCAAATAATATAAATATAAAATACATTAACACACCATAAATATAATAATATATATATATAATATAAAAACTTATTACGATAAACTACATAAATAAAAGATATATACTAATAATATGATATACACTAATTCTATATAAAAACAGTATATATAATATATAAAACTTTTTGTTTTGGTTTAACGTTCATCTCTTCATCCATTAACTAGAAGTCAGGAGTTGAATTCCCGCTAGTGATCATGAGAATATAAAGATATTTCTGGCTATTTTGGCTTGAGGTTGATGGTGGAGCCCCAAATTTTTCTGGCTATTTTCTTGTAGCCATGGAGGTCGTCCGATTTGCTGGGAAGAAGTAGAACGTATGTTGTAAATAAGTTGAATGCAATTGTTACCTTTATTGCTTTTTAAAGCAGTGACTTGCGAGCAAGGTATCTGTTGGATCACGGGCGAAGCTCTGTTACGTCCTTGACGGAATGATTGGACTCCTAAGCTCCGCGTGGTCCTGCAAAAGGGGATGGCCTGGGTGGTGACCCAGAATCCCTCTCCGATGCTTAAATGAGTATGGTGATCAATGTAGTGGTAAGCACAGTCTAAGCTCATCTCAGAATTAATCTTTTCTGGGGTAACTTCCTCCTTTATATAGGAGGAGAAGTCACCCAGAGTTACCTGAGGCCAAGCTTGGCCGTTATAGCCACGATTCCGTATATCTCGCCACGATTCCGTATATCTCGGGGGATTCCGTATATTTCGCCCCACGCTCCGCGTATCTTACCCATACTCCGTGTATCTCGGGCACGCCCTGCGTATCTCGGGGGAATTTATCTATTATCTTTAACCGTCTCCCACTACTCTATCTGGTAGGCGGGTTTCTCGGTCTTATCCTCTGATCCCAAGTCCCGACTCCTGTCGGGGACTCCGGAGTTGTCTCATTCTAGATCACCACCCAGGACCTTCAGTCTCTACGGGACAGGTCCAGCCTCTGCGGGGCTTTATTATCGGGGCCTTTACTAAGGCATATCGGGGCCTGCTCAGAGGCTTCTTATCGGGAGCATTCAGCTTCTATATCGGGACCGCCAAAGTCGGGACCCTTCGTGCTGGGCCTCTGGGCCTTCCAGGCTTTTCATGAGGCCCGCTGGGCCTACTCGCCGTCCAGTGGCTGTTAACGGGGCTAACGATTACATCGGAACCCATCATTTGCCCCCAAGACATGGGGGACTTTTAGTTCATCATGTCTTTCAGTTTATATCTTTTGACCTCTTTATCGGAGGCTTTTGTTTTCATACCTCCCGATACCGCCGTCGGGGGCTTGAATCTCTGCATTTCCTGATACCTTAGTTAGAGGCTTTTGTCTTCATACCTTTCGATACCACCGTCGGAGGCTTTGATCTTCGCGTGTGACTGTCACATGTCAGAGTCTCTTTCTTATGATTGCTCTGGGCCCACCGGTCCCCACGGGCAGTTGCCAAATCCGAGAAGGCTCCTCGGTTACTGCTGCATTAAATGTCTGAGGACAGAGAAACGGCGTTTAAATCAGCGTGACTGCTGTTTTCTGAAAAGGTAACCGTGACATCACACCCGTCCTTTCCGTGCCTATAATCTCGTCGATTAAGATCGCGTCGCTTCCTCTTCAACGGTGCAGATCCAGCCTATCCAGCTGTCCCCTCCGTACCATCTCCCTAGTTCAACGGTCGTGATCGAATCGTTTCGTCTTCAACGGTCACGATTATGTCCCTTCAGTTGTCTTTTAGCCTATAAAAGGAAAAACCGCGGTCCCATTATTTTCTTCTGCACTTTTCTTGCTCTCAGACTCTCCTGCCTTCGAAGCTCTCTCCTAGCTTCCCCTGGTGCTTCAAGTGATCAAGGCTACTTCAACTTCTCCGATCTTCCTCATCGTTTGACCACCGACCATGTCTGGTAAGGACCTCTTTCCTACATTTTCGCAACTTGATTACTGTTCATCCCTCTTTTCTCAATTTTCTCTGTCTGTAATTGTTCTAGACGAGGCTAGTTCTGAGGTTAGGGCTCCCTTCTTCTTTGAATTTGCTGTCAATGAGATATCCGAGGGTTCGTATGAGGCGGCCCTTAGGGAGGGGTGTATCACCTCGGATTGGGAGCCTCGCTTCCCTTATGAATCCCACACTGCTGGCAGAAGGAGGCACATTATCACGCCTCCTCGGGCTGGAGAGGTATTTGTTTCCGCTGGACAGATAAGTGCGGGGATTCGGTTCCCCTTCTGTGGAAACATGGTGGAGATGTGCAATTTTTACAAAACGCATCCTTGTACTTTCTCCCCACACGCCATCCGCGTGTGGAATGCCTTCCAGCTCCTGTGTCATCGCCAGCAATGGACGTACAGTCTTTTGCTATTCCGCACTTTTTACGGTATGAAGTGCAATAAAGCTGGTGTCTGCTCCTTCTCCCCCCGACTCCCCAAGTGGACAAAGGAACAACTCTCTCGTTTCGGCTGGGACAGCGAAACTTGGAAGTTTCACAAGGATCGGGTTCTGATCCGCGATTCGGGTTCCGACAACAGTGGTTGGAAGAAGTATTACTTCTTCATCCAGCATAGCTCCGTTCCTTGGCCCCGATGGGAGGTTATGGCGGACCCTGCCCCCAAGCTTCAAGATTACTCCGAGGATGACCTCAACACCCTCCAGATGGTTCAACTTTACCGCTGGGGGGACAACTTCATTCCCATGGATGCCAACAAGCTTCAGGAGCGGCATCTAATTGCCATCGGAGTTCGACTCCTAGATTCCGTTTCTGCGGATTTAGTCGTCTGGGTAATTTTTCTAATCATCTTATTTTTACTTTTGCAGCCAAGAAGGCTTCTCTGTTGACTCATCTCGTTATGAAGCAGGGCGAGACTGATGCTGTCCAAAGCGGTTCCAGGCGGAAGCGCAAGCTGGTGAAGAAAGGGGCTTCCTCCTCCACTCCCCTAGCTGTCGCTCCTCCGACTGAGGAGCCAGTCGTGGCCAAGAAGGCCAGACAGGAGGAGATAGAACAGGCCTTTGGGGCCACCACCGTCGAGGAAGGTAAGTGCGTTCGCCATGCCATTACAAAATATATAAGGAGTTTATCCCCGTCGATCGGAAGGCGCGGGTCCAAGAGATTAGATTCATCCTTATTCGTCCCGCTACCGCAGGTCCCTTGAGGGCTCCCATCCCGACGGAAATCGTTAATCTAGCGGGGACTGCGGCCCCGCGAGAATTGCTGTTAGAGGATATTCCGGCGGAAGCTCAGTTCCGCCCAATAACTGACTTGGAGGCTTCTCCATCTGCTGAAGGGCCTGAAGAGGGAGGCCTGATCCCCCGTGGCAGGTCGAGGTCTAGGAGCGCACGGCCTGCTGCTAGGGACGTGTCCAAGAGTCCTCCTCCTGTTTTCCGCACTCCATCTCCCGAACCTCCTACAGAGCTAGTTCCTGCCACCCCCGGGGCCGAGCCCATCCCCCGTCTTCCGATGGACGAGGTGTACAAGATTTACACCCCCGACCAGGCAGCGCTTCCCTGGCGTCCGATTGAATCCCTCGCTGGGTTTTCGATCCGTCGGGACAATCTTGAGGCCGACTTGGCCCTTCACTTGTTATCAGGGTCGATTCCCCCTGCTCTGAGGAAGCCTCTTTATCTCTCACGAGAGGATATCGAAGAGGAGTTCCGTTCCATGGCCGTCCGTCGGATGGAGGTAATATCCTACCGCCTTATTCTCTTCTTGACTCCTGCTTTCAATCTCTGAGTTTTATCTTTTTCTCTCCCGCCCTAGGAAACTGCGGACCGGCAGCGTTGCATCGCCATTGCCTTGGCTCTAAAGAGCGCCTTGGAGGAGGCAGAGGCCAAGGCGGACCCTGAAGCTTTAGCCAAGCTTCAAATGGAGCGCGACGAGGCAGTGGCGGCCAAAAATAAGATGGCCAAGGAGAAGGCCCTCCTCGATGACAGGTCCACAAGCCTGCCCAAGAAGGTCCACGACCATGAGGCTGTCATGCGTCGAGAACGGAAGATGGCCCAAGCGGACCAGCAGCGGAATGAGCAGGAGAAGCAGCAACTCATTCATGAGAAGAACGTCTTCGCGGATCTTCTGACAGAAGCCAAAGCCAAGCTCGAAGCGGAAAGGGCAGAGTTCTCTGCTAAACTAGCTGAGGCAAAGGCCCAAGGTCTCGAGGAAGGCCGTGAGGAGGGTCGTCTTCAGGGCCATAAGGAGTATCGGGACTCTGAAGAATTCAAGCTGGCTGCTGTGGAGTTCTGCAAGTCCGAGGTGGAGGACACTTTATTCAACGCTGTCGAAGAACTCTACACAGTCTATGCGGATTCCATCGACTTCAAGAAGTCTGAGACCCTTGCCCCCTTCGCGGAGAAGTATTTCAACCTCCCCGCGGAGAGTGAAGAGACTGCTGCTGTGGACCTGACTCCGTCAATTGCGGAGCCTTCCGCCCAAGCCCTTCCAGACCTTGCTCCCCCCGACGCTGCTGCGGATCCATCTTCCCCCAAGGACCAAGTTTAGCGCTTACTTTTTAGTCCTTGTTGTCCTTCTCCCTTATCTCTTGTAGTGAACTCCTTTGGCCTTCGAGCCTTTATATGAATAGTTTTCTTTCCATCTGTCTTGGCTCCGATCCGATACTTATTTGCTCTTTATCTAAAGCGGCTTAGGATTCATTGTTCCCAATGTGCCATTGAGATGACTTCATGCGTCCTTCCGACGTTTTACTCGAGACTTTTATCATTTAAGACTTCTTGTCCAATCGGGACTTCACCATTTGAGGTTTCTCGTCAAAAGTCGGGACTTCACCACTTAAGGCTTCTCGTCCAATCGGAACTTCACAACTTAAGGTTTCTTGTCCAAAGTCGGGACTTCACCACTTAAGGCTTCTTGTCCAAAGTCGGGACTTCACCACTTAAGGCTTCTCGTCCAATCGGGACTTCACCACTTAAGGTTTCTCGTTCATGTCTTTTAAGGTCATTTTCATATCCCTTAAAGCTTCCATTGCGTCTCTACTGGACGGCTTAGTCGTACCCGTTAAGGCTTTTAGCCGCATCATATAGACGACTTACGCGGACCCATCAGGATCTTTTCATACCCGTTAAGGCTTTTGGCCGCATCATATAGACGACTTACGCGGACCCACCAGGGCCTTTTCATACCTAGGCTTTTGGTTGCATCATATAGACGACTTACGTGTACCCCGTAGGGCTTTTGTTCGTACCTGTTAAGGCTTTTGGCCGCGCCATATAGACGACTTACGCGTCCCTCGCGGGGCTTTCATCGTACCTCGGAAGGCTTTTGTTGCGTCACTCAGGACGTCTTATTAACAGTAAGAATAAATTCGAAAGCAATTTGATCGGAAGGCAACTTCTTTTATTCACTAATAATTCAAAGTAGGCTTACATCGGATTTTATTGATAGACAATTTGCGCCATTCGTGGCGGCTTCATATCAAACATGATACTTCTTCAAGTGTTCACCACTGAAGGAATGCTTCAACGTCTTGCCTTCGAGATCCTCTAACTTGTATGCATTGGGCACTGGCATCCCCACGATCTTGTAGGGTCCTTCCCATTTTGGTGACAGCTTGTTGATCTGATCTTGATGAACAAACTCGTTCCTCCGCCAGACAAGTTCTCCCACGAAGAATTGTCGGGACCTGACACGCCGAATATAATACCGGGCTGTTGCCAAACGCATCCGGGCCTGGACTTCATCAGCCTTCCACCTCTTCTCCTCGAGTAGGTCTAAATCCAGACGTCTCATTTCCTCATTTGATAGAGGCTCGTAGTATTTCGCGCGATGGGACGCCACCGCTATTTCCACGGGAGCAACTGCCTCCGTGCCATAAACCAGGCCAAACGGAGTTTCTCCTGTTGATTGCTTGGGTGTTGTTCTCACAGCCCATAGCACATTCTCGAGCTCAACCAGCCAATGGCCCTGCAAGGCATAGACTCTCTTCTTCAAGCCATCCATCACGATCTTGTTGGCTGACTCTACCTGGCCATTGGTCTGGGCGTGGCGGACTGAAGCGGTCCGATGCTCAATGTTTAATCCTTCCAAGTACTCCTTCAACTGTGCCCCATTGAACGGTGGGCCGTTGTCGCTGATCAGCACTCGCGGGACCCCATACCGGGATATGATCTGAGTCTGAAGGAACTTGAGGATCTGCTGCCCCGTCGTTCTAGCCAATGCTTTGGCCTCTATCCACTTTGAGAAGTAGTCAATAGCCACGAGTAAGTACTTGCACTGACCTCTCGCTTGGGGTAGTGGTCCCACCAAGTCAATTCCCCATTGCGCAAAGGGCCATGCACTTCTGATGGGCATTAGGTCTGCGGCGGGAGCCACGATATTTGGGGCGTACCTCTGGCATGCATCACAGGATCGGACCATCGCGGTCGCTTCTTTGTTCATCGAGGGCCAGTAGTAGCCTAAGTTCAATGCTTTCCTTACTAGAGATCGGGCCCCTTCATGGCAGGCCGCGACTCCTTCGTGGAGCTCCCTCAGGATCCGATTTGTATCAGGCTCTGCTACGCATTTTAAGAAAGGTTTTACGTACCCTTTTTTGTATAATTGGTTGTCCACCATCGCGTAGTTATCTGCAATCCGCCGCAACCTGACGGCTGCCACTTTATCATCGGGGAGTACTCCCGTAGTCAGGTACGTGACCATCGGGGTCATCCAAGTGGGCTTCTCCTCTTCTTCCGATCCTGTCCCAACAGCACAGACCTCCACCGGGTCGATGTTTGAGATAATCACCCTCTCTAGGAAATGCACCTTCCGATTCTCCTCGGGGGCCACTCCCAGAGCGAACTTGCTCAAGGCATCTGCTTCCGCGTTTTCTTCCCTCGGGATCGCCTCGATATCAAAACTTTTGAAGCTTCCCTTCAAAGTCTGCACCTCGTGCAAATATTTCTTCATCGTCGGGCTCTTAGCTTCATAGTTCCCCTGGACTTGATTTACAACCAAGCTAGCATCGCACTTCACTTTTAAATGATCGACCCCCGTACCCTTGGCAATCTTGAGGCCCGTGATAAGAGCCTCGTACTCCGCTTCGTTATTGGTGGCTTTGAATGTCAACGCCAGGGCATATCGTAAAGGCTCGCCTCCGCCGGGCGGTATCAATACGAATCCTGCCCCCGAGCCTTCTACACCCGATGAACCATCAGTGTACATCTCCCACGTATTCTCCTCATTTGGCTGTTCTGGCTGCTGTTCTGTTGTCGGGACTTCTTCCATGGCTGCCCCCTCTGCGGGACCCGTTACTTCCAGATCGGGTGCCGTAGACTCAGCTATAAAATCTGCCAATGCCTGGCCTTTGATAGCGGTTCTCGGAGCGAAATGAATGCGGAACTCTGTCAGCTCGATGGCCCATTTTACCAATCTCCCCGACGCCTCCGGTCGGTTCAAAAAATGTTTCAAGGGCTGATTAGTCAATACCGTGACTTCATGGGCATGGAAGTAAGGTCGCAGTTTTCGGGCAGCAATAATCAACGCGAAGAGATACTTCTCAATAGCGGGATAATTTATTTCAGACTTGGCAAATGCCTTGCTTACATAATAGATCGGGACTTGGTTGCCCTTGACAATCTTAATCAAAACAGAACTAACAGCCACATCAGAAACAGCCAAATAGAGATAGAGCGGCTCGCCTGGAACTGGTTTCGCCAACGGCGGAAGGGTGCGGAGGTGCTGCTTTAGTGCCTGGAACGCCTCCTCACACTTGTCGGTCCACTCGAACTTCTTGTTGGCCCTCAGCACATCAAAAAATGGCATAGCTCGATCACTCGCCTTGGATAGAAAACGATTCATCGCGGCCAACCGGCCATTCAGTACCTGGACCTCTCGATGATTCTTCGGGGACTGCATCTCCTCTATTGCTCGCAGCTTCTCGGGGTTCACCTCGATTCCTCTCTGGCTTACCATGAACCCTAGGAACTTCCCCGAGTTCACCCCAAAAGCGCATTTGTCGGGGTTCAGCCGAACCTGATGAAACTTCATCCGCTCAAATGCTGCCGCCAAATTCTGGACATGGTCTCCTGCCTGTCGGGACTTCACCAGCATGTCGTCCACATATGCCTCCATGGTTTTCCCTAGCATGTCCCCGAACAACTTGTTCACCATCCGCTGGTAAGTTGCTCCGGTATTGATCAATCCGAAGGGCATCACGTCATAATGGTAGACATCACTGTCGGCATAGAAGGCCGTATGGGGGGCATCATCCTTTGCCATCTTAATCTGGTTGTACCCAGAGTACGCATCCATGAAGCTCAGCAGCTCATGTCCCGATGTAGCATCCACCAGCTGGTCAATCCTTGGAAGCGGGTAGCAGTCCTTCGGGCAGGCTTTGTTTAAGTCGCGGAAGTCGACACACATTCGCCACTTTCCATTACTCTTTCGCACCAGCACTGGGTTAGCCACCCAAGTCTGGAATCGGAGCTCCTTGATGAATCCAGCATCGAGCAGTCTGCCCACCTCCTACTGGATCGCGATCCTCTTGTCCGCGCCCATCGGACGCCTTCTCTGCGCGATAGGCTTGATTGCGGGGTCTATCTTCAGCTCGTGCACTATCACGTCAGGGCTGATTCCTGGCATATCACTCGGGGACCAGGCAAACAACTCCTTGAACTCCTTCAAGAGCTCAATCAACTCTCGGGCTCTTTCCTCCGACAAAGCAGAACCGATCTTCACCTTCCTCTGAGGCCCATCGATCTCCACTTCCTTCAAATCCTCCATGGGGGCGGGACGCCCATACTCCTCTCGAGGATCGGTATCAGTTTGAAGGACAGTCATGGCCTCCCTTCTTCTCCGTCGGGTGGCGTTAACATAGCATTTTCGAGATGCCACCTGGTCGCCCTTGACCTCTCCAACCCCATTGTCAGTCGGGAACTTCATCTTCTGGTGGACCGTCGAGGCGACTGCCATGAGAGGGTTGATAGTGGTCCTCCCGATGATCGCGTTATATGCCCCCGCAGACTCTACCACGACAAAATCTACGTTTCGCCTCTCCATCTTCCAGCCACTACCAAACTCAACTGGTAAAGTAATCATTCCCAATGGGTAGGAAGTGGAACCAGAGAATCCCACCATCGGGAAGTCCACCTGCGTCAGATCCTTCTTCGTCTTTCCCATGGCTTCCAGAGCATCCATGAAAAGAATATCGGAGGAGCTCCCTCCATCTATCAGGATCCGCTTCATCTCGAATCCATCCACATCCAGAGTCACGACCAGGGCGTCGTCATGAGGGCTCTCCACGCCAACTAAATCCTTCGCTGAAAAAGAAATCTCCATCTCCTCTTTCAGGGTCCACGACCGGGACCTTTTCCCCAATACCACCGCGGCAGATATGCGCGAGGCATAATTTTCTCTGGAAGCGGAGGTATCACCTCCCGCTGCCATTCCTCCATGGATGACATTGATAGTTCCCCGCCTCTCCTTGCGGGCACCTGATCCTGAGGCTTCCTGCTCCACCTTCTTCTTCTTCGGGGATCTGTCACGGGATTTCGAACGGGAACGAGACCTACTTCTGGAACGAGATCGGCACCGTCCCTTCCCGACAAATTCCTTCAGCTTCCCCTTCTGGATCATCTTTTCAATCTCTTTCTTCAGCTCCCGACAATTTTCGGTGTCGTGACCATTGGCTCGATGATAACGACAGTAACGGTCCGGGCGGCCTCCCAGATATTCGCCCTCTTTCCTCGGGGGGTATCAAACGAGGCCTTGTCGCTCCATCACAGCTAGCACAGAAGCCATCGAGCTGTTGATGGGGGCGGCCCGACCCTCTCGATTGTCTTTCCCCGAGGGACGTTTGTCTTCTCTCCGGTCGGCACGACCTCGGTTTCTACTCCCCTCCGATTTGTCGCTTCTCTTGCGATCATCCGACAGCTTGGATGACGCCTTTCCTCTCCCCGACTTCGGGGGGTCCAGCTCTCCAGCAGCGATTTTTGACTCCTGGACATCAATTTGCTGCTTCACCCTCGCTTGCAGGGCCTCCATGCTCCATATAGCCTTCGCGGCCACACTATGCATTAGGTCAGAGCCGTATGGGGCACTTAGGTTCCTCAGGAAGGTGCGTATCATCTCTCCCTCCGAGATTTCTTCGTCGATTTCCGCGGCACTGGCAGTGAACCGTTGGTAATAGTACGCCAACGATTCGTCGGGCCTCTGCACCACCTGGGTTAAGGTCCTTACACTCTTCAAGAGGCGTCTCCGACCTTGATACTGCTTGATGAAGCGGTCGTGCATGTCGGCCCAGCACGTGATGCTTCCTGGTGGAAGGCTAAAGAACCAGGTCATGGCCCTCTCTCCTAGGGTTATCGGGAACAGCGAGCATATCAGATCTTCGTTTGAAGTCCTACCCATGCATGCCTGAACGTGTCTTTGCACATGGCGGACCGGGTCTCCTTCCCCATCATATGCCTCGATCGTCGGGATACCTATCCCTGGCGGGGCGACGGTGTCGATCAACCGCGGTACGAAAGGATGGCTGGACCGATCCCTCAGCTCCGACGTCATCTGCTTTTGGTCACCCATGTAAATGCTAACAATCTTCACCACCTGATCAGCGGTGAGGGGACCATTCAGGGGGATGGTCCTGTTCTGCACTGGTCCTGGGCCGTCAACCACGAACTTCTCTGACTGCATAGGTTCTTTACCCTTGTCCCGGGGCGGAACCTCCTGCACCTCCTGCCCTTCTGGGGCCACCCTTGGCGGGGGTGGCGGCAATTCCTCTTGCGGGGGCAACTCCTCCGCTCTCCTGGCAGCTTCTCTCTTATCTAGCAAGGCTTCCATGGCAGCCAAGAACATCGGCATGGCCTCCGCCACTGCCTTGGCCAACTCCGAGTTCGAAGACGACCCTTCTTCCCTTCGCGGGGCATCTCCAGCTCCAGGGCCCACCGGGTTTGGTGGAGCGTCATCCTCCCCCCTACGAGGGACCTCTTGCCTGTTCCTTCCAGCGTCTCGGACTGAGACCTCATCACCGTGTCCCCCTGTCTGAGAAAGGGCAGGGTTCTCACCTTGTTCAGCAGCACATTCCGGCAACGGGGAATTCACAGTTCCTGCGGGACGAGAACTGCCGGCCGGAACTTGCTTCTTCTTGCCACCACCGGCCATTGATCTGGTAGAGACTATCTTGACTTTTTGTCAATTCCCACAGACGGCGCCAATGTTGGATCACGGGCGAAGCTCTGTTACGTCCTTGACGGAATGATTGGACTCCTAAGCTCCGCGTGGTCCTGCAAAAGGGGATGGCCTGGGTGGTGACCCAGAATCCCTCTCCGATGCTTAAATGAGTATGGTGATCAATGTAGTGGTAAGCACAGTCTAAGCTCATCTCAGAATTAATCTTTTCTGGGGTAACTTCCTCCTTTATATAGGAGGAGAAGTCACCCAGAGTTACCTGAGGCCAAGCTTGGCCGTTATAGCCACGATTCCGTATATCTCGCCACGATTCCGTATATCTCGGGGGATTCCGTATATTTCGCCCCACGCTCCGCGTATCTTACCCATACTCCGTGTATCTCGGGCACGCCCTGCGTATCTCGGGGGAATTTATCTATTATCTTTAACCGTCTCCCACTACTCTATCTGGTAGGCGGGTTTCTCGGTCTTATCCTCTGATCCCAAGTCCCGACTCCTGTCGGGGACTCCGGAGTTGTCTCATTCTAGATCACCACCCAGGACCTTCAGTCTCTACGGGACAGGTCCAGCCTCTGCGGGGCTTTATTATCGGGGCCTTTACTAAGGCATATCGGGGCCTGCTCAGAGGCTTCTTATCGGGAGCATTCAGCTTCTATATCGGGACCGCCAAAGTCGGGACCCTTCGTGCTGGGCCTCTGGGCCTTCCAGGCTTTTCATGAGGCCCGCTGGGCCTACTCGCCGTCCAGTGGCTGTTAACGGGGCTAACGATTACATCGGAACCCATCAGTATCAATCAAATCATCAGCCACTAGCAGCATTGCCTTTAGAAACCAGAGCTTGAGCCTCCTCCGCCCTCAATATTTCGGCTGCTCCTCCTCAAGAGCCCGTACAGTTTTCGAATATCCTTCAACGGGTTGGTGTCCTTCCCAAACACAGAGGAGCTTGAATTCAGATTGGATGCTTCATCCTGTAACCGCTGCCCAATTCTGCCCGAGTGGCCTCCGTCTACTCTCAAGGTTGTGATAACCGATTTGAGAGCTCTGTTTGGAGAATTTCGGTGGCTGGTCATCAGCTCCTCTATCTCAACAGCGCTCAGCCTCGCGCCCCCTCGGATGATTTCCTCCACTTGAGGGAAGAGTATGTGCTCCGTAATCCCAAGCAGCTGTTCGCTAAGCTCTTGAAGGAGTTGAAGTCACAGAGTGGGAAATGGATGTGGACGTCGATTCTGCCTGGTCTCAGAATCGCCGGATCGACGTGGTCCTTGGAGTTCATTGTGAAAACCACCACTCTCTCCTCTCCACAGCAAGAGCTTACGATTCCGTCCATGAAGTTCAAAATTCCAGATAAACTGAGCTTTGTTTTCGCGCCCGAAGAACCGGTCCAGATCCTCGATCAGGATTATAGATTTGCTTGTTTTTTCGAGGAGGAGGAGCTGTAGATCCATGTCGTTAAAGATTCCGGTGAAGTCGATGTTGTAAACGTCGTAGGAGAGGAAATTGGCCATGGCGGCCACGAAGCTGGATTTTCCGGTTCCAGATGGACCGTACAGCAGGAAACTCCGCTTCCATACTCTGCCTAATCGGTGATAGTAATGCTTCAATTTGAGGAACGATTCGAGGTCGGACTTCACCTTGTTCTTGAGATCAGTCTCCATGGCTATTGTATCGAAAGTGGAGGCGTGCCTGAAATGGACCGATCTCCATCTCGATGTCCTGATTGGCGAATACTCTAAATTCATGTGTAGCTTCAGCTCCCGCTTCTTTTGATCAATCTCGTCGGAGACGACGTGGAGATGCTGGAGGTAAGGCTGGAGAATCCTCCTCTTGTCAACCTTCCTGATCTTTAGTACGAAGGTTCTAGTGGCTGAGCTGTGGTCGTTAATCCACAAAACTCGTACTCCAAGGAAGAAATCGTCTACGTTTTGGTTAGGGTCAAGGCGGAGGATGACGTCGTTGTGCTTCCGGCCGGTGAAGAGGTTGGTGGAGTCGACTTATTGAAGAGAAGGAAGATTGTTGAGGTAGACGGATACTTTGCGATAGAGGAGATTCTCTTGCACGTATTGGTTGAATTCAGGAACCTTGAAGATCTGATGCACGTGGAAAGAGTCCTCCAGAAATCT
This sequence comes from Clarkia xantiana subsp. parviflora, assembly GCA_036873135.1. Classification (NCBI taxonomy): domain Eukaryota; kingdom Viridiplantae; phylum Streptophyta; class Magnoliopsida; order Myrtales; family Onagraceae; genus Clarkia; species Clarkia xantiana. Next base: position 18,800,247 of record JAPTYO010000012.1, read on the forward strand.
TCGCCACTTGTTTACCGTGTACCTGAAGCCGGTCTTCTAGCAGAGGACTCGCAACAAAAACACCGCCGCCGGCGCTGAGAGCATCTGAAAGAATACCATCGCAGTCGCGAAGAATGGAGACGGCTCCTTCTCTGAACAGAAACCTGGGTGGTGAAAAGTTGCAGATGAGTTGTTATTCGGATTCACGTTATATAATGGAGAAACAGAGAACCACAAAGTAAACGTTATTCGTCTTGCTTATGCTATATATATATTCAGAGTTCAGCCTATTAATATATATATATACACTAGTTATTTTTGTGCTTTGCACATGTATATTTCAAAGATTGTTATTTATATAAGTTGTTAAAGTATAACTATGATAATTACATTTAATACTAGATATTTGCCCCGCGCAATGCGCGGGGTTCGATATTGTAATAAATGTATGTGATTATATTATTGATTACTATATATAGATGATGTTTGTAAATATTGCATATTAATTTTGTATGTGTTCTTAATTTATATATATTCCAACTTTTTTTTTATTGATTTAGTGACTATTAAATAATATAAGATGTTTCATTATTTATATATGAAAATGAAATAATTTAATATTTCTTATTATACTATTTTGTCGAAATTATTTAAAAAATTAATAAAAAAGTAAGAAAACAGAATACTTTCATTAAAAATGATTTTTACTTCCATATTTCACAAAAATTATAATACAATGAATGTTAATTTAGCACAACGTAAATAAAAACATATTAGTTTTCAATTTATATATATTTAAGTCAATTAAAATAATTTTATTTCTTAAAAATTATAAAAATATATATTCTTTAAAAGTTATGAATATTTAAAAGAAAAACATGTCAATTTAATCTTAAGTATATACATTAATAAAAGAAAAAATTGTTGCTGCTTTTTTTCTAAGTAATTCATATAAATCTATTATCTAGTATTACTGGGCCTCAACCTAAAACTCGCTTCTCTTGGACATAAAAGTTCAAAATGGAGCCATGCTAGAAGACCCTTCAAAAATCCAATTTTATATATAAACGAAAAAAAAGAAGATAAACTATGTATCTTATTGAATCATCTAATACATTATATATAACAATATAACAACTTCATATCTGCAATTGGTTATTTATATAATAATAAAATAATAACATAATATCTTCACTGCTTCCTCCATGCCTGTTATTATATAAAGGAGATCCATGGTCATGGCATCTGGGCACAACTCTAAATATCACTTAGTAGTATTTTAAGCACCGATTAAAAAGGCCGTCTAAAGCACCGATCAAAAAATATCCATTTCAGCATGAATTTCTATTGTTGTATGCATTGACAACATCATTCTCTTCAGACAAAGAGGTAAAAAAAAATACAAATTTTAGCTTATTAAAATTTTCAAACTAAAGGTGAATATTTAGTGATAATAGTTGGTTCCAATAAATACGTTCATATTAAAAGTTCAACATATACTAACAAAGTACTTCCAAAGTTACATAACCACTCATTATGCATGCTAAACCAATATGAAATGTACCTTCGACTATTAATTTCCTTCTATAACACACGGTGACAAATGTAAACAATTTCTTCAATCAAATTAAAGTTAAAGACGGTGTGGCATTAATGGAGATAGTAAAAAATAATAACAACAAAATGATTGTAAATACATAGGAGAAGGAAATTAGAGCATTATATGAGACAATGACACAAGGTTTTCTCATAAAAAGAGGAGTTAGAAGAGTTTTACAAAAACGTGCGTTACAAAGTGATGAACGTTACATTAGCAAATTTTAGCCAATCATATTGCTTTGTGGTGACGTGGCATTGTTTTAGAGCATAATAGCCTAAGTGTATCCAAATTATATTATATACTAGATATCTGGCCCCGTGCATTGCGCGGGGTTCGACATTTTTGTAATATCTACTTTTGAGTGTGTTATGTATAGGCTTTTTTTAATATTGTATATTATTTCAAACGTACAAATCTTAATTTATAATTTATGCATTATGATTTAATATACGTGCAAATTTAGATTCTCACTATTCATTTGTTTTTAATATCAATAGTTTTTAGTGTTATTTAATTTCGATTTGACGCATTTATTAGTTATAAAACTTAGTGAAACGTTAACTATTGATGAGAAAATAATCATCTTTTCAATCTCTTATAACATTAACTATTCTCCATTGGAAAATATTCATCTTAAAATTTTATTAAAATATACTTTTAAAAATTTTGCTAAGATTTTTTAAATATTTTTAACTACATTTACATGTGATATGGTAAATTAAATTAAGTCTTAGTTAACATAAATGACAAACTCTAGAAATTTTATTTTTTTCATTTATTTTGAAAACCAACTTTAAAAATGATTTAGTCCCTTATTTTAACATGATCAGTATTATAAAATTCAACACTAAGCAAAAAATAAAAAATAAAAAAAAAACAATTAGTCCTATGTTTACATAATTAAATAATTAGGAAAAAAAATTAAGATATAAACATTAAATTTTAATTAAAGATTTAAATTTTTCTTTCCAAAGAATTATAATGATATATATAGGGTGAAATTAAAAATAATACACACATATATATATATATATATAAAGCATTCTAAAAAATACTTAATCAATATCAAATTTGTAGCCTAAAATCTCAATTTATTACTTTAAGATCAATTAAAAATAACGTAAAGTTTAATTTTAAGAATTTATTGCTATTATTAAACCCATTTATTTACCAACCCTAATTTTGGACAACTTTATTTTTTACCTAATATTAAGACTGCCTGATCTCCTTCCATATTACTCTTCCACATTACTCTTCCTTTTATTTCCATCGGCCATCACCTAATTCAGTCATGTCATCTACCCTTTCAAAATTTGATTTTTCCATGACGATATTGGTGGTTTCAAGACTCTGCCTCAAATCCAATCTGCCGGAGGCTCGGGACTCCATGCCGCCGCCGGAGGTTTGGTCACAACAATTTCTCCGCCGATCTCTTACGAAGGCGAATTCTGGTTGCCGTCGAGATGTACTCCTCTGGTGAACTTGTATATTTGATCGATGATAGTACGATCTATGTAGTTGGAGTCGTATTTGAAGGACCAACGTCACTCGGGTAGCAACTATTTCTCTCCATATTTGATTTGCTGCTGCATTTCTTCTATTACTATACCCCAAATCTCGAGCTGAGTTGTTGTGTTTCTTGTAGTGGCGATGACGAAATCATAACAATAGAGCCGGCTGAGAGATAACTTCATCCCCTACACCCTCAACTTTGGCAAATAAACAATTGTTTTACCTGAACTTTTAATATTTATGTTTAATTTCTATGAGATCCATCCATATTGTTTTTATATTTCCGCATCTATTTATAGTTCACATAATGTTAGAGAATAGTAAGGGTCAAGCATTGCACTATGTGTAACTGAAATTGCCCATAAATTACTTATGTTTCATGTATAAATAAATTAATTACAGGTAACGGAAATCAATTAGATGATGAAACTCTCAAATGTTAGACGGTAAAAAAAGGGATAGAATAAATGACAATGAAACACTTAAATCTATGACAATAAAAGAAAAATGGGAACCAATAAGACTACTCCGTGATGACGTGGCAAACAAATAGCCTAATAAGTAACCTAGATTGTATCCAAATTATATATTATACTAGGCATTTGCCCCGCGCAACGCGCGGGGTTCGATATTTTATGTAATCATTGTTTAAATTTATATTTTATGTAATCACTGTATGTAGTGCTTTGAAAATATTGCACAATAGTATGTCATCTTAATAACGTAAACAATTAATATTCATTTATCATTTGAAAGGACCATATAGTGAACATGTAATAATCATTTTCTTTACTCAACCAATATATGTATCTTATTCTTCAATCATCTCGTAGTTAATAAGAAAAGACAGCAGCAAGCATGACTCTAATACCTTGTCAGTCATCCGCTAGGCGTTACCATATCATCATAGAAGGCTCGAAAAATCATATTTATCTAAGAATAACCACCGCTAGGGACGGAGAAGGCAATGCTTAATTCATCTATAGAAAAGGTACCACAACTAATAAGAAAGGAAACTTAATGGAAACTTAAGACTGAAGCTTCCCAATGATCACATGCCAAGGACCGAGTATACCTGCAGTTATTTCATTCAATTAGAAAACAATGAATTCATGGGTGAAGCTTTTTCTCTATGAAAAAATATTAATAACTATACCACGCGTGGATTGTGAAAATATGCTAAAAACACTATGAGAACAAAAGATTACCATCCACGTGCATATGAAAAATTATACTATATACCAGTTAGAAGTTGAAAATTTGTTGAATCTCTACTTCAAATTAAGATTCATGTAAAAACTTTGATATATGTAATCATCTTAGTCCTAGGAAAAGAATGAAAATGAATTTCCAACACTATATGTCTTATATATCAAACAAATACTGATAATTCTAAGTTACCTTAAGAAGAAACATAAATTTATCGACAACCGAGAAACCATAATAAAAAATAATGTAATTTTCCTTTCTACCTGTTCCTTTAGGCACATGCTAGAAATAAAAACGAAATTTCAAATTAATACTTTTAAAAAATGTAGAAAATAACACAATTTTAATTTTTTGCCGATTAGAGTTCAATTTTAAAGCTGCTAGTGATGAATGTGTCGGAATCCAGTCGAACAATTCTAAAACTGCTTATTCTGACACTACATGGAATAAGAGTTGTGTATTTCTGTTCTGATATTTCATTAGCATATGTCAAACCTTCAAGTTTCTATCAAGAAAGCAGTTACAGTTTGTGAATATGATCTAAATAAGAGTGGAGAATGGAAAGAAAAGAATAATGAAAAAAATAGGACAGATACTGGGAGTATACTCGATAATTACTTGAGATGCAACTGTACTTACCATGCATACCATTCTCCATAGAACCGCTCTCCCACCCCTCCTTTTTGTACGATCAACGTATAGAGTTTGCTTTATAAAAGCTTAAAAATGAAAACGAAACACAATCGATATCAATTACACTAACTAAGCTATTAGTAAAACATGTGAATATATAATAACATTTTTTTATAGATAACTTGTTATTAATAGTGGTTCTTAGCTAACTCACTTTTTTATTCGACTCATCAATAGTTGCATCGTCTTAAATCATCTCGTAGTCGAGAAGAAAAATAACACTTGAAATTGCAAAGAATTTACATTTATGCTAAACAATCAATATATGGATCAGCGAGTAAGGCTATCTTTTCATTCTCGAATTTTTAATTAAATTACCTGTAATATATGGTTAGTACATGTAGCTACAATCTCCTAATCAAGCAGTTCCTATTAAGCCAACACATACAATTCAATAAACCAGTTTGATTTTCAATACATATATTTCCGTCTTAGATTTTCTTGCATGTTTTAATCTAAAAGTTAAGTAATTGGAAACTATGTTCTTACCATATATTTGTGAATGGAAGATTGATTGTCATTTTTTGTATCGATCATGTCCCAGATATATCTTAGAGTTTGATGAATACATCTCTCTTAACGTCGCCACTACTGCTAATCGAAGAGCTTCCAGCATTTCCATATGTGATGCTAAATGGAATCAGATTGAAAACGTTATAATCATAATAATAACTTTGATTCCATATATTAATTATTAAAATATAAAAGATGCAAATTGTTGTACCTTAACACCGACTGTACACACCCAATAGTTTGAGAAGGGCGAGGGCGAGCAATGGCAAAACTTTTTTCAATTAGATTAACAATAAGTTTCTCCAACACCTGACAACAGCATAATCTAGCATATCAGAATCTTAAATACATAATAGGATATTAATAAATTGTGAAACATATATTTCTTATATTTCGTGCTTACTGCTTAGAGCTTAGCATAACATAGAGAACCTCTCACAATCTATATTTCCATAATTATTAAAAAGTACAACATCATCATAAATAAATAAATAAAAAAAGAAAAAAAAAGAGAGAGAGATGCAAACTTTATGTAATACCTCTAGCTCAAGAACCACAGACTGCACTAGATGCAACCTAAAACTGCCACGAAACATCCAAACAGTCCGAAAACAAAATAAGATAGTTAAACTTTATCATACTAAAAGCCAATGAAGGAATCAGTCTGAAGAACAAAGCTCCATCAATGAACATAAAATTAATTCATTTGAAATTCTAGCCATTGTACGAAATTAAGCACAAATGATCAACATGACATCTGGAATTTGAATCAAATGTAGACACGATGATTCTATACTACAATGCAAGTAACTAATCGATCGATGGAGAATCTAAAGGAGTAAGCCAAGGGAAGCAATACCTGAGAGGAAAGTGATTGAAATGAGCACAAATATGAACTTCAAAGCTAGAATACTTGACTTCTTCAACGTCTATTTCCTTGAGTCGGCGAAGAACTTCATGGTAAATATCAACTTCTCTCTCTACTCCATGTTTTAGTAGAATCGGTGTGTACTATTGCACTACTCTATTGCTTCAAAAATCTGAAAGATCTCCCATCAACATCAAGAAACTGGAGGAAGCAGCGGCGGTCTTTGCAATCTGACAGTTGAACTGCAAAAATCGAAAAAATATGTAACTGAACCTTTAATTTCCCCGAAACATCAATGCATGCAGCATAAATTGGGAAAACAGACAAATTTTAGGAAGCATCTGTGGAAATTGGAGGAAGCGCCTAGAAACAACTATTTAGAGAATCTATATAGAGGTACCGACCAGGAGCGCTCGGTTCTATGAAGTCACAGCAATGTTGAGTTCTGCATCCACAACAATGCCTTCAAATAGGATCTGTCAAATGGCAAGATCAAATTTTCCAGCAATCAATTGGCAGTTCATCTTCAACGGATGCGAAAAATTGGACAACGTCCGTAACGGAAGAGACCCCGCTAGAAGTAATGGAGGCGGAACCTTAACAGTCCCTTCAACCAAGAGTCACCGCTTGGAGTAACAGAGCGGAATTGTAACCGTTCCTTCAAGAGGAGGCACTGTTTGGAGAGAAAGAAACGGCATTTGAGAATGAAGCACCGTTTGGAGGAAGAAAAACAATTGAGGGTTTTAAGTGAAGCGCCAATTTTGGAGCAGCTTTGTGATAAGGGAAAAGTATGTAAAACATGCAACATGTTTGAAAAAAATGGTTTTATGGACCAATATGTTTTAAAACGTACAACATGTTTGAAAAAGATGGTTCTATGGACCCAAAATATTTTAAAATGTACAACAAGCTTACAAAAGATGGTAAAGTTACGTATCGTCCACTAGTCTCATTAAGTGAACACGTGCGGATCACGTTTTATTTTTTTTTAAAAAATATATTATTATTATCTATATCCACCCACTAATAATCATTGTTATGTATAAATTACTTTTTTGTTTTAATTATTGATATTTTTTTCTAAAAATGTGTTCCGCATGTGTCCACTTAATGAGACTATTGATAACAAGTTGACGGTATGTCATTTTAACATCTTTTGTAAGCTTATTGTACATTTTAATACATATTGGTCCATAAAACCATCTTTTTCAAACATGTTGTACATTTTAAAACATATTGGTCCATAAAACCATCTTTTTCAAACATGTTGCATGTTTTACATACTTTTCCCTTGTGATAATGGAACCAACCAGCAAAAAGCATTAAGGCCAGCTATTGCTATCGATACCATATTAAACCAAAAGCAAATGAACTCAAGGGCCACCTCTGAGAGTGAGATATTGTATTGTGTATTTATTATCGCCTTCATTGCTGCTCCTCCAGTAGATATTGATGGTATTCTTTGACGATCCAATTAGATTTAGATTAGGTGACATGGCACCCAATTAGCCTAGTTAATACCTAATTGCTTCTAAATTATATAATATATAGATAGATAGATAATAAGTCTATTTTTATCTAGTAACATGTATAGAATTTAGTGATCATTATGGAAAAAAAATCGAAGTTTTTGCATGATTGTCCCGTGATAGTTGGGACTTCATATATGTAATTAAACAGACAGCTTTTCTGAGTGTGTTTTTCAAATTCTGAGCCGCATACATACAAAACTTGCGACACTAAATATGTTGAATCGTTAATGCATCACATATCATATATTAAATCATAGTTTATAGCTACAACAGTTACGGATTTCTTCAGCTTATCGGCGTTTATAATTGTCCCAGTTTGATTCTATATCCAAAGGCCCTACTTTTTTTCATAGATTGTGTCAGATCGGTAAGATTTCGGTCTAAACTGGTTTGATAACAAAATTTAATAAAAAACGGAGGAAATAGGTTGTTTTAAACTTTAGAAGGTAGGTGACTTTTGGAAAGTATGCGTGAAACCTTTTGAAAGATAAGTGACTTTTGGGGGTGAGGACCCAACACAAATTATGTATATATATATATATATATATATATATATATATATATATATATATAGTGCAATGATCTTGTTTATTTATAATAATGATTAATAATAGTATAATAAAGCATTTTATTTATAAATTTTACTGTTTTATTGTTAATCTTTATGATTCTATTCCAATTTGGTATTGTTTTGGATGAATCTAAATCCATAGTATTAATTCTAGTCACATAGCTTAATAATTAAAAACTTATATTTAAATGATAAATTTATACAATTTGATTCAGAAGTCATCTAAGGTTACGTTTATATTTTTAATCAAATAATATAAATATAAAATACATTAACACTCCATAAATATAATATATATATATATATATATATATATATATATATATATATATATATATATATAATATAATATAAAAACTTATTACGATAAACTACATAAATAAAAGATATACACTAACACTATATAAAAACAATATATATAATATATAAAACTTATTTTTTTGGTTTAACGTCCAGCTCTTCATCCATTAACTAGAAGTCAGGAGTTGAATTCCCGCTAGTGATCATGAGAATATAGAGATATTTATGACCATCATTTTACCTTTTAACGGCTGACCCAGTGCGAATTGGGATTAGCTTAGGTCTGGAGAAAGCATCCTACGGGTGAGAGCCCCTGCTAGGGCCACCCCGTGGAAAATAAATATAATAATAATAATATCTAAACATAATATATAAAACATGTACTCACCAAAAATATATGAGCCTTGATAGACACTCCGACATTCGGAATGTCGATAACAGTGTAATAAATGCTAAATTCGATGGTATTTTTATCATAACACTCAGTCGGAACATCTCTGAATAGGCTTTTCGGAATGTGTATCTTTTTTAAATAATATATATAATATATATAAATAATTATAATATATAAATCTACATAAATATATATTATTATGGCTAATTCTTCTCTAAATATATGTACAATTTCTCATGGCTCTATGAGTATTACTATTCTTTTTTTTTTCACAATAAGAGATATTAATATGATAATGTTGTCATATAACACGTTTTTATCAATTTCAGATTTTGGCAACTCCATTCAATTTAACTCTATTTGACATGAGCCTTAACGATTCTAAGATATTACATATGTTAAATTATTAGTTTCAAATATATAATTTTTTATTATAACTATAGTTTTGTTATCATATTAAATATTCAATTACAAATTTATTTTGTTTGGATATGAGCATTGTCGATTCTTTGACGAGTATAATGCACCACACAAGTTAATTTCTTAATTTCAAATCTATAATTCTTTATTACAACTATAAGTTATGTTATCGGATTAACTAATCAATTGCAAATTCGTTTTGGGTTGGACGTGGTCATTGATGATTTTTAGTGTTAGCGGGGCGTATTTCGGTGTGTCGTGATGTGAATGCTACCAATGCATATGCGTTTATTATTCTACAAACCGAAGATCTGGCAGTAGTTCATCGTTGGGAGAATGTTCTTATCGAATCAGACGCCGAGTATATCATACGTCAAATACGCGTAGAGGTTGAGATAGATCGGAAACTCGAAAATATTATTCACACTATTCACCGAAGAGCGAGTTCAGTACCGGGAAATCATTGTGAATATATACGACGCAACGCAAACCGATGCGCCAATTGGATTGTTATTCATTCCAGAAAGAATACGTGTCAACTGAATTAGGTTTCATTACATCAATCTTCTCTTATTTCAATTTTATTGCTTGATTGTAATCTAGATTGATATTTGTTTACATTAATAATTTTCTTTAGAAAAAAATGACCTGCTCGCCACCCTTTATACCACGAAACCTTCCTCTTAAGAAAGTGGTATTAGCTGGCAACCTGCTTGTCACCTGCTTATGCCGACTCAGGACAGAAACTAACCGCCACTAAAGTTCGGTAATATCTCCCTATAAATAGGGGCTCACTTTCATTATTAGAGTTCTAAGTTCTATCATATACTTTACAACATTCTCTCGATATTCATTACTGACCTAAGATTCGGAGTGGAATCAGGAGCCCTCCCCACCCCTTTTCAGGTCCTCGCCTAGCACAAAGCCACCAAAGGAAACTAAGTACCTACGAGGTCAAGAAAGATACCTGAGTGAGCTAGCTCCCTGCGAGATTTCGAAATCCGTTACCCGAAGTTCTAGAGCCACGTCATTTTGATCCCAACACCTATGGACGTCCTTAGGGCGGGCATCGTGCATAATCTTCGGCTTTGATAGCACTCTGATGCAGTGTGATGGGATAGGAAGCGCAAAGATCGTTGATTCAAAGAATATCGAAAGTTTGACGAATGGTTGAGGAAAACATCGATTTGTTCATTAATAATTCAACTGAATGTAAACGACGGCTAGCAAAGTTTTAATACTAAAAACAAAACCCTAACGCTATGAAAAATTCAAAATTAATAACTAAATCCAAACAAAATCGAACTTGCAAAAAAGACCCGAAGAAACATCAAACTGCAATTTTGACCATCTAAATAAATGAATTTGGCCGAAAAATGTCAAACTCTATAGTTTACTATCAGTCTTGCTCAGGTTGTCGTTTTTGCATAAAAAACTATATTTGCACGTCAAAATCTGACACTTTGAAATCCCCCACATCAATAATCGAGCCAATTCCGATAATAATTTAAGAATAAAGCATTATTAGGAGAAAATAAACTTGTGTAACATAATATTATATCAACTCACAATTTAAAATAAAATTCCCGAAAGATCCTAGAGAATTGAGAAACTCAATTCTCTAGTAAAGGTGAGGATGAAACTGCACCAAATAAGAAATTGAAGACTGAATTTCATACCAGTGTGGAGGTGGAGGACCAATTACGTGATTTTGATTTGAATTTCTGTTTTATTTGGCCAACAGAAACCAGTCTCCAATTCTGTCCATCCATCCATCATCTTCGAGAAGTAGAAGTGTTGCGATCCTTCCATCCATTATCTCTTCTTCTTCTTCTTGCTCGTCTGTCTGTCTCACGAATAGTAGAGCAAAATCATGGCCGCCACACTCAGCTTACTAAGGCTCCCTTCTGTTCATTCTAAATCATCATCTCCGATCAACGGCATTCCCAGCTCCGACTCCAAGCTTCCTCTCAAACTCACCACCACCAAAACCATCAGTGCTTCCAAAATCAGCACCGCGTTCGATCTCCACCACTTCCTCCATGAAACCTCGCAACATCTCCGATCCGCTCCCTTCCCCGGACTTATCGCTGCCTCAACAGGACTGCCGTTCCTACTGGACGCAAAGGTAATTAGTACAGAAACCATCACCTCCAATAGATTTGATCTGATTTTGTTCCTCGTGACCTGAACCTCTCAACACTATCAGGAAGCCATGGCGGTCGGCGGTGAATTAGGAATTCTGGAGGGGAGGACATTCGCGCTGATACATCCAGTAGTGATGGGAGGGCTATTTGTGTACACTTTATGGGCGGGATATTTAGGGTGGCAGTGGCGGCGCGTGAGGACAGTCCAGAACGAGATCAACGAGCTCAAGAAGACGGTTAAGCCGCCAATCAACGCTCCGGCGGCTGTCGGCGTCTCCTCGGACGGTTCGAGTTCTCCGGCAGCAGCGGTTCCAACGCCGCCTCCTTCCGAAGTTGAGCTCAAGATTCAACAGCTCACTGAGGTAACAATCTCGATCGAATCGAAAACCTAAATCGCGTGGATCTATAAACCCTAACTTGGTGAATATAGGAGAGGAAGGAGCTAGTCAAAGGATCGTACAAAGACAGGCATTTCAATGCGGGATCGATACTGTTGGCGTTCGGGGTGCTTGAGTCGGTGGGAGGTGGACTCAACACTTGGATCCGGACAGGGAAGCTCTTCCCGGGGCCGCATTTGTTCGCCGGAGCCGGCATCACCGTGCTGTGGGCGGCGGCGGCGGCACTAGTGCCGGCAATGCAGAAGGGGAATGAAACCGCACGGAATCTGCACATTGCGCTCAACGCCTTGAATGTGGCCTTGTTTGTGTGGCAGATTCCCACTGGACTCGATATTGTTCTCAAGGTCTTTGAATTCACTAAATGGCCTTAAGTTTGTTGTATATATGCACCTGTGTGTATTATCATTATTTATTTTTTGGCAAAATGCATTTATTTACGTGTGTCAATGAGTTATCGGAATGATAAAAAGTCCGACACCTATGTTCCGATAAAGTCCGACATGTGTCTATAATAAATATGGGTCTGAATTTGACTTTAATTACAACTTGTGCCATTGTCTTTTAAGTCGAAACATCTCGGAGTGCCGTTTAAGATCGTATATCAATGCTCATAATTTATTTGGACAATGTTAGACAAATAGAGAAAATGTTATGCTTTATGTATGTATTCTTGTTCAATTGTGATGTCTTGTCTGTTTCTTAAAATGCAAAATTACAAATAGATAAATTATTAGTTACTTTTTTTCCGATAATATGCATATATTCGAAACTTAAACAATTACACAATATTCAGTGGGATAAACTCATATCATTTGCAAGCAACAGATGGGGTAAATCAACTCAATTACTCATGCATGACATATTTTTCGCTTGGTCCGTAATCCAGTTAGTACAATAATTTGCGTTTCTTAATTAAAACCGATGACTAGCTCATCAAATGGAAACCCTAAGTTCGTTTACGGATATTGTGGACTTAAATTGCGATCCTCCAGTTTGTTCGATATCCTTTTTTTAAAATAATAAATTTGAATAGCTTCTTTGGAGTAAAGATAACACATGTTTTCAACCCTTGTTTATAGCGAGATCAACTCCTTTAGCAATAGCAGCAACCTCCAGTTCCAAACTTGCGTGCTCCTCGCTTGGTCGACAGAAGCAGCCCAGTAGTACGAGCTAAGCCTATAACTCCACCTCACCTAGCTTGGCCGTCACCTTTATGAAGCCCCTCCCCTAAAGGGTGCATTCCATTGCGGTCCTAATATCAGGAGTTCTCCTAGGGTTTGGCACGTCATGATCATGTAATCATGTCCGACATTTTTCTTTCCATATCGCCAACACACCAACCCAATCAGTGACCATCTCTACCTCCTTTATTTTTTACTTGCTAGCCAAGCCACTCAACAATAGAACTGGCTTTAATCTCCTCTGCTCGAATCGACATTAGTTACTTAATAGGTCTTTGCTACAATATGTTTGACTATTGATCTTTGCTACAACGTTTATTTTTACTTTTGGTATAATATGTTTAGAACTTATACAGTTTTGGTGCATTCATTATTCAACTGTTAACGTTGACAATTAAATAGTCACGTAACTAGCTCTGAATTTTTATTTCGTTCTGTTTAGTCCCTAATTTTGTTCCAATCGAACTCTTGACTCGATTGACCTAGCCCAGGTCGAGTCCATGACTAGGTCCGACCATGGTTAGAGTAGACTAAAGGTTAGGTGATCTTAACCATGATCGGACCTAGCCATAGGCTCGACTCAGACTTGGTCAATCGAGCAAAGGGGTTCGATTGGAACAAGTTTAGAGAGTAAATTATGCCAAAAAAAAAAGTTAGTGATATAAATTGCAGGACTAAACTTCACAAAAAAAAAAATATTGGGCTAGTCACGTGACTATTTAACGGTCAACATTAACAGTTTACTAATGGATGCACACAAAAAACACAATTTCCAAACGTATTGCAACAATATTATAAAAATAAAAAAAAAGCATCAAGTAAATGTAGAGACATTAATCGGTCTTCCATTTCCCTTTACGTTGTTACCCAATTTTAAAATAAAATTAATTGCTAAAATACCTTCGGACTTTTGAAGTTGTTTCACTTGAGTCCAAATTGGGCCTGCAACAATTAATTTCATCCAACTGTTACTTTTTTTTTTTTAAGAACAATAATATACTTCCTCCCTACTGATAGAGATAGAGCAGTATAATTCAAATCAATAGAAAAAAAACACTCAAACATAAAGTGTTTCTACTCTCCAATTACTACAACCGGCTAGTAGTGTATAGTTTTTAAGATAATTGTAGTATCAAGGACATCAATTTTGGCTAAATTCCTCACTCACTTTGAAATTGTATCAACAACTAGCACGGTGAAATAAGTTGGTCATTTGCATTCTGATTAATAAAAAACCAACTCCTCTTCTTCTTGTATTCTATCATTCCAATTCCTCCAAACCCTAAATCCGATGATGAATGTAGCCCCTCCCCTGTAAAATCGAACTTATTCCCTCCCTCCCTCCAAACAGAACACAACACTGGGAATGACAGAATCAATCAATCTAGTATGGTCGATATCTTCTGTTGCGGCTGCCTTCTTCACTGCCATTGCCACTTCCACTGCTACTCCCTCGTCCATTATTCCTGTCGGTTCTTCGAGATGGCCGTGGATGTGGTGGCGCCATCTGTACTCCAGGTTGCTGTCTGCATGCATAACCCCAATGTCAAAAACTCAGCAAAAAGGTGTTTGAAACAGCGGTTTTTTGCATAAACTTAACATTAGATGACATGGTAACTTACAGGACATAGCCAATACGACCATCCGGTAGAACCATAGGAACCATTTGCATCCCAGAAGGCATCGGCCCCCTCCCGTATATCATTGGCTGTTTCAACATCATATATATATATATAGCATTTACACATTTTATTATCACGTACAGCAAACCCAAAAAAACAAAGACTCAAATGCAAGATCTGCTCTACCTGTTGATAACTTGGAGAAACGCCGTATCCCGACCCAAATGGATTACCGACTAATCCACCACCATATCCAGGGTAAGCAAGTTGGCCCGGGTGGAGCCCACTGTTGTCTGATTTCTTATCGCCCTGCGGCTTAGCAAGAACAACATCCAATGCTTGTCCTGAAGTTGATGTCCAGTTAATTATGACTTTGGAATTTCTTGATAGACTCAAAACTATTTTTGAGAAATACTTACCATCGATCTCATATCTTTCGGAATCTTTGACAGCCTTTAATGCACTTGACCTCTCTGCAAAGTGGACGAATCCAAAATCCCTCTTGCTGCTTCCAGATTTGGAGGGAGGCATGACCACTTTGGTAACCTCTCCATGCCTCTGAAACAGCTCCTTCAGTTGTTCTGTTGACGTGTTCTCCGGAATGTTCTTTATATACAGAGCTTTGACCTGCTAAACCCCCAAGGAACAGGTTATTCAAATATCAGTTCAGTATGAAGCAATGCGAGGCAAAAGCAAAACAAAATGTTTTAACATATATCACTACATTCTGATCAACAAATTTTTCTGGATACGCACGGTCCAACTTGATCGTATGATTCTAAGGAGGACAGCGACCTCCATCTCATTTGCAGAGAGACTTATGAACAATTCATCATGACAAACATAACCCAGTATGCAAAAAATAGAATGCAGCTTTACCTCTGAAGAACCTTAAGGTACAAACGAAAGAGCATAGTGCAGAAAGTAACAAGTTTATATAAAGATGATTTTTTAAGGTTATATATATGGGTCGAGGTGAGAATTTACCTCAATATAATAACAAATATATCTTCAATTTTGAAGTCCACCAGTTAAGGAAACCAATAAGTGCAAACATAAGACAACTAGAATCATATACTCGACTCTATACAGCCTTGGAATTTTACTAAGTTTTTAAGAGACAATTGTAAAGGGAAATGGAAGCTCAAATCCTGTTAAGAATATCTTATATATAAGCACATTGTTTGAGGATTTTCTAGACATAGACATAACTTCTTTATGAACTACAATTATTTACATCCTTATCTTTGGGTGCAATCAAGCCAATAGCATATCACTCCAATGCTAATTCAGCTTTCTCCAAGTACTATATGAATCTCTACGAGTTTGTTAAACCTGTTTGATCCGTGTAGAAGCCGAACTTGACCAAATGCATAGAAGTATCCACATTAGACATTTAACTCAGCAAAAAGCTTTTGAAAATGTGTATCTGAGTAGCCTCTCAACTTTTTCAGTAATATAAAAGAGCGATGATCATCTATCTATACGCACAGGTCAATATCAGTCTCTAATAGACCATTGAAATGGAAATTATTATAAAATTTAAAAAGACAAGAATCCATGTTGAAAATCTGGTATCCCTTCAACATATATATCACTTATGCATACTAGAGTGTGCTTGTCAGTAAATAACCACAAGATAAGATATATCTCAAGCTCTAGCAACTGTTCAACATATATCACATATGCATACCAGAGTGCGCTTATCCCTAAACCTCTACAAATTCTTCGTAATTAAAAAGTGGAGATTCAAATACTACCAAAGAGTAGCTATTCCTCAACTAGCCCAATCATTAAAAAGTAAAACTTATTTATTTTTTCAACAAAGCAACATCAGGATCACTTTCGTTAATCCATAAAGTGAAGTTCCGCTCCACAACAATCAAACATCAACAAATATCTCCATAAAATTCAGATTATTTCCTAATTTGCTTGCACAATGCAGCAAAAAAGACCTTGCACAGTTTCCTCTCTCTGTAGACAAGTGGTTGTGAAGAAATAGAATAGCTGCCAAAAGAACTTAATGAAATAGAACCAACTGGAAGCTTTCAATGTATAAAATTTCCCTTAAACCACCATGATCATAATTTAAAATTGCTGTTTTAATACATTCGAGGCATAAAAAAAATGTAAAATTTACTAGCATAATTAATTGGTTCATTTGTTTAAAGTAAAGGTTAGAAGCGAGAATCAACCAAGCATCATTCAGATCAAATACCTGTGATGCAGCAGACTGATCTGGTGCACTCTTGGGGTCAGCCCAGGTAACAGTTGGGGTATGGCCATCAAGTTTAAAGTTAGGACTTGACATTTTTTGCCTTGAATACTCGGCACATGCATTATTATAGTACAAAACAAAAGCAAATCCACGGTTCCGACTTGGAATTTGAGGATCCTGCACTCCACAGAAAAGAGAAAAAAACAAAATTAACCAAGGAATGAGCACTACAAGTTGTACAGATTGGAGCTGTTGGTTCAACTCATTTTCTCGAGATTTAGCACACGTTGTGCACTAGCTTAGTTTGGTTGTTTTACGTTCTGTTTCCTGTTGTTTCTGTTTCAGCATATAGTAGCTTCTGTAATTTTGGGTTTTCTTAATGAATTGTGTCTCATTAGCCCACACAAAAAAGCACAACAACTCCTTTATAATCACTACACCTTTATAAGCTCAATGTTGTCCACTCCAGGTCCAACCTCCTCAATTGCTTTTCTAAATTCATCATCCTTCAAAATCTTAGGAATATTCCCAATAAATAACCTATTTTTACTTTCAGCTGGAGAGCATCTCAATGTTTTACCCTGAAATCACGAAACATAGAAAATTAAAGGAAGTCTGGACATGCTTAAAGATGAAAGGCTTTTTAGATATAGAAAAGAGCCATTGAAATGACCTTAAACTCCTTGCTATGCAGTTCCTCGATAGCCTTCTGAGCTAATTCCTCTGTTTTAAAAGCAACAAAAGCATATCCTTTGCTTTCACCAGTGCCCTTGTCCTTCACTAGCCTCACCTATTGGTCATTTTAACCAGAAACAGATAGTCAAAAGCAAGTTCAATGATAAAACATTAGCAGATATAGCTCGAAATTCTAACCTCAAACACTTCTCCAATTGGTTCACACAAGTCTCTCAAATCTTCTTCGATAACATCCCGAGGGAGACCTCCAATGAAGACTTCGGATCCATGAGGAGGAAGAGAAAGAAGTTGAGCATACTTTTCTCTGTCCTCATCACTCAATGAAGCAACAGGCCTCTCCTCCACATCCTCCACCACATGATTTGTTGTAGGGCTCCCGTTCGGTGACAATTCCTGTTCACTAGCCTCAGCTTTGGAGTTCTCCTGTTCTTCATCTTGATTCCCGTTGGATCCTCCATCACCATCTACATCTACATCCTCATCCAAATGTTCATCAACATCATCGTCAATTTCCTCCATGTAATTATCTTCATCAAGATCAACTCGCTCCTCGACTTCGGATCCCTCTGCCATGTTCGATTCACCTTCTAAGTTGTATCATCAAGAGCTGCACACAACAAATGAGGTTTTAAATAGCAACCACATGGAATTAAAATCACAAAATTTGTGCCGAGCGTTTAGTTAGGAGGTACAGTAACAAGTACAAAACAACATGTCCATGTCTGGGAAATTATATCCAAAACCAGAGTATAAATGTAATATGCAGACGTGTATATAGAATGCATATGTATATATATAAAAACTCAACAATTCAGATTGAATTGCAAAAAAACAATGAAATCGCGTACAAACAGAGAGACAATGAAACACATGAGCTTCAAACCTTTAGTGTCAATCATTGGACATCTTGTTCGGCCAACCTTGAGACCCTAAATTTGCAATATGTAATGAGCTTGTGACAACTATATTATGCGCGGTGATCTTAAAGGGGTTTTGTTTGAGGCTGTGGGTGCAAATCGAGTTAGGTGAGATGGGAGTATCTAATAATTTCTCGAAAAGATTTTCCAGTAAATAAGCAACGGAAATGTATTTACAAACACAAATTCTAAACCCTAACGCCACTAAAGATTCGCAAACGTAAAAGATGAGGAAATGATATGATCAAAAGTAGTCAATAGCACAGCAGAAAAGAAAACATTCGAAAAAATAAGCTAATAATCAACCAGAAAAGGGAGAAAATGAGAAAGGAACGGATAGAGACAAGGGATGGGGATTACGAAATCGATGTTTCGGTAATGGTATCGTCTCTCTCGTTCCCCTCTGCGGTTCTTATCAGCGTCAGCGTGGATTGGAGAAGCTCCGATTGATTGATTGAGATTCAGCTATCTCCTAAGCTAACAACAAAGCACTCACCTTCACCTTCTTCAGCTTCTTCACCTTTACCTTGTCTCTGAGTCAAATCGACAGTGCTCGGCTCACTAGCTCACAGCTCGTCTTCAAGGAGAGGGGCGATGAACCCAATGGCCAGAGGGAGATGCTGAGTCGAGGTAAAAGGCGAAGTGGAGCTTCTCTATCTCTCTGCTTCCTTCCCCCTTTTCCTTCGGTTTTGTTTAGGAAACCCCTTCCCTCGCCGACCGCGCGAGATGGATACTCTCTGGTTGTATGTGCTGTAGAACACAACGATAACTCATGGGCCTACGTCCGTTTCTATTGGGCCTGAAAAGCATAGTTCATGGGCTTAGATCCGTTCGGATTGGATCTCTATTGGGCCTATGCAGCTTGTCTTTCTCATACTTTTAAACCCGTAGGCAATAATAGGCATAGAGCATCACATGCTCCAACCCGAATATTGAGTTCTAAATATTTCTAGGAATGACCACCATTTTAGATACTTTGTTAAAAATATCATATTGCTAATTCAACACATTATCATATGCTTCATTATATAAATATAATATATTAACTTTGTCAATAAATCATAATGAGGCTTGAGACCATGACTCTGTTCAACAATACATTTGGGCACTATACTATGTACATTAAGATGTTTGATCAATTTTGCGTGATATTAACTATAAGCAAAGATAGAAGACAAAAAATGATCACATTTCTTTCTAACAAAAATAATTGGAGTAAATATGAGTGGATTAACATAATTAACTTCAGACACAAAATGTAATTAAAACATTGCATAGAATGGTAATTGTTCTTATTCTAAAGTAACTTTCACTAATTTTTTTTTTTCATTTAATGGTTTATTTTTATTTAATAATATATAAATTTATATATAAAGCGAATATCTAAATCTAAATAATATAAAAATAAGTTAGTTAAATAGATTGAGTGAAGATATAAATTGTTAATGATAAAAATATAATTAAAAAATAAAACGTAATGGTTGAAATATAGAAAATCGTAAGAATGAATAGGAACTTTTTTTGGCCAACGAATGAATAGGAACTTGATGTGTATAGTAGTTGTTCCTCTTATAAAATAATTACATAAGAAACCAAAAGATGGGAGGTTATCTTTATCTTACATCATATATATCTAATTAATAACTAAATTTAGAACCGATTTCAACAATACATGACTATACGTTAATGCAGCTAACCAAACTCTTAAAACAGAAGAGCTAGCAAAGCATTCATGTTGATTAGGAAACCATATCATTATTCCCTTGCCCTCGCCGATTCTCCTCGCACATCATGTCTTCGTCTCTTAAACTCGCATCGGCCGGAGAAGACGCCTGTTGGGCTGCGGCCTTGGGCGCTGATAACCTAGACGCGGACCTAGGTGGGCCCGTACCGTCTCTCGGCTTCTTTTTCTTTGTAGTTGGCCTCTTAGGTACTTGATCGGGATGTTGCTTCTTTCTCGGCGATTCCTGATCCACTTCTGAGTCCACAGACGTTGCCTCGGGAACATCCCTCCCCCCGAGCGATGTTCTTGAAGCCCGTCTAGATCGAGGCTGCTTCTCCGTCTTTGTCGGGGATTCATTGGCAGAAGTCGATGTACTAGTTATTGACTCGCGCTTTTTTGGTTTTGATACTTCTACAAGCAATTTGTACAATAATACTGTAGTAAATTTTGAGGTGTAACCAATGACCCAATTTATGATTTTAGGGTGTAAGATGAAAAAACATTTTGCACCTCTTAAAACCCTAAACTTGTAATGTAATTGGCGTATATAATAATATACGGTTAGTAATCAAATTTATATCCAATTACCAATTCAAATGTTGTCTTTAAATTGAGCATCCAATTGAATGTATTTTGTTACAATTCTTTCAATTTATATCTGAACTCATATTGGATACACATGAAAATGCCCCATATGATGGAAACATGCTCAGTTTTTTCCAGTTTGAAGGAAATTAAAACTGATGTAGCAATTTGCGCGAAAATTGAAAATTCGAATAGTCAATTTTAAAAAATTAAAGTTCGGGTAGCGAGTTTGAGATACCAATTTGGTTATAAATTAACCTAATAATATATGCATGCATGGCATTTACGTGTTTTTCGCAGCACACGATTGAATACACTCTGATTCATATCTAATTAAAAAAACATGATTGAGTTTAATTATGTAGAAAAAATAGGGTTAATAACTAAAATACTGTCAAATGTTTACCATATGTTAAAATTAGGTGTCTGAAGTTTGAAATGTTAAAATGGACTGTCTCAAGTTTCATTTTTGTTGAAATTTGGTGTCTTTGCACATCTTTTCATCTTCATTCAATCATTTTCATCAACCCACCCAACCACTCTTAATCCATCACTCTTTACTTTTCACAAAATCGTCAAATTTCACCCAAAAATTGAACATTAAAAAAAAGTTTCTAAAAGAGTGGTGTGGGGTCATTTTCCAAGGACAACAGAGCGAAATTTACTTGCGCGGATGTAGCCAACTTCTTAGATGACGGTCCTGGCATGATGACGAGAAGGGAGTGTGTATGGAAGCTCGAATTTGACAGTCGGTTTCGTCGGAATTGACTTCTCTAAAGTAATCACACCGAGACGTCACATTTTAACAAATTTGAAACCTTGGACACTTTAGTTTAACATTTGAAACTTCAAACACCTAATTTTAATATAGAGTAAACATTGAACAATTTTTAGTTATTAACCCTAGAAAATAAGATGTGCGTCTTAGCCATTTATAAGGTGATACATTTAACACATTTTTATATTTCAACAAATTACCTTCGGATGCAGACTCTCTACTACTTTGTCCTTCTCCATTTGCGGAGGGTGGTTTATAATCATTCATCTGCACATAACCATACGTAACATTATTAATCACAATTTCTGATAGTATCTTCCTTCTCATAATATATGTAGTAATATCTATAATATCAATAAAAAAATATAAAAAAAAACTTGCGAAACCAATGAAGGGACGTAGACATATTAGTACCCAACTAGGAGAATCAACCGAGGGTCCATCCCATCCGACATGAGCTACATGCTTTACATCTGTAGGTGCCCCAATCACGATATTCGGATCTTTTTCATTCTCTTCAAACAAATTTCATTTTTAACTTCATTAATTAGCTTCTTCATCATTATACATAATAATAATGACAATAAACAAATGATGTAATTTAAAGTAAAATATATATAAAAAAAAATTACCTATCTTTTGAGAAATGTACCTCAGGCCCTTGAGGAGGGCTTTCATCTTTGCTGCCATTGCCCCTTGAAAAAAAGATATGTATATATATATTCCACAAAGAGGAGATTATGCTAGAACCCGAAACATGACTCCGACCTTACAGAACCGAAGAAAAAAATGCACGCCATTTGGAAAATCCGAATACCATCAAGAGAAATTAAATTAGTGTCCTTGAAAAGGAAATGAAGGTTAAGATACAAGTATATGAAGAATTTGAAAACCCTAGCAAATTGTTTGTTTGATGATGAAGAAGAAATTAGTAGGAGTTTTTTTAGGAGCTAGCTTCAAGTTTTTGAATTCAGGGTTACGTAATGGTGAAATTGAATGGTCGTCAATGTTGGGTCTATTTGTAGGGCAAATAACTAAAACCAATAACTCATCGGGATTCTAGGATGGGCTGATGATGATGAGCCATGAGGTGAACGTACGTACCTAAACAACAAGAACAATAAAAGTCAAATTTTCAGGAACTATTTTTGGTGCGTTACATAATTCTTCTTAACAATATCTATTTTATACATACATTATATATCTTTATACCAATATAAGAAGTGAATGATGTCCTCACCCCCAATAGGTACCTTTTGAGTATTTTTCATTTTTTTATTACATTTAGTTTCTATAATTTTATACAATCGATAATTTAATTTTTATTATATTTGAGACATGTTTATTTATCTTTCTTACTATCACTAAAAATATTATTTAGTTAAATTTCGTTGTTTTTAAAAAGTTAATTAATTGGGATGTAACAAAATGTATTATTAACTTTTAAATCCAATATAGAGTCAACCTTAACATATGATATATAATCAAGTATAAACTTTAGAATTTAGTGATATAAAAAAAATGATGATTTAGTCCCTACTAAAATATTCATTTAGTTAAATTATATTAAGTTTTTTGCTAAAGTCACTTAACTGACATGTAACATTAATTATTATCAACTTTTCAATCCGCCAAATTACCAATCAAACCGAGTCACCCCCAAGTATGATTTGTACTCAATCCATGCAAATTTCGGATACATGTAATATATTTTTTTTACACGTAGATCAACCACTTGCTAAATCATAGAACATCTCAAAATGCGGGTCAAACATGGTTCTTGAAGTTTGACATCTTATAGATAACATGTTACTCATCTTCCAACATTTATGGTCTCGAACTATAAATTTAGTTATTTTGTTTGACAATTCAATTACATTGTGAAAATCCTAATTAGTAGTTAAAAATAACTGGGGTAAAGTCATGTATAAACTTTTATATTTTAGTGAATTAAACTTTTCTTTAGATATAAATCAATTTGTATTGGTATTATGCTATAAAATTGCGTGAAATGTATAATTACGTTTGTATAAATCAAACTGGTCCACCGATGACTCTAAGTGGCTAAGTGCGATTTTTACATTCCTTAAATTGATGAGTTAGATACAACTGAGTCGTCAATGACCCGCGTTATGCTCGACCCTACTCATTGACAGATTTAGTACCATAATTGAAACGGTAGTTAATTTTGTACTTAATCATCCTCTTTTATTTCTCATGTTTTGAATAACGTTGTGTCGTTCTTCTCTATCACATGAATTCATTTCTAGCAACACCTTAATTTGTCAAAGTATTATGATTAATTATAGATATTGTTATATTATAAAATTTAAGATAAATTATGTATTTTAAAATTTAGATGATCAATACGCGTGCAACGCACGCGTTAATAACTAGTATTTAATAAATAACAAAGTACCCGCCGTATTTGTCGTCTGCTGAGACAAATCTTTTTTCGTACAACATAATTTATATATACTATCATTGGGTTAAATCTTTATATATATAATTAAGAAGTAAGAAAACTAACTGATAATATATACATATATAAATTAACGGACTCAGCGAATCTTCAACTTGATCGCTGTGTTCGGTCCTTCAACTTGCGCTCCTAACCTCACGCTCGTCGTCCGAACCTGCACACAGGGGCAGTAACCAACACGGAGGGGTAGTGCCGGTTGAGCCCTCTCTGATGCTTAAATGAGAATTCTAGATAGAGAAAGCTAGAGAGAAGTCAGAACTTCTAACCCAATCTCAAGTGAATGTAAAGTATAAAATGGGTAGCCTAGGTCCCTATTTAAGGCAACCTTAGAACCGATCCCGGTTTTTGTACGGTTTGACGCCGGTTTAAAGGAAAGTGTGAACCGTCGTTTTGTTTGATCAAGATTGGCTATTAGAAAACTCCAACTTGGTGTGAGGACACAAGTGGGACACGCGCGCTGCAGACGACGATTCGGATCACGTCAGGTTCGGACGATCCTGGCGCGATCCGGGTTGTCTAGGGCAATCCGAAGGTCCAGTCCGGACGCGTGTGTCACGCGCCGGACTGTTTTAAACATCGGGAGCGTATTTTGTCTGTTTATGTGATTTTGACGTGTTTGCGAAGTCCGGAATGTAAATACGAACCTGAATTGGGCATATATCCACCACTTGCCCCCGAGTCAAGTAATTGCTTGACCCTTACTTGACTCTATTTTAAAATAGGATAAATATCCAATTTGGGTCCGATACTGACCTCAGTCGATGGTTTATTGTCGGTTGGGCACGCGGGCCTAGGTTTCGCCTAACTTTATTTTTCTTGGCGAGTATTTTGATATATGCTGACAAGATTAGTGTAACAGATATGCATATATACAACAGGCATATCCGACAAGTTATAAATTTATGTAATCATGTTCATGGATGCCGACATGCATAAGAATGTACTAATTACGAATGCGTTTTAGTAATGGATGTATCCGACACGCGCGTGACAAGTGCGGTAATAAGGATGTACATGATGCGATGACGTGTTATTGATACTAAAATCATGCAATTGATTATGTGATGACGAAAACATGGATCATGGTTTAAGATAAATAAATCATGGACATATAACACATGAGTGTGATTGCACATGTCGAGTCTAAAAATGACGTGTGTTGTAATAAGGATGTAAACACACTTAGTCATGCCACTAAGGACTTGTAGAAAATAGAGAGGGATTAAGGATTACCCATAGGAAGAAACACCATTAGTGGAAATAGGAGAGATAATATTCATAAATCTCCACACTTAATAGTTTTTAGGACCATTCTCATTTCTTGAAGGAGAAGGAACTTTGGTGTTGTAAGTTCAAGCATCAAGTCATTTTACATGACCGGAAACCATCACACTTTCCACGGCAAGGTCACCGGGGATGGGAAGAGGAGGCCACTGCGCAGCACACGACAGCATGGACGGCGGCGCTGACTGGGAGCGGTGGCACGTGCAGCACACGGCGGTGGCTGAATTTTCCGACGACCTTTGTGTTGGATTACGGGGACGTAATACTACAGAATGCTAAACTTGTACTAGCAAGAAATCTAATCTACGCAGCGGAATTAGTACACATACCTTTTAGCTTTCCTGCCCAAGAACGATGTGGAGGGAGTTCTGATCCTCCGGTCGGAACCACGGGCAAGTTCTTCGTTAGAAGAAGTCCCACGCGATGTAGCTCCACAACAAGACCTCTGATCGATTCTTCAACGGAGATGGAACCTCATACCAGATGTGATGGTGCCGAAATTTAACTAAGGGAAACAAGTGTTCTCAATGGAGATCCTTGTTATTATAAATGAGTGAATAAACCCTTAGCATACACCCCTATATATAGTATTGGTGGAGTTGCCAAAAGGCAACTCCAACCAATGTGGTATAGGTGGCCGGCCGAATTGCATGTATAAGGGGGAGGCCCAAATTTTGGGTCTCCCTTGTCAATTACTAATTGGATTTGGCCTAATTAGCCCAGATTGACAATTACCTAATTAACTTAGGTAATTCCCTTAATTAACGGGCTCCTATTACGGCGCCACGTCACCAAATGCTAACAGCTCCCGCTCGCCGGAATGAGAGGATGCTCGTTAATCTATACGGTTACGCAATAGTATCAACATCTCAGTCTTCGTCTCCGTCTCCGAATAGTTCATACGAGGCTTGCCGTGCGACCGGCGGATACGACGGGCGTCGTGCTACTCATCTGTTAGGAGTATTGTAGCGCCTGCAGAACGTTGATTCCCTTTCATGAACCAAACCTGTTTGAAATAAAACTATGTACCGCACTGTATCCTTAGTCAACTGTTAATTCTCCAATTGCCCAGTTTTCCACAAATGAATACTTCTCCAGGGCATCCATACAAGTGTTCACAACCTTCAACTAATATCCGGTTGGCGGCCACCTAGTGAACACGAGAGTCGGTGAATTAAAGGTGAACTTGACCATCCCCATCGCTTATACCCTTAGTCTGACTCAACCGGTTTCCAAGACGTGGTCACTTGGCCGTTTTCTTTGGCACTACGCTCGTACGCCGGGAAGCGAGCATTGAGCCAGACCTTAGGTATAAGTTCTGAGTCCATGAGGATACTTTGGATGCCTCTTCATAGACATCTGGGATCAATCACACGCTCAAGGTGAAGAAGTATGCGCCCTTTGAATCACAAGGACTCTAGCTAGCACAACCGAGCATGACCCCGTGGTCGTATATGGCACGCGCAGTATGAAGCACGCGTCGATAGCACACCTGGTAAAGCCAGGGAAGGGATATGTCAATAATGCTATTACAGAATCTCTCATCTGGCCTTGAATGTGATATAGTGATGGACAAAGTCCAACTCGGCGATTTACAAAACGAAGATTAAGTCATGCTGTTAAGCGTGACAATGTTATCGTTTTGTTTAATCAGGTTTATCCCCCTGATTCTTAGCCAATCTTGTTATGGTAGAGGTCCATCTCTCCTTACAAGATGACCGTGACTGTGTGACGAGGCAAGGTTCACATTCAACATAATTTTGGTGGAAGAATTTTACTTCTTCCTACGATTTAGTTTATAGACCGTAAAATCCGATGTTGTTAATCATTATGACGTCGATAAATCATAAAATCAAATTACAATTCTTTTATTCAATTGAAACATAATTTCAAATGTCAAAATGTTATCACTTTTACAAGCCACGCAGTTTAAGCCCTACGTAATCCAAACAGTTTTACGTGCTTTTCAAAAATCTCCCTACGTAACGGCTTAGTTAAAGGGTCTGCGACCATATTGTCTGTAGGCAAGTATTTTAAAGCGATTATGGTGTCTTCCAGAACAGATTTAGCATAATTGTATTTCACATCAATGTGCTTTGTCCTACTATGGTACTTTGGATTCTTAACTGCCGCAATGGCCGCCTGACTGTCGGAGTACACCTTCACAGGTTTACTCTTCTTGTCGGTGCCAATTAATGCAGTAAGAAGCCTTTTCAGCCAGACCGCTTCTTGTGCGTTTTTGGAGAGGGCAACGAATTCTGATTCCATAGTGGAAAACGCGACACACGATTGCTTCTTGCTTACCCATGATATGGCAGCATTAGCAAGGAGGAAAACTCCTAATGTGGTGGACTTACGATCATCCGCATCGCCACCGTGGTCGGCGTCACTATAACCGGTCAATTCGAGTCGATCGCCCTTTAGATGTTGATAACTAGGATCTGAATGGAATCTTGCTACTAGGCCCACAGCGTAACAGATGTTTGGCTGAGTACAGAGCATGGCGTACATTAGACTCCCTACCATGCTCAGATACTCTGCATTCTTCATCTTTTCACGCTCTTGCTGGTTTTTCGGGCCATCACGCTTCGATAGTGCGCACCCGAACACAACTGGCGTATTCTGAATCTTTTCAACAGTTTGTTGATATATGATTCCTGAGATAGACATAATCTCCGGGCGGCACGATCTCGGGCAATTTTGATGCCTAAGATGTACGTGGCATCTCCCATGTCTTTCATCTCGAATGTTGATGCTAACCAGGACTTTGATTTATTCATGAAATTCATATCGTTCACAGCAATGAGTATATCATCCACGTATAGTGTTATGATGACATACTTAGACCCGGAGGTCTTAGTGTATACGCAGGGATCCTTGTGAAGATTCACGAATCCGTTTCCAACGATTTTCTCGTGGAATCTGCGATACTACTGCCGAGACGATTGTTTAAGACCGTATATACTATGTAGTTAAAGTCGAGTTTCTACGTAGAGACGGAAAAGGGAGGTAGAATCGGGTCGTAAACTCGAATCATAAAAACGTAAGTTTCTAAGTAACATGTTAAATTACTATTTAAATATGCATAAATACATATGTGCAAAAACATGTTAGTTGTGAATGTGCCCACTGATAGTTATATATATTATAAATATACTTTTTCATATCATATGTAGAATATTTAATATATATATATATATATATATATATATATATATATATATATTATATGTATAGGCTTGTGTATTATATGACATATGTGACATGTAAAAACATATTTCTTATTCACTTCTTTTGTTAAAATAAAATATTTTTCTATGCTGAATAATTGATTTAATTTAAATATACAAAATATATATTTTTATATGAATATTGAAAATTAATGTTGAACTTTAAGGAATTATACATAATATAAATTCACTCTTTATAAAAGTACAATAGTTAGTTGTTTGAGATTATTTACTGTTTTCCTTGTCGAGAAGAATAATAGAGGAGTTCATGTGGTGAATAAAGTGGCCTCCATGCTCTCGGTAGGAAACCCTTCTCTGTCCTCTGAAGAACAATCTGAGCTTGGCCGCAGTAACAAGAAGCTGAAGGACCACACTCAAGGAACTGGAATCTACTCGGAGATGGAAATGGAACCCTATCGAGGGACACCCATGGAAAACTCTATTGCTCAGGAAAGAATTGATCTTTCTCAAAAGATCTCATATAAAGCGAAATTGACAGGAGTGATTCCAGGTGCTTATGAGAAAGCATTTTATCAAGAGAATCAACTCTTTGACGATGTCGAAGAGGAAACTGATGAGTTCCCAGACGAAAAAAGCATAAAAGTTTTCTTCTCTCGTGAAGAGAAAATTGAGATGAGAAAAGAGCATTCACTTGATTTGATTATCAAGTTATTTGGTAAATCAGTGGAATTCAACTATCTGAAAAGAAAACTTCTCAGCCTTTGGAAACCATATGCTAGTATAGACATTATGGATCTGGGTTATGGCTTCTTTAAGGTTGCTTTTCAAACCAGAGAAGATCTCGATAAGGTTCTTCGAGATGGACCTTGGTTCATAAATTCTAGATTCCTCACCATGAGGTTATGGGAACCAAAGTTCCAGCCTTCAAAGGCAAAATTCACAGCTGTTGCTCTATGGGTTAGACTGCCAGGTCTCCCATCGGAGCTATACAAACAGAAATTCTTGGAGAAGATCGGAAACAAAATTGGCCCTTTACTAAAGATTGATCCCTCAACTATCAATGAAGAAAGAGGCAAATTTGCCCGTTTATGTATCCAAGTCAATCTCACAGAACCATTGCAGACTTTTCTTAGAATTGACAATCTTCGTGTTGACATTATCTACGAGGGTATCAACTCCTTGTGCTTTAACTGTGGGATACTTGGCCACAAAGAGAGTGCTTGTCCCTCTAAACCAAGTCCGGCTACAGAATTCTCTTCTCCGGATCCTCATTCCATGCAAGTTCGAACGGTTGATTCAACCACGGGGGAAGGAGACGAATCCATAGCTCAAGCTATTTTGGGGACGGACCAGATTATGTCCGAGCAAAAGGGAAATTTACCAAATTCGGAGCAACCTCATCGTGGTTATGGGCCTTGGATGGTGGTCTCTCACCGGAAAAAGCCATCGGAAAAAAGAAACAATCGGAGGCCACCGGTAACGGCTAGTATCAGAGAAACGGGGAAAAGCAAAGGACATGGTGACGTGAGCAGAACGGTCACTGACAATGACGAAGTCAGACTTGAGAGGAATGAACTGGGTCCAAAAAATTCAAAATGGGCCTTAAAAATTGAGAAAGATAAAGGCCCAATCATTGACAATACTTTCGGGTCTGTGAAAGAACCCCAGCACAAGAATCATAAGGAGAAATCTACAAGTCCTCTTACATCTCTTTCGAGAGGGAACTTTACTTTTCCCCAATTGCAAACTTTATTGAAGAACTCTTCAGAGAGGAAAATCAAAAATCAAATCGTCTCAAAGGAATTGGAAACTCCAGCGGTAGAGGTTGAGGTAACTCCTGTTCAAATAAGTAACACTATGGGCGACTCGACAAGAAAGTCAAGAGGGCGAAAAGATCCACAAAAAAGCTGTGTCGGAGAGGATTCAGTCAAATCTGCAGGAAGGACCGAAGGTAATAATGAATTAAGATCGTCAACACCTGAGTTAAGAATTTCCGACAATAGTGGAGAGGAGAGGAATTACATCCATTCGTCTGACCTAGTCCACTTCCGGAAGAGAAGTAGATCGCCGAGTAGGATTTTTGGGCTATCAACTTGTGGTCTAAGTTCTAATAGCAGACCCAATGAGAGTTTGACTACCGATAAATCAGATGTTACACATGGATTGGGGAGTTCTACCTCCACCACCCCTTATGAGTCCAAGGTAGACGATATTGAACTCAGAAGTTCAGATTTTGAGACAATTCACTTCGAAACTATGTCACATAATGGGAATAGGAGCGAAGAGAATTGTCATGGGGCTGATCAAGAGCAGAGGGAGTAATTTCTTCCTTTTTATTTTTAAAATTTAATTTATATTTATCATCTTTTATGAATTTTACCGAAGAAGAAAATATTGGTGTGTCTGATGTTTCCATAACCAGCATAATTGAACCTGCAAGGTTTCATATGAATGTACTCTTTTGGAATTGCAGAGGTTTAGGTAGTAATAGTGCTCTTAGCTCGGTGAATGATCTGATCCGTCGTCATCAACCAGACCTGGCAATTTTGACAGAAACCATGCTGAGTGGTGAGAGTATCAAGCGCCAAGCAAGCAAAGTCAATTTAGATAGCTTTAAAGTTGTAGATTCACGGGGGCTTAGTGGAGGAATTGCGCTTTTTTGGAATTCCAGGAAAGTCCACGTTAATATCCTTGGGACTAACCGAACAAGAAATTCACGCCATTATTGAGGTACCACAATCAAATTTTTCATGGATGATGTCTGCTGTTTATGCAAGTGTTAAACCAGATGAAAGATTAGTTCTCTGGAATAACCTTAAATCTGTTGCCATGTCTGTTAATTTGCCTTGGGTGGTGTTGGGAGATTTTAATGATGTTCTCTATCAGTATGAGAAAAAAGGTGGTACACCCATTGACCCTGACCGTGCTAGAAATTTTCAAGACATGTTGGATTGTTGTTCTTTATGTGATCTTGGTTAACATGGCTCAAATTTTACTTGGTCAAGAATGTGCAGAAATGGACATTTTGTTCAAGAAAGGTTAGATAGAGCTGTTGCCAATCCTGAGTGGCGCCTTAGATTCCCTAATGCTAAGGTTTTACACTTACCAAAAACAAAATCTGACCATTGCCCGCTTCTTCTCTCCTTGAATTCTAGAGTTCCCAAAAAATCCAATAGGCCTTTTCGTCTTGAAACTATGTGGATGGATCACCCAAATTTTAAAAATTTAGTTTCAAAAACTTGGGATGATGTACACAATAGTCATCAAGAGGCCACCCGTATTTTTCCTGATAGAGCTAGAATGTGGAATAGAGTCGTTTTTGGTAATGTCTTTGCTAAGAAGAGGAAACTTTTGGCTAGACTTGAAGGAATCCAAAAGAAACTAGAAGAAGGTCCAAATTCTTTTCTCTTGAATTTAGAAATCTCTCTTAAAAATGAGTTTGCCTCGGTTTTAAATCAAGAGGAAAAACTTTGGGCCATGAAATCTAGGACTAAGTGGATCTCTGATGGAGATAGGAATACAAAGTATTATCATGTTACCACTATTGTTAGAAGGAGTTATAGTAGGATAGAAGCTATTAGGGATGATAATGAAGCCTGGATTTATGAACCTAGTGAAGTTAAAAACCAATTTCAATCATTTTTCAAAACTTTATTTAGGTCCAATAAAATTCAGGTGGATCTGCATAGAAATCTTCCTTTAGCCCCTACGACTACTATCACTCCCTCTTTGATCAAGGCTCTTGAAATACCTATTTCTGATGAAGAGATTGTGAATGCGCTGCATTGTTTAAGTCCTTACAAATCCCCTGGACCTGATGGTCTGCACCCTATTTTCTACAAGAATAATTGGGATATTGTTGGTAAATCTGTGTGTGACATGATAAAATCTGTTTTTGCGGAGAAAAAACTTCCTTCTGGTCCGAATGATACATTTATTTGCCTGATTCCAAAAGTTGAAAAACCTGAAATGGTTAAGCAATTCAGACCTATTAGTCTTTGCAACACTTCTTATAAATTGATCACCAAAATCATTGTCAACAGAATTAGACCTTGTATGAAACAGCTCATTTCTCCTTTTCAAGCTAGTTTTATTCCTGGTAGAAGAGCTGTTGATAATGTGGTTATTCTAAGGGAAGTGTTAGACCTCATGAAAAGGAAAAAGGGTAATTCAGGTGTTATGGTGTTAAAACTTGACCTTGAAAAGGCCTATGACAGGTTGGAATGGGATTTTATTTTCAAAACTCTAATCCACTGTCAGTTTCCTAGGGATTTGATCTTTATGATCATGGAATGTGTGACTTCCACATCCATCTCTATTTTACTAAATGGTGGAAAACTTGATTCTTTTTTGCCTTCAAGAGGACTGAGACAAGGAGATCCGCTTTCGCCTTATCTTTTTATTTTATGTATGGATTATTTGAGTTTCTTGGTTGAGGAAAAGGTGAAAGAAGGACAATGGAAAACTATTAAGATTGCTAGTGGATCCCTGTCTTTTTCACACCTCATGTTCGCCGATGATCTCATCCTCATAGGAGAGGCAACAATGAGTAACTGTTTGGTTATGAAAAAAACTCTTGATACTTTTTGCTCCTTGTCGGGACAGAAAGTGAATTTTGAAAAATCGCAAGTTATTTTTTCAAAAAACTTGAATGTGGAGATCTCCAAGCAGTTGGCCTGTTTTTTAGGTCTGAAAAAAGTGGATTGTTTAAGCAATTACCTTGGTTTTCCTCTAGACCTTTCAAATAGAAACAAAAAGTCATTTGATTTCATTATTGACAAGGTTAAGTCAAAGTTGGCAGGGTGGAGGACCAAACTACTGTCTATGCCAGGTAGACATGTCTTGATTACATCTGTAATGGCTGCTATACCCTCTCACATTATGCAGTGTGCCTCTCTTCCTACTTCTACATGTGAGGAGCTTGATAAACTGAACAGAAATTTTCTTTGGGGTTCTACCGATGAGAAAAGGAAGATGCATGTCCTGAATTGGGATATTGTAAAATTGCCCAAAGAAAAGGGTGGTCTTGGACTACACTCCACAAGGGAGAGAAACCAAGCTATGTTGGCAAATTTTAATTGGAGGTGTAAAAATTCGAATGCTCCTTGGGCTCAAATTCTTAAATGCAGGTATGGAAGGTCACCATATGAAACTCCAAAGTCTAGATCTTGTAACCAAAAAGCTATCCAAGAGGGTGATAGAATTTTGGCGGAAGGAGCAGGTTGGATGATTGGCAATGGAGATAATATAAATGCTTGGTTTGATAAATGGGTTGGATCATCTAACTTACGGAGCTTAATACATGGTCCTTTGTTGGAAAGTGAATTAAACTTGAAAGTTAAGGATTTGATCACTGATTTTGGCACTTGGGATTTGTCGGTCCTATCTTTCCACTTTCCGGAGAGTATTATGGACCAAATTTGTGCTCTCCCCTTGAGTATGAACAGAACTAGAATGGACAAGCAAGTCTGGGTGGGATCTCCTTCGGGTATCCCCACGGTTGCAAATGTTCATAAGTATATTCAACAGAAGAGTGCTCAAAATATTGTTACCGGCTCTAGGAATTGGAATTGGGTTTGGGATTCTCCTACGCTCCCTAGAGTTCAAAGCTTTCTTTGGTTATGTAACCATGAAAGGATACCAACCGCACTTATGTTGAACAATAGAGGGCTTAATATTGATCCTACTTGCTCTTTGTGTGGCCAAGAAGTTGAGGATACTTCCCATGTACTTAGAGATTGTCATAGGGCAAGAAAGATTTGGTTGGGCATTGTTGTTCCATCTTGTGATCATGATTTTTTCTCTATGAACTTATCAATTTGGTTGTACAGTAATTGCAGGAACAACAACCTCCACTCATCAGGATTGAAGTGGAATTCACTTTTCTTCTCGGCTATTTGGTGGATCTGGAAGAATCGAAATTCCATCATATTCAATCAAAAAGAGATTGCTCCGAATCTCTCGAGTATTATTGTGGATTGGGCTCGGGAGGTCTCTTTAATCCTCCAGAAGCCAAGAACCTTGAAAGATAAAACTATTATCCAAGTTGGGTGGAAACCACCTCCCCAAGGATGGATAAAGTTGAACACAGATGGTTCATCAATTGGTAATCCTGGTCGTGCAGGAGCTGGTGGCGTCTTAAGAAACGAATTAGAAGGATGGGTAAAAGGATTCCAAAGGAGACTGGGAGTCACAAACAGTCTTGTGGCTGAAATTTGGGCAATTAGAGAAGGCTTAATGCTCGCAAAGGATTTGAACATAGTCTCTATCTATGTTGAATCTGATGCGCAAGAAGCCATCAATCTAATTGTACATGACATGAATGAGGATAGACAACTAATGCCTTTAATTTTTGATTGCAGGATGCTATTGAAATCATTTAGAAGATACAAGATTCGCCACAATTATCGAGAGGCTAACAAAGTAGCGGATCTACTTGCAAAGGATGCAACTAGTTTGGAGGAAATCTCAGTTACTTTGGTGGATCCTCCTCCAAGAGTTCTATTGACTATTTTGTATGATTCCTTCGGCCATATGGAGCCTAGAGATATTACATTGTAATTATTTGTAGTTTTTAGATAGTTCCCTAATTTACCAAAAAAAAAAAGTACAATAGTTAGTTATATCTTAAGTATACTAGTGATAAAGAACAGAGTATGATTAAATTATTATTTTTTCACTTTAATTTTAGTACTTAATTCTAACAAAACAAACTAGTGTTTAGTAGCTTTTATACTTGGGCTTGGGCCATTCTTCCAATTTGGCTAGAAATTAATAGAAAAAGAAGACAAGTTCACCATGTTTTGACCGACAGACACTTTAGAAGTGGAAACGTAGAAACGGACAAAAAACGCCGTTTTAAACGATTATACGTCTAAAATGTACGTTTTCATCCGAGTCAACAGAATTGCGAGTTTACTTGCGACTTAACTCGGTTTCGATTTTGGAGTTTGCAAACTTTGCATTCTTTGCCAGGAGTAATGAAACTCTCCGGCTGCTCCATATAGATCTCTTTCTCCAGTTCTACTTGGAGAGGTTTGGTCTTAATGTCCATTTGATGCATGCTCGAGTTCTAGACTTGCAGTCATGGGCAAGGAGACCCTGACTATGGTGTAACGCATAGTCGGTGAGTCCGTCTTTATCAAAGTTCACTCCGTGAATTTGGGTATATCCTTTCGCAATTATTCGAGTTTTGCACCACTCGAAATTTCCACCTGAAGTGAATTCTAAGATTTCACTTTCTAGTTCTGTGGTTAACAGATAAATCAACTAAAGACTAAAACTGAATTAGTTCTTATTTAGGCAATTTCATCCTCCATTGTTTTCCTCAATTCCCTCGTTTTGAGGTCCTTCCTTTGCTTGTTGAACCGTCACTGGTTCAAGAACGAACATCAAGATGTTTAACACATCTCGTTTGATGGGATACTTCTCGAAAGAAGTTCGTTGCCTTTGACTATGTCTAGACACGTTAATCCCATGTTTTAGTCTGATCGTTACTCCCACTCGGAATAATGCTTCTTATCGTTGCATTACTCCCACTGGGAACAATGATGGTTGAACTTACTTGGAATATCCTCTCGGTCTCGGGTTTTTACCTTCGAGATGTATTCATCGATCACTAGGATCTGGAACGAAGTTGGTTATTCCACTCCCACTAGGAAAAATGGGTAGTTGAAATAATTCATTAATATGATTATCAGGTCCGAATTGATTCGCATTTTGAAATTTAGTGATGATTATGTGTGAGGGGGAGTGAGGCCTCTCACTGGATTTATTATGAAGACGTTTCCATCATCATTGGATTATGTGTGAGGGGGAGTGAGGCCTCTCACTGGATTTATTATGAAGACGTTTCCATCATCATTTACCAAATCAATCACTTGGTAATTAACCCTTCATTAATTTAGACATTACATCACTCGAACACTCCTAAACTTTGTTATATTTTTTATTTGTGTGTTTAGTCTGTTTAGTTTAATTTTATTTATTTATTTTTAATCTCAAATGTGAAAAATAAATAGAAAAAGCATAGCATAATTAAGTGAATAGAGTACCAAAAGGGGTGATTAATTATATTATGTTATAATTCGTAACAGACCCAAATTCACGTTTTTAAAACGTAATTCGCCTTAGGTCAGATTTTAGGTCTGACATAGGAGTGTTACGGTTAAAATCTTTCCCAAGGCGGCGAGTTTCGACCTCGGATCACCCAATGGAACACAACTCGCTTTACCAGTTGGTCCAACCAACTTTGGGTCAAGTGTTCTTCCAAACAGAGAACCATCCATAAGAGATGAAAAAGAAAACCGAACCTCCCATGCTTCTTCATTAAATCAAATACGATTTCACAACTGTCCTAGTAAAACAATGCCTAAATTGGGCTTAACTTATATAATAATAAATAAACACAATAAAGAGTTTACTTTATTAGGCTCAGCCCAAATATCATTAAATTAAATCAGCTTTCCGCCTATCTATGCAGCAGCTAGCTTCAGCTTCTCTTGTCCGATAGTATGCTATTGTCAGAAAATACCACACCGACCGCTGTTTATCAGTAATAAGAGTATATATTAAGCCAGATGTTACAATTGGTCACGACCTTACTTGAACAGGATCTGTTCTATAGGCTCGTACCTCTTTGTCCTTGAGTTCTCAAGAGACAGGAACCTATGTCTGGTTGATGAATTATGCCGGGCTACCAGAGCGTGATTAACAGTGCAGCAGCCTTTCGGGGTTGTTTCCGCCGTAGATTATCGTTCTCAGCCGTCAATTCCGGCGGCTGCGGTGGTTGGTCGGCTGTCTGACAGACTCGTTTCTTTTCTTTTTTTGACTACAGCTTCTTCATGCGATGCTGGAATTTCTGAGCTAGCCACAAACGCTGTCGTTCCAGTAAAATGAAGAATATTTTGCTCAACCTACTTGCTCTGTGTTGAGCCAAAAGCCCATTGGTGTATGGCCGTATTAAAGTCCACTGGGCTTTTTGGTAATTGATATTTTGCAATTTTTTTTTTTGTAATTGTTTGTTTTTTACCGATTTTTTTGGAATTTTTTTTTTTGGCCAACCTTTTTGGTAATTGTTGGTTTGGTCATTAAACATCAATATATATATACAAATTTAAAGATATATTATTTTACTTGATTAAGTTAAAAATAATAATAATAATAAATGATAAATATCGGTGGATTTAAACTATAAAATGAATTAGAATGAATGAGAATGTCACAAAAATTTCCAATTTCCACTTTATCAAATAATATTTTATAATTTAAATCTCTATAAATAAATATTTATTTTCTTTGTTTGTAATATTATTTATTTTTTAGTACATAAATAAAAAATATATGAATAATATAATGACATTCGTTACGAAAGTAGAGAGGTAATAAAATAGGGAACTTGAGGATGATATTATTATGAGTAAATTTTTAAAATGTGAAATTTCTTGTGAAATTTTAATAGAAAGTAGGAAAGAGAAAGTAAATGAACAAATGTATTGGTGCTTGGTGTGGGCCCATTCCACTTTCTATAGAATTTTCATAGGGGCCCTTATATAGGGATTACATAGACTTGGAGAGGAAGTAAAATCAATATATGAAACGTCTAAATAAGGAAGATGATATATACACATTATATATTTTCAAATTGTGCACAAAATTCTAATAATATGGGTTAAATGGTCTTTTGATGTCATATGTTTGACCAAAATTGACTTTTGATATCAATTTTTTTTTAGACTTTAGGGGCATCCGCTAGTCAACCATCAAGTTTGACTGTTAAGTATTCATGTGCAAGTCACGTGACTTTCCTTAAGTTTCATTTTTGTTCAATTTAGTCGCCCAATTTATATACCTAACTTTTTATTTTTACAATTTAGTTCCTAAACAAACTCAACTGCACCCTAATTCAAAATTGACCTAACTAGTGATTGACCCATGACTGGGTTAGACCCTAGTCAGGGTCGGCCAGGTACGGCGATCCCATCCAAAATCCGACCCACTGTCAATTTTAGCAGGGATCGATTGAATTCAGTTGGACCCTAATTTAAAATCGACCTAGTCAAGGTCTGACCCGTGGCTAGGTCGGACATATACAAGCCATCAACATCTTAATGAATACTACCAAAGTTTAGTTAGTTAATTTTCTTGTCTACATTATCTAACATTATCTATGTTGGAACGTTATTATGATGTTATTATGTTACTTTTTAATAGATAGATCATTTTTTTCCGGTTTCTGTTGAGACATGGATTTCACTTAATAATAAAATAAACAATATATTTTTCAACGTACGAAGTTTTTTTTTTTTTTTTTTTTCTGAAATTCAACGTACGAAGTTAGACAACTAACTCAGGGAATAGAAAGTGGAAACATGCAAAAATGGCGATAACGTGGGATGCAGGTTGTAGGAGAGAGAGAGAGAGAGAGAGCTCCCCCCCTCATCGGAGGAGCTAGCTGTTGTCTTTCGTCGCGTTCACCGCAAATGCCGTATTAGATTCCATTTCTCTACATATCCAATTATTCTTCATTCTCATCATCTATCCCCATCACCGCCCTTCTCTTTTCTTCTTCTTCTCCTCCTGATTCATTCCTCAATTGAATCCATCCAATTCGCGCTTCGGGTAAGCTAGCTCCTTTTCAGAGAATAGATGCATTTTGTAATTGCTCAGGTGTTGAATTTCGTTAATTCCGATGCACCTGTATACATCTGCATTGATCCTGATCTTGAGAATTAATGCTTGTTTTCAATGCGGTCAAAATCAATCCACTCATATCTGCTGCATCGTTTGTCAATTTCCTTGTATATTATTCAGCTGCATTGCAGGATCTTTCCTTCTTTAGGCGACTCCGATTTACATTTGTCTGGCTAGCACATTAACAAGAATGAATCGGTGGTAGCTTCTGAGGTCGCAGCAATGGCTTCAGCGCGAACTTGGCTTCAGAAGCTTCAACCACGGGAAAAGCCTGCAAGGAGGAAGGATTTCGATGGGTCGAAAGACGATGGTGGTTCGGTTCGATCGGGAGATGATGTACCCTCTGATGTCACCAAGCAAAGAGTTGCAGCTGCTAAGCAGTATATTGAGAATCACTATAAGGAGCAGATGAAGAGTCTGCAAGAAAGGAAGGAAAGGTATTGTCTCTATATTATACACACGGATCGATCAATATGTATTGAATTTGAATTTTGGGTATAAGAAAAGGATTTCCAATGAATTCTGCAGACGAAATATTCTGGAGCAAAAGTTGGCTGATGCTGACGTGTCCGAGGAAGATCAATACAATCTCCTCAAGTACTTGGAGAAGAAGGAGACCGAGTATATGCGCCTTCAAAGGCATAGAATGGGGGCCGATGATTTCGAGTTGTTGACAATTATAGGCAAAGGTGCATTTGGGGAGGTAATTGTTTAATCCTGCAGTTTACACTTACTGCAAATTAAATTCAACGGAGTTTTATGGGGTAGATTTCTGTTGCTACATGATATTACTATTGTATCTTCTGCTGTTCATACAATGACATATCTTTACCATCAACTCCACTTATGACATTTCTCTCAACCTGTTTAAAGAATCTTAATTTCAACATTATATAAGAGACCGTAAGCTCCTTTAATTGTTAACAATCCTGGTAAGAGATGCATTTTCCTGTAAAATATACTTACTAAGGATAGAAATTCCAAGGGAGGATAAATTTAGTAATTTATAACACAATAAGTCTTCAGTTAGATGCTTTTGTGTGGATTGCTCTAAGTCTAACGTTGTGTTCCTGGGTCATTGAGCTTATGCAATGAAATTTGAGATCAATTTTTTTTTACTTTATCTTCTGAAAGCATCAACAATTGCTTTAATGGAATAACTAATTGTTAGTTGAATCTCTAAAAAGTAATTTCTACTGTCTGCTTCAGGTGAGAATATGTAGGGAAAAGACAACCGACCATGTATATGCTATGAAGAAGCTAAAGAAATCAGAAATGCTTCGGCGAGGCCAGGTAAAGATCAAATCATCGAGGTCTCTATCCTACTTACTTATATTTTTCGATCAACATCCATTTTGTTTTTGTAGGTTGAGCATGTCAAAGCAGAAAGAAATCTACTAGCAGAGGTTGACAGCAACTACATTGTGAAGCTATATTGCTCTTTCCAAGATGATGAGTTCCTTTATCTTGTAATGGAATACTTACCTGGTGGAGACATGATGACTCTTTTGATGCGTAAAGACACCTTAACCGAAGACGAAGCCAGATTTTACATTGCAGAGACAGTATTAGCTATTGAATCGATCCATAAACATAACTACATTCACAGGTTTGTTCTTAATAAGTCCATTTTAAGAATACATGTCATGTTAACACTAACTTGTTAGTTGATTCGATTTTGATTATGCTGCAGAGACATAAAACCAGATAATCTATTACTTGATAAATATGGACATCTTAGGCTCTCGGATTTTGGGCTCTGCAAACCTTTAGATTGCAGTACTCTTGAGGAGAATGACTTTTCGACCAATGCTAGTGGGTCCCCGAGCAAAGAAGACCGCCCTTCAGCTCCTAAGCGTTCACAGCAAGAGCAATTACAGCATTGGCAGAAGAACAGAAGGATGCTAGTGAGTCACTCTACTTTTTTCATATCAGTAATCATATTATGTCACCGATTTGAGTTGAAAAGTGTTGTATTGCTAAGTCATGCTCCAAATGGCTATATATAAAGCAAACAAGGACTTTTAACTCAATATTGTTGGTACTGGATTTTCTCAGGCTTATTCTACTGTTGGGACTCCAGATTACATTGCTCCAGAGGTTTTGTTGAAGAAAGGATATGGGATGGAATGTGATTGGTGAGTTCATGCTTCTGACATTCAAAATTTGGTTTTTCTGGGTAACATCATAATATAATAAGACAATACATTTTCTTTCCATATTTGATTTTCTATCATCTTCATCCTAACAGAAGCATGATCTTAATATGGGTATAGGTGGTCACTTGGTGCTATTATGTATGAAACGCTCGTGGGTTATCCGCCATTCTATTCTGACGATCCAATGACAACATGTAGAAAGGTATACAGTTATCATCCAGTCATGGTACTAAAGTTGTAGATACCACACAGCCTTAAAAAGAAAAGGAAAAAAAATAATAATTATGTTTTATGTTTGTTCTTCTCTCTAATTATCGTTTTCGTGATATTTAACGTTCCCAGATAGTGAACTGGAAAAATCATTTGAGGTTTCCAGAGGAAGCAAGGCTTTCCCCTGAAGCAAAAGATCTAGTGAGCAAACTTCTATGCAATGTAACGCAAAGATTGGGATCGAATGGCTGTGAAGAAATAAAGGTGTGGCCTTCATATTATATGGTGTGGCCTTCATATTATAATTCTGGAACATTATGTTTTATGGTAAATGGGTTTCCTTGGCTCGATTAGGAACATCCATTCTTCGATGGTGTTGATTGGGACAGAATCTACGGAATGGAAGCTGCATTCATTCCAGAGGTCAATGATGAACTGGACACCCAGAACTTTGAAAAGTTTGATGAGGTTTGGTTTGGACACTTTTTAGTTCATTTCATGATTTTGGGGAATCTCTTTGATTCTTAGCTCATAATGGCTTCAGGCTGATGAACATGCGCATACATCGTCGAGATCAGGGCCCTGGAGAAAGGTCGGTTAATTATCTATCATGATGTTTTATTGTTTGTCCATAATTATCAAACTGATTATAGTGCCTTGTTCTTTTCTATGTTCTGCAGATGCTTTCTTCGAAAGACATCAATTTTGTGGGTTACACATATAAGAACTTTGAAATCGTCAATGATTATCAAGTTCCCGGAATGGGTCAGACACTCCCTAAACATACATAATTGCAGTTGCATTTCTATTACATGCTTAAGCAGTTTGCATCTGGAAACATATACTAAATGTCATGACTTGTTATGCAAGAAATCTAGTTTTTTTCCCCTTTCTATCTGCCTTTTCCTGACTCTGATAACTTCTCATCAGCTGAGTTGAAGAAGAAGAACTCTAAACCGAAGAGGCCGACCATTAAGTCGCTATTTGGTACGCCAATTCAGCAATTCTCTGTTTTTTCTCTTTAGATAATCCAGATCTCTGTAGTTTTAACTTATTTTTCTTTCTATGTAACTTCTGCAGAAGGTGAAGAGACTGCAGGTACCCGACTACATTATTTATTTATTTAAAAATAAATCATTTAAATTAGGAGGAAAACTAATCAAATCTCGTGGAATTGTTTCAGATGATCAAGAAAAGGAGATGTGAAAACGAAAAGGAAGTCTCTGAAATTTGGGTTTGAATCGGCTATTGTGGAAGGTTCTCTTTGAACATTAGGCGGTGAATTTTATTAGTTGTCTTGGTACAAAAATTGTATTATTCTTTTAAATTGTGTGTACAAAGACACTTTTATCTGTGGGTATAATAACGTTAAATGTATTTAAATAATAAGTAATGATCAACCCTAACGCCTAACAAGAGTATTTATAATTATTATTATTATTATTAGAAATTTGGGTTAAGAACTTATAAATTGTCAGAAGATTGCTCCATGTTGAAATTTGGTATCTGAAATTTAAATGTTAAAATGGACAGTCACGGGTTTCAATTTCTCTGAAATTTAGTGTCTCCGTGCGTCTTTTCCTCCCCCTTCGATCATTTTCATCAATCGACTCGCCCAATTATAATCCATCACTCTTTACTTTTCACAAAATCGTCAAATTTCACTCAAAAGTTGAACATCCAAAAGAAAAGGTTTCTAGCAGAGTGGTGTGGAGCGACACGACAACGGAGAGGGATTTCCTTGCGCGAATGTGCCTAGCTTCATAGGTGACTTACCCTGGCAATGTGACGAAAAGGGAGCATGCTAAAGCTCGAATTTGACAGTCGGTTTCATCAGGATTGGCTCCCAAAATTAATTACACCGAGACACTAAATTTAAACAAAAATGTAACCTGGAATTGTCCATTTTAACATTTCAAACTTCAGACACCAAATTTCTACATGGAGCAAATTTCAAACAGTTTATAGATTTTTTAACTCTAGAAATTGATATTCATCCCAAGAGTGTCTTCACTACGTGCAGTGAAGTGCAGGACAAACAAAAGCACAACACATTAGTCAGGCCATCATATTCTCTCAATTCAATCAATGAACATCTTATCTACACTGTCTCAACCAAATTTACACCAAGATGCTGCCTAAGTTAAACAAATTCACCAACCCTTCACAAAATCATCATACTATACCACCACATAACATTACATTACAACAACCAAAACAACAGCCCCTCAAAAACACATCAGTCAATACAGAGATCGAAACACACCCGTTAGCTTATAGTGGAGTTTGTCGTGGAGTTCCAACATATCTTGACGATGACAGATAGTGGAATATTGACAACGTGACCTTGATTTCCAAACAAAGCAATCCTTCCAAAGCTAGCAACAGAGTTATTAAGCGTTGCGTTAAACGACACATTTATTACCTGTTTTTGTCCACTGGAGACAGAGAAATGGGTCGGGGTGACCTTCACTGACACACCATATGGTGCGCTCCAACCAACAGCATAAGCCTCGTCTGCTGCAACGTTTGTGACTGTCCGGGCTACTGTCCTTGTTCCGTTTAAGGTCGCGATTGTGATAGAGGGCAAGTTCAAGTCGGCCCCACTTGTGGTTGCTGTCTGGTTACTACTATTGTGTGATGCCCAACAAGACTGCCCTGTGTAGTTGAAGACGACAGGTCCCGACCCGTTAATTGCACAAATGAATGACATGTAGTCGTCGTAAGCTGCATTCATATCAAGTGTCAGTGTACA
Source organism: Clarkia xantiana subsp. parviflora (assembly GCA_036873135.1). Lineage (NCBI taxonomy): Eukaryota > Viridiplantae > Streptophyta > Magnoliopsida > Myrtales > Onagraceae > Clarkia > Clarkia xantiana. The sequence goes on from JAPTYO010000012.1 coordinate 18,844,876, forward strand.
ATTGTCAAAATATAAAGGGTAAGATGTCACTTTGCCCACTTAAGTTTGGACCTTTTTAACAAGTCATTTCTGTTTATTTTTTCAAGATTTTGCTCCTTTCTGTTTTTGCAATTTTGCTACGTCAATCACTTCGCCACTTTTCAGTCCCAAGACTAATGGAACTAATTCATCTAGGCTTGATTGTAACTCTCATAACTTTTTAGGCTCAACTGTAATGCTAATAAAAGTATATTGATTAGATTTGTTAATTTTAGAATTAATTTACGTGTATACTTATTCATGTGTTACAAATGAGCAGCCAGAAAACTTCAAGTGTTGCAAATGAGGCCCAACAAATTAGGTTCGTTAGTTTTAAAAGGAATGAAGTAACTTTGTGAAATCATGGAAAAAAAAAACTCAAAATGGTTTTTTTTTTTTTTTAACATAAATGGGAATTCCATAAAGATGCTCAATTTTATAAGGGGCAATGTGACATTTTACTCTTTTTAAAATGTACAGGTATCACTTTGCACTTTTTCGAAGTTTAGGTAGATTTTTGCATACGGCCATTTTGGTATTAATTTGTCTCATATAAAGGAAATAATATGCCAGTTTAATTTGTATCAGATTTAGTGCAAAAGATAGCGAGAAGTTGAGGTGTAAAATGATTACTTAACTGGAATCAAAGATGAGTCCTGGGTCCAATGCACCAGTCGCATTCACAAAGCCACTACCCATGTCAAATGGTGTTGCTGGTGATTGGTTTATATCGGGATTGGAGTAAGCACGCTGAGCCATTATCGGGCCACCATATTTGTCATATATCGAAGCAGTGGTGGATAGTGCAGACCCGATGGCTGAAGGACTGAAACTTGGGAACTTCTGTTTGATCAATGCCGCTAGCCCAGCAACATGGGGTGCTGCCATGCTTGTCCCAGACAACATCGCAAAGCTTTCACCTGTAAAAACATGAACTTAGTTAGCAACGTGATGAAAACATTATTGTTTGTGTCCGAACACAAAATTCTGAACATAATGCAGCTGAAGGCAGGGACGAAGACATGAACTTAAGTGGGGGCAAGATACAAATAATTCAAGATGCAAATGGAACTAGTGTCTTGAAAAGATTCATGCAGTTACTTTTTTTTTTTTTTTTTTCTAGAGGAATGGGGCAAATTGAAGTTTTAAGAGAGCAATTCTCAAAATTTATGGAGACAAAATATACAACTTTTTTACTTTTAGGGAAAAAAATGCATGACTTTGGAAAATCCAAGGGATTTCCCCCCTTGGCCCTTAATGGCTTCATGCCTGGCTGAAGGTTACCAGGTTGGCTCTATTGTTGCATTCCTTTTTATCAAGTAAAAATAAACATACCTTGAAATTCCACTGAATCTGTGCCAAGGGAACTCCAAGCAGCCCATATGGAGTTCCCAGGTGCCACAAGATTTGGTTTCAATATATCAGCATTAGTGAGAGAGTTGTCCTCCGGATCAGGCCCTCTAGCTGAATAAAACATCACTTTTGGAGCAGAAATGCTGTAGTTTGCTTTAAGACCACCCGTGATGCAAGCTGTTGCACCAAGTGTAACTATTTGATTGGTAATTCCGTCTCGCTCTACGGATGAATTATAATACCGCATTAGAATCTGTTCAAAAGTTTCAAGTTAGAATTAAGAAAACCCAGAAAATGGAAGGGGTAATTCACAACTGAGTAGAGACGCGGATTCTGAACCTTGGAATCCTCTGGTGATGGAATTATGATTCCGGACATATTCATTGGAGTTGGGTTTAGCTGAAACCCAATCACAAAAGGATCCATGTAAAACACGATACCAGCTGCACTGAGGTTCTTGGCTGTTTCTAGGGCTTGTTTAATGGTGGACAAACCCAACACAAACCGGATCGAATAGCTGCAGATCAAGAGGTTTCCTTGGACTAGTTCCTCTATGAATTGACTAGAATCTTGGCATTCACTCACATACATGTCATCGGTGATTGATGTTCCATTGTTCAAGGCATCGACTGCAGAGATTAGCTTGAGTGGCGTATCTTCTGTACCCGCTGCACAAACAAGAAAAAAGATGTGAGTTTCAAATAGTGTTATTCTATTTCATTAATTAAGAAGCAAGAATTAATAATTAGTTCATATATATATATATATATATTACTTCAGTGAAACTTGGAGTGAATTATTGAATCTTTTCCATTTCAGAAGTTGTTGCCTAAACACAAAGAAGGGACTTACGCGCAAGGCCAACTCCAGCAATAGTTAAGTTGTTTCCAAGAACGATAGAGTTCTGGTATACCCTGTCATGAGAAGCAGCACCAACAGTGAAGATCCATGGACTAAAAGAAGAAACGCTTTTAGGTGAAGGCCCGGTGTTTCCTGCTGCTTGAACTACAAAGATTCCAGCTTTCACAGCAGCTAGCAAAGCCATGTCTATGGGATTAAAAAATGTTGCGATTCCAGGTGGACGTCTGTTTGGAGTAATTGACAAGCTTATAATGTCTACACCATCCTGAGCTGCCTGTGAATGCACCACAGATGTGATGAGAATGGTGAATACGATAAAGCATAGTCCTCCTTACAATTAAATAAAAAAAGACATGCAAGGGAGTCCCGGGTACCTGATCTATGGCGGCAACTACATCTGCTGCAAAGCCACCAAAGCTCTTATACAGTGCCTTATAAACAGCAATGCTGCACAAAATCATTAACCATTACTTAAAATCTACATCAGAAAACCATTAAAACAATGTGTCTGCGTAAATCCAGATGATGCGGCTACTAGATATTTATTTTATCAGGATATCCACAAATATGGTGAATCCAACAAAATCAAGAAATAAATAGCTTTGGAGTTAATCGGTTATTCTTTAGAGTTCTCAGCATTATGGAATGAAGAAAATAGATCAAAGGCCATATAATATGCATTAGTGATTCAGCATTTAGAACAGAATCAACTATGGATCATCAGAGAAATGTGAAGAAAATGAGCGTCAAGTATGAATTATGATATATCTCAAGCAAATGTGTTTCGCCACATCTCACATATTGTTGAACAGTACCAAAGAGGTAGAAATTTGCTTCACCGGTTATACAATCTAGATGATGATAACCACCCAAAACCAGATAATGGTAGTAAAAAGAGATAACTGATGTAATGACAGGAAAATGTGCAAATGCTTATTTGTTCTCTTTTTAATGTATAATCGCTAAGAAAATTGGCACAATTTAGTTTCATTACTGTGAACGAGGAGCCATCCCACTTGCATTCCCAAATTGATGGCCCGCAACCACGACCGGAACCCCATGGTTTCCTGCAGCAACAGAAGATGTGTGCCTGAAGAACTGTGTATTGTTAGTCCTTGAATATCGATGATGTATAGATAAAATATAAAGAGTTGACGAAAAGTAATCATATCTCATGTTGTTTTAGTTTCCAAACTATTATTAGTTTTATAATGTGTTATATATTCTAATGGTAAAACTCAAGGAAACCTTGCTGTAGACATGTCACTAGGAACTCAAGCTAAGAATTGTTGCTTAATAGGCGATGTTAGTAGCTGAAAAAAATTTGAAGATGAATAAGTGCAAGATGATTTTAACTTAAGTCTGTTCTTGTCAGCTTCCCATGCATATCACAAAGATTAGCTCTGATTCAAGAATTTCAGTATGAAACAGGTTAAGTTTTACCGGATCTTCATGATACATCCACAAAAGGCACAAATAATATAAAATGAATCCCAACAACTGAATAGTATACATGAGCAGAAAAGAGAAACAACATATGCCGAGGTAACGAAACAGTAATAGTACCACGTCCTAAAAAACAATCTAGTGAGTCTTAAACAAATTGCAAGAAATACTTACGTTCCATGACCATCCCCATCAAATGGGGACGCATAATCCTGAGAGGAATTGAAAATTCCTCTAGTTATAGCAGATGCAGCAAAATGGCGTGCTCCAACAAGCTTCCTATTGCAGGATCCTGATGGAAAGTCTGGAGTGACCTCACAAACACCAGTGTAATGAACAGGCACTGGATAGGGATGGTCTGATAAATCATCAGCAAAGCTACGATGCATTGGATCAATTCCAGTATCGACAAACCCAATCACCACTCCTTCTCCAGAAGAATCGTATCCACCTTCTTTGATCCATGCACCATTAGGAAGACCAAGGAACTCTGGAGTGTGAGTGGTTGCAGTTCTAACTGAATAATCCAAAACCACATTTGACACTTCCCTTCTCCTCAAAAGTTTGCCAGCCTACAAACATTTTACAAGTGTTCCCAAATTAAGATTCCTCAATTTGCCCCTCAGCATTTGTTTTTCTCGTGTTTTAAAATATTGATACCACGTTTATATGAAGCATATCCAAGCTAAAGTTCATCTTTTTCAATAAATATGGGCAAAATTTGCAACACAACAACAAGATAAGTAAGAATCATGAAACGATACATGAATAGATACAAATATGGATTACCGATTTAATACCTGTTGTGGACTAACAAGTACAGCAAACCCATTTACTAAGTAGTGGTAGCTGTAAAGTTTCATATATTTCTCTCCACGTAAGGTTCTTCTGAGTAGTGAATCGTGAACTCGAGCAATGTACGAAGAGGGACTCCCGTGAGGCTTTAAAGAGTTCCTACAATTTGTTAAAAAAAAACTCATCAAACCTGGGGTGTGATTGAATCTACATTTTCTAGTGAAGGAATGAAGGAATTTCACCAATTGCATTGCACTTATTTGAATTAAAAGACAAACAATTTACATGACAGATTATATAACCGTAAGTACAATAAATTCACCCTCAGGAGACAACAAAAACAGCGCATTGATTAAACATGGAAACTAAAAGCAAATGTACAAATTAGCATCCAAAAGGGGCCACCAAAAGATCCAGCAACTACTGTAGGAAATTGAAGCCTACTGTACCTTGCTTTTTTATGTGTATCCAATTTGCTAGAGGAACCACGGCTGGGGACAGTGGAGGAGTCGTTACCAACCTGCTGCGGCACCATGGAGGGAAATTGAGAAACAGAGGAAGGGGGTTGCTTAAGAGTAACGATGTAAACAGCAGCGACTTCTTCTCCGACGGTATCCTGGCCATTGCAAGTGAAGGTAGTAGACATTGAGAGCATAAGCAGCAGCAGAAGCACACAATCGACAGTCATTTTTATCTTCTTCCTTGCTCGCGATGCGTAAGCTACTGATACTGATAGAGCTATAATGTAGAGCAGAGGAAGGAAGGAAATTCGAAGAGCGATGGCATTGGCATTACCGACGAGGTGTGGATAGAGAGAGCGGCGAAGGCATCGAAACTTCTTCCATACGGGAGCAGCAGGAGCAGGAGAGGAAGAGGAAAGCAATGCCAGAGGGTGTCTAGCTCTGCACTTGGTTCGACTTTCGAGAGAGAGAGAAGAGGGAAAAGTAGAAAAAGGAGGAAAAAGCGAGAAGAAGAGAATTGAGAGCACTTCCTACTGGAAGTGCCTAGTGCCTCCACATCAGCAGCCACGTCACTGCCAACTCATCAAAGTGGCACTGCTACAGTGTTTGCTACAGTAAATGACGCTGTAAAATTGGCACTCTCTCCGGTAGTGAAAGCCAAGTTCCACTTCTACATTGGGACCCACATAATTTCATAATTCAAACATAATTTTTGCATTATATATAAATTATATATCATTATATATAAATTATATATTCATATTTTTTTACAAGTACGGACATGAATAAATAATGAGATTCAAGTATTAGATGTTTTAATTTAAAAAAAATAGGGAAAAATATATACAAAATTATAAAAATGTAATTGAATTTTTTAATAAAAAATTACATTCTATAGGGATAAGAAAATAACCGGTTCGGTCGGTTCGGAACTGGTATAGACTGGACCGGTTCCAAACAGACCAATTATGCGAGAGGAGAACCAGACCAAAAACCAGTAATATACTTCTCAAAAAATTGATTTTTGACTGGACCAGACTGTTTTGAACTGGTTTTTAACTGGATCAGTTTTGTCGGAGGATCGGTTTTTCGTTTTTTTTTAATTAGGGTAAATTTGTATAGGAAAATGGGTCGGATCAGTTTTGAACCGAACCAGACTTTTTTTACAGTTCCAGTCCAAAATCGGTCCAAAATTTTTAGTGTTAATTTCAAATTCAGTCCAGACCGGACCATACTGTTTTAATTAGTACCAATCCAGTTCGGAACATATTCGGGCCCGACCGGTTCGTGCATATCCATGGTTCTCTATTGTCAATTCATTGCAATAATTATACGTTACTTGACCAAGGTAAAATTACTATTAGGTGCAGTCCCCATGCGGCATGCAGAATGATTGATAAGTATAATTGTTGATATAATAACATTGATCAATCAAATTTATTGAATCTATTATTTCACCATAATCAGTGTATATCTGTTATACGTTGATTGACATATATTAATTCAACATCATCAACATATTCACGTTTATGTACATCCATGATCATATTAGTAAATTGATTATTGCATTAATCATGTGTTTTTATATATGATTTTCAATATATGTAAATTAGAAATATATTATATATACATCATTCTAAAAGTATAATTTTTATAATAATTTATCGTGAAAGATATATTTCTTTCATATAATAATATAATATAATATAATACGTAAAATATATAAATATATATATGCATTAAAATAATATAATATTTTGTAGTAATTATTTTCCATATTTAATAATTTGAAATGTTATACTATTTCAAAATTTAGAATTAACGGTTATTCAACATGGTAACATATAAACAAATTAGATATGAAAATTTCGAAATTGATTCAAAGTTAAAAAGTAGTAATTTTGGTTCGTGTCGTTATTTATGTTACATAATATTCAAAATGACTGATTACGACTCTTGTCTATCTGACTTAGCGTAACCGAATATATATACAATCAAAGAGATGAGCAACACAATCGAATAAAATAATATTAAAAAGTTGGCACCGACATGAACAGTAACTTGGGAGTTCCTACTAGTAGGCACTGTCCCACTTCACTATTCACTCAATAATGGCAAAACAGTAATATTAGTAATCCTAGTCACGCCTAGTGGCGCCTAGTCAGCGTCCAGTGGCAAAAATTGGAACTAGGCACTCTCATTTTGGAACAAGGCACTCCTATTGAAAATGCAAGTGCCTATTTAATCATTACCAGTAGGGACCAACAGTAAATGGCACTAGACACTAGGCACTCTCTACAATAATAAATTTACAACATGGAACTAGGAACTAGGCACTAGGCACTACTATTGGAAGTGCTCTGATGAGGTAAATACTTTTATTACTTTTTTAGGTATATATATAATAATATAATATAATGGTTCATAACTTTATATCCTAATAATTAATTGAGCTATAATAAACAAAAAAAATTATTTGGCTTACTTCCTTTTTTTTTTAATCTTATACTTCTTATTTGTTGATCAAAACATTATCTTTACGAGCTAATCACAATAAGAGTGAATGTTTTTTTTTTTTTGGTGTGGAGCAATATGACTATTCTAAAGTGGGACGAACATATTACAAATGATGCCGTAAATTTAAAAATATATGTATATATATATATATATATTAAATAAGAGAATCTGATAAAGTTTGTTGGTGAATGTGCTGTTAATTTTGGCTTTCATTAATAGTATATATTAGTATATATATATTATATTTAAATGTCGGTTTTGGATCCGAAAAGGATAGATTTCTCGTTGTCGGTTTCCTTCAACTGTGCGTACCGGACCGGACCACAGTTGTCGGGTTAGTCACGTCATTTATTCAATGCATGGATCTTTGAATTTAATTAAAAATTAATTAATTAATAAATTTTTAATTTTTTGCTATTGTTTTAAATAATTTTTATCAAACTGTATAAAAAAATGAGTATGCACCAATCACGTGGACCTCTTAATGTACAATCAAAATAAACTGAGTAATAAATTAAAATGATTACATCGAAATATCTTTAATTGGACATTCAATTGAACCTCAACCTAATTGAAAGCCTAAATAAAAGTCTTTCGCTACATTACTTTTAATTTGTACCCAATTAAGAGTTCAACAAAGGTCTTTCGCTTCAATGCTTTCAATTTTTTTAGTAAGTCCATCGTGTGTACATAATTTTGGGTTTTTCTACCATGCTTTTGAAGCATCATACTTTTTTTTTAATTACTAGCGTGGACTTAATTGTAATATATGTAAAACTTTGAAAGTATAAAAAAATTATGAAATATTTTAAATACACATAATATTTGCATCATACTAATAATAGTATCAATTTCCTTCCAATGTTCACTTTTAGGGCATTAGAAAAAAATACCAAAAGTATGGTGCTTGTGGAGCATAATAGAAAGAAAAAAAATATTAAAATACCTCGTGTGGCTAGCATTTGTTTCTTTTATGTCCAAAATATGAGAGAAATTAATGAGGTAGCAATTTGCTCATAATTAAAAGTTAGGGCAAACAATTTTAAAAGAATTCATTTTTTTATAACGATTTTAAATCAAAATTCATGTAACAATTTGATTATTGTCCTTTACTTAAAAGATTTCTGTATAACTAATAAAGTGATTATAGTAATAAGTAATAATATAAGTAATAATAGTTCTAGAATATTTTAATTGGTAATTTTAAATTTTAAAATCAATTCTAGAGATTTTGACTTCAGTTGCATAATATTGTGCCATGTAACACAACCGACGATTTCATCCTTTAAAAAGCACTAGAAAAAAATCATTAAATAATATCAATAATTTTAATATATATATATATATATATATATGGTTTTTATTTACTATAATATTTTTTATTTTATTTTTTTGAAAAATATAATATATTTTACTTATAAATATTGTAATCGATGTACAATAACTATTTCTAAGATAATCTAATTTACAAACGAGTTTTTTCATGTGAATATATGATGAAGACTTTCGCCATGACATATAATACTATATCAAATTAATTAAAAATAATAATAATAATACATTAATTTAGAAAATATATTTATGTGCAAAATATAGCCATATGAATCAACAATATTTAAGTAGTTCGTCTAAACTTTTATATATAATTAAAACACACAATTTTAAATAATTAAACATCAATTTAATTAAAAGTTTCATATAATACTTTTTTTATCAATAATTTTAAATTTTTATGATTGTTGATTAAATGGGACCCATCTAAACTTTCACATTTTATAATAAAAAAATGTATTGAAAACATATCATCTCTTAACATCACATCAAATTAGTTCGAAATAATTAATTAATAATCAAACACGACTAATTCTAGACAACGTAAAAATTATAACGAAGGTTAGTGACTACATTGTTGTTTGTTAGAATACGCAAGGTAAATTTGGAAAATTTCGAAATGTAGGACAAAAGTCCAATTAATTATTATTCGGTAATCCACCGTGTATGAAAAAACGAAATTGCGATCCGTAGATCGAATGGGAAAGACGAAATTTTAACTGAGGCACGTGCGGTTACACTCTCCTTAAGGCCGCCCCACCTCACCCTCAGGTTATGCAACGGGGTTTATACAGGGGCGATCACCTCCCAGGATACAACAGTGTCGTTGACACGAATTGTGCACTCAACTTGTTCAACCGAACCGAACTCATACCTGAACTCAAACAATAATATTAGATTTGAAATATAATCGAATAAAACGCTAAGAAATTTTGAATAAACCGTATATGGAAAGTTGTAGCAACATCGTTTCGTTGGCCTTTCGAAGCTGCTCGTTCGATTACCATTGGTGAGGACCCAAATGACGTAGATAATCCCCAAAACCACCTGAATAGCGTAGTAACACACACATATCCAAAATTCTCGATATGGCAGCCAACATTGAGGAAGACGCCAAGAGAAAACAAGAACATGGCGATGATGATGTCTTTGGAGTGAATGACCAAACTAGGTTACTTTTCGAAATCAATTCCCAAACTAGGCTTGTTCAGAAAATAATTCCCAAAATACGTCTCTTCATATTTTTAATAATATATATTATTTACTTTGCATCCTAAAGTTTACATTATGTTACAAATAAATCCCAAATACAAGAAAAAAAAATTACAAATTAAGAAAATTAAATATATGAAAAAAATGGAAAAAAATAATAATTAATTAATGAAATGATAAAAATACACTTTAAAAAATAATCAAACAAACATTTTTTATAGATTTTAATTCTTAAAAAATATGTGAAATTAAAGGATAAAATTTACATATAAAAATAAATAAGTTTTTAAACAACTTTATATTGGCAAAAAAAAAACAACATATAATGATATAAAAACTATTCATCAAGAGTATGAAGAAAAAAAATATAAAAATTGAAATTCATTCTTTAAAATATTCTATTGACTTTTCAAATTTAAATTGGTTTATCTATTTTCTTTTTCGGTCACTAATTCTATAAATTTAACACGAATTCTATGTACGCTTTCATTTTTATATTTTCATAATTAAAAATATCACGAGTATTTAGTGTCTTTACATTTTATATCACATCTTTTTTTTTTTATATCTTTAGCATATTTTTTTTTATAATTTTTTTCACAATTAATAATTTATTATTCTTTAGCTTTTAATTTTTACATATAGTTACCTTATTTTTTTTTCAAATTTTCTAATATATTTCTTGTATTATTTCGGTTTAGGGTCAATTGTGACAAAATATACACTTTGGGATGTAAATTAAAAAATATATCTGATTAAAAAGAAATTAAAAAAAACCTAGTTTAAGAATTAGTTTCTGAAAAAACCTACTTTGGGAATAAATTTAGTAAACGAACCTATTTTGAAAATTCACTCATGTCTTTGCACATGTTGCTGTGAGCATTCCTAATTTGCTTTTCCTATATATATATATATATATATATATATATATTGTCTGAAAGCTAGCTAGGAAGTAGTTATCTTCCCTCTTGAACGACGGAAGCTTATACTAGAAAGAGGTGGCACGTCTTAGGGTTTTTCCATTGGTAGTGTACCGATCAGATTGATGCTAACGGTGTCAATTTATATATAAATATAAAATAAAACAACCATTTATTTGTATATGTCTATAAATGCATTAAATATATTATGCACATATAAATATATACTTGCACAAATCTAGTTATGCAATGTATCTGGACACTATTAGAATACGTAATTTCGGTTTGCCTAGTTGGAGAATATTAACTTTCCAAATATCGTTTTGGCAACAATTAATTTCCTATTTAGCAAAACAGAACCCGCCGCAAGGTATTTCAATTACTATTCACAATTATGTGATAGCTCAAATGTCATTCACTACGACTATTGTATCACTGTCAAGCCTAATTGTCCAACATTGTTTTTTTAAGATTTACACGAGGCTTTAGTTTAATATTACAATGATCATTGCACGAACACTAACTTTGAGCCTAAAGATAATAAATGAGGGGGTTGAATTGTGTCATGCGTATGAAAATGATGGAGGGGAAGGTGAACGAGGTTAGCCGTTTTTATTTAGGTTATAATTATCAAATTTTCTGAATTTGGAAAAAATGTTTGTTAAACTATTTGTAATTAAATAGTTTCGTTAAATTTATTGTTAGACGCAGATGGAAGTTGTCATCTTATCGATATATTATATAAATTCTGAATGAGAGAGAATAAGATGAGCAATTTGGAGCCACCACGTCAGCTATAAAGGAATAAGATATATTAGAGATAAATATATATTATTATAATATTCAGATAAATCTAGATTAGGAATAGATATATTATTAGTATATCATCATATTATGTTATCCTTATTATATTGTTATAGATATAGTATTTGTTATAGATATAGTCTTGTATAGATACAAGACTATATCTATAACAAATACTATATCTATAACAATATAATAAGGAAAACATAATATGATAATATACTAATAATATATATATTTCTAATCTAGATTTATCTGAATATTATAATAAAATATATTTATCTCTAATATATTTTATTCTCTTATATCAGCATGGTGACCCAATCAGAAGTCGCTACGTCAGTCTTTAATATTGTTGTCAAATCCGGTTCACGGTTCGACCGGTATGATTCTCGGTTCATCCAATTCAAAAAGCAAGCAGATTTCAGACCGTTCAAAATTCAATGAATGCAATTAATCACAACTAAAATTTCGCCGATTGTAGACAGTTCAAGATTCAATGTATGCAATTAATCACAATTAAAATTTCAATGATTTCAGACTGTTCAAGATTCAATGTATGCAATTAATCGTAATTAATATTTCGGACCGTTCAAGATTCAATGTATGCAATTAATCGCAATTAAAGTTTCACTAATTTCAGACCGTTCAGAATTCAATGTATGTAATTAATCGCAATTAAAATTTCGCTTCAATTCAATATTTGGAGGAGAGAAACTAGGCGATTTCAATTCAATGTAGATGGGATAATCGAGGCGACTTCAATTTAATGTAGAGGGGATAATCGAGACATCTTCTTCAGATTTCTCCACACATCTTTTATATAAGGATTAACAGGTCTTTTGGTCCACATTTTTTTTGCCTAGTTTTGGTACCATATATTCGACAACTTTTGGCTTTTGGCTCATCCGTTAGTTGACTGTCAGTTTGATCGTTAAATAGTCACGTGACTTGCACATGTCTAGCCCCAAATTTTCATTTTGTTCAGTTTAGTCCTCAAATTTACTATCCTAAATTTTTATTTTTTCAATTTATCCCTTAAACATTATCAAGCGAACCCTATAACTAAATTTACCTAGCCATGGGTCATCGCACCCTATGACTAAATTTACCTAGCCATGGATCGGACCATGGCTAGGTCAATTTAGTCCTATGGTACGGTTGATAACGTTTAAGGGCTAAATTTCAAAAGTAAAAAGCTAGAACAATAAAATTAAGGACTAAACTGAACAAAATAAAAATTTGGGGCTAGGCATGTGCAAGTCACGTGACTATTTAACAGTGAAACTGACAGTCAACTAGTGGATGGACCAAAAGCCAAAAGTTGTCTAACATATGGTACCAAAACTAGCAAAAAAGAAAAAAAGATGTTTGATCAAAACCCAAAAGTTGTCAAAGATGTTGGACCAAAAGACCTGTTAACCATTTATATAAATATGTTGAAGAACAGACGCTTGACGCGGAGCTTGTAAGCATATGGTGATGGGCGCCGTAAATGGAAGCTCATTAATGTATATGTTACCTAAGGCAATTGGGTAAATGTCATATTAGGACATTGTGCCAGACCCAAATCCCAATTGACATGAGAGACCCAAAATTGCGTCTCCCTATGCATAGTGGCCGGTCGAAATAGTATAGGTGGGTAAAGTGTACTTTTGTCCACTTTACTCCTCCTATATAAAGAGAGTGTTAGGGGTTTTGTTAGGTTAATCTTTAATTCCTCCTTAGAGTGTTTTAGAGAGAAAAACCCTCATCCATAACACCCTAAGTTCGGCAGAAACTTCACCACCATCAAGGGTGTGCCAATTTGCCTTCGAGCAAACACTCCGGAGATCCATCCATGTCAAGAATCGATCTGAGGCTTTGCTATGGAGAATATAACAGCGTAGGGCTTCCTTAACATGAACCTCTACGGGTGCCGATCGGAGGATCGTGAACTCCCTGCTGCAGGATCTTGGGATTACGGATTACGTCTACGGTATGTACGAATCTTCTGCTGTGTAATATCGATTACTAGCATATACCATGTTTATAGTATCCGTAGTGATTACTCCATGTAATCTAACAGTGGTATCAGAGTCTGTGTTAGGAGTTCATGATTTTGATAAATTGGTATTCTTGAAAGTTTTAAAATTGGACCGAAAATTTTGAAAGAAAAAAATTAAAATTTTTGAATTTTAAGTTGTTATGTGGTCCGGAATTTTCATGATGTTCTTAGGAAATTTGATGTTCGTGATCTTCAAGAAAAACATGATTTTTATCAAAATCGAAAATTAGATTGTAGATCTTATTAAAATTTGATCTTGAAATTTGACCACATGTTTCCAATTTCGTGTTTGTGCCGAAACCTTAAGTAAATTACAAGGTAAATTTTTTAATTTCTTAGGCCCCAAGTAAGTGTATTTCGGCCGAACCACATTAAAATATTATTTACCATATTTTAATTTTTATTCTAGGTAACAATTTATCTAAAATTGGAAACATAAGGATAGATTCACATTAATATATAGAAATATATATATATATATAACTATCAATATATCTAAATATTTAATAGGGTTAAAGATATTATTGATAGATTTAGTTATCTAAAAGATTAAGAAAATATATTGTCAGTATATATGTTTCCCTATTTAAGATATTGACAATAAATAAAACATATATTTATATATAGTAACCGAAATTTAAATATATATATATATATATATTAGCAATATTGTAAATTATTTTATATAATTAATGTTACTTGGTGGCTAAGTTAATTTTTTTTAATAGACTTCAAAACCCTACTTAGCCCACAAGTAAACATTTCGGCCCAAACCCTTTTGATTTAATTATTGGGCTGGTCCAATATGTCAAACCGGACGCATTGAATCGAACCGAGTTTTCTTAATCAGTTCGACCTAGTCGGGTCGGACCGGGGTAACTAAGTGGATCTAACCGAACCTGTTTTTGAGTGTTGAACCGAACCGGACACTATTTTATTGGACTAGTTCGGACCGAACCAGATTTTGAAAATAAAACCGGATCGAACCGAACCAGATTTTACTAAACCGGACCCGAACCAGATTATTCTGGACAGAACTGAACCGGACCGAAATTGACTGAACCGAACCGCATTTTTCAAAACCGAATTCAAGTCAATTAAAATAAGGTGGTCAAGTTTTAAAATCCAAATGTTTCGAACCTCTAATGGCCTACACAGTGCTCAAAGGGTTTAATATTATTTACATAACGATTAAACCTTAATGCATTGTTTCGATTATGGGGATGGATCTCGGATATACATGTTTTTTGGACTGGATTAATTAGTGGGCTGAATTGCAACTGTTTATTATTCGATATATATTTATACATGATTAGAACTGTCGTCTTGACTAAGTCAAGCTAGCTGGATAATGCATGTTGGGGCGGAGCCCTGGTTAAATATATGGTATGCGCACTAGGATCATGTTGTGATGGTTGAAATTGCCTAGGATTCATGTCTAGAATGATGCGTAATTGAATATAAGCATGAATTGAAAATCAGCCCCTAATGTTTAAAATATTTTAAAATCGAATACCAGTCGCCAAATATGTATAATTGATGTGGAAGTTTCATGTTTGACACGTATGCTGGAATGTTGAGGATGTAGCCGCATTTGATAATTTACTTGGAAGTAGAATTATGTATGCAAGCATGAGTTCCTCGGAACATTAAACGCATGACGTGTAAGCATGAGTGTGGTTTGTGTGATGAATGTTACTTGCGTATGATGATTTACATGGACGGTAGAATTATATATGCATGAGTAAATTCATCAGAATATTTTTCCCAAATAAAAAGGGCATTGTGAAAGCCAATATCGGGTATGCTTGTTTTAAAATTCCCGTTCCGGTAATTTGCGATTAAAAACCGTTTTAAAAAACTGATCTATTGGATTGAAGACGGCAGTAATGTGAACTCTTTCACAGCCATCTTCCATTGGTTTACTGGTGGTCGGTTGGTTAAGATGACTGAGGAATCATTACTTGTCGCATTCCATCTTAATAGATATCTGATGTATGCAATTCTTTCTCAAAATGTATTGTCTCCCTGATTTTACATAATCATCAACATGTTTAGTAACGAATTTCAACATAGATGGCATCATCTAGTGCTAACGAGCTTTTGATTGAGACAACTACGAATCGTGGAGCAAACACGTCAATGCACTGTTAGAGGATCATGGCCTTGTAAGTCACGTTCAGAAGTCCATGAGCTGCCCAAATGTTGGTCTAACCAAAGACCTAGCATATGCCCATATCAAATGGAAGCAAGATGACAAGAAAGCAAATGAGATATTGTTATCTGAAATGTCTCAGAACTTCCATGATGAATATAAGGATGTTCCGATTACAAAGGACATCTGGGATGCTCTCTTCCTGAAATATGGAAATGGCATGGCAGCAATCATGCACCCACTTATACCAATTATGAAAGAAAGTTTAAACAGTTACAGCAAAAGTGTACTTGAAAAGGTATACGATCTCCTTAGCATGTTGAAACCACTTGAAGAATAAGGTCATGTGGGTGAACGAGATAAAATTCAAGCCATTATCGGGGTTCTCCCGAAGTCTTGGAGAGCAGCCAAGGCTTTACCGGGACGAGCTGGGTAAGGAAAGAGAAATATGATGAACAAAAGAAAGAGACAACAGGCTGTCGACGGTAAAATGTTGACAACGCCTAAACCAGGCAATCTCCGAGTTAAATCAGAGATAGTCCGCGGGAACTCCAGTCCACGCCGAATAGGCGAAGGTATAGGGTCCAGCAAATTGCATCCTGAAAAGGTATGCGACGTTGGTTATGTTATGGAAGCTGTAGTTTCCTCCACTATCATGTTAACTAACTCAAATCCTTCTTGGATTCTTGACTCAGGTGAGACAGACCACATAGCCAACGACAAAGGACTGTTTGCCAAGTTTAGACGATTGCCGAATGATTCTAAGAGTTAGGAACTGCAAGTTTTCTATGAACAATGGCATGACCATACTACTTGAAAATGTTCTTTTTGCTCCAAGAATTCGTAGAAATGTTGTTTCTGTTTCTGCTCTACTGAATAATAATTACATTTTATCATTTGAGAAGAACTTTGTTCGCATAAATAAAGGCAATGTCTTCTTTGGGCATGCTTATTCCTCTTATGGTCTCTTTATCATGGATTTGAATGGAAGTATAGATTCGAATAAAATGTATGCATTATCCTCCAGGGAAGCAGAAACTGACGCAGCTGGATGACATGCAAGGTTAGGACACATAAGCTACGATAGGGTACATTCATTATGCCGAAGAGAGCTTCTTCCTGGTACCAGCAATGTGGTTAAACAAAAATGCCACGATTGTCTAGCAGGAAAGTTCACCCGCAAACCATTCAGAGAAGCTCAACGAGCCGAGTATCCATTGTAGCTAATTCACTCCGACGTCTATGGACCAATGAGTGTAACCGCTAGGAGTGGAAAACGATACTTAGTAATTTTCATTGACGACTTTACCCGTTATGGGTTTACTCATTTGATTACTCGTAAATCTGAGGCAATAGATTGCTTTAGAAACTTTCTAAACCTCGTAGAGAATCAACATGAGCGAAAGGTAAAAACCCTGCGCACTGATAGGTGGAGAATATCTCTCTAATGAGTTTGATAATTTGTGCAAATAAAGAGGGATAGCACGTCAAACGACAATCCCCAACACACCACAGCAAAATGGTGTGGCTGAACGTCGTACTCGAACACTTCTAGACATGGTCAGAACCATGATGTCGCAGGCACAATTAACTATCTCCTATTGGAGTGTTGCGTTATTGACTGCCACTCATGTAGTAAACATTTTCCCAACAAAGGCGGTAGACACAACGCCATATGAGCCGTGGCATGGTAGTGAGTTGGATCTCACCAGATTGCAACCTTGGGGTTGTGCAGCTTATACACATACAACTGACAGCCGTTTCGGCAAGTTGAAACCCAGAGAACTAAATAGTATCTTATCAGGTATTCAGAGAACTCTAAGGGTTACGCATTCGTGTCAGCTCAAGAAAATGTTGGCGTGGTCGAGCATGAGTCCAGAGACGTTACTTTCCTTGAGGACGAATTTCCGACGCTTGGTGAAATTAAAACAGATGAAGTATTGATCGAACTAGAGCAGGACAACATTGATGATCAGATCCCACTTACTTCGAGTGAGAGATTTGAACCAGCAACTCAAGAGAGTGACACGGTAAATGATAATGGAAATATTTTCATAAATCCAGTGGGAGGACCAAACCCTACCACACAAATCACCGTTGCTGGAGGGACGAATCAAGTTGAACCTGATAATCATATAGCCGGGCCGCTGAATGAAAATCCAATAATGCCACAACCACCACTACTACCCATTGTTCCCAGTGGGAGTGGATCAACCAACTTGGTTCCAGGTCCTAGTGATCAAGGAAATAATCTTGAAGATAGAATCCCGAGACCAATAGGTCGTCCAAGGAAGTTGTAGGTGAAGGCTCAGGCACTGATCTTATTCCCAATGGGAGTGATGATCCGACAAGAGGCATTATTCCGAGTGGGAGATTCGTTCAGAGTCAAGATGGGATCAACGAGCCTAGACGTAGTCAAAGGCATCAAACTTCTCCTAAGAAGTATCCCATCGAGAGGGGTGAAATCCTCACTCTAAAATATATTGATGAACCGGTAACGGTTCAACAAGCGTTGGAAGGACCTCAAGCGAAGGATGGAGGAAGGCAATGGAAGAAGAGATCACATCAATGAAATCCAATTCGGTATGGTCTTTGGTTGATTTACCTGCTAATCGCAGGGCCAAAGGGGCGAAGTGCGTTCTGAAATTGAAACTCATTGCTGATGGAAAGGTCGAGCGATACAAAGCCCGACTTGTTGTGAAAGGATATACCCAACTTCAGGGACTGGACTTTGACGAAACATACTCACCAACTGTGCGTTACACCACAGTCCGCGCCATACTGGCCTTGATCGCAAGTCTCGATCTCGAGCTGAAATAAATGGATGTTAAGACTGCGTTCCTCCACGGAAACCTGGAGGAAGAGATCTACATGGAACAACCAGAGGGTTTCATTACTCCTGGTAACGAACGTAAAATTTGTAAACTCCAAAGGTCCATTTACGGTCTTAAACAATCGTCTCGGGAATGGTACCGCAAATTCCACGAGGAAATCGTAGGAAACAGATTCGTGAATCTTCACGAGGATCCGTGCGTGTATTATAAGACCTTCGTGTCTAAGTATGTCATCTTAACCTTATACGTGGAAGACATACTCATTGCCGCAAACGATGTGAGTTTTATGAACAAGTCAAAGTCCTGGTTGGCATCTGTGTTCGAGATGAAAGACATGGGAGAAGACAAGTACATCTTAGGCATTAAAATTGCTAGAGATCGGGCTACCCGGAAATTATGTCTATCTCAAGAAGCTTATATCAACAAATTGTTGAAAAGGTCCAGGTTACAAGATGTCAAACCCGTGGATACGCCGGTGGTGTTTGGGTGAGCACTGTCGAAACGTGACGGCCCCAAGAACCTAGTAGAGCGAGAACATATGAAGGGTGAAGAGTATTTACGCATGGTCGGTAGTCTCATGTACGCCTGCAATGCACCCGTCCGGACATCTGTTACGCCGTGGTCCTAGTAGCACGATTCCAATCAGATCCTGGCTATCAACATTTAAAGGCTGTAAAACGAATTATTCGTTATCTGAAAGGTACTGCCGACTACGCACTGTGCTATGAGGGTAAGACGTTAGAATTGACCGGTTACAGTGACGCCGACCATGATGTCGATCTGGATGATCGTAAGTCCACCACATGAGGAGTCTTTCTCATTGCTAATGTCGTCATTTCATGGACGAGCAAGAAGCAAACTTGAGTCGCGCTGTCTACGATGGAATCAAAATTCGTTGCTCTCTCCAAAAACGCACAGGAAGCGGTCTGGCTGAAAAGGCTTCTTACTGCACTACCTGGTGACAAAGACGTGAGTAAACCCGTCGTGGTACACTCTGACAGTCAGGCAACTATTGTGGCAATTAAGAATCCAAAGTACCATAGTTGGACTAAACACATTGATGTGAAATATTTTTATGCTAAATCTATGGTAGAAGACAATACAATCACTTTGGAATACTTGTCCACTGATAACATGGTTGCAGACCCATTAACTACGCTGGGAGATATTCGAAAAGCATGTAAAACTGCTTGGATTGCGTAGGGTTTAAAAGTGGCATGTATTTGTGATAACATTTTGATAATTTAAAGTTACCTTTTTAATAAACGAGAGAATTGCAATCGAGTTTATGATCCATCGACTTCATAATGTTTGAATACATCAGATTTACGGTCTATAAACTAAGTCGTGGGAGGACGCAATCCTCTGCCAAACTATGTCGAATGTGGGCCTTACCTAGTCACACAGGTACGGTCGTCTTGCGGTGGAGGGAGGCCTCTACCAAGCAAGGCTGTCTAAGAATCAGGGGGATAAACCTGATTACGCAATACGATTATCTAGTTTCGAAGTAACTCGACACGATCTTCGTTTGGTAAATCGCCGTGATGAACTCCGTTCGTCATTAAACCACATTCTGGGCCAGATGAGAATCTGCGATAGCATGATTGACATATCCCATTCCTATCAACTTAAAAGTTTAGGTATGTTATCGACGCGTGCTTCATACTGCGCGTGCCATGTTCAACCACGAGGTCACAACTCGATTGTGCTAGATAAGAATCCTCGTGATTCTAACGGGCGCAAACTTCTTCACCTCGAGCGTGTGATTGATCCCGGGAGCGTTATGAAGAGGCGCCCGAAGTATCCTCACGGACTTAGAACTCATATCTAAGGTCAGGCTCAATGTTCGCTTCCCAGCGTACGAGCGTAGTGCTGAACAAAAAGGCCCATTGACCACGTCTTTGGAAATCGGTTGGGTTTGACTAACGATATGAACGATGGGGATTGTCAAGTTCACCTGTAATTCATCGACTCTTGTATTCACTAGGTGGCCACCAATCGGATATTAGTTGAAGGTTGTGAATACTTGTACGGATGCCTTGGAGAAGTGTTCCTATGTGGAAACTAGGAAAATGGAGAATTATCAGTTGACCTAGGATACAGTGCGACACTATATTGTCTATAACAGGTTGATTGAAGAAAAGGGAATCAACGTTCCGCGGGCGCTGCAACACTCCTAACAGATGAGTAGCACGATGCCCGTCGTGTTCGTCGGTCGCACGGTAAACCTCGTAAGAACTGTTCGAAAGCAAGGACGAGATCGAAGGAGTGAGATGTTGATGCTGATTTGGACGACAATACATTAACAGATACCCTCCCATTCCGGCGAGTGGGAGCTGTAAGTATATGGTGATGGGCGCCGTAAATGGAAGCCCATTAATGTATATGTTACCTAAGACAATTGGGTAAATGTCATATTAGGACATTGGGCCAGATCCAAATCCCAATTGATATGAGAGGCCCAAAATTGGGCCTCCCTATGCATAATGGCCGGCCGAAATAGTATAGGTGGGTAAAGTGGACTTTTGTCCACTTTACTCCTCCTATATAAAGATGGTGTTAGGGGTTTTGTTAGGTTAATCATTAATTCCTCCTTAGAGTGTTTTAGAGAGAAAAACCCTCCCCATAACACCCTAAGTTCGGCCGAAACTTCACCACCACCAAGGGTGTGTCAATTTGTCTTCGAGCAAACACTCCGGAGATCCGACCCTGTCAAGAATCGATCTGAGGCTTTGCTGTGGAGAATATACCGCGTAGGGCTTCCTTAACAAGAATCTCTACGGGTGCCGACCGGAGGACCGTGAACTCCCTGCTGCTGGATCTTGGGACTACGGATTACGTCTGAGGTATGTGCGAATCTTCCAATGTGTAATATCGATTACTAGCATATACCATGTTTATAGTATCTGTAGTGATTACTTACCGTAATCTAACAGAGTCGGCGAACGAAGGTACCAGACGGTACATGCGGCTAACAGTCTCAGCGGCGGAGCCCTCTCTATCTCCGGCGAGATATCGTCAGTGGTCATCGAAGCCATACACGTTGAAGAACAGACGCTTGACGTGGTTCCGACGACCGAAGGTAGCAGGTGATATGGGCATCTAACATTTTATTTGTGAATTTGCGCAATGATATTTATAGTTCAAAATTTTCAGTCATTCGTTTCCATTTTCAAATTCTAGACTGAAATTTTATTTAATAAAATTAGTATTTCAACATATTATGTAATACCCCATATTTGAGTACCACATCAGTTAGAAATAAGAAATCCGAAACCTTAATAAGCCAAAGGGGTACTACTCAAGTCCAACGAGAATTCCTCATTTTCTAGGCCCAAGTGAGGACAACGAGCTTAGTTAGGTTGGGTTGCGCTAGTGGGAACAGTCACTCAGACTTGGGGGCGTGACAGAATGGTATTAAACCCGACCCGTGACCGTGACCAGGCTTGCGGACAAAGGGCTATCGACCCCCGAAGTTCCGATCACCTGCCAAGGGCAAAGATTCTGGTCTGGGCCGTGACGAGGACTTCTCGCGTATTAAGGGGTAGATTGTAATACCCATAAGATTTATACCACATCGATTAGAATAAGGAGACTTGGAGCCTTAATAAGCAAGAGGGATACTACTTATCCAACAGGAATTCCTCATTTTCAGGGCCAAGTGAGGACAACATGCTATGTAAGGCTGGGTTGAGCTTAGTGGGGACAGTCGCTCGGGCTTATGGGCGTGACAGAATGGTATCAGAGCCGACCCGGGAGAGTGATCGGGCTCGCGGACCAAGGACTATTGACCCCCGGAGTCCCGATCACTTACCGGGGCAAACGATTCTAGTATGGGGCGCGGCGAGGATGTCGCACGCATTAAGGGGTAGTTTGTAATACCCCATATTTGAGTACCACATCGGTTAGAAATAAGAAATCTGAAGTCTTAATAAGCCAGATGGGTACTACTCAAGTCTAACGGGAATTCCTCCTTTTCTAGGCCCAAGTGAGGACAACAATCTTAATTAGGCTGGGTTAGGCTAGTGGGGACAGTCACTCGGGCTTGGGGGCGTAACATATTACAAATATTCATTATAAATTTTATCTAATATTAATTTATTAATTATACATATTTGGTAAGTTACCTCGCGCGGTGCACGAGAAATGCACCCTAGTTTGCTCTCTAAATTTGTTCTTTATACACATCAAAATAAAAATCTGTGTAAGAAATATCTTTTTTCTTTCTTGAAATCTAATTAATTATCTCTCATGATCTAATTGTTAAGAAAAACGAATTGAAATAAACCCGACTTCATTTTAACCAAATTTAAAAATGATTTGACTAATATAGTGTTGAGTTTATTTCAACCGGTTTTTCAGCTGTTAGATAATACATATCAAAATCTGTGTAATTATTATTTTTAATTATTTCTTGAAATATAATTAATTTCCCTCTTAATCTAACTATTGAAAACTCGAATTAAAATAAACTCGATTTTATTTTAACTAAACACTTTAAGAAATTTTGATGGAACTTTGTGAGAATTTGTTAGATAAATTTTGGGGAAAATGTTGCAATTTATTAATATCTAAAGTTTGATGCTATGTGACGGGTTAGCATATACCGATCACTGATTAACAATAAATTAGACAGAGTTAGCATTACAACTGTGTATAACTTTTTGTTGTTGAAAACTTTACATAAGTTCAAGGGTTAAGAATCTAATTACAGTTTCAAGTTTGCACTATATTGGTTTTAGGCGTCTCATGTTTAAATTGTTGTTAGTAGGTGTCTCGAGATTCGTTTTTCTTACTTGTTGGTTTTTCGTTCGTTTTTTCGGTTAAATTTGATGGATTTGGTATGAGTTTTGTTCATGTATATTTATGCCAATTAAGTTAAACTGAATCTCAATTTTGCAAAATTCTTAAAATTTCACTGGATGTACACACTAATTGATGTAAGTTAAAGGGGAGTAAAAGTGCCCTTTTATTTTTTTCTCCTCTAATTGCTCTTGTTGTTGACTTATATTATATAGAGCAATTGCACAAAAAATCCGTCAAATTTAATTAAAAAAATAAACGGAAAACAAAAAAGTAAGAAAACGAAATCTAGGACACTTACTAGCAACAATTTAAACCAATGACACCTAACAAACAATATAGTGTAAACTTGGGACGGTGATTAGGCTGTTAACCTTAAACTTAATTAGCAATTCATCTTGACAAAAAGCTTAACTAGTAAATTGTTTACACTCAAAATCCACCTATTTAGTAGGTAATTAACAATTTTATTTAGCAAATATAGCCTAAATAATACCTCATTTATAATGAATGTATCTTTTTATACCTTTCAATTTGCTTTTAAATATTTGATATATCGGTTATTTAAAGTGGTAATTATGTGTTTTCTATCCATTTTAAAGAAAAAAATGGACGGAATTATTACATAACATTCACATGCACATTTTTATATTGTAAAATAAAATTTATCTAGCAAGTCAATTTAATTCTTAAAGTTTATGTCATGACCAATTTATCAACGCAGTAAGTAGGTAATTAACTATTTTATTTATTTATTTATAAATAAAAGTTGGGTTTTATAATGTACATACTACATAGTGGTGACCTGGTGGGGAGGTTGGGGTTTGTCCCTATATATATATACTCCGCAACGTTCGAATTTGTATAATAAATTATTAAGGACGAAAAGTGTAATAACAATGATATGGTCTGTCTTGGCCACTAATGACTTTACTGTCTCATCTCATTCATCATCACTCCCCTTTTTCTCTACCCACTCAGTCAATGGAAATTGCGGTGGAAATCCTTTTGGGACGTTGTTGCTGTCTGTCGGCAAACCAAAACTAGTATTATTGTATTAGAAGGGAAAATTAAGGATAATGTTAACTAAAAAAAACAGTTGTTATTGTCTTTTAAACATATTAAGGTTTAACTGCAACTCTATCTTTGGAGTATGCTTGCATATCTATATATTCGTGACATTCTTCAATTTAAGGTTTTTACCACACAAAAAAAAACATTCAATTTAAGGTGTTTCGTTTCCAATATCTTTAAGGTGTTCATCCTGCAGGGGAGCCGAATTGGTGGTTGGTTCACTTCACTTGGAGTCTGACTCAACTCTATCATACATGATCAAAGATACATTATCTGTGCAAGGCAAAAATGAATGAATCTCCCTTTAAATAAGAGGACTTTGTCAAAATGTAGTCGATTGCAAATAAAGTTATTTGCAGTAGTAAGTAATTGGACTAGACATATATATATATATAGTATAGATCTGTGCAATAATTATGATCTAATTAACTGCGTCCATCTTTTAGAATTTGATCAATTCTCTCTCCTAATCTGGATTAATGCTTCTACTGTTGTTCCACCAGTTGAAATTCCTGCAGGATAAGTTCTCAGATCTGCATTAGCATGAGGCCTTCTTGTGCCGTCTCTGCTTTTCTGACAGCTAGCTGCATCATTTTCCAGCTGCTTAAACTCTTAATAATCTTGATTAGCAATTTGCTAGTTATGCTAAGTTATAACTTGCACAAATATATTTACATGTACCAACTTAAAATTGAATCAATATATAACCTTCAATGAAAAGTAAATAAAAGAGATGGACAAATCAAATTCAACTTATTAGAATGTTGTTGAAGATTTTGTAACACAACCCTCACATGAAAGATGAAACTACTAAAACAAAGTCCAAAAGAAAGTAGTAATTTCGTCATAATCCATTCATTATGCCGCTGCTCATTCTTATTTGCCAAACAAACCTGCTTAAGAAATTTCATATCAAATTAGCAACTACTATGTTCGTTCAATAACCCCAGTAGTCATTCCTGATCTCATCATCAAACTTCTTCTTCAGTTCCGGGTGCTTCTCAAAGTATTCATCCGCCGTCATCGTTGCTATCTTTTCCTGTCAATTTCAAATTCATTCATAAACAAATCAGATCCCAAACCCGAACCCAAAGGGGTGACTGACAGAGAGCAAGCACATCTCTGAATTTTACCTTCAACTCCTTCACTTCAACAATCTCCTTCTCTATCCGCTCAGATTCCTTAAGGGACTTCTCCTCTGCTTCTTTCAGTTCAATCAACTACACCAACAAATACATACAAGCTTAGATATAGCTTGCTTATAACATAAAAAAAGGCTTAAACAATCAAATAATAAAAGAAAGGTAGGGATGGACAGCTAGCTATCTCTAACCAGAGCATCAAATTTTGTTTTGTATTCAGGAGTTACTGAATCCACAAACTTAGGAATCTCGACGCCTGAAAAGTAAACAAGCAAAGACATGAATGAATGAATGAAGGCTTGTATAAATGTTTCACAATGATATTATTCTCCAATTATCAGTCATATTGTTTGAAATAGTTTAACAATGAAAGTGAAACATGAAAAATTACAATTTTTTTTTGCATGGACTTGTCCAAGAAAGGGAAACCAGCAGTATAGACCCATCATTACGACATAAACAGTTGTTTACAGGGATCTACAAATTTTACATCAGCCGTATGTTGCTCGGAATACAATGTGCACTTGGTGGATAAAGCATGTACGACTTCTGTCTTCTCAAAAGGTGTTCTGTTGCATAGACTAAGCAACCTATCATACATTGATTATCAATTTACCAGTCATGATCTAATTTATCCAGGCTAAACATTCCCAAAGAGGTTTTGGTACTTGATGATAAAATGTCAAAAGAATAACCCAACAAATAGTCCAATACATGATTTTAGTGTGTAATTACCATTCCCAGTTTAAATTTGAACTGCAATATGTATGAGGAAAATAAAAGTTAAGGGGCAATAACACGATTGATTGGTCAATTGTTCCAAGCAACTGCCAATCCATGATATATTTACTATTTAGTAAGAAATGACGATCTATCCGACAAGAAAAACCAATGCATAAAATCAGAAGAGGGTTAATCAAGCAATAAATCAATATGAACCCCCACTCACTATCATAAGCCTCCTTGTACATGTCCACCAAGCGAGAGCCGATCCCTTTCCTATAGTATTCCCAATCAATAGGCTCAGGTTCCTGAAATAACAAAACACAATGATCAGAAACAGCTCAGCTTTCAATCCAAGTAACACGAATTCCTCATTCCCAAACAATCAGAATCAACAAGCATACAGAATGAGCGTGCTTATACTCTTCCAGATTGATCAGATTAACAAGCCAGTCCGCCGCAAATTGATATAATCCACAAATAAAACCAACAATCTATCAACTGATCAATCACCGATGCCAAATCACAAAAAGCCTAACCGACATCCAGTAAGGCGCAGCAAAGATCTGAGCAGAACAACACAAATATACAGCCCATAACGGTGAAACCATGGAAGAACAAGAGATCATTTCGGCACCTGGCTGAATTTAGTTTGGAGCTGGGAGTTGACATCGTCAAAGGCGCGGCGGAGGGTGAAGAACTCCTTGCGGGCCTCTTCGGTGACGAGGAGCTTGGCCATACCTTCCCAATCGATGGTTCTGGATGCCTTGAAGGCGACATCAGCGACTTTCTTCCCTACTCCGCTCATCGTTGTGAATGCAGGTCTGGTGATCAGATGGATGCGGCAGTTTGGTTCCCAAACAACGAAGATGGATACCGTCTCTCTTCTCTGCTAGAGCTAGACAGAAGAAGAATCTGCAAAGAGCGGAGAAGAAAAGAGAGACCAGTAATTGGGCTTTTTATGGGCTAATCATTCAAATTGGCCTTAGCTGTCTTGGGGTATATTTTTTCTTTTAGAACTTCAAATGAAACTGAACTTTATGTAGTGGCAAAAATAAATTGAACTTTATGCTAAAAAAATTGAAATTAATTATATTAAATAATAAATAAAATTGGCCAAAAAAAAAAAAACAATAAATAAAATGAAATGGCCAAAAAAGAATATTATTTATTTTGGGGGTACATTGTCAATTAATTCCCATTTCCAAAAAAAGTCAGTTAATTCTCTCTGAACCATTTCTTCAAAATATTACATTTTGCCCCCTCTAAGCTATTTTCCATAAAAAAAAACTAATGAACTAAATTTAAATAACTTTTCTTGGCAAAAAAAACATTTTTTTTGCCAAACAAATTTAAATAACTTTTACATAAGGTCAAAACAAACTCCGAAAGAAACTTATGACGACCGAAAATTAGGATAATCATCAAATTTACTAACTGATAGTTAATTTTATTTTACATTAAATTGCTATTTTTTTTTTGTTTAAAACTGGTTACTTGTTTTATATATGTACGTATAAATGACTAGCTCTATTAAGATTTCAGTCTAATTTAGATATAATGAAAATAGTTGATAATTTGTTTATTTTTTTGTTCAACATGTGCATTGGACGAAAATCCGAACCGTACTACTAATTTATACACATGAATATTTTAGATAACAAAATATTCAAAAATAAAATTATAATTAACCCCAAAATTACCTAAGAAAGAATACTAACACGGTGAATAATGATTAGGAGCAAATGATAATCTACTCACTGTTCTATTTTTATTATTATTTCCCTTGTAGTGGAATTTTACTTATTTCCATTTTGCCATCGGAATTATATTCTATATTACTTTTATCCTCTCCTTTTCATTTCATCTATAGGAATCATAATAACAGAACTGACGATGAGGATTTTTCTTGTAATAAGATATAGTACATACGGAAAGCACAACTGAAGATTCTTTCTTCTTGTCTCGTTCTGCAGCTGTAGGAAGATCCTCACACTACAAAATGCAATTCCCAACTCTACTCGAGTAGTAAGTAGTAACAACCTCAAAAGCACAAATGGGTCACCCACCCATTCTTATTGCAAACTAAAGAATCATGATCAAAGGAAAATAGCCCGGGCAAAACTGAGCAAAGTGTTTTCAGTAGCCCCAGTAATCATTCCTGATCTCATCGTCGAACTTCTTCTTCAGTTCCGGGTGCTTCTCAAAGTATTCATCCGCTGTCATGGTGGCTATCTTTTCCTGTCAATGTAAATTCATTAAGAAGTCAGATTCTTAACCCGATGCAACCAAAAAGAAAGAGAGACAGATATAGAGACTAGAGAGCAATCACATCTCTGAATTTTACCTTCAACTCCTTCACTTCAATGATCTCCTTCTCTATCCGCTCAGATTCCTTGAGCGACTTCTCCTCTGCTTCTTTCAGTTCAATCAACTGTTAATTACACCACCAACACAGGTTACACATGGCTAATCACCTTCAATACAGTGCTTAAACAAATAGTTAATAAAGAAAAGGCTATCCCTAACCAGATCATCAAACTTGGTCTTGTATTGAGGAGTGACTTTGTCGACAAACTTGGGTATCTCGACGCCTGCAAAAGCAATCAAGCATCAACATGAAGGTTATGTTTGCTCCAAATTTCTTCTATCAGCTGTCAATGGAAGGGGCTGGAACTGAATTCAAGTACTATCTAAACTAATATACAAATAGAACATACATCAAGATCTTAAGGAGACTGCTAATACTAATAAAATAGGGAAAAGAACCTATTTAGTGTCTCAGGTTTACGTCATGTTTCGGTTTGGTGTCTCAGGATTAAAATGTTGATATGGACTGTCCCGAGTTTGAATAGTGTTGCAATTTGGTTTTCTGTTAAATTTAGGTGTTAAGTTTAACAGACTTAGACGAAAAGACCATACTGCCCCTAAACCCGAATTCGGCCACCCACCTCCGATTCCGACCCACCCACCGCCACCGCCACCTACCTCCGATTCCGACCCACTCACCTCCAATTCCGGCCACACACCTCCAAACGAGATGATTCCGGTCTATTCCGGCCCGATTCCAGCCGATTATGGCTGATTACGACCCGATTCCGGCCGATTTAGGGTTTAGGGTCGACCGATTACGTCATATTCCGGCCCGATTACGGCCTATTCCGGCCTGATTACGGCCAATTTAGGATTCCAGCCGACTTAGGGTTCCGGCCGATTTAGGGTTCCTGCCGATTTAGGGTTCCGGCGGTGGAGCAGCTGACCTGATTTAGGGTTTAGGGGTAATTTGGGCATTTTCAATTTTATTTGGTCATGTGCTGGTCACATGACCGAATTCTGTTAAATTTAACCTCAAAATTTGACGGAGACACCAAATAACAACACTATTCAAACTTGGGACAGTATAAGTACGCGTAAGACACCAAACTGAAACATGAGGTAAACTTGAGACACTAAATAGGTTCTTTAAAATAAGTCCAGTATGTATCTCCTTTTGTTGTGAAATCAACTCATTCCTCACCAACAATGAAGTAATAATTGAAGTCTTGCAACCAAGAAAATAACTTGAATTGGTGTCAACTTGCTTTCTGCTAGTGACTCTGCATTCACCCAGGCTATATATTCCATAAAGAACTTGCATATTCAAATTTGACCATGAGCTGATTCGATGCTTTGATTTATTGATTATCTAAACTTTAGTCCATGTTCAAGTAAGAACTATTGCCTAATCATAAAGCTAGCATAAATTACCGAAAAGAAAAAGTGGTTGAGGTTCATAACAAGACATAAATGATGGTTTAGACTTTAGGGTACCGTTATGAATCCAGGGTAGTTTGACGCCAAACGAAATTTGAACAAGGTATATGGGAAGATTTATTCGGCCTTCACGAATATAGTTCATAGAACCCTTCTTATTAGAATGTGATTTATTGTATATATGCCATGCATTTTATCAAATGAAAAATACATTGATATCAAACAAGTTTGCCAATTAACCATCCAAACTCTATACAAGATCCCTGAAAAGGTTTTAGCACTTTGCAGATGTCGAAGTTACTTATAGAGATTTCACTCAGGCCAGCACATTACTACATTATCATCATGATAAGAATCTAAACAGCAGTATTAAGATTTATCATTTTATTGCAATTACCACTCCTAACTGATACTTGAGCAGGAAGGTATTATGAGGGAAAGATATGTTAAGGGACAAGAACATTGATGTTGAGGAAATGCTTATTGCATTAAGCAATTTGAGCTAAAGGTGGTATAACCACACTATATATCTCCCTCTCCTACTTTCTCATACCAATCATCAATCGATAAATATGAGTCACTTACTGTCATAAGCCTCCTTGTACATGTCTACCAATCGAGCGCCAATGCCCTTTCTGTAGTATTCCCAATCAATCGGTTCAGGTTCCTGTGCATAGCAAAATGCAATGCTCAAAATAAGCTAAAATATAAACCTATACCAACAAAAACTCCTCATTTCTAGACAATCAGCTACAGGAACCAATCAGCTTGCAATCGCACATACAATCAGATATATTACTCAAAGACCGATGCTGAATCAGAAGATCCCGAGTTGATATAAGGATACTAGAAATCTGAGCAGAGCAACACGCAAATCACAACAGATAGCAGTGATTGGAAATGAACAGCATATAGGACCTGACTGAATTTAGTTTGGAGCTGGGAGTTGACATCGTCAAAGGCACGGCGGAGAGTGAAGAACTCCTTGCGAGCCTCATCGGTGACAAGGAGCTTGGCCATGCCTTCCCAATCGATGGTCCTAGATGCCTTGAAGGCGACATCGGCGACTTTCTTGCCAACTCCGCTCATTTTGGCTCTAGGGTTTTCTGATGGCAAGCCTCGCAGATGCTCAAGAACAGCAGATGGTTTTTTTTTTTTTTTGGTAGAACAGCAGATGGATGGATCCTTCACTGTTCATTCTTTCGAACTATTAATGATAATTCTTGGCCAAAAAAAAACCTATTAATGATAATTCAACTGTTTTTTTTAATATTTCATACTTTTTTGTTTTTTCTACTTTTTATTTTCTATATTTAATTTAATTTTTTTGAATTTTTTTATTAAATATTTTTGCTAATTTCCTTATGTATCAAAACATTTCTAAATGTTAAAACATTATTTAGATTTAATTGGTTAAATTTGATTAAATAAAAAATGTGTATTTTGGAAAAAAAATGTGTATGAAATTTTCCATTTAAATTTTAGATATTATTGTTGAATTCTGGTGGCTGACCTCGTTTAGCTGCAAGCTGGACTGCATCTTCATATTGGGCTTGGTCATGTAGTTTGGGCTGCCTTTGTTGTTGTGGCCGGCTTCTTTTATTTATGTTCATGTTATATTTGTTAGCTTGTGAACTTCTTTGTTACCTTTTGCAAGTTATGGGTTAACTTCCTTCCATTTACGAACTATGGGGTAAAACCCTGAGTTAATCTCGGGTTTACTTTAGTGATTAAAAGGTGAAGCGTGTTCAGATGAAGGAACATACTAATGATCCGCACGCCTCTGTTTCTTCATTTCCTTTCTCGCCTCTTCTTCTCCAAAATTAGAGTTTCGTGGTAGCTAGAGTTAGAGAATTTCACACAGCAGTACATATTCGGTTGCCTATGGAGACTCCGCCTGGGGCAATTGTGTAGAGTCTCGTAGGTCATTGACTGGTTATTGTGTCCAGATAGGTAGTTCCTTGATATCTTGGAAGGTTAAAAAACATGAAGCAGAATATAGGGCTATTAGGCACACAGTGCAGGAGCTTGTTTGGTTATGTGGCCTATTGTCAGAGTTGGGTTTTCCTCAAAATACTCATTCAAACATCTACTGTGACAATAAGGCTGCGGTCTGGATTGCTAATAATCCTATATTCCATGAAAGGACCAAACATATTGATATTGACTGTCATTTTTCGAAACAAAAACTTTTAGATGTGATAGTTAGTTTCTCTCATATTGGTACTGATGAGCAGATTGCAGATATTTTTACCAAGCCCTTAGCTGCAAAACAACATATGTATTTAATTGGGAAGTTGGGTATGAAAGATATTTTTGCAGGTGCATGTGTTCATTTTGAAGAGGAACCTCCTTGAGCAATTCAGATGCTGTCCACCTTGAGGGGGAGTGTTGAATTCTGGTGGGTTGACCTCGTTTAGTTGCAAGCTGGACTGCATCTTCATATTGGGCCTGGTCTTGTAGTTTGGGCTGCCTTTGTTGCTGTGGCCTGCTTTTTTTATTTCTGTTATTGTTATATTTGTTAGTTTGTGGGCTTCTTTGTTAGCTTTTGCAAGTTATGGGTTAAGTTCCTTCCATGTACGAACTGTGGGGTAAAACCATGAGTTAATCTCGGGTTTCCTTTAGTGATTAAAAGGTGAAGCGTGTTCAGATGAACGAACACACGCTAATGATCCGCATGCCTCTGTCTTTTCATTTTCTTTCTCGCCTCTTGTTCTCCAAAATTAAGGCTTCGTGGTGGCTAGGGTTAGAGAATTACACAATTATATGTAATTCTTTCTCCATCAATTTTTAGTTTTTAATTTAAGATATTAAAGTTTAAAAGATTTGAATAATAATTTTAAGAACAAATATTTATTATGAAATTAATAAAAATATTTTGGGTCCAATTTAAGGTTAAAATAGTTGTCATCATTAAAGTAGCTAGAGAATTCCAAAACTTTTTTACATTTTATAATAATACTTAGATAAAGCAATGTAAGAGAAAGTGAGATATAAATTGAATTTATGCACTTCATCAAAATGGTTTCATTTCCTATCCATTATGTCAAAGTATAACATTTTTATAAAAAACACGAAAAAAAGAAAATTCACTTAATTCTAACAAAATACCATTATTATCCACTAAAGTAAGGATTCAAAATCTATAAATTGTCTGAAGTTTGTTCCATGTTGAAATTTGGTGTCTGAAGTTTGAAATATTAAAATTGACAGTCCCAAGTTTCATTTTCATTTAAATTTGGTGTCTCGGTGTGATTACTTTTGGAAGCCAATCCCGACGAAACCGACTGTCAAATTCGAGCTCTTATGCACGCTCCCTTCTCGTAATATTGCAAGGACCGTCACCTAAGAAGCTGGCCACATCCGCACAAGTAAATCCCGCTCCGTTGACGCTGTAAGTCGCTCAACACCACTATGTTAGAAACTTTTTCTTTTGGATGTTCAACTTTTTGGTGAAATTTTGTGATTTTGTAAAAAGTAAAGAGTCATGGATTATAAGTGGGTGAGTCGGTTGACGAAAATGATCGAATTGAGAGAAAAAGACGCGCGATGTCACCAAATTTCAACGAAAATGAAACCTGAGACCGTCCATTTTAACATTTCAAACGTTAGACACTAAATTTCAACTGGGAGCAAACTAATTCACCGGTGGCGCCCAAAAGAAAACACTGAAGCAAAGCACCAAACGTTACTGCTGAAATTCATTTTAAACTGATATGATGAATCCACTAGAGTCAATTGAAGAAAACGTATCCATTAAAGAACATTTATGATACAAATTGTTGTACAACAATGTCATCCACGAACAAGCAGTTTTAGCGTGGGGCTTAAGTAAATCAAGAAGCAGAACCCTCAAAGAAACAACTCTTCCTTAATCTTACCAACACAAGGGAACAAAGAAAACCGGCTATTCGGCTCCCATCATCTGCACGAAACAGGTTTCGATTAATCCAAGAGGAGAGGCCTCAGATTACAAATTTTTAAAACAAAAAAATACTCCTACTTCTTTTGCAATGTGGCAGTCTTGGTCTGAATTGAAGTTTAAGTGATGATAAATAAGCCAGTCAATCATGATTTGCCCTATAGTTCCAGTTTAAGCAGCGCAAAGAAAATTCACCTTGAAGATGTCTCCGAATACTCCTTGCAGTGGATTTCTACGTTGCACTCCGTAAAACTTCTCAGCAATCTGATCCACAAACTGACCATAATATTCTTCATGTTAGGACCCGTAAGTGTATATATATATATATTAATAATGTCACAACAAAGAGGAATAAGATGTATTCGGGTTTTGCTCCCTCGTATCAAGATTTATAGTTCGTACCTCATTGAATGCTGGATCACGGTCTATGCTTGATTTGAAATTCTCCTTCAACATGTTGAAAAGAGGCAGAGCGTCTCTTTGCAATCTATAAAGGATAATTTATTAGAGATTGTATATATCTCAGCTCCAATCTCTATCCATAAAGTTTGTAACTTACACTTCCAACAGAAATTGCATGTACTGCATTAAATCTGTCTTGGGGAGTTCAAGTCTCTTCGATTCAAGCTGTTTCTTTACGCCATCAAGAAGAGCATTGGCATCTCTAAGATTACCCATGGATAGGTACCTGTAATCGATAGAAAGAAGCTCAGTACCCATAAAGTGCAGCATTTTTTGGTTGTAAACTAACAACAGACTAGTAAAGGTTCAGAACATGAGCTTTTCATTTAATCAAAAAAGTTGTATTCATTAGATTAGAGGAAGTCGACCAATTCAAGAAATGTACTTGGACTATCTTATCTTATCCAGAGAACTCACATTAAAATTGCCCGTGCAATTGCCAAATCGTCCTCACCTGGATAACACTGCACCGCATACAGAGTATCAATATTCTCTCTATAATCAGCTGTTGAACATATAAAAGCTTCAAGCAATCGGAGGGGCATAGGTTTAATGTGTCTATAAGAAATTTCACTTCGTTTGCATGGGGATCCGGAGTTAACGGCAAGTCTGAATCTCTAGCATTATTATAAGTTGCAGAAATGACATAGAGACAAAGCAAGCGAACCTTTTCCATGAAGTTAACTATAGTTGATGCAAATTTATCTACACTGGTTCCTCTAACAAAGTGAAAGGAAACTTTAGCCATATCCTGAAAAGAAGATGTATGGTAATTCAAACAACAAAAACAGAAATAAAACGAATGCATAAGAAGCAATTACCATCGATAATTAGTTTCTTAGAGCTACCAATCAAAGAATACAATCTATTCTAGATACGGAATAGCAAACTTACTACTTCAGGAGATTGAGAATATATATACTCTGCTAGCATCTCATGCACTTCTGGTGCTCCCATTTTATGAGTTCCAAACTGTCCAGACCACCTGCTCAAGCAACAGAGAAAGAAGCATTTAGCTGGTATATATATGGCAAGTAATACTGTCTAATGATGATTCATAAAGCAATTTTTTTTTTTCTATTATTGTTTATCTTTGTTCACATGCATGGAGCATCATTCAACACATCCTTTTTCAATTTTTAGAGGTCCTTTCCTAGAGACATCATCTTATCATTTCCAAAATCCAAAACTGGCGAAGAGTGACCCATGTTTGACAATAAGTCCAGATTCATACTGGGTAAATGCCAGGAAGACACTGATTAACTAAAGTATTAAATGCTAATCCCTGCAACTCTCATGTTCAGATTCTGATGGTCAATAATAATATATAGAAGTATAGATTATACACGTAATGATTTATCAAACAAGGGTATTAACATCAGCAACCGAAAAATGGTAAGTGCAGCAGGTTATTTCATGGTTTAAATCAATATAACACGGTCTGACATCTCACCTTAAAGCAGCTCTCAGGAATGATGAGCAGCCCTCTACTCGTATTTTAGCTGCATCCATAGCTTCTGTAAGGTTCTGAATCTCGTTCTCATCATCAATATCTTCGACATGCTGCGGCACTGAAACCCTAGGAAATTTTTTGTAGATTTTCCTGATACGATCTAGAAAAAGAGATATTGTTACAATATGCAATAAGGGGCAGCGGGGGTGAGCTACCAAGCTAAAGCTCAAATTAAACCAGAGTTTATTCATAATTTAGGTATTTAATTGAGCATTTAAAAATTAAATGAAATAAAATTCTTGTGGAACCAATGTCATGAAAGCCCAAAACTGAAAGCTAATGAATTCCTAATATTTCTGTCAAATCTCAGATACTCCAATTATTGTAGCATTAACATGTTATAAAAACACTCTTCAGAAGCTTTCATAACAAGTCGGTACAACAGCTCAATTGTGTGTACACAAGTACATTTTTAACAGGTGCAAACATTGATAAACTTAACTAGTGAATGATAGGAGTGAAACTGACCAATGGTTTCATCGTTACAGGGGTATTTTACTTTGACAAGTACTTCCACAAACAAAATAGCAAGCTCGGCCCCGCAGGTGACCTGAAGAATCAACAACAGAATCGTCTGAAATTCCACTAATGGGTTTATCAACTTGGTGGAACCATATCCAGCGAAAAAAACTTAAGCTTATAATCTTATGGTACTGTTGAATCTTTTCCAATGTGATAACGGTTTTTCTAACATCCATGATACGTGCCGGTATAATTTAATCAAGTTCTTAATACATCAATAGCAGGAACTAATCCCAGCTATTGATCGAACCTGCCCGTGCTCTAGTTGAAGGCAAGCACCAGATTCCAAGATATCCAACGCTTCGGAATTACGTTCAGCAGATACGTATCTGGATAACAGACGGAATCATTCAGATTGTGTTTAGAGATATCACAATCATGTATACAACAGCAAAAGCCTATAAAAAAATTCAATCATACTCAATTAAGAGAAGAGTATGAATCATTAAACTATTAAGAATTTGAACATGCAAAGATTATGAGGCATAAAGGAACACCTTGCATAAATAGACTTGTACATCTGTTGAGCTCCATAGAAATTGCCTTGATCTATAACTTTCTCTAATTTCTCTATGTTCTGCATCAACAAACGGACCGCAGTAAATCAAAATTATAATAACTCCAACCATTTCGAACCTCAGCTCAGCTCAGCTCCAATTGAATTTGAATGAACATGAACATATTACGCAAACTCGAAATCTTCGAATATGCATCAGAGAAATTAAAATACAATGCAATACAACAGCGGTGAAAATGAATTCCAATACCTCCTGACCAGGCGGAAGAGCAGCTCTTCTGATTCTTTCTCGCGTGGTCATGGCTTTCGACTCGTAGCTCGACGTGGAGGGAGATCGGTATGATGTTCAACTCTAACCCCTGTCTAATGTTTCCTTCCTTCCTTGATTTGATGACATGACAGAACGAGAATCCACCGGCGGGAAATTTGCATTCGTGCGCCCTAACTTTTATCCTCTCCCTATTGCATCCTAAACTTCTAAAACTGCACCAGTGTAGCCTCCCATTTCGGCAAATTTACAACCGTGTACATGTAGAGATTAGAACTAGGGCTGAGCTCGGACGGGACGGGACGGGCTGGCTTTTTCGTTAGCCCGAGCCCGAACACAAGGAAAAGTCCCGCCCGAGTCGGGTCTTCGGGATTTCGGGACGGGCTCGGGCTAGCCCGAATTTAAGAAAAAATCTGGAAAATAAATATCAAACATGAATTCCATCTGCTGTTCAAACAAGTAAGAACTCATCACGGCCAATTAGATTAGTCACCCACCGTAAGAAGCAAGAACGCGCATGAGAAGTGAATAAGCGATAGAGCCGGAGATCCACATCAGGATAGTAAGAGATCGAGACGAGAGAGAGATCGAGACGAGAGAGATCGAGGGGCCGAGACGAGAGAACTTGAGAAGGAGAGGCGATAGAGCTGAAGATCCACGACACTAGAGATTTTAAGATTTGTATAGGGAGCTCTAGATCTGCAGCGCTGAGGTTCTGAAGTTCTCCTGCCGGCTAGGTTACGATAACATAGGGGTCCAGTAGATAGGCAGTAACGGTCCAAGTAGTTGGGCTGTATATTAGGGGTTAGGATTAATAAAATATTTAATGTTAAAGGGCCAAACAGATGGGCTGTAAATGACTAAGTAGTTAGGCTATATAGAAAGTAGGGGTTAGGAACTTAGGATTAACAAAATTTCGGGACGGGCTCGGGATTCTCGGGCTTTAGGCTAAGAAGCCCGAGCCCGAATTTAGAAGGGGAGTCCCGCCCGTTCGGGCTTGGGCTGAATTTCGGGACGGACTTTTCGGGATGGGATCGGGACGGGCTCGTCGGGCTCCTCGGGATTCTTGCTCAGCCCTAATTAGAACCCACTCTCCTAATCAAACTAAACTCACTAATGTATCTGGGATTGAAATGGAAACACTCAGATGAATTCAAAGTAAAGAACACACAATAAAACTGAATAATGCTTATAATACTTGATAATTAAGAATGCGAAAATTACATCACTAAATAGCTGTGAAATACAACGTAATTAAACAGAAAATCCCGCAAAAACAGTTGCGCTACTGACCCACTAATTACAACGACTAATTATCCAACAAAATCCAGCATTTTGCTTCGACAAAATCTCCTGTGTATCTTCGTTTCTGTTGTTGAATATTGGACCGGGCTAAACCGTTGTTGCTGCTGAAGACTGGACCGGCTAGTTCGGACATCCCCAACAGACTTAACTGTCTGACTTTCCCGAAATAGCAATCTTCAACACTCTCCCCTAAACTGAATTTGAATGCTTTCAATTCAATTTAACAACACCTAACCTTGATCACAACTCTTCAAATGAGCTCATTTTCAATTATTTTGACATTATGTCTGCAATTTGATCTTTGGTTGAGAAAAACTCAACGTTTACTTCCCAATTCTTCACCAATTCCCTGAGAAAGAACATCTTCACATTGATGTATTTGCTACGACCATACATGACGGGATTCTTGGATAGCTTGATTGCTGAGTTATTATCACATAGCAGCAATGTTGGCTCCTTTATTCCTTGCTTAAGAAATTCAAGAATTCTCCTTAACTAGATTACATGACATCCACACATTGATGCACCCACATACTCGGCTTCAGTGTTTGATAAGGTTACTAATGGTTGCTTTTTTAAAGTCCAGCATATGGCAGCTCCACTCATCATTAAAGTGCAGCCACTGGTGCTTCTTCCATCATCTGAGGATCCTGCAAAATCACTATCAAAATATGCAACAAGTGATGAATTCTTAAGACTTCTGTATTGAATCCTCAGTTCCTTTGTTCCATGCAAGTATCTAAGCACCCTCTTTACTCCTAAAAGATGCATCTATGTAGGACTCTCTATAAAATGACTTAGTAGGCTGACTGCATATTGAATGTCAGGCCTTGTTGCAGTTAAATACATAAGTCTGTAAAGAGTTTTATCTACATGAGGACCAGACCCTTCCTTTGTGAGTTTATTTCCTAACTCAATTGGGGTGGTGACTGAGTTGCACTTGTTCATCTGAAACATATCTAGGGTTTCATTGATATACTTCTTTTGACTGATGGACACTCCTTCACTGCTTTGTTTAACTTCTAAACCCATAAAATAATGAAGTTTTCCTAAGTCACTCATTTCAAATTCTAGAGCCATTTGAGCTTTAAAATCTTCACACATCTTGGGACAGTTACATGTGTAGATAAGATCGTCTACATAGACACACACTATCAAAAGGTTTCCACTTGAATCAGTCTTAATGAATAGAGTATGTTCATAAAGGCATTTCTCAAATCCTTGCTGAATGATGGGTTTCGATATAGCCGTTAGGCCCATTAACGACGAGTAAACGGTGAAGTAGGCCCACTGTGCTCCAAAAGAGGCCTAGAGGACCAATATGAGGGGTCCCGACAAGGTCGGTCCCGACATATGAGCTGGACGCTCCCGATGAAATGCCTTTGAATAGGCCCCGATGAAATGCCTTTGAATAGGCCCCGATGAAATGCCTTTGAGTAGGCCCCGATGTTGAATCCCTGAGGATGTTGGCCCTGTCCCGATGACGAGGGGCCCCGAGCGGTGACCAAAGGAGATAACTCTGGAGTCCCCGACATCCATCGGGACTTGCCACCAGAGGATGAGCCGAGAAACACACCCACTATCAGCGTAGTGGGGAAGTGGCCTGAAAAGACGGAACGTGGGCAAGTGGCCGAGATAAATGGAACGTGGGCTAACTGCCCCTGGCAGTTATCTCAACAGGTAACTGGGGTAACTCCTCCCCTATATAAAGGAAGGAATTACCTCAGGACTGATACACACATTCACATACTGATACATACTCATACACTCATACTTTCATACATACTTGCCTACATCGAGATACTCATTTAAGTATCGGAGAGGGATTCTGGGTCACCGCCCGGTCTATCCCCTTTTGCAGGATTACTTGGAGCAAAGGAGTTCAGACTTCCGTCAAGAACGTGCCGGAGTTCCAACCGTGATCCAACACTGAATAAGATAGATCTCAAGTTTACTGTACCAAGCCCTAGATGCCTGCTTTAAACCATATAGTGCTTTTCTAAGTTTGTAGACTTGACCCTCCTTTCCTTTTACTTCAAAACCTGGTGGTTGATCCACATAGACTTCATCTTCAATAGTGCCATGTAAGAAGGCTGACTTTACATCTAACTGGTACAAAGTCCACCTATAATGACTTGAAAGTGCTATAACAGTCCTAATTGTATCTAATCTTGCCACAGGTGAAAAACCTCAGTGTAATCTATCACATATGTATGTTTGTACCCCTTTTCTACTAATCTAGCATTGTGCTTGTCTATCTCTCCTTTCTCATTCAGTTTTGTCTTGAAAACCCATTTGACACCTATGGTTGTATGACCCTTAGGCAAAGAGACCAATTCCCAAGTTTTATTTTTTCTATGGACTCTAACTCATTTTTCATGGCTTTCTTCCATTTCAGACTCTTATTAGCAGTTTCAAAGTCTATATGATCACTTCAACAAAGATGCAGTAATATGTAATGTGCTCAGGTTCATTTCTATAAATTTGAACACCAGTTACCTCATAATCATTGAGCCAAGCTGACATTTTGACTCTCCTATTCTCATGAATGATAGCTCCACTGTCAAGTTGTCTTTGCACTTGTCTGTTGCAATCTGGAAGTCTGAGTTGATGATCCATCAAGTAAGTATCAGCATTTTGGTTTGATGATTCTTCTGATCCTGTTAGTGTCTGAGCTCCTTGTGCTTCAGTGTTTCCTCCTCCATTTGCTGAGCTTTGATTTCCATGCTCCTCAGTCTGAGACACTTCATCTTCAAAATACGGAAATGTGAGTTTCCAGTTATTTCTTGTAGCTCCCTATTTCCATGATGCAAACTCATCAAAGATAACATTCCTACTAATCACAACCTTCTTTGTAATAAAATTGTAAAGTTTGTAGGCTTTAGACTCTTCATGATTCCCAAGAAAATGCATTTCTGACTACTGTCTTCTAACTTCTTCTTATGAGTAGTAATGAGTGCATATGCGATGGATTCAAAGATTCTAAAGCTCGTCACTAATGGTTTAGTCCCTGACCATGTCTTGTGGTGTAAAACCATATAGGGCACGAGTTGGACACATATTAATCTTTTACTACTGCTTCTCCCCAAAAGGCTTTAGGAACACTTCTTGACTTCATGATGCATTTTACCATGTTGGTCATTGTCCTATTCTTCCTCTTAGCTACCCCATTCTGCTCTGGTGACTGAGGTGTTGTCTTCTACCTTTTGATTCCCTTGTGCTTGCAAAATAGCTCAAACTCGGTTGAGCAGTATTCTCCCCATCTGTCTGATCTGGGAGCAAGTATCTTCTTTCCAGATTGACTCTCAACTTCACTTGAATATCCTAAACGCCTCCAGTGCTTCTGACTTCTCATCTAACACATACACCCAAGCTTTTCTTGAGAAGTCATCTATACAACTAATAAAGTACATTTTGCCACCATTAGTCATAGGTGAAATGGGTCCACAGTTGTCAGTGTAAACTAGTTGCAAGGGTTCAGTTGCTCTCCAAGATGCCTAATCAGGGAATGACTCTTTTGTTTGCTTTCCCAGCACACATGCTTCACATAATTCTGATTTGACTTCAATTTTTGGTAGCCTCGACCTGGTGTTTGCTTAGGGTGCTCAGTCCTTTGAAGCTTAGATGTCCCATCCTTATATGACATAACCAAGACTCATTATTCCGAGTCTCACTTGTTCCTTCCTTGACAACATTGCATTCGTGTTCATAGTTGAGTTTGACAGGATATAACCTTCTTGAATCCATTTTAGAGGAGAAACACAAGAGTGCTTATCATTGTAGATGTCGAAGTAACCATCATCAATCACCATTGAGTAACCACTCTCTTGCAACTGCCCAATCCTCAATAAGTTTGTGGCTATCTGAGACACATAGAGAACATTATGAATTACCTTTGTCAAATCATCACTGCTTTTGAATTTGACACTCCCATTGCCTTCAACCGAGACACTTGAGTTATTCGCAAACACTACTTTTGACTTGTAGTGTTCATCAATGGATGAGAATGCCTCAGTTCTCCATGTCATGTGATTTGTGCACCCTGAGTCAAGGTACCATATGTTATTGCTTTGCTGAGTGCCTTCTCCATCATTTATAGCCATGAGAAGCACCTCATGTTCCTCAGAATTTGCAAAATTTGACTGTTCTTGCTGCTTTTCCTCGGGCAATTTGCATAGCATTCAGACTTGATGTGACCAAGTCTGTGGCATCTGTAGCATTCCACTTTAGACTTGCCACTTGATCTGCCTCTTCCTCTTCATCTAATCA
Organism: Clarkia xantiana subsp. parviflora; assembly: GCA_036873135.1. Taxonomy (NCBI): domain Eukaryota; kingdom Viridiplantae; phylum Streptophyta; class Magnoliopsida; order Myrtales; family Onagraceae; genus Clarkia; species Clarkia xantiana. The sequence goes on from JAPTYO010000012.1 coordinate 18,887,904, forward strand.
GATGACCACTCTCCATCTGATCTGAATGGAAGTTACCTCTTGCTTGAGGTTTTTCATCTCCTTCTTCTTGACTCCTGCCTTTGAAGTGTCCTCTCCATGGTCCCTTCTTTCCCCTTCCTCTGAAAGACCCTATTCCTCTATTATAAGATAAGTTTTCTGTAATCTTCAAGGCATTTTTTTCAGTGTCTGAGACTCTGTTTAGCTTTTGCTCGTGGAGAATCGGAGAGCTTTGCAACTAATCTAAGGACAATGAGTCAATATCCTAAGATTCTTCTATGGCAACGATCACAAAATCAAATTTGTGAGTCAGTGACCTTAAAATCTTCTCCACTACCTGCTTATCACTCAAACTCTCTCCTGTGATCCTCATTTTGCTGCATACCTCCATGATCCTTGTGAAATAATCAAGAACCTTCTCTCATTCTCTCATTTGTAGCAGTTCAAATTCACGTCTGAGAGCCTGCCGTTGAACTCTTTTTATTCTCTCTGACTCTGCTCCTTTCTTCTTCAAAGACTCCCAAATTTCCTTTGCGGTGTTTTTGCAAACAATTGTTGAGAGAGTAGCTTTGTCAATTTCTTGAAACAACACGTTTTTGGCCTTAAGATCAAACAACTTATTCCTCTTGTATTCTTCAACATCTGACTTGCCAATTATTTCCTCAATCACCTTCCAATACTCCTTAGATCGTAAGAGATTCTCCATTATGGTGCTCCAATAACCATAATCACCTTCATACCTGGGAATCATCAGTCCTACGAATCTGCTGATGCTGCTTTCGTTCATCTCTACAGGAATGCAGAAGAAAGATTTCGATTTCTTCTAACCTTGGGCTCTGATACCACTTGTATGGATTAGAATTCACTCTCCTAATCAAGCTAAACTCACTAATGTATATGAGATTAAAATAGAAATAATCAGATGAATTCAAAATGAAGAACACGCAATAAAACTGAAGAATGCTTATATTACTTGATTATTAAGAATGCGAAAATTACATCATTAAATATCTGCGAATTACAACGAAATTAAATAGAAAGGCCGCAAAAACAGTTGAGCTACTGACCCACTAATTACAACGACTAATTATCCAACAGAATTCAGCATTTTGCTTCGACAAAATCTCCCGCGTATCTTCGTTTTTGTTGCTGAAGATTGGACCGGACTGAACCGCTGCTGCTGCTGACGACTGGACCGGCCGGTTCGGACATCCCCAACAGACTTAACTGTCCGACTTTCCCGAAATAGCAATCTTCAACACTACCTTTATTTTTAGAAAGTTATACTTCTACCCTGCACCCCTCAACTTTTACCCGCTCGAATACGTAACCATGTTCCGAACCGTGCTCTGAGTTTAAGGTCAGTTTGGGATTCAGTCCAGGCTCACTCGAATAGGTATTCCGAGCATGGTTTTTTTGCATAAAACTCGAACTTCTGTGGTGGAAAATTTCAACATGATTTTTTTAACATATTTCAATATTACTCCATATAATAGCTAGAGTTCACAAACTATCTCATTTTGTTAAGTTTAATATAATGTTGACAAGTAATGAAACACACCGCCCATGTGTACAAGTTCTAAAAAATGACTGGTACAACTCATATACTATTTTATATGGTTGATGTGATATTATTCACATAAACACATCTCTTTACTTGAAAGATTTTTTTAGCTCTCACGTTGCTCTATTAAATTCGTTTAATTTGTTGGTACGTTACATTATAAATATTATGAGTTCTGTCCTAGTCACATTGGTCACTCTTAATGGGATGTTTCTACTTTTAATAGCATCATTAGGAATCAAACTTGCGCATTCATATATTGTCATGTCCATAAAGTCGAGCGACTGTCCCTACACTACTAGGAAAATAGATATTAATGACAAGTTATTAGCGACATGTTAGAAATCACGTCGCTAAAAGAACGTTTGGCGACGAGTTACTAGCCCCGTCGCTGTTATTTTGTGCCTTTTAGCGACAGGCTAGTAAAGCCCGTCGCTACATTATATTATATTAAAAAAAGACTAAACAGAAGCCCAACTAGTCCATATGAAGCCCTATGAGTTGTCAGCCCAATATGCCCCATTGTATCGTCTTTCTAACCTCGCAACCCTAATTTTCGAAGGGAATGGTCTCGAATGAAATGATGGGGCAGGAACATGCATGGCAACGAGGCGGGTCAGGGCGGGTTTTCGCAGCCCCGGACCCGCCCCACGGGTCGGCCTGACTGACTGACCCGGACAAGTGTACCTCCCGGGGCGGGTCGGGGCGGGAAAAAAATTCCGCGGGTCGACCCGCGGGGCCCCGACCCGCCCCGCCGTGTGAATATATATATTTTCACTTTTCAATATTAAATACAATTTTTTTGCCAAAATATTACATTATATATAAATTCAAACAATAAATCTAACACCAATCAAATACAAACAACAAACACATCAAATTCATCACAAAATACAAATTCAAATCCAAACACCAATCCAAATTAACAAATCCTAATAATCTAAATATACATCTTTTTATAATTTGGTCCATGTTATTTATATAGGTACTATATTAACCATATTGTTTAGTAAATGTTACATCATATTAACATAATATATATATATATATATATAAGGAACTTCGGGGCGGGGCCCCGCACCCCTAGACCCGCCCCGGGTCCGCCCTGCCCCGAACCCGCCCCGTGACCTGCAGGTCGGCGGGACCCCGTGACCTGTTGCCATCCCTAGGCAGGAAGTGGCTGTGAGAGATAGAGGAGGGAGATCAGAGTCCACCTCCGCCAGCAGCAGCGCTTCGATTCTTGCCACCGCTTCCGCAAAAAGCCACGCCTCGAGTAGCCCCTGCCCCCGCAGCTGACTCAAGTCAAAGGAAGTTGCTTACTGTTTTCTTTCTCCACAACCGCATTTGCGAAGGAGTACGAAATCTTTTTCTGTCGGTAAATCTCTCTCTCTTTTCTCTTCATGACCACACTCTTTTTGTGTTCATGTCAATTGATGATTCTCTATGTTTAGAAGATGAATCCAAATTCATTGATTAACCAGCGATACTTGTTCGGCGGGTAAACTTTTGTGCTAGTAGTAACTTTAAATTATAACTTGTAATAGCTAGTTCCATAAATATGTGCTCCATAATTTGGTCAATCTTAATTGTAGTTGCTAATTTTATTTTCGGGGTTATATTTAATACAAAAACTGAAAGAGAAAAGACGTCAAAAGCGTGTTGCTGACTTGGTTCAACATGATGATGAAGCTACAATAAAACTTGACAATGCTACTATTGAAGTTGAACACTCTAAATCAGTTGACTCGGCTGTTTCGGGGAAGTAGTATATGGAGGAGAGAATGAAAATGACAATCACGATACAACAATTAGGTTTATGAGGGACCAAATGATTATGGCAAGAGTATATTTAAGGATTGCAAAGATGAAGAGTAAGCTTTATTTGTACCAAGAGTTGTGATGGATATACGCATGATTCGGACTCGGTTTTAAATTATTCGGACCTCGTACACGCACGAGACCCACTACGAAACCCAATTTCGAGCTAACCGGGGGAAACCGGGCGAGTCGCGAACTTGCCCGGCACCCCCGGGGGGCTTACCCGGTATTCCGGGTAAGTTTAACACCCCGGGGGTGTCGCGCACACCCCCCATTTTGTCTCGGAGGTATACGGAGACCCGATTTTTAACTAACTCCTATGTGTCCGAGACCTATGTTTCAAAGGCGCGCGCGTCCCGCTCGTGACAGCCGCCTGAGACGCGTGTCAGAGTCCTTTTCCCAAAGCTCTCCCCTGCATCCCGGTTCACATTTCCACATTGAACCGGGTCAAAACCGGTTTACGATCCAAGGTTGCCTATAAATAGCCACCTTGGGGGTAAACATTTTCAAGTCACTTTGGGTGAGAATTGTAAAAAGCTCTGACCTCTCTCTAAACTTTCTCTCTCTAGAACCGTCTAATGTTGATCGTCGGAGTGAGCGCACCAAGCATCCCCCCCTCTCCACGGGAGTTGCTTGGTAATGCTCCTCTCGCAGGTACAGACGGACGGTCCGCGAGAGAGCCCGAAGGACTTAACGCGAGTTTGAAGACGAAGCCAAAGGCCCGTGCACGACCCTGGGAGACGGACTTGGCCCAAACAAACTCACACCCAATCCGAAGACTTCGACAAGTAACTCAGCGGACAGTCCGCGATAACTTGGTCGAAACACTTGGCGCCGTCCGCGGGATTCGAACAGAAAGCCTGCGTTACTCAAACGAACAAGCAAGATGGAAAACACATACACCATACACGGAGGCTTCAGTGCAGGGGGCGAAACCTCTTACGCAAGGGAGAGGTACGCCGCCGGGAAAAGTGAAAAACCACAGGAGCCAGACGGAGAAGATACAATCATGGAGGACGTCATAGGCTTCTCAGCCAAAGACAGAGAGCACATAACGTTCCCCCACAACGACGCCTTAGTCATTCAAATGACTATTGATGACATGGAAGTGAAGCGAATTCTGGTAGACGGAGGCTCCGCCTCAAACGTGCTAACAAAAGGCATTGTCCTAGCACTCGGAAGAAAGAAGGCCATACAAACAATGAACTCACCTCTAGTGGGATTCATGGGAGATGCCAGCTACCCGCTGGGCACCATTACCCTTCCGGTAACTTTGGGCGAAGGAGAAAGCGTCTGAATATCGATGTACTATTCATAGTAGTCGAGAAGCTAAATGCCTACAATGGCATTCTCGGATACACGACCATGAACGAATGGAGAATGGTGCCTTCAACGGCCCACCTAAAGATCAAGTTCCCAACCATTGAAGGTGTGGGAGAAGTTAGAGGAAGCCAACAAGTAGCAAGAGAATGCCACAATGTTGCGCTACAACAAAACTTGAGGGGAAACATGCCAGTAGTACCCACCATCGACGAAGACCCAAGAGATGACTACGGGAGGCCTACAGCGATGGACGAACTCCGTGAATTCAAAATCGATGAGCCAGAAAGAATGGTGCGCGTAGGAGCATCATTGTCAGAAGACGAAGTGATTGAAATCACAGCGCTCCTAATAGAATACAAAGACTTATTCGCATGGTCCCCAAAGGACATGCCAGGAATAAGCCCAGATGTCATTTGCCATAAACTCAACATCAACAAAGATGCTCGAGTAGTGAAACAAAAGCTAAGATCGATAGGAGGAGACAAGAAATTGGCCATTCGCGAGGAGGTAGGCAGACTGCTTGATGCAGGCTTTATTGAAGAATCCAAGTATCAAACTTGGGTAGCCAACCCTGTAGTTGTTCCTAAACCAAATGGCAAGTCAAGAATGTGCATCGACTACAGAGACCTCAACAATGCATGCCCAAAAGATTCATATCCGCTCCCACGGATTGATCAATTGGTAGATGCGACTGCGGGCCATGAACTGATGACAGTTATGGATGCATACACGGGATACAACCAAATCCCAATGTTTTGGCAGGACGCCCCACATACGGCATTCTACGCTGACAGCGAAATTTATAACTACAAAGTTATGCCTTTCGGGTTAATCAATGCGGGGGCAACCTACCAAAGAATGGTCAATCTCATTTTCGGAGATCTGATTGGCGATAAAATGGAGGCGTACGTGGATGATATGGTCGTGAAATCCAAGAAAAGAAAGAACCACGCAGATGACCTACGCATAATCTTCGAGAGAATGCGTCAGTACCAAATAAGACTAAACCCCGCAAAGTGCGCTTTCGGGGTACAGTCAGGAAAAATACTTGGATTTATGGTGAGCGAAAGGGGCATTGAAGCAAACCCTGAGAAGGTGAAGGCAATTGAAGAAATGGCCTCTCCAACAAAGCACAAAGAAGTACAACAGCTCAACGGGCGCCTCGCAGCCCTGAACAGATTCCTGGCCAAAATTGGAGACAGAGCCCTCCCTTTCTTCGAAGTGCTACGCGCGAACAAGAAATTCGAATGGACAAATGTCTGTGAAGAAGCCTTCCAACAACTCAAACAACACTTGAAGACGCTCCCAAGACTAGCAAAGCCACTTCAAGGGGAGCCTCTTTTTCTCTACATATCAACTAGCAACACGGCAGTTAGCTCTGTACTAATAAAGGAAAAAGGAGGGGTGCAACTCCCGATCTATTACGTGAGCAAAAAACTGGCCAAGTATGAAGTCAATTACGTACCAATTGAGAAGCACTTGTACGCGCTTGTGATAGCTGCACGCAAGCTAAGGCCTTACTTCCACGCGCATGAAATAACAGTCCTCACAGACCAGCCTTTGAAGCACATCCTTGCAAAACCAAACATGTCAGGGAGATTGACGAAGTGGTCTGTAGAGTTAAGTGAATTCCGCATTCATTTCGCTCCACGGACAGCCATCAAAGGGCAGGCCTTGGCAGACTTCATAGCAGAGTTCACAGGAATCGAGCCCGAGCCACAAGTTGAAGTCCAAACAAATGTCCCACCCGCAGAAGTTTGGGAAATGTACACGGACGGATCATCCAACACCGGAGGCGCGGGGGCAGGATTACTACTAATCCCACCCGACGGCTCAGACCCCTTGAAGTACGCTTTGAACTTAACATTCAGAGCGACGAACAATGAGGCAGAATATGAGGCACTGATAACAGGCCTCAGGATAGCCAAAGGAGTTGGGGTGGAACACTTACGAGTTAAGTGTGATTCACAACTGGTCGTCAACCAGGTCAAAGGAGAGTACACTGCAAAGTCCGAAAACATGCAGAGATACTTGACACAAGCAAAGGAGTTTGTAGAAAGTTTCAAAACTTTCGACATAACTTCCGTCCCACGAGAAGAAAACCAGGAGGCCGATGCTCTAAGCAAGTATGCCCAAAACAATGAACAAGGCAAAGAGACACACTTTGTGGAAAACAGGATAATATCCGTCATAGACCAATTCGAAGTAATGGCCATTGACGAAGAGGAAACTTGGATGACACCAATCCAAGCATACCTCGCAGGAGGGACCCTACCGCGAGACAAAACTCAAGCAAGCAAGATCGAAAGGGTAGCCGTAAACTACGCCTTGATCGAGGGACAGCTCTACAGAAAGGGTTATTCTACACCCTACCTAAGGTGTATCACAAGCACAGAAGGAACAACGGTACTAGAAGAACTCCATGGTGGAATGGCTGCCTCGCACGAAGGAGCTCGTGCATTAATCCGCAAAGCCTTGAACTTGGGCTACTATTGGCCAACAATGAGAACTCAAGCAACAAACATGGTGACAGAATGCGAAGCATGTCAGCTATATTCAAGGAACATCACAGCTCCAGCAGCAGAATTAAGCCCAATTTCAAGCGCATGGCCATTCGCACAATGGGGCATTGACTTGATCGGTCCACTCCCAAAATCGAAGGGCCAAGCAAAGTTCATAGTCGTCGCAATCGACTACTTCTCAAAATGGATCGAGGCTAAGCCACTGGCGCGCATCACAGACACACAAATCATGGATTTCATCCGAAACTACATAGTGGCTCGCTACAGTGTCCCGAAGATACTCATTAGCGACAACGGTGCCCAATTGAGGAGTGGAAATATGCAAAATTTCTGCGAACGTCTCAAGATAGACCACCGTTTTGCATCAGTGCATCACGCACAGACAAACGGCCAGGTCGAGTCAGCAAACAAGATAGTCCTGGACGGACTAAAGAAGAGAGTCCATGCTCTGAAAGGAGGTTGGGTGGACCAGCTAAGCAGTGTTTTATGGGCTGTGCGCACAACACCCAAAGAATCAACAGGTGAAACACCCTTCAGTCTAGTCTATGGAACCGAGGCTGTGGCACCTATCGAAATCGCCGTCTCTTCATACAGAACGACGCATTTTGACCCCCAAACCAATGAGGAAGAAAGACGCCTCGACCTTCAGCTAACAGACGAACAAAGATGGAAATCAGAACAAGTTCAAGCAAAGATGCGCCTAGCCACATCCAGATACTACAACAGAAAGGTCAAGGCGCGACAATTCCATGTGGGAGAAATGGTGTGGAGAAGAAACGAATTCTCACACCTGGACCAAATCAACAAGATGTCCCCCAAGTGGGAAGGCCCCTACAAGATAGTAGCGGTCCCATACATTAATGCATACCGCATCCAAGATGTTGACGGGAACGAATTGCCTAACACTTTCAGCGGGGGACACTTGAAGAAATTCCATGCATAAACAAGAAAGGAAACCATAGAACTAAAAGCCGTCGTATCAAGCTTTTTAGTCTTCATTACTTTAAAAGAAGGAGATGTGTAACTCCATACTTGCGCATCAAATGAAGTTACGTCATAAATACTAACAAAATTCATGTCTCTTGTAGGCACACTATTAACTCACATACAACGCCTAAGCTTGCAACCAAGACATCAAAACACAACAACAGTGACAACAGGCCAACCTATACAAGGCTTATCACTACAACCAAAGCAAAGGACGCACGACTCATCCAAGGAGTTGGAATATTTTCATCAAGGATGTGGACGTACTAATCTATTCACATCCTTGCCAAGCCGGGAGACAAATGGTTCCTTAGGGTTCCTCCCTCGCAACCAAACGCAAGTGTCGGACGTACTAATCTATCCACACTTAGCCACCATCAAAGGATGTGGACGTACTAATCTATCCACATCCCATGAAACAAGAGAGGTGCGTGGCTCCTCAGGAAACCACCATCTTGTCAAAACATCATAATGAAGATCCATGATTCCGTAAGGAACTATCTTCTTATGAAAATCAAAAGAAGGACAAGCGGTTCCTTAGAGTTCCCCCCTTCTCATAAAAATTGCAAGTGTCGGACGTACTAATCTATCCACACTTCGCAATCCAACAATCTCACCAAGGATGTGAACGTACTAATCTATTCACATCCTTGCAAAAGAAGGACAAGCGGTTCCTTAGAGTTCCCCCTTCTCATAAAAATTGCAAGTGTCGGACGTACTAATCTATCCACACTTCGCAATCCAACAATCTCACCAAGGATGTAAACGTACTAATCTATTCACATCCTTGCAAAAGAAGGACAAGCGGTTCCTTAGAGTTCCCCCCCTTCTCATAAAAATTGCAAGTGTCGGACGTACTAATCTATCCACACTTCGCAATCCAACAATCTAACCAAGGATGTGAACGTACTAATCTATTCACATCCTTGCAAAAGAGAGAAAGCGGTTCCATATGGATCCCCCTCACAAAAAGTGTCGGACGTACTAATCTATCCGCACTTCACTATCCTATGTTATGACTAAAATAACAAGGAGATATTCAGTTATCACATCTATCTAATGCATTCATGACAAGCATATATATATATGATTAAACAGGTCTACGATAGCAAATCCAAACATCAAACAACAGACAAGTCCTGAACAAGTCCTTCGCCAAAATACTACGCATGCAAAGGAACAAACAAACACACAAAGGGTCCATATCGACCTAGTCAAGGAGATCGCGCACATCAACATCGCAGTCCTCCGTCGCAAAGGGATCACATGCAGGGGTATCACCAAAGATGTCAGCATCCCGCTCAAAGCTAAACATCAGCTCACCATCTGCACTAATGGTGTCCTCCACCTGAAGAGAGGAAGACCCCCCCAAATCACTCAAACCAATCACACCAGCAACATCCAATTTCTCGAAGGGAAACTGTGGGGCAAGACGATGCATCAGAGGAACGAAGTCATCAAGAAACTCCTTCTTCAAAGACTCATAACTCGCCTGAACGGCGGAAAGGAAAGGCTCGCTCTGAGGATACCGCTTAAAGGCGCCGGCCTTGCCTTCCGTAAAGCCGTCCTCCTTCGCCTTTTGCAACTCGGCAGCCCGCACCCCCTCCCGGAGTGCCATCCGATCCTTCACAGCAAACAGCTGATCTCGGATCTCGGCAACACGAGCTTGACTCGAAGCAAGTGCATCAGACAATATGAGAAGCTCCCCAGCATGGCCTTTCGCATCCTCAGTCAAAGAGACCTGCTCCTTCGTTAGCTCCTCATGGCTCTCCAGAAGCTGATCTTTCTCATCAGAAAGCTCAATAACAAAAGAGGATAAGTTGGCAATATCAGCATTAACCTGCATCAAAAAGATTATAACTATCAAAACAAGGGAAACAATGAACGAATCACTTCTAAGAAGGACAAACACTCACCGGAGCAAAGACCCCGACGTTCTCCTCCACAAAGGCGCGCGCACTAGCAGAATTCGGGGGGCACTCTCTGCAGGGGGAACAGGCCTCTGCACCACCCGAACGCCAACTTCAGGAATGCTCAAGGACGCATCCTTGGGAAAACGAAGGCGCGTACCCGAGTAGGGCACCCACACACCACCTGTGACGTCGCGTTCAAAGCGACGGACAAGATCACTTCTGCGAAGCGAAGGAAGTGGAGGGATGTCTGCAAAGCACAAACATAAGCAAACATACAAGCAAAAAATGCTAAGTACATAAAAAGAGATACCACACACCTGAAACTGGGGGGACCTCCTCTGCTGTCACATGCATCGGCTCGGGGGCAGGAGGGACGCGCTCAGCAACATGCTTCCTCTTGTCGCGTGAAGTAGGGGTGAGCAAATTACCCAGTTGGAACCGGAACCGGTCATTTGGTAGGTTCCGGGTAGATGTAAATGGTTCTGGTACGGTTCTGGGATTAAATTTCAAGAACCGGTATTTTCGGTTCCGGTTCCGGGATAAGTTTCGGGTACCCAAATACCCGGAACCAGAACCGTTATATATATATAAATTAAAAAAACACTAAACATTTAACAAATTTAAAATTGGTTTATGGAAAATGTTATAATTATTTTTATGATTCACTTGGTATAACATAAATTTCAGTTTCAATTGGCTACCGAGAACCCGGTTCCAACTGGGTATCAAGAACCCGCTTCCAACTAGTACCTAAAATTATATTATTTAGTTTGAAAATTTGTAACCGATTCCTTAACGGGTACCCGGAACCGATTGGCTCTTAACGGTTCTGGTACGGTTCCGGTTCCTAAATGTTCTGGTACGGTTCTGGGTAATAAAGTTAGGAACCGTTTAGTATTGGTCTGGTTCTGGGATACCTAAAAGTACTGGGTACCCGGAACCGCTCACCCCTAGCGTGAAGGCATACGTGAACCTGGGGAGACCTCGTCCGCCGTCCCATGCCTCGGCCCGGGGGCAGGAGGGACGCGCTCGGCAACTTGCTTCCTCTTGTCACGAGAAGGCAAGACAGACGTTCCCTCAACTCTCGAGCGCTTAGGATCACCCGAGGCACGCGTCGCAACATCGGTCCTCTTAACGGAGGGGCGCCGAGAGGAGTCAGCAACGGGTTCCGCCCGCTCCCTCTCAGCAGGCGCGCGACCTGCAAACAGGAAGAAGAAAACATTGGAACTGCAAACAGAATACAGCCGAAAACGATAAAAAGGGAGAAGTACTTTACCCATAGGTCCTTTTCCTCGCCCATGACGAGGCCCTTCAGCAGGGACCGGAGCAGCAACAGGGAGCCCTCGCGCAGCATCAGTCTGCAATGCCGGTTGCTTGTTAAGAAACCAACCTACAGGATAACATAAGACAAGGTTATAAAAATTCGGAAGCATACCAAGACACCCTGGGAAGAAGATACGATGATGCCTGCGGCAAGTAACTCCTCTTCAGAACCCTGAGTCAAAGGGACTATAACCCCCGCCTGATTGTCGCGAAAGATCTCGCGAAAGGCCTTCTCATCCTGAGGGGTATACTCGGAAAAGGAGGGGACAGGGTCACGCTCCAGGACATGACACGTCTCCCACTTAGTCCCGACGTCGCTCACAAAGAAATAATGATTCTGCAATTCCTGGGAGCGAGGGTAAGGGGTGGCAAACCGCCCGCTCGGCTTCCACTTGGCACCCCCAAGGCCAAAAGAGGAAAGGCAAGGCCACCGACTGCAAAAGGTGGACAACACCGATTTGTCTCGTCGCTCCAGGCGGTAGAAGGTCCGGAAGAGAATCAAGGAGTAAGCCCATGAGTGCTTGTGGCACTGAATACGAAAACAGGTCCACGCGTGAAAAGCAGCAGGGGAGAGGTTGAGGGGCGAAATGTGGAAATGACGACATAAGCGGACAAGATCCTTGCAGTAAGGAAAACGCAAGCCCTCCTCTATCTGTCCCGTGTAAACTACATCTAGGTCCACGAGAGGAACGGTAACTGAGCCAACTTCGACATCTTTACATATGTCAAACGGGAAGAATGCTTCAGAAAGAGGACAGACCCCCGACTTATCTACGCTCTCCACAAACTCCTCAGTCGTAATACGATTGGGAGGATAGGTCTGAGTCATCGCAATGGCTTCATGGCTAACACCTGTCCCGGGAAGATCGAGTTGGAGTAAAAGGGGGGTGTCCTCGCTTATCTCCAAACCATCATAAGAAAAGTAATATGTGCAAAGAAGGGAATCGGGAGACTCACTCATCGCAGTAGTTCGGGGGTGACAGCTTCTGGGAAAATTCCTAAGTATCTAAGACACGCGCTTACAAGCCCGTCAACCAAGCCCTGCAAAAACCATACACAACTCAATCAAAAACTAAGGCAACACATCAACCACATTCATCAAGTCCTTTGCAAGGGCATCCAACCCAACGGACCAACTGTCCGCAAGCAAACAGCTAGGGACCCTCCCGCTCGGGAGTCAAAAGTCCCTACGCTCACCGAAGGCCTAGACCACCTACTAATCAAACTTCCATATATTTGTGCAATGTGACACAGGTATTCAAACATTCCACAAAGCGATAAGTTCAAGAGCTAAAGAAATCCAAGACATGCAAAGTTGGTCATAATTACCAAAATGCCATCCGACCACATTTCGATCAAATTTTATCCCCAAAACGGCTCAAGGCTCCGGGGGCACATACAAGCAGCTCAAATACACTTAAGCAAGCCCATTACATGTCACGGGGAAACTTACCCCTACCCGAACAATTCAAAGAGCACTCGGATCAACTAAGCCACCGATAAGCACGAGCTACCGAGCGATCACCTAAACTCCGGGGGCATGACTATCTACTCACAAACAATCAAGGAGTCATTATCACAATTGGGGGCATCATATCAAGTCACCCACATCAAGATACAAAGGGTCGAACTTTTTGCTCAAATAAGTCCGATTTTGAACCTCCACGATTCCCCCTCGGTTGACCGAAACCTAAGGGCCTCTTCACAAAGGGAGTTCACTATCCATAACTCTATCTATCTACATTTAGAGTTTGGCCAAAAACGAATTTTGAAAAATCAAGCCAAAATTTCACTTAGGCATTTCATCGAACACCTATCATGCACCTTATTAAAATTCGAAATGTGCAGCCCTAAAGGTCCAATTAACATCAAGCAAAGGAAGGAGAAGACATTACCGATCAATACCCAACAAGAAGGACTCGAAAACGGGCCAAATCGGGTCCAAATTGGACCCGTAAACAGTGCAGCCGCCGCCGCCCGCAGTGCTGCCGCCGCCGCCTCGCCGCTGCCGGGCCGCCGTGATCTCGCCGGTGGTAGTCCTGGTGGTGGCCGGCCGAAATGGGGTCACACTAGTACCCTAAAGTGAATTCCTAAATCACTACCTTACCCTCTTCAAAATACCCTCTCAAAACCTATACAAATATTGATAGTTTTATAAACTATCACAAATGAGGTGGACTACACAACGTAGCAAGCACCATACATCCAAGAGGTACACTCACATCCACCCTCCATTTTTTAGAGTGTTGATAACTTGGATTTTCACCATCAAGGGACTTAGCCAAATTTAACTAAGTTATTTCAAATGGTCTCAACTACTTGAAAACATTATTTTTATGATTTTTCGTATCGCGTCCATCACATGTGATTTTCCAAACACGACATTATTTCATTTACTAAAACCGTCGTCCCGCCGTCAAGACGGCCGTTTCGGACGACGAGCTCCCGGAAACCATCATAATTGCATGAAAAACGTTTTATCAAAACTTTCATGATTTATTATCATTTTGATACAATTAGTCGTGGCATGAGCGTTCCATATTTATTTGATCACCTTACAAACCCGAAAAATCTCATGTGTGCTCACGCCTTACTTCTTCCAAAATCACGTTTATCATATTACTCGTAGTCCGTTGTGCTACTAACCCTTTGCGCAGTTATCAAGCATGACCATCTCAAAAAACTAAGGCAAGGAGCTCGTCTGAGCCGCGCGTATCCACCCTTGGTAAATCGAGACCCAAGGTGAGCAGACGACCCGAATCACGCGTACACCCTATCTTAAAATAGAGTTAAATAAAGGTCAAGCCATTATTTAACTCGGGGGCAAGTGATGGATATACGCATGATTCGGGCTCGGTTTTAAATTATTCGGACCTCGTACACGCACGAGACCCACTACGAAACCCAATTTCGAGCTAACCGGGGGAAACCGGGCGAGTCGCGAACTTGCCCGGCACCCCCGGGGGGCTTACCCGGCAGAGACCCGATTTTTAACTAACTCCTATGTGTCCGAGACCTATGTTTCAAAGGCGCGCGCGTCCCGCTCGTGACAGCCGCCTGAGACGCGTGTCAGAGTCCTTTTCCCAAAGCTCTCCCCTGCATCCCGGTTCACATTTCCACATTGAACCGGGTCAAAACCGGTTTACGATCCAAGGTTGCCTATAAATAGCCACCTTGGGGGTAAACATTTTCAAGTCACTTTGGGTGAGAATTGTGAAAAGCTATGACCTCTCTCTAAACTTTCTCTCTCTAGAACAGTCTAATGTTGATCGTCGGAGTGAGCGCACCAAGCATCCCCCTCTCCACGGGAGTTGCTTGGTAATGCTCCTCTCGCAGGTACAGACGGACGGTCCGCGAGAGAGCCCGAAGGACTTAACGCGAGTTTGAAGACGAAGCCAAAGGCCCGTGCACGACCCTGGGAGACGGATTTGGCCCAAACAAACTCACACCCAATCCGAAGACTTCGACAAGTAACTCAGCGGACAGTCCGCGATAACTTGGTCGAAACAAGTTGCAAGTCCAATTAAAAGAGAGTCAGCGTACTCTGGGAGATGCAACTCTGATCGAGATCTAAACCATGGGTAAATACTAATTAATAATTAAAATTTGCTAACTATTTTTTAGGCTTTTGTTTATAGTATCTATGTGTTGTTTTTCTCTTAAAAAAATTTCTTGTGTCCTGATAGTGCGTCTAAGAAAATGAAAGCTATGGGACAAGTTCTGTCAAAGGCTAGGGGATAGTTGTATGATGAGCAAGGAGTTTGAAACGGCAGAGCACATTCCTTAGTTAGTTATGCCTTGAAAATATGTTGTGCTAATCTGAGTAAGAACAAGTACTTCAATTTTGGCTGTATTTCATCTACAGTGGAAGCCTCTAAGAGTCAAGCATATAGAATCATCTCCATTAACCTTGTGAATGTTCCATTCAGGCTGAGATTGGTTCTATTAGTTCAGATATCAAAATTCTTCAGGAGAAGTCTATGGATATGGGTTTGAAGCTAAATAACTGCAAGGTAAATTTGTCGAAGATATTATTATCCCCCAAGAATGGTGGACATAATTGTTGATGGAGAGGGAGGGTATCCGTAATACTTTATTTTTCATTTAATTTTCTGAATGAACTGATCCCAATGACATAATTGTTGCAGCTTAATGCCTTCCATTTTCACTGATTTTTTTTTCTTAAAATCCTTTGTTGAATCGTCCAGGTCAATGATGAATAACTTAGAACCCTTGAGATCTTAAGTAAGAAACTGAAGTTTGATACGATGGCTAGCACTTCAAAGGCTCTAAAAGATGTTCAACCCGAGCTTGAAAAGTTGCGGCAGAAAGCAGTTTCAAAGGTGATTTCCTATACTTATTTGATGCTTTCCCATATTAACTTGTCTCTTTTATGTTTCGGTATGTCTATCATCCCCAAACCTGATAGAAGAAAAACTTATGCCTAACCTCAATCTACAATGGAACAGATCAGTATTGCACTATGGCCGCAATTAAAAATGGTGTTTGATTTGCACCTCAGCAGCCTCCACAACGCAAATGTGAGGACCTTGTAGGAGGACGATATTCACGCTCACTATGTCATTAGACGATATGCCGAATTCACTGCATCTGTCATTCATCTCAATCTGGAACATGGTGATGGGCAGGTTTGGAATTCACTAATTTTTATATACTTGTTGGTAAATGCTTCATTGCCGTTCTTCCAAACTGATCTATGATTCGTTAATATCTTAACATGGAACGACTGAGGATGGATATTGACGATCTGATTGTAAAGCTCGCCCTAACATTCCCAAACCCGAAGCAACAAACCGTGTTTTTAATAAACTACTATGACATGACCATTTCGGTCCTTAAGGTGCGTTATGAGCAGTGTTATCAGAACCGGACCGGACCGGCGGTTCGACCGGGTTCGGGCCGGAACCGGAGCCTCCAACGGTCCGATTCAAGCAAATCCGGAGGATGTAAGCGAACCCGGTTCAACAGCCCGGTTTTCTTCGAACCGGCCGGTTCTGAGCGGACCGGCCGGTTCACCGGTTCACTATCTCAGTAAAGAAAAAAAAAAACTAAAATCCTAAATTAGTCACTAAATCGTGTAACTTCCTTGCTCCAGATGAAACCCAGTAAAGTAAAACCTAAAAAACCAGATGAAAAGGCCAATATGTTTATAAAAACCTAAAAAACTTGTTCCAAACTTTAAAGTTGAGATCTTGATATGTTTATAATTAGAAACAATAATAGGGATGAAAAAGAGGATTGGATTAAAGAATCAAGGGAGCATATTGCTTAGGTTGGACAGATAATTAGCCAGAAATTGAAGGACTTTGAAGGAGTCGGCACCCTTTCTTCTCTTCCTCTTCACCACCGACCAGATCTGGGCTCCCTCTTCTCTCTTCCCACAGATCTAGGCTCCCTCTTCCGTCCAGGAGCTCTACTTGGGCAGCTTCAAATTCTCGTCCATCCCTGGATTCCGATGAGGTGGACCGTGGAAGGCAGCTTGGGAAGTGAGGAATGTTTTTACATTTTAAAGAAAGTGAAGTATGTGGAGGCGTGGAGATGTGGTGGGAGACTGGATTAAATGCTGAGGAGCAAGGCAACATTAAATGCAGAGGCAGAGGAGAGAGGCAGTCATTCAATGAAGAAGGGAGTTAATGTATGACGATGATTAATGCAGTGTTGGACTTAAAAGAATCTTCTAGACAAACAATCGAACCGGGTTCGGACTGGTGAACCGGGAACCGGTGGCCTTGCCGGTCTGATGGCCGGTCCGGTCCTGATAACACTGGTTATGAGTCCATGAACTAAACTGTGACTGAAAAATATAGTTATAATTCTTAAAGTTGGGCTTAAATTCAAGGTTTTTATGAGCAACTGAGCTTTTGGGGTTGAAAAATTGGCTAGGTAAAATTTTTCTATGTCAAATTGCTAGCTGAATTTTTCTCTTCCATAAGTTCAACTAACATTTTGTTAAAAAAACAAAATTTCAGCTTCCAAAATGTTTAGACACCCAAATTAGTTTAGTTACCAAATTGGTTGATTAACCCTAATTTCAAAATCTGTAAGTTGTGGCTTTTGGTGTCCACCAGGAAGCTGGTCCGGAAGGTGGTAAAATCCAAATGCATTTTGAGGAACTATTGGAGAGCAACACTGCATTGTTTGTGGTATGTATATTCTCTGAAACACTAATTAAAATCAAATGGAAAAATCTGGTCTGTTAGTCTTTTTAATTCGGGTTTTAATCTTTTTACAGGAAGAACTGCTGCTCGAGCACTTCAGTGACCTAATCAAGTTTGTGAAGACTCGGTGTTGCGTCCGGGACGACTCGGGTCGCGAGGACGCGTCTGGGGTTGTGCGGGTGAGGACCCTTCCGTCGGAGGCTGTGACCCGGCAAGGTTGTGACCCGGCAAGGTTGTGACCCGGCGAGGTTGTGACCCGGCAAGGTTGTGACTTGGCGAGGTTGTGACCCGGGAAATCTGCGTCTCGTGCGTCGGATCCTGCGCAAAGGACCAATGCTAGCACGGAGAGGGGGGGGTGGTGCTAGCGGAGCCCTCTCCGATGCCTAAGTTACTATAGTGGCAAAAGAGTAATTTCCTAGAGAGAGAAAGTTCTAGAGAGAAGTCAGAGCTCAAAATACCAAAGTTGGGCAAATGAGAGAGTGAGTGAAAATGGGTGGCCAAGGCCTCCTATTTATAGGCTTCCTTGAGACCGGACCCGGTTTTAGAGCGGTTCGACGACGGTTCAAGGAGACAAACGGGAACCGTCGTCCACATTGGTAATGCATGAACTTGACTTCTCTACACGTAACGGCGATCGCGGATACGGTAATCGCGGATACGACAATCGCGCAATACCCGTGGCGGAACCCGGACCTCGTCGAAATTGGGCAATTCGGCGAGGTCCGGATTGCATGCAATCCGGATGTCCGGTCCGGTCACGCGTAAATGCGTTTCCGGACCGTTTTGACCCTTGGGAGACGTTTTCCGAGACGAGATGTAATTTTTGACGTGTTTGCGAGGTCCGAAGCGTAAATACGAACCCGAATTGGACATCTATCCATCACTTGCCCCCGAGTCAAGAAACGGTTTAGAACCTTTCTTGACTCTATTTTAAATTAGGATACTTGTCCAATTTGAGTCTGACGCTAACCTTTTAATTTTGATCGTTGGTCGGGTATAGGCACCTTGATTCCGTCCGTCGCTTGATTTTTTGGTCGAACGACTTTATTTCCGAATCTTGGATCATGCGGTTGCGACATACGCCCATGATGATTGACTTGACACGCGCGATGATGTTGATGCGCGCGTTGACGTTGATAAATACGTTGACGTTAACGGTTGAGTGTTAGGTAGAGATTATTGGTTATTTCCTGCAAGCATGCTAAAACACTTAGGAAATATTTAAGTGATATCTAATGTTTGTTACCATAGATGTCGTCGTGTGAGCTTTGACGATATGCGACGTTGGAAGGCTTAGGGGGCATAGCTACTCGTTGTATGCAGTACATCTTTGTTGACGTGCATGTGCGTATGTGAAAATACTTAGAAAATATTCTCTCCTTGTCGACATGCCCCCTCGTTGACGTGTACGTACGTACATGGGAATACTTAGAAAATACTTTTTCTTCGTCGACATGTAACCTTGTCGACATGTATGTACATACATGGAAATACTTAGAAAATATTTTCTTCTCGTCGACATGCAACCTTGTCGACATGTATGTACGTACATGGAAATACTTAGAAAATATTTTCTCCTTGTCGACATGCAACCTTGTCGACATGTATGTACGTACATGGAAACACTTAGAAAATATATTTTCTTCGTTGACATGCCCCCCTCGTCGACATGTATGTACGTACATGGGAACACTTAGAAAATATTTTTTCTTCGTTGACATGCCCCCTCGTCGACATGTATGTACGTACATGGAAACACTTAGAAAATATTTTTTCTTCGTTGACATGCCCCCTCGTCGACATGTATGTACGTACATGGAAACACTTAGAAAATATTTTCTTCTCGTCGACGTGCACCCTCGTCGACATGTATGTACGTACATGGAAATACTTAGAAAATATTTTTTCTTCGTTGACATGCCCCCTCGTCGACATGTATGTACGTACATGGAAATACTTAGAAGATATTTTCTTCTCGTCGACGTGCACCCTCGTCGACATGTATGTACGTACATGGAAATACTTAGAAAATATTTTCTTCTCGTCGACGTGCACCCTCGTCGACATGTATGTACGTACATGGAAATACTTAGAAAATATTTTTTCTTCGTTGACATGCCCCCTCGTCGACATGTATGTACGTACATGGAAACACTTAGAAAATATTTTCTTCTCGTCGACGTGCACCCTCGTCGACATGTATGTACGTACATGGAAATACTTAGAAAATATTTTTTCTTCGTTGACATGCCCCCTCGTCGACATGTATGTACGTACATGGAAACACTTAGAAAATATTTTCTTCTCGTCGACGTGCACCCTCGTCGACATGTATGTACGTACATGGAAATACTTAGAAAATATTTTTTCTTCGTTGACATGCCCCCTCGTCGACATGTATGTACGTACATGGAAACACTTACAAAATATTTTCTTCTCGTCGACGTGCACCCTCGTCGACATGTATGTACAAGTGTTGGTGCGCGCTTGTGCCCTGACTGTATTGTTGATAGCACTTTCCAAGGTACTAGATCTTGTTGATTTTCCCCGTTATTGCCAGCTGCGGTTTTTGTATTTAGCACAATTCTCGAAAGATCCGACGCAGGGGCGTGTTCCTCGAGCGATTCTTGGTTCTTTATGCTGAGCATGACCGTGTTAACTCTTTCTTGTGATAAGAGAAATAGAGCTGAGGGTTGTGAAGTGGCGTCTTCTGCCCCCCGGTCGAGGGACCGGCCCAAGGAGGAGCGTTACTCCTACTGAGGTAAGTGTTCGTTGATAATTCTTTGTTCATGCTTTTGCTTGCATGACACTTCGTCACCTGGACAATGTTAAGTACTGTGGTCGCCCCTCTTGGCTAGGCTCCAAGGCATGGCAGGATGGGTAGAGCATATGATGTTGCGACTTGCACATCATAGATTTTGTTTGGAGAAGACGGTGGCAACTTCTGCTTGTTCCGCCGAGTCCTGTTAGGGATGATGACATTCTTTAATCTATGCCAACTTTTAGATATGTTGAACTCGTTTCTGAGTCTGTTTGCCCCCCGGCTTCCATACTTGAAGACTTGTTGTAGTTGTTCCTTAGTTGTTGCTTCCGATTTGTTTGATGATAGCCATTTCCTGATTGATAAGTTGAGATGTTCTTCTGATTGCCTGCCTGATGCCTTATGCATATTGCCTTTTGTTCCTGAATAGCTTGTCACTTGACTAAGCAAGATACTAGTTTATACCGTCTCTTAGTTCCACTCTAAGGCGACGTTGTACAAGACTCGACTTGTAGATTTTACGAGTTTTATACAGGGTACGCACCTGACAGCGTGTATCAACCCGCGTTGGGGAAGTATACATAAAAAACATTTAAGTTTTTGAAGAAGCATTTTGTGAAATCTAAAAAGCTTGTTGATAAAATATTTGGGAAAATATTTTGTTATTGAAAGTGATACATCCAAAAAATCATGTTGATAAAATTTTTTGAAGGGTGTTTGATACATAAAATGTTTGATAAGATTTTTGGCAAAGTTTTTGGTAAAGTGTTTGAGAAAATAATTGTGATACATGATTCCTGCGTCCAGGGACCATGTAACACTTTTTGAGAGTATGAATTGTGATGCCTGCTTTCTGCGTCCAGGAACCATGCAACACGGTTTGAAAACCTATAAAACGAACCCTGATGGCGTTCGTAATATGGGAATGCCGACTAGACAGAGGACATTCGCCATAAAGAGTGCACCCTAAACCGGATATACGCACTTGTTATATAGTGGGGTCGTTGTCTAAAGAGAGAACTTCCGCCGTATTACACGAACCCTGATGGCGTTCGTAATATGGGAATGCCGACTAGACAGAGGACATTCGCCATAAAGAGTGCATCCTAAACCGGATATACGCACTTGTTATATAGTGGGGTCGTTGTCTAAAGAGAGAACTTCCGCCGTATTACACGAACCCTGATGGCGTTCGTAATATGGGAATGCCGACTAGACAGAGGACATTCGCCATAAAGAGTGCATCCTAAACCGGATATACGCACTTGTTATATAGTGGGGTCGTTGTCTAAAGAGAGAACTTCCGCCGTATTACACGAACCCTGATGGCGTTCGTAATATGGGAATGCCGACTAGACAGAGGACATTCGCCATAAAGAGTGCACCCTGAACCGGATATACGCACTTGTTATAGAGTGAGGTTGTTGTCTAAACAGAGAACTTCCGTCACTTAAAGGGTGATCAGCCCTGTATGCCCATCCTGTTCTGACCTCAGGGAATGGCTTATGAACATGAGGATTTGCCTCTTCACCAGAGATGTCACAACATGTCATTAAAAAAGTAAACATGGGGCTTGTCTTTTGAAAAGGAGGATACCTCGACATGCACATTTTGTCGGTAGGCCTTGGCGTTATTCCAAGGTACTGCTTGTAGTTGATGCCCTGAATAGTCGTCGTTTTAATAATAGGTCCTCTAGAGATAGACACTTATGATATGAACGGAGGGATAAACTCCTTGTTGGTGTAGATAACAGATATGTTGGTGTAGTATACCATAGCTCCCTCCTTGCATATAATGCTTAGCTTGTATTGTTAAAGTAGATTTTGTGCATAGGTTACTACTTGCCATCATTCCTGAGTAACAATCGTAGTGTAACATGTACCTACGAGTAGAGTTGTCTTTGTTAGATAGTCGCAATTTTTATAAGTTTGCAAAAGTATAAAGTGATGAAATTTTCTTTTTAATCATGCATATGATAAATGAAGTAAAGGAATTTGATACGAGGATTCCTTGTTTGTGTAGGAAACTTCCCTGATGGCAGACATGATGAGTGTAGGTTATGGTAGGCATATGTTAGGTAGAATTGTTGAGTGCTCCTCAGCTTCGTGCTCCCCAAGTTGCTTGGCGGTTGTATCGCTGTTTCTTGATTGTTTATATTGCTTTGACTTCTAATAGTGTATGACCTGTCCTTGTGTAATGCCCCCGGGCTTGTCTATTATTGCGACATGATTTTTATAAAATGCTTGAGACTTTATGTTGTTGACGCGAGGAATATGTGTGTAGTTGTTACTTGGCGTTATTCCAAGGTAATATGCGTCATAATAATGTACCTACGAAAGTAGATTTATCCTTTATTAGATATTTAGAGTTCTCACGACGGATTACAAGAAAGTGTCTAGTGATCACTTCTTTTGAAAATTACTGAGGCTAATAAGCATGAGTTGTACTTAAACTTTAAAAGATTTAACATAGATATGCGAAAAGGAGATAGGGAAAATAAAGGGATTGTGATGTGTTTGATGTCCCCGTAGGTGATTTGTTGGCTAGTTGATTCTGCCATGTGCCACATAGTTTCTCAATGCTTCTAGCGTGTTGAGCTCTTCAATGTCTCCTTTTGGGGATGGACAAAAGCTGACGTCATGTACCCAAGTTTTACTTTGCTTGTGTTCTTCAACATCCTTGTCCAGGAAGGCAGTTGTTGGCTCAGGTTGGCGGTGAGGTTTGTTTTCTGGGAATGCTGCCATACTCCAAAGATTGTACGAGTCGTCACAATTGGTTCCATAAGTGACGTTGTTTTTCTGGCGTTTGGCGATAGGTGGATTATCGTCTACGATTTCTTTTCCTTTGCCTTTTTCTGAAGACTTGACACGAGGCTTCATTTGATGCTTACGGTCATGGTCGATATACTTCCACATTTTTCCTTTTGAGATCAACTTGTTTACATGAAACCTTAAGCTGACACAGCCATCTGTCTCATGGCCACACACTTCGTGATTCTCGCACCATTTGCTTTTATCATTTCCCAATGGGCCATTGCGGAAATTAAAGGGTTTTTTCCATAGCTTGGTCTCCTTCATTTCTCTTAGGATGACAGATAATGGTGTGTTTAGAGGAACATATATGGCGAGATTGGTATCTTTGAGCCTTTTGGCGTCTGACTGGAGTGGTTTCTTCTGGCGCGGTTGCCTATTTTCCCCGGAGATGTGTATCTCTTTTTCAATTATTGCCTTCAGGGTTCTTGTTGTCAATCCTGTGATTGGGATGTCGCTGCCCCTAGCAGGTTTTTTCGGTCCGTCCTTGTGACAGATGTCGGCATTGTCTTGGCTTGTCCTCATGGAAGGATCTTCCTTGTGTATTTTGGATGACTCTGCTTGAGTCTTCTCTGAAGGGCTGTCGCCTTGATCAATGAATTGCTTCAATTCGCCCTTGAGGATGATGTTGTTGGTTCGGAAGCGTAGACTGATGCAGTTATCGGTTTCGTGACCGAAGACCTCGTGGTTTTCACACCACTTGTCCTTGTCTTTTCCCAATTGGCCTTTCCTAAAGTTGTTTGGCTCTTTCCATATATTTGAGTTCTTCATTTCCCTCAAAATTACAGATAGTGGTGCATTCAAAGGAATGTGGTCGGCGATGTTTACTTTGTTTGGCTTCTCGAAACCTCCTTGAAGAGGTTGCTTTGGCTGCTTGTACTGGAAGGTATCTTTCATGCATTGCCCCTTTTTTCTCTGGTGCAGTGTGTCTTGATGACTTATGACTCGAGACATTGTTCCTATCATCTCAGCTTGTTTGTTGACTGGAGGCAAAGGAGGTGATAGGGTGACGCCTTTGTACTGGAAGGCTTTTTGGTTGGACGGAGGTGGGTGAGCTGCACATCTTTGGTTCTCTAGAGATTCGCTGAATGCGAGAAACTCTTCTAGTGCCGCCATCATTGCTGGAGTAATGGTGGGCATCGAGTTTATCCTCGTTCTTTGTTTGCCTTGCAGCATTTCTGCCTGGGATTCAACTTCTGGTTTGAAACTAGGTGGAGGTGCGTGATGTTTGTTTTTTGGCTCCTTGCGCTGTGCGACGGGCACATTGCCAATTGGTATGGATGAGGCTACAGAAGTAGCTCTTGGGGTGCGGGAGGGTCCTGACTGGCTCCCAGCTGGAGCTTGGTATCCTGCTTTTTTGTTTGTCGGGGAGTTTCTGGGATGGCCGGGCCCTTTCTTTGGGTTTTTCACCTCCTCGGGAGGGTTGTGATCACTTGCCATTGTTTTTGTGGTATTGTAGCTTTTTGTTCGAATCGCGGAGACGGCGCCAATGTTGCGTCCGGGACGACTCGGGTCGCGAGGACGCGTCTGGGGTTGTGCGGGTGAGGACCCTTCCGTCGGAGGCTGTGACCCGGCAAGGTTGTGACCCGGCAAGGTTGTGACCCGGCGAGGTTGTGACCCGGCAAGGTTGTGACTTGGCGAGGTTGTGACCCGGGAAATCTGCGTCTCGTGCGTCGGATCCTGCGCAAAGGACCAATGCTAGCACGGAGAGGGGGGGGGGGGGGGGTGGTGCTAGCGGAGCCCTCTCCGATGCCTAAGTTACTATAGTGGCAAAAGAGTAATTTCCTAGAGAGAGAAAGTTCTAGAGAGAAGTCAGAGCTCAAAATACCAAAGTTGGGCAAATGAGAGAGTGAGTGAAAATGGGTGGCCAAGGCCTCCTATTTATAGGCTTCCTTGAGACCGGACCCGGTTTTAGAGCGGTTCGACGACGGTTCAAGGAGACAAACGGGAACCGTCGTCCACATTGGTAATGCATGAACTTGACTTCTCTACACGTAACGGCGATCGCGGATACGGTAATCGCGGATACGACAATCGCGCAATACCCGTGGCGGAACCCGGACCTCGTCGAAATTGGGCAATTCGGCGAGGTCCGGATTGCCGTGCGATCCGGACCTCCGGATTGCGCAACCCGGAGGTCCGGATTGCTTGCAACCCGGACGTCCGGGTTGCTGCAACCCGGACGTCCGGGTTGCTGCAACCCGGACATCCGGGTTGCTGCAACCCGGAGGTCCGGATTGCACCGCAATCCGGATGTCCGGTCCGGTCACGCGTAAATGCGTTTCCGGACCGTTTTGACCCTTGGGAGACGTTTTCCGAGACGAGATGTAATTTTTGACGTGTTTGCGAGGTCCGAAGCGTAAATACGAACCCGAATTGGACATCTATCCATCACTCGGGGTTGTGTGTATTGCTAAACCCTAAAACCGAAACCCTAAACATTCCATTTGACGTTGTAATAACAATGGTATTGTATTTCAGCCGAGGAGCAGAATGTAGGGCGGGAGCGAGGCATAACCATTGGAGAGGTGGAGCCGATAGTGAAGGATTTTTCGAACCGATGGAAGGCGGCCATAGAGCTGATGCACAAAGATGTGATGACTTCATTCAGCAACTTAGTGTGGTATGGAGATCCTGAGAGCTGCACTGATACAGCTGCTGCTTTACTACACCCGACTCTCCGACTGCATCAAGAGGATCTCGGGGGGATCGTCACTTAACAAAGATCTTGTTTCCATCTTGTCGATCATGTACGAGATTTGGAATACTTGAGGACTTTATAGGGCTCGACTTGACTCGAGACTGGTAAGAGATGAAGATATAGCTGAGTTTTGTTTGTCTGGAATCTTTACAACACCCCATTCAGTCATCAAACTACTAGCTAAGGAGGTCATCATATTAGCCTACTAGCTTAGGAGGTCATCATATTAGCATTTGAAGGCGTTATCGGTCGTGTTGAGCCCATATTGTTATTGATTAAGTTTGTTTGAAAATAAGAAAAATCTAGCAGGTTGTGTTGAGCCCATATAATAATTGTGATGATGTTATCTACCAATATTTTTTTTTATTTACACCCGTCGCTATTGTAATAGTACCTGTCTAAATCATCAAACTTTAAGGACGAAATTTCCTGTCGCTAAAAATCTCAAAACAACTACCCAGGAAAGCCCGTCGCCAAACTTTTTAGCGAGGGGTGTTTCCTGTCGCTAATACAATAGCGACGTGCTTATATCCTGTCACTAAAGTATTAGCGGCAGGACTTTCTGCGACGGGTCAATGACAGGACAAATCTCGTTGCTAAAAGCCTTTTTTCTGGTAGTGTCACTAGCCCAACCTAGCCTAATTAGACCTGTTGTCCTTACTTGGGCTAGAAAAGAATGAATTCATATTAGATTTGAGTAGTACCCCTCTGACTTATTAAAACTTTAGATTTCTTATTTCTAACCGATGTGGTACACAAATATAGGATATTTACGTGTATATATATATCACTATCAAGAAGTGATCGCCGTAGTATCTCATATTCTCATAATAATTTCAGAAATCATCGTTTTAACTAGTATTCTCATAAACTTTCAGCATAATCTTTATTAATTAACATATTTCAACAACTAACCGCAACATCGACAACAGACCAAATTAATTATAGTTTTTCTTTATGACCTCCATGCAAAGAATGGACACGACAAAGCATACTAGTTACCGGAAATTTCCTACAACCCCTACAATATATTCATAACAGTGATTAAATCTTTATATTAGCTATATAGTTCTGCTGCCTTAAGATAGCTTGTAGATCTAAGTTTGGTACTGTACCTCCCTAGCTAGCTATATGTACATAATTATATGAAGGTCACCGTTGGTAACAATAATTAATAATATATACGCATGCAATTATGCATGCATGGAATGGAATGGAATAATGATCGAAACACGCACCCTCTAATGCCACCTTTCTTTCTGTATAAATCTCTTCCCCTTGAGAAGCTCTCTCTTTCAATCTGAAATTGAAACTGCAGCTAGCTAGCTCTGATCATCAGAGTTGTTCAAATTAAGACTTGAAGAAGCAGATTAGCTAGCTAACTAGCAAGATCATCATGACTTCTCCGACATTCGTGGAGCTCATTCTGGCTATCGTCC
Source organism: Clarkia xantiana subsp. parviflora (assembly GCA_036873135.1). Taxonomy (NCBI): domain Eukaryota; kingdom Viridiplantae; phylum Streptophyta; class Magnoliopsida; order Myrtales; family Onagraceae; genus Clarkia; species Clarkia xantiana. The sequence goes on from JAPTYO010000012.1 coordinate 18,915,241, forward strand.
TGCCGCCTCTTGGTGTCTTCCTCCGTTACCAGTGTGCAGTAATTATGTCTAAACTCTAGATATATATATATATATATATATAGTTCTAATTCTCTTAAAAAAAGCATGAACAATAATATGTCTCTAGAGATCTATCTATCTGATTATATATATATACAATTGTATGCAGGTGGAGTTTTGGATATGTTTGGTGCTGACATTTATGGGATATGTTCCTGGTATAATCTACGCCATCTATGTATTGGTGCAGTAGCCTGCCTGTTCATAATTTAACAATGATCGATAAGAATTAGTAGACAAAACATTATTGTATGTGTGTGAGTGTTTGTTTTGTTACTGGGGGGATCTTTGTTTGTTGTCTTCTTCATCAACTTTCTCTATTCTATATAATTATATATGACTGTATTCAATAAAATAAAATAGACTTGTGATTCAAGCCCTCTTTAAAAGATGTCATTATGTCAAACCCCATTATTGATTTCTCGCTTCACCATGAATATATATATCCTAATCAGGTAGCCCATACACAACCCAAACAAGGAGATATGGAATGGACCAAAGCCCCACTTTGGCCATATAGGAAGGAAGTGTGGACTAAAAGTGAAATTCCTAAAAATACATAAGTGACACCCTAATTATATTGTAGATCGTCATATATACGTCGTTAATAACTAATAGTTAGGGGGTCTTTGGATAGATGTAATGTGTGATGTAATCTCATATTACGTCCCACATTACATCAACATTACGTTGTTTGGTTTACCAAACGACGTAATGTGCATTGTAATGTAATAATGTTCATTGTAATTTGAGATAACGTCCAAATTTCATTCAACGTAATGTGATATTACATCCAAAAACGAATGTAATGTAAGATTACGTCCAACATTACGGAGTGTTATTATTTAATTATTATTTATTAAATAGATAAATACTTTTATATAATCTTTATAGATTATTTTGATAATAATATTGTTATTACTATTAGTTTATCTATTAACTCATTATTATAATAAATAATAACGCACTTGATGTTTGTATAAAATAAGGTAAGTTTTTCCAGTCGCATTTTTTTATGAAAATTATCTTATAAAACTTTATGTAGTGTTTTAATTAATATAATTTTAACAGTTATGCGTATTGAGTTTAAATATTTCGTTTTTAGAATTCATAATTGACTATAGTATTAATCACAAATCATAAATTTTAAGAAGTTACTTGTTGTCAAAATATATATATTCTTTTAAATTTTATCATATTAAGATATAGTATACTCTCATAGAGATTAATATAATAACAATAAAGTCACATTACAATGCACATTACAACAAATACCAAACAATGTAATCTAACATTACACTCTACATTACAGCACAACCAAACATATTGTAATCTAGTAGTAATGTGAGCTATAATGTGAGATTACTTGAAATGTGAGATTACAGTGTTTGGTTGTGCTGTAATGTGGAGTGTAATGTTAGATTACAGTGTTTGGTATGTGCTGTAATGTGCATTGTAATGTGACTTTATTGTTATTATATTAATTTATAGAGAGTATATTATATCTTAATATGATAAGATTACAAAAAAAATTGACAACAACTAACTTCTTAAAGTTTATGTTTTGTGGTTAATACTATATTTATTTATAAATTCTAAAAATAAAATATGTAAACTCAATATGCACAACTATTAAAATTCTAATAGTTAAAACATTATATGTAGTTTTATAAGGTAATTTTTATAAAAAATGCATTGAAAAGACTTTACTCATTTTATACGAACATCATGTGCATTATTATTTATTATAATAATGAGTTATGAGGTAGATAAAAAAAACTACTTATAATAACAAAATTATTATCATAATAAGCTATAATGATAATACAAAGTATTTTGTCTATTTAATAAATATTAATAAAATAATAACACTCCGTAATGTTGGAAATAATCTCATATTACATCCGTTTTTGGATGTAATCTCACATTACGTTGAATGGAGTTTGGACGTAATCTGGGATTACAATGGACATTACATTACAATGCACATTACGTCGTTTAACAAACCAAACAACGTAATGTTGATGTAATGTGGGACGTAATGTGAGATTACATCCCACATTACATCCATCCAAACACCCCCTTAGGGGGCGTTTGGATGGACGTAATGTGAGATTACTTGTAATATGAGATTACTTGTAATGTTGTGACCCAACGGGTTGGTTCGTAATCAACAATGTAATGTGGAGTGTAATGTCAGATTACGGTGTTTGGTTTGGTTTGTAATGTACAATGTAATGTGATTTACTTATTAATATAATATTAATATATTTAGAAATATATTATATCTTAATATGACAAATTCAAATATTTATTTATTTTATATAAAAAAAGTAACTTGGTCCCTTAACTTTATATTTAATATTTAACCGTCAAATTTGAAAATATTGGAGTTAAACTTTCATTCTTACTTACTCTGTTATTAAAAAAAATTATGCGAAAGAATTTCATTTTAGGGTTAATTACTAAAAAATCAAATTCAACTTTAGTGAAATAGAAGTATAAATAACAGATACTGGAATAGATTAAAAAAACAAATGAGTGAAATAGATTTTTTAAAAAATGAGATAAATAAAGAAATTAATAAAAAAGTGGGAGAGAGAATAGTTAATTTAGTAAATATTAATAAAATAATAATCGCTACGTAATGTTGTACGTAATCTCACATTACATCCAAAATCGGATGTAATCTCACATTACGTTGAGAGGGCAAGTCAACGGGTTTTTACGGGTTTTGACCAACCCGTCGTAATCTCATATTACAATGCACATTACATTATAAAGTTCACATTACATCGTTTGGTTTGCCAAACAACGTAATGTTGATGTAATTTGGGACATAATGTGAGATTACGTCCCACATTACATCCAAACACCCCCTTAGTGTAATGCAACGCTTCCAAGTAATATGATGTAGCAGTTCAACGCTTCATCCTTAACTAAATGTCAGACGTTAAAACCCAATCAATGATCATAAAAATTAAAATATATTCATAGTCGACCCTTTATTTTTTACGGAATACAAATCAGTTGCTGCTCTTCTATATGAGAACCCACTAGAGACATCATGCGTGAAGAAAAAAAAGCTAATAATTAAAGGTTTTGTAATGGAGTCTTAAAAATGAAAAAAAAAAATTATTGCTAACACTTTAGTCCTTATATGTTATTACATGTGCATGTGCTGCCTTTTTATACGATAACCCGTAAAAAGAAAGAAAAACTAATAAAAGGTTGACAGTGCTTAAACCGGTTTGTCCATTTTTATATGATATATAAATATATATATATATATAAAAGAAATGATTGAAAGTAGAATGTGGATTGGTGAATGCATATGGAAGTTGTGAAGATTAGCATTCAAGTCTTCTATAGGAGGAGTAAAGTAGTAATGAAGACGGTGATTTTAATTAACTTAGTAATAGCTTTATTTGGTTGGTTATTACGTACGTCATGATCGGTTGATATTTGTGTCAAACTAATTTAAGCTGTGTATACAATCAATTTTATTCACACTACATCATTATAAATTGAGAGAGAGAGAGAGAGAGGAGGTAAGCCTTACAATAACGGAAGCTTATCTTATCATCTTTCTTTCTTTGGTTATTATAATTTGTATTTTGTAGTACATGTTACGAGAAACTTGTATGGCTCTGAAAGAAAGCTCCAACCACCGACGTCTTATTATATTATATTAATAATATCTATATTTATTGTTTACATTTTCATATCACCGGTTGCACATGCACTATCTCTCCAAATATGAATTTTTGGATCCAATGTCTTTACAATTAATTATTAATAGATATTTAAATGAATAAATTTATTGAAAACAATTCTTATAGTAGCATAGTTAAATGTGTGTAATGATGTTAGCTTTGAAGCCAATGTGTGAGTGCCACATTAGTATGGCTGCCACGTGTGGGAGAAGCTTTTTTGGATGTCACATTAGTATGGCTATCCCTAATGATGTCACTTTCTTTCCCATATGTAAAGTTTTTATTGGCTGACGAGCCACCATGTAGATGCCAGCTGCTAGCATAAAGATATTTAATAATTTCTCCTAGACTAGACTCGTTGCCGACCAAGGACCTCCTCCACCTGTCGTTCCACTCTATAAATCTAACTATTTAAGGACTTAATACTTCATTACTTCATTACCATTTTTTGGACAGTAATCACTTTTAATAGTATTTTTATTTAATTTTTATAATTTTATTACTAATCTTTTCAACTTTGTACCATTTTAGTACTAGTGATAATTCTCCGTCCGATTTGATTGTTAAATGTCACGTACCAAGTACGTGAATAGCCTTAAACTTATTTTTTTTATTCAATTTAATCCATCTAATACATCTCTAAATTTTAGTTTGTTCAATTTATTTATAAAATTTGAAAACCGAAATGTTAACTCAAATTGATCAAGTCGGACCTAGTCTAGAGTTAAAATTATTGCTGTATTTATGACGTGTAAACCACCCGCAGAAAAAATATCTTTCTGTCTACTCTAAATTACTTACCCTAACTTCCGTTCCTTCCTCCCCTTAAAAATATCTCATCCAATCCGTCTCTATATATAAATGGAATAGATAGATGTGTGCTTCTGCAACTGCAAGTCTCTCCCCTTGCTTCCTTGATTCATTCACTATCAATCAATATATAATATAAAGAAGAGCTCAGCTCAGTCTATAAATTAGGTAGCTAATTAAGGAAGCAGATTAGATATATCAAGAGCATCGAATATGGGTTCAGAGACATTTGTGGAGATCATATTGGCGATCCTGTTGCCTCCTGTTGGCGTCTTCCTCCGCTACGGACTTGCAGTAAGTTATATCATTCATTAACTTAGCTTCCAGATTGATGATATTGTGTTTAATTAATTAGGCGTTCGGATCTGAAATGGGGAAAGTATATTTATAATTTGTTGATAATATTGTTGCAGGTGGAGTTCTGGATATGTTTGGTGCTGACTTTGCTGGGATATATTCCTGGTATAATCTATGCTATATATGTACTTGTGGGTTAACATTATATGTATCTCAAGTATCAACTATCAAGTAGTAGACAATGCTTGTATGTGTGGATCCATCCTTTCATTGACTACTACTAGTAGTAGCAGCTAGTGTGTTGTTGGATTGGATCTGCATGTTATTGTTGACCTTAATTAGATGATGGATTGGGTCACTTTTCACTTTCTTCTTTTTTTATTGCACCTACTCTTGATTTGTTTTGTTGTATCGGGATCCATTTATATATGTGGTAACAATTAATAAATTGTATTGATAACATCATCAACATTGTAGTACGTTGTGATAATTGGATTTGGAGCCACTTGGATTCGATGTAGGATGGAAGAAACACATTCTTAGTAATACTCTACATTCATAATGGACAAACTCATTTCATCTCCCAAATTGTAGCTATATCAACTCCACATCAGTTACATATATTATAGAATATGGAGAAAAATAATAATTTGGGCAAAGTATGCACAATGAGCAAAGCCCAGGGCTAGGTTCTAGTTAGGTCCACCTAAACAATGTCAAATTTTAATTAAACTTTATAATTAAATTAAAAAAAAAAAGTTAAAGATGCTTCTTAACGGTTAAAACTAACTGTCAATAACGAAGACATTTAACAAATACTTTTACAAGTGTCAAACATATTCCACTTAATATGTTGTACCAAAGGTCAGGTCAGTTAAATATATTGTACTAAAAAATATATATATTAATCATATAATCTATTAACAATTAAATTTAAAGTGAAACTAACTTTAATCTACCTTTTCACTTTGTAAAAATTATGAGGAATGATATGAGTCAATCACTCTGAAGTAATACTAAATATTACTTCTGAAGCCGCATTTGTGATCGTAATCGTAAGGATGTCAATCATTCTAAATAATACTAAATGTTGCTTCTAAAGCCACATTTATAATTATAATAATAACATGGATATTGTGTGTCATCTTCGATAAGATCCAATATGTAGATGATTTTTAATACACCAAAATATCAAATATAGATAGACCACTCACATATGTATTCCTGTTTGTAGATATATACTGACTAAATAAACTTCTCAGTCGGTACATTCTTTTAAACTTATGCATACTTATATAACAGTAAAATAGTAAGACTAACTAGAAGCACGTTGTCCTTTGGTAAGGGAAGGGTCCGCTAGAAGTAGAAAGGGCTCTCCTATATATATATTTTTATTAGGATCGGATATTATTTATAGGAGAGCCCTTTCTACTTCTAGCATGATGCGTTTTTCATGGGCCGGCCAATTGCATTTTACAGTGCAAATATTAATAGACAGACCACAATGTCCCTTTTTCAGTTGGGCCGAATGCATCACGTTGTCAAATAACGACGGCATCCACTCTTGTAGCACAAGTAGATTCACAAGTAGAAGAAAACGGTCCGCATGAAGGATCACATAGTTAATATTAAGATTTTCTATGAGATGTACAACAACACCAGCTGTAGGAGTACATAAATCTTCAGCAACCAAAATATCTCCGGCCAAACGACACGTACGTACGTGAACAACCTGCTGGAAAAACGTTGGTCGATACAGGAGTAAAATAGTAATTCTGAAATATGTAGGACATAACACATAAGTCCAATTGTTTATTATTCAATAATCAACATACAATTAACAAGTAATTTGTATGTATATGAAAATCGAAATTGTGATCCGTAGATCGAATGTGAAAGACGAATTTTTAACTGAGGCACGTGCGGAACACGCTCTCCTTAAGGCAATTTCGCACCTCACCCTCAGGTTATGCAACGAGGTTTAAACAGAGACGGTCACCTCCCAGGATACAACAGTGCCGTTGATACGAATAATGCATTCAATTCGTTCAACCGAACAAAACAAATACCTGAACTCAAACAAGAATATTAGATTCGAAATATAATCGATTAAAATGCTACCAAATTTTGAATAGAACCGTAAATTTAAAACACCGAAGCAACTTCGATTCGTTGACTTTCTGGATCTGCTCGATCTAGGTCTCTATATTGTTGTATGCAATGACTTGTCCCGAAAGCTGCTAGTCGAGATCGTGAATGCCGTTGAGGTCGCTGCTTGGTGTTTTGGTTACGGTCACTTGCTGGAGCTGAACTGGCGGGGTTCTTCCTCTCAGTCATATCTCTTTCTTATTTAAATAGGAGGATGATATATAGCTAGCTTCATTCGTAGGTTTTTTTTTTGACAAATATGGAAGTGGCTATTTAGAATTTATCAAAGATGGTCAATATATCTCCTTAGCTTAACCGATAGTTATATATATATATATAATAAAACAATCATTTATTTTGGCAGAATTATATGTCCATAAATGCATCAAATATATTATGTATATATAAAATATATACTTGCACAAATCAAACTAAGAAATATATCTGGACACAATTAGAAGATATAATTCCGGTTTGCATAATTAAGCAACAATTAATTTCCCGTTTTGCACAACCGGGCCCGCGCGGGGTAGTAAAATTATTCTTCATAATTTATGTGATGCCCAAATGCCATTCACTACGACTATTGGGTCACTGTCAAGCCCAATTGTCCAACAATCCCCCACATGTATGGTGTTTATAAACCTAATGTTGGCTCCTGACACGATAGTTTGAGTTCAACGGTTAATACCTGCATAGGATAGGTATGGGACTGCCCTTTGAACCTTCCCTTGTGAACTTATACCGACTTTACTAGCTGGTTAGTAGACACGATGTCCTTGAACTAACTGCCGTTGGTGTAAAAGATGATATAACTCACACATATATCTTCCTAGTATAGTTCGGTTCACGCCTCAATGTCTGTTATGGCCCTGGACATTTTGCCTGGTTCTGCTAGCGTTTCTAAGAATTGCGCCATCAACAATTCCTTTCGAAGCGGCCCATATTCTCACTCACATAGGTGATTCTTTATCTCAACAGATTCATCACTCTGATCTAAATCAAGAGTTTCACCGTGTCTTTGAGATTTCTCTTGAATCATCAAAAGTTTTCACTTAACCTTTTCCACTCTATCACTGTTTATGATGGATATACGCCCAATTGGAACCTGTTTTAATTCAAAATGTCTTATTTTGATTACCCCATTTACGATTGTAAATCGAAACTTTGACCCGAACACTTCGCCTAAAACGCTAACGGTCCGAACGAGGTAAAATTACTCGCCCGGACCCGACCATCGACCTCACCTAGGTGAGATCGGGTGACCTCACCCGATCTCTCCTAGGGGAGACCGGTTTGGCTCACCCAACCCCTCTTAGGAGGGGTTGGGCGAATCCACCCGGTGTCAGGCCTCGGGGGTCGGATTTTCTGTCCGACCCCAAGGGTCACGACCTCTTTTTCACCCGTCCCACACTTAGATTATTTCGCCTACCTCTCCATACTTTAAGGGTCTAATCATACGGTTATGAGTTAATTAAATACGCTTAGGGGATTAACGATGTCATTAAGCCACCTTAATCCCCCGAAGCCTATAAATATTGCTCGTATCCGATTCATTTCCATCACGTTGATTATTCACTAGCTTCTGCTCTGCCTTCTCTCTAGTTTGTCTCTCTAGAAATATACTGACTTAGGCATCAGAGAGGGTTCACCAAGCACCACCCCCCCCTACGAGCTTGGTACTGCCCCTATTGCAGGTCAGTCAGAAGGAAGAAGTCGGAAGAAGAGAAGGATACAGATCAAACCATCTAGCAGATAGAACATCAGATCAATCATTTTACCCGTGAGAAGTGACACTTGGACCGACAACCCATTGACCCGAGTGACGCGACTTAACACTTGGCGCCGTCCGTGGGTTTTGAACAAAAAACCTAGCTATCACGAGATCTATGACGAATAGCATACCATTTAGGGATAACCGTCCATCGGGACAATAGGCAGCCGAACAATCAAGCAGGGCAGCCTAACCATCCACCAAGACAGCCTGTACCCCCGGCAGGACAACATACCCAACATGAGTAACATGTACCCCCTACACGACAGACAACCCCACGAGCACCTCAGGCAAACAACCAGGGAGGACCATCACGCCCAGCTGGGGCTGAGTCCTCCACTGCCACAACCCCCATGGCTTAGAGACACAGGGGCAATGGGGCAACAGAGAGTGTCATCCCAGGGATACCAATACACGGCACCTCCACAGGGGTACAACTATGAAACACATCCTCAGGGGTATCCATATGGAATAACAACACAAGGAAACAACAACCGCGCTCATACTACCAACCCAAGGCCTATATATTCACAAGGAGCACAGACAGTAACTCCAGGGTTCATGAATACCTTAGAAGAATTATTAGCCTATAGGGAAGTTTGAGGAACATGCAATGAAGGCAATACCCGCAAGTGGAGCAACATCCACAGGCATATCAGTACCAACAAGTAGAGCAGTTTCCAGAGAAAGAGCAACACTCACGCCCTCCAACAGGGCATCGTGAAAATCAAATAAGGAATCATGTCAGCCATAGATGAATTGATAGTATACTCGAGGTCGGGTTTTCAAGGTCTTTTTAAATGTACTCTTTGTTGACGACTACCCTCTTGGGAGGGTCTCTGTCTAGAGTCGGCTTAAGCTGGTGACAAGTAGGTCGCCACCTCATCTTTCCTTAGCTGGGAAGATTTTTCCTTTGGCGGCTGAAGCAGGTCGCCACCTGTCTCTTTCCTTAAGAGGAAGGTTTCTTCATGGCGGCTAGAGCAGGTCGCCACCTGTCCCTTTCCTTAAGAGGAAGTTTTCTTCATGGCGGGTAGAGCAGGTCGCCACCTGTCCCTTTTTTTAAGAGGATGGGTTTTTAGTTGTGTTTTGGCTATCGATTCAACTCGTACCTTAATAGAAGAATCTCGAGTGATTTACTCGCATTCTTTTATTAGTCGTTCTTCAAAAGTCGACTTCTTCATATATAGTCGTCGACCATTTGTCTTTGCCTTGTCGTTCTGAGCAGAAATGGTCGACGAATTATTTTTCTTTAGTCTCGCCTTTAGACGTACTCGACTTCATACTATCCTATCATTTCAATCGTAACTCAACACCGTATGACACATCAACACCAACAATTCCTCATTGCTAGGAACAGGGGCGACGGTAGATCATTATGCGGCACTCTTCCTGACTACCCTTAAAGAGGAGGTGTTAAGTTCTGCGTATCGGGTCGACGGGTCGTAAATTCGAATGGCCAACTCACGGGTAGATTCCTTTCCTTTGCCATCCGACAGTCCCTTTTTGCGATCCGTTTCCTCGCACCTTTTCCGTGATCCTTCTTCATGCAGACCTGCACGAGGGGTAAGCCGGGGGTGGTACCAGCGAACCCTCTCCGATGCTTAAATGAGAACAATGTAGAGAGAGAAAGTAGAGATAAGGGAGACCTCAAATCATGCAAGTGTTATCAACTTAGTAAATGAGTAGGGGTGGAGTTCTATATATATGCTCAAAGGATATTAAGGCGGTTAATGACACCGTTAACTTCTAAACGAGCATAGTTAACAAGTAATAAAGGGATTAAACCCTTAACAAGCATGTAGAAGGTTCGTGATATTTTCTAAGTGTCGGACGTGCAAAGTGAGGTCGGGTCGTCACGAGGGACAGTTTAAAGGACAGTGTTCCGGATGTCGCGCATACCCCTTGGGCGGGAATATCGCGGGTCGGAGGAACATCGGGACCTTCGGGGTCGGACGGGAGGTCCGACCCCGGAGGATTGGGATCGAACCAGCTGGGTCCGATCTCTCCTAAGGGAGAGATCGGACCCGGCAAAATATCCGGGCGGGCGTTTTTTCCCTCGTTCGGACCATTTCGCTACGGTTGACGTGTTCGGGTCAAAGTTTCGATTTACAATCATCCGTGGGGTAATTAAAATAATACAATCCGAATGAAAACGGGTCTAAATTGAGCATATATCCATCACGTGCCCTCGAGTCAACTAATGGCCTAACCCTTGATTGACTCTATTTTACGATAGGATGACGCGCTCAATTCAAGCCCGTGATTTTACCTCTTGATGAATTCATAGCATGTCCATAATCGTACTGCCATGTCTTATCCTCGTTTCTCGGGACAAGAAAAATTCAAACATTAGTACAGACATGTATATATTTTGACATGTATCCGAGAGATGCAGGGATGATACACATCATGTTTCCCTATCTTAATGTTTAAAATGTAAGTAAGGGTAGGATATACCGGGATCATAATTATAGATAAAATGAATATCTAACTCATGTCGTTATGTTCGTACGGGGTGATTCTATATGCAAAAAATATACTAATCATGTGAAAAATTTCTAAGTATGGGATGGATGTCGGATGATGAATGGATATGGAAATACTAACATAGGTGGAGATATGGTTAATTATAGTCAACACACCACAAGGAGGTGCCAAAATTGAGCGATCAATTTAACCCGGAGATCCATCGCAGAGACCAGATTGAAAAGATGCTTTGGTGTGGAAACCATTCCTCGTAGATTGCTCATTCACAAGAGTTCCTGCAGGACCCGTCCAGAATACTTTGAACTCCCTGTCACGTTCCCAGGACTACAGAAAGAAATATTGGTATGTGCTCTCTTTCCGATGCGTGATTTGTTACATAGAATGTACCATGTTGTTTTTGTTTTGTAGTAATCGTCCCCTAATTCCAACAATCGATACAAGGATCGGAGCCACCCTGAAGCTCAGTAATAGGGCTTTTAGTGATGACCTTGGTTTTTTTGGAAGTTTTGGCGTCACCCATCTCAGAGGAAGAGTCACGGTTAGCGGATCTCTTCGTCCTTATCTTAGGAGTTTTTTCTGCGGAGGGAGCACTCTCGACAGGCAGTGGGACATCTGAATATGCTTTAGGAATGTCCTCTATAACATTTACCGCTGAAGAATCCTTGGGTAGAGGAACTCTAGTCGTCGCCTACTCACGAGCATGATAAAGCTTCTTAAAAAAACCTTAAAAAAGGAAAAGAAGATTTTAAATAAAGACGAAATGGAAAGCATAATTACCCAGCTGAGGGGAATTTCACCCAGGCGGGTAAGAATTCCAGCTTTAATAAGAGCATTCTCGGTGTCGTCGACAGAATTCCAGGGGTCGAAACTTTTGGTGAGATCGACATGGATCTTGCTTATCACTGCAAACTCATTAGTAGATAACCCTTCCAATGAAGGTGGGAGGTCTGTACCAATGGGCGGAATGATGGGACAAATGTCACCCGCTCGACAAAAGAAGTAATAATTCTTCCAATTTTCGTTAAGGGATTTTAATCCCCCTACCAAGGTTTATTAATAGTCTTCCGGGAAAAAGGCTCGTCGCATTTGGGCCATTGAGGCTTGAAAGCCAAAACCTTATGAGCATTGCATTCCAAATGATAAAATCATCGGTAAACTTGGAGACTGTAACGCCAACCTTGAGCGTCGCATAACAGCGAAACCCACCCAGAAACGGATGACATTTACTGAAAGCTGACGCGAATGAATTTAGTAATGATTACCTCTAGAAGGTCGGCGCAGAAAGGAAACTGAAGCCCCGCCTCGATCTGTTGAGAATAAACAATAACCTCTCATTCCAAGGGAAAGTGCGGCTCATGAGAAGCGTCGTCATACCTAGGCCCCTCTTCGTCGATAAGATTGACCAAGGTCACCGCCTTAATAAAAGTTTGACAAAAGAGTTTGTTACTCTTAGGATTTGAAGGGGTAGGAGGAAGAAAACCAGGAAAATTACCTGAGGAAATCTTGGGTGCCATAAATTTTCTGGAAAAGGATTGGAGAAAAGACGCTTCTTGAAGACGACACGGTGGACCAGAGGTGGCGACCCTAACTAGAATTCTTTATTTTGGTGAGCACGGGCGCGGTGAATTAGGGTTGATAAAATATGCACTTTATTGATTCACAAGAGTGAAAGCAAGGAAGCGAGAGTGAAAAGTGAGAGATCGGAAAAGTGTGCTCCAGTATTTATATTGGATGTACACCGCCCAAATAAATATTCTCGAAGAAGTTTTTCCCAAGACACTTTCTATTGCTGCAATGATTGCAAAAGTTGCCGTTGCAAATCTACAAGTGACTCTTGGGCTTATCCTGACCCTCCAAGGGTCATAATCAGAAAATAATGGTAGGCGTCTCGACTATGCGGTGAAAGTCCCGCCTACGATTCTCGAAAAACAACTGAAGTATTGCCCGACATTTTAGAATGAATCCCACTAGAAGATCTTGAGAACGATACTCGACCTAAGTCTTCTTCTTAATCATAATGAAGTCAACGACTTAGGTATCGGAGGCAAATGTTGGGCTACGATTCAAGATGATATGAAATCGGCTAGTTACTAGTCGGGACCATCAAAGTCGAGACTCCAAAATATGAGTCGGCGTCTACTTATGTCCAGAACGAAGAAATGAAGATAAATAGTCGACACTCGCTTTTGAGGATGTCGACAACCCATACGACATTTGAAGGATGGTGACAAGCCTCGATAAAGACCCCCCCCCCCCTCTTAAGGGTCGAGTTTTCAGCCAAAACCTTATTAAGAAAACTCTTCCTCTTAAGGAATTGGTCCAGGTGGCAACCTTCTTGCCACCGCCTCTTTGAAGAAACATTCCCTCGAATGAATGATGAGGTGGCGACCTTCTTGTCACCTGCTTCTACCGCCATGAAGAAACCTTCTTTCTTAAGGAACGATGAGGTGACAACCTACTTGTCACCTGCTTGTGACGACTCTGGAGAGAAACCTTTCCTAAATGGCAACCGCCGTACAAAGTCGGTAAACTTCCCCTATAAATACCCTTGAGTATTTTCATTATTTACATACACTTTACATTATTATTCTCATAATTCATTACTGGCTTAAATTACAGAGTGGAATCAGGGGCAAATCCCCACCCTCTTTTCAGGTTGACGCCACCAAAACTTCACAAAGGAAACTAAGTACCCTGTGGGATCGAAATAGACACCTAAGAGAGTAACACAAGACAATATCCTGAAATCCATTCCCGAAAGCTTGGGTCAAGAAACCTTGATCCCAACACCCAGCTTCTCATATGCTGTGCTATTCTCACTCCATCAGAATTTATATAATATATTTAGATTATATTAGTCGAATGTTTATTGTACATCCTTCTAAACATAAGTCAACTCTAAGTTATTATATATATTATTAATTTGTTTTGTGTGTATAAATTTATTTTAAATAAATATATATATTAAAATAATTTAATTTTTTATTTTTGATAAAAAAAATTATATTGACGTACATTTATATAAAAAATGTATATAAAATGTCGTTATGAAGCTCTTTATTTATATATATACTGTGAAAAATATGGTTATTTAATTATAATACATAAATTTAAAAATACTGAAACTAAATAAAAATAAACTCATATCATTTATATCAAAAAGAATACAATTTTATTTAATAAAATTGAATTTTCGTGGTGCATTTCAAAGTTTAGAATTGCAAGTTGTGTCATGTGGTGTCATATCATGAAATTAGCAATTAAAATCTCTAGAATTAATTTCAACCCTCTAGCTTAGTCCCATGTTATTATCTGATTTAACCAATCATGATTATATTTTTTAATATCAATCATTAACTCTTAAATTGCACAATATTTTATTTAAAAGCAAATTGATGTTATAATGTCATTTCCTCATGATTTGCGCGTGAATTCGTTTTTAAATTAATAAATTAAAAGAACATATACATCTTATTTTTTTATTACTTTTTTACATTGATGTCGTAAGTTAGAAATACATGATATCATATGTCACCGCAGAGATCTTTACATCTACTTTTAAATATCCTCATATTGATTCCCTATTCAATATTCATATTCATGTTTCGTAAACCCGTAAAAATTGGAAGCCACCGCCTTCCCGAGGTGTATGCACCCGGACTAGGCTCTGGTAGCCTCATCTATGGAAGGGAATTTACTTTAAAAAAAAAAAAAAAAAAAAAAACTGCCTTGTCAAAATTAAAAAGGAAGGTAATCAATTGAATATCAAATAAATCTTGCCAATAAAAAACTACCAAATAAGTTTTGCACCAAAAAAATAGTATACAATTTCTGATATGAGACAATTCATTGCCATAATTCCTTTTTCTTTTTTCAACTATTTTAAAGTCATCTAAAATAAATTATCTACCATATTTACATATATTTACCTTCCATCCCATATATTTGCATAAATATAGACCTAAAATCCACAACGGCCAGTATTGCTGAATTATTGTGAAAATTATTAGATATATCACTTGTCCAACTATTTAAAAACTCTAGTTATATTTATCAAATGCAATGATAAAAAAATCCATAACATAAGTTGTTACAAAAAAAATTAAGTTAAAAAAATATTGTTGGATAAAAAAAAATCGTTTATTTATGTGGCAATATTATGGAAGTGGGACAACCTGATATGATTTAATTAGCAAGAAATAGATTCATTTATCTACATTTAAAAAAAAATAATAATTTGTTTCTTGGCCAAAAAGAATAAAGGTTTCTTTCACGAGAGAGTGGTTTTACATAGTAGGATTAGTTATTTAAAAAAAAAATTTGGTAAAATTATTATTTTTTTTTGGCCAAAAAGTAAAATTAATTTAATTAAGAAATAAAGAACATTATAAATATACTTAAAAAATAGGAAAAAAAATCTATAATTCATAAAAAAGTATAAATAATGTAATAAAAAAATAAAAAATCATTATCTTTACATTTTCCATCTAAATGTTAAAAAAAAATTAATGTATTTTATTTGATATTCATAAGGGGATGATAAAATTTTCGTCTTTTGACCGGACAACATTTGAAAACATGTATATGACCAAAACTATTTAAAAAAAAAAATACTTATTGTATGAAAACATGACCCCAAGCATACGTGATCATCAAACCTATTTACAAAAACATTCTATTTTTAATTGAGTTATAAATATTAAAAGGTATATCATATATACTACGACCAAATGACAAAACGTTATAAATAATATTGATATATATATATACTACTTAAGAAATTTACGATAATTCATATTTTTCAATTTCTAAATATTGTATCAAATTTACATTTTCATCTATTGAATATGTGATATCTTGCCATATCTGATAATATTTGTTACACGTTATACTAAATTTTATCAGTCATTGCTGTCAAATTAACTTTAAATGTCAGCCGTTGGATCGGCCGAGCACTATATATATGGAAATGAGATATTAAGTAGCCATAAAAAAATATATTAAAAATGAGTATTTTATGAATTTAATAGACATTTTTCACTATAAAATCCGACTTCTGTAAAAGGATCCAATACTTAGTCTATCTTCTTACAAAACGCGTTAAACTCTCAATTTCATTTCTCCGTCTCTCAAATCCCGAAGTTCTCAACTTTCATGGCTTCCCAACAACAATCTTAATGAAAACATTTCGTTATCCCAATCACCCAAACTTGGCTACTTAAGGCTCCTCTTTGGTCGCGTTTGACATGGAGCCACTTGCATCCCATGCGTGAGTTTCTCCCCTAACATTAGATTCACTATAAGAAAATTGGAAATTTGTGACTGCATTTTTTAAAGGGAACCAATCCCTCACAAATTATAAGAATTTTTTAGGGATTTATTATGTTTTGTGGGAATTTTTTTACTAAACTCAAAATTTTGTAAGGAATTTCCAATGAAGTTTCTACCTAAGCTTTTTGTTAAAAGTCATTCCCTTAAAAAAAATTGAATGTTGTATTTGTAAGAGATTTTCACAACTCTCTTACAAATAAGGCTATACATTTCTTACAAATAAACTCCTCACAAACAACTAAATTTCTTGTAGTGATTTTTTGTGCCATTTTTGTTTGTACAAGAGCCGGATCTAAGAATAACACATTAAGCATTATTCCAACTAAGTCATGATTATGTGTTCAATAAATATGCAGGCCTTCGTTGACGTTGGTTCAAATGAATGAAAATGTCGCAAATTGCTAAGTTTATGCCCAATTGGAGATCTAGTTGCCTATGGCTGCAAAAAATAAATAAACAATGATCAAGAAGTTACACAAATTTGTAAAATTGCCCCCAATTGACAACTAAATTGAAAAATATTCTTAAAAAATGGAAAATTTTCAATTTAGTTGTCAATTGAGGGTTATTTTACAAATTTGTCAAGAAGTCATGCCTAAATTCAAGGTTAGTTTATTACAATTTCATACTTAAATTCGTATAAATAATGCAATTTTATCCTTGAATTTATTTTTTATTTGAACTCATCTTGAATTAATCCCTGGATTTCAACTGTGCATTATTTATGCTGTAATCATTAACCTGTGCTTTATCGTATGAAAAATTATGTTAAAATATTAATGTCCATGGAATTTTTTCTAAATAATAATAATTAATATATTAAAAGAATATATTTACCTTGTTGACTAATTTGTTAGAGTAGTGTATGTAATTTAAAAATATATAATATAATATTATATGTCATGTGAGAGTTCTTCATCTATGATTTTACATGAAAAAACTTGTCCGTAAATCGGATTACTGTACAAAAAGTTATGGTTTTTTTTTTATTATGATATTCAATCAAGAGCATATAATTATTATACTAAATTAACAAATATATTTATAGATATTAAAATTAAATAATATTATTTAATGATACTGAATTTTTTTAGTGCATCTGAAGTTCATAATAGTTGTGCTACGTCACACATTGTTACATATTTGGAGTCAGATGTTCTAAACTTAATTTTAAAGGTTAGAATTTTCGGATTCTCCAACTATAATTATTTAATTTAATCAAGTTTAATTATTTTTATTTTTTCCAAAAAAGAATTTTATTTCATTAGATTTAATTTTAAAATATTGTTAGACTTTTGCCGAATAGCATTTCACGTGGAAATTAATTTTTAATCAATGTAAATATACAATGAATCTATATAATTATTAGTTAATATATTAAATTAAACTACTTATATCTATATATAAATATTAAAATGATATTTACATTATATTAGAATATATATATTAGGTATATTTTTATGGTATGTACTGTATGGTATGTAATTTTTGAGTCACAGATTTGTTTTCATAAAAAAAAAGAGTCACAGATTTGTTGGTTGAAGGCAATAACATAATTTGGCCAAAAAAGGAAATAACATAATAATAATAACAAGAAATTAAAAAAATCTAAAAACTAAAAAAAAACAAAATATTAAATCTGCCAAAAACCACTGAGGCATCCCCCTCTAGCTAGGAGCGTTTCTCTGATACATCGGAGCCACCACCTCCTACCCTGCTGCTCTCTCACATTTATGTGATGTGGGACCCATTTTGGTGGGTCCCACCTCAGTACATTGTGAGAGAGTAGCGGGGTAGGAGGTGGTGGCACCGAGCCATCTAAGATTTTTTCCTCTAGCTAGTGAGAGTGAGACATTCTTACATGACACCGAGGCATCCCCCTCTAGCTAGTACCCGAAAGCTTGTATAACTTGTAAAACATTTCGACAACAAAACGATACATGACACAACAAACACGGGTATAAAAAATAAATTGGAAAAAGTCACAATACTCGACAATGACATAATTTGTAACCCGATATGTAATTGTTCTCAGATTTGTTGGTTGAAGGCAATAAGATAATTGGCCTAAAAAAAGGCAATAACATAATAATAATAATAAATTAAAAAAATTTTAAAAAACAAATGATTTTAAATCTGGCAGAAACACTGAGAGTTACACACGTATATTAGTTTCCCTCCCATATCACTCTATGATATGATATGAAATGCTTGCACACATAATATTAGTTTTTAGTAGAAAAATTACTACTAGTGAAAAATATATATAAGAGACAATTTATTAAAATTAAGATCTATCACATAGTGAGACATTATTACATGACACCGAGGCATCCCATCCATCCTATTCCTATAGCAAGCTAGTACCCAAAGCTTGTAAAACATTTGGACAAGAAAAGGATAGATGACACAACAACACGGACGGGTATACAAATAAATATGAAAACAGACAGACAGACACTATAAGAGGGGCATCGACCGTAGATTACGATCGACGAGGAGGAAGTGGATATTGATGATGAAGAGATGATGAGGGTGGCGGGCCACCTCTACGGACATACCTCCGTGCCCACACATGTTTTCCGTTAATGTAAAACTTGGCTCTCCCCTTGCTTCCCAGCACCACCGGGATTAATGTGTCCGAATGAAGCACCAGTCGAGCGTATAACGCCTGCTCACCCGATGGTTTCTGCTGCATTCGGATTGCTTCATATATATCCCCATACTTCCTGTGTCATTTCAATTAATTAGCTACCTATGTTTCAATCATAACACCAAATATTAAGCGAGGCATCGATCGAGAGACACCTTGTGAAGAAGTGAGCAACTTCATGTTCAGAAATGGGGTACCCTTTGGAAAATGTAAGGAATATTGTCCTCTCATCAGCAGGAACTGCGTAGTATACTACTGGTTCTTCTTCCTCTTCCTCTTCTTCTATTTCTATTTCTTCTTCTACTTCATCAACTTCTTCAAATTCTACTTCCTCATCTGACTCTCCAACACTTACGTAACAATAACCTTGACGGTGCATATGCTCCAACAGATCTCCTAATTCATTGTTAAGCAACTCACGGTACGCCTCCATTTCAACCCTAGAGTTTGAAGGACTACACAGCAGATCCATGTATCCTCCCTCCTTTATAAAGTACGGTACATTCGGGTTCACCATTGGCACCGCCCTGCCGGTTCTGTACATATTAGGGTTTCTGTTTGGGAGAAACCCTAGGCCAACATTATTAGGGTACTGATGACCCTGGTACCTGTTCCGATCCAAATTAGGGTTTGGGTACGCCTGGATTTGCATGGCTTGACGGATTATGTCAGTGAACGCCTTCCAACACACCTCATCCATGATTTTCTCGATATCCCGCCCGATATCATCTCGATTCGCGTGGAACCCTTTGAGGGATATGTAGTCCCGACCCGTTATGGCCCGGGTGAGGTGGAGGGTTCGGGTTTCGTTCTCCCGGCGAAAGTTTCGATTGGAGACGCAAGCCAAGCAGGCCACCGCCTCGTCGAAAAGAGCGTGGAGGGACATATCGACGAGGTGGTTGATTCGGACAATGAGAGTGCCAGGGTGGCACCCTAGCCGCTCGAGCCAAATCCACAAGGCCGTGGCTTGCATGGACACGAACGGGTCCCGCCTCAGGTTGAGGGCGAGGCGGGCATATAGGCTACGGTCAACGCTATGGAATGCAGTGATCTCCGCCTGGGTGAGAACTAGGGTTTCTCCGAAAATGGAAGGAGGGAAGGCAAAGAAAGAGAAGTCAGAAGATGAAGATGAAGATTTGAAAGCCATTGCTTTTGTTATTGCTCTTGCTCTTTGAGAAGTGAGAAATGGTGTGTGTATGTGGTGGGGTAGGATGCAGATGATTAGGGTTTTTATAGTGGAGAAGGGGTGCCTGCAACTCTTTGAGAGGTGACTGTTGTACCATATTCAAATTTTGGGTTTTGGAAGGTACATACATACATGCCTGTTGGATAACGTCCTATACATGGCAATATATTTTTTTGGTCACTAACTGACAAAGTAATTCTTTTTTTGGCCAGAAGTGACAAAATAATTCATCACAGTTTTATGGCAGTGTAATCATTTGCAAAAAAAAACCTTCCACATTTGGAAATATGTGGTCTACCAAAACTTTTCAATGGACCGGTCGTTGCTACTTTTCACTGGACCGGTTTTACCAAAACTTTTTCTTTTTCTTTTTATAAAAAAAATTATAATAATAATAATAATGGTTTCCTACACATTGTGTAAGCATATGGTGATGGCCGCCGTAATTGGTAGTCCATAATATGTATAGTTTACCTAATGAACTTAGGTAAATGTCACATTAGGGTAATTGGGTCAGACCCAAATCTCAATTGACATGGGAGACCCAAAATTGGGGCTCCCCAAATACATAGGCCGGCCGAATTTATGGTTGGGGTAAAGTAGACTTGACCACTTTACTCCTCCTATAAATAAGAGGTGTTAGGGAAATTTTAGGGTTAATCATAATTCCCTCACAAGAGAGTTTTAGAGAGAAAAACCCTCCTCCCATAAACACCTAGTTCGGCCGAATCCCTTACCTCACCGAATGTGTGCCAAATTGCTTTCGAGCAAACTCTCTAGAGATCTGTCCCTGTGCCAAAAATCGATCAGAGGCTTTGCTGTGGAGCTGCACCACGTAGGGCTTCTCTAACAAGATCCTCTACGGGTCCCGACCGGAGGATCGTGAACTCCCTATCGAGAAGATCTTGGGTCTACGGATCATCTTAAAGGTATGTGTGAAACTTCCGCTGCGTAATTGATATTACTAGCATGTACCTTGTTTATAGTATCCGTAGTGATTACTCACCGTAATCTAACAGTGGTATCAGAGCATGTGCTAGGAGTTCATGATTTTGATAAATTGATGTTCTTGAAAATTACAATTTTTTGACAAAAAAATTTCAATTTTTCAAATTTTAGGGTTATATGATAGGTCTGAAATTTTTCATGTTCTTGGTTAAATTGATGTTCATGATCTTCAAGAAAAATGTGATATTTATCAAAATCAAACTTTGGATTGTAGATCTTATTAAATTTGATTTTAAAATTTAACCACTTGTTCCTAATTTTATGTTTGTGCCGAACCCTAATTGAAATTACAAGGTAAATTTTTTTTAAATCTCTTAACCAAGGGATAAATTTCGGCCATAATTTTTAATTATATTGTTTACCATATTTTAATTTTTAATGAATGTAACAATATATCTATAATTAGGAACATTAGGATAGATTCACAATAATATATATAAATATATATCACTATCAGTATATCTAAATATTTAAATAGGGTTAAAGATATTATTGATAGATTAAGTTACCTAAAAGATTGAGAAAATATATTTGTTGGCATAAGGTGTACGGGCGCCGTAAATGGTAGCCCGTTAATATATGTATATGTTGTTGCGTCCGGGATGAACAAGGTCGTGAGGACGTGTCTGTTCGCGTAGTTGTGCGGGCTTTCTGGGCTGTAACCCTCTCCGAAGCTTAAGTCACTATAATGGCAAAAGAGTAATTTCTAGAGAGAGAATATTTCTAGAGAGAAGTCAGAGCTCAAAATACCAAAGTTGGGCAAATGAGAGAGTGTGTGAAAATGGGTGGCCAAGACCTCCTATTTATAGGCTTTCTTGGGACCGGACCCGGATTTAAAGCGGTTTGATGACGGTTCAAGAGTATGCGGTAACCGTCATCCATATTGGTAATGTACGAACTTGACTTCTCTACACGTAACGGTAATCGCGGATACGGTAGTCGCGCGATACCCGTAACGCAATCCGGACCTCGTCGTATTTGGACAATTTCGGCGAGGTCCGGATTGCCGCGCAACCCGGAGGTCCGGGTTGCAATGCAATCCGGACGTCCGGATTGCTTTGCGCAACCCGGAGGTCCGGTCCGGACGCGCGTAAATGAGTTTCCTGACCGTTTTAACTCCTTGGGAGATGTTTTTAAACCGAGATGTAATTTTCGACGCGTTTACGAGGCTCGAAGTGTAAATACGAACCCGAATTGGACATTTATCCATCACTTGCCCCCGAGTCAAGTAACGGTTTAGAACCTTTCTTGACTCTATTTTAAGCTAGGATACTTGTCCAATTTGGGTTTGACGCTAACCTTTCGGTTTTGATCGTTGGTCGGACGTAGGCATCTTGATTTCGTCCGTCGTTTGATTTTCCGACCGAACGGTTTTGTTTCCTGCCATCACGGTTAGTGCAATAGGAAATGTATATGTGCAAGTATGGTTATCGTCGGAGACATGGGCAATTGGTAATACACTATGCGAGCATGCCTCTATTAGTATGCATGCATAGGTAATGGTCATGGCAAGATCGTAATTACGCAATGCAAGAAATAGACACCGTATGCTTCTAAAACAACTTAGCGATTATCAAATCATGAATCATGCGATATGGAGACATACGCGTATGATGACAAGTTTGATACGTGCAATGTCAAAGTAATCATGTATGTAGAGATAAATACTTAGAGGAGGGCGGAGTATACCGTAAGTATTTGTAGATGTATTACTCCTTTGATCCTTATCATCGAGGAGTCACTTGGAAGTAGTCGCTTGTTGCTTAAACAAATATTTCCTTAAGTGTTGTCGTATTTGCTCTTCGTGGTTCGTCATATTAGTTGCATTGCTTGCATGATAGCTTCTTGAGATGTTGATCCTTTTTACCGCACGTACCAACTTTGCTATGTGCGTTGACTTTTGCTATGCGCGTTGACTTTTGATACGCGCGTTGACTTTTGATACGCGCGTTGACTTTTGATACGCGCGTTGACTTTTGATACGCGCGTTGACTTTTGATACGCGCGTTGACTTTTGATATGCGCGTTGACTTTAATGGTTGAGCGTCAGGTATAGACTGTTGGTTATTGCCTGCAAGTATGCTAAAACACTTAGAAAATATTTAAACGATATCTAATGTTTGTTACCATAGATGTCGTCGTATGAGCTTTGTCGATGAGCGTCGTAGGTGTGCTTAGGGGGCATAGCTACTTGTTGTATGCAATCCATCTTTGTTGACATGTATGTGTGTACATGGAAACACTTAGAAAATATTTTCTCCTTGTCGACATGTATGTATGTACATGGAAACACTTAGAAAATATTCTCCCCTTGTTGACATGCATCCTCGTCGACATGTATGTACGTACATGGAAACACTTAGAAAATATTTTCTCCTTGTCGACATGTATCCCTGTCGACATGTATGTACGTACATGGAAACACTTAGAAAATATTTTCTCCTTGTCGACATGCATCCCTGTCGACATGTATGTACGTACATGGAAACGCTTAGAAAATATTTTCTCCTTGTCGACATGTATCCCTGTCGACATGTATGTACGTACATTATGTGTGCGTATTTTCCCCCGCACTTAGAATCTTTTCACCATCTCTGGCTATGTATGACGTATCTGTATGCTTGATGCGAACACAGGTTATATGCCAACTTCTGATAATATGCTGACACGTGGTTGTATGCCGACAGCTTGCAATATGCTGACTGTTATCCTGAGTTAAGTACTTAGAAAATATTCCACCATTGTAATTTTGTATGCTGCGAGTATGCGCTCGGTGTTGTCACGCAAGGTTAATGTGTTGAAGAGGTTGCCCCCCTCGCGTGATGCTTGTTACCTGTTGTCCGAAGACTAATAAGTCTTGTACGTACGTGGTTGTCTCACATGGAGCGTCTGTTGCATAAGTGCTTGAATAAGTGTTGGTGCGTGTTTGCGCACTGACTGGATTGTTGATAGCATTTTCCAGGATATCAGATCTTGCTGTCCTCTTGTCAGAATTAGTCTTCCCACGGTTGTTACCATGAGAGAGTCCACTATCTCCATCTTGATGGGAAAAAGCTTGTCTTTGCGGATAGCTGATGTGTATAGAAATCCATTTGTTGAGAGGAATGTTCATACAAGTGCCCCCGCTACTCTGGAGTCTTCGGGCACGGTCGCGGTGAAAGGCTTGTGAGTAAGACGTCCCATTGTATCTTCTTTGAACTTGTTAATTTTCCAAGTTATTGCTGGCTTGCAGTTTCTGTTTTTAGCATAATTCTCGAAAGATCCGACGCAGGGGCGCGTTCCTCGAGCGATTCTTAGTTCTTTATGCTGAGCATGACCGTGCTAATTCCTTCTTGTGATAAAGGAAATAGAGTTGAGGGTTGTGCAGTGGTGTCTTCTGCCCCCCGGTCAAGGGACCGGCCCAAGGAGGAGCGTTATTCCTACTGAGGTAAGTGTTTGTTGATTGTTGTTTTTCGCCCTTTATGTTGAAGAGCTATGTTGTGCTGAATGTTGAAACAATCATTCTTGTCGTGTCTTCTATGTGGACGACGACATTGCATTTGATGTTGACAATTCTTTGTTCATGCTTTTGTTTGCATGATATTTCGTCACCTGGACCTGTTTTCAATAGTAATTATGTGATAACTTGTTAGTAATATTTCATACCTTGAGTTATCTATGTTGTCCATATGCTTTGGACCTGAAAGATAGGATACATATCCTTAGATGATGAATATGGTGTCCGTAGTTGCGACTGTACGTCGCACAAGTGTTGTGATCGCCCCTCTTGGTTAGATTCCAAGGCTTGGCGAGATGGGTAGAGCATAGGATGTTGCGACTTGCACATTGTAGGTTTTGTTTAGAGAGGACGGTGGCAACTTCTGCTTGTTCCGCCGAGTCTGTGTTTATTGAATGTGGATGACTAGTAATGTAGACATAGTCCCTGCAGTCGTGGCCGATAGCCACTTCCTGATTGATAAGTTGAGAAGCTCTCCTGATTGTTTGCATGATGCATTATGTATATTGCCCTTCTTTCCTGAATAGCTGCCGCTATATGTGTTGCAACCTGCCAAGTATTTTTGCGTATAGCAATATTTCTCAACAAGTAGTGTATTTGTAAGGTGTTATCTTGGCTAAGCAAGATAGTAGTTTATACCGTCTCTTAGTTCCACTCTAAGGCGACGTTGTACAAGACCCGACTTGTAAATTTTATGAGTTTTAAACAGGGTGCGCACTTGCCAGCGTGTATCAACCCGCGTTGGGGAAGCATACGTAAAAGTATTATTTGAGAGGTGTTATCTTGGCTAAGCAAGATACTAGTTTATACCGTCTCTTAGTTCCACTCTAAGGCGACGTTGTACAAGACTCGACTTGTAAATTTTATGAGTTTTAAACAGGGTGCGCACCTGCCAGCGTGTATCAACCCGCGTTGGGGAAGCATACGTAAAAACATTTTAGTTTTTGCAGAAGCATTTTGTGAACCCTAAAAAGCTTGTTGGTAAAATATTTGAAAAAATATTTTGACATTGAATGTGATACATCCAAAAAACCGTGTTGATAAATTTTTTGGAAAGGTGTTTGATACATAAAATATTTGATAAAATATTTGGCAAAATTTTTGGTAAAATAATTGAAAAAATATTTGTGATACATGATTCCTGCGACCAGGGACCATGTAACACTTTTTTGAGAATATGAATTGTGATGTATGCTTTCTGCGTCCAGGAACCATGCAACACGGTTTGAAAATCTGTAGGACGGAATTGTCATCTTAACCAGAGGACTTTTGCCGTATAAAATGAACCCTGATGGCATTCGTAATATGGGATTGTCGTCTATCAAGAGGACATTATAGAAGTAAACATGGGGCTTGTCTTTTAAAAAAGAGGATACCACAACATGCTATTTTGATAGTAGGCCTTGGCGTTATTCCAAGGTATTTTGGTAGTAGGTCTTGGTGTTATTCCAAGATATTGCTTGTAGCTGACGCCCTGAATAGTCATTGTTTTGATCGTAGGTCTTGGTGTTAATCCAAGACATTGCTTGTAGCTGAAACCCTGAATAGTCGTCGTTTTGATAGTAGGTCTTGGTGTTAATCCAAGACATTGCTTGTAGCTGACGCCCTGAATAGTCGTCGTTTTGATAGTAGGTCTTGGTGTTAATCCAAGACATTGCTTGTAGCTGACGCCCTGAATAGTCGTCGTTTTGATAGTAGGTCTTGGTGTTAATCCAAGACATTGCTTGTAGCTGACGCCCTGAGTAGTCGTCGTTTTGATAGTAAATCCGCAGGTTGTCACTGCGGTATATAAGTTGATTGAGCACATAGCTTGATGGCTTTGTGTTGCCGGCACCTTCTTGAGATAGACGCTTGTATTATGAGTGGAGAAATAAAATCCTTGTTGGTGTAGATAGTAGATATGTTGGTGTTGTATACCATAAATCCCTCCTTGAACAAATGCTTAGCTTGTATTGTTGAAGTAGATTTTTGTGCTTAGGTTACTACTTGGTGTAATTCCTGAGTAGCAATCGTAGTGTAGCATGTACTTCCAGTTTTTGATTCCATGATGACGCTTTTCGATGTAGTCGTCAATATGAGTAGGTTGTTGTTGATGGTAAGCGTTGACATAACGCGTAATAGATTTTGCTTGCACATGGCATATTATCTTGGATTATTGAAGTAGATAATAGGCGCGTAGTTTTGTTGCTTCGCGTTTAATCCAAAAATAGCGTGCAAGAGATAGATGTGTACCTACAAGTGTAGATTGACTTTATTAGATACTTGCGCGTATTTACATTGATTATACTAGAAACACTAGGAATGCGCAAAGTAATCTGAAAGATATTTATTTCTCCCGCTTTATTATAGCTGGTTTGATGAGTCGCGGAGTCGGTTGCAACAAATCGCCTTAATGCCCCTAGTGCGATGCACTCTTCAATCTCCTGCCTTAGTGGTAGACACATGTTTGTGTTGTGCCCCCAAGTTTTGTGGTACTTGCACCATTCTCTGATGTTGTTGCCCAAGAAAGCTGTCTTCGGGACAAGTGGACTTGGGAGCTTGTTTTCCAGTAGGTTGACGTAAATGTTTTCAGCAACCGTGTTTAGCGGTGTGAAGATGTTGTCGATTTTGATGCTTGCGCCTTCCTGTTTGTTCGAAATCCTTTGTCCCAACTGAGGGGTGTACCCCACCTCAGTTCTTGTTCGCATGAGACTACTGTCTCGAGCTTATCCTTTAGATCTGCCATGGTTTTTGTTGTTCACCATCCATGAGTTCGTCCAAAGAGAAGGAAAGATTTGGCGTTCATGTTTGCATAGAACATACTTATCACTTCTTCTCTTGTTGCTTTCGCTGAGGAGGCGTTAGAGGCGAATCTGGTGAAGTATTCCATGATTGGCTCGTCTTCTCCCTGCTTGACGAGCCATATCTGGTGCCATGGCGAATGCTGGATGCTTTCTTGCGGGTTCCAAACTGTAATGGCTTGTTCCGCCACTTGCTTCTTTCTTTCGTTAACAACTTTCTGCCTCTTGAAGGAATTTATCATTGCCACATGGAATTGGTGCTTTGCTCTCAAGGCATTGAAGTAACAACGTCTTGCGGTTATCTGGTTGCCTAGCACTTCCCCAATCCCATGTTCCGTAGGGAACTTCATTTTTTGGTGGACGGTGGAGGGTACGATCACATAGGGGTTGATCGTTGTTCGTCCCAAGATTCCGTTGTAGGCCCCGAGAGATTCTACAACGACGAAGGTGACGTTGACATGCAATGCTTTCCACCCATGGCCAAGGATGACAGGAAGCGTGATTGTACCCAAGGGTTGTGTAGCTGCTCCGGCGAAGCTGACTAGCGAAAAGGTTCCTGGGGTCAAGTCCTTGACAGATCTTCCCAGTTGCTCTAGGACTCTGATATGTAGAATGTCAGCGGAGCTTCCACCATCGACAAGGATTCTTTTCACATCGTATCCGTCAATGTCCATGGTTATGACTAAAGCGTCATCGTGAGGGTAAACGATATGTTTTAAGTCTTCCCTGGAGAATTGGATGACTGCGTCTTCTTGTTCCGGTTGCTTGCGCTTTCCGTATTTCGGCAATGTTGCTGCTTGGGATGCATAAATGTCCCGAGCATTAGACACTTGTCCTCCGGCGGCAGGTCCTCCGTGTATGACGTTGATTACACCTCGCTTAGCTGGCGGAGGGTTGTCATTGACCTTCTCTTTTCCCTTGTTTCCTCTTTTTGATGACTCTGCTTGAGCCTTTCTCGGGGGGTTGTCGCCTTGATCGACAAATTGCTTCAATTCGCCCTTGAGGACGAAATTGTTAATGCGGAAGCGTAGACTGACACAGTTGTCGGTCTCATGGCCGAAGACTTCGTGGTTTTCACACCACTTGTCCTTGTCTCTTCCCAGTGGGCCATTCCTGAAATTGTTCGGCTCTTTCCACATATTCGCGTCCTTCATCTCTCTCAATATTACAGATAGCGGGGCATTCAAAGGAATGTAGTCGGCAAGATTTATTTCCTTTGGCTTCTAAAAATCTCATTGAAAAGGTCTTTTCGGCTGAGGTTGCCAATGTCTTCCTTGTTGACCACTTGGGTGTGGTTTTGGTTGGTTCTGCTTTGGATTTTCTTTTGCCTTTGCCGCAGCGATTTTTGCCTTGTTTTGGCTTCTGAACCTTTCGAGGTCTATGTATTCTTTGACTCTTGCGGCTAACTCCTCCATGGATTCCGCTGGGCGCTTTGCCATCTTTTCAGCTAGGGCATTGCCTCTTCGTCCGAGGTTTTGAATGAACGCTCGAACAATCTCTCCTTCTGTCAGGTTCCCCTGAATATCAGAAATGTTCTGATTGAAGCGGACGTAATAGTCGGCGAGAGATTATTCGTTTTGTTGTTGGACGTCGTCCAGAGCGTTTGCCCCTTTCAACAATGTGCGCTCGCCCATGTATCGTTGAATGAATTTAGCCTTCAGGTTTGCCCATGAAGTGATGCTTCCACATGGCAGTGAGAAGAACCAGTGTGCTGCGGTCCCGGCAAGAGTTTGTGAAAACGTCATTGCGAAGTGGTGCGGGTTCTTTGTTCTGCCTAGCAGAGAGGCCTCGTGCTTTTGCACGTGTTCCACTGGATCTCCTTTCCCACGGTAGAGGTCTCCTCCAATTCTGTATAGTGCGTCTGGGACGCGACTGTTCACAAGGTGGTCAGCAAATGGATGTGACGCCCTTTCTTCAAGTGCGTGCATACCCTTCATCTTTGCTTCCTTCATCTTCTTCTCTACCATTCCTTCTAACATCTCGGCGGTAAACCCTTTTACAGGTTCATCGTAACCTGTTGAAGGATTTTGCCGACCTTTGTTGTGGTAGATGTCAGATTGCTCTTTGCTTGTGGCCTGGAAGGGATCATCCCTCGTTGGCTCCTGTGGGTGATAGAATGGGGGCTGCCTTTCATTCCTCCAATGACGGGCTCCTTGGGAATGAGTGTATGACCGTGCAGCTTCATGTCTTGCGTGTTGGCCCTGGAAAGGATTGCCGTAGCGAGTAGTGTCTTGCGACACCTCTCTTGCTGGCGCGGCGTACTGTTGGTTGGACGGAGGTGGCTGAGCCGCATATTCTTGGTTCTTTAGAGACTCGCGGAATGCGAGTAACTCTTCCAGTGCCGCCATCATCGCTGGAGTAATGGTGGGCATCGGGTTTGCCCCCGTTCTTTGTTCGCCCTGCGGCATTTCTGCCTGGGATTCATCTTCATGTACCTCTGGCTCGAAACCAGGTGGAGGTGCGTGATGTTTGTCCTTTGGTTCTTTGTGCTGTGCGCCGGGCACATTGTCAGTCGGTATGGATGAAGCTACGGAAGTAGCTCTTGGAATGTGGGAGGGTCCCGATTGGCTCCCGGCTGGCATTTGACCTCCTGTTCTTTTGTTTGCCGGGGACTTCTTGGGATGTCCAGGCCTTTTCCTTGTTTTTTTGACCTCTTCGGGAGGGTTGTGATCACTCGTCATGATTATGCGGAAATGTAGCTTTTTGTTCGAGTCACGTAGACGGCGCCAATGTTGCGTCCGGGATGAACGAGGTCATGAGGACGCGTCTGTTCGCGTAGTTGTGCAGGCTTTCTGGGCTGTAACCCTTCGTCAGGAAGAGGTTGGGCCACTGGTGAGTGTTCGGTTGATTCCCGTGGAGGTCTATGTCTCGGTATGGCTGTGTCTCAAGAAAATGTATGAGTCTTGGAAGGCAGTGGGCTGTGCGCAATACGGATGTCTGGGCAACGGTTCCTGCACGAAGGACCAATGCTAGCACGGAGAGGGGGGGGGGGTGGTGCTAGCGGAGCCCTCTCCGAAGCTTAAGTCACTATAATGGCAAAAGAGTAATTTCTAGAGAGAGAATATTTCTAGAGAGAAGTCAGAGCTCAAAATACCAAAGTTGGGCAAATGAGAGAGTGTGTGAAAATGGGTGGCCAAGGCCTCCTATTTATAGGCTTTCTTGGGACCGGACCCGGTTTTAAAGCGGTTTGATGACGGTTCAAGAGTATGCGGTAACCGTCATCCATATTGGTAATGTACGAACTTGACTTCTCTACACGTAACGGTAATCGCGGATACGGTAGTCGCGCGATACCCGTAACGCAATCTGGACCTCTTCGTATTTGGACAATTTCGGCGAGGTCCGGATCGCTGCAATCCGGACGTCCGGATTGCAAGCAACCCGGACGTCCGGGTTGCAATGCAATCTGGACCTCCGGATTGCTTCGCGCAACCCGGAGGTCCGGTCCGGACGCGCGTAAATGCGTTTCTGGACCGTTTTAACTCCTTGGGAGATGTTTTTAAACCGAGATGTAATTTTCGACGCGTTTACGAGGCTCGAAGTGTAAATACGAACCCGAATTGGACATTTATCCATCATATGTTATCTAAGTCAGCTGGGTAAATATCACATTAGGGTAATTGGGCCTGACCCAATTCCCTAATGACATGAGAGGCCCAATATTGGGCCTCCCTTATACATAGAGGTGGCCGGCCGAATATTAGTACCACATAGAATGGAGTGGACTTTTGTCCACTCCATTCCTCCTTTATACAGAGGTGTATTGAGATTTTTCACAATACAATTCATAACTCTCCTTAAGAGTAAATTTGAGTGAATTTCTCTCACTCCTTAGTACAATATTCGGCCGGACCTTGTTCATCACTAAGGGTGTGCCATTGCTTTCGAGCATTCAATCTGAGGATCTGTCCCCGACGAAGAACTGATCAGAGGATTTGCTGTGGAGCTATAATTCGTGGGACTTCTTTCTAAGAACTTGCACGAGGTTCCGATTGGTGGATCGTGAACTCCCTCCACAACATCTTGGGCAAAGGAATCGACTAAAGGTACGTGCGAATTCTTCCGCTGCGTAATTGTGATTACTAGCACGTACTTGAATGTAGTGTTTCCTATTATTACGTCCACGTAATCCAACAACGGTATCAGAGAGAGGTTTAGGAGTTCATGATTTTGATAAACTATTGTTCTTGAATTTTTAATGAACACCGAAATTTTTAAACACATATTCGTGTTTTTAATGTTTAAAAACTTTAAATTTTCGGATTTTACATGTTTTTAAAGAGGTTCCGAAAATTTGTACATATTTAAAGTTTGATGTTCATGATCTTCAAGAACAAGATGAGTTTTTATCAAGAACAATATTTGGATTCATGATCATAATGGTTTTTTATATTAAAAGTTGACAATTTTTCCAATTCTTGGTGTTTTTGGCCGAAAACCCTAGTGATTATTAGGTAAATTTTTTAATTTCTTAGGGTGCAAGAAAGAAAAATTCGGCCGACCTAGTATAGATATATTTGTTACCATATTTTAATTTTATTAAAGATGACAGTATATCTATAAATTGGAATGATAAGGAAAAGATTCACATTATATAGTAAAATATATAAACTATCAATATATTTAGCTAAAAGATAGGAATAAAAATATATTGATAGGATTTAGTTACTTAAAAAGATTAAGAAGATATATTGTCTATATATATCCCTAAACATATATTTGACAATAATTATATATATATTGTTAATTGATTTACATATTAAAGATATAATCTTAACAATATTTATATATATATGTTAATAATAAGTGCCGAATTATATATATATATATATGTTAGCAATGTTGGAATTTATTTTACATATAATTAATATTTCTTGTGGGCTAAGTTAAGTTTTTGGTGGATTTTAAGCCCAATGAAGTATTTTGGCCGAACCCACTAGAGTTTATGGGCCAATCCAATTTGCGTTAACGGAGCGGGTTAAACCAATCCGGGTTTTTCTTAATCGGACCGACCTAGATGGGTAGGGTTGGACCTAAGTAACTAAGTGAATCTAATCCGGACCGGTTTTGAGTGATGAACAGAAAACATATTCTATTAAACCGATTCGGACCGAACCAGATTTTAATTGAACCGGACCGAACCCGAACCAGATTTATTGGACCGAACCGGATTTTAAATTGACTATACCGATATGTCAAAAAAAAAATATAATCCAAATGTTTCAGACTTTAAACTTAGCCTAAACTGTGCTCAAAAGGTTTAAATTCCACATTTTAAATAAACCTTATTGCCCGGTTACGATTATGGGGATGGATCTCGGAAATGCATGTTTTAGGGACTGGTTTAAATTAGTGGGCTGAATTGCAATTGTTTACTTTCGGCTATATATTTTAATATAATTAGAACTGTCGACTTGACTAAGTCAAGCTAGCTGGAAATTATATTGTTAGCTATGCTCTGGGATTTAAATATATGGTTTGCGCAATAGGATAGACATGTTGTGATGGTAGGAATTGCCTAGGATTCATGTCTAGAAATTCGCATGATTGATTGTAAGCATGAATTGCAAATCAGCCCCTAATATTTTGAAAGTGTTTAAAACGAAAATCCAGTAGCCAATTATGCATGTTTATGGAAGTTTCATGTATGACACGTATGCTAGAATGTTGAGGATGTAATAGCATGTTATAGTTTACTTGAAAGTAGAATTATATATTCTAGCATGAGTTCCTCAGAACATTAGACGCATGACGCGTCTGCATGTTGGTTGGTTTGGCCGATTTTATGGCATGATGTGATAATTTGCTAAGTGTAGTAGAATTATATAGGCATGCGTAAATTGTCGGATAATTTTTAAAATAAAAGGGCATTGGGAAAGCCAAGATCGGGTATGCATATTTTTCAAAATATTCTCGTTCCGGTAATTTGCGATAGAATAACCGTTTTCAAAAGACTGATTTAATAGATTGAAGACGATGATGGTGTGAACTCTTTCACGGACCCCCCTTCCCTTGGTTTACTGGGGTTGTTTTGGTCTAGATGACTGAATGATCACTATTTGTCGTATTCCATCCTAATAGATAAACCGATGTTTGCAATTCTTTTTCAAAATGTTATTGTCTTCCTGATTATGCATGATTATCAATGTGTTAGTTTTCATGGCTGGGTCGGTACGCTTTTATAAACCATGCAATCTGGATGGTATGGATTATGAGGCATGGAGTGAAATGGTAAGAAACGACTTATATCATGCGATACACACGGCTGTATCATGGCTATAAGAGGAAAGATGGTGGTGCCGCCGGACAGCAACCTAGTTCCCCGAACAGGGGATATAGACTTGGGAGATAAAAGAGCTTGTAAGGTGATATTGGCATCCTTGGACAAAGAGGTTGCAGAGGACTTCACACTTAATTATTCAGCTTTGGGCCGCCCTTAAACTCCGTTTTGGTAGTGGGAGGAGTCATAACAGATAGCTAACGAGCGAAGGCTCTCTCTCTCTCTCTCTCTCTCTCTCTCTCTCTCTCTCTCCCTCCTACTGTTACCGATGGAGCGGAGGTGTTCGATCGGCTGTTGGATGTGGAGTTGTAGGCGCCGGTCTCTCTTTCTACTCATATTTAGGGATTTAATAAAAGGGTTAAAGGTACTTTTGGTGCCACATGTTTGACATGTGTAGGTTTTTGGTGCCATATGTTTCATTTTGTAGGCTTTTGGTGCCATATGTTTGAGAGGTTGTATGTTTTTGGTATTTCTGTTAGTCAACAGTTAGTTTGACCGTTAAATACTTTTTTTGTTCAATTTATTCCTTAAATTTATATTTCTAAAATTTAATATTTACACTTTAGTCCTTATTGCTTGCTCAAGTCACCGTCCAAAGCCGCCGGCCACCACCCACCACCTCCAAGGCCGCCGACCGCCACGAAACGGGCCGGCCACCACCAATTGGAGCCGCCGGTCCCGATTGGAGCCACAGAGGGCTCCAATCGGGGCCGGCGGCCCCAATTGGTGGTGGCCGGCCCCGATTGGGGCTGTAGCCACCACCACTGTTGATGGCCGGCCCCGATTGGGGCTGCAGCCAACACCACTAGTGGTGGCCACCACCAATTGGGGCTGGCCACCACCAATTGGGGTGGTTTTCGGCCCCAAGCGGTGGTGGCCGGTGCCGTGGGGTGGTGGCCGGCCCGTTATGTGGCGGTCGGCGTTCTTGGAGGTGGTGGGTGGTGGTCGGCAGCCTTGGACGGTGACTTGAGCAAACAATAGGGACTAAATTGTAAATATTAAATTTTAGAAATATAAATTTGAGGACTAAGTTGAACAAAATAAAAGTATTTAACGTCAAACTAATTGTTGACTAACGGAAATACCAAAAACATACAACAATCTCAAACGTATGGCACCAAATGCCTACAAAATGAAACATATGATACCAAAAACCTACACATGTCAAACATGTGGCACCAAAACTACATTTAACCCTTTAATAAAACACACAATTAGTATGTTGTGCGGCTTCCAAGCTAGGGTTTTGTTTGATGCCAAATGGATTTTGGCCGATATATACCTTACATGGTGCCTAATGAGGTTTGGGATTTAAGCCCAAAAGTAAATTTCTGGATCAGCTTTTTTGTTGCATGTTTTTTTTTCTTCATATATAATGATTTACTCATATCATAATAATGCATATATCTGATTATTTAGCATTTTTTTATATTATATATATATAGATAATAAAATTAATAAAAAAAAATTATAATGATTAGATATTAAATTTGGAAAAAAATTCAGTATCCTATGAATATTTTTAATTTTGTTGAGTTTAAGATTTAATGACACCAATGATTTAAATGGTTTTGGATAAAATATAAGGACCTTAATAGACTGATATTTTGAATACTTTTCTTAATACGTTTTTACATTATTTTTACAGAGCACGTTCAAATTTATACTTTTTAGTAAAAATATGTAAATTAAGATAATACATGCATAATATATTTCAGCTTAATAGCACCTTTTAAATATATCATTATGCATTTAAAGTAATGAATCTTTAATTTTTTACTAAGAAATACTTTTATATGTTAAATGAAAAACAAATATTAAATATGGAAAAAAAATTAAATATACTATGAATATTTTTAATCCTTTTGGAGTTAAAATTTAAGGAGCTGTTGATCCAAATGGTCTTAGACGAAATAATGTAAGAACGGTAATAGACTGATAATTTGAATACCTTTTATAATACAGTTTTAAAGTATTTTTACATAATACGTTCAAATTTATAGATTTTAGTAAAATTTGTAAATTATAATAATACATGCGTAATATATTTCAGCTTAATTATCCCATTTTAAAAATTTTACGATAATACACGTTTACTGTGATCTGTGTTATGGCTCACTCCTTGGCGGAGAACTTTACAAGACATGTATTAATGAGTATTCTTTAATCAAATGTGATATCTTACATATTAGGTTCTTATTGTGTTGTATTATTTACAGATAAGGAAAATGAAAGAACTGAAGCATAAGAAGATGATCGATATACGCCCAATTTGAACCCGTTTTAATTCGGACTGTCTCATTTTGAACACCCCACTTACGATTGCAAATTGAAACTTCGACCCAAACACTTCACCCGCATTGCTAACAATCCGGACAAGCCAAAGCGCCCCGTCCGGACCGTTCCGTCGACCTAACCTAGGTGGGATCGGGTGGTTTCACCCGATCTCTCCTAGGGGAGATCGGGTGGACCCCCCCCCCCCCCCCCAAAAAAAAAAAAACAAAATTGGGGCAGGGCGCCGTTATTCAAAATAGCGGCACCTTTTTTTTTCCATTTTGGATTTTAGTTTGTTAAATTTTTCAATTTTAATATAAAGGATTTATGTAAATTTATGTTTTTTTTTCTTTCTAAAACCCTGTTGGGATGTATGTAAAGTATGGCATTGTTATGAATTTTTTTAAAGAGTTTTATCCTCTAGGATTAACCCGGCTAAACTGTACGCACAATTCAATAGGGTTTTAGAATTTAAAGTTTATGTAATTTTATGATTTTTTTAGGATTTATTTAATTCTCTATTTCTTTTTAAACCCTGATTTTTATTGTTGTTGTATGGGTAAAAAATAATAGGAGTTAATTT
The DNA here is from genome assembly GCA_036873135.1 of Clarkia xantiana subsp. parviflora. Classification (NCBI taxonomy): domain Eukaryota; kingdom Viridiplantae; phylum Streptophyta; class Magnoliopsida; order Myrtales; family Onagraceae; genus Clarkia; species Clarkia xantiana. The sequence goes on from JAPTYO010000012.1 coordinate 18,952,124, forward strand.
TGCACCCCGACCTCGGTTCCTGGTTTCGCCATTGAGTATAAGTTTATTATATATCCGATAGTTTCATCCTAATTAACAAGAAAAAAGAACTACGTTTAATGTAATTGATTTATAAATAGTATTGTTTATATTTTAATTTTAAGTTAATAAAAGGGTAAATTTATAAATGACGTGAGGCATTATTATTTTTAAACAAAAATAGTATACGAAAAGTAATTTTTGGTCCGTAATTAAAACATCTCATCTCATACATAACGGATCATACAATTTATTTTTCTTTTAGTGCCACTACCAAGTGGTCCTTAGTTAAAAGATGGGCCGTATACCAAGCAGAACCTTTACTGAGCCCATTACCCTTAATGGAGCTAGTGAAAGCGCTGCCACTTCAGGTGCCAAGTGGGATAAAGAGGACAGATAATTTATTTATAGTAATGGTAAAATAGGGCACAAATTGTATCATATTTACCTATTATTACACACAATAATTGTTTTAGTAGATGTCCCTCCCACTCTCCTCCATAAATTGAACAACACATAATATTTGATTCGATTGGGTTGGGTTGGTAGGCAAGCTATGGGTGTTATATGTAAGATTTACAAATCCTAATTGCCAGGATCTTGATCATGCTTTATGAGGGAAAAGATATAGAGAGGAATGACTTACCCGGTAATTGATTTCGATTCCTCTAGTCTTCTTAGATTGTCGATGTGCTTCTCTGTATGTAGAACGGTTCTACTTCTCTCCCTTGTCCATCCTTCTGTCAGAGACCAGTTGATGGAGAACTGCTCTTTCTCTCTGCGTCAATAACTGGCAGGGAGAGAGGACCGTTTATAATATTAACCCTTTAATCTGGTACGTCCATCAAGTGACCAATTGAACGGTCTAGATTAAATACATTCCATAAAGACATATATTGATATAATATAATATAATACATTATTCAATATATCTATATTCATTAATATTATCTGGCCACATAAATAGAATATATATTGTAACATTAAATATATATTCTTACATTCTCCCACTTGGTCAGATAATCACATAAGTCTTACATCTTTATGGAATAACATAAGGCGCGCGTAAAATTTAATCTTTCCGTTCATCATAATCACTTACATTCAATAATCTATAAATGCGGGTTATGGCGGTCATACACATATTTAAGCAGCATACTCCCTTCCATATACCACGACAGTTACATCTTATCAAATGTAAGCCTGTAACTAATATTTATAAACACATTAGGGTCCAAGTAAGGCTTTGCATAAGGTTTTCCCGTTATCATAAACATTTTGTGTACACAATCATAATTAACAGGAAAACATTGGAGTCAGAAACATATCATTGAGCTCAGAGTGTCAAACATCATCATCATCATCATCAACTTTACAACTAAGACCCATTATTTGCATGCTTCTTTAATGTCATTAGTTGTAAACATTCATTTAAATACATCATTGTCAGCTTGGCCATTATACTGACATACACTCTTGTTTCTGAACTTTCTTCTTAACGACAATAAACTTTCATTCCATAAGTTTGCACCTTTTAATGCTTGTCGTTTTGACGAAGAAATAACTGTGGCGTTATTACGATAAATTTTCCAGCGACTTGGTAACGGTGTCGACAACCTCAAGCCCTGAAATAAGTCCCACAGTCCTTAATGCATGATAAAACATGCTAAAACCTTACTTTACATTATTGATAACAACAGATAATTACCACTTTTCTATAATATTGCTCCAACACATAAAAGGAACAAATAATTGAAAGTGGACTTTCAACTGTCACGATATCCCTTAAATCTGAATCTACACGAACATAAATGCATTTACATGTTCTTGTAGGTGCATTAGGACTTTATTTGCAGCATTTGCGAATTATACTCCCTCTTTAAGATCATTTCAGTGTGAGCTTTCTGAGACAATCCAACTGTAACTGTGACTAGATTAAAATTTTAATTTAATCTTTGTCACATAAATTGTCTCTCACATTAACTTTCATCTTAACTCCAGAGAGAAATATAATGCATAATCATTTAAATGTGAGCAAGAAATAATCAATTATACAGGTAAAATATTTACATACTCCCACTAATCTTACGGTTCATACGACTCTAAAGTAACTTACTAAACCATTCGTGGGAAACATTTATTTTATCCTATAAATTGGTTTCTAAAATGACAATTCATTAATTGAGAAATATAAACTTCATAACATAATATATTGTGGGAATGAAACCGAAAAATTATTTACTAATATCTGAATCCTACAAGTAAACCAACTTCCAGAATAACAAGTTTTCCTAATGTTATTCTAAATGATTTAACTTTATCAGATGATTATACTTTTCTTTCTTTATGAAGTATCATGTCTTTCGAACATTATCCCTTATGTTGAAATTTTCATTCAACTGATGGAACTATATTCTAATCCATGTGAATAATGTATTCATACAGATAGACAATGTCTATCATTTACCATAATATCCACATCTTATTATTCAGACACTCCCACTAATTTCATTATTCTTAAGATTAACATAACTGGTTTCTACAATTTTCGGACTTCAGTTAAGAAAGTAAGTCTTTATACCCTTTGGATCTTTTAATGCTACTCCAGAGTAAACATTTCATTCAAAAATCCATTCTTTAATGTGGATCATAAACATTTACTTTACTTTTATTAGACAACCTCAAACATAACGGTGTCTTAACCAAGCTCCCTTCCAACGCACAGATCAATAAAAGGTTGGAATTGCCTTTATGGGATCTCAGACTTAACTCATACATCCACAACTTAATGTCGTTAATGGGTAAAGAAGATTTACTTGTCTAACTCTTAACTGTAACTTTCAAAGTCTGATTATATTTCCCACAATACTATTTTTATAAATGTATAACATAGTATATACAAATATATGACATGTTCTTTTGATGAGTCTTACTAATGAACTAAATGTCATATCATACTTTTATACATTTCTCATGAAAGTCACCACACATAAAGACATTATAAGTTTTCACGTTTCTATCTAATAGCTTACTTTTCATCAAGAAAATCACTCAGCAAACAGATATAGTCATGACATGAATAACACTAATAAGCTTAAATTCATAAGTGCAAGAATATATACAATTATCCCCCTATTCTTGACACTTATTAATTTTCCGTATAAATAATCATGCAATAAGCGAGATATACGAAATATTACATTTTATTCATGTATGAAAAACAATTGCACTAACCTTTTAGCAGCACTCCTTTATGCATGGTTGACATGTGACTTCCTTATTCTTCACAAACATACGAGCTAACCCAATATCACATAATGAACACCTTGCAGTGCTCTCATAAATATTGAATTGTCTCTAGTCATCCTTAAGGTCTTTAATCTTGCTCCATAAGTTAGCCAACTCAAACTTCTACAAACTTTACAACTCAAATCTTAGAGATTGTAGGTTTGTACATACGAGTGACTTATTACATAACTTGTACTTTAATCCACAAACTTCGTAAATTTCTTTCTTTATTGTTTGTGGAATAAACCAAAATTATTCGCATAAACTTAAGATTTACTATATTGTATCGTGTTTATACTTTATGATTTGACTTTCTACTTAAGTTGTGTGTACCCATGAGGATACTGTTTAATTGTGTTAAGTCAGGATCTAGTAACTTTAGTGGAACCTGACTTACACGGTTTAGAAAGTCAAACCTATTAAACACAATAACAGAACATACATGCGAATTAACTATAATAGCTGCAAATTACATGCTTGCTCATTCATAAAATAAGCTAATAAGAATCAGCTAATCATTTAAAGTATATCATAATCGACCTTTGGGCAACAACTATAATATACTATCATTAAGTAAATGCCAATTAGTAAATAAACTATTATAGATTCAGATAATAAATAAGAGTATATTATAATCGACCTTTGGGCAACGACTATAATACACTAATCTTAATTAAATGCCATAAACATTATTTGGAAATTATCAAAGTATACTATAACCGACCTTTGGGCAACGACTATAGCACACAAATCTTAATTAAATTCCATAGCATTATTGGACAATTAAAGAAAATCTTCGGTTAAATATACAAGTTATCTTTGGATATACAAATATACAGAACCAAAAGATCTTAATTATCCCATCATGTTTACAAGTTATAGAAAGCGATTCACCTTTGGGTAAATCCTAAAATTCTAGTAACCTGTAAATGTCAATTTATCCAATCATGTATACAGTAATAGGCATTTGATTATTATCATGGATAAATGACAGTTGTATTATATGCATGAAACAAATAAACATTCTAGATTAGACACTTTGGTGACAATAATCTACTTAAAATACAAGTTCATGCACATAATTATTGATCTTTCTTTAGACATTACTATTGTATTATACACATAAACAAATAAACATTCTAGATTAGCCACTTTGGTGACAATAATCTACTTAAAATATATGTTCATGCATATAATAATTGATTTTCTTTAGGCATGACAACACATTCTAGTTCTGTCACTTTGGTGACTAGAAACTAACCATAAAGTCACGCTGATAGTAAATGTCTTCTTCAACCGTAACCTTATCATTCTAGTTCAATCACTTTGGTGATTAGAAACTAACTATAGAGTTACGATGACCGTAAATGCCTCATTCATGCATAACATTATCATTCTAGTTCAATCACTTTGGTGATTAGAAACTAACCATAAAGTCATGCATGTAGGCTTTAAAGTAATATTTCAATAACTAATTATAACCTGACGTAATGGTTATCATCATGATATTGAAACATCACTAGAAAACATTAGGTTTGGCTAAAATAAAATTAACCCATAAAGTTAATGATTTTACTCCATAAAAACTATAATTTTCCTTAGTGATCAGCGGAAGCAATTAGCAAGGAAATTAAACAAGTAATCTTTCATGCAATATGCATTTTCATGCTTAAGTCAAACATACAAAATCTTTCATTGTTGAAACATAATCAACATTTAACTTAAATATTAGAACCACATAATCTAATATGTCATTTATTCATCACTCATGCTTAGATTAACATCATCATGCTTTAGAATTCATGTACATGCATGGGAGTAATTTTATACTACCATTAACATACCCCAAATTTATCATCATGTGTATATTTAGAGTATTATAAAAATAAGGTTGTAATTCACCATTAAAGCACGTGATGAACTAAAATAGTAAACTTTAGAGTGTAAACTTTAGCAACCCTAATCCGGATACTATACATGCTAGTACGTGTTATTCTTAAAATTTGCAAACAGCGTAATTGCAAAATTAAATAACATAATTGAAATAATCTAGCATGCCATCATCAATTATATAAAAGAGGGAGAGTATACTTACGTGAAATTCTGAAAGCCTTCCACTCAGCGCATTCGCACATACGTGATCATATTCGTCCATGTGATGTGCTTGTATATTCAATCATTATGTGGAGATCTATCACTGCTGCACGAAGATGGTGGAGTGGTACTGTCTATTTAATCAGTTCCACATTCTTAAAGCTCAAAGCACTAAGTAGTTTTCTTCTTAGATAACCGTTCGTAAGTTGTTTACAGTAACTGTTCCCATCTTCATCCCACCGTGCGGTAACCATCTCATCCAAGTCCGATAATTTAGAAGAAGTGGAGATGAACATAACACACATCAGTACGTCACGCAACCCAGGCGAATCAACAATTAGTAACGTAAGTACGATTGAACCGATTGAAGCATAATGATTCAATCGACGAAACGCAAATTAATTATGATCCATGATTCCACTACCAGTTCATCCAATAAACAACGAATTAGACATAATATATTCAATTAAAGGTCTCACTTGGCATCATAAATATATAAGTGGAGTTAAATTGAATAAAATATATTCAATCAAACCTTTGCGCAGTACCGTGAAAGTTTGCATCGGCGTCACCGACAAGTTTGAGAACAGTAACGATTCATGGTGGAGCGGTTATCAATTGAACGTCAACGAGATTAAATTAAATGACCATAACGAAATCGATCAACATTCAATAAATCGAACAATCACGACAACTTAAAAGCATGATCATTAACTCAGGCTCTGATACCACATGTAAGATTTACAAATCCTAATTGCCAGGATCTTGATCATGCTTTATGAGGGAAAAGATATAGAGAGGAATGACTTACCCGGTAATTGATTTCGATTCCTCTAGTCTTCTTAGATTGTCGATGTGCTTCTCTGTATGTAGAACGGTTCTACTTCTCTCCCTTGTCCATCCTTCTGTCAGAGACCAGTTGATGGAGAACTGCTCTTTCTCTCTGCGTCAATAACTGGCAGGGAGAGAGGACCGTTTATAATATTAACCCTTTAATCTGGTACGTCCATCAAGTGACCAATTAAACGGTCTAGATTAAATACATTCCATAAAGACATATATTGATATAATATAATATAATACATTATTCAATATATCTATATTCATTAATATTATCTGGCCACATAAATAGAATATATATTGTAACATTAAATATATATTCTTACATTATATATATATAGCAACACTTCACTCAAACTAAAGCTTAGATAGTTGTTAATTCATAGCCCCACCCTTTTAGTTCCTGAAAAGGGAAGGGAACGAATTCGGGTTTGCGGGTTTGAAGAGAGGTGAGGAGGAGTTAGGGTTTTGGTGAAGCTGGGTGGTGGTGGATGAAGATGGTGAGAATCCTGATGATGCTGCATTTGACAACATAAGTGGTGCCATTGACAGTGGAGTACTACTCTGCACTTTCCATCCACTCCTGCCTTCTGTTCCCACCCTCTTCTCCATAATACCCTTTCCCTGACCAAAACCAAAATATGTTCTTTTTATCAACCATTGTCAACATGTTTGGAATTTGACACATTAAAACAAATCTTATCAACAAACTTTTGATCGTGAAAATATCAAACCTACTGAACAATCAGAAGCGTTGATTGATCCCTACATAGCATACATATATATATGACGAACAATGTAATATGGTGTAATGGTTCAGCACGTCACCCTTATAGTGTAGAAGAAGAAGAAGAGAGCTAAGTTATAGTGGAACTAAGTACCTCAGAGCTTGGTAAGAGATGAGAGTACATAGGAGACCAAATGGGAGGATGATGGTTTGGTGCTGCATAAGACCCATACCCCTGCACAATACAACCATCACTAAATTTTCTCCGGCAAAGACCCGCATAAATTAAGCACCAAAATACTAAATGTGTGAACCGGACTTTTTAGAAAAATCAAAGTTTAGTTACATAAATGGTTCAAAATCAAAACTTTTGCACTATGATCCATCACAATCACAGTGCAGAACTTGACATACCAATGGTAAAAGTTCTTGCTGCCTAGGAGGCATCTGGGCGCTGCTATAGCAGACACGAACATGGCTACCACTTCTAGCATCATTAGAGCTGCCACCACTTGAAGGCGTAGAGATGCCGAGGTTAAGATCAAGGTTGTGGCCTCCTACTCTACCTAAAAGTGGCATACCCATGAACAGAAAGAAAGTGTCACAATATGGAAAACATTCTATTACTATATATATATGTATGGTTCTGATTACAACATTTTTCCACAAAATAAAAAGGTGATATATACCTTCAGTACCGCCACCTAAAATAGTGCCACGCTCGTAAGGCCGAGCTTCCAAGTGGGTGATAGCTTCGGTGCCATTGAACTGTAAAGCCGGCCTGTCATAAGCCAGCCCAGACTTTAGAGAAGATAAATTTATATTGACTGCAACTAATTGGAGTTCCAAACTGTGGATGATGATCATATAAATCTAGAGATTATGTGCCAAATACATTTGGATTTTAAAAACTATTTAAAGAGTATCTCATCGAAAAATAAATAAGTTTTAAGAGATATATTCAAGCTAAAATACCCCTCCCCCCTAAAGTGTCTATCCATTTACCTCAATTTAGGGTGTGAAATATAGATTTGGTGGATGAGAATAAAGGATCAATATTTAATTCCTCTTTATTGTTTTCTATTTTATTTTTATTATATAATGATATAAATAATCTTACCAAACCAGAGAGATGTCATAAATAACAAACCTACAAAGACTCAACCTCTGACTTTGCAATTACAGTTTTTCATCAAGTTGCAAGTAAGTTTGAACAATTGAGTTGAGAACAAATAAACTTACTTCTTCCCAATAAACTGCCCCATTTGAGGTTCCCACCTACCGCATTTCCGCAGGGCTGCAACCCCTCGGAATTTCGAGTTCCCTCTCGAGGCTCCGGTGCTTTGGCGACGAAGAACATGAACAAATTCCTCCTTCGACAGATTTCCCATCTGCGGATTAATTAACAAAAATCTTGAATTAATTTCAAAGAAAAAATTAATCATATTTCTGTCCAAAGTTTCCATCTTGATCTGATAAATGAACATAAAAACCTAAACCAACCTGTTTCATGTCTTCATCATAGTCACCTATGGTGAAATTTATGTCTGCATCAACTCCTCGGAACTTTATCGCAGCTCGATCGTAAGCTCTGGACACCAAAAGATGCGATTTTAAGTTAATTACTCGACCATTCACCCTAAAAATGAATGTGCAAGTTTTGAATATAAGTATATATGGAAGTTGAGGTTCTACCTTGCTGCAGCATATGCAGTGTCAAACCCACCTGGCAAATCCAAATCCAATCTTTAATTTTTTGCTTATTAATTACAGAGATTAAACTTTCGTAATACATTTTTGTGTAATTTAGTTGCTCACCTAAGTAAACTTGCTTCCCACAGTCCCTGTACCAAAAAATATAATTTTGATCAATTTAGTTGTACAAATTTATGAAGAAATTCTGGAAATAGTACAATAGGTTTATGCTCTAGCAAAAATATCAATTTATTTTTAAATGTAATGTAAATAAGTAAAGGTAAAATCCGGAATAAGGAGCTGTATAGATACAGACCATATATGCGATTCCCAGCGGCCTGTCCGGCGGTAAAAGGTGACGCCACGGTACTGCGAGCTCCGGGAGCGTGGGCCCCGCCGGCTTTTCCTCACCTGCTGCTGCTGCTGCTGTTTCTGCTGCAGAACCCTCAGCTCCGTCGCTGCCGGAGGTCCGGCGGCCTTGCCCCCGCCGAACGACAGGTTCAGCCACTGCGGCCTGGACTCAAACGACGGCATGCCGAAGCTGAGCTGGGAGGCATCGCCGGCCGTCGGAAAGAGCTGGCGCGTGACGATCTCCGGCCCGGGGTCCTCCTTCTTCAAGATGCCGAAGATGAGTGGGCCGGAGGAGTTGACGTCGCCGGCGGTAGGCGTTAGGTCGTCGGCGTTGACGACGGAGGATGAGTCGGACGTGGCCGCTGAGAGCTCCCTTTCGTCTTCTTCCTCATCATCGTCTTCTTCCAGAAGCTTCGGCGGCTGCTCCTCCTCGTCTATCATCATCAGGGACGATCGATCGTCGATGTTACAGTAGGAAGGTGAGTCGACAACCTCGACATTGAGATCCAACATGTCGAGTTCTTCCGGCTACTGATCTTGAATCCGAGAGAGGATATTGGGGAAAATCTTGAGTGGAGGAAGCTTGGTTAAGGAAATCTGGGCTGCAGCTGCTGCTGCATAATGGAAAAATGGGAACAGAGAAAAGTGTGTATTTATTGTTGTCTGTATATCTAAAAGAAGCAGCTCTACTCAGAGGATGAAGAAGGGAAGAAATGTCTGCAAGTCAGGTCTAGTTCTAATTCTATAGCCAAGCCAGAGAGAGAGAGAGAGAAGCTTGCTTTGTGTAGCGTGGCGACTTAATTTCATTATTATTATCTTTTAATTTCTAATACTAATGGGTGCAATTTTCCGGCCGGGCAGTATTCAATATCCTTAACCACAAGGCTTAAGTTCAAATCTTATTGAAAATAATACTTTTGACCGGCATTTTATAAATTATTTTTATTATAGACGGATTTAATGTTGTGGATATTATTTTAATTATAGAACAAATGTACTAAGGTAGTGTTTGTATTAGTGTAATTCTTGAAATGCAATATTATAATTAATGTAAGTTAAGTAAATAAATGTTAAATTGTAGTTGTGACTTGTGTTGTAATATGGAGGTAGTATTTGGTTGTGTTGTAAATATGAAGTGTAATATAAGTTTACAATGTTTGGTATGTTGTGTAATGTGCATTGTAATATTACTTTATTTTTATTATATTAATTTAAATGAGAGTTTACTCTATATTAATATGATAATATTTTTAAAAAATATTTATTTTAAATAAATAAATTACTTCTTAAACTTTATATTTATTTAATTTGTATATATCTTCTATTTATGAACTATAAAAATCAGATATTAAAATATTATAACTAAATTCGCATAGCTAAGAAAAATCTATTAATTGAAACATTTTACATAGTTTTATAATATAATTTTCAAGAAAAATGAGACACACAAGATTTTCTATTTATGCAAACATTATATGCATTATTCTTTATTATAATAATAATAATTCGTGGATTAGACAAACAAATAAAAAAAAAGTAATAATAATAGACTAAACTATAAATATCACGCAAAGTTCTTTATATATTTAATCAATAAGAATAAAATAATAAATGCTCAGTAATCTTTGATGTATTGTCACATTACTTTTGTTTTTCTGAAATCTCACATTATATCTGTTTTTGACATATCCTCCTAGCATTGGGCTAAATCTGAGCTAGTTCACTAGATCAAGTGGTTCGATTTGAAAATTTTAGGACTAAATTAACCCAAAAAAATGGATGTATTAGATAGACTAAATTGAACAAAATTAAAAATATATGAAAGTCACGTACTTGCACGTGCTACTTAACGTACCAAATTAATAAAAAGTTAATAAATGCACCAAAAGTCTACTAAATGTAAATATATAGCAATCAAAGTTTACAAAAATAAAATTATAATACTATTTAACCCTATATAATATAAACAGGAGGACGTTGTGCTTGCTGATTTGTTTATTTATATCAAACCATATATTTTGTTCTTGAGTTATACAAAATATTAGGTGGCAGGTTTGAATCACGGCTCAATTACAAAATTATATATCTTATATCTAGATCGGGACGATATTAATAATTTAATATTAACAATTATTTTAAGTGAGTACTGATCAGTTTTTGTATTGTTTGGGTCCTTTGGATTTTTCCTTTTAGGGCATCATCTTTCTTGTTGGGAAAAAAAGGTTTAGTTTTAATTAGCCCTATAAAAGGAATTATTAGTATTATCGAATTGAAGTATTTGACTTCTACTGAGTTATACACTCCATCTAACATCACTCTTAAGATTTTGACACGTGTCTTGAGTATAATTAATTTAGTAGTTTTTTTTGTTAAGATCCTAAAAGAAAAATATTAAATCTAAAAATATGTGTCAAAATCTTAACAATGAGACACGATCTAAAATATGAAAAGTGAAACAGGTAATCTGAATCCGACTTATGATGCTTATAAAAAAAACGTAAAAGTGGAAAGTATTATAATGTTTTTTTTCATCATAAAGTAACATTGTAATTTTCTTTGTCCAAGTAAAACATTGTAATTAAAAATAGGAAAACAACATTGTAATTGCTAGCTGCTCTTCATAAAGTATGATTCTTTGATGACACAAAACTCTTTATTCAAATAAGACTAGTCTAATCTCCTTTACGAGCCCACTATCAATATTAGCTAGCTCAAGAAATATATTCCGTAAGAATACGCACGAAATGCTCTTTCATCTTGTCTAATCCTCTAACTATATAATAATAATAATGATATCTAACGCGCTCCATTAGTTTGATCACACATGAACGTTGTATAAAATTTGTAACAAGTTACATCAGTTATTAATCGATATGATATCTATTTTATAAGGCATGGCGAATTCAAATGTTTATAATGAATGTATGCTATGTATTTTTTTTTTTCGGAAAATTTAATATATAAATGTATTTTATCTGATAAAATATACAATATATTAAAAAAATATTAATATGTTTGAAATTGTACAACATAAAGAGTAGTAATTAATATTTATTTCATTCATCTATTCAGAATTATCGTTAAATACATTTCAATTGTATAAAGTTTACTGAATAATAATTATAAAAGTATGACAACTAGGCACAAATGTATTCAAAATTACAATTAGGTCAAATGATTAGAATCGTCTGAGAATCAATTGAGTTGTATTAAGTTGTTATGTCATTATTTTGATATTTAAAAAAGTGTTTTGTTGATTTTATAAATTTAAAATGTATTAGAGGATAATTTTAGACAGATTGTTGAATGAAGTACCGATTATAATTGTTCTAAAACATGTTGTACATTTTAAAACATGTGTACCAAAAAATTATTTTTTCAAACATATTGTATAGTTTACAACATTATTCTTATTAATTGGACTCATGTAGAATATAAGATAGCTAAATAATAAACTTTACAACTATCATTTTCTAAGGGGTTAATAACTAAAAAACTGTCCAAGGTTTACCCTATGTTAAAATTAGGTGTCTGAAGTTTAAAATATTAAAATGGACTGTCCCAGGTTTCATTTTTGTTGAAATTTGGTGTCTTTGTGCGTCTTTTCATCTTCATTCCATCATTTTCATCAACCCACCAACCCACTCATAATCAATCACTCTTTACTTTTCACAAAATCGTCAAATTTCACCTAAAAATTGAACATTAAAAAAAAAAGTTTCTAAAAGAGTGGTGTAGAGCCATTTTCCAAGGACAATAGATCGAGATTTACTTGCCCGGATGTGACCAACTTTTTAGGTGACGGTCCCGGCAAGATGACGAGAAGGGAGTGTGTATGAGAGCTCGAATTTGACAGAAGGTTTCGTCGGAATTGACTTCTCTAAAGTAATCACACCGAGACACCAAATTTCAACAAAAATGAAACTTGGGACAGTCCATTTTAACATTTCAAACTTCAGACTCCTAATTTTAACATAGGGTAAACCTTGGACAATTTTTTAGTTATTAACCCTTTTCTAAGTTAAAAGTTACCCAATAGTAACTTTATTTAGCAAAACTGACAAGGGTCTATAGCCCACGTCGAACGGCATATTCAAACAATTTTAAATGGAACACACTATAAAAAAAATGGAAATTGGTAAAAATATATGTTTATATTTAAATGAACATTCAACTTCAAATTTATTTTTTAAATGTGAATAAGTTTTATTACTCATTTTATCAGTAGTGCATCACATTCATCCCGGTAAAAGATGGTCCTTCCAACCAACTGCTTAACTATGGATGAAAAAAAACTGCTTAATGTAAAGCAACTTTTAGACGCGTCTTTTAATTCTTATTATAACCACATTTCCCACGTGGCAAGTCCAAAGATTGGAAGGAGCTCTCGCTCGGCCTTCAAATTTTGTTGGGGGCTATAACATGAATGAATGGACGGTTATTTTTCTGTACTGAAGTGATAATTCAATTTTTTTTTTTATACCAATAGGTGATAATCGTAAGGGTTTGACTAAAATTCTCAGTCATCATATTATGTTAATGTAATAAACATTTTTTATCTCTTCTTAATTCTGATTGATTATCTTCATAATTAAACGGTTGATAAATAGAATTGAAATAAATATAACTATAAACTAACTATATCCTATGGCGGTGGTTCAATATTTTACTTCAAGTAATTCAATATTTTACTTCAAGTAATTCTCATGCATCTAATAAGAAGAACACACGTGTCCCTTTTCCAATCCCCGTCAGTGAGATTCATCTCAACTTAACCAACGGTGACATTTCGATATTCGTCGGTTGTTTCTTTCGTTGCACCCAAAAACGTATGTAGTCACCTCAAACGTTGGTGTCTCTTCTATAATTTTCACATAATTCACATGTCTTCATGTTCACACAAACGACGCTTCAAATCCCTCAACCTCATTATTTTTATTCACACCACAAACAACAAAATTAAAATAATGTGGACGATGTCGGTCGCTATATAGTCGAATATACCTCTATCATATATATGCCAAATATCTTATATTCTATTAGTCCAACCAAATACATCAGAGTTTATCAATAACTAATTCGGTTCACCAACTTTGATTTTTAAAATTTCTTAGATCAAATTGATGCAGTCGCTTAAAATTTATGTCAACGGCCATGTGAATCTCAAATTGCACAGTAATTAACAAATTTATCCTTTTTCTGAAGCTACATCTCATCATCTCCATTAACTATGAAATTAGGTCTAGGGTTTACATGTACCATCAAAATTAGTTGGTGGATGTTCAATTTAGGTTAAATCATCCAATTAAAAAATTGGTAATTAATAATGCGGAAGACTTGCGGTTCACAACGTGATTCAACAACGGTTTGACGGACGGAATCCTTCCTTCAACTAATATTGATTGAATCACGGTTTGACGGACGAGATCCTTCAACTAATACTGAATTATTGATGCATAATATATAAAACTATGATATTCACTACTAATCATCTGAATTAGCTGGGCTATGGGGAGAATTGCAAAAGGTAATCTATCTTGCAGCTACTTAGGCTAGGTCGGCTAAATATTAAGAGATCAACCCTAATAACCTCCATATTTGGTGGAGACAAAAAACCTTGCAATATCAACTCAAGCCTTAATCAGTTAATGAAATGGTCAAACTGGTTATTGATCACCACTAATAATTCGGCCCCTAAACGAATTACACATGGGATTAGACTCCAATTAAATGACAACAATATAATTGCCTGGTCCTGAAAGCCCGATAGTAAATTCGTCCATACCCTAACTTATTTTACCTCAGTTAACTATATTATGTATTGTGTTCATATTAGTGGCTCACATGAAGGACACCTTATATGACCTTTTTGCTAACACAATTGATATGAGCGTCTCTAATCGAAGACATTTTGATGTAATTTTTTCAACTGAACTTCACGGGACTGGCACATATACTTATTTCCATTCTATTTAACCGAAATTATAACAGATATAGCAGTAAGTTAGCAAATGATAATTAGTATTAATTTTTTTTTTTAAAGTAAAGTTCTGTAAAGCATGCAAGTTTATGTTGCAATTAGTCATTAACACAATGCAAAATGATCGGAACCCAACAAACAATTTATTTTATAAATAAAAATAAAAAAAGAGGTTGAAGTGTATTAGTACGAACATAGAATAAAAACCTTAAATAATGCCTAATGGAGACTTCCGTGTATATAGAAGAGAGTAGGACCACCTAGGAAACATGGTCCAATAATGAAATTAATGTTGTGTATGATTGCTTCAGCCAAGGCTATTATAATTAATGGAAAGGGTCCCCTTTCCCATCGGGTGGGCAAGGACGCAAGCTAGCTATAAAGAAGTGCGGTTATAACCACCTACTACACCAAAACAAACTAGGAACCCCCAAATATCAAGAGGCCAAATTTCTTGTGAACCCAGAAAGTAAGTATAGATAATAATGAAATATAAAATTCTCTATATAAATTATGACCATGTTACTACTAAGTAAATAAATATAGTATATAAATAATAATTATTTAAAAAATGAAAAAAATACTTTCCAAAAAAACATAAATAAAAAGCTATTCATATGAAAAACTAATAAAATATAGTCTTCCCGAGATTAGCTAGCATTATATGGTCATGTTGAAATCAAATAGAATTGCATTTGAAATTGACTATATATATTATATATATTAAGAAATATATTTTTTTAAGAAATATATTTTTTTAACAAAAAAGAAAGAAAGAAATATATATATATACATTTGTTTGTGGATTAATTAACCATTCTTTTGACTAGTCTACCTACCGTACGTACGTTAATGAAGAGCAGGGTAAAGTTAAAAGGACAAGAAGAGAGAAGAAGAGAAACGTTTTGGTCCACAGGACATAGCCGTAAATATGGTGCCGTGATTTTTCTTTTTATTTCTTAAATCGGAAACAAGTACAACAAGATGCAAAAGGAAAAAGAAAAGGACGAAAAAGCAGATGCCAGATAATACAAAAGAGCCCCAAAATGGGAAAAATAATAAATAAATACATTAAACATTTAGCTATGATTATTGTAGTGGGTTAATCATCAAATTTCTAGCGAAGTTAAAGATTGGTAAACCATGTAATATCATGTGTAGTGATTTAAGTTTAACTATCAAATGTCAGATGTTTAAACACCAGTAGGCAGTAGTGATATTGAAATATAAAAATATTTATGACCATTGCTGTTAACTCAGTGCGAGTGTTGATTTAATTTAGGTGTGTAGCAAACATACTACGGGTTCTGCACTCCAGATGGGGCTCCTCCTAAGACCACCTAATCCAAAAAAAAAATTAGAGATTTGGAAAAATTCAATTTTCTTTATTTGCTAGCTTATATTTCGTTTTTTTTTATAAATTACTAACAATGCCAAATATTCTGAATAATTATTTGAATGAAATTATCAGATAACTTGCACAAGACTTAAAAAAAAAAAAAAAAATTGAGAATGTAACGTAAAATGATGGATTTTTCCTTGTTCTCATAGTCATTTGTAAGTACAAAATCGAAATTATAAAATTTCGTCCTAACCTGATAACCATTTAAAAAAATCCCATTTTTTTGTGAGGACACTTTGATGTGGGAGATCTTGAAGTGTCGGATTTTGGCGTGTGAGTACTGTATTTCATGCAGAAACGGCGATCTGAGTAAGAATCATAGTAAACTATATGATTTGACGTTTTCGGCCAAATTCATTCGTTTAGGGGTTCGAAATTGGTTTTATGTTTCTGTCAGTTTTTTTTTTTTTTTTTTTTTTTTTGTAATTTGTCGGTTTTGTTAGAGTCTGTTTGCATACTTCAGATTTTTACCTAGGACTAGGGTTTTTGTTTTCAGTATTTAAGATATGTTTAGCCTTCTTTACATTCAGTTTATTGATATATGAAAAAAATGAGGTTATCCTCTACCCTGCGTCAAATTCTCGGCATTCTTTGAATCAACGAGTTCTTGCGCCTCTGTTCATCAAATTCTCGGCATTCCCTTTCGAATCAACGAGTCTTTGTTCCATCTATCCCCATCACGCTGCATCAGATTGGTCAGAGCAGATTTTCGGTATTCTTTGAATCAACGAATTTCTGTGTTTCCTATCCCATCACGCTGCATCACACTTTTATCATTTTAAGTCAGTCTCTTAATTTTTCGTTAACCACGTGATAAATTCTGTTCGGCTAGCAATTATCCGAGCTAGAAAGTTTGATAATTAACTGTATTAAAGTTCACTTCTATGGTGTAAACAAACAAATAGTTTTTTTTTTTTTTTTGAAAACACAGATAGTTCATATGGTCCATAACTTGTATTTGACAATTGACAAAGGGTTGGCTTTACTTTTTCAAGAGTCCGGAAATTTAAAATAAAAACGCAAGTAATTTTAATTGAATAAGACTTTTTATTGAGTGGGGTTCAAGCTTTTCACGCCGGTAAAGAATTTACGACATTGCACATCGCTGATGCCTGGTCCTGTCGAGCGAGCCGTCATTAATATGTTGCATATTGATATCCTCTTGACTAATGAACAAGATGAATGCACTATATATATATATATATATATATATATATATATATAATAAGTTCATGAAAAAAACAATAATGTAAACGAGCTAGCTAAGTAGATTTTTGTTTGGATGGAAGTAATGTGTTATTACTTAAATGTAATGTGTTATTACTTAAATGTGAGATTATAAGTAATGTGAGTTATGTAGTGTATTATTAGATTGCAGTGTTTAGTTGTGTTGTAACATAGAGTGTAATGTTAGATTACAATGTTTAGTATGTGTTTTAATGTGCATTCTAATGTGACTTTATTGTTATTATATTAATATCTATGAGAGTATATTATATTTTAATATGAAAAAATTTAAAAGAATATATATATTTTTTTGATACAAACTAATTTTTTAAACTTTATGTTTTGTGCTTAATACTATAGTTATTAGGAACTCCAAAAACAACTAAATATTTAAACTCAATACGCACAACTATTAAAATTCAATTATTTAAAATATTTTATATAGTTTTATAAGATAATTTTCATTAAAAAAGTGCAACGAAAAAGACTTTACTCATTTTATACAAAGATCATGTACCTTATTCTTTATTATAATAATGAGTTATCAAATATATAAAAAAAAACTAATAATGATAATATTATTATTATTATCATAATAAATTATAAAGATAATATAAAGTATTTATTTAATAAATAATAATACTCAGTTTGACATCACATATTATAATGAATATTACATCACAATGCAAATTACGTAGTTTGACAAACCAAACGACGTAATATGGATGTAATGTGAGACGTAATATGAGACTACATCTTACGTTACATCCATCCAAACACACATTATATATAGAGCAAATCTATATGGGACGAGCGGTAATTACCTTCAACATTTTATAGTGTGTATTTTTTTTATTTTAAAAAGTATATTTATTTTCATTTTAGCTTTTTAAAGTTTGATAATGCTTGTTGATTTTTTTTTATTTTTTTACATTGAATGTTTCTCATAATTCAGTTCTTACCCGTAATACAAATCATGATACATCCTTCTATAATAGAGGTAAAACTTATAACACTTATAATGGACAAATATGCAAGATCATTTTACATATATGAAGGAGAAAGTGAGTGACATTTACGACATGTTTGCTTCGTGGAATAAGGAAAAATTAATAAAAATAGGTAATATGGAATATGTAATATTAATATGATTTTGTTTGGTTGACCTGAAAAATATGGAATGAGATTTCAAATTGAATATTTGGTTGATAAAAATGATGTCCGTAAAGAAATAGAATAAGCCCAAATTAACATATATACTCATATGTGTTAATAAATATTGTTTCGACCTGACCCGCGCGGACTGACGGGTTGTCGAATGGGTACGTAGAGTCCTAGCCGGGGGTGTCGGAACCTGCAGGTGTCAGACTGTCGAACTATCAGAGTGTCGGGGTGTCGGTCTGTCGGAGTGTCGGAGGTCCACAAGGCCTTAAAATGGCTAAGTGTTTGAGTGTCCATATGCGTAGTTGTCCGTATGTCGGGACGTTGATGTCTAGGAGTGTCGGCGCATGACCATGTCCTGCGGTGTCTGTGCGAGTGCACGTGTCTTTCGATGTCTGCGCGCGTGCGCCCTAACACCTGCACAATGGGCAGTAACTAGCACGCGCAATGGGGGGTGCTAGTTGAACCCTCTCCGATGCTTCAATGAGAATCTAGAGATATAAAGATAGAGAGAAGTCAGAGCTCCTAAGCCAATCTCAGAACGAGTTAAAATGAAATGGGCGGCTAAGATTCCAATATATAGGAGCTCTTGGACCCAAACCCGGTTTTGTGCGGTTCGACTCCGATTTAATAAAGAAATGTGAATCAAATTCGGTTTTAATCAAGGTTGGCTATCGGAAAACTCGGACTTAGTTTTAAAAACACGTTGGTAGAATACACGCATCAAGGGCGGCAATCCGGACCACGTCGGATAGGACAATCCGATGTGTAGGGGTGAAACCGGACCGGTCAGACCGGTTTTTAGCTTGTTTCGGTCGGGCACCTAAATTCTCAGTTCGGTTTTTTTCCTTAAAAAAATCCGACCAAAAAACCGTTTGAGGAAAAATAAATCGTCCATTAGTAGTACGGTTTTTTCGGTTCGGTTTTCGGTTTAAACCGAAAATCCAATATTAGCAATTACCATTATCAATTCTTGTCATTTTCATGGACTATATCAAATCAAAATGATAAATTAATTCCATTATTATAATAAATAAATTATAAAATAAAAGTAGAAAAAATAATCTTCATAAGTGCCTCTTTTACAATTTATATTAACCTAAATTAATTAATTATATTAATTAGTATCAACTAATATAACATATAGTATATATTTAATTAGCATAACAGTCGGTTCGGTCCCCGCGGTCCTCAAAGCTCAAAACCCGAAATAAAGCAAAATTATCCGACAAAAAAAAAAAAACTGAATATTTCGGATTCGGTTTTTCGGTCCGGGCCAGTTCGGTTTCCACCGGGTTTTTTGACCAACCGGATTTTGGTTTCACCCCTACCGTCGTGGTCCAGATTGTTTGCACAATCAAGACGAGTCCGGTCCGGACGCGCGTGTTACCCGTCCGGACCGTTTTGACTCGCAGGCTTAGCGTTTCGATCCGTTTTCGTGGGTTTGACGTGTTTGTGAGGTCCGAAATATAAATACGAACTCGAATCGGGCATATATCCATCACTTGCCCCCATGTCAAGTAATGGCTTGACCCTTACCTGACTCTATTTTAAGATAGGATAAATGCCCAATTTAGGTCCGGCACTGACCTCATGGGTTGTCTTACCGACAGTCGGGCACGCGGGCCTGGATATCGCCTATCTTTAAATTTCCGGGCGGGTACCTATCTATCTGTTGACAAGGTTAATGCAGCATGTATTCATATATAATGAATATATTTAAGTAGTTGTAAATACATGTAATCATAAACATGGACGTTAGCGTGCGCGCGGACGTGTCAGACATGTGTAAATGAATAAACGCGTGAGATGCAACAACATGTCAATAATAATAAGATCATGAAATTAATCATGTGATGATAAAAATATGAAACATGGATTTAATCAATAATGTAAACATAAATAAATCATGGGTATGCAAAAATGCAAGAATGGTCACGTGCGCGTGTGAGTGAGTGTGCGTATATGCGAACACATGTAAACACTAGAGTATGCAATTAAGGAGTTATAAAAAATAGAGAGGAGGTCATAGTTACCCATAAATATGAATACCACAAGGGTGTGAGAGGAGAGCATCTCCTTGCTTAGTTTCCATTCTTAGTCATGCTCGCGGAGATAGTCAAATTTCACAATTCCTTGTATAATATATAGATAGGTACATACGCGCGTGCGGGCTTCGCGCGTGCGGACTTTGCGCGTGCGAACTTCGCGCGTACGGACTTCACGCGTACACATATAGTAGTATGATGCCGCGTGTTGTAGTGTCAAGTACTTAGACTCTTTTCTAAGCATGTTCCGAGCATGTTGATGCATGTATGTAATCTGATAATTGGGCACGCGAGCCTTGACGTCGCCTTTCCTTATTTTCTCGGCGAACGTGTGTATAACTTCACCATCACACTATATAAAGGAGTGTGTGTTACAGACGCGCAGGTCCTGAGACTGGGAGGCGTCATGTATCCGTCGTGTCGTTGACGAACACCTAATAACAGGAGTATGTTCGCAACGTGTATACCGAGAGACGAGACCTTTGTCGATACAATATTGCTCCCGGAGTGGGAGTGTCTGTAGTGACGTGGCCGAGTACGTACATGTATGTGCCGTATAGGCGCGTAGATCATGTAGGAGTATGTAGGTGCCGATTCGGACCATAGGCGTGCCAGCCCCTTAGTCGCGAGGTGTTAGGCCTCCGACGTGTTATCGATGAACGTCCCATGGTAGACATGTGTTAGGTCGCGACGACGCACATAGTATTGGGTCGCGCAGATGAGCGTAGTGTTGGGTCACGCAGACGCCCGTAGTGTTGGGTCGCGCAGACGCGTGTAGTATTGGGCCGCGTAGACGCGCTTAGTGCTGTATAGGCTGTATAAGTGTTGCTACGAGGCCCTTACTGACATAGAGTTTCCCCCGTATAGAGGATGTTCGCTATGTAGTAGTTATGAACTTATAAGTCCGTAGGTGTGGAGTTACCCTCGGAGTAGGGACGTTCGCCATACATCTATCTTCGGATGTGAGGAGTTGACTCCTATGTAGACTGCTACTTGGGTTTCCAAAGTTGGGTGCATTTAGCGACCGCTACTTGATGTTTCCATGGTATGGCGTAGGTCAGAGGTCGACGAGGCGACTTGTCTTTGAGAGTGTAGGTCAGAGGTCGACGAGGCGACTTGCCTTTGAGAGTATAAGCTAGAGGTCGACGAGGCGACGTGCCCTTTCTTGTTGTTGCTGCTACCAAGTGTTTTCAAGATAGAGTGCTTTTTGCGACCACTACTTGGTTGTAGATATGTTGATGTGACGCACAGACATGAAATTCGTCTGGCGATCCGCGGACATAATAGCCACTTAGAGGCGCGTGGACATGATAGCCACTTAGAGGCACGTGGACATTATAGCCACTTAGTTGCATGCGGACGTGATAGCTGCTTCAAGAAATGCGTACATGATAGCCGCTCCAAGATGCGCAGATATGATAGCCGCTCCATGAGGTGCGGACATGGTAGCCGCTTGACGATGCATGGACTTGAAAGTCACTTCACGAGGCGCGGACATGATAGCCGCTTAGTGTATCTGTTAGGTGCTTCTTACTTGATGTGGTAGATCTCACATTGATATGTTGAAACGCGTGTGCACGCGCTGCGCTTATAATCTGGGAGTGAGGTATTACGCCTCATGTTGGTGTGTCAAAACATGCGCGCCAATGTTGTCTACGTGCACGTTATGCCATGCATGCTGCTACTATACTTAGTTTCTGAACGAGAGGTGTTGCTCCCCCTCTTACTGCATTGACGCGCGTGCGCGTTACGCTTGGATGGGATGACTCTCTAGAATCTTGTAAGTTTGTGATCTTAGAATAACAGTGGTATGCTATGACTTTTGTAGCGTTTCTAGCAGAGTTGTCATAGCATGGTCGATGTATGCATGGATTGTTGAACGTTTTCTTTCTTGTACTGTATGAGCTCTGATTGCGATGGTGCAATGGAGTTTGACATTCCAATTCTGGAACTGGTTGGCTTAACTCATATTGTCTTGTCAGCTTTAAACGAATGAGTAAGTCCTTCGACTCTACCCTTCGTGATACTTGTCTTTCTGAGTCCGAGTCATACTCGAAGTCGACTTAGTGTCACTTCTTCCTTCTGGTTTGGGCCTGAGTCCCATGTCCGAGGATATCGGCGCCCCCTCGGGTATAACGAAGTAGAATTCTGAGTTGTGATTTGTGACCACATGTTTCATCACTGTCGACGATATTCTTACTTGACCTGGAATAAAGCGGTCCAACTTCGAGATTCGTCCCTCGAGCAATTCCAAGCGATCTGAATCTTTTGCTGGTGGCGAGTCGTCGAAGGATCTTTCCCACAACAAAGGAAAAGATGTTGAGGATTGGACTCGCCCACCTGCCCTTACTGCCCCCGTGTCGAGGGCGAATCTCGGCGGAGGAGCCGATTAGAGCGGGTATGTTGCTTACGTTGTTGACCTTCTATTGGATTTGTCGTATTTACCCTTTTCTGCCTATTTCCACACCTAGGATTTACATATACAACACATAGGACTGTCAAGAGTCAATTTATTATTATTTGGATATTCCGGCTCGGCCCGGGAAAGCGCTGGCAACAACAGAAAGGAAGGGGTCCGCGGGATTAATTTGGAAAAGCAGTAGGGATATGCAAGAACAAACTATTTTTATTGGAAACATTCCTTTAATGAATTCCCTGGGAACTTCTATAGTAAATGGAATATACAGAATTGTGATCAATCAAATATTACAAAGTCCCGGTATCTATTATCGGTCAGAATTGGACCGAAATGTTTGCTTATTTGTATCCTTGTAGAAGCTATGCGACTATTCAACTCCCTGCACTCATGCACGTCCAATTGGTTTGCTCACTTGATGGTGATATTGCTGGGTCTGAGTGGGTGTTTTTCTTCTCTGAGGGTAGGCGCCATTTTACAAAGGATTTACGTTTGAGCACTCCCGAGGTGGGTGTGCGTGTGCTTCACAGGGTTGTTTCTCCTGGAGGTTTGGGAAGGGTCCTTTGTGGATACGGAAGATGCGCGCGCATGAGCTGAGGGTTCGCGCGTGTGCTGAGGGTTCGTTTCGCCCCTGTGAGTATTGTTCGTTACTCTTGGTAAAGGTTGTTCACGTATACTTCAATATTTGTTCCTTGTTGAAAATGGAACTAGTTGTAGGTTGTTACTAGTGTCGTCACTCTCTTCTCCTTCATAGTTTTTCCAAGAGAAGCATGATGTTGTTTGTTATGCACTGGCTAGAGCGAATGAGAAAGCTCACTTCTTGGGTGTTAAGGTTGTTGGATTGGATGTTTCTGCCTCTGTTTAGCAGGCTCAAGTTTCTATTCTCGAGTCTGATGTAACTGTCCTTCGTAAGAAGGTTGTTGATGATGGCAAGGCACGCGCGCCCTTGCCCTGCAGACTATGCATGAGTGTGTTTTCAAAGAGGGGGATGAGATATCCCCTGCAGGGTACAAGAGTTTGCAGTTATTCTGCGATGATGTCCAGGCAGGCATTGGATTCTATACCCTTGCTCCCAATTTTTCGTTTGACCAGATTGTGTTTGTTGAGTCTGCCGCCGGATAAGTGGCAGCATTGCGCATTTGAGATGCGGCTGCACACCGTGTTGATATTGTATTTGATGTTGACGGTGATGTTTGTATTGCAACTTGCATGATGTTAGCCCTTGTATATATAGGCTTGGTAATGTGGTATTGTTCGCGACGATGGTCGCGCCTTGAGACTCTTCGTAGAGTATGTAAATAGATATATATGTCCTGCGAACATTGATCGATGTATATGTATAGGGGTTAGTATAATAATTATATATGTATCGTTATCCCGAATAGTCGCATAGTGCCCTGTTAGACACACGTGTAGATGCCGTGTAGGCGCGTACATAAGAGCCACGTGGACGCGTACGTAAGAGCCGTATAGGCTATGAAGGTGTTGAGTGGAGATTACCACTCGA
Organism: Clarkia xantiana subsp. parviflora; assembly: GCA_036873135.1. Taxonomy (NCBI): domain Eukaryota; kingdom Viridiplantae; phylum Streptophyta; class Magnoliopsida; order Myrtales; family Onagraceae; genus Clarkia; species Clarkia xantiana. Next base: position 18,976,878 of record JAPTYO010000012.1, read on the forward strand.
GATGAGGGTGTTGCTCCGCCCGCTTTGTTTGTTTGACGTTGGCGTATAGACCTGCCATAGGAACTTTAAAAATGTATGATAACTTATTAATAATATTTCATACTTCTCGTTATCATATTTGCCCATATGGTTTGGACTTGCACAATAGGATTGAAAATCCTTGTTTTAATGGATATAACATCCGCTGTTATGACGATATGATGTACATCGTTATGAGTTACGCGCCCATCTTGGTTGTCCCCAAGGCATGGCATAATGTATGACTGTGTTAAACACATGTACTCCATAGTTGTCGTGTTTGTGAGTAATAACACGTAAGTCTTCAGAGCAGCACTTGGCACTTGGCGCTTGGCACTTGGCACTCGGCACTTGGCACTTAGCAATTGGCGCTTGGCACTTGGCACTTGGCGCTTGGCACTTGGCACTTGGCACTTGTTATGATGTCATCTTGACTAGTTAAGACGTTAGTTTATACAGTCTCTTAGTCCACTCTAAGGCGACGTTGTGGCAGGACGCTACTTGCTAAGTTTGGGGCGTTTTTCCATCCGTCACTCGGGCACGCCCTTCGTAACGTTGTTGCAGGGTTTTCCATGGCTGTTCCAATACTTACCCTGTGATGCTACTACGCCTCGACTTGGTTATTCCAAGGGTCGGGACAAAGGTCATGTAAAAAGCTTTGTAGTTTTTACCGTCTCTTGAACCATTTCAAGGCGACTTTGTCACAAGAGGCTACTTGTAAAATTTGGTGCGTTTTTCCATCCTTTACTCGAGAACACCTCTCGTAATGTTGTTGCAAGAATTTCCGTGGATGTTCAGTACTTATCTTGCGATACTAATGCCCCTCTGCTTGGTTACACCAAGTGGTTGCGCAAGACCGTATTCGTACAACTTGCAATTTTTTCCGTCTCTTGGTCCATTCCAAGGCGACGTTGTGGCAAGACACGACTTGCTGTTTTGGATGTGTTTTGTTATCACTATTTTCTCACTTGCGAGATAACATTGTACAAGACTCGACTTGTCGGTTTGGATGAGTTTTAATATAGCGCGTATAGCGGCGACTGCAGGATGCCTCCTGGTCGATTTGTAGATGAACACTACCGGACTTTAATAGTACGCAGTAGGTTGACATGCGGTTGCCCTCTTGCCCGGGTCCTATCATGTATGGAAGGATGATCCCCGGAAGGGGGGTGCCATACCTTGTAGTAAACATGAGGATGCCTCCGATAGAGAATGTCACACCATGGCAGGGAGTCCCATGAAGGGGATGCTACGCCCGGCTTTGAACATGGGGATGCCTCCGATAGAGGATATCACACCAAGGCGGGGAGTCCCAGGAAGGAAATGCTACGCCCGTCTTTGAACATGGGGATGCCTCCGATAGAGGATATCATGCCAAATGGGGTGATCAGCCCCTAATGTATGTAGCCACATCCTGTTTTCGTAGGAGTCTAGTGAATGGCTGATGTAGACATGTGGATGTTTCCAGATTAGGATCGCATCATGTTAAATTTGAGAATAAGACCTGGAAGAATACCAAGGTGCAGTATGTTGTCGACGTTGTTCGTAGTAGATGTCGAGAGAGATAGAGAGCGTTTGCATGCTCGTTGTCGATGTCGATTGTTGACATGTTGGCGTTGTATAATATAAGTTGTTTGTTGTAGCTAGCATAATAGCTTTTATTGTTGATGAAATTAGTATGCGTACAGTCCGCTACTTGGCGTGAATCCAGAGTAGGGTGTGCATTTGAGACATCTCTTGAATGTGCGTATAACCTGTCTAAAAATTGGTTCGCAATGCTTCGAGATGTATATTGGTTAGGAAATAAAATGGAGTTATAAATATCCTCATACGGCTTTATCACCTGCAATGACAATTTGACTAGACCAGACTATTCGCGATTAGTCTGTTCCGTTCAGCTTGGATTTTGCCTCGAGTAAATCAGACTATCCTGAGTGGATATCTTACTCGAGTGGTCTGTTTTATTCATAACAGTATTTTTTTTTTGTAGAGATGTTACCTCATACCTGGGTTTACTCTTGGAAGTAATGCTTGTTACCTGGGCCTTACTCAAGTAGAAGAGATCGTCTTTCGAGGGTGATGTCGGGTGTTGCTATCTTAAGGTAATCCGTATAGGATGTTTAGGTTGTTTTCCTAATTTGTGGCTTCCTCTTAGGACGGGTTTTTTCGCGTGTTCACGTGTTCGCGTGGTCTTTCACTTCTGATATCCTCCTATGTAATTATGTGGAGGGCCAAGCACTTGTTCGTTTGGTGCCCCCCAAGTCGCTTGGTAGTCGCGTTGTTGTTCCTTGCTAAAGCGTGGTACGTATCTCTTGTAAGTACGAGATCACTGAGTCTTTGTAAGAGTTGTAGTTCATGATGTGCCCCTGTTCTTGCGACGAGTGCTGGGCATTTCCATTGGTGACTGGTATATGGTCGCATCCATACTTGAGGAGGACTTGTAAATTCCCTTCCTCCTATTCCTTGCATTTTGATGCAAGTGTATTTGTTGGTGGGATTGGATAGGAGTAACCCTTCCCTTCTTGAACACGTGTCCCGCGATGTTGAGTTGAGTATGTACGCTATGCGTTGGGTTGAAAGTTCCGTGCGGATATTGTCTACTTCCTCGAGGTCTTGCTTTACTTGATGTACTTCTTCATATACTCGTGACTCTTCGTGATGTTGTACCGTTGTAGTGGTTATGACTTGTAGCCTAACTTCCTTTGAAGTTGTGCTTGTGTCACGGATGTATACATGGTTAAAGAATGTTGAACTGACAAGGTTCCCTGTTTTTCCTTTTGTTGTTATCAGAGGTAGTCCTTTTGTTACCTTTAACCTCCGCATTAGGTTGTGCATGCCTGGGTAGGTGCATGTAAGTACATGTAGGTGCACGTAGGCGCATGTAAGTGCGCGTAGGCACATGTAGGTGCGCGTAGGCACATGTAGGTGCGCGTAGGAACATGTAGGTGCGCGTAAGCACATGTATTTCCGCCAGATTGTATAGGACCTATCCATCCGTGTTAGAGTCACGTCGCTTCTTATTTGCTCAGCGAGGGAGTATTTGTAGGATATCGGAGATAGCTATCTCGCCTTCTCCACGTGATGGGTTTGGCACAGATGTGCGTATAGCGCAGGAGTCGATATTGAATAACGTCACACCGTGGTGGTTGGATTGCCCCTTGAATGGTGTCCCCCCATTTTTCATTACCGCAACGCGATGTTAAACGCATTTGAGTTCCTTCATGGAGATGTAACCAGGGCATGCCCTTAGTTGGGGATTGTTGGGCGTGCCCCGTCATATTGCGCGTTGTTTGCGTGGGCGCGACAAAATGAGCTGTCGTATCAGAATCAGATGATGATCCTTGTCTCAGTTGCTTGTTTCCTTCCATTGGTGGGGTTTGAAAATATTGTCATTTCTTGCGTCGTCCGTCATGGGCGGTCATGTGTATCGCATGTTTTGTGTACGTCACGTTACGCGCTGCTTGCGCGTTGGTTATTGCACCTTGTCCACATGGAGAATTGTTATGCCTAGCATTGGGTGCGCTGTAAAGACGTACGCACTTTGCATGTTCGTGCGTTTGATAGCTTGTCGTTGGATGCAGCTTGTTGGGGTAATGCGACTAAGGTCGTGTCCTCCCCCTTTGTATTCGCTTTTATTCCTACCTTTCCTTGTCATAAGATAGAAATATGTAATGTATATGAATAGTTATAACATTGAGTTTATAGTAAGGGGTTACTCCCTGTGTCAGTCGTGTCAGTTGTGTTGAATATATATTTGCTTTGTATTGATCGCCCACAGGTATGACCTGCAATTATGTGATTGTATATCTATTGTTGTTATTACAAAGGATACGCTTGCTACGGGCACGATAACAGGTGTCTGGGGGATTTGCATTGGTGTCCCCACAATAAGGTCTGGACTATGCAGTCTTGTCTATCGCTTCAGCTGGCGACGATTTCTGACATTAGCGATCCTTTCGCGGGGCCAAGGTAGCAGCGACGCGTGCAACCTGTTGGTCGCATGCCGATGGTGGTAATAGGTGTCGCACCGGTAGTAGTGTTAGCGATTGTTGTTGTGGTGACAACAGTGATTACTGCTGCCTTGATGAATACTGCTGCCTTGATGAATACTGCTGCAGGGGCGGCGGTAAACACAGTCGCCATGGCGGTGGTTGCGACGTCAGAGTAGCGCAACGTATCGTAGCTTATCGCAGTGTAGCGCGGCATAGTGCAGTGTAGCACATCAGAGTTGGTCTTTGCATGTCTCTTGTGTTGGATTATGCATCTCTGCTTGGGAAGTCTCTGTGAGTGCCAACGTTTGTATTGGTTAGTTAGCTCTTGTAGGAGAGTAATGACTATTTGCTCGAATCTCGCAAACGACGCCAAATGTTTCGACCTGACCCACGCGGACTGACGGGTTGTCGAATGGAGTCCTAACCGGGGGTGTCGGAACATGCAGGTGTCGGACTGTCGAACTATCGGAGTGTCGGGGTGCCGGTCTGTCGGAGGTCCACAAGCCCTTAAAATGGCTAAGTGTTTGAGTGTCCGTATGTGTAGTTGTCCGTATGTCGGGACGTTGATGTCTAGGAGTGTCGGCGCATGACCATGTCCTGTGGTGTCTGCGCGAGTGACGTGTCCTTCGATGTCTGCGCACATGTGCTCTAACACCTGCACAAGGGTCAATAACTAGCACGTGCAGAGGGAGGGGGTGGTTCTAGTTGAACCCTCTCTGATGCTTCAATGAGAATCTAGAGAGATAAAGCTAGAGAGAAGTCAGAGCTCCTAAGCCAATCTCAAAACGAGTTAAAATGAAATGGGCGGCCAAGATTCCAATATATAGGAGCCCTTGGACCCAAACCCGGTTTTGTGCAGTTCGACTCCGGTTTAATAAAGAAATGTGAATCGGAGTCGGGTTTAATCAAGGTTGGCTATCGGAAAACTTGGACTTAGTGTAAAAACACGTTGGTAGAATACGCGCATCGAGGGCAGCAATCCGGAGGTCCGGATTGTTTGCACAATCTGGACTGGTCAGGATTGTTATACAATCTGGATGAGTACGGATTGTTAGACAATCCGGATGAGTCCGGTCCGGACGCGCGTGTTACCCATCTGAATCGTTTCGATTCGCGGGCTTAGTGTTTCGATCCGTTTTCATGGGTTTGACGTATTCGTGAGGTCCGAAATATAAATACGAATCCGAATTGGGCATATATTCATCAAATATAAAATAGGTTAATGTTAAAATTGTATTTTTATTTTATCTTATTTTATTCTTAATTCTAGCAAAATTGAAATTGTCAATCATAGGAGTTATATTTTAAAATTAGGTATTCCTTCAAAATTATGAATTAGAAACCTTATTTCACACAATTAATTAACCAAACATCATAGTGATTATCTATTCCTTATTCCTAATTCAATTCCCTACTAATTGTATATGTACCCCCCCTACATTTTTTCTCTATGCTCTGAATTGGGTGTCTCTCATTTTTTTTTCCAGTACATTTGTTTGTTTATGTGTCCTTTATTTTCTTTTTTCATTTTATCATTTTTTTAACTAAACAAAATACAATTAAACTAATAGTTATTACATAAGTTGTTTGTTCGGCAAAAAGAAATGCGATTTTTAAATATTAATTTAAAAAACTAATGTTAACTACTTCAAATAATAAATCATTTCTATTTAATTTTTTCAAAATTTGAATCAAACACTAATATAATATAAGTATATAAGTTGGAAACTTCACACAGCTACCCGAATATTATAATGTTAAAACCGCCGAACTTAGGTGACACATTTTTTACAATATGACTTGATCTAATATATTTGACAATTTTATAATACTCGTACATATTCGATTTAATTCTACTATGAGTGATTTATCATGCAACTTTATTTAAATTAGTAAAATGAAATTCTATATTATTTTTAAAAATATTATGAAGGGTTAATAACACATGAAAGGTCTGAATTTTAACACATGTTAACCGGAGAGGTCTGAATTTTCAAAAGTTAATTTAGAAGGTCTGAATTTCAACTTTGTTGATATAAGAGGTATCCGTCAATTTTTGCCGTTAAAACTGACGGAATTTGGTCACATGCTTGGCATGTGACTGGAAATAGACTTAAATCCTGAAAATGCCCTCCGACCAAAGTGTAAAATGGGTAAAAGTGGCATTTCACACACAATTCTGTTAAATTTAACCCTAAAAATGGACGGAAAACCAAAGTTCAACAAAGTTGAAATTTCAGACCTTCCAAATGAACTTTTGAAAATTCAGACCTCTCCGGTTAACATGGGACAAAATTCAGACATTTCATAGGTTATTAACCCTATTAGGATTATGAATGATTTAAATAAGTATTTTTTTATTCATATTTTATAAAAATGACCTAAATAAAATCTTTATATATTTATGTATAAAGCTAATTAGAAAATAAATTACAAGTAAATATATTTGTATTGATTTATATTGTATAAAATCACGCGGGCCAAAAATAATTGTCTATTGTATCTAAATGACTTTGTATGTTATAAGTGTTTCACTCAAATTATATTTTTATTTCTCTTCTCTTCTATGACATACTATTACTAATATTTGCAATAATATAAGTGCAAATGAGAGACAAAATAACTTTAACCTTATAAGTGCTATAATATACGTGGAAATCAATTCCAAATAGTGCACGTTATGCCCCTCATGAAGGACCACATAATCTGCAAGTGGAGTGGAGGTGGAATCATTAAACTACGCTTAAGGAAGGCTCCAATCCGGCAATGTGATGAAGATATTTCTCATCAATGCTTTCATCACTAGGAAATTTCATATCTCTAGGAACGTAATTGATTTTAATGCTCTTAACAGTAAATATGTTTCACAATGACAAAGGAAACTCAATCGACATCATAAGATTGAGGAATTCATAATATCTGACCCACTATTCCGTGTCTTACTAACTCACTGTTGTGATTTTTATAAGTGTACTTAATATATTTAATTTTTTGATTTTTTTTTCTAAAAATATATTGAAATGGGTAAACTTTAAAATGAAAATATTAAACCTAAAGACGTGTGTTAAAATCACAACGGTGAGACGCGATCTTAATAGAAAGAGTATGATAGATAATTTGTATTTGAAATTGAGTACTATATACTAGCTTCTTTTTAGCATTTCCAACTATCTCAACAATGAGTGGCCAAAAAAAAAAACTATCTCAACAATAAGTTCAGGGTAGTCATTCCTATCTCATTTTTTTTTAATAGAAAAGACCGTCTCTAATTTAATACTCTTTATTGGGGAAAAATATCTAAAATGCTATATTATTATTATTATTGAATCCCAAATTTGTATTTTTCTTGAAAATTATGCAAGTAATTATTAACAATGAATAATAAATGAATTCTTTTATAACTATTAAATATATAAATAATAACGTGTATAGGATATAGATATATATATATATAATGAATGTGGTATAATGAGAATTTACAAAAGCCTAGTAGCCATTTTTTTTAGGGTTAAAGGTCCTTTTGGTACCACATGTTTGCAAAAATTACACTGTTCATACCACTAGTATTTTTTCGTACCGAATTGGTACCATATGTTTCCAAACCTTACTGTTTTGGTACCTCCGTTAGGGTTCCGTCAAAAACAGCCGTTAAATGGCATGTGCCATGCACGTGACCAGCCCAAAACTTTCAATTTTGTTACAATTTAGTCCATCTAATACATCCCTAACTTTTATTTTGTTCAATTTAGTCCTAAAACTTCAAAACCAAACAATTTTCCCAAATTGACCTAGCCGGACCTAGCCATGGGCTAGGTCCGACCCTGGGTCATGGTCGCCGGACCCAGGCGACCCCGACCCAGGGTCGGACCTAGCCCTAGGCTAGGTCCGGCTAGGTCCGGCTAGGTCAATTGGGACCTAGCCCTAATTTAACTCAATTAGGGCTAGGTCCCAATTGACCTAGCCGGACCTAGCCTAGGGCTAGGTCCGACCCTGGGTCGGGGTCGCCTGGGTCCGGCGACCATGACCCAGGGTCGGACCTAGCCCATGGCTAGGTCCGGCTAGGTCAATTTGGGAAAATGGTTTGGTTTTGAAGTTTTAGGACTAAATTGAACAAAATAAAAGTTAGGGATGTATTAGATGGACTAAATTGTAACAAAATTGAAAGTTTTGAGCTGGTCACGTGCATGGCACATGCCATTTAACGGCTGTTTTTGACGGAACCCTAACGGAGGTACCAAAACAGTAAGGTTTGGAAACATATGGTACCAATTCGGTACGAAAAAATACTAGTGGTATGAACAGTGTAATTTTTGCAAACATGTGGTACCAAAAGGACCTTTAACCCTTTTTTTTAATCTTCCTAATAGCCAATTTGAGTGGAAGAGAAAATATAGAAATGAATAAGAGAGAGAGAGAGGGAGACAGAGAGAAACCTTAATGGAGACAAGGTGTCCTATCAGTTTTTCCTACTTTTGGACAATAACAATAATGGAACATAACCAATAGACACCAACCAATTTTAGAAATAAGACAACTAACCAAATCTCAACCGTCCATTTCCATTTTGATGTAGAAAGAAATATATAAATTAAGAGACTATATATATATATATATTGTTTTCAATATTTCCTAATAAATAAATAAATTTAATTTTATTATCAAGCATCCTCCTCTCCCACCCACGTTAGACTCTTTCCCCTTACGGTAACGACCCTCACCTTAAACATTGCCTTTATGTGGATTGTCTTTGTCTACCCCCACCTAGGGGTGAGCAAATTACCCAGTTGGAACCGGAACCGGACCGGAACCGGTCATTTGGTAGGTTCCGGGTAGATGTAAATGGTTATGGTACGGTTCTGGGATTAAATTTCAAGAACCGGTATTTTCGGTTCCGGTTCCGGGATAAGTTTTCGGGTACCCAAATACCCGGAACCGGAACCGTTATATATATATAAATTAAAAAAACACTAAACATTTAACAAATTTAAAATTGGTTTGTGGAAAATGTTATAATTATTTTTATGATTCACTTGGTATAACATAAATTTCAGTTTCAATTGGCTACCGAGAACCCGGTTCCAACTGGGTATCCAGAACCCGGTTCCAACTAGTACCTAAAATTATATTATTTAGTTTGAAAATTTGTAACCGGTTCCTTAACGGGTACCCGGAACCGATTGGCTCTTAACGGTTCTGGTACGGTTCCGGTTCCTAAATGTTCTGGTACGGTTCTGGGTAATAAAGTTAGGAACCGTTTAGTATTGGTCTGGTTCTGGGATACCCTAAAAGTACTGGGTACCCGGAACCGCTCACCCCTACCCACCACCCATATATTATCTTCCAATTCTATTTTTAAACAGTAAAAATAAATTTATCTTGTTTGATTGATGGTGCTCCAAAACCAAAACATTTTATTACCCTATGCTATAACCCCTACACTTGGACTAATTTGATTTATACCTTACACTACTAGCCTAGGTAAAACTAGATGTGGCTCGACACACTTCCCTAGTTAAAACTGAATTACTATAACCACTTTGATTAAATATATGAATTTTTAGGTTAAGAATTTAAAAACAATATCAATTATATATTATGTTTTTCATTGTTTTCTTAAATTTTAAATATTGATATGTTGTGTCTCGGACTTTTAAATATTAAATTTATTGCTTTCTACTTTTTGTGACTAATTTTGTCATTAAAATTGGTATTTTAAGCATTAAAATATGTCGTTTTCACTTTTTTGAAGTATTAAATTTGTTGCTCGTAGATTATATTTAATTGATGCTTAAACACACATTTTTATTTAACTTTTTTCAAAATTTCAAATTTGTTACTCATGGTTATACTTATTTGATTCTTAAAAATACATGTTTTTATTATATCAATTTTAAGAAGAAAAAGAAGTGGAAATCAACATATGAACATTAAGACGACGAATATCAATAATTTAAATCTAGAACATCGATTATCAACATGATCTACCGTTGAAATGTTTTTAGATTCTTAATAATTTTAACGTATTCGATATTTTAAATTATTTTCCAAAATTTATTTTATAAATGTGTTTCCGCAATTTCAAATAATAATTCTTAAAATTATATAAATTTATTGCCCATTCTCATATTTTGAAAGTAATGAAATCCTTATGAATATATTTATAAAGTTATCACTGATTCTGAGTACTTGGTTAATGTCTCGCTCTTAAGTTTTTAATATGATTGACATTCCGATTAACTTGTTTATATTTCTATTAATATTTTTTTAATAATAGAATATATCTAGTTTCTCCGGTGAGTTATTTTTTTCTTCCTATTTTGAGTAAAAATAATAATATATTTTTGCTTATGGGTAACTAAGGGGCAATTTTTATGTAGGCTTGGTGTTTACACCAAATCAATACAATTAGGACAAGTGTCCCACTATTTTTTAAGCTTTTTCTAAAACCCTAAGGATGAACCCAAAAATAGTGGGAGCAAAAAACACTTGTCACTATTAGATTGGTTTGGTGTAAACACCAAGCTTACACAAGAATTTTCCGTAACTAAGACTAAGATTGTGTAATTATAGTAAGAGAAACGTGCTGAGTAAATATGTGTTTTGACCGCATTGGTTAACAGCTTTAATATGAGGTAGTTCATAGTTGTGTTGGGTAAAGGATATGGGATTGGAGGTTGCCTTCTCATTCAATGCTGCTTGTTGATGGGTAAATTAACATTAACTTCTCAATTATACAAAAATTTAAATTAAATAAAACATTAACTTCTCGTTTTGGTGAGAGATTAATTATTATGTTTATCGCATCATTCCATTCATTATACATGTCCTCCATTTTTCTAAGTCCGTCCGCCATTGATTGTCATGAATCATGAAAACCGGGCAAAAAAAGGTTGTACAAACGTTGTTGGTAGGACTACCATATTTGGAACTTATTTTTTTCAGTCTCTTACAAACTCATGTGTTTGCTTGAAAGAATATATAAGTAATAATAATTAGGAATCATGATAAAGATATTTGATTATAAATAAATGGTTTTTCTACTATGCTTGCTCGTGAAATACCATGTTTCAGTTTTTTTTTTACTACTAAACTTAATTGTAACATATATAAAACTTTAAAAGTATAAAAAACTATGAATTTTTTTCACTACATTTAATATTTGTATCATACTATTAATAATATTAATTTCCTTTTAATGTTCACATTTAAAGTTATAGAAATATACAAAAAGAAAAAAAAAATATCACAAGCATCATGCTTGTGGAGCATAGTAGAAAAACCCGTAAATAAAGTTAATATAAACTGTAAACTGTAAATATTATTTTTGATAATTTCCTATAAGAACGACTATTTCATTCCATTTGTTATTCTATATATTTCTCATTTCATATTCTATATTAAATTTACCAAATATGTTGTAAAGTAATTCACACATTCACATTGAATCAGACATTATCAGTAAACTGAACAAATATGGTTGGAAATAAAATATGGTACCAATAAGAATATGAATATTTAACGACTCTTTACAATGTAAAAACACATTCTTATATATATATATATATAGTTACACAATGTAAAACATGTGATTGTGGATGTACAAAAAAACAAAAATTGTAGCCTTCACATTTTGTTATAAATATATCTCAGATGATGGTCTTAGAAAAAACATCATATAAACAAATCAGTATCCACTTTAATTTTGAAGGTTTTCAAACCTAATTAGATTAACAGTAGAGTCAATGCTCATTAATTCGAATGTCCCAACTATGGTTAATCAATCAATTTTAATTTTTTTGGCCGAGAATTATTAACATTTATAAGCCAACATATACGAGAAGGGTAATCTCTATTAACATTTTGCCAAAAAAAAATCTCTATTAACAAAAAAAAAAAAGGGTAATCTCCACCTATCCTAAGAAACCAATCATCTATCGCCACGTATGCAACAACGATTGTCCCGACTTGAATTGAAGATAAGGTCGAGAGGCATGAGCCACGTATAAGAACATTTCCTAGTTCCAATTCCGATAGTACTAAAACTATATTCACATAGAGGTACTTTGGATTTTTGGATTTAGGTAATGTGAAATTACATGAATGAAATATGAAATTACAAGTGTTGAATCGTGATTTATTAAATATGACCATACTAAGAGCGTATTATTTTTGCGGCAAAGTTTCCAGCTAATAAAGTGGGGACCAATAAAGTCGGGACTATCAGATACTAAAGTCGGGACTCTCAGATACTAAAGTCGGGACCACTAAAATTAGGACCCTCTGAGTCCGACAATAAAGTCAGGCCCACTAAATTCGAGACTCTCAGACAACAAATTAGGGATCACTAAAGTTAGGACCATTAGACAACAAACAGGACCTCCTAGAAGAGTTGAACTGGTGGCAACCGGGGGGGGGGGGGGGGGGGGTGGGGGGGGGGGGGGGGGGGGGCGTTAAGGTGTCAACCTGAAATGCCATCAAGGCATCAAGTTTTCAAGGCGTCAACCCAAAAGTCGCCAAGTCGTCAAGGCATCAACCCAACAGTCGCCAAGCCGACAAGTCGACAACTCAGAAGTCGCTAAGTCGACAACCCTGAAGTCGCCAAAGGCGTCAAGTCGTAAAGTCCTCAAGGCATCAAGTCATCAAGTCGTTAAGGTGTCTAGACGGACCATCAAAGTCGTCATCGACTATCATCAACACCAGGTGGCAACCTGCTTGTCACCTACTTAAAAGAAAACTCTTCCTCCTAAGGAAGAAGAGGTGGCAACCTGCTTGTCACCTGCTTAGAAGAAAACTATTTCTCCTAAGGAAGAAGAGGTGGCGACCTGCTTGTCACCTGCTGACACAACACCTCCCATCTCCACCAATGAGAGAAAGGCGGCCACCACCCTTGTCATCCAATGAGAAAAGGCTGCCACCGCCCTTGTAGGTTGGTTTGACACCTCTAAATAGTAAGCTCTCTATATTCATTCATTAAGATTTCTCACTACCAGAATTCTATACTAACTTAAGCTTCGGAGTGGAATCAGGGGAACAACCCCGCCTTTTCCAGGTTTCGCCAAGAGCAGTGTGCCATGAAGAACAAGTTATCCCACAAAGCTTTCCAACTTCAAAGAGACACCAAGGCGAGAACCAGAAGAGCCTCGCCAGGCTTAGCCGGACTTTTATTATCTAACAACAAGTAATGTGAGCTACGTAACGTAATGTTAGATTACAATGTTTGGTATGTGTTGTAATGTGCAATGTAATGTGACTTAATTATTATATATATGATAGCATATTATATCTTAATATGATAAAATTTAAAGAATATATATTTTGACAATCGCTAATTTCCTAAAAAGTATTGTGGTTAATACTATAGTCATTTATGAATTCTAAAAAAATATATATTTTAACTCAATGCGCATAACTAGTAAAATTGTATTAATTAAATTTTTTTAAATAGTTTTGTAATATAATTTTCATAAAAAACGTCACAAAAAATACTTTATTCAATTTGTACGAACATCACATGCAATGGCGGAGCTAGGAATTAAAAAATGAGGGTTCACCGTTTAAAATAAAAATTAAAGATTTCTTGGGCTAAATTAAAAAATTAGGTTAAAATTTAAGATATCATAGTATATAAATTAATAAAGTTTGTATCAATACAGTGCAATTAAAAAACATAAAAGACTAAATTTACAATTCTCCATTACGAGTTTTTATGTTTTGTAACAATAACAGAATCGTTCTATATCATTTCTGATGGATTTATGCCCAATTCGGGTTCGTATATATATTTCGGACCTCGTAAACACGTCAAACCCACGAAAACGGCCTAGAAACGCTAACCCGCGAGTTGGAGCGGTCTGAACGGGCAACACGCGCGTTCGGACCGGACTCGTCCGGATTGTGCTAACACAATCCGGAGGTGTTAACACATTCCAGATCGTGCTAACACAATCGGGAGGTGTTAACACACTCCGGATTGTGCTAACACAATCTGGACCTCCGGATTGTCCTAATCCGACGTGGTCCGGATTGCCGCCCTCGAAGCGCGTTTTCCAACGTGTTTTTACACTAAGTCCGAGTTCCCCGATAGCCAACCTTGATTAAACCCAATTTCGGTTCAAGAATTTCTACTAAACCGGAATCGAACCATGCAAAACTGGGTTCGGGTCCAAAACTTCCTATATATTGGAATCTTGGCCACCCATTTCTGGGAAGTCACTTCGAGATTGGCTTAGGAGCTCTGACTTCTCTCTACTTTATCTCTCTAGAATTTCTCTCATTGAAGCATCAGAGAGGGTTCACCGAGTACCACACCCCTTTCGGTGGTCTCGATATTGCCCCGTGTGCAGGTGTTAGGAAGGATACGCGCATACTCCGCAAGGCGCGGTACGCGCATACACCGCAACACACGCGTGTACAGATATAACAAGGGATAGTGTGCTAACACTCCGGGACACCAATACCAGTCATGCGAACAACTACACATACAAAAACCTAAACACTTAGCCATTTTAATGGCTTGTGAACCTTCGACAGTCCGACACTCCGACGTTCCGACACTCCGGCAATCCGACACTCTGGCAGTCCAACACTCCGACAGTCCGAAACTCCGACAGTCCGACCTCCCGACACTCCGATAGTCCGACAGTCCGTCACTTGTAGGTTCCGACACCCCCGCGAGAATTATACACACCCATTCGACAACCCGTTAGTCCGCGCGGGTCTGGTCGAAACATTTGGCGCTGTCTGCGAGATTCGAGCAAATATTCATTACTCGCCTCCAAGAGCTAATTAACCAATACAAACGTAGGCACTCACAGAGCCTTACCAAGAGGACATGCAAAGACCAACGCTGATGCGTTACACTGCACTATGCCGCGCTACACTGTGATAAGCTACGATACGCTGCGCTACTCTGACGTCACAACCACTGCCGTGGCGACTCTGTTTACCACCGCCCCTGTAACAATATTCATCAAGGCAACAGTAATCACTGCTATCACCACAACAGCAATCGCTAACACTACTACCGATGCGACGCCTAATACCATCATCGGCATGCGACCAACATGCTGCACGCGTCGCTAACACTTCGGCCCCGCGAAGGGACCGTTAACGCCGGAAACCGTCGTCAACTGAAGCCATATACAAGACTACATAGTCCAGACCTTATGGTGGGGGCAACAATGCGAATCCCCCAGACGCCCACTATCGTGCCCATCGCAAGTGTATCCTTTGTAATAGCAACTATATATATACAATCACATAAATGCAGGTCATACCTATGGACGATCAATACAAAGCAAGTATATATTCACCACAAGATTGACGATACCTCCAACCGAGGAACTCACACGACTAACACAGGGAGTAACCCCTTACTATAAACTCAATGTTATAACTATTTCTATACATTACAAATTTCTATCTTATGACAAGGAAAGTAGGAATAAAAGTGAACACAAATGGGGAAGATACGACCTTAGTCGCATTACCTCAACAAGATGCATCCAATAACCAGCTATCAAACGCACGCACATGCAAAGTGCGTACGTCTTTACAGCACACCAAATGCTAGGCATAACAACTCCTCATGTGGACAAGGTGCAACAACCAACGCGCAAGCAGCGCGTAACGTGACGTACACAAAGCAGGAGGTAGACAAGACCGCCCATGACGAATGACGCAGGAAATGACAATATTTTCAAACCCCACCAATGGAGGAAAACAAACAACTTACACAGGGATCATCAACCGATTCCGATACGACAACTCATTTTGTCGCACCCACGCAAATAATGCGCAATATGACGGGGGCACGCCCAACAATCCCTAACCAGGGGGCATGCCCTGGTTACATCTCCATGAAGGAACTCAAAGGCGTTTAACATCGCCACCAAATGGTCAAAGGTGACACTATTCAAGGGACAATCCCACCACCACGGTGGGACGTTATTCAATATTAACTCTCGCGCTATAAGCATATCTGTGTCAAACCCATCACGTGGAGAAGGCGAGATAGCTATCTCCTACATCCTACAAATACTCCCCCGCTGAGAAAATAAGAAGCGACGTGACTCTAACACGGATGTAAATGTCCTATACAATCTGTCGGAAATACATGTGCCTACGCGCACTTACATGCGCCTACGCGCACTTACATGCGCCTACGCGCACTTACATGCGCCTACGCGCACTTACATGTACTTACATGCACCTACTCAGGCATGCACGGCCTAATGTGGAAGTTAAAAGGTAACATAAGGACTACCTCCGGTAACAACAAAAGGAATAGAAGGGAACCTTGTCAGTTCAACATTCTTCAACCATGTATACATCCGTGTAAGCACAACTTCAAAGGAAGTTAGGCTACAAGTCATAACCTCTACGAGGGTACAACACCACGAAGAGTCACAAGTATAGGAAGAAGTACATCAAGTAGAGCAAGACCTCGAGGAGGTAGACAATGTCCGCACGGAACTTTCAACCCAATGCATAGTGTACAAACTCTACTCAACAGCGCGGGACACATGTTAAAGAAGGGAAGGGTTGCTGCTATCCAATCCCACTAACAAATACACTTGCATAAAAATGCAAGGAATAGGATGGAGGGAATTTACAAGTCCTCCTCAAGTACGGATGCTACCATATACCAGTCACCAAGGGAAATGCCCAACACTCGTCACAGGAACAAGAGCACGTCGCGAACAACAACTCTTACAAAGACTCAGCGATCTCCTAGTTACAAGATATACGTACCACACTTGAGCAAGGAACAACAGTGCGACCACCAAAAGACTTGGGGGGCACCAAACGAACAAGTGCTTGGCACTCCACCTAATTACAGATGAGGAGATCAGAAGTGAAATGCCACGCAAACACGCGAACAAGCGACAGCACCCCTCTTAAGAGGAGGCCACAAACAAGGAAAACAACCTCAAAGCCCTATACGGATTGCCTCAAGATGGTAACATTAGGCATCGCCCTCGAAAGACGAT
The DNA here is from genome assembly GCA_036873135.1 of Clarkia xantiana subsp. parviflora. Classification (NCBI taxonomy): domain Eukaryota; kingdom Viridiplantae; phylum Streptophyta; class Magnoliopsida; order Myrtales; family Onagraceae; genus Clarkia; species Clarkia xantiana. The sequence continues at coordinate 18,993,880 of JAPTYO010000012.1, forward strand.
CTCTACTACTTGAGTAAGCCCCAGGTAACAGGTATTACTGCTAAGAGTAAACCCAAGTATGAGATAACATCTCTACAAAAAATACTGTTATGAATAAAACAGACCATTCGAGTAAGATATCTACTCAGGATAGTCTGATTTATTCAAGGCAAAATCCAAGCTGAACTGAACAGACTAGTCGCGAATAGTCTGGTCCAGTCATATTGGCATTATTGGCGATAGAGCCGTAAGAGGAGATTTATAACTCCGTTTTCTTTCCTAACCAATATATACCTTGAAGCATTGCGAACCAATTTTAGACAGGCTATACGCACATTCAAGAGATGTCTCAAAGGCACACCCTACTCTGGAATTACGCTAGGTAGCGGACTATACGCATCTATTTACATCAATAATACAAGCTATTATTCTAGCTACAACAAACAGCTTATATTATACAACGCTGACATGTCAACAATCGACATTGACACCGAGCATGCAAACACTCTATATCTCTCTCGACATTTACTACGAACAACGTCAATAACATACTGCACCTTGGTACATTACTACATTATACTCCCTACTCTGGAATCATACCAAGTAGTGGACTCTATGCATTTATTTTGCATCAACAACGCAAGCTATTACGCTAAAGTGTAACAAGCGGCTTATATTATACGGCACCAACATGTCGACAAGTATATCACCAACATCGACAATGAGCACACAAACACGTTCTACATATATAAGGGGATGACCACCCCATATGGCGTGATATCCTCTATCAAAGGTATACCTATGTATAAATTCAGACGTAGCATCCCCTTCTTGGGACTTTCCGCCATAGCGTGACATCCTCTATCGGAGGCATCCCCATGTACAAAATCCGGGCGTAGCATCCCCTTTCCTGGGACTCCCCGCCATGGTGCGACATCCTCTATCAGAGGCATCTCCATGTACAAAAGCCGGGCATAGCATCCCCTTCCTGGGACTCCCCGCCATGGTGCGACATCCTCTATCAGAGGTGTCCCCATGTTTACTATAAGGCATGGCATTCCCCTTTATAGGGACCGTCCTTCAAAACATGATAGGACCCGGGAAAGCGGGCAACCGCATGTCAACCTATTGCGTACTATTAAAGTTCGGTAGCGTTTCTCTACAAATCGACAGGAGAAATCCTGTAGTCGCCGCTATACGCACTATACTAAAACTCATCCAAATTGACAAGTCGAGTCTTGTACAATTCTATCTTGGAAGTTAGAAAACAATTATAATAAGACACATCCAAATTAGCAAGTCGTTTCTTGCCACAACGTCGCCTTGAAAAGGACCAAGAGACGAAAAAAATTGCAAGTCGTATGGATACGGTCTTGTGCAACCACTTGGCATAACCAAGCAGAGTGGCAATAGTATCGCAAGATAAGTACTGGATTATCCACGAAAAACCTTGCAACAACGTTACAAGAGGTGTTCTCGAGTAACAGATGGAAAAACGCATCAAAATTAACAAGTAGCGTCTTGTGACAACGTCGCCTTGAAGCGGTTCAAGAGACGGTAAAAACTACAAGGCGTATTGATAAGACCTTTGTCCTGCCCCTTGGAATAACCAAGTCGGGGTGTGGTAGCATCGCATGGTGAGTACTGGGATATCCATGGAAAGCCCCGCAACAATGTTACGAAGGGTGTGCCCGAATAACGGATGGAAAAACGCCCCAAACTTAGCAAGTAGTGTCTTGCCACAGCGTCGCCTTAGAATGGACTAAGAGACGGTATAAACTAAGCGCCAAGTGCTAAGTGACAAGTGTTGAGTGCCGAGTTCCAAGTGCCAAGTGCCGAGTGACAAATGCCAAGTTCCAAGTGCCAAGTGCCAAGCGCCAAGTATACAACACGTGTGTTTAACACACTCTTCTATTATGCCATTTCCTTGGTAATAACCAAGAGGGGCGCGTGACATACAACGACGTATGTCCTAGTACTACAACTATGAACGCTACATACAATCAAGCATGGATTATCAATCCTATCATACAAGTCCAACACATACGGACAAATACGATAACGAAAGGTATGAAACATTACTAATAAGTTATCCAGAATTTCTAAAGTGTATTTGGCAGGTTTATACGACAACGTCAAACATATATATAGAAGGTTCAGGGAACAACACCCAACGTAACCTCAACCCAGACACGGGGAGCAAAAACTATGTACAAAACATGGTAAAGCAAACACAATCAACCTAATACAACATGCAAGTGATATCCTCCACTCAAAAACTACATAGCCTATACGGCCCTTACGTACGCACCCACGCGGCCCTTATGTACGCGCCTACACAACATCTACACGCATGTCCAACATGGCACCGCACGACCATGAGGGGTAACAGTACATATATAATTATTGTACTAACGCCTATACATATATATCAGTCAATGTGTACAGGGCATACATGTCTATTTACATACTCTATGAAGAGTCTCAAGGTTCGACCATTGTCGCGAACAATACAACAATACCAAGCCTATTTATACAAGGCTAACATCATGAAAATTGCAATACAAATATCATCGTCAGTATCGAACACAATATTAGCACGATGTGCAACTGCACTTTGTCTGCGCAATGGCGCCACACGTCCGGTGGCAGACTCAGCAAATCCACAAAGTTGATCAAACGAAGAGCAAAAACAAGGGTATACACACTTTCCTAAAAATTGTACATCAAGACGCCAGCACCTGTTTGGACATCATTGGGGAGTAACAACGAAGTCTTAATCCTGCAAGGGAGGTCTCCTCCTCTTTATAAGCACTCTCATGCACAATCTGCAGGGAAAGTGCGCGTACCTCACTATCATCAACAACCTTCTTGCGAAGGGTAGTCATCTCGGACTTGAGAGTAACAACTTGAGCCCATGACAAAACATAAAGAATGATACTCACGGGGGCAAAACGAATCGGCACACGAGTGCACCCCCAGCACGCGCGCGAACCCCAGGAGAAACAACCCTATGTAGCACATGCACTCCCACCTCAGGAGTGCCCAAAGGAAAATCCTTGGCAAAATGTCACCTGCAATACTACCATCAAATAAGCAAACAAGAAGGATAGATGCAACAAGTTCAATGAATGATCAACAACATAAATAACGTTCCAATTCCAATCGGCTCCTCCGCCGAGATCCGGTCCCTCGACGCGGGGGCAGAAAGGGCAGGCGGACGCCAAACCTCAACATCCTTCCCTTTGTTGTGGGAAAGATCCTTCGATGACTCGCCACCAGCAGTAGATCCGGATCTCTTGGAGTTGCTCGAGGGACGAATCTCGGAGTTGGACCGCTTTATTCCAAGTCAAGTAAGAGTATTTCGAATGTGATGACACACGGTCACATATCACAACTCAGGTTTCCACTTCGTTATACCTGAGGAGGCGCCGACACCCTCAGACTTGGGACTCACGCCCGAGCCAGAAGGAAGAACTAACACTAAGTCGACCTCGAGTCTGACTCGGACTCAGAAAGACAAAGTAACGCGAAGAGTAGAGCTGGATGATTTACTATTTCGTCTAAAGACGACAAGACAAGAAAGGTTAACCCAACCAATTCCAGAATCTGAGCGCCAAACTCCGTTGCACCATCACGATCAGAGCTTCTACAATACAAGAAAGATAACATTCACCAATCCATGCATACGTCGACCATGATACGACAACTCTGCGAGGAATGCTACGAAAAGTCATAGCATGCCACTGTTATTCTAAGATTACCAGTTTACAAGATTCAGGAGAGTCGTGTCAAGCACGCACACCTCTTACCAAACACGCGCACTGCTTAAGTAGGTGCGCCTCCAAAGCATACACGTCTCCAAAACGCGCGCGCGCGCCCTCAAAGCGCGCACATGTCGACACTCTAAGGGAAAGAGTAACACCTCTCGCTCAGGAACTAAGTATAGTAACAGCAGACATGGCGCAACGCCCGCATGCTTCGACACATCAACATGAGGTGTAACAATTATAACAACATAGACGTACGCCGTGCGCACGCGTGTCGACATATCAATGTGGGATCTATCACCTCAAGTACGAAGCGCCTAACGGATACACTAAGCGGCTATCACGTCCGCATATCTCGGAGCAGCTATCATGTCCGCACATCTCGAAGCGGCTATCATGTCCACATATCTTGGAGCGGCTATCACGTCCGCATTGTAAGCATATGGTGATGAGCGCCGTAATTGGTAGCCCATTATATGTAAAGGTTACCTAAGTAAATTGGGTATATGTCACATTAGGAAATTGGGCCAGACCTAAATCCCAATTGTCATGAGAGGCCCAAAATTGGGCCTTCCTATACAACATGGCCGATCGAATTTAAGGAGGTGGTAAAGTGGACTTTTGTCCACTTTACTCCTCCTATATATATGGGGAGTTAGAGGTTTTATTAGGGTTAATCACAATTCCCTTTAAGTGGTGATTTGAGAGAAAACCCTTCCCCCCAGAAACACCACATTCGGCCGAACCATACCAAACACCAAGTGTGTGCCAATTTGCTTTCTAGCAAACACTCCAGAGATCTGTCCCTTTCTAATAATTGATCAGAGGCTTTTCCGTGGAGAATATACCACGTAGGGCTTCCTTCACAAGAACCCCTACGGGTGCCGACCGGAGGATCGTGAACTCCTTCCTGCAAGGATCTTGGGTCTATGGACAACCGTAGAGTTATGTGCGAATCTTCCGCTGCGTAATTTCGATTACTAGCATGTACTTTGATTTAGTTTCTGTAGTGATTACTCCCCGTAATCTAACAGTGGTGTCAGAGCATGTGTAGGAGTTCATTATTTTGATAAATTGGTGTTCTTGAAAATTTTATAGTTTTGGACCGAAATTTTTAAAAGAGGATTTTAAAATTTCGAATTTTAGGGTTTATGATGGTCCGAAATTTTCATGATGTTCTAAGGAAATTTGATGTTCATGATCTTCAAGTAAAGGATGTTATTTATCAAAATCAAACATTGGATTGTAGATATTATTAAAATTTGATCTTAAAATTTGACCACTTGTTCCCAATTACTTGTTTGTGCCGAAAATTTTAGGTAAATTACAAGGTAAAATTTTTAATTTCTTAGTCTCCAAGCAAACAAAATTTCGGCCATATTATTAAATTATATTGTTTAACATATTTTAATTTTTAAACTAGGTAACAATATATCTATAATTGGGAACATTAGGATAGATTCACATTAATATATATAAATATATATATCTATCAATATATCTAATATTTAAATAGGTTAAATATATTATATATTTTAGTTACCTAAAAGATTGAGAAAATGTATTGTTAATATATGTTTTCCTATTTAAGATATTGACAGTAAATCAAATATATATTTATATGTGGGTAGTCGAAATTTACATATATATATATATATATATTGTTGATTGATTTAATCATAGAGATTGAATATTGGCAATAAATATATATATATATGTTTACATGCTGGCCGATATATATATATATATATGTTTAATATTGGAAATTATTTTATTTAGTTAATGTTACTTGGTGGCTAAGTTAAATATTTTTGGACTTTAAAACCCTACTTGGGCCACAAGTAAACATTTCGTCCCAACCTTTATGGTTTTAAATTTATTTGGCCGGTCCAATATGTCAAACTGGGACGAATTTAAATTGAACCGAGTTTTCTCAATCAGTTAGACCTAATTGGGTCGGGTCGGACCGAGGTAACTAAGTGGATCTAACCAAACCAGTTTTGAGTGTTGAAACGAACCCTATTTTATTGGATCGGTTCGGGCCGAACCAGATTTTAAAACCGGACCAAACCGAATTTTCCGGACCAGAACCGAACCAGATTTTCTGGACCGAACCGAACGGGCCGAAATTGACTGAACCGAACCGTATTTTTAAAACCGAATTCAAGTCAATTAAAATAGGGAGGTCAAGTTTTAAAATCCAAATGTTTTGAACTTTAATAGGCATACATAGTGCTCAAGGTTTGCTAACTTTATGCCTTGTTTGGATTATGGGGATGGATCTCGGAGATACATGTTTTGGGACTGGTTAAATTAGTGAGCTGAATTGAAATTTTTTATTATTCAATATATATTTATGCATTGTTAGAAATGTTGTCTTGACTGAGTCAAGCTAGCTAGATATTGCATATTGTGGGCGAAGCCCTGGTTAAATATATGGAATGCGCACTAGGATAGACATGCTGTGATGGTTGGAAATGCATAGGATTCATGTCTAGAATATTGCTTGATTGAATATAAGCATGAATTGCAAATCAGCCCCTAATGTTTAAAATTATTTTAAAATCGAAAATCAGTCGCCGAATGTGTATGATGGATGTGAATGTTACATGTTTGACACGTATGCTAGAATGTAAGGATGTAGTCGCATTTGATAATTTACTTGGAAGTAGAATTATATATGCAAGCATGAGTTCCTCGAAACATTAGACGCATGACGGGTAAACATGAGTGTGGTTTGTATGATGAATATTACTGGCGTATGATAATTTACATGGATAGTAGAATTATATATGCATGAGTGAATTCATCGGAATTTTTTTCCAAAATAAAAAGGGCCTTGGGAAAGCCAAGATCGGGTATGCTTGTTTTAAAATTCCCGTTCCGGTAATTTGCGATTAAAACCGTTTTAAAAGTCTGATCTGTTGGATAGAAGACGAAGGTAATGTGACCTCTTTCACAATATCTTCCATTGGTTTACTGGTGGTCGGTTGGTTTAGATGACTGAGGAATCATTATTTGTCGGATTCCATCTTAATAGATATTTGATGTATGCAATTCTTTCTCAAAATGTTATTGTCTCCCTGATTTTTGCATAATCATCGATCTGTTAGTATGAATTTGTTGAATTAGTGCGATTCGATATTCCTCGTAATCTTTATGGTATGAATCATGATGAATAAAACGAGTACGTCTTGAACTCTCTACTACAATTACGAAAAGTGGAGAGGACAACGACGGATGAATATAGTAGTCTGTATGATTTTGACAATGAGAGACGAATGTAATAATTTGTTTCACCAAGCATGGGAGTAGGTTCTTTGATGATCTTAACACATATGTGGTGATACATTCAACCTTGGTAAAAGGGGGTTGAAGAAGACTTCAATTGCAACCAGGCAATGTTGCAACTAAGTATCCATTTGCATCCGCCTCGGTGGAAGTAAGGATGCAAGAGCTAAACTTTTCGGTTGAACGTGATGGTCCTCTCTCTTTCCATGGACGCTGGTGTAAAAGCCGCATCAGATCTTCAGAATGAAAGGTCAACATGGAAAAGATGTATATGGTTGTCTGATATTGACAAGATTCAATGACCTTGAGCCTAATCAAGTACAGTAACCATAACAGTAAAAGGGAAACCTTCTCTGCTCGCCATACTGGGTTTGAAAGAAGTCAACCATGATCCGCATATCATAGAGAGAACTGGACCATAAAGGTCTTATACGATAATCTGATGGGTTAAACCATGTTGATTAAGTGCGTCTCAAGTACGCCTCCTAGGTCATGTGTATGAAGCGGTAAAATGTTTTATACAGACACATATCATTTGACGCGATTCACTCGTGAATTTACTCAGATGTGATATTCAACATAACTTAAATTTCTCGACTAACTATGCAAAAATCATGGATCAAATACACGAACTTCAGATCAAGAACCCTACCATTGTCATTTATCATCCGTTTGAGTTACTAAAATTTTGGTTATTTCGAGATTCAGATTTATTGAATAAAGTAGTTTCCGTTCGATTCGAAATGTGATCTTCTTGTCAAAATTAATGACCTGGTTAAGAAGGATCGATCCGAAACGAAATTTCGGCCAGGTAAAAGTGGTCGAACAAAACGAAACGATTCACGTACTCCGTCATCTCAGTCGGGACAACTGAACTGAGCATACACATCGATTGCGTAGCTAGATCGAAAGATTTAGTATTTCTTAATTATTAAGTACTCCATTGAATGAAATAATCTGTAATGATGATCATATGCAAAACCGATTGGATTAAATTGAATTAAATTCAGAAATGAAACGATTTAACCAAGCATTAAACTTCGGTGAATAGCGCTACGCGCATGTGGACCTCGATAGACGGAACACTTCGTTTCAAAATACAAATTTAATGATGAAGTGTTTAAATGATGATGTGTTGAATTTTCGTTTGCATTCATTCGGAAACAACTTATTGACAACATTTACATCGGTACGAAGTAGGCTTCGAAACTACCACGACCTTGTAAAAATATCATCTGACGCATAGGGTGAAAACCCAAGATGCTCAGTTCAGATATGGGATAAAATCTCTGAGATAAGTTTGCAAACGAAGAAGAATGAAGTCGGTTAAACGATTTTCCTTCCAAACTCCTTGAACGATAAGTCAAGGTAGACATTCAAATCAATTAAATGACACACTTCAACTAGCACAGTTTATATACAAACTGTTGGAGTCACTCTATCAGACGTTCCTTATGGGATGATGAAAGATGATTCACATACATGTAAAACTGTGTTCCAATGGAATCGGTAAAATACGTCACCATAATAGCTGAAAAATGATAATGAGTTAAATCATATCAACATGCGACATTAATTTGCGTATTAAACACGTATTTAGGATAAGAGTACGTTAATTACTCTTAAAGAAATACCTGTCTATAGCTTGGTAAAATGGTGTCGTGGTCGAACATGAGACATAACATACTTGAGGATGAATTTTCTGATGCATGAATAGTTTCAAAATAACGTAGTCTAGATCAAAACGAAGCAGGATATCACTGACAATCAGGTCCCACTTAATTCGAGTGGGAGAGAGATTTGAACCAGCAACTCAAGTGAATGACATGGTAAATGAGAATGGGAAACATTTTCATAATAAATCAAGTGGGAGGAATAAACCCTACCACACGTAATCACTGTTGCTGTAGAGACGAATCAAGTTGAACATGATGGTAAAATTGCTGAACCAGGAATGACGTAACTACCTAAACTACCTATTGTTTCCAGTGGGAGTGAACCGACCAAACTTGGTTCCAGATCCTAGAGATCAAGAAATTCATCTCGGAAGTGAAACCTCGAGAGCAAGAGGTTGTCAAAGGAAATTTTTAGGTCAAGGTTCTAACAATGCTCTTGTTCCCAATGGAAATGATGTTTCGATAAGAGGCATTATTCCGAGTGGGAGAGACGTTCAGAATCAAGATGGGATAAACAAGCCTAGACGAAAGTCAAATGCATCGAACTTCTCCAAGAAGTATCCCATCGTTTATGGTGAAAACCTAACTCTAATAACTGTTGACAAGCATTGGAAAGACCTCAAGTGGAGAAATTGAGGAAAATAATAAAAGAGAGAGATCGCCTTAAATGAAAGCCATTATAGTCTATAGTTGATTTACCTGCTAATCGCATGGGCACATGAACCCAAGTTGACTCTCCATCTCCTTGTTTAACATCCCAGACACTTTGAAGTGTTGGGACTAGCCGGTGATTTACCTGTTCGAATCGCTGCTCCTCGACTTGTCGAGTGCCTTCTCCTTCAACTGTGCCTAAACTTATCATGGCAATGGAGAGTTGTTGTTTTCGCCTGAGAGCGTTTACATAGCACTGACATGCTGCTGTTTGGTCGCCCAACTCTTCTCCAATTCCATTCCCGGTTGGGAACTTTATCTTTTGGTGTGCAGTTAAAGGCACTATTTCGTACGGGTTGATAGTTGTCCTTCCAAATATTCCGTTGTATGCTCCTAGGATCTCAACAACTATGAAGTTGACATTGATGTCAAGCCTTTTCCATCCTTTGCCCAGTGTTATTGGGAGTGTGATTGTCCCCAAGGGGTATGTCGCTGCACCAACGAAACTTATCAGGGGGTAGCTTCCAAGACTTAAATCTGCCTTGGTTCGTCCAAGCTGCTCCAGTACCTTAATGGTTAGTATTTCTGCAGATCTTCCGCCGTCAATGAGGATTCACTTGACGTCGTAGTCCGCAATTGACATGGTGACAAGGTCTTCTTGGTCTCCCATTTGCCTCTTGCCATTCTTATGATGCGTTTCTCTTGTGAAGCATAAACATTCTTGCATGCGAACCTTGCCCCCCGGCAGCTTGTCCTCCGTGAATGACGTTGATCACACCTCGCTTGGGAGGAAGTGGATTATCGTGCACCTTCTCCTTTCCTTTGTTTTTAGCCGAGGATTCACTTTGAATTATTTTCGGTTGTCACCTTGGTCAACAAAGTTCTTCAACTCGCCTCTCTGAATCACATTGTTGATTCGCATTTTCAGGCTGAAGCAGCTATAGGTGTCATGACCATACACCTCGTGGTTTTCACACCACTTTTCTTTTTCTTTCCCGAGGGGGCCTTTTCGCCAGCTGTTGGGTTCTCTCCACAGATTGGTTTACTTCATCTCCTTTAGGATTACCGTCAATGGTGCGCTCAACGGGATGAGGTTTGCAGCATTTACCTCTCTTGGTCGTTGAAAATCGAATTGATTCAGACGTTTCAGCTGTGGCTGCCATTACTTGTTCTGCTGGTTCCCCTGGAATTGCTTTGGTTGTCCGAACTTGTTATTGTTGTCCTTGTTGCACAAAGAATTCATCATTGTTTTTTTTTGTTCATGAACCTTTCGAGGTCCATGTACTCCTTTACTCTCGAGGCTAACTCTTCTAGAGTCTCTGCCGAGCGTTTCGACATTTTCTCACCTAGCGCGAAGCCTAGGCGGCCTAAGTTCCGTATGAAGGCCCTGATTATTTCACCCTCAGACATGTTTGTCTGTATATTCGCGATTTTCTGATTGAAGCGGATGTTATAACCAGTCAAAGACTCATCACATTGTTGTTGCACATCGTCCAGTGCATTTGACCCATTCAGCAGTGTGCGTTCTCCCATATATCTTTGGATGAATTTGGCCTTCAAATATGGCCATGAGTCAACACTCTCTTTTGGGAGGGAGAAGAACCAGTGTGCGGCTGAACCCATCAGGGTTTGGGGAAAACTCACGGCCACGTGATTTCGGTTGGTTGTTCTTCCTAGCAGTGAAGCTTCGTGTTGTTGCACGAGCTCAATGGGATCGCCCTTTCCATAGAACTTCCAATTCTTATGTTATTCAGGATTATTGGTATCTGATTGTGTAACAGCTCCTGGGTAAAGGGATGAGTTGCACTTTCAGATAGGTTATGCCCAGCCCTAGCCTTTGACTGTTTCAGCTTCTGCTCTATCAAAGCCTCCAGAATCTTGGCAGTTAATCCTGTGATGGGGACATTGTCATTCCTTGTAGGTATACCCCAAATCGCATTTGGTTCCTGCCATTGTCATGCCCCCGGCTTGGTTGATAGTGAGAGTCTTCCCTGCACTGTTGCTGGAACAGTTGACTTGGCTGTCTTCATAAGTCACCTGGGTATTGCGTCTCCTCATAAGTTGTGTAAGAGCGGGATCCCTGGGGTCATGCGTTATGGTAATGTGGGTTGGCAGCCGGAGGCTGTCTTCCCTCTTGTCGGGAGGCTTCTCCCCGGGGCATGTCGTGTGAGACTGTCCTTGCCGGCAGGCTGCCTTTGGGTAGGCGGTGGTGGTGGTGGCATGTAGCCTTGGTTCCTCAGGGTCTCTCTGAAATATAGCAGTTCCTCTAACGTTGCCATCATTGCTGGGGTGACAGTGGGTGCGGCTTGTGCACCTCCATCTTAGGGCTGTTGCTCCTCAGCTGGCATCCCGTAAGGGTTCTCTTCATTTGCATGTGCTCTATACTCAAACCCTGGTGGTGGTCTATTGGTTTAAGCGGTAGGCTCCGATTGTGCATTCAGAGTTGGCACTAAGGAAGCTGTGGATGTGACCTCAGGGATGTAGGAAGGGTCAGCCTGGCTCTTCCGTGGTGGTGTCTGCTTGGGTATTTCCCTGGAAGCCTTTCTCTTTGAGCGTCCGAGCCCTTTTTCCTTCCCCATGTTTAAGTTATTAGGAGGTGGAGGGTTGTTCGTCATTGCTCTTGGTAGTATCTGACTTGTTTGTTCGAATTTCGCGGACGGCGCCAAAATGTTGGGACCTGACTCGATCGGGGTGTCAGGTCCTGGTAAGGTTGCTTAGGATTTGAGAAACCTGTCGGGTTGTCGCGTGTGTTGCGTACGCGCGCTCCTCCTGAAACCTGCACAAAGGGCGGTATTGACACCACGAGTTGGAGGGGGGGTGTGCGATGAGCCATCTCCGATGCTAAAATGAGAAATCTTGGGAGAGAAAGCTAGAGAGAAGTGAGAGTTCTCAAGCCAACTTAAGTTATGAAATGGGTGGCCAAGATTCCTATATATAGGGAACCTTGGACTCAAACCCGGTTTTAAGCGGTCCGACCCCGATTTAGTAGGAAAATGTGAACCGGACTTGGATTTGAGCTAAATTGGAAAATGGAAGACTCGCACATAGTGTAAACACATGGGGATACACGCGTCTCGGGACAATAATCCGGATCTCCGGATTGTTTGAACAATCCGGAACCAGTCCGGATTGTAAAGAAAATCCGGACGGGTCACGGCCCGAATACGTGCGTGTCACGTGTTCGGACCGTTCTAAAATAAGCGTTTGTAAGCCGTTAGTGGGTTTGACGTGGTAACGAGGCCTGAACGTAAAACGAACCCGAATCGGGCGGATATCTATTAACGAGATCTTACTATGAATTGTTTCACTTTCTTACTCTACTCGATAATGGCAAAGATGTAATATTTGCAATTCACGTGGTGTCTAGTGATGCCCGGTGACAAATATTGAAACTAGAAGCTCCCATGATGAAACTATGAATTTCTATTTGAATGTCGAGATCCTATTTAATTATTATCAATATGAACAAACAGTAAATAACTATAGGATTTTGGAAGCATGAACTCTCCATAAAGGTAAATTCACATAATATACCAAGAACCTGAAACTACCATTGCAAGTGCTCTAATTAAGTTAAAACACACGTCTGAATAATAATATTAGAATAGTTATATGATCCAAATGTTTGATGCTTAATTCTTTAAATAGAGATATCATGTTTAAACTCTACTCAAACTATATAAATGGAAAAAAAAATATTAATGACATATATTTTTATCTTTTATAGGATGACCTGATGCGTATGGTCGCCTTTACACCCAAGCAACCAAAATTATTATTTTATTCGTCCAACTATAAGAGGTCTCCAAATATAGTCTATTAATTGTAGCTTATTTGAAAAAAAAAAAATCTCATTACTACATTTTATATTTATTAATATATATGGAGTTATATTTTATTATGGTCTTTAAGTTTCTTTTTCATTCGCCAACTTCTACAAATTTAACTAATCTCATTAAACACCAATACTGATTAATTTACCAAATTCACAATTTCAAAATTCCAATTAATAACCGTATTATAATTAATTGTGTGTTTAATTCAAAATTATTTTTATTTTTAACTTATAAAAGAAATTTTATTATCTGATTTACTTATTTTTTTGAATTATTTATTTATAAAAAAATCATATTTAATTGCCATCCTAACTATACTATGAATTTTTTCAATAAAATAAATTAAAGTCAAACCAATATATTATTTATGTGCTCCTAATGTTTTATATTTATTTACCACATTCAATTTTAAATATTTATATTTAATTAAAAAGATTTTAAATAAATATTTAGATAAAACTTTGCCTTAACTAAATAAAAATATTAATTGTTTCAATTATTATTACTAAAAAATATTGAATAGAATTTAGCATTAAATCCCAAAAGTTATAGGGATGTCGGTGCCGATGCGATTGTATATTATTTTATGGTATGCTACGTAGGATAAATGTTAGACAAAAAAGGTTGAAATCCACACGTTCTCTACATCGCACACTCATGGCTATGACCCGTTTTGCGGAGTTCATGTTCTTTTTTTGTCAAAATAGTTCAACCATGTAATTTGATGTAGAGCGGTTCAGCCCATCATTTCTCAGTTAGAGTTCTCTAGTTTACCGTTCATATTTTGAAATGGAAAATATTAATGACCAATATTTGACTCCTTTTAAACTGATTCAGTAAGAGTGTAGATTATTTTAGGCATTGATCAAGTCTACTACGGTTGATGTCCTCCAATGAGGTCCTCTAGAATATAACAATACTGTAATCCTTTACAAACTAACCCTGGCCCCTGCTACAAGTGGAGACGGAGATTATTCTAATTGTGCAATAAGTATAGTAGTATACTATGGGCCACAAGTGCTACTCTCTCATGTTTCAAGGACACTTCAATGAAAGAAAAACAAAAGCCATCGAATGCAGACTTTGTTTTCTATGTGGGAGGTAGTTTTCAAAATTAATTTCAATCATGACTCGGAAATGAACTATGATTTAGAAGGTATTGTGTAAATCTGAAGCCAAATTAGAGAGATAGAAATCCAGCTAGTTTAAGCATGTTTGGTTCAAAGAATTGGAATACGGAATAATGAATAAAGAATACGAAATAGGGAATAAGGAATAGGTAATATTAATATTAATATGTAGTGTTTGCTTGACATGATGAATAGGGAATGCTGATTACAAATCAATGTTTGGTTGATAATATGTTATACGTAAATGAATGGAATATGTCATAATTGACATATATACCCTTTTAATATTTTTATTAATTAAATTAACAATATTAAACATGAAAAAAAGTCAGATCACATATTATTAAACGAAAAATTGTTTTTTTATAAATGATTATCTTTTTACAAAAACAATCATTTTTTAAATGATTTTTTTTTAAAAAAAATAGTTTTTTGAGATATTGTAAAATTCACTACAACTAATAGAATATATTGTAATGAAAAAATAACATGTTAAATTATTATTATTAATTAAATTGAAATATGATCACTTTTAATTAGATTTACCTACATGATATAATATATATAATACACAAGAAACATGTTGTGTAATCAGATTATGTAAAAAAAAAGATTATGTAAAAAAAACAAACATATTATGTAAAAAAACAGATTATTTACGTAAATGACGAAACAAATTGTAAGATACATGTCGTAAAATATTTAGAAAAATAAATTATGTACGTAAATAACTAGAAGTATTATATGCTGTAAATAAATAAATTAGGGCTAAAATAGTATTTTTATATATTTATTTTAATTATAGGAAACTTGGAATACTTAATCCTAGGGGTTAGGCTAGGATTAGTATTCCCTCAAAATTGAAAATTAGGAATGCTTATTCCACATAATTTAAGAACCAAACATCATCATAGGATTACCCATTCCCAATTCCTATTCCAAATCCTTGAACCAAACATGACGTAATAATAATTTGGAATGATTATACCAACAAGGAAATAACAAGAAATGAACGAAGCTGGATCCCAGAATGCTACTCTTTGCCCATATATTATTATTATTATTATTATTTAATATTTGAAACAGAATACAAGAAAAGTTAAAAAAAAAAAACAATCATATTTAGGGAAAAGAACCAATTTTGTATCTCAGGTTTACCTCATGCGTCAGTTTGGTGTCTAAAAAATTGTTAGTACTTGATGTCCCAGGATTCAACTTTGTTGCGATATGATTTTCCGTCCATTTTCGGGTTAAATTTGACAGAGTCAGATGAATGATCAGTTTGCCATTTCTTCAATTTGCTGACCACACACGTGACAGACATGTGCTATCTCACTTAAATGTGAAAACACTAATTTACCCATTTGTTCAAAACATAAAATGTAGCACGTGGAAACCCCTCTCAGTTTAAAGAAGAAAGAAAATGAGAAGAGCGGGAAAGGACGCGAGAAGAAGGGAGGCAATTAGGGTTCTTGGGCAAACCTTGTCTGGGTGAAAATGGTGGCCTCGTCGTCGTCAACATCGAGCAACCGAAAGTTTGAACCTTGTGAATGCTCAGTTTACTGTAGGCACGGCGTCGAAGCGGTGGTCAGAACTTCATGGACTTCTTCGAATTTCGGCCAGAGGTTCTATGGGTGTCCTTTTTTCAATGTAAGCTTCCTAAGACACTCTAATTCGGTGTGGGCATAATACGAATTGAACCATAAATTTAATAAATTTCTTAACTTTCTGTTCAATTGGGGGTTATTTCAGTTAAATTGATATAGCATAACCCTAATTGTCTCTAATTACATCTAGTTCGGTATGGGTATTGCGAATTAATACAAATTGAACAGATTTTTAAGAAATTTGTTAACTTTCTGTTCAATTGGGGGTTATTTCGGTTCAGTTGATATAGCATAACCCTAATTTGTCTCTGATTATACATTTCTGTGTTATTTGGGTATTTTGGGTTCAATTGAACCCTAACCTAATTTGTGCAAAGTTAGGACAGATTCTGGTACATTATTGTTCAATTGAACATAAATGTTGAACAAGGACAGTATATGGTAGTTTCTTGGTTGAGTTTAATCATTTTCAGTGCTATTTGAGTTTTTTTTTTTTTTTCCGATTAAATTGAACTCTAACCATAAGTTTGGTACAATGTTTTTCAATTCAACTGAAATAGTGATCAAATAGTTGCTAGAATTTTGAGTTTATTCATTTCTGTACAATATGTGTAATTTTGGTTCAATTGAACCATAATCCTAACCCTAATTGTTGTACTTGTCTTTGTTAGGGGAGGGATGTATGCTGTAATTTTTTCATGTGGATTCCAGAAGGAATGTGTAGCCATTCCAGTCGAATTGCAGCTAGGGCGAGAGAGACAGCAATCAGATTTGGAGGCAAAATTCAAGCGCCTTGGGAGAATGTATCAATGTGTAATATTCTTCTTGTGTTTGGTAGTGATAGGAGTTGTGTTTGTAATGAAAACGTAAACAATTTACTCTAATCACTGTCTGTTTTAAGTTGCTCAAACTGAATGGATGAAGTTATGTGTGTTGTTGTTTTTTGGTGTCTGACATTAGGAATATGTTACATTTTGGTGTTTGACATTAGGAATATGTTACTTTTTGGTGTCTGTATATTGTTAGTCGTAGCTTAATAATGTATCTGGTTATGTCTGTTGTAGTTTTTTGGTTTTTGACATTTAGGAACATATTATTTATGAATGTATTAACTATTAACGTTGTTTCCATTTGGTGTCTGTTTTATGTTAGGCATTGTATAAGAATGTATGAAGTTATTTC
Organism: Clarkia xantiana subsp. parviflora; assembly: GCA_036873135.1. NCBI lineage: Eukaryota > Viridiplantae > Streptophyta > Magnoliopsida > Myrtales > Onagraceae > Clarkia > Clarkia xantiana. The sequence goes on from JAPTYO010000012.1 coordinate 19,011,002, forward strand.
TATTGATGTTTCTTGGTGTCTGAATGTAAGAACATGTTGTTTATGAATGTACGAACTATTAACGTTTCAGACATTTGGTGTCTGTGTTATTGTTGGTGTTGAAACACGCCGAAAATCACATTAAACACCTTACTATGCACCAAATGAAAACACAAAACGAAACCATAATATAGTTTTAACATTCAAAATAGAACATCGATTTTCAAAAGTTTGTTGTGGTACTCCGTGACACGGCAAGTATTTTCCCAACACGTAGCGTATCTACTAAAGAGTAGAGTACACAACATTATGGAGTACCACACAAACTAGACTATCTACGAAAACAACAACCCATAGAGTTCATCTCCGAAAATACAAGAAACCTAAATTGGAGTTCTTCTCCAAAAAAAAAAAAAAAAAAACACAACAAACCAACACAGCTAGTTCACCCATCTACCCTGTTCCTCTGGCGAGTACTTCTCCTAACCGGTCTAACGATTGAAAATTTTGGTCGACGTTTTTTTGGAGCTACAGATGCTTCTGGAGGAGGACCTTCAATCTCGGGGATCCCTGGAAGTATAGTACACAACATAGTGGCACCTTCGATTTCCAATTCTTCAACATAATCATCGTCACTCTCCCTTTGTGGGGGATCCACTTCCTCAACCGAGTCATCGTCTTTTGCATGTTGTTGGGGACCCACTTCCTCAACTGAGTCATTGTCTTCTGCATGTTGTTGGGGATCCACCTCCTCAACCATATCATTGCCTTCCTCATGTTGTGGGGGATACACTTCAACGGGCTGCTCCTCTTCTACCTCCACCTCGGGTCGATGTGTCTTCTTCTTCCGGCTGCTCTTTCCTATCGACTGAGAAAAGGGAAAGTCAATTTACAAGATCGTATGAATAACAGTTAAAATTACATGTGCATACCCTTAGACAATCTGCCAGGGTTTCCTCTGTATAATGATGTGCAGAATCCTCCTCTTTAACGGTTCTACCCTCGTCCTCTTCAAGCACATGTTATGACTGAGGTGTCTTCTTCCTCTGGCTGCTCTTTCCGATCGACTGAAAAAACTAATAGTCAATGTACACCCTCGTATGAAAAACATTAAAGAGTCAAATTAACATACCGTTAGAAAATCTGCCAATGTGTCATCATCATTAGTTTCATGCACCCCGTCATGACGTGGGGGTGATGTCAACCAATCCGAGCTCTGCAAGTGATACATGTTAAAAACTTAACATACCCGAATACAACATTGTTAATAGCTTAACCTACCTCATCGGAGTGCTACTCTGCTGTTTGTTGTTCCGGGGCCCTCTCTCCTCCATCAACCGCAATGTTATCTTCTGGAACCACTCTCGATGCCTCCCTGGTCTCTGCCGCTTCCCTTATAGGATTTAAGGGACAACCCCTTCAGTTGTGGGTTCCAGGCTTGCAAATGGAGCATTTTATCCGACAAGACTTCCTCAATCTGCTCGCTCCTAACTCGTTAGATGCCCTTCTCCTGATTGTTCTGGGCCGGCCAAATTGTCTCCTGATAATGGGAGGCAACACGGTGTTAATACCAGCTCTTTCCAAAAAAACTTCGCTAGGCACTGGGTAGATAACCCTCTTGTAAATCCTCAACATGACATCTTTTGTCAGACTAGGATGCACAAATGTTGATAATGGCTGAGATTCTTGCCTTACATATATCAGTGCATGTCCACAAGGCAACCTTGTCATCTGGTACTGGCAACATCTACAACACATCCCTAGGAAATTCACATGGTAACCCCCCCCCCCCCCCAATTTCCATTCAACCTCGTAATGGTGGCCACCAACATATGTCATGTTCGATGACAATACAATAGAGGTCCTGTTTATCATTTTCTTCAAAATCCTAGGCCCAAAGTCTCCTATCCAGTTTATAAACTTCACTCTCTCCTCCTGGAAATGCTTCATCAACTTTCTCCTAATGATCTCAAATGCGGTGACTATAGGTTTGTTCCTAGCTTCTGCTATGGCGTGGTTAAAGCTCTCGTTCAGGTTGTTCATGATTAAATCCACCTTAGACCAGTGTGGGAAGTAGCTCCTAGCCCACTATTCCCGGGGAATCTGATTCAAGTAATCGAACGCCTCCTGCTTCAACCTTCTAAGTGCTTTCATTTCCTCCTCATGCTCACTTCGTAAGTACGCAGAAATAGCTCTGAAGACCCGATCTTTAATAGCCACACTGTTCTAACCAGTAGCCTTCATATTCTCTGTAATGTGACGAACACACAGCTCCTGGGCACAGTTTCTCAACTGCGACTACCAGGCCCTAGATAACACAAATAAACTCAACAACTTAATGAAGCAACAAAATTCCATTATAAAAAAGCATAAAGCAAGAAACTATTTGAACTCCATATAGCAACAAACCTACATATCAGGACATCATATAGCAACAAACCTACACATCAGGACACCATATTGCAACAAACCTACATATCTGGACTAGTGTTATCAGGACCGGACCTGCGATACGACCGGGTCGAATCGGGAACCAGATGTTTAATCGGTCCGGTTTGCTGAAATGACCGACATGCAAGCGAACCTAGTCCAACTGTCCGGTTTTCAACGAACCAACCATTTTTTAGAGAGCTGTCCGGTTCATCGATTTTCTAAAATTAAATTAAAAACCCTAAATCCAGTCGTCCCTCCACCCAGTACTGTGCTTCAGCCGTCTCCATCAACTGTCTACTAGAAGCTCCACCGCCGAAAAATTGACTGGCCACCTCCCCAGGCAGGAGGCATCGTGGAGGAGTTCGCTGTGACGGCGACCCAAAGCCGATCAAATCAGCTGTGCCTCCACCCAGTCCTGCGCTTCATCCGTCTCCATATATTGTGATCCAAAGCTCCCCTCCAAAACCCGAGTTCCGCCGATTCGCCGGAGGCTCCTTGGTTTCCGCTGCTTATCCAAGATGAGGACTGTTTTCCGTTTGGTGGACTAATTTGGAAGGATAGGTCGGGTTGAGTTGGGAATAGCTCCATTTTTCTATCTTACCAAACAACCCTGCTTCTTCTTCTTCCTCTTCTTCTTCTTCTTCTTCTTCTTCTTCTTCTAACTATGGAGATTTATCTTGATGAAGGAGGTTAGTTCGTTTACGGATCTCTAGCTTCTTCTTCTTTCTCTAACTAGGGAGATTTATCTTGATGAAGGAGGTTAGTTCGTTTATGGTTCTATAGTGTTAAAGGAGAGGCCAAGTATATTTGGTGGAGAAAGTCCCAGTTGCAGATCTGAAGAGGGGGCCGCGCCTATTCTTTATTTTCATGGAATCTTTCCCAAGGAATTTCAAGTGAAAAAGAGGGGATATGAAGCTAGGAAGAAGCTGAGGCGTGGAAGGGAATTCAGAGAGGAGTTAGTTGAGGAGTCACGTGGGAAGAGAAGGAAAGTGAATGGAGCGGTCAGACCGGGTTCGAACCAGTTTGAACCGGATGAACCAGGAACCGGTACCCTGACTGGTTCGATACCTGGCCCGGTTCTGATAACACTGATTTGGACACCATATAGAAACAAACCTATATATCTAGACATCATATAACAACAAACTTACATATCAGGACACCGTATAACAACTAACCTACATATCAGAACACCATATAGCAACAATCATACATATGCATACTGTTGATATTCAGAATGCATAAACTTAAAAGCAACATTAGTAAAGTCAAATACCTTTTTTCTGTCCGACGTTATAACCCAGCCTCGTTCACCACAACCGTCTCCGATCTCATCCAGTAAAAGCTTCAGAAACCATCTCCATGTGTTAGTCCTCTTTGCCTCCACCCAAGCAATGGCTATTGTGAACAAATTGTTGTTCGCATCTTGACGTACAACTGACAGCAGCCGACCTTGACCCACTCCATTCAAGTGGCAGCCGTCAGACCAAAGAACGGTCTGCATCCAGCATTGAATCCACGTTTACATGCGTCCAAGCACATATACATTTGTTGGAACCTCCCCTGCTCATCTACCTGTAACTTCATTGAACTCCCTGGGTTGTTGGTATGAACTGCATGCACGTAGTCCCGTAGACGAGCAACTGTTTCATCAGCTCTTGATTATGTCATTCATCTTCTTGCAGGCCTTTAAGACGGTGAATCTAGAGACATCGAAATTCCTCTCCATTGCCATTTCCTTTATAATGTACCCGTTGGTGAGCTTTTGCTATCTATATTTGTGGAGGTAATGACGAACTTTCCACTCTACATTTATTTTGCTTGTTCTACACACTTATCATTACCTACCATGTTTGGAGTGGTAAGTCTTTACCTGAAATGCACCCAACAAAAATTCAGACACCAAAAACCAATATCTCATTCAAACTAAACTGACATTTCTGGACACCAAATAACAACAACTATGGACATTCATACACCAAATAGCAACAACTATGGACATTCATACACCATATATCAACAACTATGAACATTCATACACTAAATAACAACAGTTGAAATCATGCATACACCTACTATATGTGAGTTACATGTTGGGAGTCTTCACCGTCAACCTTAGACACGTATATGTTCCTTCCACATCTCTTCTTGCAATCTGCTTCAACTTTTTCCGCAGAATTGTTTCGATACACAAACACATATCAACTGGCAATGCTATGCTCTGACAGTGCAAGTCTATAAGATGCTAAATCCGAAAATATTAGGCCAACTTTGAGCTCTACAACGGGAGCATTGCAGTCGGGGTCTGCCTTGAAATGTTGGAATCGTCTACGGCTAATAACTCCATCATCATCTATTGCCACATGAGTAGCTAAACTACAGCTCTGATGTAGCAATTGGGAGTCTTCTTCATCCCGAGGTCTCAAAGAAGATCATCCCACATCCCGATATCATCATTTCCTTCTTTCTGAGGTTGATTTGCACCTATAATGTAACATATGGTAAAACATAAGTGAAATTTATACTTGAGACAATATGAATGTCAATCTGCTTCACAATGTCAAAATTACTGGTGTCATTTTCTTCATGGAACACATCTCTTCTTTCTTGCTTGTCAATCTGGTCTCCTATCTTCATGCACCTTTTTCTTCCAAATGCTATCTCTTTCCTCCGCTTCCTTTCATTATCCTTCTCCATTTCAACAGTCTCATGATCCCATACTTCAGTGTCATGTCTCTCATTACTATCATCCAAACTGTCATCCGTTGTGTGGACATCATCGTCATCTCTAGGCTGCCAGTTAGTGTACCGTCGGTCGATGACAAAGTTTGCCTATCTTCATCAATGTTGGATGCGTCTGGTTGACCGGGTTGTGAATATGAAGAATAGTGATCTTCATTAGCCCTAGACAAGCGTTCTTTCAATCCAGCCATACAACTCATGAAGTCCGCAGTTCAAAATAAGCCATGTTGTCTTGGGTTTAAACGGTTTTCTTCGACTTCAAGTCTCCTACTACTCCCAGCCTCAGTCGTACCTGAACTAACCATATGAAGATTGGAAAAGACATCACTCTTCAACATGTACATCATACTCATAGCACGTTCAGGGTGCTGCTCTAAAACCTCTGCCCAATCTGACCTACACATTATCAACTTCAAGGATATAATCCCTTCTGGCCCATACTTTCGGTAATGTACAAGGTCCCATTCGGGATACCCGTACTTCTCTGTCAATTCCTTCTTGAATATGTCAAATTCAAACTTCTGATTAGCCTCAATGAAGTTCAATTTTCCTATTTACTCTAGTATAGTTCCATCGCTCGCATAGGTGAAGCCCCCGTGATGATTAACTTTAATCATTATAAGTCCCTCGTTCATTTTGGAAAGCCTTAAACGAAAAAAACTATCAAAAAAGACACCAAACTATGAACATGTTAGATTACGGGGAGTAATAACTAGAGAAACACAAAACATAGTACGTGCATGTAATCGAAATTACGCAGCGGAAGATTTACACAATCCTCAACAGTTATCGTAGTCCAAGATCCTTTGTACAAGGGAGTTGTCGATCCACCGGACGGAACCCGTAGATGTTCTTGTGAAAGAAGCCCTACGTGGTGTTAGCTCCACAACAAAACCTCAGATCAATTCTTGGCACGGGGACAGATCTTCGGAGAGTTGCTCGAAAGCAATTTGGAACACCCTTGTTGAAAGTATGGTTCGGCCGAAACTTGCTTGTGTGGGAAGAGGGATTTCCCTCTAAAACACTCTTGTGAGGGAATTATTATTAACCCTAAATATTCCCTAACGCCTCTTATTTATAGGAGGAGTAAAGTGGACAAAAGTCCACTTTACCCCCTCACTAATGTTTCAGCCGGCCTATGTATTGGGGAGGCCCAATTTTGGGCCTCCCATGTCAATTGGGATTTGGGTCTAGCCCAATTACCCTATTGTTACATTTACCCAAGTTCATTAGGTAAACTATACATATTATCGGCTACCAATTACGGCGACCATCACCATATGCTTACGGCTCCCACTTGCCGAAATGGGAGGGTGCCTGTTAGTGTAATGTTGTCCAAATCCGCATCAACATTTCTCCCCTTTGATCTGCTTCGTGCTTCCGAATAGTTCATACGAGGTTTGCCGTGCGACCTGCGGATACGACGGGCATCGTGCTACTCATCTGTTACAAGTGTTGTAGCGCCTGCGGAACGTTGATTCCCTTTTCTCCAATCAACCTGTTATAAACAACATTTGTACATATTGTACCGCGCAGTATCCTAGGTCAACTGATAATTCTCCATTTGCCTAGATTCCACATAGGAACACTTCTCCAAGGCATCTGTACAAGTATTCATAGCCTTCAACTAATATCCGGCTGGTGGCCACCTAGTGAATACATGAATCGGTGAATTACAGGTGAACTTGACCATCCCCATCGCTCATACCCTTAGTCAAACCCAACCGGTTTCCAAAGACGTGGTCACTGAGCCTTTTTATTCGGCACAACGCTCGTACGCCGGGAAGCGAGCATTGAGCCTGACCTTAGGTATGAGTTCTGAGTCCATAAGGATACTTTGGGTGCCTCTTCATAAGGCTTCCGGGTTCAATCACACGCTCGAGGTGAATAAGTTTGCACCCGCCAGAATCACGAGAATTCTTTTCCTAGCACAACCAAGCTGTGACCCCTTGGTCATACATGGCACGTGTACTATGAAGCACGCGATAGCATACCTGAACCTTTTGGGTTAACACGAATGGGATATGTCAATCATGCTATCACATATTTTCATCTGGCCCAGAATGTGGATTTATGACGAACGGAGTTCATCACGGCGATCTGCAGGACGAAGATCATGTTGAGTTACTTCGACAATAGATAATCGTTCTGCGTAATAAGGTTTATCCCCCTGATTCACAGGTTTACTCGCGATGTCACCGTTTAGCAGTGCAGTAAGAAGCATTTTCAGCCAGACTGCTTCCTGTGCATTCTTAGAGAGAGAGTTATGAATTCTGATTTCATTGTTGACAGCGCGACACATGTTTGCTTCTTGCTCGTCCATGAAATAACGACATTAGCAAGGAGAAATACTCCTCCTGTAGTGGACTTACGATCATCTGGATCGCCACCATGGTCGGCGTCACTGTAACCGGTCAATTCTAACTTCCCGCCCTCATAGCACAGAGCATAGTCGGTAGTACCTTTCGGATAACGAATTAGGTATAACTAATAATTCGTTTTACAGTCTTTTAAATGTTGATAGTTAGGATCTGATTGGAAACGTGCTACTAGGCCCACGGCGTGACAGATATTCGGATGGGTGTATTGCACGGTGTATATCGAAATACCAACCATGCTTGAAATCTCTGCACCCTTCATATGTTCACGCACTGTCGGGTTCTCGGGGTTGTCATGATTCAACAGTGCGCACCCAAATACCACCGGCGCATCCACGGGTTTGGCATCTTGTAATCTGAACCAACTTTCAACTACTCGTTGATATAGGTTTCTTGAGATAGACATAAATCTCGGGTAACCCGGTATCTGGCAATTTTAATGCCTAAGATGTATGTGGCCTCTCCCATGTCTTTCGTCTCAAATACAGATGCCAACCAGGACTTTAACTCATTCATGAAACTCATGTCGTTTGCGGCAATGAGTATGTCATCCACGTACTAGGTTAAGATGACATACTTAGACTCGGAGGTCTTATAATACATGCACGGATTCTTGTCAAAACTAACTAATCTGTTTCCTACGACTTCCTCGTGGAATCTGCGACATCATTTCCGTGACGACTATATAAGACCGTAGAAGGACCTTTGGGTGTTTACAAACTTTACGTTCGTTACCACGAGTAATTAAACCCTCCGGTTTCTCCATGTAGATCTCTTCCTCCAGGTGTGGGAATGCGGTCTTTAACATTCCTTCGATGCAGCTCGTGATCGAGACTTGCGACCAGGACCATGAATGGCCCTAACCGTGGTTTTACACACAGTCATTGAGTTTCTCTTATCAAATTCCTCTCTGTGAAGCATAGGGTAAGACCTTTTGCAATGAGTCGGGTTCTCTGACTTGTTCCATCAGTGGTGAGCCTTCTTTCAGGGCTCACCTTATCCTTATGCCCATGTGGTTAACATGTAAATCAACTATATACTATAATGGCTTTCATTTAGGCGATTTCTCTCATTTATTATTTCTTTCCATTTCTCCACTTGAGGTCTTTCCAGTGCTTGCCAACAGTTTGAGCGGGGTTTTCACATTGCTCAATGGGATACTTGCCTTTGACTCTCCCACTCGGAATAACACTTCTTATCGTAGCATCATTTCTATTGGGAATAATCCTCCCACTCGGAACAATGCTTCTTATCGGAGCATCGTCTCTGTTGGGAACAACAGCAGTGCTAGAACCTTGACCTATAACTTTCCTATTACAACCTCTTGGTCTCGAGGTTTTACTTCCGAGATGCATTCCTTGATCACTAGTATCTGGAACCAAGTATGGTTGGATCACTCCCAATGGGATCAATGGGTAATATAGGTAGTTGTGTCACTCCTGGTTTAGCAATTTTGACCATCAAGTTCGACTTGATTCGTCCCAACAGCAACAGTGATTACTTGTGGTAGGGTTTATTCCTCCCACTGGATTTACTATGAAAATGTCCCCATTCTCATTTACCATGTCATTCACTTGAGTTGCTGGTTCAAATCTCTCCCACTCGAATTAAGTGGGACCTGATTGTCATCATTATTCTGCTATGTTTTGATCATGACTATGTTGATTGAAACTGTTAATGCATTTGGAAAATTCGCCCTCTTAGTGATGTAATGTCTCATGTTCGACCACGGTACCATTTAATCCAAGCTGGAAACATGTATTTTCTAGGAATAACTGGCGTACCCTTGTCCTAAATACGTGTTTATTGCGCAAATTAATGTCGCATGGTGATATGATTTAACTCATTGTCACCATTCAGCTATGATGGTTACCTACCTTACCGATCTCCATGGAACACAGTTTTACATTTATGTGAATCATCTTTCATCATCCAAAAAGAAATGTCTGATAGAATGACTCTAACATTATGTATATATATAAACTGTGCTTCTTGAATTGTCTCATTTAACTTGAATGCCTAGCCCGACTTATCGTTCAAGGCGTTTTGAAGGAAAATCGTTTAACCGACATTATCCTTCTTCGTTTGCTGATTTATCTCAGAGATTTTAAGCCATCTCCGAACTGAGCAATTTAGGTTTCCACCTTATGCGTAAATTGATACTTTTACAGGGTCGTAGTAGCTTTCGGAGCCTACTTCCTACCGATGTAAATGTTATCAATAAGTCGTTTCCATAGGAATACAAATGAAAATTCAGCACAACCATTATTCAAACACTTTAATATTAAACTCTTACTTTGAAACGATGTGTTCCGTCTTTCGTGGTCCACTTGCGCATAGCGCAATTTTACCGAGGTATTACTCATTGGTATAATCGCTTCATTTCTGAATTTAATTTAATTTAATCCAATCGGTGGAAAACATGATTATCATTACAGTTTATTTCAATCAATGGAGTAATTAATAAAGAAAGAGTTATTTAATTTGATTTAGCTATGCAATCGATGGGTTTATTCAGTTCAGTTATCCTGACTAAGATTACAGAGCATATATTTCATTTCGTTTCATTTAGCCTCTTTTACCAGGCCAAAAATTTGGTTCCAAATCTGTGGGTTTGTATTTTTGTTTCGGATCGTTCACTTTTTATCGGGCCGTTAAATTGATAGGAAAATTGTGCTTCGAACCTAGCAACAATTACTTTATTCAATAACTCCGAATCTCGAAATAACCATATTTAGTAATTGAAATAAAAATGATTATATATGACAATGGTATAGTTCTTGATTTGAAAGCCGCATATTTAATCCATGGTCGTCTTACTTATTGTCGAGAACTTTGAGTTGGACACTACATCTGAGTAGATTCACAAGTGAATCACGTCAAATTATTTGCGTACTTATAAAACATTTCCAGGATTTATACTCATTATATACGAGGCATACTAGGGACGTACTTTATCAACGAGGTTTAACCCTATGTATCATCGTATAGGACCTATTCAGTTCTATTCTCTTCATGCTATGCCGATCATGGTTGACATCTTTCGAGTTTAGTATGGTGAGAAGATAAGGTTTCCCTTTCACTGTTGTGGTCACTGTACTTGATTAGGCTCAAGGTTATTGAGTCCCATCAACAACAGATAACCATACACATCATTTTCATGTTGACCTTTCATCCTGAAGATCCGATGCGAGTTTTACGCCAACATCCATGAAAAGAGAAAAGACCATCACATTCAACTGAAACATTTCTTGCTTTTGCATCCTTGCTTCCACCGTAGCAAATGCAAAGGAATATCAAGCTGTAACATTGTCTGGTTGTTATTGAAGTATTCTTCAACCCCATTTTACCAATGTTGAATGTATCACCACTTACTCGTTCAGATCATCAAATAACCTACTCCCATGCTTGGTGAAACAAATTATTACATTCGTCTCTCATTGTCAAAATCATACATACTACAATATTTATATGTAGTTGTCCTCTCCACTTTTCAGAATCGCAGTAGAGAGTTCAACACGTACTCCTTTCATTCATCATGATTCACACCATCAAGATTGCGAAGAAAATCAAATCGCACTAATTCAACCATTTCATATTAACATATCAATGATTATGCAAAAATCAGGGAGACAACAATATTTTGAGAAAGAATTGCATACATCAAATAGCCATTGAAATAGAATCCGACAAATAATGATTCCTCAGTCATCTAAACCAACCGACCACCAGTAAACCAATGGAAGATGGTTGTGAAGAGTTCACACTATCGTCGTCTTCTATCCAATAGATCAGTCTTTTAAAACGACGTTAATCGCAAATTACCAGAACAGAATTTTAAAATAAGCATACCCGATCTTGGCTTTCCTAAGGCCCTTTTGTTATAGAAAAACATTCAGATGAATTCACTCATACAGACATAATTCTACTATCCATGCAAATTATCATATGCTAGTAACATTCATCATTCAAACCTTATACATGCTTACGCGTCATGCGTCTAATGTTCCGAGGAACTCATTCTTGCATTTATAATTCTACTTTTAAGTAAATTATCAAACGCAACTACATCCTTAACATTCTAGAATACCTGTCAAACATGTAACATCCACATCAATCATACATATTTTGCTACTGGTTTTCGGTTTTAAAATAGTTTTAAACATTAGGGGCTGAATTGTAATTCATGCTTATATTCAATTACGCAAACTTCTAGACATGAATCCTAGGCATTTCCAACCATCACAACATGTCTATCATATTGTGCATTCCATATATTTAACCAGGGTTCCGCCCACAACATGTAACATCTAGCTAGCTTGACTCAGTCAAGACAACAATTCTAATCATGCATAAATATATATATTGAATAATAAACAATTGCAATTCAGCCCACTAATTTAACCAGTCTCAAATACATGTATCTCCGAGATCCATCTGAAACAAGGCATAAAGGTTAGCATCCCTATGAGCACTCTGTAGTCCATTTCGAGGTTCAAAAACATTTGGATTTTAAAACTTGACCTCCCTATTTTAATTAACTTGAATTCGGTTTAGAAAACATTGTTCGGTTCAGTCAATTTCAGCCCGTTTTGGTCTGGTTCGGTCAGGTTCAGAAAATTCGGTCCAGTCCGGAAAATCCGGTTCGGCCTGGTCAGGCAAAAATCCAGTTCAGTTTGGTCCAGTTTTAATTTTAAAATCTGGTTCGGTCCGAACCGGTCCAATAAAATAGGGTTCGGTTCGGTTCAACACTCAAATCTGGTTCGGTTAGATCCACTTAATTACCCCGGTCCGACCCGACCCGAATAGGTCGAACCGATTGAGAAAATCCGGTTCGGTTTTATTTCGTCCCGGTTTAAAATATTGGACCGGCCCAATAATTAAAATTTTAAAGGTTGGGCAGAAATGTTTACTTGTGGCCCAAGTAGGGATTTAAATCCATTAAAAATATTAAACTTAGCCAGCAAGTAACATTACTAATATAAAATAATTTCCAATATTAAAAAATATATATATATATATATTTCGGCCATTATATGATGTTGGATTACGAGGACGTAATACTACGGAATGCTAAACATGTACATGCAAGTAATCTAACTACGCTGCGGAATAGTGTACACATACCTTTTAGCTTTCCTGCCCAAGAACGTCGTGGAGGGAGTTCTGATCCTCCGGTCGGAACCACATACAAGTTCTTCATGAGAAGAAGTCTTACGCGGTGTAAGCTCCACAACAAAGCCTCTGATCGATTCTTCAACGGGGACAGAACCTCGGACTAAGATGTGCCGAAAATCTCAACTAAGGGGGTGAGAGAGTTTCTCTCAAGTTCCTCAATGGAGGTACTTCTTATTATAAATGATGTATAAACCCCTTAGGTGAGTCCCCTATATATAGGATTGGTGGAGTGGACAAAAGTCCACTCCAACCAATGTGGGATTAGTTTCGGCCGAACCTATGCTATTAAGGGGGATGCCCAATTTTGGGCCTCCCATGTCAATTAGGGATTGGGTTTGACCCAATTAACCTAATGTGACAATTACCTAATTAACTTAGGTAATTTCCTTAGCATTAACGGGCTACCAATTACGGCGCCACGTCACCATATGCTAACAGCTCCCACTCGCCGGAATGGGAGGGTTCCTGTTAACATATAGTTATCTAATAGCATCAACATCTCAGTCTTCAGTCTTTTATCTCCGTCTCCGAATAGTTCATACGAGGTTTGCCGTACGACCGGCGGATACGACGGGCATCATGCTACTCATCTGTTAGGAGTATTGTAGCGCCCGCATAACGTTGATTCCCTTTCGTAAATCAATCCTGTTAAAATAAAACATGTACCGCACTGTATCCTTGGTCAACTGATAATTCTCCAATTGCCCAGTTTTCCACATAGGAATACTTCTTCAGGGCATCCGTTACAAGTGTTCAAAACCTTCAACTAATCACTGGTTGGCGGCCACCTAGTGAACACAAGAGTCGGTGAATTATAGGTGAACTTGACCATCCCCATCGCTTATACCCTTAGTCTAACTCAACCGGTTTCCAAGACGTGGTCACTTGGCCGTTTTCTTTGGCTCTACGCTCGTACGCCGGGAAGAAAACATTGAGCTAGACCTTAGGTATAAGTTCTGAGTCTGTGAGGATACTTTGAATGCCTCTTCATAAGACATCCGGGATCAATCACACGCTCAAGGTGAAGAAGTATTCGCCTTTTGAATCACTAGGATTCTAGCTAGCACAACCGAGCATGACCCCATGGTCGAACATGGCACGCACAGTATGAAGCACGCGTCGATAGCACACCTAGACTAGCCAGGATTGGGATATGTCAATCATGCTATCGCAGAATCTTTCATCTGGCCCTGAATGTGATTTTAATGATGGACAGAGTCCAACACGGCGATTTACAAAACGAAGATTAAGTCATGCATTAAGCGTGATAAGGTTATCGTTTCGTTTAACAAGGTTTATCACTCTGGTTCTTAGCCAATCTTGTTTTGGTAGAGGTCCTCCTCTCCTTACAAGATGACCGTGCCTGTGTGACGAGGCATGGTTCACATTCGACATAATTTTGGTGGAAGAGTTTTACCTCTTCCTACGACTTAGTTTATAGACCGTAAAATCCGATGTTATATTTCATTATGAAGTCGATAGATCATATACTCAGTTTGCAATTCTTTTATTCAATCGAAATAATATTATTTCAAATGTCAAAATTTTATCGCTTATACAAGTCTCTTATTTAAGCCCTACGTAGTCCAAGCAGTTTTACGTGCTTTTCGACAATTTCTCTACGTAATGGCTTAGTTAATGGATTCGCAACCATTTTATCCGTGGACAAGTATTCTAAAGTGATTATGTTGTCTTCCAGAATAGATTTAGCATAATTGTATTTCACATCAATCTGTTTGGTCCTACTATGGTACTTTGGATTCTTAACTGCTGCAATGGCTGCCTGATTGTCGGAGTAAACCTTGACGGGATAACTCTCTTTGCCAGTGCCAATCAATGCAGTAAGAAGCCTTTTCAGCCAGACTGCTTCTTGTGTGTTTTTAGAAAGGGCAACGAATTCCGATTCCATAGTGGAAAGCGCGACACACGATTGCTTCTTGCTTATCCAAGATATGACAGCATTAGCAAGAAGGAAAACTCCTCATGTGGTAGACATACGATCATCTGGATCGCCACCGTGGTCGGCGTCACTATAACCGGTTAATTCTATTTTCTTGCCCTTATAGCACGGAACATAGTCGGCAGTACCTTTCAGATACCTTATACTTCGTTTTACGGCCTTTAGATGTTGATAACTAGGATCTGATTGGAATCTTTCTACTAGGCCCACAACGTAACAGATATCTGGCCGAGTACATAGCATGGCGTACATAAGACTTCCTACCATGCTTAGGTACTCTGCCCCATTCATCTGTTGACGTTGCTGCTGGTTTTCGGTCCTTCACGCTTTGACAGCGCGCACCCGAACATAACCGGCGTATCCACGGGTTTAGCATCGAGCAACCTGAATCTTTTCAACAGTTTGTTGATATAAGATTCTTGAGACAGACACAATCTCCGGGCGGTACGATCTCGGGCAATCTTAATGCCTAAGATGTACGTGGCCTCTCCCATGTCTTTCATCTCAAATGCTAATGCTAACCAGGACTTTGATTTGTTCATGAAACTCACGTCGTTCGCAGCAATGAATATGTCATCTACGAATAGTGTTATGATGACATACTTAGACCCGGAGGTCTTAGTGTATACGCAAGGATCCTCGTGAAGATTCACAAATCCGTTTCCAACGATTTCCTCGTGGAATCTGCAATACCATTGCCGAGACGATTGTTTAAGACCGTAAATAGATCCTTGGAGTTTGCAAACTTTACGTTCTTTACCAGGAGTAATGAAACCCTCTGGCTGCTCCATATAGATCTCTTCCTCCAGGTTTCCATGGAGGAATGCGGTCTTAACATCCATTTGGTGCAGCTCTAGATCGAGACATGCAACATGGGCAAGGATGGCCCTAATTGTGGTGTAACGCACAGTTGGTGAGTATGTTTCATCAAAGTCAACTCCGTGAATTTGGGTATGTCCATTCGTAATCGATTGAGTTTTTGCACCACTCAATCTTTCTATCAGTAGAGAATTCTTTTTAATTTCACTTCCTAGTTCTGCGGTTAGCAGTTAAATCAACTAAAGACCAAAACAAAATTTGTTCTTATTTAGGCAATTTCATCCTCCATTGTTTTCCTCATTCCCTCGTTTGAGGTTATTTTCATTTCTTGCTGAACCGTCACTGGTTCGTGAACGAATGTGTCACCTGATGGTATACTTCTTTTGACAGAAGTTTGTTACCTTTGACTATGTCTAGGCACGTTAATCCATCTATAGTATGATCGTTACTCCCACTCGGAATAATGCTTCTCCTTGGAGCATCACTCCCACTGGGAACAATGGCGGTGCTTGAATCATTGATCTACAACTTTCTTAGAATGACTTCTTAGTCTCGGGATTTTACCTCCAAGATATATTCTTTGATCACTAGGATCTGGAACCAAGTTAGTCGTTTCTCTCCCACTAGGAATGATGGGCAGTTGCGTCAATTATTGAATTTTCATCCAATGGTTAAGCATTATGATTATCAGGTCCGACTTGATTCGCATTAATATTTAGTGATGATAATGTGAGGGGGAGTGAGCCCTCCCACTGGATTTTATTATGAGGGTGTTTCCATCATCATTTACCATATCATTCACTAATGTTATATCATTCTCCCACTCGAAGTAAGTGGGATCTGAGAATCTCCTTTTATCCATTTTAATCTGATCATTACTTTAGTTTGTTTCGTTCCGCAAAGCATTGGAAATCTATCCTCAAATTTCTATAATGTGTCATGTTCGACCATGTTGCCATTAATCCAAGCTAATTTTAAACTTGCATATTTCTAAGAGTAGACTGTACTTTTATTAAAATGCTTGTTTAATTCGCAAATTAATGCCGCTTTAATGATAAGGTTTAACCCAAATCATCTTAGCTTATATGGTAACACGTCTACCAATCTTGTTAGAACATAGTGTTACATTAAAAAGAGTCAACTTAATTTCATCCCGAAGGAACAATTAAGTTTGAGTCTTATCATAATGTAATTTTAAACTATGTTTCTCGAAGTATTTTAATAAATGATCGCTTAGCCAAACTTTCCGTTTAAGGCTTATAGTGGGAGAGTCATTTTACTGACTGCTTCCTTTCGTTTGTTAACTCATCCAGAGACTTATCCACCTCATGGGCTATGCATTTAAGCTATCGCTTTAATGCCATAGTTGACGTCCTACTAGGTTGTTAGTAGCGTATTAACCATACTTTTAACCACAGTAGCCATCAATGAGTTATTTCCATAGGATTACAAACGAAAATTCAGCATTCATTTATTAAAACACTTCATTATTAAATTTGTACTTACAGAACGATGTGTTCTGTCTTTCGACTTACACGCGCGTACGACGCATAAAATCAGTTTTATCCCGTGGTTTAAATCGCTTTGTTTCCAAATTTAATTTTATCGGTTTTCCATTCACATTATATCGGGACACTTAATCATTTAATGGAGTACTAAAAAATAAGAATTACTAAACCTTTCGATCTAGCTACTCATTCAACCGAGACGTTAAATTGATAAGCAAATTGAGCTTCGAATCGAGCAACAATTACTTTATTCAATAACTCCTAATCTCAAAATAACCAAAATTTTAGAAACGAACAACGAACGATAAATGACAATGGTATAGTTCTTGATCTGAAGTTTGTATAGTTGATCCATGATTCTGGCACATATAGTCAAGAACTTTGAGTCATGTTGAACATCTCGTTTGAGTAAATTCACGAGTGAATCACTTCAAATGATCTGTTTCCGTATAAAACATTTTACAGTTTCATACACATGACCTACGAGGCGTATTTAAGACGCACTTTATCAACGGGGTTTAACCCACCAGATTATTGTATAGGACTTATTCGGTCCAGTTCTCTTCTTGCTACGCGGATCATGGTTCACTTATTTCGAACTCATTATTGTGAGCAGATAAGGTTTCCCTTTCACTGTTGTGGTTACTGTATTTGATTAGGCTCAAGGTTATTGATTCCTGTCAATATCAGACAACCATATACATCCTTTTCATATTGACCTTCCATCCTGAAGACCCGATGCGGGTTTTACGCCTACATCCATGAAAAGAGAGAAGACCATCTCATTCAACCGAAAAATTTATAGCATTTGTATCCTTGCTTCCACCGAGGCGGATGCGAAGGAATACTAAGCTATAACATTGTCTAGTTTCATTTGAAGTCTTCTTCAACCCCTTTTGACCAAGGTCGAATGTATCACCATATATGCGTTCAGATCATCAAAGAACCTACTTCAATTCTTGGGGAAACAAATTATCACATTCATTTCTTATTGTCAAAATCATACAAATTACTATATTCATCCGTAGTTGTCCTCTCCACTTTTCGGAATCGTAGTGGAGAGTTTAACACACACTCCAATTTTATTCATCATAATTATTACCATCAAGATTGTGAGTAATATCGAATCGCACTAATTGAGCCAACTTTCACATTGATGATTATGCTAAGTTAGGAAGCCAACAACATTTTGACAGAATTGCAAACATCGGATTATCTATTAAGATGGAATACGACAAATAGTGATTACTCAGTCATCTAGACCAAACCGATCGCCAGTAAACCGAGGGAAGGGGGTCCGTGAAAGAGTTCACACTACCTTCGTGTTCAATCTAATAGATCAGTCTTTTGAAAACGGTTATTATTTCGCAAATTATCGGAACGAGAATTTTCAAATATACCCGATCTTGGCTTTCCCAATGCCCTTTTTATTTTGAAAAACTGTCTGATAATTTACGCATGCATAACACTATATCACGCTATAAACATCGAACAAATAAAACAACATGCTTACGCGTCATGCGTCTAATGTTCCTAGTATACATAATTCTACGTAAAGTAAATTATCACATGCTTTTTTCATGAACATTCTAGCATACGTGTCAAAACATGAAACTTTTGCACACATCATGATTAATTGGCGACTGGAATTTTCAATTTTGAAAAACATTTTGAAAATATTAGGGGCTGATTTGCAATTCATGCTTACAATCTAATCATACGAAATAACTAGACATGGATTCTAGGCACTTTCAATCAGCATAACATGTCTATCCTATTGCGCATACCATATATTTAAATCACAGAGCTCAATGCTCGCAATTATTATACAGCTAGCTTGACTAAGTCAAGACAACAGTTCTAATATATGTTTCAGAAATTAAACAATTGCAATTCAGCCCACTAATCTAATCCAATCCCAAAAACATGCATAATCGAGATCCATCCCCATAATCGTAACTAGGCATTAGGGTTTTAACCGAAAACGTGTATAAAACAAAAACCCTAAGAGCACTGTTTAGGTTAATTTTATAGTTCGAAAACATTTTGGATTTAAAATTCGAAGTCCTATTTTAATTGAACATTTAAAATTTCCGAAAAATTTTAAAATTTGGTTCGGTCCAATTTAAAATCCGGTTCGAGTCGGTTCGAGTTAAAAATCCGGTTTGGTCCGAGACGGTTCAATAAAATAAGATTGTGGTTCGGTTCAACACAAAAAACCGCCATGGTTTGACCCGACCCGAAAAGGTCCACCCGATTAAGAAAACCTGGATTGGTTTTACCCGCTCCAGTTTAGCAATTGGACCGTCCCATAAACCCTTGGGTTTTGGCCGAAATATGTCTTTGTGGGCTAAGTAGAGTTTTAAAGTCCACTAAAAACTTAACTTAGCCAACATGAAATATTAATTAAAATAATTTCCAACATTGCTAATATATATATATATATATATAAATATTGTCAAGATTCTATCTTTAAGATGTAAATCAATCAACAATAGATATATATATATAATATTCGGAACATATATATATTGTCAAGATTCTATCTTTAAATCAACAATAGATATATACATATATATATAATATTCGGAACATATATATAGTAACTAAATCTATATTATTGTTAAATATATCTTTAGGGATTAAAATATGTAGACAATATATTTTCTTAATCTTTTATAGTAACTAAATCTATCAATATATATTATCCATATTTTTATATAATATATATTGATAGTTAATATCTTTTACAATATAATATTATGAACCTATCCTTATTTCCAACTTATAGATATATAGTTACCTATTAATAAAATTTAAAAATGGCAACATATATCTTTTAATATTTGTGCCGAATTTTTCATTACTTGGTGTCCAATAAAATTAATATTTTTACCTAAAATACCCCTAGTAATTTTCGGCACAAACATGTAAGTTTGGAAAAGTTGTCAAATCTTAAGATCAAACACTATTATGATCATGAATCCAAAAAGTGTTCTTGATAAAACTCATCGTGTTCTTGAAGATCATGAACATCAAACTTAAATTTAAACTTAAAAGTTCGGTATGATCCATAAAAACATGTAAATTTCGAAAAAATTTAAGTTTTTAAAGATCAAACACATGAATTTTTTTTTTTAAATTTCGGATTACCCATGGTGTTCATAATTAAAATTTTCGGTTTTTATAAAATTTTCAAGAACATCAGTTTATCGAAATTTTAAGAACTCCTAACCTGACTCTGATACCACTGTTGGATTACGGGGACGTAATACTACGGAAAGCTAAACGTGTACATGCAAGTAATCTAACTACGCAGCGGAATAGTGTACACATACTTTTTAAATTTTCCTGCCCAAGAACGTCGTGGAGGGAGTTCTGATCCTCCGGTCGGAACTACGTACAAGTTCTTCGTGAGAAGAAGTCCTACGTGGTGTAAGCTCCACAACAAAGCCTCAGATCGATTCTTCAACGGGGACAAAACCTCGAACTAAGATGTGCCGAAAATCTCAACTAAGGGGGTGAGAGAGTTTCTCTCAAGTTTCTCAATGGAGGTACTTCTTATTATGAATGATGTATAAACCCCTTAGGTGAGTCCCCTATATATAGGATTGGTGGAGTGGACAAAAGTCCACTCCAACCAATGTGGGACTAGTTTCGGCCGAACCTATGCTATTAAGGGGGAGGCCTAATTTTGGGCCTCCCATGTCAATTAGAGATTGGGTTTGGCCCAATTAACCTAATGTGACAATTACCTAATTAAATTAGGTAATTCCTTAACATTAACGGGCTACCTATTACGGCGCCACGTCACCATATGCTAACATATAAAACATATATATATTTATTGCTAAGATTCTATCTCTAAGATTAAATCAATCAATAATATATATATATATATATATGTAAAATCGGCATAATATATATTATATAAATTTTATTTATTGTCAATATCTTTAATAGGGAAACAAATAACTGACAATATATTTTATCAATCTTTTAGGTAACTAAATCTATCAATAATATCTCTAACCCTATTTAAATATTTACATATATTGATAGTTATATATTTCTATATATTTTAATGTGGATCTATCATAATGTTCCCAATTATAGATATATTGTTACCTTAATTAAAAAATAAAATATGGTAAACAATACAATTTTAAACAATTTTTACATGTTTGGCCGAAATTTCTTTGTTTAGTGACCAAGAAATTAAAAAAATTTACCTTGAAAAAATAATTAAAATTTTTGGCACAAACACTAATTGGGAACAAGTGGTCATATTTTAAGATCAAATTTTAATAAGATCTACAATCCAATGTTTGATTTTGATAAATATTACACTTTTCTTGAAGATCATGAACATCAATTTAACCAAGAACATCATGAAAATTTCGGACCACCCTTTTACTTAAAAATTCGAAACCTTTAAATTTTACACTTTAAAATTTCGGTCCAAAATTTAGATTTTCAAGATCACCAATTTATCAAAATCATTAACTCCTAACACAGGCTCTGATGCCACTGTTAGATTACAGGGAGTAATCACTACGGAAACACAAAACATGGTACGTGAATGTAATCGAAATTACGCAGCAGAAGAGTTACACATACCTCAACAGTTACCGTAGTCCAAGATCCTTTGTACAAGGGAGTTCTCGATCCACCGGACGGAACCTGTAGAGGTTCTTTTGAAAGAAGGCCTACGTGATGTTAGCTCCACAGCAAAGTCTCAGATCAATTCTTGGCACGGGGACAGATCTTCGGAGAGTTGCTCGAAAGCAATTTGGCACACCCTTGGTGAAAGTATGGTTCGGCCGAAACTTGCTTGTGTGGGAGGAGGGTTTTCTCTCTAAAACACTCTTGTGAGGGAATTATGATTAACCCTAAATATTCCTTAACACCTCTTATTTATAGGAGGATTAAAGTGGACAAAAGTCCACTCTACCCCCTCACTAATGTTTCGGTCGGCCTATGTATTGGGGAGGAGCAATTTTGGGTCTCCCATGTCAATTGGGATTTGGGTCTAGCCCAATTACCCTAATGTGACATTTACCCAAGTTCATTAGGTAAACTATACATATTATGGGCTACCAATTACGGCGTCCATCACCATATGCTTACAGAACATTCACATTTAGCACAAAAAAAAAAGTACAAATTTCCAAAATTTTGCAAGTTTCAGTTTTGATTAACCAATAATCAACCAAAATGAAGGTCTAACAAAAACCTAAGCACATTTCAACTGGAAAGCATGCAAAATCAGCCAAAATTTGACAAAAACACTAAAATTGTTCAAGTTTCAGTTTTTAAGCATTTAAAACACCCACAAACAACCAAAATCAACTTCTAACAAGAACCTAACCACGTTTCAACTGGAAAGCATGCACAATCAGCCAAAAACCCCAAAATTGCTCAAGTTTTAGTTTTTAAGGATTTAAAACACCAACAATCAACCGAAATCAACATCTAACAACAACATAAGAAAATTTCAACTGAAAAGAATGCAAAACATCAACCTAAGCAACAAGGTTAGCCATTTCCACATATTTAGCAAACCCACTCTAGAATCGACCTTAATTATCCCAAGTGCGGTGTTATACCTTCGTAACCAAGCCAATAAGCGTCAGACTATCAATTTAGGCCTCCAGGTGAAGATTTCAGTGCATCACCTTACCGGAATAGTAATAGGAGATGGCCCAGATTTTCTCCCGCCGTGAACCACCGGAAATGCGCAACAGTGGTGGCCGGAATGCGCTTCTGCACCACCTGGATGATGGAACCCTTCTTTTTCCCTTCTCGGTTGGCCGAAATTTGAAACAAAGTGTGGCAGAAAGAGTGGGTTGGTGAAGAGGAATTGACATAATAGGGGAGAAGGAAGAAGAAGGTGGACATGCGATGACAGATTTCAGCCTTAGGGGCATTTTTGCCATTTCATATTGTCGAGCAAGCTATTTTGGGTATTTTTTATTTAACAGGAGCACGTGTTTTAATTCAGTCATGTTTAATGTCAAAATTTGACGGAGACACCAAATGGCAACCTAGTTGAATCCTGAGACACCAAATATTAACAATTTTTTTTTAGACACCAAACTGACACATGGGGTAAACCTGAGACACTAAATAGGTTTTTTCCCCTTATATTTATGAATGGAGAGATGTGAGGATGTGACTGTATAATCAAGTGGATGCATCGTGTTAAAACGTCAATGCTTTAAGTCATAAACCTCATAGTCTTAAATCATTTTTGATGAATTTAACTTATAGCTAAATGTACAATTTAATATAAGTTGCCAATGTATAAAATAAATAAAAATTAGATCTTAGGATTCAAAATTACAAGGTTTTTTTACAAAAAAAATAAAATAAAATAAAAATATAAAAAAAGATTGATTGTGTATTTTTTTTTTTTTTTTTTGTATAAAGGAAATAAACAAGAAAAAATAGGCGGTATGTTCGAGAACGACTACTAAGAGTTCAAACTAAATAGACTCCTAATTAGAAGGGGTTCACAGAACCCAAACATATCTTTACGCATACAAGACCCAAACTCTCTTTAGGAGGAACACAATTTATAACAATATTGATAATGTTATGAATATATTAAGTGGATGTTCAATATTATGTGTATATATCATCTTCCTTATTTAGACCTTCCATATATTGATTTTACTTCCTCTCCAAGTCTATGTAATCCCCTATATAAGGGCCCCCTATGTGTGATAATAAGATCATCCTTAAGTTCCTTATTCTATTACCTCTCTACTTTCGTAACACGTTATCAGCACGATACTGCTAGTTTATTTTAATAAATATTTCTTCACCTGATTCCGATCAAACAGAAGCGCAATCAAGCCAAGTTCTAGAAGGATAAATAATCTTCCAAGTCGTACAAGAATCACTCATGGTAGTCAAACAAAGGGAGAATTTCTTTACTACTACTATTATTGTATGGCATGTATTATTAAGGTCTTATTGATTATTTCTTGTTCTAATTAATATTTTTGTTATGTTTAAATAGTATATTATATTTTTCATACTCAATTTTGGAGTATGTAACGTCACAAATTGGATTTTGCGGTCGTCGAGTCCGATTTTGACTGCTTCAATTGGCTCGTTGGTCTAAAAGGGAATATTATCATTTTTACACTAGTTTCAATTTATTAGGTTTTTATTGATATTCAATATTCTAATCAATATAATTTTATATGTCAGCGCTATATGTGGGAGTTATGTTTGATTCAACTCAATTATACAAAACGAGACACGCAATATGTCAGATCTTGTCAGATTCAATTATATGATATCACTCATGATAAAAGATCGATTTTTACGGAATTTACATATTAAATATACATATACATGAAATGTTATTTCATATTAAAGTTATATGCTCCACTCCAATATGCTCCACTCCCTGAAGTGAGTGTGTAGCACATGCACAAAGAAAAATAGTGTGGCCTAGCGGATGCTCGATACTAAAATACATCCAGATCAAATTGTGAACAAAAATTATATGCATCGTCACTAGATGCTTCACTCCATGAAATGATTTTTGCAATTTATGGTTTGCTCCCTGAAGTGAGTGTAACAATTTATGATTATAATGAGAATATACTCCACTTTCTAAAGTGAGTGTTGTAGTCTGTGATTATTTTTATGATATCATCTCTACTCCCTAAAATGAGTGCTGCTATTTATGGTTATAACGACTTTGAATAAATACGAGTTTGCTATAATTATCATGGTCATATACAAACTTAATTTTGATTTTGAAAGATATGAAATTGTTAGATTACGAGGAGTAATCACTACAGAAATACTAAAATATGGTACGTGCATGTAATCGAAATTACGCAGCGGAAGAGTTACACATACCTCAACAGTTTACCGTAGTCCTAGATCCTTTGCACGAAGGGAGTTCTCGATCCACCAGACGGAACCCGTAGAGGTTCTTGTGAAAGAGGCCCTACGTGGTGTTAGCTCCACAGCAAAGCCTCAAATCAATTCTTGGCACGGGGACGGATCTTCGGAGAGTTGCTCGAAAGCAATTTGGCACACCCTTGGTGTAAAGCTTGGTGCGGCCGAAACTGTGATGTGGGATGAGGGTTTTCTCTCTAAAACAATCTTGTGAGGGAATTATGATTAACACTAAATATTCCCTAACACATCTTATTTATAGGAGGAGTAAAGTGGACAAAAGTCCACTTTACCCCACTATAATATTTCGGCCGGCCTATGTAGTTGGGGAGGCCCAATTTTAGGCCTCCCATGTCAATTGGGATTTGGGTCTAGCCCAATTACCCTAATGTGACATTTACCCAAGTTCAATAGGTAAACTATAGATATTATGGGCTACCAATTACGGCACCCATCACCATATGCTTACAGCTCCCACTCGCCGAAATGGGAGGGTGCCTGTTAATGTATTGTTGTCCAAATCCGCATCAAAATTTCTCCCTTTTGATCTGCTCCGTGCTTCCGAATAGTTCATACGAGGTTTGCCGTGCAACCGGCGGATACGACGGGCATCGTGCTACTCATCTGTTAGGAGTGTTGTAGCGCTCGCGGAACGTTGATTCCCTTTTCTCCAATCAACCTGTTATAAACAACATTTATACATATTGTACCGCGATGTATCCTAGGTCAACTGATAATTCTCCATTTGCCTAGTTTCCACATAGGAACACTTCTCCAAGGCATCCGTACAAGTATTCACAACCTTCAACTAATATCCGGCTGGTGGCCACCTAGTAAATAAAAGAATCGGTGAATTACAGGTGAACTTGACCATCCCCATCGCTCATACCATTAGTCAAACCCAACCGGTTTCCAAAGACGTGGTCACTGGGCCTTTTTGTTCAACACTACGCTCGTACGCCGAGAAGCGAGCATTGAGCCTGACCTTAGGTACGAATTCTGAGTCCATGAGGATACTTAGGGTGCCTCTTCATAAGGCTCCCGGGATCAATCACACGCTCGAGGTGAAGAAGTTTGCGCCCGCCAGAATCACGAGGATTCTTTTCCTAGCACAACCGAGCTGTGACCCCGTGGTCGTACATGGCACGCGTAGTATGAAGCACGTGTTGATAGCATACCTGAACCTTTTAGGTCAACGGGAATGAGATATGTCAATCATGCTATCACATATTTTCATCTGGCCCAGAATGTGGATTTATGACGAATGAAGTTCATCACGGCGATCTGCAGGATGAAGATCATGTCGAGTTACTTCGACAATAGATAATCGTTCTGCGTAATCAGGTTTATCCCCCTGATTCTTAGCCAGCCTTGCATAGTAGAGGCCTCCATCCACCGTAAGACGACCGTACCTGCGTGACTAGGTAAGGCCCACATTCGACATAGTTTTGACAGAGGATTGCGTCCTCCTACGACTCAGTTTATAGACCGTAAATTTGATGTAATCAAAACATTATGACGTCGATTGATCATAAACTCAGTTGTAATTATTTCTCTTACAAAATGTAACTTTCTAATATCAAAATGTTATCACAGATACATGTCATCTCTAAAACCCTACGCAATCCAAGCAGTTTTACATGCTTTTCGAATATATCCCTGCGCAATGTTTTAGCTAATGGGTTCGCGATTATATTATCATTGGACAAGTATTCCATAGTGAGTATATTGTCTTCTACCATCGATTTAGCATAGAAATGTTTCACATCAATGTGTTTGGTCCTACTATGGTACTTCGGATTCTTAACTGCCGCAATTGCTGCCCGATTATTGGAGAACACCTTCACAGGTTTACTCGCGACGTCACAATTTAGCAGTGCAGTAAGAAGCCTTTTCAGCCAGACTGCTTCCTGTTCATTCTTAGAGAGAGCTATGAATTCTGATTTCATTGTTGACAGCGCGACACAAGTTTGCTTCTTGCTCGTCCATGAATTAGCGGCATTAGCAAGGAGAAATACTCCTCTTGTGGTGGACTTACGATCATCTGGATCGCCACCATGGTCGGCGTCATTGTAACCGGTCAATTCTAACTTCCCGCCCTCATAGCACAGAGCATAGTCGGCAGTACCTTTCGGATAACGAATTAGGTATAACTAATAATTCGTTTTATAGTCTTTTAAATGTTGATAGCTAGGATCTGATTGGAAACGTGCTACTAGGCCCACTGCGTGACAGATATTCGGATGGGTGTATTGCACGGTGTATATCGAAGTACCAACCATGCTTGAAATCTCTGCATGCTTCATCTGTTCACGCTCTGCCGGGTTCTTGGGGCTGTCACGATCAGTGCGCACCCAAATACCACCGGCGCATCCATGGGTTTGGCATTCTGTAATCTGAACCAACTTTCAACTGCTCGTTGATATAGGCTTCTTGAGATAGACATAAATCCCGGGTAGCCCGATCTCTAGAAATTTTAATGCCTAAGATGTATGTGGCCTCTACCATGTCTTTCGTCACAAATACAAATGCCAACCAGGACTTTAACTTATTCATGAAACTCATGTCGTTTGCGGCAATGAGAATGTCGTCCACGTACTAGGTTAAGATCACATACTTAGACTCGGAGTTCTTATAATACATGCATGGATTCTTGTGAAAACTCACTAATCCGTTTCCGACGATTTCCTCGTGGAATCTGCGGTATCATTGTCGTGACGACTGTATAAGACCGTAGAAGGACCTTTTGGAGTTTACAAACTTTACGTTCGGTACCAGGATTAATTAAACCCTACAGTTGCTTCATTTAGATCACTTCCTCCAGGTTTCCGTGGAGGAATACGGTATTAACCTTCCTTCGGTACAGCTCGTGATCGAGACTTGCGACTAGGACCATGAATGGCCCTAACCGTGGTTTTACGCACAGTCATTGAGTTTCTCTTATCAAAGTCCTCTTCGTGAAGCATAGGGTAATACCTTTCGCAATGAGTCGGGTTCTCCGACTTGTTCTATCAGTGGTGAGCCTTCTTTCATGGCTCACCTTATCCTTATGCCCCTGTGGTTAACAGGTAAATCAACTATAGACTATAATGGCTTTCATTTAGGCGATCTATCTCATTTATTATTTCTTTCCATTTCTCCACTTGAGGTCTTTCCAGTGCTTGCCAACAGTTTGAGCGTGGTTTTCACCTTGCTCAATGAGATACTTTCCTTTGACTCTAGTTTAGGCATTATGAGTCCCAATAATTAGTCGGATCTTTTCTCCCATTCGGAATAACGCTTCTTATCGTAACATCATTTCTATTGGGAATAATCCTCCCACTCGGAACAATGCTTCTTATCGGAGCATCGTCTCTGTTGGGAACAACAATAGTGCTAGAACCTTGACCTATGACTTTCCTATTACAACATCTTGGTCTCGGGGTTTTACTTCCGAGATGCATTCCATGATCACTAGGATCTGGAACCAAGTATGGTTGGATCACTCCCACTGGGAACAATGGGTAATATAGGTAGTTGTGTCATTCCTGGTTCAACAATGTTGACCATCAAGTTCGACTTGATTCGTCCCAACAACAACAGTGATTACTTGTGGTAGGGTTTATTCCTCCCACTGGATTTACTATGAAAATGTCCCCATTCTCATTTACCATGTCATTCACTTGAGTTGCTGGTTGAAATCTCTCCCGCTCGAATTAAGTGGGACCTGATTGTCATCGTTATTCTGCTATGTTTTGATCATGACTATGTTGATTGAAACTGTTAATGCATTTGGAAAATTCGCCCTCTTAGTGATGCAACGTGTCATGTTCGACCACGGTACCATTTAATCCAAGTTGTAAACAGGTATTTTCTAGGAGTAACTTGAATACCCTTGTCCTAAATACGTGTTTATTGCGGAAATTAATGTCGCATGGTGATATGATTTAACTCATTGTCACCCTTCAGCTATGATAGTTACCTACCTCACCGATCTTAATATAACACAATTTTACATTTATGTGAATCATCTGTCATCATCCCATAGGGAATGTCAGATAGAACGACTCCAACATTATGTATATATATATATAAACTGTGCTTCTTGAAGTGTTTTATTTAACTTGAATGCCTAGCCTGACTTATCGGTCAAGGCGTTTGGAAGAAAAGTCGTTTAACTGACTTCATCCTTCTTTGTTTGTCGACTTATCTCAGAGATTTTATCTCATCTCCGAACTAAGCATTTTAGGTTTTCACCTTATGCGTCAGTTGATACCTTTTACAGGGTCTTAGTAGCTTTCGAAGCCTACTTCTTACCGATGTAAATGTTATCAATAAGTTGTTTCCATAATGCAAATGAAAATTCAGCACAACCATTATTCAAACACTTCAATATTAAACTCTTACTTTGAAATGATGTGTTCCGTCTTTCGAGGTCCACTTTCGTTTTGCGCAATCTACTATGGGGTTATACCCTTGGTTAAATCGTTTCATTTCTGAATTTAATTCAATTTAATCGGTTTTAACTCTTTCAAACATGATTATCATTACAGTTTATTCCATTCAATGGAGTGATAATAAATAAAGAAAGAGTTATTTCATTTGATTTAGCTACGCAATCGATGGGTTTATTCAGTTCAGTTATCCTGACTGAGATGACGGAGCATGTATTTCATTTCGTTTCATTTAGCCTCTTTTACCTGGCCAAAAATTTGGTTCCAAACCTGTGGGTTTATATTTTCGTTTCGGATCGTTCCCTTTTTATCGGGCCGTTAAATTGATAAGAAAATTGTGCTTAGAACCTAGCAACAATTACTTTATTCAATAACTCAGAATCTCGAAATAACCAAAATTTAGTAATTGAAACGAACAATGATTATATATATGAAAATGGTATAGTTCTTGATCTGAAAGCCGCATATTTAATCCATGGTCGTCGTGCATAGTCGAGAACTTTGAGTTGGACACTACATCTGAGTAGATTCACAAGTGAATCACGTCAAATGATTTGCGTTCTTATAAAACATTTCCCAGCTTAATACTCATGATAGACGAGGCGTACTAGGGACGAAATTTATCAACGAGGTTTAACCCTCCGTATTATCGTATAGGACCTACTCGGTCATGTTCTCTTCATGCTATGCCGATCATGGTTGACATCTTTCGAGTTTAGTATGGTGAGCAGATAAGGTTTCCCTTTCACTGCTGGTCACTGTACTTGATTAGGCTCAAGGTTAATGAGCCCCGTCAACATCAGATAACCATATACATCCATTTCATGTTGACCTTTCATCCTGAAGATCCGATGTGGGTTTACACCAACATCCATGAAAAGAGAGAAGACCATCACATTCAACTGAAACATTTCTTGCTTTTATATCCTTGCTTCCACCGTAGCGGATGCAAATGAATATCAAGCTGTAACATTGTCTGGTTGCTATTGAAGTATTCTTTAACCCCATTTTACCAAGGTTGAATGTATCACCACTTACATGTTCAGATCATCAAAGAACCTACTCCCATGCTTGGTGAAACAAATTATTACATTCGTCTCTCATTGTCAAAATCATACAGACTACGATATTTACCCGTAGTTGTCCTCTCTACTTTTCGGAATCGTAGTAGAGAGTTCAACACGTACTCCTTTAATTCATCATGATTCACACCATCAAGATTGCGAAGAAAATCGAATCGCACTAATTCAACCATATCATATTAACACATCGATGATTATGAAAAAAATCAGGGGGACAATAACATTTTGAGAAAGAATTGCATACATCAAATATCTATTAAGATAGAGTCCGATAGATAGTGATTCCTCAGTCATCTAAACCAACCGACCACCAGTAAACCAATTGAAGATGGTTGTGAAAGAGTTCACACTATTATCGTCTACTATCCAATAGATCAGTCTGTTAAAAACGGTTTAAATCGCAAATTACCGGAACGAGAATTTTAAAATAAGCATACCCAATCTTGGCTTTCCCAAGGCCTTTTTTTTGTGGAAAAAATCATTCCGATGAATTCACTCATGCATACACAATTCTACAATCCATGCAAATTATCATATGCTAGTAACATTCATCATACATACCACATACATGCTTACGCGTCATGCGTCCAATGTTCCGAGGAACTCATGCTTGCATTTATAATTCTAATTCTAAGTAAATTATCAAACGCAACTACATCCTTAACATTCTAGCATACCTGTCAAACATGTAACATCCACATCAATCATACATATTTGGTGACTGGTTTTCGATTTTAAAACAATTTTAAACATTAGGGCTGATTTGCAATTCATGCTTATATTCAATCATGCAAGCTTCTAGACATGAATCCTAGGCATTTTCAACCATCACAGCATGTCTATTCTAGTGTGCAAACCATATGTTTAACCAGGGCTCCGCCCACAACATGTAATATCCAGCTAGCTTGATTCAGTCAAGACAACAGTGCTAATCATGCATAAATATATATTGAATAATAAACAATTGCAATTCAGCCCGCTAATTTAACCAGTCCCAAAAACATGTATCTACGAGATACATCCCCATAATCGAAATAAGGCATAAAGGTTAGCAACCCTATGAGCACTATGTAGTCCATTTCGAGGTTAAAAAACATTTGGATTTTAAAACTTGACCTCCCTATTTTAATTTAATTGAATTCGGTTTAGAAAACATTGTTCGGTTCAGTCAAATTCAGTCTGTTTTGGTCCGGTTCAGAAAATTCGGTTCAGTCCCGTCCGAAAATCCAATTCGGTCCGGATCGGAAAAAATCCGGTTTGGTCCGGTTTTAAATTTAAAATCTGGTTCGGTCCGAACCGGTCCAAGAAAATAGGGTTCGGTTCAACACTCAAAACCGGTTCGGTTAGAACTACTTAATTATCCCGGTCCGACCCGACCCGAATAGGTCGAACCAATTGAGAAAATCCGGTTCGGTTTTGTTTCATCCCGGTTTAACATATTGGACCGGCCCAATAATTAAAATTTTAAAGGTTGGGCCGAAATGTTTACCTGTGGCCCAAGTATGGTTTTAAATCCATTAAAAATATTAAAGTTAGCCACCAAGTAACATTAATTATAAAAATAATTTCCAATATTAAAATATATATATATATATATATATATATATATATATATATATATATATATATATATATATATATATCGGCCATTATATAAAACATATATATATATATTTATTGCTAAGATTCTATCTTTAAGATTAAATCAATCAACAATATATATATATAAAATCGGCACAATCTATTATATATATTTTTTTATTTATTGTCAATATCTTTAATAGGGAAACAAATAACTGACAATGTATTTTCTCAATCTTTTAGGTAACTAAATCTATCAATAATATCTTTAACTCTATTTAAATATTTAGATATATTGATAGTTATATATTCCTATATATTTAATGTGAATCTATCCTTATGTTCCTAATTATAAATATATTGTTACCTTAATTAAAAATTAAAATATGGTAAACAATATAATTTTATATGGTGGCCGAAAATTTATCTCTTTGGTGTCTAAAAAAATTAAAAATTTTACCTTGTAAATTCATTAGGGTTTCGACCAAACACAAAAATTAGGAACACGTAGTCAAATTTTAAGATCAAATTTTAATAAGATCTACAATCCAATGTTTGATTTTGATAAATATCACATTTTTCTTGAAGATCATGAACATCAATTTAACCAAGAACATCATGAAAATTTCGGACCACCCTTATACTTAAAAAATTGAAATTTTTAAATTTTACACTTTAAAATTTCGATCCAAATTTTAAATTTTCAAGAACACCAATTTATCAAAATCATGAACTCCTAACACAGGCTCTGATACCACTGTTAGATTACGGGGAGTAATCACTACGGAAACACTAAAACATGGTACGTGCATGTAATCGAAATTACGCATCGGAAGAGTTACACATACCTCAACAGTTTACCGTAGTCCTAGATCCTTTGCACGAAGGGAGTTCTCGATCCACCAGACGGAACCCGTAGAGGTTCTTGTGAAAGAAGCCCTACGTGGTGTTAGCTCCACAGCAAAGCCTCAGATCAATTCTTGGCACGGGGACGGATCTTCGGAAAGTTGCTCGAAAGCAATTTGTCACACCCTTGGTGTAAAGCTTGGTGCGGCCGAAACTGTGATGTGGGAGGAGGTTTTACTCTCTAAAACACTCTTGTAATGGAATTATGATTAACCCTAAATATTCCCTAACACCTCTTATTTATAGGAGGAGTAAAGTGGACAAAAGTCCACTTTACCCCACTATAATATTTCGGCCGACCTATGTAGTTGGGGAGGCCCAATTTTGGGTCTCCCATGTCAATTGGGATTTGGGTCTGACCCTATTACCCTAATGTGATATTTACCCAAGTTCATTAGGTAAACTATACATATTATGGGATACCAATTACGGCGCTCATCACCATATGCTTACAGA
The DNA here is from genome assembly GCA_036873135.1 of Clarkia xantiana subsp. parviflora. NCBI lineage: Eukaryota > Viridiplantae > Streptophyta > Magnoliopsida > Myrtales > Onagraceae > Clarkia > Clarkia xantiana. Next base: position 19,044,383 of record JAPTYO010000012.1, read on the forward strand.
AATATGTAGCATCATCAAGATATCGATAAAGAATGGTGATGCCTATACAAATAAAGAATGCATGAAAATAATGCAAATTCCAATTGTTTTGAAAGAATAATAATTTTGAGATGTGCGGTAGCGCTAGCAGAAAAGTAATGATATTATGCAGCGCGAAATTTGATCATATGAAGCGCGATGACAATAGGCAAAGTGTCCTATGTGAAAAGCAAAAATCCTTGCATATATTATGATTAATTATGAGATATTGTGATTAAGAAAAATGCATTCTTTATGAATATCGGATTTGAAAATCCAATATTACGATCTTGAAGATCAAGAATTATGAATTATATTTCTCTTCTTTATATATATATATATATATATATATATATATATATATATATATATATATATATATATATATATATATACTTTTCTTACACTATATTTAAATATACAGTTATATTTATATTTCTTGCACTGCATGTCAATTACATTTTTATTTCTTGCACTGCATTATATTTATTATATACATATATCCTTATGCTTGTCGCATTTATTATAAAATGACCCAAATAATCAAGAGTTATTCAAAAGCTCAAGAATTACTACATTTAGGATCTAAAAGACCCTATAATGTATGAAAAATGATTAAATGAAGTAAAGATCTTCAAGTATGAAAAGTGAATCATGTAAAACATGAGTTATACATAAAGAATCCCGAAGATTCTAAGAGATCATGAGTTATGAATAAAAGATCATGAAAATCCTATAAGATTTGGAAATGAATAAAGGATCCTGAAAATCCTAAATATATGAGACTATGAATTAACAAGATTGAAGATCCCTAAAGATTTTAAATTATGAACAAAGATCTTAAAGATCCTAAATTATTTCGAATAAATGATCTTGATGAAAATGGATCTAAATATCCTAAGAGATTTTGAGATATGAAAAAAAAAATCATTAAATATATTAAGCTACAAATAAGGAATAAAGATTAAAAAAAATGAGTTATAAATGCTTCTGAAGATCATGAAATCAAGCATTTGTACGAAGTTATTTATTTACACTTTATACATTTTTTATTAATGTTATTTATATGCTTTCATATACTTCATATTTATTTATTTTTATTATAGAGAATGTGAATACTCCGTAATCATTATTGAGATGAAGATGATATATACACATAATATTAAACATCCACATTATATTAATAACACTCCCCATTGGATGTTCATAAGGGAATTGTGCCTCGTTAAAACCTTACTAGAAAAAAACCACTAGTATAAAAATCTAGTGAATGAAAAAGAGTACACAATTATGGATCCCTTTAGTAAGCTGCCTCGTTAAAAACCTTACCAGGAAAACCCAATTGGATAAAACCTTGGTTAAGGGAAAAAGAGTGCAGTGGTGTATATTCTCCCCCTGATGTTGACATAACGTAATTTTATTAAGTCGACGCAATTCAGTATTGTTCACCAATCTTCAAATTTCGCAGTCGGTAAACCTCCGAGAATAAATACACACAAACTTGTTGGATTTTATGTTGCCTTCTTCTTAACATCGTGGTTGAAAAATAACTTGAGGTGGATGTGTTTTGTATGTCTCCCTTGATATAACATTCTTCAACTCGATCTATATAAGAATTATCCTCATATATACAATATAATGGTATATTTCATGATATAACTTACATTTTGCATAGCCAACTGATTTAGAACTTTTTTTCATTTCGATAATGAACTCATGTTATTCGTCCCTCGAAGATACATAAATATTTTAATAATTTCATTCCAATTTTCCTGTGTTTGGGAAGAACTAAATCTTGTTTAAAACATATCATGTCCAATGTAATTTGCAAGATATAATAGAGTTCATGTAGCATTATATAAGGTTCTTCTGGACCATTTTATTTTTCATAAATCTCACGAGGACGAAAACTATATTTATCCACATCTAGCAATCTTATAACCATATTATACTCAATAGATGTGCTTTATTTATGTAAAATAGCTTCAAGACATGTTTTATAGGACACAAATATTTTCAATCTCTTAAGTACTCGATCTTCAGGCCGAGCCAAACCTTTGTCTTTTCAATATATTTTGTATGAACCTTAACATCATCAATAAATTGATTATATTTAAACACTCTTCAGGAGTTTCAATATCTTCAAATTCTCCACCTCACACAATGCCCCTTTCGGTTATAGCGTGATCAATTCATCTTATTAAATATCAAGAGCTTTATTCATATACTTACATTAGTCTTCGCTACAACTTAGCTCAATTGTGTTATATAGTGGGGATAATATACCATATGCAACCCATAAAAGGTACAATATTTTTATCATCCAACTTTCTTGAAAATATATTTGTTAGCATTTTAAATTTTTCTGAGATTTTTACATGGATTTCACTATCAAATTAGCCACCCATTAGCTATAAATAATTCATTTCATTGGACGCATATAAAAACCTTTTATGTACTGCCAACATAATAATGTACTTGAAGGTTATTGCTCCACCAAATGATTTGTATAATAATTTGTCATGTTTCTGCGTAAAATTCTTTGTACCACAGGTTGTACCTGATGGATATATGTCCAATTCGGGTTCGTATTTACACTCCGAGCCTCGTAAATACGTCAACATTACATCTCGGTTTGAAAACGTCTCCCAAAGGGTCAAAACGGTCCGGAAACGCATTTACGCGCGTCCGGACCGGACCTCCGTAGGGCTGGCGATGGTGAGGGTATGGTGCGAATAGCACTAATACCATAACCATACCATATTTTTTTCACTCATACCATAACCATAACCATAACCATTGCGGTTATGATTCTTCATACCATAACCATAACCATAACCATGGTTTTTCACCACGGTTAAACCATTTAACCACAATCATTCAAACTAATACAACATCATTGTTTCATAAAATAAAAGTAAACATACATTCAATTTCATACACGAAATCCAAATTAAACATAACTTCATTGTTACACTAAATTAAAAAAAAACACACACACACATCTTCAATCGCATATCATTGCGATCATCGATCCTCATTCGCCATCACTTCCAATCGTGGTTACCTAATAATAAGAAATATATACATAAATTAGGCATATTTATGTAATTGCTGAATTACTCCCACTTGTCAGTTGACTTAGGCAAATGAAGAAGTGAACGAGAGTTTGAGTATCTGAGAGTGAGAGTGAGACTGGGTTTAACAAATTAAGTTAGATTGAAATTGAATGGTGGGAATTGTTTGGCAAAAAAAATAAAGGATCAAGATTGAATGTTAGGAATTGCTTGGCAAAAAAATAGTGGTTGGGAAAGGGAACAAAATAAGAATTATAATATTCGACTAATAATGTATTTATATATATATAAGTATTAGTAATATATTTATATATATAATATATTAATATATATATATATAGAGGTGATGGTTATAACCGCGGTTATAGACTGAATACCATCACCACAACCATAACCATTGCGGTTACAAGATTCATCACCATAACCGCCCCTCACCATAATGGTGCGGTTAACCATTGCGGTAAATGGTGCGAATAACCATGGTTATTTGATTTTCACCGCACCATTGCCGGCCCTAGACCTCCGGGTTGCGCGGCAATCCGGACCTCGCCGAATTGCCCAAATTCGACGAGGTCCGGATTGCATTGCGGATATCGTGCGATTCCCGTTCCCGCGATTACCGTTACGTGTAGAGAAGTCAAGTTCGCGCAATACCAATGTGGATGACGGTTACCGCTTGCTTTTGAACTGTCAGTAAACCGCTTTAAAACCGGGTCCGGTCCTAAGGAAGCCTATAAATAGGAGGCCTTGGCCACCCATTTTCACACATCCTCTCATTTGCCCAACTTTGGTATTTTGAGCTCTGACTTCTCTCTAGAAATATTCTCTCTATAGAAATTACTCTTTTACCCCTATAATGACTTAAGCTTCGGAGAGGGCTCCGCTAGCACCACCCCCCCCCCCCCCTCTCCGTGCTAGCATTGGTCCTTCGTGCAGGAATCGTCGTCCAGACATCCAGATTTGCGCACAGATCACCGCCTCCTGAGACACAACCGCATTGAGACACATACCTTTACGGGAGTCAACCGAACACTCTCCAGTGGCACAAACCTCTTCCCGACGAAGGGTTACAGCCCAAAATCCCGCACAACCACGCGAACAGACGCGTCCTCACGACTCAGTTCATCCGGGACGCAACATTGGCGTCGTCTACGTGATTCGAACAAAAAGCTACCGTACCGCAAAGTCATGACGAGTGATTACAACGCTCTCACTAAGGCCAATCCGTCCAAAACCAGGAAGCGCTTTAGACGTCTTAAAAGACCCATAACGTCTCCCGTGCCAACAAGCAGTGTGCCATCCGCACAGCACGGCCCAAAATTTCCAGGCATCCACGTGATACATGGAGGCTTTGGAGCAGGTGGAGAAACATCATACGAAAGAGAAATATACGCTTCCCTGATGATCCATGAACCCAGAGGCAGTCAGCAAGGAAACGTTGTCCTAGAAAACGCCATTGGCTTTTCTTCAGAAGACAAGACGCATATAACATTTCCGCATAACGACGCCTTAGTCATAACCATGACAATTGACGGCATGGACATCAAGCGTATCTTGGTTGATGGAGGAAGTTCTCCCAACATCATCACAAAGGATGTCATCCTAGCTCTGGGAAGAAAGAAGGAAGTCAACAGGATGAACTCACCCTTATTGGGATTCATAGAAGATGCAAGTTACCCGTTGGGGTCCATAACATTGCCAGTCATACTGGGAGAAGGCAACTCACGTCTCCAAATCGCAATACCATTTATGGTAGTACAAAAACTTGACGCATACAATGGTATCTTAGGGTACGCAACCATGAATGCATGGGGAATGGTGCCATCCACGGCACACCAGAAGATCAAATTCCCAACTGCAGCCGGAATCGGTGAAGTCAAAGGAGACCAATTGTTATCAAAGGATTGTTACAATGTGGCAATTCAAAATAACATCAAGCCAGACAAGGACGACATGCCCATCATTGATGATGATCCAAGAGAAGGCCGTGCCCGACCAGCCCCAGTAGAAGAGTTAAAACAAATAAAGATTGAAGAGCCAGACAGAATGGTCCAAATTGGAGCATCCTTGTCAGAAGATGAAGTGATAGAAATCACAGCACTCCTCAAAGAGTACAAAGAGCTATTCGCATGGTCACCAAGAGATATGCCCGGAATAAGCGCAGACGTCATCTCCCATAAGCTCAACATCAAGCCAGGAACTCGAGCAATAGCCCAGAAACTTCGACCCCTCGGGGGCAACAAGAAGCTGGCAATCAGAGAAGAGGTGGGAAAGCTGCTTGACGCAGGATTCATCGAAGAATCAAGATACCAAACATGGGTAGCAAACCCGGTGTTGGTTCCTAAATCAAGTGGCAAGTTAAGAATGTGCATCGATTACAGAAATCTCAACAACGCATGCCCAAAGGATTCATATCCTCTCCCAAGAATCGACCAACTAGTCGATGCCACCGCCGGCCACGAATTAATGTCTGTAATGGATGCATACTCAGGATACAACCAGATCCCGATGTTCAAAGATGATGCACCGCATACTGCATTCTATGCAGATAGCGAAATATACAACTACACGGTGATGCCATTCGGCCTAATCAATGCGGGAGCAACATACCAGCGAATGGTCAATACCATCTTTGGCGATCAAATTGGAACCAAAATGGAGGCATATGTGGACGACATGGTCGTGAAGTCAACCAAAAGGCGCAACCATGTCGACGACTTGCGAGCAATCTTCAAAAGAATGCGCGAATATCAAGTCCGCCTAAATCCAACAAAATGCGCTTTCGGCGTACAATCAGGCAAAATCCTAGGATTCATGGTAAGCCGGAGAGGGATAGAGGCCAACCCAGAGAAGGTGAGGGCAATTGAAGAAATGACGTCCCCAAGGAAACACAAGGAAGTCCAACAACTAAATGGCCGCCTAGCAGCCTTAAACAGATTCCTTGCCAGAATAGGCGACAAAGCACTCCCTTTCTTTGAAGTCTTGCGTGCAAACAAGAAGTTTGAATAGACACCAGTGTGCGAAGAAGCCTTTCAGCAATTAAAACAACACTTGCGCACATTGCCGGCATTGGCAAAACCGATACAAGGCGAGCCCCTCTTCCTGTACATATCGGTGAGCAACACGGCAGTCAGCTCAGCCCTTGTCAAACAAAAGGGGACTACCCAACTCCCAGTCTACTACGTAAGCAAGATACTCGCAAAGTACGAGATAAACTACATGCCAATCGAAAAATACATGTACGCACTTATCATAGCAGCAAGGAAATTGAGGTCATACTTCCACACACACGAAGTAACAGTCTTAACAGACCAACCCTTGAAGCACATCCTGTCAAAGCCAAACATGTCAGGAAAGCTAACAAAATGGTCGGTGGAGCTAAGTGAATTCCGCATTCACTTTGCTCCTCGAACAGCAATCAAGGGGCAAGCATTGGCAGACTTCATCGCAGAATTCACTGGGATAACACCTGACACAGGTGTCCAAGTTGGACCTCAACAAATCGAAGATCATACCGAAGTATGGCAAATGTACACCGACGGATCTTCAAACGTAGGGGGATCAGGTGCCGGATTCAACCTAATACCTCCCGATGGATCTAATCCGTTGAAGTATGCTCTAAACTTAACATTTAGAGCAACAAACAACGAGGCAGAGTACGAGGCATTGATAACTGGCTTAAGGATTGCAAAAGGCGTCGGAGTTAAACATCTACAAGTGAAGTGCGATTCACAGTTAGTTGTCAATCAAGTCAAAGGCTAATACGTGGCAAAGTCAGAAAATATGCAAAAGTACTTGGGGCAAGCAAAAGACCTCATCACAAGCTTCGATACCTTCAACATCATCGCGGTGCCTAGAGAAGAAAATCAAGAAGCTGATGCCTTGAGCAAATTCGCACAAGGCAATGAACAAGGCAAAGAAACGCACTTCGTGGAAAACAAAATCTTGTCAGTAATTGACAAATTCGAAGCCTTGTGCATCAATCCAGATCCAGATTGGAGGACACCAATATTGGCATACCTCAAAGACCACAAGCTCCCCGAAGATAAAGTTCAAGCCCAAAAAATCCAGAGACAAGCCGTCAATTACGCGTTGATAGATGACGAGCTTTACAAGAAAGGATTTTCAACCCCTTACCTAAGGTGCATCACCTTTCGGGAAGGCCAGAAAGTGTTAGAAGATTTGCATAAAGGCCAAGCAGCCTGCCATGAAGGTGCAAGATCTCTAATACGCAAGACATTGAGCTTGGGATACTATTGTCCAACCATGAAGAACCAAGCTACGCACTTGGTCACAGAATGCGAATCCTGCCAACTTTATTCAAGAAGTATCACGGCACCAGCCGCCGAGCTAAGCCCAATTGCAAGCTCCTGGCCATTCGCACAATGGGGGATCGATTTGGTGGGTCCACTTCCAAAGTAAAAAGGCCAAACCAAGTACATTGTCGTCGCAATCGATTACTTTTCAAAGTGGATCGAGGCAAAGGCATTGGCACAAACAACCGACGCACAAATAATGGACTTCATCCGAAATCGCATCATCGCACGATATGGAGTTCCGAAGGTCCTAATCAGCGACAACGGACCACAATTCAAGAGCTCAAGGCTTCAAACATTTTGCGAAAGACTCAACATTAACCATCGTTTCGCATCAGTCCGCCATGCTCAAACCAACGGACAAGTCGAAGCCGCCAACAAGACCGTCCTAGACGGTCTCAAAAAAAGAGTGCACGCATTAAAAGCAGGATGGGCAGAAGAGCTTAGCAGTGTTCTGTGGGCACTTCGAACAACTCCAAAGGAGTCAACTGGAGAAACACCATTCAGTCTGGTGTATGGAACGGAAGCAGTTGCTCCCATCGAAATCGCCGTCTCATCCTACCGAACAACCCATTTCAACGCCCAAGCCAACGAAGTAGACATGCGTCTAGACTTAGACTTGGCTGAATAAAAAAGGCGTAACTCCGAACATAATCAGGCACGAATGCGTTTGATAACCGCAAGATATTACAACAGGAAAGTAAAAGAAAGACAATTCCATGTCGGAGAAATGGTGTGGAGAAGGAATGAGTTCTCACATCTCGATCAAATCAACAAGATGTCTCCAAAATGGGAAGGCCCTTACAAGGTCATATCCATTCCATACATCAACGCATACCGCCTTGAAGATGCAAATGGCAATGCCTCTACAAACACGTTCAGTGGAGGACACTTGAAGAAATTCCACGGATGAAAGGATAATCTTCTATCACAAAAGGAGCCGTTGTATCAAGCCCTTTTGTTCTTATCTCCATAACGCATCTACTTGTTGAAAAGTCCACTCTCTTATATAAAGTGGCATCTTTGTAATAATCTCATGAACCTAATGAAGTTATTCTGTCTTCGTAGGAACATCACTACTCTATGTACGTTACTTGGAAGCAAAACAAAGTAACTACAACAACTATTATCTACACCAACAAGGAGTTTACTACTCCACTCATTAATTGGCATCTATCTCAAGAAAGTGCCGACAACACAAAGCCATTGAGCTATGTGCACAATCAACTTATATGCCGCCATAACAACCAGCAGATTATCAATCAAAATGACGATTAGGCTAAAGGCGTCAACTACAAGCAATATCTTGGATTAACACCAAGATCTACTATCAAAAAAAGCATGTTGTGGTATCCTCTTTTTTAAGACAAACCCCATGTTCTCTTCTAGAAAATGACATGCTGCGACATCTCTGGTTAGAGGCAAATCCTCATGTTCATAGCCATTCCCTGGATTCAGAACAGGATGGACAAGTACAATACGGGACTGATCACCCCACAAATGGCGGAAGTTCTCTGGTTAGACAACGACCCCACACTATAACAAAAATGAATTCCTGTTTAGGGTTCACTCTTCATGGCGAACGTCCTCTTGTTAGATGACGATCCCATATTACGAATTCCTGTTTAGGGTTCACTCTTCATGGAGAATGTCCTCTAGTTAGACGACAATTCCATATTACGAATTCCTGGTAAGGGTTCACTCTTCATGGCGAACGTCCTCTTGTTAGATGACGATCCCATATTACGAATTCCTGTTTAGGGTTCACTCTTCATGGCGAATGTCCTCTAGTTAGACGAAAATTCCATATTACGAATTCCTGGTAAGGGTTCACTCTTCATGACGAACGTCCTCTTGTTAGATGACGATCCCATATTACGAATTCCTGATTAGGGTTCACTCTATACGGAAGAAGTCCTCTTGTTAGATGACAATTTCGTACTACAGATTTTCAAAACCGTGTTGCATGATTCCTGGACGCGGAAAACATGCATCACAATTCATATTCTCAAAAAAGTGTTACATGGTCCCTGGACGCAGGAATCATGTATCACAAGTATTTTACGAAATATTTTGCCAAATATTTTATCAAATATTTTATGTATCAAACACTTTTCCAAATTTCTTATCAAACAAACCTTTTAGGGTTCACAAAACGCTCTTTCAAAACCCAAAAATGTTTTTACGTATGCTTCCCCAACGCGGGTTGATACACGCTGGCAGGTGCGCACCCTGTTCAAAACTCATAAAATTTACAAGTCGAGTCTTGTAGAACGTCGCCTTAGAGTGGAACTAAGAGACGGTATAAACTAGTATCTTGCTCAAACCAAGATAACACATTGCAAACATACTACTTGTTAAGTCTTTATACGCGAATCACTTGACAGGTTTCGACAGATATAGCAACAAGCTACGCAGGGAAGACAAGCAACATGCATAACGCATCATGCAAACAATCTTGAATCAAAAAGTGGCTATCGATCACGATTGCGGGGACTACGTTTACATTACTAGTCATCCACGTTCAGTAAACACAGTAAGCGATAACGGTATGAAATATTACTAACAAGTTATCATGCAAACTGCTATGTATAAAACAGGTTCAAACGACGTAGTTCAAAACGAACAAGTCACAAGCAACAATCAAAGAACAACTCCAAAAAGTTCCAAACACAAACATAAGCAAAGTGGAAACGTGCCCAACATGTTCAAAATAAAACGAGCAGTTCAAATAGCGGCACCACCTCCAGAAGGCCCGGGGGCAACCTCCATAAACTCAGGAGACGTGACAATAACGTTTACATCTCCGCTATCATCAACCAGCATCTCGTAATTGGGAAGGCCACACTCCAAAAGGTTCAGCGCCTCAATATGAGAAAGGGCGTAACTCGCATATGGCCCTAACTCGCCAAAAGGGAACCCAGGGTCAAGATCCTTCACGCGGGTGAAGTAATCTTCGGAGCGCTCGCTCATCAAGTGGTTCACTCTCTTCTCAACAGCAGCTTCAAAATCTGAAGTTCCCAAGTACTTGGTGAAACCCACTTGTACGCCCTTTTCCCGGCTCTCCTTACTAAGAGCAGCTAATTCCGCTCCTTGAGAATGAAGATCGTCTGTAACCTTCTTCTCAAGAGCGATCATCTCGGACTCAAGCTTTGACAAGCGAGTATGGCGCGCCTCATAACGGCTCTCAGAAGCAGTAGCTTTCGAACTCAACACGCGAGCCTCTTTCTTGGTTCGTGACAACTCTTGGCGCAAGGCGTCACACTTATCCATAGCTGCCTGCTTCGCGCTCACCAGCTCCATGACGAAAGATGACATGTTTACCATGTCGGCTACAACCTGCATACATCAATGCGATAAGCCAAACATAAATCGCAAAAAATAACAAACTTGGCAAAATAACCAAGTTACTTACAGGAGAAAACCGGGATAAGGCACCCTGTGCATAAGCCTCAGCTTCCTCATCAGTCGATGGGCAAGAATGCCTATCACCCGGTGGAACACATCTACGCAACACGCGAACTCCAACCTCTGGAGTGCGAAGTGACGACTCCTTGGGGAAATAAACTCCACCATTACCAAAAGGTGCCCAAGTGTCCCCGGTAATGTCCAAACCAACGGGGCAGACCAGATGATCACGCCTAAGAGGAGGAACCGCTGCAACAAAAAGAAAGAAAGTGGTTAACAACAAATAACAAAACCACGGAATACATTCATCAAAAGTATACTTACAGAGTCCGCGGACTTCCACAGGTCGGTTTCTCGACTGGGGGGCAGATGACGCTACATTGCGACTCGCGACTTCCTTGCCTTTACGAGTGGAAGTAGTCGCATTTGGCTTCAAGCGCTTGGGATCAGTCGGTCCACGCACTACTTTGTCGGTCCGCGGTCACATGAGTAGAAGACCCTTTGCCAAGATCACGCCCCGAATTGGCAGGAGTGATGGGGGCAGGGGCTAACAAAGCCGGATCGGCGTGAGAAGCAATACGCGAAGCCGCCGCATGGAGAGACGAACTCTTTCCGGCAAACCAACCTGCAATATAAGTCCACGAAAGACATATAGCCGTTTAAAAGGGGATCCATTATAAGCGTCAAAATGCTCAAAAATGTTCAAGAGTAAGAGTGAAGGACTTACTCATTGCAACAACTTGATCAAAAGGAAGGAAGCTCCGCAAGAGTTTACCTCGACTCCACAATCTGCAAAAATCAAGCGGAAGTCAACGCGCGTAGCGAAAGTCAACACGCATAGCAAAAGTCAACGCGAGTAGCGAAAGTCAACGCGCGTAGCGGAAGTCAACGCGCGTAGCGAAAGTCAACACGCATAGCAAAAGTCAACGCGCATAGCGAAAGTCAACGCGCATAGCGAAAGTCAACGTGCATAGCAAAAGTCAACGCGCATAGCGAAAGTCAACGCGCATAGCAAAAGTCAACGCACGTGACAAAGGTCGACGCACGTAGCAAAAGTCAACATGCATAACAAAGTTGGTACGTACGATAAAGGGACTAACATCTTAATAGGCAATCATGCAAGCGGTGAATCTAACAGGACAAACCGCAAAGATCAAATACGACGACACTTAAGGAAAAAATTTTCCTAAGGCTTCAAAGGCAACAAAAGGCTACTCCTAAGGACGTTTGGCAATTCCCATTGACTAATGAACACATCAAGGGAAAAAATTTACGCATACCGACCAAAAGCCTCTACACTAAGACACGGGGGCACTATGTCCAAACGAGGAATTCTACCTCAACTATCCACGGAAATGAAAAATCGCCTAAGTCGTGGACCAACGGCGATAATAACGGCAACCAATCAGCAATTATTCGACATACAAGAACCAATAAGCAGTTCCACACGACAACAACGACAAATAACTTAAACGAACAACAATACGGCGACATTCGAAATCAAGTCGAAGCTGTCCTTTAAAATCGAGTTTCCAAATTACCTCAAAACGTGACGAAAAGTATCACAATGGATTCCCCTCGTCGAGACGATTTCGGAAAGGTAAGGACCGCGACGAACAGAGCCCGGGAAGGTGGCGCGTGGGCTACACGCGCCGGCAAGGTCGGATCTCACGCGGCGGCGCGTGAGGGCGCGTCCGGCGTCTCCTGGCGATTCCGAAGGCGGCGCTGGAATCCTCGTGACAATCTGAGTCGAATGGTGGTGTCAATTTCTGAAAACAAGTCAAGGATCAAACACAAAACTGCCGGGATATGCCTAAGCTCTACGACGGCGAAGAAACTATGAACACACAAACAATTTCGGGAAATGAAGAAGGAATTACCTGCAAAGAAGAAGGAATGATGAATTCACAAGGTGCTGGAAGGATAGTTGGGGATGTGTGTAATTACATATCCCAAAAGATGCTTTGTTGATAAGGATTAAAGGATTAACTTATCTACACTCGCGCCTAAACACTTATGGTATACTTCACCCTCTCTTCTAAATATCTACTCCTACGTACGTGATTATTTTGATATTGCACGTATCAAACCCGTCATTCTACGCGCATGTTTCCATATCGCATGATTCGTGATTTGATAATCGCTAAGTCGTTCTAAAAGCGTACGGTTTATATCTCTTGTTTTGCGTAATTACAATCTTGCAATGACCATTACTTGTGCATGCATATTGATAAAGGCATGTTCGCATGATATATTACTAATTGCTTATGTCTCCAACGATAACCATACTTGCACGCTACGTATGCGCATTCCCTATTGCACTAACCATGATGACAGGAAACAAAATCATTCGGTCGAAAAATCAAAGGACGGACGAAATCAAGATGTCTACGTCCGATCAACGATCAAAACCGAAAGGTTAGCGTCAAACTCAAATTGGACACGTATCCTAAACTTAAAAATAGAGTCAAGAAAGGTTCTAAACCGTTACTTGACTCGGGGGCAAGTGATGGATATATGTCCAATTCGGGTTCGTATTTACACTTCGGGCCTCGTAAACACGTCAAAATTACATCTCGGTTTGAAAACGTCTCCCAAAGGGTCAAAACGGTCCGGAAACGCATTTACGCGCGTCCGGACCGGACCTCCGGATTGCGCGAAGCAATCCGGACCTCTCCGAATTGCCCAAATTCGACGAGGTCCGGATTGCATTGCGGGTATCGTGCGATTACCGTTCCCGCGATTACCGTTACGTGTAGAGAATTCAAGTTCGCGCATTACCAATGCGGATGACGGTTACCGCTTGCTTTTGAACCGTCATCAAACCGCTTTAAAACCGGGTCCGGTCCCAAGGAAGCCTATAAATAGGAGGCCTTGGCCACCCATTTTCACACATCCTCTCATTTGCCCAACTTTGGTATTTTGAGCTCTGACTTCTCTCTAAAAATATTCTCTCTCTAGAAATTACTCTTTTACCCCTATAATGACTTAAGCTTCGGAGAGGGCTCCGCTAGCACCACCCCCCCCCCCCCCCTCTCCGTGCTAGCATTGGTCCTTCGTGCAGGAATCGTCGTCCAGACATCCAGATTTGCGCACAGATCACCGCCTCTTGAGACACAACCGCACTGAGACACTGACCTTTACGGGAGTCAACCGAACACTCGCCAGTGGCATAAACCTCTTCCCGACGAAGGGTTACAGACCAAAAACCCGCACAACCACGCGAACAGACGCGTCCTCACGACTCAGTTCATCCGGGACGCAACAGTACCTATCTTACGAGACAATCTATTTACGCAGAAATTATTTATATCCACTTTCATGCTCTTACTTGCGTCTTTTCAAACTTTGGTCAATCATAATGATTCTTTGACATATTGAGCTCAGGATCCTCGTCTTGTTTTATGATTTCACTCGTGAATAATAGTATTCATAATTGTTGTCGACAACTTGATATTTCTGGTTCCATAAATTACCATTAATAACATAACTCATCGAGATCTCTTTACTGTAATCACTTTCAGGTACCTGAACCACTTCTGGGGGTTTCATATTTAGCTATGTCTTTATTCCTTTTTGGGAAATCGTCATCATAATAAGACCATATTTATCTATGCTCCATTCTTTAAAAAAAAAAAAATTATTTGGAACAAATATCGCACGCTTCAGGCGTGAGTTATTTTTCATTATAATCTGTCATATCAGGACATTTCAAATTGGAGCATTTGCAGCTGGTAATTGACTTATGACTTTTTGGGTTTTAGAAAGTCACTAAATACTTTATCGGCGGTATTTGTAAATATTTATCTATTTGAACTTCAGGTTCAAATTCGTATAATGCGAGGATCTAAATGAGATAATAACAAAATATTTTTGCAGTAAATCTATTTTCTGCCAGCTGCTTCTTTTCTCCCATTAATGTTGGGAAAAGTTGTTCAACAATGACAATCAACACTCTTGCTTTAAATATATATATGAGTCATTGTTCTCAAATAATTGATTTATAGACAACATATTTTTCCCAACCTTCCAAACTCATTTTTGTGTGATGCGGTGGAGCAATTTAAATATATATCGCACATCATATAATTCATATATGGAAATTTTGTCTCTTCACCAAAAGTTGGTTGTAATGGGGAGAACTATAATATAACATTGGCTGGATGCACAATTGTATTGTTGCTTTCATAATAGCATGCAGTTGTACTCAATTTGCTCTCACTGGTAGAAGTTTAGCTATTTAATTGGAGACTCTTTGTAAACTTTATGCTATACTGCGAATCTAGACATACAATTGTCTGATTCATATATGAAATATCAACTTTTAATATCATCATTATTCTTTATTGCATAATCTGAATTTTTTTCTTGCAAATTCATAATCAACACACA
This sequence comes from Clarkia xantiana subsp. parviflora, assembly GCA_036873135.1. Classification (NCBI taxonomy): domain Eukaryota; kingdom Viridiplantae; phylum Streptophyta; class Magnoliopsida; order Myrtales; family Onagraceae; genus Clarkia; species Clarkia xantiana. Next base: position 19,059,594 of record JAPTYO010000012.1, read on the forward strand.
TGTGACCATAATGTAGATGCATCTTTCAAAATAATATTGCGGTCCACATGGCAGGTGAACGGGCCCATATTCACCTTTTATAATTTTTCATAAATAAGTTGATTCAATCCTGATATTATTGATGATGATGATCACACAGTGAATCTTCCATGAGAGCAATTATCGTAATGATTTATGGAGAATCTTCAGGTTCTTCCAAAGAATGTCTCGCTCATCTTAAGTGAACCAGAATGGTTTGTAACCGATCACGCCCAATATTGTATTATATGGGTAAAATTTCTGATTTATCTCTATGCATCAGCAAAATTCTGGTTTACTGGGATATTTAATCAGTCATACCAATATTGGCGTTAAACTTATGGTTTATCTGATATGTATTTCTTTCATAAAAGAGATATATTTTGTATTTTTTGTAACACATTCCGTATGTTTTTAATTTTATTTTTAGTGATGAACCAAAATATAATTTTACTGATAAGAATAAACATTAATAATATTTGAAATTGAGTTTGATTGATGAATAATATTCCGCTAGCTCATTTTTAAATTTAAGAAAGTGGTCATATTCATGATAAATAAATAATTATATTGTATGTCTTTAATATCCCTGAAATTAAATCTTAGCAGTAAAACATATTAAATCTAGGATCAATAACCTGGGAGAGGTCTGAAGATTGACCCTTGTGAATTTGAAAGGTCTGAAGATTAAAATGGTGATAACTGAGGTCTGAAGTTTGGACTTTGTGATTTTTAGGTTTTCCGTCCAAATTTTATGTCAAATTTAACAGAACCGCATGAAATATCAAAAATACCATTTTGTAATATTTGAATTAATAAAAAGTTTAATTAATATAAAGATGAAATGACAAAAATACCCCTATCCATAATTTAAACCTAACCCAACTCCGGCCACCACCACGGCTCCGATCGGCCACCACCCAACTCCGGCGACCACCACTCACAACTCTGACGACCGCCACCCAACTCCGACGACCGCCACCACGGCCCCAATTGGGCCCAAATCGAAGCCACCGGCCCCGATTGGGCCCAAATCAGAGCCACAAAGCTCCGATTTGGGCCCAATCGGAGCCACCGGCCCTGATTGGGCCCAATCAGGACTACGGTTGTGGTCGCCGTAGAGCTCCGATCGGAGCTTTGTGGCTCCGATTTGGGCCCAATCGGGACCGCGGTTGTGGTCGCCGTAGTTGGGTGATGGTCGTCAGAGTCGGGTTGTGGTCGCCGGAGTTGGTGGCGGTCGTCGGAGCTGTGAGTGGTGGTCGCCGGGTTGGGTGGTGGCCTAAATGGCATTTTCGTCTTTTCATTCGAGCATGTGAGATGCAAAAAGGGTATTTTTGGAATTTAATTTTATTTCTGGTCACATGCAATGCACATGACCAACTTCCGTCAGTTTTAACGGAAAAAACTAACGGAGACCTCTATTATCTACAAGTCAAAACTTCAAACCTCTGTTATTACCATTTCAATCTTCAGACTTCTCAAATTCACAAGGGCCAATTTTCAGACCTCTCCCAGGTTATTGACCCTTAAATCTATGTTACACCCGTCCCTTACGTTGATAACCAAAGCAATGGTTGAAACTTGAAAGTAGCGAGATCCTATGGTCTATTTGTCTGCAATGATAATCTCAAATATATTTTTTAGGACCTTTCTATACTCTCTCTGAGATTTTTCATCTCATTATCAGAAAAATAAAATTATTAGAAATACAAGGACTAAACGATATAATTACACAATTTAGCTCTCGCTTCAAACCAGGCTACCACACTTTTCTAGTATCATACTTTCTAAAGATATTAATATTTTATATTATTTATTCATCCACTCAAATCACATAAACTCTCTTTATGAATCCGTCCTCCACCGCCTATAATTTGAAGTATAATATTAAAATTAGTAATTTGACTTTCTAGTTTTATTATTATTATTTTATATATATATAACTTATACTGATTTATTTTTATAGCACCAACTTATAATAATATTAATAGTTATTATAAAATTAAAAGTTAAATATAACGTAGATTATATATTTTTATTATGCAGAAAATAATTCATTTTATCATATTAAAATAAACTCAATTAAATTATTTTTAATTTTGTTCAAAAAAATTTCATGCAAAATTAATATTTAATATTTTATTGTATATATATATATATATATTACTTTTTGGTTGTATTTTATTTTATATCTTAAATATTTTAGTAATATTCCTATTAATTTTCATTTTTAAGATATAACTCAGAAGTCTATGTGCATCGCAATTAATATACATGTTAATCGTATAATGTATGTTTATTGATTTTTTTCTTTCAAACTTTATTAATATCTTTATTAATTTTTACTTTGTCAAATAGTATTTTGATCATACGTTCCATACGTCTATTAAATCTACACATATCAATTAGAGTCTCTAAATTCTGCTTGACTAGAATCATCCCTACCGGTGGCTCAAGACACTTTAGAACTTGTGCTACTACCCCGTCATATATTTTTTAAGTTTATTATTTAAATATTATTTTATTATGTAGTTTGTATTATTTGTTAGCACAATCTCACAAAACATTATAGGACATAATGGTGATAACTAATAACTGATATATGTTGGATCACGGGCGAAACTTCGTTACGTCCTTGACGGAATGCTTGGACTCCGGGGCTCCGCGTGGTCCTGCAAAAGGGGATGACCTGGGTGGTGACCCAGAATCCCTCTCCGATGCTTAAATGAGTACGGTAATCAATGGATGGTAAGCAAGAGTATCAGCTCGTATATGCGTAGATGGTCTGTTTGAGGTAACCTCCTCCTTTATCTAGAAGGAGGGGTTACCCAGTTACCTGTTACTGCGCTTGGCAGTTGTAGCCATGATTCCGTGTATCTCGCCACGATTCCGTATATCTCGGCTGGGATTCCGTATTTCTCGCCCCACGCTCCGCGTATCTTACCCGTACCTCCGCGTATCTCGGGCACGCCCTGCGTATCTCGGGGGAGATTATCTATATCTCAACCGTCTTCCCACTACCCTCATCTAGTAGGCGGGTTTCTCGGTTTTATCCTCTGATTACAAGTCTCGACTCCCGTCGGGGACTCCAGAGTTGTCTCATTCTAGATCACCACCCAGGACCTTCAGTCTCTACGGGACAGGTCCGGCCTCTGCGGGGCTTTATTATCGGGGCCTTTACTAAGGCATGTCGGGGCCTACTCCGAGGCTTCTTATCGGGAGCGTTTAGCTCATGTGTCGGGGCCGCTATCGTCGGGACCCTTAATACTGGGCCTCTGGGCCTTACAGGCTTTTCACGAGGCCCACTGGACCTATTCGCCGTCCATTGGCTGTTAACGGGGCTAACGATTACATCGGAACCCATCATTTGCCCCCAAGGCATGGGGAACTTTTAGTTCGTCATGTCTTTCAATTCAGATCTTCTGACCTCTTTGTCGGAGGCTTTTGTCTTCACACCTCCTTCCGATACCGCCGTCGGGGGCTTTGATCTTTGTGTGTGATCATTACGTATCAGAGTCTCTTTCTTATGATTGCCTTGGGCCCACCAGGCCCCATGGGCAGTTGCCAAATCCGAGGAGGCTCCTCGGTTACTGCAGCATTAAATGCCTGAGGATAGAGAAACGGCGTTTAAATCAGCGTGACTGCTGTTTTCTGAAAAAGTAACCGTGACATCACACCCGTCTCCTCCGTGCCTATAATCTCGTCGATTGAGATCGTGTCGTTTCCTCTTCAACGGCACAGATCAAACCCATCCAGCTGTCTCCTTTGTACCGTCCCCTAGTTCAACGGCTCTGATCAAATCGTTTCGTCTTCAACGATCACGATTATGTCCCTTCAGTTGTCCTTTGGCCTATAAAAGGAAAGACCTCGGTCCCATTCACCTCTTCTGCACTCTCTCGCTTTCAGCCCTCCTTGCATCCGAAGTTCTCTCCCAGCTTCTCCTGGTGCTTCAAGTGATCAAGGCCACTTCGACTTCTCCGATCTTCCTTTTCCTCACTTTTTGATCACCGATCATGTCTGGTAAGGACTTCTTTTCCACGTTTTCGCAATTTGATTACTGTTTACTCCTCTTTTCTCAATTCTTCTTGTCTGCAATTTTTTTAGACGAAGCTAGTTCTGAGGTTAGGGCTCCCTTCTTCTTTGAGTTTGCTGTCAATGAAATATCCGAGGGTTCGTATGAGGTGGCCCTTAGAGAGGGGTGTATCACCTCGGATTGGGAGCCTCGTTTCCCTTATGAGTCCCAAACTGCTGGTAGAAGGAAGCACATTATCACGCCTCCTCGGGCCGGGGAGGATTTTGTTTCCGCTGGACAGATAAGCGCGGGGATTCGGTTCCCCTTCTGTGGAAACATGGTGGAGATGTGCAATTTTTACAAAACGCACCCTTGTACTTTCTCTCCACACGCCATCCGCGTGTGGAATGCCTTCCAGCTTCTGTGCCATCGCCAGCAGTGGACATACAGTCTTCTGTTGTTCCGCACTTTTTATGGTATGAAGTGCAACAAATCCGGTGTCTGCTCCTTCTCTCCCCGACTCCCCAAGTGGACAAAGGAGCAACTCTCACGTTTCGGCTGGGACAGCGAAACTTGGAAGTTTCACAAGGATCGGATTCTGATCCGCGACTCGGGCTCCGACAACAGTGGCTGGAAGAAGTACTACTTCTTTATCCAGCATAGCTCCGTCCCCTGGCCTCGATGGGAGGTTGTGGCGGACCCTGCCCCCAAGCTCCAGGATTACTCCGAGGATGACCTCAACACCCTCCAGATGGTTCAACTCTACCGCTGGGGGGACAACTTCATACCTATCGATGCCAACAAGCTCCAGGAGCGGCATCTGATTGCCATCGGAGTTCGGCTCCTTGATTCTGTTTCTGCAGATTTAGTCGTCTGGGTAATATTTCTAACCATCTTATTTTTACCTTTGCAGCCAAGAAGGCTTCTCTGTTGACTCATCTCATTATGAAGCAGGGCGAGTCTGATGCCGTCCAGAGCGGTTCCAAGCGGAAGCGCAAGCTGGTGAAGAAGGGTGCTTCCTCCTCCACTCCCTTATCTGCTGCTCCTCCGACTGAAGGGCAAGTCGGAGCCAAGAAGGCCAGACGGGAGGAGATAGATCAGGCCTTCGGGGTCACCACCGTCGAGGAAGGTAAGCGCGTTCGTCGTGCCATTAATCAATACAAAAAATTAATCCCCAAGGAGTTCATCCCCGCTGATCGGAAAACACGGGTTCAAGAGATTAAGCTCATCCTTCAAGGAGAAATTCCCCACATTATCGAGGCGGGATATTACAACGTCCTCGGAAAGAATAGACATTTCGATCGCCAAATCATCTGGTGTCCTGAAGGTACTCTTCCTAACCTTATTCGTCCCGCTACCGCAGGTCCCTTGGAGGCTCCTGCCCCGACAGAGGCTGTTATTCCAGCGGGGACTGCAGCCCCGCGAGAATTGCTGCTGGAGGACATTCCGGCGGAAGCTCGGTTCCGCCCAGTGACTGATTTGGAGGCTTCTCCGTCTTTTGAAGAGCCTGAAGAGGGAGGCCTGGTTCCCCGTGACAGGTCGAGGTCCAGGAGCGCACGGCCCGCCGCTAGGGACGTGTCCAAGAGTCCTCCTCCTATTCTTCGCAGTCCAACTCCCGAGCCTCATGTTGAGATAGTTCCTGGCACCCCCGGGGCTGAACCTATTCCCCGTCTTCCGATGGACGAGGTGTACAAAATTTACACCTCCGACCAGGCAGCGCTCCCCTGGCGTCCGATCGAATCCCTTTCCGGGTTTTCGATCCGTCGGGACAATCTTGAGCCTGACTTGGCCCTACACTTGCTGTCGGGGTCAATTCCTCCTGCTCTGAAAAAACCACTTTACCTGTCGCGGGAGGATATCGAAGAGGATTTCCGTGCCATGGCCGTCCGTCGGATGGAGGTAATATCCTACCACCTTGTTCTCTTCTTTATTCCTACCTTCAATCACTGAATTTTCATCTTTTTCTCTCCCACCTTAGGAAACTGCGGACCAGCATCGTAGCTTCGCCATCGCCTTGGCTCTGAAGAGCGCTTTGGAGGAGGCTGAAGCCAAGTCAAACCCTGAAGCCTTGGCCAAGCTTCAGATGGAGCGTGACGAGGCGGTGGCGGCCAAAAATAAGATGGCCAAGGAGAAGGCTCTCCTCGATGACATGTCCACAAGCCTGCTCAAGAAGGTCCACGACCATGAGGCTGTCATGCGTCGAGAGCGGAAGATGGCTCAGGCGGAGCAGCAGCGGAACGAGGGGGAGAAGCAGCAACTCATTCGCGAGAAGAACGTCTTCGCGGATCTTCTGGCGGAGGCCAAAGCCAAGCTTGAAGCGGAACGGGAAGAATTCTCTGCCAAACTGGCTGAGGCAAAGGCTCAAGGTCTCGAGAAGGGCCGCGAGGAGGGTCGTCTTCAGGGCCACATGGAGTATCGGGACTCTGAAGAATTCAAGCTGGCTGCTGTGGAGTTCTGTAAGTCCGAGGTGGAGGACACTTTATTCAACGCTGTCGAAGAACTCTACACAGCCTATGCGGATTCCATCGACTTCAAGAAGTCCGAGACCCTCGCCCCCTTCGCGGAGAAATATTTCAACCTCCCCGCGGAGAGTGAAGAGACCGCTGCCGTGGACCTGACTCCGTCAGCCGTGGAGCCTTCCGCCCAGGTCCCTCCGAACCTTGCTCCCTCCGATGTTGCTGAGGACCCATCTTCCAACAAGGACCAAGTTTAATGTTCACATCTTTTAGTCCTTGTTGTCTTTTTCTTCTATCTCTTGTATCGAACTCCTTTGGCCTTCTGGCCTTTATATAAGTGGTTTCTTCCTATCTGTTTTGGCATCGATACTTGTTTGCACTTTATCTAAAGCGGCTTAAAATTCGTTACTCAGAACGTTCCGATGCGCCATTAAAATGACTCCATGCGTCCTTCCGATTTTTTTATACTCCCGTTTTTACCATTTAAGGCTTTTTATCAAATCGAGACTTTACCACTTAAGGTTTCTCGTCCAATCGGGACTTTACCACTTAAGGTTTCTCATCCAAAATCGGGACTTCGCCACTTAAGGCTTCTCGTCCAAAATCGGGACTTCGCCACTTAAGGCTTCTCGTCCCCGCCTTTCAAGGCCATTTTCATACCCTTTAGGGCTTTCATTGCGTCTCTACTGGACGGCTTAGTCGTACCCGTTAAGGCTTTTTGTCGCATCATATAGACGACTTACACGGACCTGTTAAGGCTTTTTCATACCCGTTAAGGCTTTTGGCCGCATCATATAGACGACTTACGCGGACCCATCAGGGCCTTTTCATACCTAGGCTTTTGGTTGCATCATATAGACGACTTATGTGTACCCCGTAGGGCTTTTGCCCGTACCTATTAAGGCTTTTGGCCGCGCCATATAGACGACTTACACGTCCCCCGCGGGGCTTTCATCGTACCTCGGAAGACTTTTGTCGCGTCACTCAGGACGTCTTATTAACAGTTAGAATAAATTTGAAAGCAATTTGATCGGAAGGCAACTTCTTTTATTCACTAATAATTCAAAGTAGGCTTACATCGAATTTTATTGATAGACAATTTGCGCCATTCGCGGCGGCTTCATATCAAACATGATACTTCTTCAAGTGTTCGCCACTGAAGGAATGCTTCAACGTCTTGCCTTCGAGATCCTCTAACTTATATGCGTTGGGCACTGGCATCCCCACGATCTTGTAGGGTCCTTCCCATTTTGGTGACAGCTTGTTGATCTGGTCTTGATGAACAAACTCATTCCTCCGCCAGACAAGTTCTCCCACGAAGAATTGTCGGGACCTGACACGCCGATTATAATATCGGGCTGTTGCCAGACGCATTCGGGCCTGGACTTCATCAGCCTTCCACCTCTTTTCCTCGAGTAGGTCTAAGTCCAGACGTCTCATTTCCTCATTTGTCAGAGGCTCGTAGTATTTCGCGCGATGGGACGCCACCGCTATCTCCACGGGAGCGACTGCCTCCGTGCCATAAACCAGGCCAAATGGAGTTTCTCCTGTTGATTGCTTGGGTGTTGTTCTCACAGCCCATAGCACATTCTCGAGCTCATCCATCCAATGGCCCTGCAAGGCATAGACTCTCTTCTTCAAGCCATCCATCACGATCTTGTTGGCTGACTCTACCTGGCCATTGGTCTGGGCGTGGTGGAATGAAGCGGTCCGATGCTCAATGTTTAATTCTTCCAAGTACTCCTTCAACTGAGCCCCATTGAACGGAGGGCCGTTGTCGCTGATTAACACTCGCGGGACCCCGTACCGGGATATGATTTGAGTCTGAAGGAACCTGAGGATCTGCTGCCCCGTCGTTCTAGCCAATGCTTTGGCCTTTATCCACTTTGAGAAGTAGTCGATAGCCACGAGTAAGTACTTACACTGACCTCTTGCTTGGGGAAGTGGTCCCACCAAATCAATCCCCCATTGCGCGAAGGGCCATGCACTCCTGATGGGCATTAAGTCCGCGGCGGGAGCCACGATATTTGGGGCATACCTCTGGCATGCATCACAGGATCGGACCATCGCGGTCGCTTCTTTGTTCATCGAGGGCCAATAGTAACCCAGGTTCAATGCCTTCCTCACCAGAGATCGGGCTCCCTCATGACAGGCCGCGACTCCTTCGTGTAACTCCCTCAGGATCCGATTTGTATCAGGCTCTGCTACGCATTTTAGAAAAGGCTTTACGTACCCTTTTTTGTACAACTGGTTGTCCACCATTGCATAGTTGTCTGCAATCCGCCGCAATCTGACAGCTGCCACTTTGTCATCGGGGAGTACCCCAGTAGTCAGGTACGTGATCATCGGGGTCATCCAAGTAGGCTTCTCTTCTTCCTCCGACCCTGTCTCAATAGCACAGACCTCCGCTGGGTCAATGTTTGAGATAATCACCTTCTCTAGGAAATGCACCTTCCGATTCTCCTCGGGGGCCACTCCCAGGGCAAACTTACTCAAAGCATCTGCTTCCGCGTTCTCTTCCCTCGGGATCGCCTCGATATTAAAGCTTTTGAAGCTTCCCTTTAAAGTCTGCACCTCATGCAGATATTTCTTCATCGTCGGGCTTTTAGCCTCATAGTTCCCCTGGACTTGATTTACAATCAAGCTAGCATCGCACTTCACCTTTAAATGGTCGACCCCCGTACCCTTAGCAATCTTGAGGCCTGTGATGAGAGCCTCATACTCCGCTTCATTTTTGGTGGCTTTGAATGTCAACGCCAAGGCATATCGCAGGGGCTCGCCTCCACCGGGCGGTATCAATACGAATCCTGCCCCCGAGCCTTCTACACTTGATGAACCATCAGTGTACATCTCCCAAGTATTCTCCTCATTTGGCTGTTCTGGCTGCTGTTCTGTTGTCGGGACTCCTTCCATAGTTGCCCCCTCTGCGGGACCCGTTACTTCCAGATCGGGTGCCGTAGACTCAGCTATAAAATCTGCCAACGCCTGGCCCTTGATAGCGGTTCTTGGCGCGAAATGAATGCGGAATTCCGTCAGCTCGATGGCCCATTTCACCAATCTCCCCGACGCCTCCGGTCGGTTCAAAAAGTGTTTCAAGGGCTGATTAGTCAATACCGTGACTTCATGGGCATGGAAGTAAGGTCGCAGTTTTCGAGCGGCAATAATCAACGCGAAGAGATACTTCTCAATAGCGGGATAGTTTATTTCAGACTTGGCAAATGCCTTGCTTACATAATAGATAGGCACTTGGTTGCCCTTAACAATCTTAATTAAGACAGAACTAACAGCCACATCAGAAACAGCCAAATAGAGATAGAGCGGCTCGCCTGGAACTGGTTTCGCCAACGGCGGAAGGGTACGGAGATGCTGTTTGAGTGCCTGGAATGCCTTATCGCACTTGTCGGTCCATTCGAACTTCTTGTTGGCCCTCAATACGTCAAAAAAGGGCATAGCTCGATCACTCGCCTTGGATAAGAAGCGATTCATCGCGGCCAACCGGCCATTCAGCACCTGGACCTCCCGATGATTCCTCGGGGACTGCATCTCCTCTATTGCTCGCAGCTTCTCAGGGTTCACCTCAATTCCTCTCTGGCTCACCATGAACCCTAGGAACTTCCCCGAGTTCACCCCGAAAGCACATTTGTCGGGGTTCAACCGAACCTGATGGAACTTCATCCGCTCAAATGCCGCCGCCAAGTTCTGGACATGGTTTCCTGCCTGTCGGGACTTCACCAGCATGTCGTCCACATATGCCTCCATGGTTTTCCCCAGCATATCCCCGAACAACTTGTTCACCATCCGCTGGTAAGTTGCTCCGGCATTGATCAATCCGAAGGGCATCACGTCATAATGGTAGACGTCACTGTCAGCGTAAAAAGCTGTATGGGGGGCATCCTCCTTCGCCATCTTGATCTGGTTGTATCCGGAATAAGCGTCCATGAAGCTCAACAGCTCATGTCCCGATGTGGCATCCACCAGCTGGTCAATCCTCGGGAGTGGGTAGCAGTCCTTCGGGCAGGCCTTGTTCAAGTCGCGAAAGTCGACACACATCCGCCACTTTCCATTACTCTTTCGCACCAACACTGGGTTAGCCACCCAAGTCTGGAATCGAAGCTCCTTGATGAATCCGGCATCGAGCAATCTGCCCACCTCCTGCTGGATTGCGATCCTCTTGTCCGCGCCCATCGGACGCCTTCTCTGCGCAATAAGCTTGATCGCCGGGTCTATCTTCAGCTCATGCACTATCACGTCGGGACTGATTCCTGGCATATCACTTGGGGACCAGGCAAACAGCTCCTTAAACTCTTTCAAGAGCTCAATCAATTCTCGGGCTCTTTCATCCGACAAAGCAGAGCCGATTTTCACCTTCCTCTAAGGTCCATCGATCTCCACTTCCTTCAAATCCTCCATGGGGGCGGGACGCCCATACTCCTCTCGAGGATCAGTACCTGTCTGAAGGACAGTCATGGCCTCTCTCCTTCTCCGTCGGGTGGCGTTAACGTAGCATTTCCGCGATGCCACCTGGTCACCTTTGACTTCTCCAACTCCGTTATCAGTCGGGAACTTCATCTTCTGGTGGACCGTCGAGGCGACTGCCATAAGCGGGTTGATAGTGGTCCTCCCGATGATCGCGTTATATGCCCCTGCCGACTCCACCACGACGAAATCCACGTTTCGCCTCTCCATCTTCCAGCCAGTACCGAACTCCACTGGTAAGGTAATCATTCCCAACGGGTAGGAAGTGGAGCCAGAGAATCCCACCATCGGGAAATCCACCTGCGTCAGGTCCTTCTTTGTCTTTCCCATGGCTTCCAGAGCATCCATGAAGAGAATATCGGAGGAGCTCCCTCCATCTATCAGGATCCGCTTCATCTCGAATCCATCTACATCCAGGGTCACGACCAAGGCATCGTCGTGAGGGCTCTCCACGCCAACTAGATCCTTCGCTGAAAAAGAGATTACCATCTCCTCCTTCAGGGTCCACGACCGGGACCTTTTCCCTAACACCACCGCGGCAGATATGCGCGAAGCATAGTTCTCCCTGGAAGCGGAGGTATCACCTCCCGCTGCCATTCCTCCGTGGATGACATTGATAGTCCCCCGCCTCTCCTTGCGGGCACCTGATCCTGAAGCCTCATGCTCGACCTTCTTTTTCTTCGGGGATCGGTCGCGGGACTTAGAGCGGGATCGGGACCGACTTCTGGAACGGGATCGGCACCGTCCCTTCCCGACGAACTCTTTCAGCTTCCCCTTCTGGATCAGCTTCTCAATTTCCTTCTTCAACTCCCGACAGTTTTCGATGTCGTGACCATTAGCCCGATGGTAGCGACAGTAACGGTCTGGGCGGCCTCCTAGAAATTCGCCTTCTTTCCTCGGGGGGTATCGGACGAGACCCTGTCGGTCCATCACAGCTTGCACAGAGGTCATCGAGCTGTTGATGGGGGTAACCCGACCTTCACGGTTATCCTTCTTTGGAGGACGCCTGTCCTCCCTTTTCTCGGGACGACCACGGTTCCTACTTCCCTCCAGTTTGTCGTTTCCCTTGCGTTCATCCGACAGCTTGGACGACGCTTTTCCTCTTCCCGACTTCGGGGGATCCAGCTCCCCAGCAGCGATCTTTGACTCCTGGACGTCAATCTGATGCTTCACCCTCGCTTGCAGGGCTTCCATACTCCATATAGCCTTCGCGGCTACACTGTGCATCAGGTCGGAGCCATATGGAGCACTCAGGTTCCGCAGGAAAGTGCGGATCATCTCTCCCTCCGAGATTTCTTCATCAATCTCCGCAGCACTGGCAGTGAACCGTTGGTAATAATACGCCAACGATTCGTCGGGTCTCTGTACCACCTGGAGGCGTCTCCGACCTTGATACTGTTTGATGAAGCGATCGTGCATGTCAGCCCAGCACGTGATACTTCCTGGCGGAAGGCTGAAGAACCAAGTCATGGCCCTTTCTCCCAGAGTTATCGGGAACAACGAGCATATGAGATCTTCGTTTGAAGTCCTACCCATGCAAGCCTGAACATGTCTTTGTACATGGCGGACTGGGTCTCCTTCCCCATCGTATTCCTTGATTGTCGGGATGCCTATCCCGGGCGGAGCGACGGTGTCGATCAGTCGCGGTACGAAAGGATGGCTGGACCGGTCCCTCAGTTCCGACGTCATCTGCTTTTGGTCACCCATGTAGATGCTAACAATCTTCACCACCTGGTCAGCGGTGAGGGGACCATTCAGGGGGATGGTCCTATTCTGCACTGGTCCTGGGCCGTCAACCACGAACTTCTCCGAATGCATAGGTTCTTTACCCTTGTCCCGGGGCGAGACCTCCTGCACCTCTTGTTCTTCTGGGGCCACCCTCGGTGGGGGTGGCGGCAACTTTTCTTGCGGGGGCAACTCCTCCGCTCTCCTGGTAGCCTCTCTCTTGTCCAGCAAGGCTTCCATGGCAGCCAGGAACATCGGCATGGCCTCTGCTACTGCTTTGGCCAACTCCGAGTTCGAAGACGACCCTTCTTCCCTTCGCGGGACTCCTTCAGCTCCATGGCCCACCGGGTTTGGTGGATCTTCATCTCCCTCCCTCCGTGGGGCATCCTGCCTGTTCCTCTCTGCGTCTCGGACTGAGACTTCATCATCTTGCCCCCCTGTCTGGGAAAGAGCAGGGTTCTCGCCTTGTTCAGCCACACGTTCCGGCAATGGGGAGTTCACAGTTCCTGTGGGACGAGAACTGCCAGCCTGAACCTGTTTTTTCTTACCACCGGCCATTGATCTAGTAGAAGCTATCTTGACTTTTCGTAAGCTTCCCACAGACGGCGCCAATGTTGGATCACGGGCGAAGCTTCGTTACGTCCTTGACGGAATGCTTGGACTCCTGGGCTCCGCGTGGTCCTGCAAAAGGGGATGACCTGGGTGGTGACCCAGAATCCCTCTCCGATGCTTAAATGAGTACGGTAATCAATGGATGGTAAGCAAGAGTATCAGTTCGTATATGCGTAGATGGTCTGTTTGAGGTAACCTCCTCCTTTATATAGAAGGAGGGGTTACCCAGTTACCTGTTACTGCGCTTGGCAGTTGTAGCCATGATTCCGTGTATCTCGCCACGATTCCGTATATCTCGGCTGGGATTCCGTATTTCTCGCCCCACGCTCCGCGTATCTTACCCGTACCTCCGCGTATCTCGGGCACGCCCTGCGTATCTCGGGGGAGATTATCTATATCTCAACCGTCTTCCCACTACCCTCATCTAGTAGGCGGGTTTCTCGGTTTTATCCTCTGATTACAAGTCTCGACTCCCGTTGGGGACTCCAGAGTTGTCTCATTCTAGATCACCACCCAGGACCTTCAGTCTCTACGGGACAGGTCCGGCCTCTGCGGGGCTTTATTATCGGGGCCTTTACTAAGGCATGTCGGGGCCTACTCCGAGGCTTCTTGTCGGGAGCGTTTAGCTCATGTGTCGGGGCCGCTATCGTCGGGACCCTTAATACTGGGCCTCTGGGCCTTACAGGCTTTTCACGAGGCCCACTGGACCTATTCGCCGTCCATTGGCTGTTAACGGGGCTAACGATTACATCGGAACCCATCAATATAGAACGAAACCCAATGAAACAAATGAGTTCAAGCCCGAATTTGAACATGACATAAGTGAAGAATACATTAACAAATTGGTGTTAGATAAAATTTTATGTTGTACTATTTTTTATATCAATATTTTATAAAAATCAGCCGGACCCCAAACCAGATATATGTACGGTTTCCAGTTCGGTCAGGTGGACCGGCGGTCCACCTATTATATTACAAAATAATAATTTCTAAGTCATCCTAATATTTTGCAAAAAAAAAAAAAAACATATGTTGGTAAAAATAAGGCCCGATATTGGCCATTAATTCACTTGCCAAATACTACGAGTCTCCAAAGTTCAAGATGTAAGGCTTATAGAACGAGTATCTTTAATTTCTATATAAGGCTCTTTCTTTGAGGCTCGTTTGGAGGCTCGTTCTATGACTCGTAGTATCGAAAAAATGGGTGGTGAATTAATTGCAGTGTAGGAATTAAAGATTTGAAATAATAAATCCTTATAGAAAGTATGATACTATGATAAGTAAAGTAGAACAGTCTCAAACGAATAACCAAATACTGTAATTATACTGTTTAATCCTTATCATTTTATTTTTTCATTTTTTGGTCCCTGAGACGGAAAATCTCAAAGACACAATATAAAAGTCCTATTTTTTATATATATTCAATTGTGTTTCAAAATAACAATGAATACACATGATGTTTTATAACTTTATTTATTTTATTGGAACCTGCGAATCTATGGAGTATCTGAAAAAAATATTGTCATGAAAAGCCAACAAAATGCATGTTTACTTATTTATTTATTTATTTTCAATTCAATGATTATTGTTGGCCAAAAAAAATTCAATGATTATTATTATTATTGTTTTTTTTTTTCCAAAGATTATTATTATTGTTGAGATTAAAAATAGTGCTGCCCAAAAATACAATAAAATATAACGTAACTATTAGCTAAGAGACTCAACATTTTATGTTTACATGATGGGTTAAATGTACTTTTTACACCACATGTTTGGTCAAATGCGACTTTTAGTACCGGATATTCGGTTTTGTATACTTTTAGTACCAATTGAAAAAATGTGGCTTTTAGTACATCTGTTTGTTGGCCATTAGTTTTTTCCGTTAAATGACACAAGTCACGTGACCGAACCTAAACTTTCAATTTTGTTCAATTTAGTCCCTCAAATATATTCCTAACTTTTATAATTTGTTTAATTTAGTCTCAAAACTTCAAAATCGATTCCAATTGAACATTGAACCCAATTGACCTAGTCGGACCTAGCCTAGTGGCTTTTTGCATATAAATGAGGTAAAAACGTCACTCAATTATCGAGTATTTCTAATAAAATTCTAGTTTTATTTTTGAATAAAATATATTACGAATCTCATTATTTTGATGTAAGATCCCCATTATTTTGTGAGACATTAAAACCCTCATTATTTTTTGTGAGGCACTAAACCCTATTATTTTTGGATTTTTCTACCATGCTCCAAGAGTACCATGCTTTTGGTTTTTTATTATTAGGGTGGGCTTAATTGTAACATATGTAAAAGTTTAAAAGTATGTAAAAATATGAAATTTTTTAACCACATCTAATATTTGCATCATACCATTAATAATATCAATTTCCCTCTAGGGTCCACCTTTATAGCAATAGAAAAATAAAAAAAAAAGTATCAAAGCATGGTGTTCTTGGAGCATGATAGAAAAATCCATTATTTTTTGTGAGACACTAAGAACTCCATTATTATTTTGTACGACCTCGTTATTATTTTGTAACACTATCATTCAATCCATTCGGGGAAAAAGGTTCATCAAATTAAATTTGGGGGCTTTTGATTTAAATAGTATGTTTGTAAGTTTTATTATTCACCTCTCATTTACTAGATTATAAATTGTAGTTATTCGAATCTAATGTACACCATGAGGAGGTCCAATAAGTATATAAACCATACAATATGTTTGAAAAAGATGGTTTTTAGTACCAATATGTTTTAAAATGTACAACATCTTTCAAAACAATGGTAATTGATACTTCTTTCAATCACCCGTCCAAATTTGTCGTCAAATACATATTAAACTTTCAAAAGTAACCAAATATGTTTCTAAATATTAAAATCAAGACATAATAACGTATACAAGTGTTATAATAGTGTTCTGACTCAACTCAATTGATCCACAACCGGTTCTAATACGATTTGACTCAATGATAATAATTTTATAAACAATTAAGGTTAGTTGTAATAGTTTAAAAACTACTTAGTAATGTATTTAGCGATAATTTGGATAAATAATTAAAGAAATTACTAATTATTACCGTTTTGAAACATGTAATTTTTAAAAAAAAAAAAAATTGTTAAATTTTCGCAAATTTATTTTGTTGCATAACGTACTTGATTACCAACCTGATGAATCCGCCCTAACTGCGATACTTATATAAGGAAAAATTAGAATGAATAAACAGTTTTACTTACCTATAGATAATAACACGACAAAAACAAAGCTACTAGTGAAATATATATAGTAATAAATAGAAAGATATAATGTAAGGAAAGGAAAGGAAAGGGAAAAAGAAGAAAAATCAAGGAAGAGATCTCTGATGATATCTTTGGGCGGGTTCTGGGGTCACTATCAAACTTTCCATTTGAGTTAAGGAGAGACTATATGATATGAGAGGAGGAGAGGAGGGGGCTACAAACCATAATCAATCTATTAATTATTACTATTATTATATGAATAAAAAGAATGACAAAGACAGGAGGTGGGGTTCCATTATTTTATTTGTTTGTCCATTTATAGAGTGGCAAGCCAAGTGGGTGGTATATTTCCATATATACTAATTATATAAATATACATATAATAAATTATTATTGCTATATACATATATATGTATTAGGACTAGGTCCATAGCCGTAGTATCGGACGGTACATCTCTATAATAGGTAAAGCCCTATCATATGTTATTTTTTTAATGTTATTTTACTATTATTTTATATCATGCAGAATAAGAGTGTCGAACACATCAATCAATCATCAACATAAAAAATTGTCACATTAAGGCCCACTTGTGGCAATTTATAGTTAAAGTAGCATTATTTTATTAATTTTAAAAAAAAAAAAAGTAGTATTATTTGGTTTTGGTTGTTTATTATTTATTAATTATTATTGTCTACAACAGTTGGAAAGAATTGGAGTTGGATAGATATATGGAAAATCAGTGAATCGGGTGTGGTTGTCGGCAGGGGTACGAGGTTTTGGGGGTCCATTGTTGACGTGGTCTCTTCCCCTCCTTTCGTACTACTATTTCTTTTTTCTTTTTGAACATCTATTTCATCGTATTTACCATTATGTCCCCAAAACAAGCACATGTTTTAAATACATACATAGCTGTTTGTTTATAAAGATTATAAAAAAAAAAAGACTTTAATTTGTAGCTTTATTTAATTCTATCTATATATTTGGTAATATGTAGGTTTATTTTGTTAGCACCAACACCAATACTATCATTGAAACCAAATTGTTAATTGTATAAGCTAAAATTATAATACTAATTAATTAAACAATAAAATAAATTGGTATCTACTATTTAAGGTTTTATTTGTCAGAGACTATAGTGGTTTCTTTTTTGGCTAAAGCTATAGTTGTTTTATTTAAAGATTTATTTTTCCAACTATTTTCAAGACCATTGTACAAATCATGCAGCTTATCAACCATATATATTTATATATATAACATATGAAGAAAAATAGTATATATATATATATAATTGGGCCAAATAGCTCAAAGAGAAATAGAACGCCCATATGGTAATTGGGCTATTCTTCTTCTATGCAAGGAGCAGGCTGCTCAATTGAGTGAAGAAGGGAAAGAGCCAATATTTGTAACAAGACCATCATTCATTAGATGATATTGTGGATTCAGACAAACACAGAAACAAGACACTATCTGTTCTTGGAGCTAGGGTCTTTCTCCACCACCTTCATAATTTCAGACCAATAAATACATTATTCAGTTTACACAGACCACCTCAGAACCAAAACTTCTAACCCTCCCTCCTAGAAACCAAAAGAATCTGCAGAATCACAACACTAAACCCAGAGAGGAATTCTTCCAATCAATCTTCTTTTCAAGCATCCTTGATTTGCAGAGAAGTTCTAGAGAGACTTGCTTCGAGTTCATTCAACTCGTCAAGGTCCAGCTCATCATCATCATCATCGTCATCATCCGGAACAGCCTCTTCACCATTTTCCCTCAACCCACTCGATGTGCTTGGTTCCCCTCTAACTGAACCCGGACCATCTTTAGCCTGAAGTTCCAAACAAATAATATCTAACGTAAGACCCAATGCTATGAAGTCTGAAACTAAAGTGTAAAAATGAGATCTTTTCCCAATCTGCAAACTATTGACTATCTGAATCAACAACCTTTTATCCCGACAGACAAACGTAACCCTTTTCACTTTCACTCCAAAGTTTCATACTTTGTACAACTTTATTTTCCTTTAAATAGAGAAGGAATACGGAACACAGTAACTTTACCTATGAGTTTCCGTAATTCTAACTTATATTTGTTGCCAAACTCTGTAAAGAACACAAAACCAACTAAGCTATGGCATTGAGTTGACGTTTTCTAGTATTTCCATGCAGTTAAGAGAAACTGTAAAAAGTGCATTTTGATTGCAAGTTCTAAGTTGTAACCCTTCATGAACTTATGAAAGAGCAGTACAATAAAACATGAAAAGGAATTAATAATTCATGTGCGGAGGGAATGATTACAGTTTGTGCAGACTGCTCAGGTTCTTCTGCCTGCCTATGGTACTTCTCTTCAGCCTCGGCATCATCAACAAACAAGCTAGCGTCTGAAAGAAACAGCTCGCGTCCACTGAAAGAAAGGAAGTTTTGGATTAACTGAAAGTCATCTTTAGTATAATAAAACATAAAAGGACAAATCTAAAGCAATCCACATACCTCATTCGGTCATTCTTAGCCCTGTCTGCACGTTGAGCAGCCAAACCTGCCTCACGTTCATCTGTCTTTTTCTTCTTCCATTGAAAGAAGAGATCGGGAGTCATTGGGGTCGAAGCAGTCAATTTGGCACGCTGAAGAGATAAATGATATAATGAAAAAAGAGAAAGAAACTGACACCCAGTTTGAATAATTGATAACAGCATTTTATTATGCAAGAAATGGTTATGGGGATGACCTGGTCTTCGATTTCTTCCTCAATTGGCATCTTATCAGCCTCTTCCTCAAGAAGAGCCTTCATTTGGGATTTCAAAATATATCCAGGAGGTAACGCATGTCTGTAATGGCAATCTTTCCCTCCATTTGGGCACTCCCAGAACCACCCATATTGTTTCCTCTCAACGGCATCTAAGAAGTGTTTGCAGACCTGCACATTCATAAATAGTTAATTGAAACCATGAATATTTCTCACCAACAGAAAATGGTTGATTCATAAAGTGGTGAGTTCAAGTCCTTAGCTGATTCCTTAAAGGTTGTCTTTTACCTATTTAATAAAGATATTTTTAAAGGTTCATGTTTTTAGGGAATCATCTGTAATGTCTACCTAGACGGTGTATCAGCAGAAAACCTTTCAATCCTCAGTGTAAATCTTTTGGTCAGCACTGAACAAGCTTCTCTAAAAGGTAGATCAGTCCAAAGGATTCAGAGAAGGAAATATAGGGAGCCTTTACAAACATAAATCTTAGTGCACTTTACTGAAGATAATGGTTCCCACTTAAATCTATTGCCCAACACGAGAAACGGATCAGAAGGATCAACAAGAACAATGGAAATTTACCTTTATTTAAGGATTAACTGAATTAAGTCTATTTCTATCTGATTGGAACCAACTACTCATTGACTTGACTAGTCGTCAAAGTGAATAACACATACTTTTTATGAAAAATACTTTACAACCTTTGGACTATATGAGATTTTTTCAACAAAAGTAAAGACATTCAACCAAAATCCCCTACTAAATTCAGAGATGCGATTGAAAAACACACCCCACATGTCAGGAAAGATTGAGGAATACAAACTTTCTATATATCATCTTAGTGTAGTGTGACTCCAAAACCATTTTAAGTCCACCCGACATAAGAGCTAATGAGCTATTACATCAAGATTCAACACTAGATCGATTAATCATGACTCACAGATTATTTCCCATCTTTGATTGGTTAGGTTAATAGAAAGTGAATTACATAGCAAACAATATAACTATCTGAAACCAAAGATAAATACAAGAGTATCTTTAGGAGAAAATAGAAAAGGCTAGTAAGAAGAGAGAACATACGATTTCAGTTGGCTTATTCTTGTTGTTGTACTCATTCTTCTTCGACTCCACAACCTTCTCCAACGTCTCTTGATCCCAATCCTCCATAGTTTCTAACAACAAATACATCCAGCACACATTATTAGCATGAAATACAGCACCTGAAAGGTCACACAATATGGAAAATAGTGAACTGTTCAGCAAATCACCATCATCGCGCTTATCACTATAAATGTCAATTTTCTCGCCCTTCCTCTGTATATTGAGATCATGAGAGAATTTGCACTTAAATCCTTTAGCACACTGCCCTGCCTTGAAAAACTCACACAGTATGGACTTGGGATCAACACCTACAAATCATCAAACGCAACAATTTAATGTGTTATACCACCATAGTACACTTATTGCAGTTATTCAAAGAAAGTTCACCTACCAGGTGGCACTTTTGGCTGGGTGATGGCAATTTTGAAGAGATCATTAAGCTCCTTTTCCCGTGCCTTCTCTTCATCTTTCTTTTTCTATTTATATATTATTAGAAATTCAAATAGTAAACACTACTGGCAACCAATTCATATGAACTAATACAACCAATTCTCTCATACGTAATTGAGAATCATTCTTTCCGTTAATAAGCAAGAATATTCAGTCTATAATTACAGTACGGGAAATATCGCCCTTCAAATGTTTGGATGAGAAGATCGAAATTAGATAGAGTTACGTTCATTTTCATCGATTATGACCAATGACTGAAACGGAGAAGGGAATTTTCTGATCAGTTGAGAAGTGACCTTCGCAGCTATTTTCGCCTGGTCGGGCTTCGGCTGGACCGATTGCTGGAGAGACTGAACATACTTCTGGACATTCTTCGATTTGTTCTTGTTCTTAAGACCAAAAGTCTTGTCTTCGACAACCTTCTGCTTCTTCGCTACGTCTGCCTTCGCTTGCTTCGGCGGCATCCTCGATGTTCAGAGCGGAGATCTCCGGCTCTGATTAGGGCAGGAAGAAAGAGATGGATCGATTGAATTGATACGATGATGATAAGGAAAATTGTTACTTCGGCCGATTAAAGCTTTTAGGGTTTTGCAGTTCTCGCCGGAGCAGAGACAGAGTGAAGGAGAAAATATTGGCTACTCTTCATATCCCATGGACCTGCGGGCTTTGATATTTTATTTTATTTTTTTGGTAAATTAAGAAACTATTAGGCAACTACTTCCCTATTTTGGATTGTCCTAAGCAATCGTACAAAATAAACGGCTTAAGTCTTGAAGGGAGTTCATTAATGATCACGAATGATCCTTCCATCCCCGCTACTTCCTTTGCTAGTTGATCTGCAACCTTATTTGCTTCACGATAGACATGCCTGAATTTTAATCTTCGAAAAGACTTCATAAGTTTTCTGCAATCCCAAATTAAAGGCATTATAGGTCTATCTTCACTTGACTCCTCGACAATGAGGTTAATAGCTTCCTTAGCATCCATTTCTACATAGACCGAGTCAATGTTTAGATTTGTTGCCACGGTTAAGCCATCTCTCAACGCCCAAAGTTCCGCCACAAGGCTATTAGTGATCCCGAGTCTCCTTTGATAACCTTTAATCCAACCACCAAATTTATTTCTAAGGATTCCCCCTCCTCCAGCTTGTCCAGGGTTGCCAAGGGCTGACCCATCAGTATTCAGTTTTATCCAGCCATGTGGAGGGGGACACCACTTGACATGAATAGTGGACTTCGAGATTAGAGAATTAGGTTTTTTAAGGATACCAGATACTTCTTTCGCCTGTTCCACAATAAAGGTAACCAAGTTAGGATAAAATGCATGCTTATTGAATAACAGAGAGTTTCGATTCCTCCAAATAACCCATATGGCAGTTGTAAAAATATTCTTCCACTCTACGTTGGAGCTGTGCATTCAGAGATCCTGCAATTTGCAAACATCCATTGAAAAGTATCAACTGAGAAGAAGTTTTGAATAGAGTGTGGAATTCCAATCTCCATCCAAACTTTCCTAGCAACGGTACAATCTCTAAGAACATGACAAATATCTTCATCTTCTTGTTGACAGAGGGAACATATGGGATTAATATTTAAACCTCTATCGCTCAAGTGTTTTGCTGTGAAGATTTTCTCATGACAACACAACCATATGAAAAACTGGATCCTAGGGATCGTCTTGCAAGCCCATATCCAATTCCAATTTTTCCTGGTATTGTCACTACTATTGCACTTGTGAGCAATGATTGTTTTGTGCACGATGCAACAGTAGGGATACCTGAAGGCGAGTCTCTCCATATTTTTCTATCTTCCATGTCCCTAGCAATGCTAATGGGCGTGGAAATGAACATGTCAATGATATGCTGAGGCAAATGCATTGATAGTTTCGAGACATCATAATAGCCATCATCATTTAAGACATCAACAATTCTAAGGTTCTCCTCATTTTCAGTTAGAGGACGTTGACTCTGTCTCTGATTCAAATAGACTCAATCCAGATTTCGCCGGATTTCAGAATTTTTTACCTAAAATTCATTTTTTATTTATTTAAATATATACTAGAAATTCTAACGGTGCAACACCTAGGTTAACTCATGTACCAATTTGTCACAAAATTTAGTGGAAGTATTAATTCGTTTTGGGCTGTTAACCCAGGTACCAATTTGGTTTTAATCCCTATGATAAATAATAATATAGGGTATATGTTTGTCACAAAATTTAGTGGAAGTACCGATTCGTTTTGGGCCGTTAACCAAGGTATCAATTTGGTTTTAATCCCTATGATAAATAATAATATAGGGTATATGTGTCCAGTAAAAGTAAGTTGTTACTTTTTGGACTGTATCCTTAATATAATAGATATATTTACCAAATTAACGGGTAACTCAACTCCTAGTAGCGCAATTCGGAGTAGCGTTACGAGTTGTGATAATTTAGAGTTTATGCTAAACACATGATTAGAATTAATTATTTCATTACGACGTAGCAGTACTCCGAGTAGCGCTAAGACTAACAATCATACTTATGGCCGTTAGTTGCCGTGTCAGACACGACATTAAAGCGTATCACCGCTCGGAGTAGCGCTGTGTTGCTTTATATTAACAGATCTGTCGCTAACATTGCAGCTTTGCTCTATACACACCATTTTGCAAATACATATGCTCCTGTACACCTCATTCAACCAAAAATATAATTTCCACAAACAAACTCATTCTAAGGTAACGTATCTCAATTTCTAGATCATATTTCTAATAGATGCGTACATAAGTTAAGAATGCTACGAGAATGATGCATACATATTTTAGAATGCGTATAGTTATCTAAATGTTTACATAGAATGGTAAAAATTAGGATGTGTAAATACGTTACAATGTTAGAAAGTATAATGTGTAAATTTTGCAAAATACATATATGAGTACAATGAATTGAAGT
This sequence comes from Clarkia xantiana subsp. parviflora, assembly GCA_036873135.1. NCBI lineage: Eukaryota > Viridiplantae > Streptophyta > Magnoliopsida > Myrtales > Onagraceae > Clarkia > Clarkia xantiana. The sequence goes on from JAPTYO010000012.1 coordinate 19,083,355, forward strand.
ATTGTTATGTCAGAAAGAAAACACTGTAAACATGTTCGATTGTCTTACATTATGTATATGCATAAATATGTTACAATTAAGAATAAAAAAAAATTGTATAGTTTCAATGCTAGAAAATATATAAAGCGTAAATATGTATATGTGCTAATTCATTTTGTATGAATTATTTAGGAAAATGGTGACCGTATGGTTTCGATACAAAGGAACCTTCAATGTGAACTCATGGGATCTTAGGTATGAATTGGGTCAATCAATATTCATAAAAGCTGATAAAGATATTATCCCAAATGAGGTGAAATGGCTAGTAAGAACATGTGTCGGTGCCGAGCCCCACGTTCGGAATTAGTTTGGAGGTACGATGAAGAAGAAGAGCGTAGTCCCATGAAAGTGACAGGGAGTTCACGATCTGCCGGACGGGTCCTGTAGGAACTCTTGTGAATGAGAAATCTACGAGGAATGGTCTCCATAGCAAAGCCTCTTTTCTATCGGTCACTGGGATGGATCTCCGGGGTAATTGCTTGAAGCAATTTGGCACCTCCTTGCTCTATGTTGCTTTCGGCCGAACCGGGATTTCTTTGGTCTCAACTAAAAGAGAGAAAGTGATTAACCCCAAATAAATCTCTAAAACTCTCTATTTATAAGAGTGGTGGGTTAAAACCCACCAAGGGTAAAACCCTTAAGGTTCGACCGGCCATGTGTAAAGGAGAGACCCAATTTTGGGCCTCTCATGTCAATTGGAATTTAGGCCCAGCCCAAAATCCCTAGTGTGACATTACCCAATTACACTTAGGATGTTGGGCTTATATTAAAGGGCTCCTATTACGGCGGCCCAGTCACCAAATGCCAACAGCTCCCACTCACTGGGGATGATTATAGGATGGCTGGCCGGAGTCTTCTTGGTCTCCAAGATTGCTATCCCCAAAGTTTCTTCTTCAAGAAATGAGAGTGGTCCTAAAAACTACTAAGTGGGGAGACTTGACTAATGAATGATCTCCCTCATTTTCACTAATGATGTTTGTACCTATGGGTAACCCTTGATCCTTCTCTATTTTTTACAAGTCCTTAGTGGCATGAATAAGTGTTTTTACATCCTTGTTACAACATACATCGTTTTTTTATACTCGACGTACGCAATCATGCTCATTTGTTACATATCCATGATTTATTTGTGATCATCTCATCTATCTTAATCCATGATCCACATTCTCATCATTACACAATTGATTGCATTGTTTTATTATCAATAACACGTCATCGCATCATGTACATCCTTGTTACCGCACCCGTCACGCGCGTGTCGGTCGGGTACGTCCATTACTAACGCATTCGTGATCAGTACATTCTTATGCATGTCGACATCCATGAACATGATTGCATATATTTATAACTCGTCGCATATGTCTGTTGTATATACGCATATCTGTTAAACTAATCCTGTCAGCAGATATCAAAATACTCGCCAAGAAAAATAAAGTTAGGCGAAATCAAGGCCCGCGTGCCCAACCGACAATAAATCAACGCCTGAGGTCAGTATCGGACCCAAATTGAACATGTATCCTATCTTAAAATAGAATCAAGTAAGGATCAAGCCATTACTTGACTAGGGGGCAAGTGATGGATATATGCCCAATTCGGGTTCGTATTTACATTCCGGACTTCGCAAATACGTCAAAATCACATAAATAGACAAAACCACGCTCCCGAGGTTTAAAACCGTCTGGACGCGCGACACACGCGTCCAGATTTCCCTAGACAACCCGGATCGCGTCGGGATCGTCCGAACCCGACGTGATCCGAGTCGTCGTCTGCAGCGCGCGTGTTCCATTTGTGTTCTCACACTAAGTTAGAGTTTTCTAATAGACAACTTTGATCAAACTAGACGACGGTTCACACTTTCCTTTAAACCTGCGTCGAACCGCACAAAAACCGGGATCGGTTCTAAGGTTGCCTATAAATAGGGACCTAGGCTACCCATTTGAGACTTTACATTCACTTGAGATTGGCTTAGAAGCTCTGACGTCTCTCTAGCTTTCTCTCTCTAGAATTCTCATTTAAGCATCAGAGAGGGCTCAACCGGCACCACCCCCCCTCCGTGCTGGTTACTGCCCTTGTGTGCACGTTCGGACGACAAGCGTGAAGTCAGGAGCGCAAGTTGAAGGACCTAACACAGCGATCAAGTTGAAGATTCGTCGATTCTGTTACGTCAAGTGGGTTCAGACGAAACATTCTATATTAGATATATATATATATATATATATTATATATATCATCAATAATATATATTTTCTCAATCTTTTAGGCATATATATTATCAATAATATCTAGATCCCTAAAATTGTGCTAGATATATTGATAGTTACTATCCACAATTATCTTGTGAACCAAGCCCTAATTTTGGCCTAATCCATATGTGGTAAAATTTCGGCCGAAACATATAGTAAAATATATCCGAAAATTTCGGTCACTTTAGGTTACTTGTGGACTAAGAAATTAAAAAATCCTTGAACACCTAAAGCATGGTTCGGCTGAAACAAGAAAATTAGGGCAAGTGGTCAAATTTCAAGATCAAATCTTGCCATGATCAAGAATCCAAAGTTTTAATTTGATAAAAGTCTTGTTTTTCTTGAAGATCAATCATGAACATCAAACTTTACTATGAACATCATGAATAGACATGACCAGTACGAATTTTACCCAAAAATCGAAAATTTTAAAAACTTATAAACTTTAAAATTTTCGGCCATAATCAAGAAAAATCAAGAACACCAATTTTATCAAAAACACGAACTCCCTAAGATAGGCTCTGATACCAATGTAGGATTTATGGATTAATACTAAGGAAACAAAACCTTAAATACGTGCATGATAACTATACGGAGCGGAATAAGATGCACATACCTACAATGTTTCCTGTAGCCCAAAACCGTTGAGGGGAGTTCTCGATCCACCGGACGGTTGCCTGTAGATGTTCATGTTAGAGAAGCCCTACGCGGATTATGCCTCACAGCAAAGCCTCAGTCGATTCTTCGCGGGATGGATCTCCTGGAGTAAATTGCTCGACACAATTTGGCACCTACTTTGATGTGGGTATTTCAGCCGAAGTAGCTATTAAATAGGGAGGAGGTTTTCTTTTAATCTCACAACTTAGGAAGAGAGGAATAGCATTAGTGTTATGAAACCCTCCTAGGACTCCCTATTTATAAGATGAGTAAAATGGACAAAAGTCCACTTTACCCCTATTGATATTTCGGCCGGCCATGTGTATAGGGAGGCCTAATTTTGGCCTCCCATGTCAATTGGGATTTTAGACCTAGCCTAAAATCCCTAATATAATATTACCTAATTTCTTTGGTACGTGGACTTAATTAATGGGTTTCCAATTACGACGGCCCATAGTCCAAATGCTTACACACCTGGCTTGAGAGAAACTCATTCAATTTTATGCAGAAATTAATTACATTCTGCCGAATCAGTCCTGAACTTCATACGCATAGCTTCTATTGACTGTTCTAACATGTTTGATTCTGATCGAATTCCAGGCGTCTATCCCACATGTGCCCCATCATCCGTGAGACCCAGAATCACAACCCCGACACACATCAAACCCACCATAGTGTGTGACGAGGCCGTACGAAGCACTACTAATATTATCTACGGAGCCACAATTTTACTAAAGGATAGTGGGGACATCTCGGCTGTTTCGATTACTTCGGCTTTTGGCGACGACCCTCTTCTAGCGCAAGGATTAACATGTAGGGAAGGACTTCTGTTAGAACGGTCTTCACGTCGGGGTCCACATACATTGTTCACGGAATCAGCCAATCTGCTCAAACAGATATCCTCCTCCTTTCCAGGCTGTATTCCGTCCCTTTTTGGAGTTGTCCATGATATTAAATTTCTTTTAAGATTACTACATGTTAGTATTAAACTGTTCCTAGGGCGCATGTCCATCTAGCACATAACATTGTTACGTTGGCGGCTATGGCTGATGTAACTAGATGCTGGTTTGCCCCCGACCTACCTCATTTCATCTCATTTCATGAGAAAGTCGTAGACTCTTTTGGTTGCTTTGTGCATGCGTATAATATATGGTTTCTACTGATAAAAAAAAAAGTTGTTTTGTCGAAATTAAAGATGTAGTTAATGGATAAATCATTCAAACACTTGTCGACTATGCTTGAGAGGAACCTTCAGAATCGTTGAATCTGATGTAATGCATATGAACTGGAGTGTAATCGTCGGAGTCACTCAACCAGTTGTAACGCATAATCAAAGAGAAGTTGAAAAGGAAAGAAAAAGAAAAAGAATAGACGTAATGCAAGCGGAGTCTAATTTTATTCAATTAATAAATACATAGAGAGACTTTCTAATTATATTACACTAAATAAATAACTGAACCGCGGTTTGAGCGAAATATAAATAATACCTCTAATTTGTTATTATATAGACTTAATTAATGAAGTATAAAGATAAAAATATTATCTAATGATACATAAAATTTATTTTATATATATATTAATATCTTAATAAATAAATAAATTCATCTTACTTGACATGGAATTATAAAAAAAATCAAACATATTTATTTATAAAATTTAAACTAAAAGTTTGCAGACCTTAATAATAAAAATGAATTTATCAATGAATAATAATAATAATAATAATAATAAGTTATTTAAGTTTTTTATGAAAAATAAATACTCGTACGTTTTCTTCTATAGGAACATTCAAAATTATTTATTTATTTTTTTTTTTGGAAAATTAGCCCATAATAAAAAAAACCTATAAGTTTGTTTTTCTCATCTTCATTTCATTTATTTCAATAACTTGTCTTTTTCTTCTTTTTTTTTTTTTGCCAACTATTTAGATAACTTGTTAAAAAAATTATATAGAACAAATATTTTATTATATTTAATATTATTTTATCACTTTTTTATATAAAATTATATATTTTAAACATTCAAATTCACTTCTTTTTTTCATAATATTTTTCTCCTTCATGTATTGCGATTTTTCAACTAAATAATAGGTTCTTTTTTTGAAGTTGTATTGATTAAAATGTATCTTTTGTATATTTTGTTTAAATAATTCGTTCATAAAAAAAATTTTAATTTTCTATTTGTGTTAATTTTTCATATTTTTTATATTTCAGATTTTTAAAATTTAAGTGAATGAGGAGCATTTGTCTTTTTCAAAAGCTCCATGTGGGAAATATAGATACATGTACCTCTTAATATGGACAAAGTAATATATATTCACACACATGGCTATAATTATCTTTTAAGTATGATATTTATCATCATATGTTTAAGTATCAAATCGAAAGAAAATGCGGGGTTTTACCAAGAACAACAATCACCCTTTCAAGAAATTTCATCTTCTTGTTTCCTAACTTCTTTATATTTTGTATATCCCGATGATAAACAGTAAGCGATATATATGGCCACGAGTGACCATGAATATAATTGCATGAATATATAGATCACCAACCTGGGTTTCATTAATATGATTTTATATATACACGTGCGTTGTACTTGAAACAAACGTTGGTATTAAAAAAAGTATTTGAGAAGTTATCATTTTTATGCATTAAATTGTTCATGTTTTCACTGTTAAGTTCCATGTTTCGATGTAATGAGCAAATAATTTTATTTGAAATTTGGGGAAAAAAAGTTATGGACATATAAGTAAGCATAACCTTTAAAAAAGGACCCGGAGAAATGGTACATCACATTAAAAGTCTGTTCATCATTAATAGAAATGGTGTTGTGAACACACGAAGGAAATTGGAACCATATCTTCAGAATAATCATTGTCTTCAAGGATGGTCAATTGCTGATATATGCAAGAGAAATATATATCAATATACTATTTTTCATTTGTAAACATGAATGTACTATGGATAATGCAAATATTAATAATAATTATTATTATTTAAAAAAAAAAAACTTGCATGTGAACAATTTTTGTTCTTAATAGTCTCGCAAAAACTGTGCTTATGTCTTTAAGATTCTTTGACGGGCGTATATTGCTGCAAAACATGGAATATCTACACTCATATCCATCAATAGCTTAACCATCGAGCTAACCAACTCAAATTTCAATAGTTTTTTCATATGTACATGTGTTGCACGTACAATTCTCTTCCATAAATTTAATTATGGAATCAGTCAAATTACCTAATTTACAATGTAATATGAAAGTAATAAATGTCAAGAGTCGATGCCTCTATTACTACAATTAACTCGCCTCTAATCCAATAGTTCAATCGTATTGAGGTGATGTTAGATGGTATTATATACAACACTTCTTTCAAAAAGTAGAAGTAATTTTAAGCCATTGACCAAGTAGGACATCTTCGATACAAAATTCTCTAGAAAACTTTGGAAAGGCATATTCGAAAAAACTTTCATATTCAGCCAACATTTATACTTCAGTCTCTATATCTATATGTACAACATAAATAATAATAATTGACGGTAGAAAAATTGAGGTTGAGTTGTATATACTCTTGAGGGTAGATAGTAGATACATATGTGGCTTGAGTGCCCACCATTTTTATGATCTTTGAGGCAAATTTCAATAACATGGAGTACATTTATCATTTTGATCACGCACCTCTTCATTCCTTTCTTTTATTTGACAAAGAACATCCAAACATGCATATTACACTTTGCAATTAGTATCCACTAATGACTGATCATCATCCTCGTTAAAGCTCCCTGCTTGTACCACATTAAGTTGGATTAAAAGTGAGAACTAAATGACAAAATGAGTATGAAATAATATTATATGTTAGTACAAAAATCTCCTAGTATTTTTTATCTAATAACTTAAAAATAAGTTATATTGTACAATGAATGATAATAAACTGGAAAATGATAAAATTTGCAATCAAAAAGTAAAAGAACTAAACTTTTTTTTAAGGGTTAAGAACACAATAAGGGCCTGAATGTTTGCCCATGTTGCCAAAAGGGGTCTGAATTGAAAAAACGTATTATTAAGGGCCTGAATTTTGAGTTTTGTGTTTTTTCAAGTCTCCGTCCAAATTTTCTGTTAAATCTAACAGAACCACGTGAAAAGACAAAAATACCCTTTTGTAATTATTATACAACTTATCAATTTAATTAATAAAATGTGAAATGTCTAAAATACCCCTACAAACTAATTATGCCCTTAAGGCCACCACGCTCCGGCCACCGCCCGGCGACCACCACCCGGCTCCGGCGACCACCACCCGGCTCCGGCGACCGCCACTGGCTTCCGATAGGAGCCTAAAAAGCTCCGATTGGAGCTCCGAAGCTCCGATCGGAGCTTTTCGGTCGTCGCCGGAGGTCGGTGGTGGTCGCCGGAGGCCAGTGGTGGTCGCCGGAGGCCGGTGGTGGTCGCCGGAGTCGGGGTGGTGGTGGTCGCCGGAGCTGTGGTGGCTTAAAGGGTATTTTCGTCATTTTAGGTCAAACATATGAGAGACCCACTTTGGTCAAAGGGCATTTTCGGGTTTTCAAATTATTTTTGGTCACATGCCAAGCATGTGACCACTTTCGGTCACTTTTAACAGAAAAAATAGACGGAAACCTCACTTATACACAAAACTCAAAATTCAGGCCCTAAATAATACGTTTTTTCAATTCAGACCCCTTTTGGCAACATGGGCAAACATTCAGGCCCCTATTGTATTCTTAACCCTTTTTTTAACCATGTATTGATTCGTGTAAATCATAACGTAATTAATATTTATTAATATTTAGGTCGACATATATATTGATTTAGACTTTGAACCAGCCATTCAAGTTAGAAGAGCTTTTATATGTCGATATAATTTGAAGGATGATTGATATCTTGAGTGCATATAGATGGCTACTATTTTATGCGTGTAACCGTAAAGCCTAGACTTGATGAGTAGTCAATTGAAAAAAACTTAATGAAGCAATTGTCGACATGTAGTTGTCCAAATGGACTTAACTCTCCCACCATGCCTACAATATTCCTAAAAGGAAGCAATTGTAATTTTTGAAGAATGTTACGCATAACTGGAAATCCATGCTGGTAAGGCAAGTCGGGATTTAACCATGGTAGCCAAGGAATGGTGCTAATTCTCGAGCAATTGTCGACATGTAGGCCTGATTTTTTCCAAACGACGGGGGGAATGCAAATACAGAGATGAGACGATATTTGCGATGTGATGGCTGAAGCAACGGCCGGACGATCATCCCGTCGTGAATTGGACAGTGGGTGGCCGAGTGGTGTGGGGCGGCCTTAACGGACGGTTAGAACCTGAAACGTCCTTAAGGATTCGATCTGGAGAGGCTCATAGAAAAAACATCTGTTGGGCATAAGGCGTAGGTTTAGATATAGATGGGTTTTAGAAGTGAGAGGAAACGGTTGGAGATGGAGTGTAAAAGTTGGTTGGCTAAAAGAGGGTATTTTCGGTAATTCAAATTGTTGGAACCAGCTTCAACACACTTTGACTTTTATATAGAGTATAGATATATATATCTTAAACATAATAGATTTCAGCATATACCTATGAAATCATATTGATATTTAAACTGAAACATGATGTAAATCAAAGCCACAACAACTTACATACATATTAATATACTGTCATCAAGAGAGAAGGACACAAAATACCAGCACAAACAAAACAACAATTATGCAAATCCCACCTAGGTATCTTATATTTGTTCTATTTCATAAGAAATGAAACAATTCAGTTACTTACTTTCCATCTTACATGATTCAGCTCTCCTTAAACCTTAATCTTATTTCGCTTCTCCCCTATTTAAACTGCATTTTAGTTCACAGGTATACTTGGTTCAAGAAGGTAACGTGTATTTAGTACTCGTTAAGAGTTAAGAACACCAACTCATTCAGAGTGTCCTGAAATTGCTCCATGATTCGATTGAAGAAGATAGCAAGTTTTAGAGATTCTGTTGTTAATTGCTGCAGAAGTTGCAATCACCCAACAAACATTTTGTCACATTTAAAATAGAAGCAAAACTACAATTAAATTTTGTTCAAGAAAACTACGAACCATAGTTCCAACAAAAAAGAATAGAAACTTACAGCAGCGGCCACAAGATCAAATGAACTTAATTAAAAAAAAAAAATTCAATATGTTCCTTGTTCTTCCTCATATTCTGGCCCTGAACTCATTCATTAGTCTCAGAACTCCAAGTCTTATATATAATTATGATTAGTGCTTTCCTCCTGCCGTATCCAAATTTCAGCTAAACGGGCACCTTAAAAAGTTTTTTTTTTTTTTTGCCAAAAACACCTTAAAACGTTAAATCTGGAATTAACAACTCAATTTTCGAGGTTCATGTTTGAAAAAAAAAATCTCAAGGTTCATGGTTCTTCCAACTTGGAATGAAGTACATTAAAAAATTAATCACAACAGCTCATTCGTGTATTGACTCCATGAAAGGAAAATTAGATGAGTTATTTTCATTTAGATTTTCCTTAGTAATTTCATAAGGGAAAAAAATGCAAACTTAAATTAGAATATTAACCCAACCATAGGGGCGGATCCACAATATACCAAGTGGATTTATGGGACACTGCTTGGCTAATATATATATATATATATATATATAAAAGCATATTTTTAATAAATATTTTTAAGGAACCCCGTTAAATTTTAACTAGGACGCCACTTGACACAATGGACTCTATAGCCGATATAGTAACGCGAAACTCTTTCAATCTATGTTCCCCAGATGGATGACTCTATAGTCGATATGGTAAGGCGAAACTCTTTCAACCCGTGTTCCCCATTCGATTCCAGCAAGATGGCCTTTGGTTAGTTGTTTTCTTTTTTCTAGATAACTTTTGGACTGCGTGAGAGACAATATATTATTCAAGCCTCTGACATGATATGAATTAGGGGTGAGGTCCTAGGCTTAACATTAGCCCTTAGGAATGCCACTAGTTATCTAGTTTTTCCTATTTTTTATAATAAAAAAAAATACATACACTTTTTAATTTATTAATAACCTATATTTAAGATATTTTTTTATTAAACATCAGCATTTTCTAAATTTTCATATTACAAAAAAAATACACTTTTTAAATAGCAATTCATATTTTATTTTTTATTTTTTTTAACTTAAAGACCAGTCATCTTTTTTCTCAGATGAATTCTTAATCTATTTCACATATAAATCAATGCATTCTACCATGTTGAAAACTCGATCGTGATTTGATTTCTTTCCAACTTTTTATAAAGGTAAAAGACACTTTTTAAATAGCAGCCCATATTGAAGAATTGACTTTTCAATCAGAAATTATTAATATTATTTCTCGTATTAATTGTTGTTTATTTCTTCCAAGCATAAATCAATATATTTTACCATATTGACAGTCGATCGTGATTTTATTTCTTCTTATTAATTAATTTATTATATTATATTAATAAACCAAGATGTGAGAGGCTAAGGGAAGGGATGTCCAGTTGCCACGTCAGCGTTCTCATCCGATCGTGGTTGTCTTCCACGCGCCTCCGGATTCTTCTGTCCTGCACTCATGCCTTCCGTTTCTTCATCCCTTCAGAGTTCTGTTTCAGTGAATTCAATGAATCAGAGTTCTGTTTCTTCTTCCCTCATTAATATCAGGATTTCCTTCATCTTATCTTCCGCTCTTTATCATCCACTCTTCAGATTAGATCAGTTCACTCGGATCGTCAGTCGTCATCCTCAAGGGCTCGTCTATTCTTCACTTCTGTTATTATGCTCTCCAATGAAACCGCTCAGGTGCAGCAAATAGAGAAGGGAGATTGGGACCTTAATCGTTGGACCACCGCAAGCAACCGCTTCGAGACGCCATATAAGCCACGCCTCACAATGCTTGCAGACACGTCCTGCCTCCGCACACGACATGCACTCCACCGCCACCAGAATTCTCTAATGAGGCTGATCAGCCACGGGCTAGGCACTCTCCAGTCAGTCGCAAGTTTAGGTTCAGCCAATTTGAAGGTATGCACTTCCGATCTTCCACAATTTAAGATTCGGCCAAATTTAGGTTCTGTCAATAAGTCTCAGTGTTCATCTCTCGGTTTTCACTACCCAAGAATGCTTCCACCTTGAATTCACTTTAGAGTTCATTGTCTTTCTTTATTTTTTGTATTTTTTATTACTGATGAGCATCTATCAGTGTGAGTTTCATCTACGTCAATATATCACGATGTCACACCAAGTTTGATTATATATTGTTTACACCTATTGAGTACTCTTACGGGTAAACAATGGGTTGAGTTATGGTGAATTCAAGCCAGAAGAGGAAAAATGTCCATGTTTGTTGCTTGACGGATCATTAAAGTTTGAAACTTTTAATGAAGATGTTTGACTAGTGAAGATTTGATCGGCGCTCCTCACCAGAATGCAGTGCACCTCCGTCTGTTCAAGCACATCAAAGTGATAATTGTATTCCTTTTGAGTTCTTTGGTGATAATTGTGTTCGCTGGGTTCTCCAAGATAGAACTAGACAAAAACCCTTATGTATCCCTTCTTCTCTCTCAAATCTCTAATATGACCCATTTTAATTGTCTTCTTAATTAACAAGATTTTAGAGATAGCTATTACTATAGCAAAACGTCTCTTTGAATTTGTATTCATTAGAAAACTGTTGATTATGCTGGATCATTCTGATTTTTTTTAATATATATATAGGGTTAAATGTACTTTTGGCACCACATGTTTACAAAAAATACACTGTTCATACCAAATTGTACTGTTTTAGTACTTCCGTTAGTATTCTGTTAAAATCGGCTGTTAAATGACCACGAGAGGGTCAGTTGACGGTTTTTTTTTTTTTTCAAAAATCCAAAGTTTATGTTCCTTTTTTACCATTCCCTCTCTATACTTAAAAGTTGTCGCTTTCAATCTCTTCTTCTACTGTTCATTTTGTTTCCTTTTTTCCCTTCTTCCTCCATCCCTCTGAAACCCGACCCAAAAATGAACGACGAAGCCAAATCCGCGAACTCTCGGCCTCACGCTTATACCACCGAGATTCCTCCGGATGAACTCCGACGCTGCGACTGCGGTGCGATTTGCAAAGTCATACCATCGTATACCTTGAAAAATTTCTCCATGCCTGCCCCTATTGGAAGGTAATGTTGCTTATTTAGTCATAGTTGTTGTATGGGTCTCTGTAATTTCACATTCAGCACCCCAATTTTGAATAAGTGGAAACGAATTTGGAGTCAGAATTAGGGTTTTCGGAAATTGGTTTACTGATTTAATGTTGCTTATTTAGTCATAGTTGTTGTATGGGTCTCTGTGATTTCACGTTAAGCACCCCAATTTTGAACAAGTGGAAACGAATTTGGAGTTCAGAATTAGGGTTTTCGGAATTAGGGTTTACTGATTTAGGGTTTTCTGAATTAGGGATTCCTGGTTCCAATTACTTAGGGCTTTTGTGCTAGCATTACTGTTTCTATTGATTAGGGCTGTCAATTTCACCTATTTGGTTCAATTGGGGTTAAATGTTGTCAGGCTGGTGAAGACACTAGATGCAATTTTTTTGACTGGGAGAATCGGAGATTTGTGGGTAATGGGAAAAGGGCGGTGCATAAATTTCAATCCATGCACCATGATTTGACTACTAAATGCTCGACCTACGAGATGGAGACTGTTAAATTGAAGATGGATAGTGCAAAACTGGAGCTTGACAATGCTAATTTGAGGCTGGCGAATGGTAACCTGGAATTCTACTATTCTAATTTGAAGATGGAGGTTGCCAAATTAGAGAATGATCTTGCTTCTGCAAAAACACTAACTAAGTTTGTAACTGTATTAGTTGTGGTTTTAGTTGGTTTTATCGGGTTGAAAGCTTAGGGGCAAGTTAGTATCAGTAAAGTAAGGATCTGGCTTTCTGTAAGGAATTTGGTAACTTATGTATGTGCTTTGTGTTTTGTTGACTATGTTTAAGTAATGTCTTTTAAGGATTGGGTTAAATGTTGTGTGTGTTTTGTTGTAATGTGTCCAACAAGATATTTGTTGTGCTTTCTTCACCTATCACTTTGTACCATATGTTTCTTCGGTTATCATTTTGGTATCATAATCCTTTACAATGCATATCATTTTGGTCCATAATCCCTCCATTCATAAACACAATTTCAAGTCACATTCAAAGGTCCAAATTCAGAACAAACTAGCAAGAGTACCCACTCCTTACATACCGGAGTTGAACATCACAAAATAGACAACATAGCTTGGTCAAACACACAGACACAACAAGCTAACACCCACAAAAGACTACCACAAACAATACACTAACACCCACAAAAGACAACCACACACAACAGATGAACCATCATTTACTTAGGGGACCCTTTACTTAGTGAATGTTTCTTCTTCTTAGGCTTCTGTGCCATTCTCTAAAGATGCCTCATCACAGACCTTGTTCTAGCTGGCATTACCATTTCTTGTGGCTGTATAGCCACCACAATCTCGCGTGAATCTAACAATACTGGTTCTTCTTCGGGTGGCATCGGGTAATTCTCAACATCTACTACTTCATCTTCTCCTTCTTGAGGTTCTTCAGGCTGCACATGGGACTGAACATCAACAGCATCTTCTCCTTCTTGAGGTTCCTCAGGCTGCACAGGGGGCTGGACCAAAACATCATCGTCTACTTCTTGAGGTTCCTCAGGCTGCATAAGGGGATGAACATCTGGTCTCTTTGTGTGCTTTACTCCACGAGCCTATATCTAACATGCAATAAAGGCAACAATTGTTGAATGAAAGCAGTATTTACCAAGAGTCTATCCAGAATATCCTTAATATTCCTTCGTGGAGGTTCTTTACTTAGTGGAGGCTCTTCTAATGGAATTTCAGCTCTTGGTGCCTCCTCATCAGGGATTCCAGCAATGGGTTCATCCTTCATTACACAATGTGTCTCTTCTGGAACTGATTGTGCTCCATTCCTCTTACCCTTCCTTTTATATGTATTTTTTTTGTTTTTATTGTCTTTGGCTGCACTGAAGCCACCTGCAAGTACACTTGCCTTTGTTTTAGTACCTTGTATGTAGATAACAGCTAAATGTTATTGGGTGATAAAAAATATTACCTCTTCATTTGGAACTGATTGTGGTTCTATCCTCTTACCCTTCCCTTTAGAGCATTTTCTTTTTGCCTTTGAGCTCTTACACCTCCTTCTTGAACTCTATGGTTGCATTAACGACATCTACACATAATAAACTGACATTATACTATTGATTTACCTTACCAGACACCCAATAAAAAATGACAATTCATTACCTCTTTATTAGCAGGTGGCTCATCAGAAAATACGTCTTCACCTTGTTCTTCTCCTTCTTGTTCTGACTGTCCTGGATCAGTTGTGCAGGATCTCATGTTGTGACCTGCCTTGCCACATGTGGAGCAGATCTGAGATAGACCTCGTCTACCCAACCTAGATTCAGCATATACCTATGAAATCATATTGATATTTAAACTGAAACATGATGTAAATCAAAGCACAACAACTTACAGACATATTAATATACTGTCATCAAGAGAGAGGGACACAAAATACCAGCACAAACAAAACAACAATTATGAAAATCCCACCTAGGTATCTTATATTTGTTCTATTTCATAAGAAATGCAACAATTTTAATTCCTTACTTTCCATCTTACATGATTCAGCTCTCCTTAAACCTTAATCTTATTTCGCTTCTCCCCTATTTAAACTGCATTTTAGTTCACAGGTATACTTGGTTCAAGAAGGTAACGTGTATTTAGTACTCGTTAAGAGTTAAGAACACCAACTCATTCATAGTGTCCTGAAATTGCTCCATGATTCGATTGAAGAAGATAGCAAGTTTTAGAGATTCTGTTGTTGATTGCTGCAGAAGTTGCAATCACCCAACAAACATTTTGTCACATTTAAAATAGAAGAAAAACTACAATTAAATTTTGTTCAAGAAAACTACGAACCATAGTTCCAACAAAAAAGAATAGAAACTTACAGCAGCGGCCACTAAGATCAAATGAACTTAATTTAATTTTTTTTTTTTTCAATCTGTTCCTTGTTCTTCCTCATATTCTGGCCCTGAACTCATTCATTAGTCTCAGAACTCCAAGTCTTATATATAATTATGATTAGTGCTTTCCTCTTGCCGTATCCAAATTTCAGCTAAACAGGCACCTTAAAAAGTTTTTTTTTTTTTTTTTTTTTTGCCAAAAACACCTTAAAACGTTAAATATGTAAATGACAACTCAATTCTCGAGGTTCATGTTTGAAAAAAAAAATCTCAAGGTTCATGGTTCTTCCAACTTGGAATGAAGTACATTAAAAAATTAATCACAACAGCTCATTCGTGTATTGACTCCATGAAAGGAAAATTAGATGAATTATTTTCATTTAGATTTTCCTTAGTAATTTCATAAGGGAAATGAAAATGCAAACTTAAATTAGAATATTAACCCAACCATAGGGGCGGATCACAATATACCAAGTGGATTTATGGGACACTGCTTGGCTAATATATCTATCTATCTATCTACCACCAATAATAAAAGTTCGGAGTGTCCTCACATAGAAACGACGTGTTGTTTCACCAAGCCTCAGAAGAAAGAAAGAAAAAACCACCGAGGCTTCACAACCAAAAGGCACACTGTTTCATTTCACCAACATTTCAACCGACACTGCTTCTTCCTCTGATAACGGCTCTCACATAGAAGCTTTTTCACCAGAAGTTGAAGACTCGGGGCCGGTAATGTCGATGGAACTCCAATTTACTTCAACCGTAGAAGCACATGGATCGCCTCTCGCCTCATCTCCACCGGCTACTCCGTAACGGTGTACGCTCGCAAGGCCCTCTCTCTTACATCCCAAAGAGCTTGTCTCACCGAATCTTCAAGTGAAGTCGCAGCGATGTGGTTTTCACCATGGTGGTCACCCATCATGATGTTCAATACGTTCTTCTTTGCAAGATCGACGATTTTCAGGGTTAAATCCCGACGGCGTGATCATGAACACTACCAGCAGCCACCCCGATTTTACGCACGAGATATCAGCGGCAGCGCGTTAGAATGGTTCTTGGATCGTTCATTCTTCTGTTTCGGGTAAACTCTCCTTTCAAATGATCCTTTTTGTTAAACGTTGACTCTTGACTGGGATTGTACATTTCTGCATGTTGCACAAGATTGCTTCTATTTATTAGTTCTCTTGATAGAAATACCATAGAAATCTCCTCTACTAAGGTATATGAGAGTAGAAGTGACAAAACAAGTATTTATCCTACATATAAATATCAAATCGTATTACTTTGAATAAAATTCATAACCCAATTGATTGATTGAATATCCCGTATCTATTTTTCTTAGCCGGGCTGCCGATACATTATGGTGCTTGATGGGCCTCGCCTAAGGCCGTTAGGCCCCTTAACGATTGACAAACAGCGACTAGGCCCGTTGGGTTGGAAGCTGGGTTGCTGGAAGGCTAAGGGGTCCGACATACGGAGGCCCCGACATGGAATAGCCCCGACTGATTATAGCCTCGATAGGGGAAGGCCCCGAAGATATCAGACCTGGACGTGGTCGGTCCTGATATGGGAGTTGACACCACTCCCCGATACCGAATCCTCAATGATCCAACTTGGGAGTCTCCGATAATGATCGAGACTCGCCAGTAAGAGCACAATCCCGGAAATCTTGCCATGATCACAGTAGTGATATAATGGGCGAGATTCGTGGGATACGTATAACCGTACAGATGCATGGCGAAATATATGGCGAAATATGTGGGATAGTGGATCACAATCCAACCGCCTAATCAGGTAACTGGGATAGCCTTCCCCCTATAAAAGGAGGGAAGTTATCCCAGGTTAAGGTTACGTTTTTCACATACATACACATACTGCTTGCCTGGTTGATCACCATACTTACGTTAAGCATCGGAGAGGGATTCTGGGCCATCGCCCTCTATTCCCCTTCTGCAGGACTGCGAGGAGCTAAGGAATCCGTCACCGTAACCGGAGCTCCTGCCGTGATCCAACATTGGCGCCGTCTGTGGGAAACGCAACGAAAAGCCAAAGTAAGTTTGCTTCCCTTTGATTCCATACCATGGCTGGCAACAGGCCGCAGCGATCAGGCAAGCAGGTGCCGACCACCAGCAATCCCCCTGAGGATGCTACACAGCATCAGGATTTGAGAGATGATGGTGATAGCAGGAACGAACTCCCTGGTGGATCCAGGAACGAGGCACCTTCCCGAAATCCAGAGCTGGCCAGGGTAGTGGCAGAGGCCATGCCCCTATTCATGGAGGCCATGGAGGCCCTCCTAGACCGAAGAGAGGCTGCTAGAAGGCAGGCTGCAGAGTTACCGCCGCTCCCTCCGCGGCGGGATGCCCCCAGAAGGCAGGTGGACGACAATCTGCCGCCACCCCCCCCCCCCCCCCCCCCCCGTTGAGGGAACAGCCCATTCCCCCCAGGCATCCGAATCCGGCACCGGCGGAGAATTTCGTGAACGATGGACCAGGGCCAGTACAGCAAAGGACCATTCCCCTGAATGGTCCCCTCACTGCTGATCAGGTGGTGAGAATTGTGGGTATTTGCATGGGAGACCAGAAGCCCATGATGTCGGAGTTGGGGAGTCAGGAGACCCATCCCTTCGTTCCCAGACTGATCCATACCCTGGCCCCTCCAGGCTTGGGTATCCCGAAGATAGACGAGTACGACGGGGACGCAGACCCGGTCCGCCACGTACAGAAGCACCTGACTGCATGCATGGGCAGGACCCCAGATGAGGACGTTATCTGCGCGTTATTCCCGAGTACCTTGGGAGAGAAGGCGATGACATGGTTCTACAGTCTGCCCACCGGATGCATAACCTGTTGGAAGGATATGCATCAGCGATTCATTGCCCAGTACCAAGGGCGTCGGCGGCTGCTGAAAAGTGTTCGGACCCTGCACGAGGTGGTCCAGAGGCCCGACGAATCGCTGGCCCAATACTACCAGCGTTACACGGCTGGCATGACCGAGCTGGATGAGGAGATATCGGAGGGCGAGGCCATCCGTACCTTCCTGAAAAACCTCAATCCCCCCTACGGCTCCGACTTACTGCACAGCGTCGCGGCCAAAAACGTCTGGAACATGGAGGCGCTCCAGGCGAGGGTGAAACAGCAAATCGACGTCCAAGAGTCGAAGATTGCTGCCGGAGAGTTGGCTCCTCCCAAGGGGCGCGGAGGAAAGCAGTTGTTCAAACCATCGGACAACCTAAGCAAGAAGGATAGCTCCGAGAGTAGTCGGGGTCGCGGACGCTCTGATCGAAGGGAGGATAGGCGTCCGACCAAGAGGGACAGTCAGAGGGAGGAGTTTACCCCCCTCAACAGGCCTTTGAAAGAGGTCTTGGCGGTAATGGAGAAGCAAGGCCTCGCTCGTTTCCCCAAGAAGAAGGAAGGAGAAAAGTTGGGCTCCCGCACCGACCGTTACTGCCGATTCCATCGGGCCCCTGGTCACGACACTGACCAGTGTCAGGAGCTGAAGAAGGAAATAGAGAAGCTTATCCAGAGGGGTAAGCTGAAGGAGTTCGTGGGAGATTCACGTTGCAAGCCTCGTTCCCGATCTCGGTCGAGATCCAAATCTCGATCGAGGTCTCCAAGGAAGAGAAGGTCCGACGCAGAGCCTTCGGAGGGCCCATCAGGGTCCCGACAGAAGAGGGTCATTAATGTGATCCATGGAGGGTTCGCTGCAGGAGGGGACACATCGTCTTCTCGGGAGCGTTACGCCAACCAGGTGCCCGTAGCAGTGGTTTTGGGAAAAAGGTCTCGGTCATGGACCCCGAAGGAGGAGATGGAGATCACCTTCTCGGCGAAGGATCTGGAGGGAGTAGAGACCCCTCACGAGGATGCCCTAGTTGTGACATTGGATGTAGGAGGATTCGAAATGAAGAGGATCCTCATTGATGGAGGGAGCTCCTCCGACATCCTCTTTTCCGACGCCCTGGAGCAGATGGGGAAGAAGAAGAAAGACTTACGGGAGGTTAACTTCCCGATGGTAGGATTTTGCGGCACAACCTCTTATCCGTTGGGGGTTATTACGCTGCCTGTGTGGTTCGGCGATGGCTGGAAGATGGAGAAGAGAGATGTGGAGTTCGTAGTGGTCGAATCCACAGGGACGTACAATGCGATCATTGGAAGAACCACCATCAACCCGCTGATGGCGGTAGCCTCGACTGTCCATCAGAAACTGAAGTTCCCGACTGAGAATGGGGTCGGTGAAGTAAAGGGTGACCAGGTGGCATCGAGACGATGCTATGTCAACGCCACAAGGAGATCGAGGAAGGAGGCTATGTCGGTTCTCCAGACAGACACCGATCCTCGAGAGGAGTTTGGGCGTCCCGCCCCCATGGAGGACCTAAAAGAAGTCGAGATAGATGGGCCCGAGAGGAGGGTAAAGATCGGGTCCGCCCTATCCGAGGAAAAGGCTCAGGAGTTGATCGTGCTATTGAAAGAATTCAAGGAGTTATTTGCCTGGTCCCCGAGTGATATGCCGGGAATCAGTCGGGACGTGATCGAGCATGAATTGAATATCGACCCCACGATCAAGCCGATCGCGCAAAAGAGACGTCCGATGGGAACAGACAAAAGGATTGCAATCCAGCAGGAGGTTGGCAGGCTGCTCGACGCTGGGTTCATTAGGGAGATCCGATTCCAGACTTGGGTAGCCAACCCGGTGCTGGTGAAAAGCAATGGGAAGTGGCGGATGTGTGTCGACTTCCGCGACCTGAACAAGGCTTGCCCGAAGGACTGTTATCCGCTCCCGCGGATCGACCAATTGGTGGATGCTACATCGGGGCATGAGCTGCTAAGCTTTATGGATGCTTATTCTGGTTATAACCAGATAAAGATGGCGAAAAAGGATGCCCAACACACCGCCTTCTACGCGGACAGTGAAGTCTTCCAGTACGATGTCATGCCTTTCGGCCTGGTAAATGCGGGGGCAACCTATCAGAGAATGGTGAACAAGCTGTTCGGGGATATGATTGGAAGTACCATGGAGGCTTATGTCGATGACATGCTGGTGAAGTCCCGACGAGCATCGGATCACGTCGGTAACTTGCACTACAAGAATTAATGATTATTGCGTCGACCTAACTCGTCGCAAAACCCCATAAAATCGTCACTATATGTATATTGCGAAGACAAATCGTCGCAATAGCCTTGTCACTATAGACCCCTAGCAATAGATCCCTATTGCTACAAAAATGAGCTATCAACGCAATAGAGTACACTATATTGCGAGGACAATTATCAACACATATTCAACAGTATTTGTCGCAATTGATATATCTATTGCGATGATTATATAATGCCTTTGCGATGACATATTTAAAATTATTGTCGTAGTGGGTACACCTGTTGCGAGGATTTGATAATCATATTGCGATGACACAAATTTCGTCAGTAAATATACTTATTGCGTGGATCCTTTAATTTTATTATTGTTTTTATTGCGACAAGCATCAATTGTATTAAAACGATAAATTTTGAAATTGTCGTCGCAATAGATGTGTCCTTGTTTTTTACTTTTAAACTGTTGCGACGAAAATTTTATTGCAATAGAATTATTAATTTATTTTTTATTGCATATAATTAAAAAATTAATACCCCCTAAATAAAATTACCAATATATATTTAAAAAAAATCAAAATTAAATATTATAAAGTCTAGAATACAAATATAAATTAAGTACACATGACATAATTAAAGTCTATCGACATATATACATACATAATTATATAAATTTCGTAAGAGTTAGGATTGAGCATACTTCGGTTTGGGTCGAACCGTTGACATATATACATACATAATTATATAAATTTCGTAAGAGTTAGGATTGAGCATACTTCGGTTTGGGTCGAACCGTTTCAGAATCGAATCGAAACCAGATTTGAGATTCAGCCCAATTACATACCAAGAACCATACCAAATTTGGAGCTCTAGAATCGACCATGGCAGAACTAGTTCAAAATCGGTTCAACCTGCTTTTCTAAATAAAAATATTCCCCATACAAAACTGGATAATGCCTCTCCAGCCAAAGTTCCACCTCTCCGTGCCTCTTCTTCATTGCAGCCATTTTCTTATTTGTTTTTTTTTTTTTTTTTATCAATTTCTCCCTCTATTCCTCGAATTGCTCTATTTTCTTGTCATGTAGCTTAATGACCTCCTCCAAGGCTCCAACCTACACAAACAACTGTAGAGGTATTCAAGTTCTGCATATCAAATCATTGTCTATTTGAGTTTTAATTTCAGTTGCAGTAGTGAACTTTAATGGGTATGATTCTTAAACATATGATATAATCACGAATTCACAACCATTCACCTGTATCAATTTTTCAATACCTTAGTCTGCTTTCTTCAACGTTAGTCTCCATGCCGTGTCTCGGCAGGACGAAAGTAACACGACGACTAGAAGGGACGGCATGATGACAACGCATTGGACAACGAAGAAGAAGAATTCTCAGACAGAGTTCTTTTTCAGGAACAGAGAATGGAGAAGAAGAGCTGCCAGGGAAATAAACTATGAAAGTTAATTTAGTCTTAAATAGTATATTTTTATTGAATAAGAATAGTAAATTTCGGCCAACAAAAATAGAAAGTTAGTAAATAAATTTATTACCAATTAAATACATATATATTTCAAGTATTAAATTACTCTTCATTTTTTTTTGTAAACATTAAATACAGTTCAGCTAATTAGATAACACTTTTATTTTATTTTTGTAACAAATAAATTCATCCGTAAAAAAAAAAATCAATTTTTGTGCCACTCAATTAAATAAATGTGGCGACAATAAATTATTGTAAAGACAACTTCAACTATGCAGATTTTAGTGTAATTTTCTGATTCTAAATTATTTTCTAATCGCAAAAAATATTTATTTGCTGATTTTTTCTAAATATTTTTATAATATGATTATATCAAATTTATTTACTTAATTAATTATTATATTATATATATATATACAATGTGATTATGTACACTAACGTGACCTCCTGATTATGTTTGATCATATACCATTTAATCATATATACCATTTAATTATGTTTTGATCACAGTGACCATTTTTAATTAATAGAACAAATGGATAGAAAAATAAATACGAACTGAAAAACTACATTTGTGAAATTGAATTACATCTGTAACACCGCATATGATACCGAATTTTAACTTTTGTGCATGACCTCGCACACCACTCAAAGTTGAGATGTGAATATTTAACCTAATCAGTTTTTACTAATTCAAAATAAATTTAAATATTTAATGAAAAAAGTTGAAAAATAAATAAATTTCAACTTTATTTTGATTGGTTACCTATTTTTTCCAATTTCTAGAAAATAGAAATGTGTTGCTATTAAAACTATTAGTCATATTGAAAATTTGTTCAATACTATAATCTTAAGTTTTTAAGGTTTAGAGTTTAAGAATTAAGGCTTCCATGTTTGGAGTTTAAGATTATGAGTTTAAGTTTCTGAGAATTAATGTTTTAAGATTTAGAATTTAGGATTTAATGTTTCATGATGTATAATTTAGAGTTTTAAGGTTTATATTTGTATTTTGGCAAAAAAAAAAAGAAAAAAAAAAGGTTTATATTTGTATTAAGGTTTTAATTTTTAAATTTTAATATTTTGGGTATTAATTTTAATTTTATTAAAGTTTAGAATCTAAGATTTCTAAGGGTTTTAGACTAATGTTTACGGTTTAGGATTTAGAGTTTAAAGTAGGAATTTATTTGATTTTTGATGTTAAATTAACAAACTTTAGCTAATTTCAAACAAATTATAAAACTTAACTTGTTGTTGCCACATTTTTTTTCAAAAAAAAAAAATGGCATCAACATTTTGGTGGGAAAGTGTTGTAAGAACCCGTGTCGCGGTAGAATAGTACAAATCCTCGCAATAAACATAATAAATTGCGAGGATGTACGGTCATCGTAATTGATTACATGTTGTCTCAATTGGTTTCCAAGAAAAGTTGATGCAAAATATTTTATGCGAGTTTTGTTACTACGAGAAACAGTCATCACAACTGGATATTACACTTTATCGCTATAAACTATTTTATTGCGACTATAAGTGGTCCTAACAATAGATTTTTCGTCATCACAATTGTATATTACACATACTCGTAATATCCATTATATTGCGACGACATGCAGTTCTATCTATAGATTTAGCGTCGTCACAATTGTTTTCGTATAGATAATGGTACTAATTTTTTTGTGGAAAAATTGGTATTGCGAGAATCAGTCACCGCAGTTGGTTATCCTATATCCTAGCAATAAATCTATTCTATTGCGATGATATGTGGTTATCGCAATAGATTACGTGTCGTCACAATAGGTTTCCTAAAAAAATTTGCGCTATATTCGTGGTGAAAATTTTGTATTGCGAAAAGCATTCGTCACAATTGGATATTACACATCACCGCACTAAACTCATTTTATTGCGAGGATATGTGATCCTCGCAATAGATTTGTCGTTGTCGCAACACTTTTTTTTATTGCGATGACTCATCATTGCGATTTGATATTGTGATGTTGTTCTCGTCATTCTACATAGTATGCGACGAAATATGTATCTCGTCGCAATAGGCACAATCTATAGCGAGGACACGATGTCATCGCAATAGAACTCGTCGCAGTAAACCAAAATTCTTGTAGTGTTGGCAATGGCCTTCGAGAGGATGAGGCTCCACCAAGTCCGCCTGAATCCAGCTAAATGTGCCTTCGGGGTACATTCAGGGAAGTTCTTAGGCTTCATGGTGAGCCAGAGGGGGATCGAGGTGAATCCTGAAAAACTAAGGGCGATAGAGGAGATGCAGTCCCCGACAAACCATAGGGAGGTGCAAGTACTGAACGGTCGACTGGCTTCGATGAATCGCTTCCTATCCAAGGCAAGCGACCGGTCAATGCCATTTTTCAATGTGCTAAGGGCCAACCGACAGTTCGAATGGACCACTGAATGTGAGGAGGCGTTCCAAGCGCTCAAACAACATCTCCGTGCCCTACCACCACTAGCAAAGCCAGCTCCAGGCGAGCCGCTCTATCTTTACTTGGCTGTTTTTCATTTGCAATAAGCTCTGTTTTAGTTAAAGCTATCGAGGGCAATCAAATCCCCGTCTATTATGTAAGCAAGGCGTTTGCCAAGAGTGAACTGAATTACCCTCCGATTGAGAAGTACCTCTTTGCGTTGATTATTACCGCTAGAAAGTTACGGCCTTACTTCCATGCGCATGAAATTACGGTGTTGACTGATCAGCCATTGAAACACTTCTTGAACCGACCTGATGCGTCGGGGAGACTAGTAAAGTGGGCCGTGGAACTTAGCGAATTTCGAATTCATTTCGCTCCGAGAACAGCTATCAAAGGGCAGGCATTGGCCGACTTTATAGTTGAATCTACTGTTCCCGATCCTGAAGCAACGAAAACAGTAGAGGGGGCAACAGGGAATACCGTAGGGGTCCCGACGGTGGAGCAGTCGGAACAGCCAAATAAGGAGAACACCTGGGAGTTGTACACGGATGGCTCCTCAAGTTCAGATGGATCGGGTGCGGGGTTCGTATTGATTCCGCCAGGCGGGGCAGAACCACTTCGATATGCATTGGCCCTAACATTTAGAGCCACCAATAACGAGGCGGAGTACGAAGCTCTTATAACGGGGCTGAAAATCGCAAAGGGCACTGGAATTGAGCATTTGAGGGTGAAGTGCGATGCAAGCCTGATTGTAAATCAGGTCCGGGGGCAGTATGGAGCAAAGAACCCAATCATGAAGAAGTACCTTCAGGAGGCTCGGACCTTAAAGGAGAGCTTCAAAAGCTTTGATATCGAAGCAATTCCGAGGGAGGAGAATGTAGAGGCTGATGCCTTGAGCAAATTTGCCTTGGGGGCACCTTTGGAAGAGACCCGGAGGGTACACTTCCTGGAGAAGGTGATTCTATCGACCACCGACCCGTCGGAGGTGTGCGCCATCGGAACGGGATCGAGGGAAGAACCCACTTGGATGACCCCGATAATCGCGTACTTGACTACGGGGACACTCCCTGAAGATAAAGTGGCAGCGGAGCGAATGCGACGAATGTCAATTAATTACGCGATGGTGGATAACCAGTTGTACAAGAAGGGTCTGCTTTCGACTCCTTTCTTGAAATGCGTGGCCGAACCCGATACGACTCGGATTCTAAGGGAGTTGCATGAAGGAGTCGCAGCATGTCACGAAGGCGCTCGGTCTATCCTGAGGAAGGTGCTGAACTTGGGATATTATTGGCCCACGATGAGTAAAGAAGCGACGGCGCTTGTCCGATCCTGTGACGCGTGTCAGAGATACGCTCCGAATATCACAGCCCCTGCCGCCGATTTGATGCCCATTGGGAGTGCTTGGCCCTTCGCGCAATGGGGCATTGACCTGGTGGGACCCCTTCCGAAAGCAAAAGTCCAGTGCACACATTTGCTTGTCGCGATTGACTACTTCTCGAAGTGGATCGAGGCTAAACCGCTAGCCAAGACAACAGCGGGACATATTATAAAGTTCCTTCAGACCCGAATTTTGTCGAGATATGGGGTGCCGAAGGTGATCATCAGCGACAACGGTCCTCCGTTTAACGGGGTTCAGTTGGAGAAGTTCCTAGACGAGTTTGGTATTGAGCATCGGACAGCATCCGTCCACCACGCCCAGACCAATGGGCAGGTGGAGGCTGCCAACAAAATCGTGATGGAAGGCTTGAAGAAGAGGGTTTATGCTTTGGACGGAAAATGGCTGGACGAACTCGAGAACGTATTGTGGGCGGTCCGAACGACACCCAGGCGGTCAACAGGTGAAACCCCGTTTGCACTTGTCTATGGGACGGAGGCGGTCGCTCCCGTGGAAATCGCTGTGGCGTCCCATCGAACCAGAAGCTATGAGCCCTCGACAAGTCCAGAAAGAGCCAAGATAGGACCTTTGACGAATGACGAAACAAGGCGCCTGGAGTTATCCTTGCTAGAGGAAAAACGGCTGGAGGTCGACATAGCGCAAGCTCGGATGCGTTTGGCAACGGCCAGGTACTACAATCGGAAGGTCAAGTCGCGACAGTTCTACGCGGGAGAACTAGTCCTACGTCGAAATGAGTTCACCCTACAAGATCGGATCAACAAGATGTCCCCGAAATGGGAAGGGCCTTACAAGATCGTAGGCATGCCGGCACCGAATGCTTACAAGTTAGAAGACCTCGATGGCAAGGTATTAAGAAACACCTTTAGTGGTGAACATCTGAAGAAATGTCATGTTTGACAAATAAGTCATCCGTAGAGGCGCGAAGATGTAATTAAGTCGCCCTGAGTGGTGCATGCTATGTTAAAGGCATCAATAAAAAGGGTACTTCTGATCAAAGTATTCCTAAGTTGTTCTCGATACATTAAAAAGCGTCATTGGACGTCCGAAAAATCCTTAAGTTTTTAAGGTTCGATTAAAAAGCGTCATTGGACGTCCGAAAAATCCTTAAGTTTTTAAGGTTCGATTAAAAAGCGTCATTGGACGTCCGAAAAATCCTTAAGTTTTTAAGGTTCGATTAAAAAGCGTCACAGGACGTCCGAAAAATCCTTAAGTTTTTAAGGTTCGATTAAAAGCGTCATAGGACGTACGAAAATTCCTTAAGTTTTTAAGGTTCGATTAAAAGCGTCTTAGGACGACAGAAAGCCTTAAGGTTCTTAGGGTCCGATAAAAGCGTTATGAAGAATATAATGTAGCCGGAAATAATATTAATAAAAGGCTTGAAGGCCTAAGGAGTTCCATACGAGAAAGATAACGATAAAAGACTACAAGGACTTAAGTTGTAACAAATTAAGCTCGGTCCTCGGATGCTGGATCTTTAGAGGGCTTCGGAGGGGCAGGCTCAGAGGGATCTGTAGGAGGGTCGTCGGCGTCTTCGGAGGAGCTCTCCGACGGGAGGCTGAAGTACCTTTCTGCGGCTCGGCCGAGAATCTTGGACTTCCTCAAGTCGATGGAGTCCCCGTAGTTTTCGTTAAGCTCTTCGACAATGTCAAGGAAGGCATTCTGCAAATCTTCCTGACAATGCTTCGCCGCATCTGCTTTGAAGTCCTCCGAGCTCCGATATTCTTCGCGGCCCTGGACCTTCGCGTTTACTATTTGGGCGGAATGCTCCGCCTTTGCCTCCTCCAGCTCCGCGATGACCCTCTGCTTCTCGAGCTTCAGCCGCTCAGCAGTTTCTTTCAATTCTGCTTTATCGAAGGCAGCCTGGCTCCGATCAGCCAAGGCCGTTTGCTGCTCCCGCCTAAGCGAGCTCTCAAGACTTAGAATCTGCCTTTGCTGGGATTGGGCCTCTAGAGCAAGCTTGGCCCTACCCTCCTCGGCCTGCTGCCTACCCTCCTCGGCCTGCTGCATAACCTCCTCAGCCCGCTGCCAACCTTCTTCGGCCTGCTTTCTGCCCTCCTCCGCTCGGAGCCTTGACGCCTCGGAGGCAGCTAGGTCCTCCTGGAGCTTGGTCAAGCTCTCGAGGTTGGAGTTGGCCCGTTCTTGCTCCAAAGCCTCCTGCAGGGACAGGATGTAGCCGAAGCAACGATCCTGGTCCGCCATTTCCTGAGGACAAATACAGTTTAGTATTTAAAAGTCGGAATACTTTCAGATGAATAAAAGCAAAGTGTAACCTACCTCTATCCGACGGACGGCCATTCGACGGATGTCCGCCTTGATGTCCTCCCCTTCCAGAGAAAGGGGGCGCCTCAGTGAGGGCGGGATCGAGCCCGACACCAAGTGCAGGGCCAGGTTCTCCTCCTGGCACCCCCGACGTAGAGGAATCCCCTGTAGAGACTCCACCGGTCTCCAAGGCTCGGCACTCTGGTCCGAAGAGAAGGCCTGGTAGTAGTCTCCATCCAAGGGGAATGGAGGTACTACCAGACGAACCCCCCCATCTTCACTTATCCGGGCTTCGGGGGTCGCGCCCCTAACTGGTGACGATGATGGCGCGAAGGGGAGCGGGGACGTCTCCTTACCAGGTGATTTAGCAGGAGTCGACCTCGATTTTCCTCGGAGGATTAGGCCTTCCTCCTCAGCTTGGTCCTCGGAGGGGGAGTCCTCCAAGCTAATCACCCGACCAAATTCGACGCGGACTTCCGTCGGGGCATCTTCCGTCGGGGCATCATCCACCCCCGGCTCCGCTGCAGGCACGGGGTCCGAGGCAGGTGCAGCAGGTGCGACGTCCGTGTGACCTGCAGCGGGGCGAACAAGGTGAGGAAGTAAATTGATATCGGTGTGCCAAATTAGACAACGCTCCATATATCTCTCGCGGCCGAAAAAGTCGTAATAACCCGCTTCGAGGACGTGTGGAGTTTCCCCTCGAAGGATATTCCTGACATCCCTGATCCGCCCTTCCATGTCGGAGGCTTGAAGGTCTTGAGGAACTAACTCTCTATATCTTTTTATAGCACGAAAAACTTCCTTACCTTCCTTTTCGGAGCGGACGCCGAAGGCGGCCCTAACCACATCTGCATTAGTCTGCCCCTCGGGTGTGGGGGCAGACCTTGGCGCCTCGGAGGTCTTCTTCCTCTTCCGAGCCGGCTCCGACGCGGCGGAGGACTTCCTCCTGGATGAGGACTTCTTCTTACGCTTCAGCGAATGGGAGGCATCGGTATCCTCCTGAAACAGATGGGCGGTCAGCGATGATCGAGGGGCTGTAAGCAGTGGAAACAAGAAATAATTAGAAGATTACCCAGAGAATTACATTGGAAACGCCATCATGAATTTTTCCCCCGGCTTCGGGATCAATCAGCATAATGGAAATTTTTATCCGCTGTCGGTCAGTGACAGAAGTGGCCTCGAAGGGCTGATAACCCTCCTCCCAACGACGGGCTTGGATGAGCATCAAGGCCCTTTTGGTCTGCTCCGACCATGTACGGAAGGGCACAGGAGGATCAGCTTCCACGGCGGTCTTCGGCCACTCGATGGGACCAGGCTTGATAAAAAAATATTGTTCCTTCCAGTTAGCATTGTCATTCCCCTTATCGTGGATGATGGCCCGTTCCTTGCAAATCTTCCAGGACACCTTCCTATCCCAGCCCATCTCCTTATACTGCTCGTCGGTCCCCTCGGGTTGGCGGGGGGTAAAGGAGCAGATCCCATCCTTGTTACAGGTCATCTTGTAGAGGACCCGCCATAGCTCCAGAGTATAGCTCCAGTCCTCTTTGTTGATATCACACCACACTTGGAAGGCAATCCATGTACGGATTGCGTGTGGAGAGAAGGTCGTGGGGTAAGTTTTGTAGTGGTTGCATAACTCCACCCAACTTGGACAAAAAGGGAGTCGGATTCCCGCACGAATTTGCCCTGGGGAGATGAACACCTCGTCTCCTTTGGGGAGCGTAACCCGGGTGTCACGAGGATTGAATTGGGATTGCTCGTAGGGATAGCGAGCCCCGAAGGAGGATTCGAAGATACCACATTCCATGCAAGCCCTATCGTAGTTAATAGGCGCAAGCGAGTTCTTGAGATACTTGAAGACGAAGGGTGGTCCAACAGGAGAAGACCCGCTGTTGGTGGCAAATCCCTCGGCTGAAAATCGTCGAGGGAAGGAAGGAGGGGAAATTGAAACCTAAGAAGATCAAAGATGAAAGAAAAAAGGGCAATAAGGTGAAGAATCTTACCAGACATGCTGATTGAGGCCTTGATCGGAGAAATTTGGGTGCTTGAAGCGCCGGTGAAACCTTGAAGTACGGAGAATTAGGGCTCTTGAGATCGCAGAGAAGAAGAAGTAAAGGAAAAGTGAAACAATGTCTGGGTTTAGGGTTTTATAAAAGAAGGAAAAGAGAACTGAAGGGGTGGGCAATCTGAGCCATAGAATTCAAAACGATTCAATCAGAATCGTCCAAAATAAAACGTGTCAATTCGAAGAAGGTGAAACGGTTTCAACCTGAACCGTCAGGGCGCATGGGACAGATAAGACAGGAATGATGACGTACCGAGGTGGTTGAAAAGTGCTTTTTCAGAAAGCAGGCGTGCAGAACCCTAGACGTTCCTTCACCTTCTATCAGCATTTAATGCGGGTCTGATCGAGAAATCCCCTCGAATCCAAGCAGGATCCCAAAAGATCTTGAAGAGATCCGAGGCAAAGGCCTCCGACCAAAAGTAAGGCAATGGCCTCCGATGTTTTAAATAAAGACCCCCGACTGGGATGTTGGAGGGTCCGATATTGGAAGACGCGACGCACTATAAGTCCCTCACGCCTTGGGGGCAAATGATGGGCCCCGCCTAAGGCCGTTAGGCCCCTTAACGATTGACAAACAGCGACTAGGCCCGTTGGGTTGGAAGCTGGGTTGCTGGAAGGCTAAGGGGTCCGACATACGGAGGCCCCGACATGGAATAGCCCCGACTGATTATAGCCTCGATAGGGGAAGGCCCCGAAGATATCAGACCTGGACGTGGTCGGTCCTGATATGGGAGTTGACACCACTCCCCGATACCGAATCCTCAATGATCCAACTTGGGAGTCTCCGATAATGATCGAGACTCGCCAGTAAGAGCACAATCCCGGAAATCTTGCCATGATCACAGTAGTGATATAATGGGCGAGATTCGTGGGATACGTATAACCGTACAGATGCATGGCGAAATATATGGCGAAATATGTGGGATAGTGGATCACAATCCAACCGCCTAATCAGGTAACTGGGATAGCCTTCCCCCTATAAAAGGAGGGAAGTTATCCCAGGTTAAGGTTACGTTTTTCACATACATACACATACTGCTTGCCTGGTTGATCACCATACTTACGTTAAGCATCGGAGAGGGATTCTGGGCCATCGCCCTCTATTCCCCTTCTGCAGGACTGCGAGGAGCTAAGGAATCCGTCACCGTAACCGGAGCTCCTGCCGTGATCCAACAGTGCTCACCTAGAAATTACCATTCAAAGATTAATTTTTTACACAAATATTGTTATCAAAAGATATACATTGTGGTGCTCACTTAATTTGATTTGAAATGAACAAACTGATTACAATACACAACAAGAAAATAGCAAATTTGTGAAAGATTTTTCTTTCACAATTGTAAATTTTTACAATAGATTTTCCGCATTTCTCGTACAAGTAAGCACATTTCCCTCTCAAATTGATCCCTCACAAACAAGCAAACTAGATTTATTGTATCTATCTCTTCCTTTTTTATCGGGTAAAGACATTGGTTCTAGAGATGTAAAACTCGCCATTAATGTTATTAATTCTAGAGATGTAAGCTTCTTGTGTATGAGTTTACGTCTAATGGTAACTTGGGGGATTTGTTGCATAGCAGAAAAGGTGGTATGTTGGAATGGCCAGCCAGGTACTGAATTACCGTGGATGCTACAGAAGGTCTGTCGTATCTTCACCATGACTGTGTTCCTCCCATTGTATGAGGAAATGACATTTCCTTTGCTTAGGAAAATGGGAAAGAAACAATCCTAAAAGTATGAGGAAATATGAAAACAACGATGATTAGGATTTAGCTTTTGTGTTGCATGTATATTATTATTACTTTTTCTTGACCCTACATTATCTTGTCTATTTGATTTATATGTTAAATTCCACTTGTTTGATTCAACTCCAGGTGTGTTGTGGGCCATTTGGTTAGAGTGAAATAATGTTGTTTTTCGCAAATCTTTACCAAGTACGGAGTGTGTAATGTTTTCAATTAATTTTGTGTGTATTGATAACGAAACTGTTGCTGTGAATGTCACAGGACGAGCTGCTCATATTGGTCAGGTTAATGCTGTTATTTGCAGTGATGGAGTCTGACAACATGGTTTTTGTTGCTGCTCTTTTGTAAGAAGTTGACATCCGTAGTCTGTTGTTGTTAGATGCTTGTTTTTCTGTCAAACACTCTTTTGTTAGAGCAGCTCATTGTGTTGTTAAGAGAGCTGCTCAGTTAGGCGTCTCAGGTTCCTGGACTGGATCTCATATTCCTCTGTGGATTGTGGACTTGAATTGTCTGTATTCTGTAATATATTTTAATAGTATCTTTCTTAATAAAAAATAACCCTCCAACTCTAATTTGCTGTAATTTAATCTTCCAATTCACACAGTTTATTATCTTATTTTATTTTTTATGATTTACAAATTTAATTAATAGTTAAGAAAATCCTGTTTCTGTTGTTTTGTCTTTTATACTTTAAATTCTATAAGTTCAATGTTATATTTCACTTGTTTGATTCACCTCCAGGTGTTCTGCAGGATATCCATGTCTTGCACCAAACTCTTTTCATGTTTTATAACAATAACTGATAATGAGCATAGGACGAGCATGTAGTGTTGTTGTGACCGAGAGGATTCCGTTGAATTTTATGCAAAAAAATGAGTGGAATAGCTACACTGACTAATGTAATAATTGGTCGGTAAAATTAGTTATGCCGACGAAATTATACCGACAAAATTAAATTCAGTCGGCAAAAGTGGAACCTCCAGTAGTGGTACAATAGTTGGTGTTGCAGTATCTACCTCAAGTTCTCTCCAATCCCATGAAAAAAACTCGAATTTATCTACCTAACAATTGTTCTTTCTATTCAATGCAGGCAAGGTTTGTAATTCTACTTTAGTAATCACAGAAAGTTAGTACACAAACCGTGAACTCAAGTACTTGATGTCCTTCTCAATGTTCGGAACTCAAGTAGATTGTTGGAATACGACTTTAGAACAAATAGATCAAATGAAACTATCTAAACAAATTTGTTCTTCAAGTTAGACGATGTTACTGCAGTTAGTAAAAAAAGCGTGGAATTCTTTTCCAAATAGGCTGCTTCATTTACGTGCAAACAAGAACTTGGTTCTCCTGATTGAACAATGTTTTGCTATAGGATGTGGATGCTGAAAGATTTATTTCTCATAGTCCAAATTTTGTAACTCGAATAAGATGTTGCTATGTTATCCGAACTCAAAGTTTATGGTTTTCATTTTAAACAATGTTTTACACTTGCGTGCTTGATGTTTATATTGTTACTAAGGGAAGATGTGAGTTTTCTGGGTAAATCTACACGGAACTCTATTAGTTGTTGCCAGTTTTCAGAATACGGACTTACAATGTAATTTTGTTAATATCTCTTATTTGCTTTAGTTGATTCTGTTGGAATTTCCTTGTTTTAGAAA
The DNA here is from genome assembly GCA_036873135.1 of Clarkia xantiana subsp. parviflora. Taxonomy (NCBI): domain Eukaryota; kingdom Viridiplantae; phylum Streptophyta; class Magnoliopsida; order Myrtales; family Onagraceae; genus Clarkia; species Clarkia xantiana. The sequence goes on from JAPTYO010000012.1 coordinate 19,116,463, forward strand.
ATAGTTTATTCTTATGTATATATTATCAAACTCAATCACTATTTAATTTTTGTGTAGATTAAATTCTTTTTAGAAACAAACCATGAAAAAAACAACTGCACGCGCTGATCACTAGTATATATATAAAAGCATATTTTTAATAAATATTTTTAAGGAACCCCGTTAAATTTTAACAAGGACGCCACTTGACACAATGGACTCTATAGCCGATGTAGTAAGGCGAAACTCTTTCAATCTATGTTCCCCAGATGGATGACTCTATAGTCGATATGGTAAGGCGAAACTCTTTCAACCTGTGTTCCCCATTCGATTCCAGCAAGATGGCATTTGGTTAGTTGTTTTCTTTTTTCTAGATAACTTTTGGACTGCATGAGAGACAATATATTATTCAAGCCTTTGACATGATATGAATTAGGGGTGAGGTCCTAGGCTTAACATTAGCCCTTAGGAATAGTTATCTAGTTTTTCCTATTTTTTATAATAAAAAAAATACATACACTTTTTAATTAATTAATAACCTATATTTAAGATATTTTTTTATTGAAACATCAGCATTTTCTAAATTTTCATATTACAAAAAAATACACTTTTTAAATAGCAATTCATATTTTATTTTATATTTTTTTTTAACTTAAAGACCAGTCATCTTTTTTCTCAGATGAATTCTTAATCTATTTCACATATAAATCAATGCATTCTACCATGTTGAAAACTCAATCGTGATTTGATTTCTTTCCAACTTTTTATAAAGGTAAAAGACACTTTTTAAATAGCAGCCCATATTGAAGAATTGACTTTTCAATCAGAAATTATTAATATTATTTCTCGTATTAATTGTTGTTTATTTCTTCCAAGCATAAATCAATATATTTTACCATATTGACAGTCGATCGTGATTTTATTTCTTCTTATTAATTAATCTATTATATTATATTAATAAACCAAGATGTGAGAGACTAAGGGAAGGGATGTCCAGTTGCCACGTCAGCGTTCTCATCTGATCGTGGTTGTCTTCCACGCACCTCCGGATTCTTCTGTCCTGCACTCATGCCTTCCGTTTCTTCATCCCTTCAGAGTTATGTTTCAGTGAATTCAATGAATCAGAGTTTCGTTTCTTCTTCCCTCATTAATATCAGGATTTCCTTCATCTTATCTTCCGCTCTTTATCATCCACTCTTCAGATTAGATCAGTTCACTCGGATCGTCAGTCGTCATCCTCAAGGGCTCGTCTATTCTTCACTTCTGTTATTATGCTCTCCAATGAAACCGCTCAGGTGCAGCAAATAGAGAAGGGAGATTGGGACCATAATCGTTGGACCACCGCAAGCAACCGCTTCGAGACGCCATATAAGCCACGCCTCACAATGCTTGCAGACACGTCCTGCCTCCGCACACGACATGCACTCCACCGCCACCAGAATTCTCTGGTGAGGCTGATCAGCCACGGGCTAGGCACTCTCCAGTCAGTCGCAAGTTTAGGTTCAGCCAATTTGAAGGTATGCACTTCCGATCTTCCACAATTTAAGATTCGGCCAAATTTAGGTTCTGTCAATAAGTCTCAGTGTTCATCTCTCGGTTTTCACTACCCAAGAATGCTTCCACCTTGAATTCACTTTAGAGTTCATTGTCTTTCTTTATTTTTTTGTATTTTTTATTACTGATGAGCATCTATCAGTGTGAGTTTCATCTACGTCAATATATCACGATGTCACACCAAGTTTGATTATATATTTTTTACACCTATTGAGTACTCTTACGGGTAAACAATGGGTTGAGTTATGGTGAATTCAAGCCAGAAGAGGAAATATGTTCATGTTTGTTGCTTGACGGATCATTAAAGTTTGAAACTTTTAATGAAGATGTTTGACCAGTGAAGATTTGATCGGCGCTCCTCACCAGAATGCAGTGCACCTCCGTCTGTTCAAGCACATCAAAGTGATAATTGTTTTCCTTTTGTGTTCTTTGGTGATAATTGTGTTCGCTGGGTTCTCCAAGATAGAACTAGACAAAAACCCTTATGTATCCCTTCTTCTCTCTCAAATCTCTAATATGACCCATTTTAATTGTCTTCTTAATTAACAAGATTTTAGAGATAGCTATTACTATAGCAAAACGTCTCTTTGAATTTGTATTCATTAGAAAACTGTTGATTATGCTGGATCATTCTGATTTTTTTTAATATATATATATATAGGGTTAAATGTACTTTTGGCACCACATGTTTACAAAAAATACACTGTTCATACCATTAGTTTTTTTTTTTTTTGTACCAACTTGGTACCAAAGGTTTTCAAATTGTACTGTTTTAGTACTTCCGTTAGTATTCTGTTAAAATCGGCTTTTAAATGACCACGAGAGGGTCAGTTGACGGGTTTTTTTTTTTTTTTCAAAAATCCAAAGTTTATGTTCCTTTTTTTTTTATCATTCCCTCTCTATACTTAAAAGTTGTCGCTTTCAATCTCTTCTTCTACTGTTCATTTTGTTTCCTTTTTTTTCCTTCTTCCTCCATCCCTCTGAAACCCGACCCAAAAATGAACGACGAAGCCAAATCCGCGAACTCTCGGCCTCACGCTTATACCACCGAGATTCCTCCGGATGAACTCCGACGCTGCGACTGCGGTGCGATTTGCAAAGTCATACCATCGTATACCTTGAAAAATTTCTCCATGCCTGCCCCTATTGGAAGGTAATGTTGCTTATTTAGTCATAGTTGTTGTATGGGTCTCTGTAATTTCACATTCAGCACCCCAATTTTGAATAAGTGGAAACGAATTTGGAGTCAGAATTAGGTTTTCGAAAATTGGGTTTACTGATTTAATGTTGCTTATTTAGTCATAGTTGTTGTATGGGTCTCTGTAATTTCACGTTAAGCACCCCAATTTTGAACAAGTGGAAATGAATTTGGAGTTCAGAATTAGGGTTTTCGGAATTAGGGTTTACTGATTTAGGGTTTTCTGAATTAGGGATTCCTGGTTCCAATTACTTAGGGCTTTTGTGCTAGCATTACTGTTTCTATTGATTAGGGCTGTCAATTTCACCTATTTGGTTCAATTGGGGTTAAATGTTGTCAGGCTGGTGAAGACACTAGATACAATTTTTTTGACTGGGAGAATCGGAGATTTGTGGGTATATGGGAAAAGGGTGGTGCATAAATTTCAATCCATGCACCATGATTTGACTACTAAATGCTCGACCTACGAGATGGAGACTGTTAAATTGAAGATGGATAGTGCAAAACTGGAGCTTGACAATGCTAACTTGAGGCTGGCGAATGGTAACCTGGAGTTCTACTATTCTAATTTGAAGATGGAGGTTGCCAAATTAGAGAATGATCTTGCTTCTGCAAAAAAAACTAACTAAGTTTGTAACTGTATTAGTTGTGGTTTTAGTTGGTTTTATCGGGTTGAAAGCTTAGGGGCAAGTTAGTATCAGTAAAGTAAGGATCTGGCTTTCTATAAGGAATTTGGTAACTTATGTATGTGCTTTGTGTTTTGTTGACTATGTTTAAGTAATGTCTTTTAAGGATGGGTTAAATGTTGTGTGTGTTTTGTTGTAATGTGTCCGACAAGATCTTTGTTGTGCTTTCTTCACGTATCACTTTGTACCATATGTTTCTTCGGTTATCATTTTGGTACCATAATCATTTACAATGCATATCATTTTGGTCCATAATCCCTCCATTCATAAACACAATTTCAAGTCACATTCAAAGGTCCAAATTCAGAACAAACTAGCAAGAGTACCCACTCCTTACATACCGGAGTTGAACATCACAAAATAGACAACATAGCTTGGTCAAACACACAGACACAACAAGCTAACACCCACAAAAGACTACCACAAACAATATACTAACACCCACAAAAGACAACCACACACAACAGATGAACCATCATTTACTTAGGGGACCCTTTACTTAGTGAATGTTTCTTCTTCTTAGGCTTTTGTGCCATTCTCTAAAGATGCCTCATCACAGACCTTGTTCTAGCTGGCATTACCATTTCTTGTGGCTGTGGAGCCACCACAATCTCGCGTGAATCTAACAATATTGGTTCTTCTTCGGGTGGCATCGGGTAATTCTCAACATCTACTACTTCATCTTCTCCTTCTTGAGGTTCTTCAGGCTGCACATGGGACTGAACATCAACAACATCTTCTCCTTCTTGAGGTTCCTCAGGATACACAGGGGGCTGGACCAAAACATCATCGTCTACTTCTTGAGGTTCCTCAGGCTGCATAGGGGGATGAACATCTGGTCTCTTTGTGTGCTTTACTCCACGAGCCTATATAAGTAAAGTGACTATAAGTTGAACTAACATGCAATAAAGGCAACAATTGTTGAATGAAAGCTGTATTTACCAAGAGTCTATCCAGAATATCCTTAATCTTCCTTCGTGGAGGTTCTTTCCTTAGTGGAGGCTCTTCTAATGGAATTTCAGCTCTTGGTGCCTCCTCATCAGGGATTCCAGCAATGGGTTCATCCTTCATTACACAATGTGTCTCTTCTGGAACTGATTGTGCTCCATTCCTCCTACCCTTCTTTTTATATGTATTTTTTTTGTTTTTATTGTCTTTGGCTGCACTGAAGCCACCTGCAAGTACAATTGCCTTTGTTTTAGTACCTTGTATGTAGACAACAGCTAAATGTTATTGGGTGATAAAAAATATTACCTCTTCATTTGGAACTGATTGTGGTTCTATCTTCTTACCCTTCCCTTTAGAGCCTTTTCTTTTTGCCTTTGAGCTCTTACACCTCCTTCTTGAACTCTATGGTTGCATTAACGACATCTACACATAATAAACTGACATTATACTACTGATTTACCTTACCAGACACCCAATAAACAATGACAATTCATTACCTCTTTATTAGCAGGTGGCTCATCAGAAAATACGTCTTCACCTTGTTCTTCTCCTTCTTGTTCTGACTGTCCTGGATCAGTTGTGCAGGATCTCATGTTGTAACCTGCCTTGCCACATGTGGAGCAGAACTGAGATAGACCTCGCCTACCCAACCTAGATTCACCTGCTTCATCCTTAAACTCAGACATTTGTCTCTTCTTCTTGGGTCTTCCTGATCTTTTGTTAAACACAGGAGGATCAATTGGCAACCCATCAACTCTCACCCAATCCTCCCGACCTGGCAATGCATGAATCACCCCTTCATATGCTCGTACGTATACTTCCTTGTGATACACTGGATCACAATATGGTGCTAGCCTATTAATTCATTCTCGTGCAAGACAGGCAACCACATGCACGCATGGGAGTTCACTAAGCTGCCATGTCATAGAACTACAATATCTTTCATTCAATAACACATTGTATGTAGAATTAGGTCCACAATCAACTTCGTACTCACTTCACAGGAATATACAACATGGCATGTACCAATTTTGTCCTTGATCCTTCTTAACTTCTTCAAGATTTTTCTACCAATTACACAATCATCTACCAAAACTTTCCTCATCTCTTCAAAATCACGCATTAACTTCCTCCTAATCCACTCCATCATCGACACTACTGGTTTGTCTCTTGCTTCAAGGACCATCGCGTTAAAACTTTCAGCAATGTTATTCACTAGAAGATCAGTCTTAGATGCCTGCCTAAACTCGAACCTGCACCAATGCTTCGTAGGTATTTTCTTTAAATACTTCCAAGCTTTGAGGTTAGTCTTCTGTAGCAAGTCCATATGCCACTTGTGCCTTTGTTCTGTGTAGGCACAAGCAGCTGACCACAGTCTGGTCCTGACATCAACATCTCCCATGGCACCAGCCTTCATGTTTGCATGGATATGCCTCACACAGAACCTATGTTCTAATCCAGACAGAAGCTCTTCTACAGCTTTAATCAAACCCTACAAGTAATTGTAAACAAATATTATTCATTTCATCAAACTAAGAAGAGAACACAAGTACCAATACTGAGTAAAACTATACCTTTTGTCGATCTGACATGATACTCAATGTTCTTTCAATACCAATATCAGCTGCAAGTATGTCCAGAAACCACCTCCACGAATCTCCATTTTCCTTTTACACCCAAGCATATGAAATAGGGAACAACTGGTCGTTGGCATCCCTGGTGACTGCACATAGCATGAAGCCCCTATCTGGACCCTTAAGGAAGCAACCACCCAATGCAATAAATGGGCGGCACCGTTCTTAAAACCTCTCAAACAAGCATCTAGGCATACATACATCATTTCAAAACGGGTTCGAAGATGGTTCGGGGACGAATCATCATGCACCACTGCTGTACTGCCAGAATTATGACTGACAATTGTCGCACAGTAATCCCTAGCCATAGCGAAATAAGCTTTCTTGTCACCTTATTTCATCATAGCAAACTTAGTTAATACAGGAAATGAAACATATGGCATGAAAGGGTTAAGAACCTATGAAAGGTCTGAACTATCACGCATGTTAACGGGAGAGGTCTGAAATTTAAAAAGTTAATAACAGAGGTCTGAAATTTCAATTTTGTTGATTTGAGGTTTTCCGTCCATTTTTAGGGTTAAATTTAACAGAATTGTGTGAACTGACATTTTTGCCCCTTTAATATTTTTTTTTATTTAATATCTTATTTAAGGAAATGTGAAATGACAATTTTACCCCTAAAGTCAAATTAAAACCATCCAACTCCGGCCACCACCACCCGACACCGGCCACCACCACCTCGGCTCCGGCGACCCGACTCCGGCCACCACGGGGCCAAAAAAGCTCCGATCGGGGCCAAAAAAGCTCCGGTCGGAGCTCTGTGGCTCCGGCCGGAGCTCTGTGGCTCCGATCGGAGCTTTTTTGGCTCCGATCGGAGTCCAATCGGGGCCGGTGGCTCCGATCGGAGCCCAATCGGGGCCGGTGGCTCCGATCGGAGCTCAATCGGGGCCGGTGGCTCCGATTTTGGCCCAATCGGAGCCTTGGTGGTGGTCGCCGGAGTACGGTGGTGGTCGCCGGAGTACGATTGGTGGTCGCCGGAGTACGATTGGTGGTCGCCAGAGTACGATTGGTGGTCGCCGGAGTACGATTGGTGGTCGCCGGAGTACCGTGGTGGCTTCAAGGGCATTTTGGTCTTTTCACTCCAAGCATGTGAGGGGCACACTTGATAGAAGGGCATTTTTGGAAATTTATTTTATTTCCGGTCACATGCCAAGCATGTGACCAATTTCCGTTAGTTTTAACGGAAAAAACTAACGGAGACCGCTGTTATCAACAAAACAGAAATTTCAGACCTCTGTTATTAACTTTTTAAATTTCAGACCTCTCCCGTTAATATGAGTGATAGTTCAGACCTTTCATAGGTTCTTAAAGTATACATTTTGCAAAACTTGTGGTACCAAAATAATACAGAATCAATACATGCTATGATTTGTTTTGCCTTCTTTAGACCCCTATGTATCATATTTCTGGAGACTTCAAACTCGAGCAACCTACGTATCTCAGCTGCAACTGCGGTTGTCTTCAGATTACCTTGAGCCTTTAGTAACTCAACAAAGTTCTCACATACCCAGTTTTTATCGATGTCCCTTGTGTAGTGAGCTCTATCACAATTGTGGTTCTTCTGCAATTTCCTGATCTCGAACCTCGTATCTCTATTAACCATTGCAGCAACAACATGGAATCACAATCTTTCCGACAGTAAACGATAATCCTATCTCCATCATTTCTTCTCATCTTAGCTGTTGTGCCATTTGTTACGGCATGAAGGTTGATTGCCCTCCGAAATGCATCAACATCATCAAATATAATACCCAGCTCCAACTCAAAATCACCACCTAGATGACTCTTGTAACGCTTCAAATCTCGACTGGGTGCATCGTCCTTCAGTTCACGCAACCGAGTAGGAGTCGTTATGGTATCACTATCTGAATCAGTCAAGTCCTGACCAAACCTTGCCTTGTCAACGAAGTTTTCTGTATTTGTCTGATTGACTCGAGATCCGTAATTTGACTTGCCAAAACCAGGTACATCTCCTTGTGCTTCTTCAGTTTTTTTCACTGTTTTTCCCTTTGCAGGCAATTTCTTCTTGGTCTTAGCACCTTTACAGTCAACTGGGTTAGAGTCATTGTCTAACTCTGAGAGATCATCATCTGAACTGTCACTGCTAACGTCCTTTGGTTCCAGTCAAAGTCTGAATCTGAATGATCATAATCTCTCAAATCATTCATGTCTGCCATCATCAACTGGTGTGTCTGGATACATTTTCTCTTTCCCTTTTCCAGTAACAGGTGGCTTGTCAACACTGCGTGCATCATCAGCTCTTGGTTTTCCAATAACAACCCCACTTCCTTTCTTCTGATTTCATCCCCAAAAGATGATAATATGATTTTCTCCATCAACGGTGTCTTGTACCAAACCAGACCAAAAAAATGAAGGCATGAAAAACAGTGTAACATCTTCTATACCACTTTGCCTCTTATACAACCTACCCATATAAGCATCATCTTTCAACAGCACAAGATCCTTGATCATTTCTCCATCTGGTGGGAGATACCAAATTGTAGGTCTACCCATGTCACAGTAAGCCATAACCAACAGCACCATCGTTTCATGTGTAAACTGAGTTTGTGTAAACCTGCCCAGTGGTTGAACTGCACCATCAAACACAACCCTCCCATCTCGATGTACCCAACTTCCATTAGACCAAACAGTGACGAGATATTTGGGTTCATCATTGGATGATCCTGTTAAACAAGATCATAACTCTGGATTACAACATGTGGTACCAAATTAACATAACATGTCAAACCAACAGAACATTAACACAGCTACACATGCAAAATCAACCCATTTAACTTGAAAAACATTAAAAAAAAATAGAAACTACAGTTAAATTTGAATTTCTATCCTTCCTACAACAATCACTATCCTTTCTCAGAGTACATTCTACATTTCTCAGGGTACATTTCAACACTTTAGCATACAACAAGCAATTAAATGCTCCAAATAACATCATTGTAACCAAAATCGCAGCTAACCAAAACAGAACATGCAAAATTGGGGAAAACCCTAGTTTTTCACCACAGATAGACAACAAACCTTACCTTGGTAGCGAACAAGCAACTAAATAGTCCAAATAACACCAGAATTTCCAATATCTCAGTTAATAAACCAGACCATGCAAATTTGGGCAAAACCCTAGTTTTTCAAATGACATTCAAACACAGATGGGACGAAGAACCTTACATTGGCTTAACTTTGAACATTTTGTCGATGATCCTGCCGGCGACACCATTTGAGAGGCCACAATTCAGTTCGACCTTGAGAACACTAACTAGCGAAACGACTGAACCAAGGGACCTCTGCTTGGAGTCTGAGCACGGTGAAGAAGACGTCTTGAGGACGAAGCAGACGAAAAACGGGCAAGGCGGCCAAAAATGAAGACGAAGCGTCCATTTGCCGGAGGGAAGTTGAAAAATCGGAGAAGAAAGGAACGAAGATAACTCTGGTGTAATCACCAACATTGATCTTCTGATGCTCATCATACTTCACACTGGTTAATTTTAAATAGGCATCCATAGGAGTTCTAGCAACCTTACTACCAGCTAAACCAGTTTCAGAAATGAGTTCTAAAGCATACTTCCTTTGAGATAAAACAACACCTTCCTTTGATCGAAGTAGCTCATTACCCAGAAAATATTTGTCTTCTCCCAAGTCTCACTTTGAAATTATTTTCAGCACAATTTTCAAACTATCAATTAAGACTTTACTGTTTCTAGTGATTAATAGATCATCAACATAGACAAGGAGGAAAACAACTTCTATGCCCTACTGTTTTGAAAAAAAAAAAAAAGGAGTAGTCAAAATTAGATTGAACATAACAAACATTGATAAATGAATCAGTGAGTTTAACATTCCACTTTCTAGAAGCCTGCTTAAGACCAAAAATGGATTTTCGAAGTCTACATACTAAATTCTCCCCATGACTACGAAAATCCTAAGGAATAGACATATACACTTCTTCATCTAAGTCACCTTGGAGAAATGCATTGTACACTTCCATCTGGAAAATAGAGTTTTTGATCAAACTAGACTCATATTAACAACCAAACAAAAAATTAAATACAAAAATAAGTCTAGCCGGGTTGGGAGAACCCGGCGAAGTGGGTTTTTTTTTGCTATTTTCGCCGGGTCCCCAAACCCGGCGAAGTGAAAGTTAAAACTTTTTTTTTGTTTTTTAAATTATCTGAGGAGAGAGAGGGTGGATTGGAGAAAAAAAAAGGAGTGAATGGGGCCCCCAGCCTGTAATGTCGTTGGCCTTGGGAGTTGGGGGTGAGAGAGAGAGGGTGAGTCAAATCAGTTAACAGCTTGGGGGACCCACCCACTCTTTTTTTCTGTTAACCCACCCACTCTTTTTTTCTGTTAACCCACCCTCTCTCCTCAGCTTATTCTAAAAAAAAAAAATTACTTTCACTTCGCCGGGTTGGGGCGACCCGGCGAAAATAACAAAAAAAAATATTTTCGTATTTAATTTTTTGTTTGGTCTATATTTGTGTTTGGTTGTTAATGTGGGTCTAGTTTGATCAAAAACTCTGGAAAATAGGTCAACTATGCATATATGCTAGAGATAAGACAACCCTAACAGTTGGCATTTTAACAACAGGAGAAAATGTCTCAAAATAGTATATCCCATGATTCTATCTAAATCCTTTGGCAACCAAGCGAGCTTCATAACGTTCTAAACTACCATCAGCATGATATTTGAGCTTATAAACCTATTTGCAACCATTAGGAATCTTACCATATGGAAGACTTACCAAGTCTCAAATTTGATTACTTTCAAATGCAGGATGAGATGCTTGTTCTTTGGAGGCTTCCTCTAGTTGGTTCAACATCTTTAGTAAAAGAGGTTAGAAAACATTGGTACCTATCAGAAACACGAGAATAATCCACATACATAGATATTGGATTCAGAATAATATATGAAGATACATAGTCATTCCTCCAGATTGGAGGTCTAATAACCTTGCCAGAGACACGTGATATAACATGTGGATCATGATTAGTAGAAGAGTAAGGGACATAAGAACCATCATCAAATTGGTCATCATTGGTAGGGGCAATATCAAGATTCTCATCAGAATCAGAAATAGATTCATCATTTGGTTCATGTAAAACCTGTTCTTTAGCTGAATGATGAGCATCAGAATGTATAGAGACATCATTAGAAACATGAAGGTCATTTGATTCACAAGACAAGGGCAACAAATAAGATTTGTTTCCTTTAAAAGGAAATATGTGCTCATAAAATTTCACATCTCTACTAATTTTTTTTTTTTTTTTTGCCATTACATCTCTACTAATTGAAAAATTGTGAGTGTGTAGGTTAAAAACTTTATATTCCTTCTGAGTAGAAGAATACCCAAGAAAAACAGAAGGTTGTGATCTAGAAGTAAATTTGTCTGTTACCAACAATTGTTTTGCAAAACACAAATAACCAAAGATTCTCAAATGATCTAGTCTGGGTTTCTTGCCACTAAAAACTTCCAAGGGGATTTCCATCCAAAATTCTTGATGGGGTGAGATTTATAAGATAACAAGATGTTAGAACACAATCACCCCGTTGAAGAAAATATTACAATTTAAGAGCTCTTGCCACTTCCAATAGATGCTTGTGTTTTCTCACAAAACGAGCATTCTGTTGGGGAATGTGAGGATGTTGCTCTGATGGATAATGTCATTCGTTTTGAATAAAGCACTCACTTGCTCATTAATAAACTCACCTCATTGTCACTTCGATTTTTATTTATTTATCACTTTAGAAAATTGAGTTTGAATCATTGCAAGGAAGTGTCTTAATAAGGCAACAACATCAGAGTTGAATTACATAAGAAATACCCAGGTAATTCTTGAATAATCATCAACAAGGGTAAAAAAAAAAGTACCTCTTATTATCATGAGTGGGAGTGGGAGTGCCATAAGGACCTCATACATCAGTATGAGCTAAGTCAAAGACTGACTCAACTCTAGACTCAGATAATGGAAAAGAGTTTCTAATACTTATCGTGGCTCAGGAGGATGTCATATTCACACATGTCTCCACGGTATCTTCTACATGTGGTTTTGCTGCGATTTGGCTTTCTGATCGGCAAATTTGGATACCAAAGGTGGAAAGAGTTCCGTCGATGGAAAGGTGTCTGCGCAGAACCAAAAGTTGAATGCGTATCTTTTTAAGTCAGTATTTCCAAAGAGCAGGTTGGATCGTGATGGTCTGGAAGCGGTAAACCCCGATTCAGTTGTCGATTCACCTACTATATAGCTCAAAATTATGTCGTTGAAGGCCGAATCTCCATCCCTTGGACATAGCAGGTCTGCTTAGTGCACATATTTAAGGAGCTTGTCAGAGCAAGGCAATCTGACGTGTTACGGTAATTAATCAAAAACATGCAATTAATTGAAGGAAATGTCAGGAATATGAAAGGGGTAGCAGATGATGATGGAGAGGAGACGTATAATCATAGAAGAGAATGAAACAGATGGAGCTTTTTTTTGGTTGAACGGCTGGAGCTTAAACCATGGGAATAGTCTGAGCGCATGATTTCCTACGAACCAATGAGATTACTTTTTAATGACATGGCAATCAATAAAACAACATAATTAATAGTCTAGATTGTATTCAAATTAAGATGATAGATAGATAGATAGATAGATAGATAGATAGATAGATTGACTCGCATTCTACAATGAATTTGTCTTTTAAATTAAATATATATTAAAAATATATACATCTAACTGTTGATTTATTTGTTACAATGGTGTACGTAAGTTAGAAACTCGTGATAATATGTCATTCAGAAGGTCCACCTCTACTTGCTCATGGGAAAAAAAAAAATCGTTCGTAAATTAGAGTATCGTAGACAAGTTACGACTCTTTTATTAAATGAAACTAAATAAAACAATATATAGATTGGTAAATATTAAAGTTATAAAATAATATTTAATACTGATGTTTTTCTATTATTGGTTTTAAAGCATAGAATGTTCAAACGTGTCATGTGACATAATAATAGGGTATTTCTATCATACTCCACAAGCACCATTTTTTTGGTTTTTTTTTTTTTTTTAATTGCTCTAAAGGTGAACCCGAGAGGGAAATTGATATTATTAATAGTATGATGCAAATACTAGGTGTAGTTAAAAAATTTCATACTTTTAAACTTTTACATATGTTAAAATTAAGTCCACCCTAGTAATAAAAAAAACAAAAGCATGGTGCTCCACAAGCATAGTAGAAAGACTCATAATAATATGCTTTTGGGGCCATAAGCTATAATATTAATTTTAAACCTTAGAAACTAGAATTGTCGATTTCACTACATATCATTATATATAATATAATAAGTATGAATTAAATTAAATTATATTAGATATGTGGTTTGAGCCTTAATTAATTTTATTATATTATGCACTTAAAATTGAAATATATAGTGTCATATGTTATTAGAAGTTTGTTCACATGACCAGAATACTTATATGTAAGCTTATGTTATAATATTATTAACTTTTGCAAATTTATTTTTTAAATTAATATATATATATATATATATATATATATATATATATATATATATATATATATAAAAGAATATACATCTAATTATTGATTAATTTGTTACATTGGTGTATATAAATAGAAATATATTTAATATGTCATTTAGAAGATTTTTATCTCTACTTTGACATGAACAATTTCATTCGTAAATTAGAGTTTCGTATAAAAAGTTATGAATCTTTTATTAATATATTTAATAGTAAATAATATTATAGTAAATTAAAGGAAACAAATTTTTTATAGACACTAAAATTATAAAATATCATTTAATGATATTCAATTGAAAGTTGATATGGCACCATCAGTGATCATGTGCGTTTTAAAATTTAAATTAATCGGTTTGGTATGTTATTTTATAAATCAATTAAATATAATTGAGGAGATTTATAATTATTTATTTATATTAGAAAAATATTCATAAATAAATAAAACAGTTCATAAATATGAATACACATATTTTTTAATGAATATCCTATTATAACACCAAAATTTGAATTTTTTTTTTGTTGGATTTTATAAGAAAAATGAAGTTATATTATTTGTCAATGATATTAATCTATTTCTTGTTATACGATTATTTTCCTAAGTATAATATAATATAAATAAATAAGAGTAGACATATTCTCTCAACTAAGTTTTAGAGCCTACTTTACAACAAATGATAACAATATTATTTTACATGCAAAGTAACTGCATAGTTAATATTATGACAAACCGACCAAACAAAACTTGAAATTGTAAGAAAATTATAAAAACATTGTTGCTCCAAGAATCAGCACCCATGACCATGAAACTAAATATTGAGCAGAAAACGGAATAGAATTAATAAATGAATATTACATATTGGAAGAATAAGTTATCATTCACTAAATAGAGATGCGGCTATTCATTCAATCAGATCAAAATCCACTCAACTCCCCAAGATTCGTTGATTCATATTCTCTTTGTTGTTTCATATTCACTTTATATATATATATTCTTCATTCTTTCTCCATAAACCAAATCTTTATTTGAACAGCGGACATATTAATTTGTTGAATTAGCAGCTGCAGAATCCGGAAACAGCACCACCCCCACCTTTAACAGAGAGAACTGGCCCGTGGTGGCTATTGTGGCGGATCATATCCGAATCAAGAAACAAAACTATCACCGTTATATCGTCATGAAAATGCCTCCTCACTCCAATGTCCACTTTTTTCAAATCCGAGTACCTCATTTCCCTCTTCTTTGCTGCTTCTTGAAGTGCAGCTTTCACTAGTCTTCTGGCAATGCCCTGCATTCATAAAAAAAAAATGATAGCCAATAGATTGTTGAGTTTAATGACAAATATCCAAGGGGAAAAATTAAACACGTTCATGAGTTTAAGGGCGTCTTCAACACTTTTTTTATGGTGAAAAAAGACCTATTTGGTTGTTGTGCACTTTTGTATTAACTATATCATTAATGAATTTGATTCTGAAAAGTTCAGAGTGAAGAGAAAATTTACATTACGTGGATAACTGTTAACGATATCAACAGCTTCTTGATTAGACAGATGCTCCCACAAGCCATCTGATGCAAATATGAGAAACTGATCTTTAGGATGAATTTTTTGCACAGTAACTGAGGGCTCTGCCATAAGGATTGGTTTGTCAAAGGTTCCTGGAAGTCTAAATTTTGGCAATAGAGGCTCTTTATTGAACTCAGATTTCTTCAGATAGGCATCACCAATAGATCTAGAAACCTACCATACAAAATGACCATATATTAAACTACCAATCCTTTTTTTTTTGTTAATGAAGCAAAAAATTATCAAGAAAATGAGCATACTTAAAGATTACCTGTATTAGACCCTTTACTCGCCAAACTTTGTGCTTCAGAACCACAATCTGTGGATCATCAGGGTGTAGTAAATGTAATTCATCTCTCACGGATTCGATACTTGCATTGTGCTCAGATGAGAGTTGAATTGCTTTAACATCTTTAAGGGTCTCATCAAGTCTTCCTAACACGACCCGAGAATCTCCAGCATTGGCAATGTACATTAGCCCACTGCAAATAACACCTACCAAACAACAAGCACCCACAGATGCCATCTTTGGATAGCTTAGCCATTGTTTTTTCACCAAGGAGAGAAATCCATCTTCTGTAGCTAAGAATGCTTTCTTGATTACATCAGCTGACATTCCTTGGTTCTCTGTCGTATATTCTGCATTTGTCAATAATTTGAAAATTCAATCACCAATGTGTCTTTTAATCAAATAGAACAAATCAATTCTTCTGAAAATGCCTTTTGTATATTTCGTTTCAGTTAGTAACAATATACAACTTTTAATTATTTTGGCTCTAATTTATTTGGATGCTGCAACTATTGAAGCTAACTTCTTCATACTAATTTTTTTAAAAATATGAGCTTCATAATCATGAGAGGTTCAAATCTCAAGAATCGCCAAAACAACCGACCGATGTGCTATTTTGTTTGAAGTATCAAATATATATTAAATTTTCATTTTGAAGAACAATTTAATCGAGCTTAAAATACCGAATATAAGGAAAGGACATACTTTGTAAGTTGGGAAAAAGGCGTTCATTGACAAACCGAGCAGCTTCAGGACCTCCATGGCCATCATAAATCCCCACAAATGTTCCTTGAGGGCCGAAATCAGATGTGCTCAAAGGCCCTGATTCGACTTGGCTATGATCTTCTAGTGAAGCATTTGCTTGAATTACGGCCATAGAGAATTCCCCATTAACATGTTGTCCCCAGTCCTTATACCACAGCAAGCCATCAAATCGGCCGTTTGGGTCTCCACCCCGTCCCGAATTATCACCTTCAACTGAAGGCTTCCAACAGGATACGATTCTCAAAAATGAAGTGGTTATCATAACTTACATATTCTCACCCAAATGACCCGGCAATTGATGTATTCTTCCACGAAGTGTCGAACCCTAGATTTTGATTCGGTTTCCGGAGAATTTCGAAAGCCACTGGACAAATTGCAGGAATCAAATAGATATTGATGGACACAGACACCATTAATCTGTTCAAGCAACTTCTAGCTTCGTCAATACAAATTCCGAACACTAAAAACATCAAATGCACATGCATTTCATGGTGATCATCCTCGATTAAAATGGAGTTCACTAAAAATTGCCATTCGAGGATACACCATTTCAAATTCGTGCAAAATCAACCAAAACGTACCTGATATCAAATGTTCGATTGAATCAGTGAATCATTAGACTGGATCTTTCCGTTCACGATGAATAGTGTATTGTTTCTGCTCCGAGAATGGAGATTGAACAAGATCAAGAACAAATAGAGGAGGTTGAGGAGTCGTCCATTATAGAAGGAGAGAGAAGAGGAGAGGGGGTTTCCTTTTTCTCTTTTCTCCGAGATATATTGTTTTGATGATTCTTTATGTTTTCGTGTGTGCGGCGAAGGAGCGGAGGATATCCAAGTTATGGTTTTAATTTTCTAAATTTGTGCATTTTGGGTGTTCTTTTGACTTTGACCCAAACAAACAACTACACTATTTTAGGGGGGAAAATTAACAATTAATATGTTGTATTCATTTATTTGTCCAAAAAGTTCATGTTTGGCCAAACATAAAAAAATCAATATATATAATGTGGATTGTCCTTAAATATATATATATATATATTGTTGCGTCCAAATTCAACTGGGTAGTCGGACTCTTCGGCACTTCGGGTATGGGACACGTTGGGTGTCGGAAGTGGATTGTTTGATGACAGCAAGGAGTCGTTGACCGGTGCGCGGTTGACGGTTGTCGGCTGTGCACGGTTGACGGCTGTCGGTTGACGGTTGACAGCTGGGCAAGCTTGTCGGTAAGGTAAGCTTATCTCCTTCGCGCGACTTCACCCGCACACATAACAATAACCAGCACGGAGAGCGGGGGTGGTGCTGGTTGAGCCCTCTCCGATGCTTAAATGAGAGTCTAGAGAGAGAAAATCCTAGAGAGAGGTCAGAGCTTCTAGGCCAAATCCCTTGAGAATATATCTGAAATGGATGGCCAAGGTCCCCTATGAAAGTCGACGAATGGTGAGTTGGAACCATTAAGGTCGGGCATCCAAAAAATCGGCGACCTTTTAGGTCCAAAACAATAAGATAAAGATAAAAGGTCGGCACATCTTTTCTAAGAATTGGCGTCAACCAAGATGACATTCAAGAAGGAAAAGTGTCCCTCATCAAAATCCTTCATCTTAAGGAAAGTAGAGGGGCGACGACTCAAGCCTTTGGAATAAACCATTTCTCATAAGGAAAGGGTAAGGTGGCAACTTGCTTGTCACCTGCTTAGAGAAAACCCCATCCTAAGTAAAGATGAGGTGGCAATCTACTTGTCACCTATTAAAAGAACCCCTCATCCTAAAGAAATATGAGGTGGCAACCTGCTTTTTACCCGCTAATCCACCACCGTCTCTCTCAGCCAATCACAAATGGCGGCGGCCGCCGCTGAGGATGGCCAATCAGAGTGAAGTCACCGCCACTAAAAGTCGGGTAGTAGAAACCTGTAAATAGTCAAGTATTTTCACACATTCATATATTATTATTATTCTCATAATCCATTACTGACTTAAGCTTCAGAGTGGAATCATAGGCAAATCCTCACCCCATTTCAGGTTAACGCCACAAAGCTCCAAAAAAGAAATTAAGTACCCGGTGAGGTCGATATAGACA
Organism: Clarkia xantiana subsp. parviflora; assembly: GCA_036873135.1. Taxonomy (NCBI): domain Eukaryota; kingdom Viridiplantae; phylum Streptophyta; class Magnoliopsida; order Myrtales; family Onagraceae; genus Clarkia; species Clarkia xantiana. The sequence continues at coordinate 19,134,692 of JAPTYO010000012.1, forward strand.
CCTAAGAGAGCAAACCAGTGTGACTTCCTGAAACCCATTCCTTAAAGTTAAAGAGAAGACAATTCTTGATCCAACACATGTGGTACTGTTTTTTTTTTTTTTTTTTTTGTATTATCTTAAAGACGAACCCTATAGAAAAAATTGACATTGAAATTGATGTGATGTAAATTATAGGTGTGTTGGAACTTAGATTCGACGAGAGGTTTCTACGGTGTCTTCGAGCTCCTCAGTCTTTGTATTCTGGGCACGCACCTGTAAAAATGGATAATGCCAGGGCAAACCCCGTCGATCCCTCTCCGACGGTCAAGTTAGTCATCATGAGAGGAATCACTATTATGTATATGTAAAGAGTGTAGGTAAAAGTATGTGTAGTAAAAAATATGAATACAAGCATTTATAGTAGTAGGAAACTCCCTCTTTGAACCGGTTAATAGAAGGCGGCTGCACTTATCCGGTTAATGAGTTGATCCTCCCGTTGGGTAATAGGCATGCTTGATTTTCTTTGGGTAATAGGCTTCATCCACGTCAAGTCGGTTCTGACTATCCTAAAAAGGGATGAGGTATCTTATGATGACCAAATCTTATCATGAAATATCTTCATAATTTCTTTGAGGAGTAGGTAGTAATCTGGTGGACAGTATATTGATATTACTGCATATCTCGTCGTCTGTCAGGAAAGGGGCGGCGACCATATCAAGATGACAACCTATAGGGGACGTAGAGTGTTTGCCAGGTAACGTCCCGAGGCTCGAGGCCCCGCGTACAAGGCTTTTGATCCTTGAAGTGTATGTCTTTGAGGCATTACGCTCCTCAGGCTTACGCCCCGAGTCATTGTCTTCTGTATGTGTCGATGCTCGTCGGGTTTTTACTTTCTTTATAAGCATGTGTTGTAGCGGTTGGCACGTCACTAGGGACCTATTCATCAAGGTGTAACTAAAAAATTTCATATTTTTAAAGTTTTACTATGTTACAATTAAGTCATTTCTAATAGTAAAAAATCACAAATACAGTGTTTATAAATCATGTTAGAGAACCTCGTATATCATAAATAATAATTTTTTTTTTAATTGAATATTTAATAATATCTAAAAAAATCAGAACTGAAGGAACAAGGGGAATTTTCCGATTCTCTCTCTTTTTTCACGAACCCTAATTCGTGACCTTCAACAGCCTTGTTCATCATCTTCAACCTTGTGTCTTCTTCCTCTGTTACTCTCCCTCTCCTTCGATTGGCCAATCAACCAATCATTACCACAGTCTTTCCTTTTCTTCCTTGCCTTTTCAGTTCAGTTTCCCTGATAGTTTGGACCAATCCATGCATGCCTGATTGGGGCTCTGCTCTTAGCAGGCTACTTTCTAGCTAATCATTGCTTATTTTCTCATTATTTTTATCCACAAATCAGCATGTACAGCACCCCTACAACTTCCTCTTCCTCGTCGAAAAAACCCTCAGACAGAAGCGAGTTTTCGTCTGCTTACCCATTACTCTCCCCTCACCTACCTTGTCTTTCATTAATTCCATGGAGAATCTTAACCTAGTTCTTCTTGGACGCTTCCTGAATCCCAGAAGACTAAGTGAAGTTGTTGTCACTACGTTCGTCCAGAATCAATGGAGGATTGAGCATGTTTCTGATATCATCAGACGTTAAGACTGTAAACACTTGATTTTGACCCGGACGTAACGACGTTACACATGATACGTCAAATTCCGGACGCGTCAAGCCACAAAGTCTCCAAAAACTCTCAAGGGCACATTAGGGAAATTATTATAAAATATATTTTAAATTATTTCGAATTTATTTAATATTTTCGGAATTTTTAAAAATATATATACAATAATTAGTTTTTTTTTATTTAGAAGATTATCTGTAAGATATTTATCTCCATATATTATTTTTTATTAAAAAATAATAATTATCTGTAAAGATAAATATCCTTAGGAATATTCTCTAGAAAAATTATCTGTTAGCATTTTTTATTTAAATTTTATCTGTAATCTAGACTAGGTTTTTAGTATAAATAGGGGTCTAGGTTTACATTGTAAAACACAGAAAAGCACAAAAAAAAAAAACACCACAACAAGCAATAATACATTATTTTTCGGGGCTTGTGCGATTTCGTCTTCTAGTGCTTAGAATTTTTTTTTTTCCGCTGGTGATTCCTGCAGTACGGCCACCGGGCCTCCCGCTCGCCGGAGCTCCCCCTCCACCGGTGCCATCCGTCCGATCGACCCCGACGTCGCCAGCCATCCGTCGTGACCGCGCCATCCCCACCGTCTCTCTCTCTCTCCGGCGAACCTCCAGCCTCCCGACCGCCCCTATGCTGCCCAGCCACCCGAGCAGCCAGACCAGAGCGATCTCGTCGGACCTGCTGCTGCCCGCGCCACCGCCATCGCCCGTGCTGCCACCGCCGTCGCCCGTGCCGCCACGTCGCTGCCCCTCAGATTCTGGCCGGCCAGGATCCTTCTCTCTCTCTCTCTCTCTCTCTCTCTCTCTCTCTCTCTCTCTCTCTCTCTCTCTCTCTCTCTCTCTCTCTCTCCTCAGCCAGATTCAGTCGACCGGCCCTTCTCCGGTGATCAACCGTTTCCGCGTCGGAGCTCCGCCCACGACCTCCAGTCCCACCGCCGTCGCCCGTGCCGCCACCGCCAGAGCCCGTCCCTGCCGTGGCCCCTGTCCCATCGCAGGTAAGAGCCCCGTTCCATTTTTTTTTTAATTATTTTATTTATTTATTTATTATTATTATTTTGTTATTATATTTTCTGTTTTATATTATTATTATTATTATATTACAATTAATTAATAATTTAAATGTAATTAGTTAGATTTAATTAATAGTTTGAATGTATTCGGTAAACTTTAATTAGTAGTTTAATTTAAAGTGACTAAGTTTAATTTGATAGCATGTTAAAAGTTTTTTTTAGTATTTTAGACTTCATTTTTAATAGGAGTTATAGGTTATAATTAATTTTTAGATTTGGGATTATATTTGGTAATATCTTTTGCATATGACGAAATTTGATTAATTTTGACATTGCTAGATTAATTTAGTGTAATGTATGTATTAAAAAATAAAATTGGCAATTAAGTGAACTGAGCACCGAAATGGCGTAGTTAAAAATTTATATTTTTAATTCGTAATAGAACCCCCGAACTCAAATTTCTAATCGTAGACCGATTTTACGCCTAGGTGTTTAATTCGTTATTCGCTTAGGTAATTTATGATCCTAGTTAACCTAATAATTAACTAGTGGCGACTCTTTTTAAAAATCCACGTTTTCAAAACGTAATTCGTCGTACGTCTGACAATTTGGCGACTCTGCTGGGGACTTAGAGGGTTCGGGCTCATTATATTCGCTTATTGCCATATTTTTTGAGTTCTTATATTTTATTATCTTCACCATTCTAACTTTGTTTTTTTGTGTGACATGTACATTTTTTTAGAGTTACAATTAACATTTTTCTTTTTGTGGCATTATTTGAACTTGCACACACCACTTTAGTGTAATACCCAAAATGCCTAAAACCCAGGGCAACTAGGAACCCCGGAGAGTTAGTAAGGGTACGACCGCGCGGCCGAGCCGCCGGAACGACTCAGAACATTTTGTTGTAAAAAAATTCTTTCCAAACATACATTTTGTATGCATTGTTTTTTCTTAAAAAAAAAAACTCTTATCTAAATTTTGTTCTGAAATATGTGTTTCATACGCATTATCTAAAAAAAACCAGGTAAGTGGTAATTCATAATTAACGCATCATTCACGCATTATTTTCAAAAAATATTTTCATGAGAAATTTAACTCCCTTTTAGCTATTAGAGCTTCTAATTTTAAAATGCATTTTGTACACGTTATTTTCAGAAAAAACCAAAAAAAATATTTTTAGCTAAGCAGTTAATCTCTTAGTTGTAGATTTTTATTTCTAAACAGGTGTTTCAGAAGCATTGTTTTAAAAAAAAAAAACCCTTACCTAAATTTTTATTCTAAATATGCGTCTCATGCGCATTATTTAAAAAAAATCTCAGGTAAGTTGTAATTTTTGTTAGTGCGTTACGTATGCATTTCTTAAAAAAAAAAACATTTCAGAAAAATTAATTTCTTTAGCTATTAGAGCTTCCTTTCGAACATGCATTTCATATGCATTTTTTTTTTCTAAAAAAAAATCTTACCTGAATTTTTATTTTTAACATGTGTTTTGTACGCATTATTTTTGAAAAAAACTTTTCATGTAAGTTGTAATTTTGGTTAGTGTATTTTATATGCATTGGTTAAAAAATAAACAAAAAACAAAAAAAAATTTAGGAAAATTTGTAATTCCGCTTTAACTGTTAGAGCTTCTAATTTCGAACGTGCATTCCATATGCATCATTTAAAAAAAAAACTTTTTTAACTGAATTGTTTTATTTTTAATAATGATCCAATATGCATTAATTTTAAAAAACTTTTTAGATAAACCGTAAGCTCTCTTAGTTTTAGGGCTCTTTGTTAAAAAAAAAAAAAACATTTTATCTGAATTTTTAATCAAAAAACGTGCATATCATATGCATTATTTTCGAGAAAAACTTTCAGGTAAATTGTAATTTTTCTTAGTTGTACAACTTTTATTTTTAAGTTTGCATCTTGTATTTATTTTTGTGCATCTTATATGCATCCTTTAAAAAAAAAAAAAAAAAAAAACTTTTCGCCTGATTCTTAACTTTGAGCAACCAAGATGCATTGTTTTTTTCCCTCATTAAAAAAAACAAAAAATCTTTTCAGATAACTTGTAAATTATCTTGACTGTAGAACTTTCATCTCAAATATGCGTCTCATGTGCATCGCATGTGTATTGTTTTAGGAAAAATAATCTGTTGATAGACTGTACACATTCTTAGTCGTAGAACTTTTAGTTTCAAACATGTATTCCATGTGTTGTTTTCAAAACTACTTACCAAAATGTTTTATTTCAAGCATGTGTTTCATACGCATTATTTTTTGAAAAAAAACTTTTCATGAAAGTTGTAAAATTCTGTTTGTGCATCATTTTTTTAAAAAATTAGGAAAATTTGTAATTCCTTTTTGGCTCTTAGAGTTTTTTAACTTCAAACATGAATTGCATATGCATCATTTTCAAAAAACATTTTTACCTGATTTTTTTAAAAGCACGCATTCAATATGCATTGTATTTTTTATAAAAAAAATATTTCAGGTAAATTGTGAGTTTTTTTTAGCTATAGAGCTTTCAAATTCACGCATGTATCTCAATTGCATTATTTAAAAAAAAATCCACCTGAAATTTTCATTTCAAAATATGCATTTCATATGCATTCAGGTAAACTGTTGTAAGTTGTGAATTTCTTAGAATAGAATTTTAACTTTCAAAAGTGCATTTCATATGCGTCATTCAAGTAATATGTTGTAAGTTGTAAATTTCTTAACTTTCGAGCATTCATGAGCATTTAAAAAAAAAAAAAAAAAACTCAAAGTGTCATTCGTTTTTATCCAAGGTGTATTGCACTTTTTTGGCGAGATCGTCATTTCAACATTCGCATGAGCAAGCATTTAAAAAATGGGAGTTTTGATTCTTTTTTGAGAAAATAGTTTAACTGTGCAGTTGAGTGCTACTATTCGAGTTTAAACAAAGAACGAGAAAACATTTTTGAAAAAAACTTTGTTTTGAGCATTTGTCCTGCGTTCGAGCCAGATAATGCACTCAGCAAACCCAGTAAACTCCATGATGGTGCAAAACACATTTGATCATAAATTTTGATTCTTTTTCAAAAAAGTAATCAAAATTATGAAATGAATGATATTAGTGTTTTCAAAAAATCATGCATGATTTCTCATACTCTCTACATTGATTTTTCATTCACCCTTTCAGGCACCCTTGGTTAAGGTATCATGTACACATAAGTTATGCCGGCTAAATGGGGCAACAAAAAAGAACATGCAGTCATCCAGTTGCACAAGGAACAAATTGCACACTCGAGATATCTAACTGAGGTGCGTTAAATTGTACTTATTTTTTTTTTTTTTAGATTTGAGTGTCCCTACTCTTTTGCAGGTCGGATGACCACTTCAACCAATGCCGCAACCGTGTGAAACGTGAGCGCTTCGAAGAGTTTCTATGAAAAATTTCACCTGTCATGTGTGAAATTCATACGCTTTCCAAGACAAGGTATACAACCGTTATGTGGTCAGGTTTAAACCATTCAGTGGTAACCATGGGGCATCTCCCATTGAGATCGGACATGTCAGGAGATGAGAAAATTTCAAGAGATCATCGAGAATCCCGTGAAGATTCAATGTGCCGATCAATGTAGCTTGACTCGATCAACCGAATCCTTTTCCGAAAAAGTTCTGAAATTTTCAGTCTGCCACTAGGGGCATGTACTTTTCAGCAGGTGTACATATACAAGTTGTGGAGCAGGAGAATCAGGACATGCAGCAGGTCCAGTCGCATAGCGAGCACATTGCCCACTGAAAAATCCAACTCCCAGGTAAGAGAAGTTGTGATCATTTTTATCCCCGAAATTTGAGTTTTTCCTTACTCATTGTGCAGCTTGGATAATAATCCAAATCAAAACTCCTGAAGAGCGCATCTCATGTACGGCCCTTCGCTCGCCGACCATTCTTATGCCAGTTATCCCAGATACCTCGGACGATATCTATGCCTAAGTTACCATTTGCGGACTACTGTGCCAAACTCAACACCATCCATGTGTGTTCGTTAATTAGGCCATTCGTCTAGCATGCGACGAATTATGAACCAGTCAGATATAGCCGTGGGGCATTCCTGTTAAAATCAAGCATGGTTGAACATAGAAGACATCCAGAGATCTTCCTATTAAAAAGATCGAGATTCCATGAAGATTGACCGTGCTAATGAAAGAGCATTTGAGAGGAAAAAGAAGAAGAAATTATTGTCGGTGTCGTCCACCGGTTGAAAGGATCCTCCATTCAAGACATCGACATAATCAACTTATTTGACAAGTTTTCCTCCGGAGAAGTTCTGAGAAATTAAAAGGTTCAATCTGCTATTAGGGGCATGTAACATAGTTGTTGTTGATTAGTTTCTATAGATTTTCTTTCCATTTGAAAAAAGAAAAAAGAGAGAAAAAAATAAATTCCCGCTAGGTTGAAAACCTAGGCAAAATTCAGGGAGAGGGGCATGATTGAAAACCCGCAGGGGCAGTCATGGCAAAAGGTGAGATGAAAAAAGCAAAAAGAAAAAAGAAAAAAAAAGAAGCAGAGCAAAAAAAAAACTCCGTTTTCTTTAGGGTCACAGCCGCCCTTTAATCGGCTACAGGAAAATAAAGAGAGTGTTTGTGCTAATATTGTGAGAGCAGTGATGAAATAAAAGGGTCACAGTCGTCCCTAAAACGACTACAAAATAAAGAGCCACAACCGCCCTTCAAATGGTTACAGATAAAGAGCGCTCCCGCAAACATCAAAAGCGGAGAATAAGTGAAAGGGCCACAACCACCCTCCAAACGGCTAAAGATAAAAGAGTGACCCCGCGAATTCTATGAGGGCGGGAAAATAAAAAAGGGCCACAATCGTCCCTAAAACGACTACAAAATAAAGGGCCACAGCCACCCTCCAAACGGCTACCGATAAAAAAGTGACCCCGCGAATCTTGTAAGGGCGGGAAAATAAAAAAAAAAGGGTCACAGTCGTCCCTAAAACGACTACAAAATAAAGGGCCAAAACCACCCTTCAAATGGTTACAGATAAAGAGCGCTCCCGCAACATCAAAAACGGAGAATAAGTGAAAGGGTCACAGCCACCCTCCAAACGACTACAGATAAAAGAGTGACCCTGCGAATCCTGTAAGGGCGGAAAAATAAAAAAGGGCCACAGTCGTCCCTAAAACGACTACAAAATAAAGGGTCACAACCACCCTTCAAACGGCTACAGAATATAGAACACTCTCGCAACATTGAAGGCGGGAAATGAGTGAAAGGGCCACAACCACCCCTAAAATGGCTACCTATAAAGAATGTTCCTCGAATCCTGAGAGGATGAGAGATTGTTGAAAGGGCCATAGCCACCCTCAAAATGGCTACATATAAAGAGTATTCTCGTGAATCTTGTGAGGCCGGGAAATCATTTGAAAGGGCCACAGCCACCCTTAAAACGGCTACAAATCGAAAGAGCGCTCCCGGAACATCGACGGTGGAAATAAATAAAAGGGCCACAACCACCCTCCAAATGGCTACAAATCAAAAGAGCTCTCGCGACATTGAAGACGGTGAGAAAAGGGTCATAGCCACCCTCCAAATGGCTACAAATACTCTCGCATCGAGACGGGAAATAAAGTACGGGTCACAGCCACCGTTTAATCGGCTACAAAAAAAAAGTGCTTCCGTTAGGTTGAAAACCCGAAAGGGCAGCCTAAGCAAAATTAGGAAATGAGGGGCATGATAGCAAATTCAGAAATTGCAATCATGGCAAAAGGAGAGAAAATAAAATTCCGATGGAATGAAAACCCCAATGGGCAATCCATGCAAAAATTAGGAAAACCGAGGGGCACGGTCTACAATTTCGACCGTGGCAAAAGGGAGAGAATATGAGAGATTAAAAAAAAAAAAAAGATCCCGCTAAGTTGTCGCGTCATGCGCAGTTTAGGCAAAAATTAGGGACATGCATTCAAGTTGTCAAGCCACTCGAGGCCCTTATCCGTCGGACGCCACTAGAGGCATTTCTCCGACATATGCCACTAGAGGCTCTTCTCCGACGGACGCCACTAGAGGCTCTTCTCCAACGGACGCCACTAGAGGCTCTTTTCCAAACGGCCACTAGAGGCATTTCTCCGACACACGCCACTAGAGTCTCTTCTCCATCGTACGCCACTGGGGGCTTATCCTTGTCGCACGCCACTAGAGGCATCATCGATCGAGGTTTTTACTTTACTGTACGCCACTGGAGGCTTTTCCTTGTCGCACGCCACTGGAGGCATCGTCGATCGAGGTTTTTCTTTTATGCACGCCACTGGAGGCTTTACTTTTCTGCACGCCACTGGAGGCTTTACTTTCCCGCACGCCACTGGAGGCTTTACTTTCTGCACCGCCACTGGAGGCTTTTCCTTGTCGCACGCCACTGGAGGCATCGTCGATCGAGGTCCTTACTTTCTGCACCGCCAACGGAGGCACCACCAACGGAGGCACCACCAACGGAGGCACCGCCAACAGGGGCACCGCCGACCGAGGCTTTACTTTTCCGCACCGCCACTGGAGGCATCGCCAACAGGCGTCCCGCCGACAGAGGTTTTATCGTTTACGCACCAGAATAAGCATATGAGCCACCTTGAAGACTTTGAAGAATTGGAAGAGAATATACTTTCTGGTCAAAATCAGTGTTTCTTCGTCTTTGGACGAACCCCATCGAACACGTTCTACGGGAGTCCGTCCAAACAGGGGCAAACTGTAAACACTCGATTTTGACCCGGACGTAACGACGTTACACATGATACTTCAAATTCCAGACGCGTCAAGCCACAAAGTCTCCAAAAATGCTCAAGGGCACATTAGGGAAATTATTATAAAATATATTTTAAATTATTTCGAATTTATTTAATCTTTCGAAATTTTTAAAAATATATATATATAATAATTAGTTTTTTTTATTTTAGAAGATTATCTGTAAGATATTTATCTCCAGATATTATTTTTTATTCAAAAAATAATAATTATCTGTAAAGATAAATTCCTTAAAGTGTGAAAAAAAGAGTGAAAAAACCATAGAAAGTTAACAACTGCCACATGTCAGTTAACAATTTGACATAAATTGGAAAGAGAATCATGCAATGCATTGCCATGTGGCATGTGGCAGCTTTCTATGGTTTTTTCACACTTTATTTCACACTTTCTATCAAAGCCCTTTTTTATTTAAATTTTATCTGTAATCTATACTAGGTTTTTAGTATAAATAGGGGTCTAGGTTTACATTGTAAAACACAGAAAAACACACAAAAAAACCACAACAAGCAATAATACATTATTTCTCGGGGCCTGTGCGATTTCGTCTTCTAGTGCTCAGAAAAAAGTTTTTTTTTTTTTTTTTTTTTTTCGCTGGTGACTCCTGCAGTACGCCCACCGGGCCTCCCGCTCGCCGGAGCTCCCCCTCCACCGGTGCCATCCGTCTGATCGACCCCGACGTCGCCAGCCATCCGACGTGACCGCGCCATCCCCACCGTCTCTCTCTCTCTCCGGCGAACCTCCAGCCTCCCGACCGCTCCTCTGCTGCCCAGCCACCCGAGCAGCCAGACCAGAGCGATCTCGTCGGACCTGCTGCTGCCCGCGCCACCGTCGTCGCCCGTGCTGCCACCGTCGTCGCCCGTGCCGCCACGTCGCTGCCCCTCCGATTCTGGCCGGCCAGGATCCTTCTCTCTCTCTCTCTCTCTCTCTCTCTCTCTCTCTCTCTCTCTCTCTCTCTCTCTCTCTCTCCTCAGCCAGATTCAGTCGACCGGCCCTTCTCCGGTGATCAACCGTTTCCGCGTCGGAGCTCCGCCCACGACCTCCAGTCCCACCGTCGTCGCCCGTACCGCCACCGCCGGAGCCCGTCCCTGCCGTGGCCCCTGTCCCATCGCAGGTAAGAGCCCCGTTCTAGTTTTTTTTTTAATTTTATTTTATTATTATTATTATTTTGTTATTATATTTTCTGTTTTATATTATTATTATTATTATATTACAATTAATTAATAATTTAAATGTAATTAGTTAGATTTAATTAATAGTTTGAATGTATTTGGTAAAATTTAATTAGTAGTTTAATTTAAAGTGGCTAAGTTTAATTTGATAGCATGTTAAAAGTTTTTTAGTATTTTAGACTTCATTTTTAATAGGAGTTATAGGTTATAATTAATTTTTAGATTTGGTAATATCTTTTGCATATGACGAAAATTGATTAATTTTGACATTGTTAGATTAATTTAGTGTAATGTATGTATTAAAAAATAAAATTGGCAATTAAGTGAACTGAGTACCGAAAGGGCGTAGTTAAAAATTTATATTTTTAATTCGTAATAGAACCCCCGAACTAGAATTTCTAATCGTAGACCGGTTTTACGCCTAGGTGTTTAATTCGTTATTCACTTAGGTAATTTAGGATTCTAGTTAACCTAATAATTAACTAGTGGCGACTCCTTTTAAAAATCCAAGTTTTCAAAACGTAATTCGTCGTAGGTCTGATAAAGACAATTCACGGGCTTTCATTTTTAGGACTGCAAAAGAAGCAACAGAGGTTTTCCAGAATAGTCCTTTCATTATTGAGGGGAACTTGCTTGCCTTTGCTCGCCCCACTTTGGAAAATCCCTTCCCTGAAGTTGATTTCTCAAGGGTTCCAACCTGGATTGAGCTTCGTGACGTTCCGCATATGCTCATGGAGGAGGATTACGTCGAGTTCCTGGCTTCAGCTCTGGGAGAGGTTATCCGTACTGAAATTCATCCAACACATCTATGGCTTACCACAAATCCACGAGCTTTAGTCTACATTAATTACCTCAATCTTTTCCTTCCCTCAGTGGGTGTCTCTACAGGCACTACCGAAACTGAGATTTTAACCTCATATAAGCCAGGGTTACCCTGTCGTCGTTGTGGGCGTTTTGGTCATTCCTTAAGGCATTGTCGGGTAGCCGAAGAAATTGTGATCAGGGACCTCAACGCTATGTTCCTTCACATTTCTGATCGAGCTGGTGTTGGTCCGATCTCAGATGACTACCATGACCTTTACACATTCGACAATAGAGCATCGGAGCTTCTTACCAACTAGATCCCTTACAACACAAACAATTCAAGGAACACCCCTACTAAAGGTGGTGCCCATTTCCTTTCTCAACGAGGTCAAGGCAGTGATCCAAGCAAAAACACAGCTCCAAATGGGCATGCTCATCCTTCTAAACTGGCTCCCCATATTACTATTTATGTCTCTCGTCACAAAAATGTAACCCCTCTTTCAACTCCAGCTCCGGTTAGGGTTAGTTCACATGGTCCCTCTCTCAATGATGATGCACATTTGCCCCCTACAACACCTGCTCCAGCTCAGTCTGACTCATCAGAGACTCAGTCCTTGAACACTGAGCCCTTATCCCCCTCCTATGTACTGCCTTACCCTTTCTTGCCAGCCACTCAACAAATTTCTCAGGCTCCACCCCACTCCCAGGCTCAGAATTTCCCCTTTGCTACTTACCCTTACTCTCAGGCCTCTCCATTTTTTCAGGCACATGCTCCTAATCTGCCCCACACCCCTCAATAATATGCAACAATTGTGATTCCTTATGTGATTCACTTACAACCTGGCTTTTTTGGACCGTGGCCTTTAGCTTGGTATCCCTCCATGATTCCTTATACCCATTTTCCTCCATCTTCATCTAACACCTCCTAGTCTCACTCAATGGGTCCTCCTCCAGGCTTTCATTTTTCAGCTAGAGCAAACCTCTCCCAGCCAATAAGACAATCACCTTTGGAGACAAGTCAACCTTACTCGTCAACAACCTTGCCTTGCTTCATAAGAAACTATTCTACCAGAGCTGAATGTACCACCCCTGCAGCTACCCCTGTGACTGTTGGACCTTCTCTGCCCACCTTATCTCCTTGGCAGCCATATTCCCAGGCTGCATCACAGGAATCAAGTTCTGAGACGGGTGACACTTTCATGGATGACTCCACCCTAGCAGAGCAACTAGTTTTGATGGAACACTTGCATCTTCAGGAGAAAACTTGCAATATGTCCTCCATGATGCCATCCTTTGTCAATTCAACTGCAACTGGCTCCCCATATATCATTGTTCTTTTGGTTCAATCTGTTCAACAAGCTGCAATTCTACCTCTCACCACTCATCAAGAAGTAGACATTATACACCTTGGACCTGCTAAAGAACCCAAGCAAGCACCTGAGACAAGTAGATCAAGGAGAGTTTGGACGCGCAGACCAGCAAGGATCTCTGGACCTCTCACAATCTTGGGGTCACATCGCCGTGAGGAGGAAGAGGCTGAGGATCTTGGATCCTTTAGAAGACTACGCCCCAGATTATCCTTGCCTTATCAGCTTGGGAATCAAACACCACCTAGCTCAGCTGCTGCTTACCCTCAAGGAATGACCCAGGACTCTTTCATAAACTTTGAGGAGGTGTATTTATTATTCAAAGATTGGCACACTTCATTTTACTCTCAGTATTTTGTGGTTGCTGCTATTGCTGATAGTTTTGCAAAGGTGTCTTTAAGGCAGTCTCTGCAATCATTGTGATTATCATGATCTGGAATTGTCAAGGCACAAGTTGTTCCTTGAAAATTCAACATTTGGGGCGTCTTATCTCTCATTGGATGCCTCAAATTGTATTCCTTTCTGAAATCAAAAGCAGTATTGAGAGGATGCAACAGATTCTAGCTAATTTGGGCTACACCAATTCTTTGATTCAGCAACCAGATAACATCAAATGAGGTCTTATTCTAGCTTGGAAACATGTTTTCCTTATTAGATCATTGGTCAATCAAAACTTCTTACATGTTAGAATCCAGGAAATGCCATCCTCTATTCCTTGGACTGCAAGTTTTGTCTATGCCCCAAGCAAATTTAGGCGCAGACATGCCTTTTGGTCAGCCTTACAATCTTTTAGTGCCCCTCCAACCTCTCCCTGGCTCCTAATAGGTGACTTTAATGATGTGTGGGGTAAAATGAGAAGCTAGGGGTAATCTTGTCTCAGCTGATCGATTACTTCAAGTCCACTCTTGGACTGATTCCCTTCATCTGTTTGAGATGGAAGCCCAAGGTGTTAGCATATGGTGATTGGGCGCCGTAATTGGAAGCCCATTAATATGTATATGTTACCTAATAAATTGGGTAAATGTCACAAAAGGGAAATTGGGCTTGACCCAAATCCCTATTGACATGATATGCCCAAAATCGAGCCTCCCTTACACACATAGGCCGGCCGAAACTTACTAGGGGTGTTCCTCCTATAAATAAAGGGTGTTGGGGTTTTATTTGGGGTAATTCACAATTCCTCCTAAGTGGTGATTTGAGAGAAAAACCCTCATCCCTAAATAATAGTTTCAGCCGAACCCACCTGCTACACCAAGGGTGTGCCAGTTTGCTTCGAGCAAAACACTCCGGAGATCCGTCCCTGCCAAGAATCGATCAGAGGCTTTGATGTGGAGCTAATACCGCGTAGGGATTCCTTAACAAGAACATCTACGGGTTCCGTCCGGTGAATCGTAAACTCCCTCAGCAGGATCCTTGGGTCTACGGAAAGGGTTTAAGGTATGTGCACATCTTCCGCTGCGTAATTCTGATTACAAATATGTACCTGTGTTTATGTTTCCGTAGTAATCAACCCCGTAATCCAACAGTGGTATCAGAGCCTGTGTTAGAAGTTCTTGATGTTGATAAATTAACGTTCTTGAAAATTTAAAATTTTGGCCGAAATTTAAATATGTAAATTTTTAAAATTTTAAGTTGATGGTGCTGAAATTTTCATGATGTTCTTAGTAAAATTTGATGTTCGTGATCTTCAAGAAAAATGTGACTTTTATCAAAATCAAACATTAGATTGTAGATCTTATTAAAATTTGATCTTGAAATTTGACCAATTGTCTCCAATTTCATGTTTTTGGCCGAAGCCTATAGGAATTACAAGGTATATTTTTTTAATTTCTTAGGCCCCAAGTAATGTGTATTTCGGCCGAAACAATTAGAATTATTGTTTACCATATTTTAATTTTTATTAAGGGTAACAATATATCTATAATTGGAAACATTAGGATATGTTCACATTAATATGTAGAAATATATATATATATATATATATATATATATATATATATATATATATATAGTGATTAGGATATTATTGATAGATTTAGTTACCTAAAAGATTGAGAAAATATATTGTCATTATATTTGTTTCCCTATTAAAGATATTGACAATAAATAATAATATATATATATTAATATGTGCCGGATTTATATATTAATATATATATATATATATATATATATATATATATATATATATATTGTTGATTGATTTTGTCTTAAAGATAAAAATCTTGGCAATAAATTTGTATATATTTATGATGTGACGAAATATATATATATATATGCAATATTGGAAATTATTTTATATAGTTAATAATTCTTGAAGGCTAAGTTAAGTTTTTAGTGGACTTTAAAACCCTACTTAGCCCACAAGAATTATTTCGGCCCAACCCTATGGGTTTAATGGGCCAGTCCAATTTGCGAAACTAGATAGGATTAAAACCAAACCGGATTTTCTTAATCGGTTCGACCTAGTCTGGTTGGGTCGAACCGGGGTAACTAAGTGGACCTAACCGAACCAGTTTTGTGTTGAACCGATCCCTATTTTATTGGAACAGTTCAGACCGAACTAGATTTTAAAAATAAAACCGGATCGAACCGAACCGGATTTACTGGACCAGAACCTAACCGGACCGAAATTGACTGAACCGAACCATATTTTATTTTTTTTCAAAATCGAATTCAAGTCAATTAATAAAATAGGATGGTCAAGTTTTAAAATCCAAATGTTTTTTAACTTTAATTAGTCTACACAGTGCTCGAATGTTTAAAACTTTCATGTTTTTTACTAAACCTTAATGCCTAGTTTCGATTATGGGGATGGATCTCGGAAATGCATGATTTAGGGACTGGATTAATTAGAGAGCTGAATTGCAATTGTTTACTTTTCATCACATATATTTATTAGAACGGTTGTCTTGACTATGTCAAGCTAGCTGGATGTTAGGGGCAGAGCCCTGGTTAAATATATGGTTTGCGCACTAGGACATACAAGTTGTGATGGTTGCGATTGCCTAGGATTCATGTCTAGAAACACGCGTGATTAATTGTAAGCATGAATTGCAAGTCAGCCCCTAATATTTTAAATATTTTATAAAAAAAAAGTCAGTCGCCAAATATGCATGTTTGATGTGGAAGAGTTCATGTATGAAATGTATGCTTGAATGTTGAGGATGTAGCTGCATGTGATAGTTTACTTAGAAAGTAGAATTATGTATATGCAAGCATGAGTTCCTCGGAATATTAGACGCATTACGCGTATGCATGATGTGTGGTTTGGTTGATGAATTTGACTAGCTATGATAATTTACTTGTGAAATAGAATTATATATGCATGCATAAGTTCATCGCGACATTTTTAAAATACAAAAGGGCCTTGGTAAAGCCAAGATCAGGTATGCTTATTTCAAAGTTCCCGTTCCGGTAATTTGCAAATAAAACCGTTTTTAAGAGACTGATCTATTAGATTGAAGACGACGGTAATGTGAACTCTTTCACGAACCCCCTTCCCTCCGTTTTGCTGGCGGTCGGTTTGTTTAGATGGATGATGAATCATTATTTGTCGTATTCCATCCTAATAGATATCCGATGTATGAAATTATTTCTCAAAATGTTATTATCTCCCTGATTATGCATGATTATCAGTGTTTTAGTATCAATGGCTGCGATCAACAATGTCATCTCCCAAATGAATAAGGGAGTTAAACTGAATAGCAATAATTATAAGATCTGGAATAAGCGCGTGAAGATGGAAATCACTGAAATGAAGGGTTTGGAACATCTGACTACAAAACATGTCAGGCCGGAGGGAGACCTCACAGCTGATCAAAAGGAATTCCATGATGAATGGGATGCTAAGGATCTGGAAATTCATTCTGCCTTGTTGTCAATGCTGGAGGATGACATACTCTACGGGTATGATCACCTGGAATCTGCGATGGACCTCTGGGATGATCTTAAGGCAGGGTTTGGTGTATACGCCACAGCCCATAAGCGATCATTAAACATCACTTTAGACTCCTATAAGATTAATCACAAGCATTCGATGAAGGAGCATATTAGGCATATGACTAACATGCTTGCTGAACTCAAGGAGGCAGGAGAAATCCTATCTGATGAACAGAAAGTTCAATGTGTGATCCGCTCTTTGCCTGACTCTTGGGATAGCATGAAAATGCACCTTACCCATGCCACTCAAGTCGATAACCTCGAGAAAGTGCGAGTTCATCTCGAGCTGGAAGAGGATTGTCTCAGGGCTGAAAAGCCTAGAGCGGAAATTCATATTGCATTCTCTATATCATTTGAGCAAAGGGGTAAGCGCAAGAGGAAAAGTAAAGGCCTTCAGAACAAGACTGACAAGTCTATTGCTCTGAAACCTAAGAGAAAGTTCAAACGCAAGAAAACTGGTGACAAGAAAAGGCAAGCAAAGTAGATACGTAGAGAGAGGGTGGTGCCTGTACTAATCCTCCCAAGGTACGCACTGAGATATAATGATGAAAATCATAAATTCTAATTGGATTCTTCTTACTCGAGAGTAATTCAATTCACCATTTTGGATTACAGAACCAAGAAGCAGAACAAACGCGGACCTAAAGGAGGATGCCCCGGAACAATAAAGAATTAGACGATAGTCTTTATCTTTACTTGCAAGAACTTTTCGAATTTTCAGTTTAAGATACTCATCGATAATAAGTTCCTTGAAACAAGGGAACCATTTTGTTTCGTCCTGAACCGCTAGAGGTAACGACCTTGACGAATCTTCAAGTTATCGCCGTGTCGGGTCCTTCCTTCTCGCGCTCTTTACTTCACGCCTAGTCGTCCGGACCTGCACACAGGGCAGTAACCAGCACGAAGAGGGGGGGTGGTGCCGGTTGAGCCCTCTCCGATGCTAAAATGAGAATTCTAGAGGGAGAAAGCTAGAGAGAAGTCAGAGCTCCTAAGCCAGTCTCCATTGGAATTGCCGTCAAATGAATGACCTAGGTCCCCTATTTATAGGCAACCTTAGAACCGATCCCGGTTTTTTAGCGGTTTGATGACGGTTTTAGAGGAAATGTGAACCTTCGTCTGGTTTGATCAAGGTTGTCGATTTGAAAACTCTAACTTAGTGTGATGACACAAAGGGAACACGCGCGTCGCAAATGACGACTCGGGTTACGTCGTGTTCGGGCGATCCCGACGTACTCCGGGTCGTCTTGGGCAATCTGGACCTTTCCGGATTGCCATAGGCAATCCGGAGGTTCGGTCCGGGCGCGTGTGTCGCGCGTCCAGACCGTTTTGAACCTCGTGGATGTGTTTTCGAACCGTTTATGTGATTTTGACGTGTTTACGAAGTCCGGAATATAAATACGAACCCGAATTGGGAGAATATCCATCATTTTCCCCCAAGTCAAGTGACGGTTCAAACCTTGCTTCAATCTATTTTAAAATAGGATAATCGTCCAATTTAGGTTCGGTGCTGACCTCAGAAGTTGATTGATCGTCGATTGGATACTTGAACTTTAATTTCTTCAATCCTTGATTTTTCTTAACGAGTGATTCGTTATCTGCTGACAGGGTTAGTGTAACAGATGTATGTATATATATATATATATATATATAATGGATGCATGTGATCATATTCCTAAATGTCAACATGCATAAAGATGCACTAATCATGGATGTGTTCACTACGTACATGACGAATGCGATGATAACGATGTTTATGATACGATGATGTTTTGTTAATAACGAAATCATGTGATCAATCATATGATGATAACAACATGGTTCATGACTTAAAATAAACTAGATGATCATAATTAAATCATAGGTACGTGACATGTGAGTGTAATTGCATATAACGTGTCATAGAATGTCACATGTTGTAATGGTGATGTAAACATGCTTAATCATGATATTAAGGACTTATAGAGAAACGGAAAGGAATTTATGACTTATCTAAAAATGTGAACACTATTAGGGAAAATAGGAGAGAGAATACTCATTTGTTAAACCTTCATCCTTAATAGTTTTCAAGATTCTCTCATTTCTTGAAGAAGAAGAAGAAGCTTTTGGAGAAGCAAATTTTGGGGTTAAGCACATTTGAAGGCCAAGCAATTTTGGGGCAGCCATACAAAGGTCATCACCGACGGTAATTCTGGCGAGAGGAGGGGCACCCACGGCACAGCTCACGGCGGCGCGTGGCTGGACAGCGGCGGCGCGTGGTCCTTCGGCAGCGGCGGGTGGCTTCTAGCGGCGGTGGTCGACTTTTCGGGGCCGTCTCGTGGTGTCGAGTCTAATTTTGGGTATGGCTGGACCCTTCGTAACTTCGTTTGAGCTTAATTCGATCTTGATTGCCTCTTGAGTTTGGTTAAACTAGAATGCACACAATGCACACAAAGAGATTAGTTTTCCAAATCGGCCAATATTTTGGCTAAGTGCTGAAAATTCAAAATCGTGATAGTAAGTAATAGTATTCTCCTCATGTGTAGTGATCGTTGTCGTCATGATGCACCATAGCGTAGATAGCATCAAAACTAATGGTGATGTCACATGTTGTAATGGTGATGTAAACACGCTTAATCATGATACTAAGGACTTATAGAGAAATAGAAAGGAATTTATGACTTATCTAAAAGTGTGAACACTATTATGGAAAATAGGAGAGAGAATACTCATTTGTTAAACCTTCATCCTTAATTGTTTTCAAGATTCTCTTCTTTCTTGAAGAAGAAGAAGAAGAAGAAGAAGAAGAAGAAGAAGAAGAAGAAGAAGAAGAAGAAGAAGAAGAAGCTTTTGGAGAGCAAATTTTGGGGCTACGCACATTTGAAGACCAAGCAATTTTGGGGCAGCCATACAAAGGTCATCACCGGCGGTAATTCCAGCGAGAGGAGGGGCACCCACGACACAGCTCACGGCAGCGCGTGGCTGGACAGCGGCGGCGCGTGGTCCTTCGGCAGCGACAGGTGGCTTCTAGCGGCGGTGGTCGACTTTTCGGGGCCGTCTCGTGGCGTCGAGTCTAATTTTGGGTATGGATGGACCCTTCGTAACTATGTTTCAGCTTAATTCGATCTTGATTGCCTCTTGAGTTTGGTTAAACTAGAATGCACACAAGGTGTTTGTTAAAATTCCCTAAAGAGATTAGTTTTCCAAATCGGCCAATATTTTGGCTAAGTGCTGAAAATTCAAAATCGTGATAGTAAGTAATAGTACTCCCCTCATGTATAGTGATCGTTGTCGTCATGATGCACCATGGCGTAGATAGCATCAAAACTAATGGTGATGTCACATGTTGTAATGGTGATGTAAACACGCTTAATCATGATACTAAGGACTTATAGAGAAATAGAAAGGAATTTATGACTTATCTAAAAGTGTGAACACTATTAGGGAAAATAGGAGAGAGAATACTCATTTGTTAAACCTTCATCCTTAATAGTTTTCAAGATTCTCTCATTTCTTGAAGAAGAAGAAGAAGCTTTTGGAGAAGCAAATTTTGGGGCTAAGCACATTTGAAGACCAAGCAATTTTGGGGCAGCCATACAAAGGTCATCACCGGTGGTAATTCCGGCGAGAGGATGGGCACCCACGACACATCTCACGGCGGCGCGTGGTCCTTCGGCAGCGGCGGGTGGCTTCTAGCGGCGGTGGTCGAATTTTCAGGGTCGTCTCGTGGTGTCGAGTATAATTTTGGGTATGGCTGGACCCTTCGTAACTTTGTTTGAGCTCGTTGAGCGACGGCCCTTGAGTTTGGTTAAACTAGAATGCACACAAGGTGTTTGTTAAAATTCCCTAAAGAGATTAGTTTTCCAAATCGGCCAATATTTTGGCTAAGTGCTGAAAATTCAAAATCGTGATAGTAAGTAATAGTACTCCCCTCATGTATAGTGATCGTTGTCATCATGATGCACCATGGCGTAGATAGCATCAAAACATGCTCAATGTTGATTGTTGATAGTTGATAATCGCTCATTGTTATCTCCTTTATGATGAAATACTTAGAGAATATTTCTTGATGATTGATGTTTACTACTTGCCATATGTCGTCTGTCATGTGCCGTCTGTCGTCTGCTATCGTAGTTGAACACTTAGAAATATTTCTTGATAGTCGACACCTCGTCATATGTCGACTGCTGACATAGTAAAATACTTCGAAATATTTCTTGATGTTAACACCTCGTCACATGTAGATTGCTGACATAGTAAAATACTTAGAAATATTTCTTGATAGTTGACACCTCGTCATGTGTCGTCTGCTGACATAGAAAAATACTTAGAAAATATTCCTTGATAGTCGACACCTTGTCACGTGTCGTCTGCTGATATAGTGGAACACTTAGAAAATATTCATTGATAGTCGACACATTGTCATGTGTCGTCTGCTGACATAGTGGAACACTTAGAAAATATTCTTTAGTAGTCGACACCTTGTCATGTCTCGGCTGCTGACATGGTGGAACACTTAGAAAATATTCCTTAGTAGTCGACACCTTGTCATGTGTCGGCTGCTGATATGGTGGAACACTTAGAAAATATTCCTTAGTATTCGACACCTTGTCATGTGTCAGCTGCCGTCAGCATTCATGGTATAAACCTGCATTAATTAGAAAACACATGCAAGTATACGTGTTAGTGCCATAACTATATTTGCATTTGTTACCTTAGGTAAAGGTGTAGTATCATGTAGACGCGCGTCATTTGCATAGAACATGTAGGTGTTGGGACAAAGCCCATGTCGTTATAGAGTTTCCCCCCGAGGGGGATGTTTGCTATGTGATGTATAGAGACTAACAAGTCTGTAGATATGTAATTGTCTCCAACGGGAGAGTGTTCGTATGAGTAATTATCATGTATGTATATGCTGATCGGGTCGTTATCTTCTTTTACAGGTTGGGTTTACAGGATAGTTCTCGGGTTCAAGCTATTGGTTCATCTGGGACGGTCGTCATGAGTAAGTTTTCCATTCCTACCCCACAAGTTACTTTATGCTCGGACACTGGCGACGAGTCAGAAGCTGAATTGGTAGCGTACTTAGATAATGAGTTGGAAGTTGAGGCTGATCATATCCTGGAGTCTGCTGTCGAGTCCGAGATGGTGATGACGGATGTGACTCAGTACTTTGGTGGTAATATGATAGATAGGGGGCGGTTTATGTTGAGTGCATCATCCTCTGGCCTTTGTCCATACTTGGACGCTGTGTTTCCTTATGAGGTGCTCTGCGGTGTCGTCCATGGTCAGCCCACAGTACCACCTGACGACTTGTCTGCTGTCTACTTGGGGCAAGTTCGGGAAGGCTTACGCTTTCCCTATTGTCCGGACTTGGTCGATCTCTTCCAGTTTTACCCGATCTCTCCTTTGGACCTTGCGCCTGCAGGCATCCGTGTGTGGACTTGCTTCCGAGTATTGTTTCATCAGCAGTCATGGCATTATTCCTCAGTTATCTTTCGTTGCTTCTACCAGCCACTACGTCCAGATGTGACAAGGTTGTGTAGTATGAAGATGCGCTGGCCCTGCTTGTAAGATAAGGGGTTCATGACACTTGGGCTTGGAGATGTCGAGTGGGATAGTAGTGTCAGACTTGCTGGGAAGGCTGACTGCTCCGGGTCTCACTAGCGTCATCAGTATTTCTTCGTATGTGATGACGGCACTACCTGGGATACCGTGGAAGTTACAGAAGCTGATCGTGCCCCTTCTTTCTCCGAACTTTTTTCAGCGGACAAGGAAGTTTTAAAGCCAATATAGCAGTGTCAGCATGCGCGCACTTATCAGTGTTTGTCGCGTGCTTCAGACCAAGAGCTTATTGATGCCGGGATTCGTATGCTTTCTTCTTAGGATTCGGTATGTTACGATTCTTTATAACTTCTTATTATGTTGTGATGTAGGTTGTTTTGATGGAAAGCGCTCGTCTTTGCAGATGGATCCTGCTCGCGTCCTTGCTCCTACTAGGAAGGATGTGTCGTCTTCAGTTCCTCCCGTACCCAAGGTTTCCGGACGAGGGCGTGGCAAGGGGCCAATGAGTAAGATATTTTCTTTCGTCTTTCCTATTCTTCCATGTTGTTCGCTCTTAACTTGTCTTTGTTTGCAGATCGCTCCGCCATTGTGACTGAGTGCGTTGTTCCTGCTCCTGGCTCCAACAAATCTGTTAAGAGGTCCGACGCGGCGGCGGGTGCCTCGAGTGATCCTAAGCGCACTAAAGTCGGTGCGACCGGACAGACTCCTTCTTGCGACAAAGGGAAAGGAGTGGAAGGTCGTACATAGGCGCCTTCTGCCCCCCGGTCGAGGGATCAATCCACGGAGGAGCGCACCCCTCACCGATGTATGTATTACGCGCTTCTTTCCTTTGTTATTTTTGCGTTATCTTGCTTGTTGACTTCATTTGTGGTTGCTTTCTTTTCAGCGCTCCCTACACTCGGTCGTGCTGACTTGATTCGTCCTCTGGAGGGCGACATTTCTGGGGACGACTGGACGCCCTTTGCTATTAGTGGACCTCGATTTGCTAAGGATTCTAAACTTAGCACTCCGGAGGTGGGCGTGCGCGTATTGCACAGGTGTGTTCCTCCCGGCAACCGATATAAACGGCCGTCGACTGATGAAGAGGCGCAATCTTATGTTGAGGGTGCTTTGACTTTTTTTGCCCCTGTGAGTGTTAATCTTCTCCTTTCTTTATTTGTATGAATGCATGTATCGTTGTGACACTTTTATGCCTTGTTTATTGTTGTGTTATCTCCAGGCTATTGCCGACATGGTAAACATGTCGTTCTTTGTGATGGAGCTTGTGGGCGAGAAGCGGGCTGCGGTTGAGAAGTGCAAGGTCGTCAGTCGTGAGCTTACTCAATCCAAGGAGAAAGCGCGTATTCTTAGCTCGAAGGCAGCTGACTTCGAGGCTCATTACACTTCTCGTCGGGCTTGTTCTGCTGAGCTTGAGGCTAAGATTGTTGCTCTTGAGAAGAAGGTCACAGAGGACGGT
This sequence comes from Clarkia xantiana subsp. parviflora, assembly GCA_036873135.1. Lineage (NCBI taxonomy): Eukaryota > Viridiplantae > Streptophyta > Magnoliopsida > Myrtales > Onagraceae > Clarkia > Clarkia xantiana. The sequence goes on from JAPTYO010000012.1 coordinate 19,158,427, forward strand.
GATGCACATCAAGTAGCGTTGGAAGCTGCTCGCAAGGAAGGCTTTGAGGCGGGCAAGGTGGCAGGAGTTGATGAATACTCGACTACTCCTGAGTTTGCTGGTGTTGTTGATGACGCCGTCAAGGTGAAGTCGGATAAGATGATGGGAGAGTTTGCTGAAGATTATATCCGCAGGGTGAGTCTTCTTGCCCACGACTTCCCTTTGACAAGTTGGGTCATTATGCCAATTTTGCTGTTGGACACGTTGAAGCCTTGCGTCGTTTGGCACTTGCGGAGGCCAATTTTGACATGTTGTTTGATGATGAGGGTGATGTCGACCTCTTTATTACTTCTGCTGAGGCTATGGAGATTACCCCCGGGCAAACTGGAGATGACGACATCTCTCCAGTGACATCAGGTTGACTTTCGAGAGTGTATCCAACTCTTTGTTTGTAAGTTGTGCTTCCCATGTTTTAGGGTTGAGGTTACTTCGGGTCTTGACCTTTGAACCTTTGCTTATTTTCTGCTTTCTTGAGGTTTTATCATCTTTACCTGACATGGTGATAGTATAAATGCATTATAAGGTGTTAATAATATTTCATACCTCGTGTTACCATAATTGTCCTTATATATTGACTTGCATGAAAGGATTGATCTCCTTGTTGTAGTGGATATAGCATCCGTAGCTATAACCATAGGACGAGCGTCGCTATGTGTCATGAGTGCCCATCTTGTTTTGATTACAAGGAATAGCGTAGAGAGTATACTGGGTACTTGTTATGTTTATAAACAGTAACATACAAGACCATAAGATGGCAATGCGTTTGGTGTTGGCACTTGGCCCGAGGGCACTTGGCACTTGGTACTTGGGACGTAGTAGAGTCGTCTTGACGAGGCAAGACCTTAGTTTATACCGTCTCTTAGTTCCACTCTAAGGAGACGCTGTGACAAGACGCTACTTGTTCTATACTATGTGTTTTTCCATCCGTCGGTTGGGCACATCCCGCGTGACATTGTTGCAAAGCTTTCCATAGTTAGACCCGTACTTACTTTGTGATGCTAATACGTCTCAACTTGGTTAATCCAAGGGACGGGACAAAGGTCGTATTGATACGCCTTGTAGTTTTTTCCGTCTCTTGAACCATTTCAAGGCGACGTTGTGGCAAGACGCTACTTGCACTATGCTACGTGTTTTTCTATCCGTCAATTGGGCACACCCCTCGTGACGTTGTTGCAAAGCTTTCCATGGTTAGACCCGTACTTACTTTGCGATGCTAATGCACCTCTCCATGGTTAGTCCAGAAGGGTTGTACAAGACCACTTTTGAGTGACTTGCATTTTTACCGTCTCTTGGTCCACTCCAAGGCAACATTGTGGCAAGACACTACTTGCTGAATTTGGTGTGTTTTATTCTGTTATATGCTCACGGGCAAGATAGCGTTTTACAAGACTCAACTTGTAGGGTTGGTGAGTTTTTCAAACAAGGTGCGCTCCTGATAACGTTGTATCAACCCGCGATGGGGAAGCATACTTTGAAAATAATATGGGATTGTCGTCTAACAAGAGGACGTTCGCCATGATGTATCAACCCGCGATGGGGAAGCATACTTGTGGTAATTGCATGGGGTTGCTCTCTAAAGAGAGGATGTCGTGCCATGATGTATCGACCCGCGATAGGGAAGCATACTTGTAGTAGTAACATGGGGTTGTCGTCTAATAAGAGGACGTCCGCCATGACGGGGTGATCAGTCCCTTTGAATGTTGCTGCATCCTGTTTTGAACTCAGGGAATGGCTATGAACATGAGGATTTGCCTCTAACTAGAGGATTTCGCAGCATGTCATTTTAGTTGTGAACATGGGGGTTGCCTTCGCAAGGAGGATGTCGCAGCATGTCACTTGTAGATAAATCTTGGTTTAAATTCAAGATGTAATATGTTATTGACGCTATTTGTAATAGTCGTCGTTATAGATAGATAGTGTTAATATACTCATTGCTAGTTTTGATGGTAGATATGTCGACGTTATACTTAGTCGATTGTTAGTATATAGCATAATAGCTTGCTTTGTTGATGCGAGTAATAAGTGCGTAGCTTGCTACTTGTTGTAATTCCAAGTAGTATGCATAATGTAGTAATGTACCTACGAAAGTGGATTAACTTCATTAGGTACTTGTTGTATATACAATGAGTTGTGTGAAGGTGTCAACCGATCTCTCCTTCTAATCAAGCGTAAACTACACTGAGGTAATGATGAATCTAAAAATAATTAAAGTAAATAAGCATGGATAGATATGAATGAAAGGATGAAGTATTTGTTGTCTTCATGGTAGGCTTGGAGGAGTAGTGGAGTAACTGTGTGCTACATAGTTTTTCAGTGCTCCCAGCGAGATAATCTCCTCAATTTCGAGTCGTAGAGACAAGCAATCATTGGTGCTATGCCCCCACGTTCTATGGTATTTGCACCATCCTTCAGTATCCTTGCCAAGGAAAGCAATTTTTGGCTCGAGTGGTAAGGGAAGGTTGTTCTCTAGGAGGTTGACAAATATCTTTTCGACCTCTGTGTTCAAAGGTGTAAAGATGCAGTTGTGGTTGATGTTTGTTCCTCCATTTGGTTGCTTGTCGGCTTGTTCTTCCCTTTCCTGTCTGGGAGGTGTACCCCATCCCAGCTCTCTTTCGCATGCCACTGCGGTATCCATCTTGTCCTTCAGGTCCGCCATTGTATCAATAGTTCGCCATCCATGTACTTTTCCGAAAAGGAGGAAAGATGGAGCATGCATGTGCAAGAAGAATGCATTGATCACGTCTCCCTTTGTTACTCTAACCAGAGCAGCGTTGTAAGCAAACCTCCTGAAGTAGCTCATTATTGGCTCATTTTGACCCTGCTTGACGTCCCACACGCTTTGCCATGCTGGGAAGCAGATTCTCTCAAGTGGACTTGCAAGTGTTAAAACTTGTTCCTTTGCTTCTTCATTATTGGGTTCGATATCCAACATTCTCCTCTTGGAAGTGTCAAACATTGATATGGTGTCATGTTGTCTGCTCCTGAGTGCATTAACATAGCACTTTCGTGCTGTCGTCTGATCTCCCAATACTTCACCAATTCCGTTTTTCGTCGGGAACTTCATCTTTTGGTGAACAGTGGATGGAACCATCACATAAGGGTTTATAGTCGTTCTCCCTAAGATTCAGTTATAAGCTCCTAGAGCTTCCACCACCACGAAGGTGACATTGACGCTAAGGGTTTTCCACCCTTCATAAAAAATGACCGGCAATGTGATTGTTCCTAAGGGACTTGTTGCAGCACCAGCAAAGCTGACCAATGTGAAAGATCCCGAGTAAGGTCCGCTACCGTCTTTCCCAATTGTTCGAGTACTATGACATGTAGAATGTCAGCATAGCTGCCTCCGTCAACCAAGATGCGTTTTACATCATACCCATCAATGTCCATTGTGATGACGAGAGCGTCGTCGTGAGGATAGACAATATGTTTTATATTCTCTTTTGAGAATTGAATGGCGACGTCGTCTTCTTCAGGTTGACGTCGCTTCCCGTACTTAGGAATTGTCTTCACTTGCGAGGCATAAACATCTCTTAGGTTTGACATGTGACCGCCAACTGCTGGGCCTCCTTGGATGACATTGATTACGCCTCGCTTTGGTGGAGGCGGGTTATCATTGACCTTCTCTTTTCCTTTGCCCTTTCCAGATGACTCTGCATTGGCTCTATTTGGACGCTTATCGCTTTGGTCGACATAATGCTTTAACTCGCCCTTCAGGATGAAATTGTTGATGCGGAATCTGAGACTCACGCATCTGTCCGTTTCGTGGCCATGAACCTCGTGGTTTTCACACCACTTGTTCTCTTCCTTCCCCAACGGACCTTTTCGGAAGTTGACAGACTCCTTCCACATGTTTGTTTCCTTCATTTCCTTCAAAATAACAGATACTGGCGCGTTCAGAGGAACGCATTCAGCAAGATTGATTTCCTTGGGCTTCTGGAAATTTGATTGAAATGGTCTCTTAGGTTGTGGTTGCCACTGCCTGTTTTGTTGGCTGCCTTGCTGAGGCTTTGCTGGCTTGCTGTTTTCTTTTGCTCGGGCGGCACTTACTTTAGCTTTGTTTTGCTCCCTGAATCTCTCCAGGTCTACAAACTCCTTCACTCTTGAGGCCAACTCTTCAAGTGTTTCAGCAGGTCGTTTGGACATCTTCTCAGTGAGGGCGTATCCTTTACGACCTAAGTTGTTTATGAAAGCGCGCACTATCTCCCCTTCAGTCAAGTTTCCTTGGATGTCAGCAACGTTCTGGTTGAAGCAGACATAGTAATCTGCCAATGATTTGTCGTTCTGCTGTTGGACGTTATTCAACGCGTTTGATCCTTTTAGGAGCGTGCGCTCTCCTATATAACGCTGAATGAATTTAGCCTTTAAATAGGGCCAAGAAGTCACACTCCCGCATGGAAGTGAGAAGAACCAATGCGCTGCAGTCCCTGCCAGAGTTTGGGAAAACGTCATGGCTACATGATGTGGGTTGTCAGTTCTTCCCAGCAGAAAGGCTTCATGCTGCTGTACATGCTCTATTGGGTCGCCTTTTCCCCGGTACTTGTCTATTTTTATTCCATAGAGCGCATCTGGTACACGACTGTACACCAGTTCATCTGTGAAGGGATGAGATGCATTCTCAGCTAATGCATGCATGCCCTTCATCTTGGCCTCCTTCATCTTTTGCTCTATTATTGCTTCCAGGTCTTTTGAAGCGAGACCCGTGATTGGGACGTCATCATTGTTCACTGGTCTTCTCCATCCAGTGTTGCGATACATCCCAGCATGTTCTTGGCTGGTTACCTGGTAGGAACTCTCCTTATAGTATTGCTGTGAGTGTGGAGGCGGTGGTTGTCTCCATGATTCTTCTAGACCACGCGTTCTTTCATAAGGATTGAATGAACGCGTTGCTTCTTGCCTTGGTGCACTTCTTGCTTGTTGGAACTGGAATGTTTCTTCTGGATGTTGTTCCCCTCCTTGGAATGGAGTCTTTTGGCGGGAAGTGTTGTGTGAAACTGTCCTTGCTGGCATGACATGTCCCCTGTCTGGTGGAGGTGGGGGAGGAGGTGGTGCAAATCCTTGGTTGCTTAGCATTTCTCTGAAAGCTAACAGCTCTTCAAGTGCAGCCATCATAGCATGAGTAACTGTTGGTGCTGGGTGTGCACCTCTTCCAGGTTGTGTCTCCTCAACAGGCATCCCATGGGGGAATTGTTGATTTGTGTGCGCTTCGTGCTCGAACCCTGGAGGGGGTGTATTGTGCACTGGGTTGTGTGCTCTTTGCTCTTGCTGTGTTGGTGGCACATCTCTTGCGGGCACTGAGGAAGCGGTCGAGGTAGTTTGTGGGATGTTCGAAGGTCCAGGCTGACTCTTTGCAGGCGTCTTCTTTGGGCGCCCTGGGCCTTTCTTCTTTTCCTGCAGGTTGACACCATCAGGAGGAGGATGATTGCTCGTCATAGCTTGTGGTGCAATATAGCTTCTTGTTCAAATCTTGTGGACGACGCCAAATGTTTCGTCCTGAACCGCTAGAGGTAACGGCCATGACGAATCTTCAAGATATCGTCGTGTCGGGTCTTTCATTCTCGCGCTCTTTACTTCACGCCTAGTCGTCCGGACCTGCACACAGGGCAGTAACCAGCACGAAGAGGGGGGTGGTTCCGGTTGAGCCCTCTCCGATGCTAAAATGAGAATTCTAGAGAGAGAAATCTACAGAGAAGTCAGAGCTCCTAAGCCAATCTCCATTGGAATTGCCCTCAAATGAATGGCCTAGGTCCCCTATTTATAGGCAACCTTAGAACCGATCCCGGTTTTTAAGCGGTTTGACGACGGTTTTAGAGGAAATGTGAACCGTCGTCTGGTTTGATCAAGGTTGGCTATTGGAAAACTCTAACTTAGTGTGATGACACAAAGGGAACACGCGCGTCGCAAACGACGACTCGGGTTACGTCGGGTTCAGGCGATCCCGACGTACTCCGGGTCGTCTTGGGCAATCCGGAGGTCCGGTCCGGGCGCGTGTGTCGCGCGTCCAACCTGTTTTGAACCTCGGGGATGTGTTTTCGAACCGTTTATGTGATTTTGACGTGTTTACGAAGTCCATAATATAAATATGAACCCGAATTGGTCGAATATCCATCACATTTCTTTTAAGCATGTGACAAATGCTTAAACTGAGTATTGATTATCCATCTTCACCGAGCTTGTTGATCATATTATTGCTGTTCGATGCATTGCTTTCTTATTTGTTAGTACTCCATTATATGGTAAATTTCGTAATGATGAACATGTGTGAAACCAATTGGATTAAATTAAAATTGAATTTTGGAAACGAAACGATTTAATCCATGGCATAAAACCTGGAATAAGCGCCACATGCGCGTGTACCTCGAAAGACAGAACACATCGTTTTCAAAATAAGAATTTAATGATGAAGTGTTTTAATGAATGAATGTTAAATTTTTCATTTTGCCTTCCTTTGGGAATAATTCGATCAATGCTTACACGATGAAAAGAGGTATGCCTTAAAAAGCTACCACGAACTCGTAAAGCATTAACTGGCACATAAGGCGAAAGCCCAATGCCCGGTTCAAAGATGGATAAGTCTTTGATATGAATTAGCAAATGAAGAGGATGACGTCGGTAAAATGTCTCTCCCACTAAATGCCTTGAACGAAAGTCTGACAAGACATTCATATCGATAACGCACTTCATCAACAAAATCGGTCAAACACAACACCATAAAAGCTAAAAAGGAATGATAACGAGTTACATGTTATCATCATGCGACATTAACATGCGCATTAAACAAGTATTTAAACTCATAGTATGATAACTACTCTTAGAGGATACATGTTTAAATTAGCTTGAGATAATCGTGTCGTGGTCGAACATGAGACATTACATGACTTGATGACGAATTTCCAACTCTTGGTGAAATCAAAACAGACTAAGTCTTGATCGAACTGGATCAGGATAACGATGATGATCAGGTCCCACTTACTTCAAGTGGGAGATTTGAGGCAGCAACGCAAGTGAATGAAATGGTTAATGAGGATGGAGACATTTTAATAGTAAATCCAGTGGGAGGATACAACCCTACCACACAAATCACTATTGCTGCAGGTACGAATCAAGTTGACCCTGATAATCACGTAGCCGGACCGCTGGATGAAAATACAATAATGCCACAACTACCCATTGTTCCCAGTGGGAGTGGATCGCCCAACTTGGTTCCAGGTCCTAGTGATCAAGGAATTAATCTCGGAGGTAGAATCTCGAGACCGAGAGGTCGTCCAAGAAAAGTTGTAGGTTAAGGTTCAAACACCGCCCTTGTTCCCAGTGGGAGTGATGCTCCGATAGAAAGCATTATTCCAAGTGGGAGCAACGTTCAGACTCAAGATGGGATTAACGAGCCTAGAAAAATTCAATGGCATCGAACTTCTCCCAAGAAATACCCCATCAAGAAGGGTGAGAAATTCACCCTATCTTCTGTTGACGAACCGGTAACGGTTCACCAAGCGTTGAAAGGACCTCAAGCGAAGGAATGTAGGAAAGCAATGGAAGATGAGATCGACTCAATGAAAGCCAATTCAATATGGTCTTTAGTTGATTTACTTGCTAACCGCAGGGCCATAGGGGCGAAATTGGTTCTGAAACTGAAACTCACTGCTGATGGAAATGTCGAGCGATGCAAAGCTCGACTAGTTGTGAAAGGATACACCCAGCTTCACGGAGTGGAATTTGATGAAAATACTCACCGACTATGCGCTATACCACAGTCAGGGCAATTCTAGCCCTGGTCGCATGTCTCGATTTAGAGCTGCACCAAATGGATATTAAGACCGCATTCCTCCACGGAAACCTAGATGAAGAGATCTATATGGAGCAACCGGAGGGTTTCATTACTCCTCGTAACGAACGTAAAGTTTGTAAACTCCATAGATCCATTTACGGTCTTAAATAATCGTCACGGCAATGGTACCGCAGGTTCCACGAGGAAATCGTTGGAAACGAATTCGTGAATCTCCACAAGGATCCATGCGTGTATACAAAGACCTCCGGGTCTAAGTACGTTATCTTAACTTTATACGTGGATGGTGTTAGGATCAAAGTGACGTGGCCCTTAACTTCGGGGAATGGATTTCAGGATATCGCCTTGGACTTAATTCCTTCGAATACTAAGTTTCCTTCAATGGTTTTTTTGTGGGGCGAGTACCTAAAAAGGGGTTGGGGATGGCTCCTGATTCTACTCCGAAGCTTAATTCAGTAATGGATTTGAGAGTAATAAATGTAAAGTATATTGAGAGAGCTTAAAATTAGATAAATGAATAGAGAGAGTCCTATTTATAAGGATAAGTTACCGGCTTACTAAAGGCGGCTGCTATGCCTTGATTGGTTGTTCAGGGGCGGCGATTACCCTCCTGTGATTGGTTGAAAGAGACGGTGAGTAGTCAGCTGGTGACAAGCTGGTCTCCAGCTAAGTGTTTCTTACTGAGGAAGGTTTCTTCAACCAGGTGACAAGCAGGTCGCCACCTGTCCTTTACTTCAGAGGGAGGGTTTCCAATTTCCTCTTGAAGATGGTTTGAAGCCGGTCGCCACCTGTCCTTTACCTCAGAGGGAGGGTTTCCACAGAAGTTTACGTGGTCGACTTCGAGTAGTTCAATCATCTCCTGGTCGACTAGTCGTACTTTAGAAGTCGACTTCTTCAAATGTCGTTGTCGACCTTTTGCCCTTATCTTGTTAAGACGAGTGAGAGAGGTCGACGACTCTTCTTTGCCTTTCAATCGTATTCGACTTTACGCTTGTAGCATCGAGTTTGATCATAACCCAACACTTGCCCCCCGAGACTTAAGTCGTCAACTTTATTTATGAAGGTGAGGTCTTGAGTCGAGTAAAACCTCTGACCTTGGGCGAGTATATTTCGACCGTTGGAAGCTTCTTGGGAAGTGAGAAAGTCATCTTACTAAGTCTTTGACAGGTGTAAGACTTCGGTCCTGTTGTCAGTATATGGGCCAATGAACGGCTGACCTGGGGAAAGCATCCTTGGAAAGTTGATTTTCCGATGGGGGCTTCAGTATAAATATCACCACTGCCTCCCTTTTCCGTTTCTGCTTCCTTTTGACAATCTGGTTTGGCTTTTTAAGGATCAGATTAATTCCAAATAATCTTTAATTGGTTGTGGGTAATATGGCCAACTATCCCTCCTCAGGTACTTCCGAGATAATTCTCTTCTGTATTATCTCGATTTCTTCCTATCGTTTTTTCCAATAATGTGGGCTTTTCTTCCTTAGATTTTATCGAAATGATACTTCGTAATCATCTTCAGGCTAGGGCGGGTACCTCTTCTGCCCCTGATCCAGCCGCCATTGTTGGGGCTTCAATCGATACTTCTATTGATATCGAGGTTAGTCCTGCTGGGAAGTTGTCGACAAAACCGTCTCAGCCTAAAGATAAGGCGAGGGATACCATTCATCGCTCAAATCGGGATAGGGATGGTGGTTCCTTGCGGAGAGGGAGACAAGGCGGGAGTTCTTCTTCCTCTTCTTCAACTCAAATTTCTCCACCTCAGGCTGAAGTGTCGTCCCAGACATCTCCTCGCCCTGAAGCTTCAGCCAATGATCCTCCAAATTACGAGGGTCCCCCTTTTAATTGGGATATGCTGTCGAATCCTGCTATGAATCCAAATAAAGATTGGAACCCTCTTCAAACTTTGCAGGGGTATCCTCTCAAAGAAGGACATTCAATCGCCAATTATTCTGATTTGGCTCTTCATTTGTTGAATGCTTCGATTTTTCCTAAGGATCGTCTTCATTTAGGAACGAGTCCTGACGAGGTAGAAAAGGCTACCCGCCTTTTTCTTCTGAAGCAAGCTGAGGTAAGGGTAACCCTTCAGTATATTTATCGGATCTATCATTTATTTGTTTTGATCTAACTTTCCGATTTCATAGGTTTCCCGAGATTCCCTCCAAGTTTCTCGCTTGATAATCGACATTCTCAAGGAGATACAGGTGGCTAGGGAGAACCAGACTCCAGTGCCCCCGGAAGTTGCAGCTGAGGTTCGAAACCTTCGAGAGGAGAACGCTAAATTGAAAGAGGATCTCAAACTAGCGAATGAGACTTCTTCTCTTTTACGACGTGATCTTCAAAAGTGTGAGGAATCCTTACAGGGCTCTATTCCTTTAATGAAGGAGCATCATTACTTGTTGGAGAGGAAGAACAAAGAGAAGGATAACCTCAAAGTCGAGAACATGACGCTTCGCGAGAGGGTCAATGTGTTGCTAAAGGAGGTGTTGATCTTGAGGAAGTCTGAAGCTAAGGCTGTGGAGCATTACGGCGAGCTCTGCTTTTGCATCTGATATCACCGTAGCTGCTTCCGACTTGCTCTTCCCATCTTTAAAGGAGATCGTGGCCAATTTAAGAGCATATCAACCCGAATTTCCTTTTTCTCAAATTCCTCTTCTTCAGCAATATTTACAAATTCCTAGTGAAGAGCACGATAATTTTGCCACCTCCTCCAGGGGAGAAGGGGTTTTGTAAACATTTACCTTCTAGTGCTTTTCTTTCTTCTTAGGTGGTCGAGCAGAGCCTTCTTCAAATTTTGCGGGCACAATCTGCCTCTTGACTTCCTGGGGCGATCTTTCATGTGATCTCTCCAAGTCTATGTACTTCTTTACTTTGACGGCGATAGCATCAATCTTCCGCACCGGCTTCATCACCATGCTATCTTTTAGAGCCTGGCTTTGCGCCCTAAGACCTCTCCAGAAGGTCCTGATCAACTCGCCATCAGTGGCGTCATCATTTAATTGCTGGAGTATCTTGTGGTACCTAGTATAATAATTGGCTAATGTTTCATCAAGACCTTCCTCAATTTTATCTAGAAAGTCCATGCTCTTAAGGCGTTTTCTCTGGCCTATGTGGCCCTCTATGAACTTAGCCTTCAATTCTTCCCACGAATCGATTGAGTTGTCGGGATGACCATAGAACCAAGTGGATGCCTCTTCTTTTGGTGTTGTTGGAAAGAGCGCCGCTTAGTGATCCGGAGTTGCCCCTCTCCCTAGGAGGGAAGAGTTGTGGGCGTTGATGTGGCGAACGGGGTCTCCTTCGCCTGAATAGTCGTCGATATTCCTCGCAAAGACTTGCGTAGGAACTCGAGTGTTGAACAATCTTCTGGAAAAGGGATGGGAAGTATGATCGCGAACGATAAGCAAATCATTCGCCCCTCTTCTCTTTTTCTTCAGCAACTCATCGACCTGTCCTATAGTGAATAGAACAGGTTCCTTGCTTGCTGTGTCGACTTCGGGAGCCTTAGGAATCTCTTTTTCCACGAGATTTTCTTCCCGGACATTCACACTAGACGCCACTTCTTCTTTATGGGAGGCTTCTTGAGTGGGCTCCTTTTCGGGAACAACTCTTGCCTGGGTTTGATTCCAGAAAGCCATGAAGGCTGCCATTACTTCTTGAGGAACAGCCGGAGGGGCCAACCTTGCTTCCTCCAGATTTGGCAACGATCTGGAGTGGGTGAGATTTTCTTCACCACCAATACCATTGGTTTGAGGTAACGGCGGGTCATCTCTCGGAGTTGCTTTTGAGGTGGTGGGATATGCTTGGTTGTTTCCCATTCTTCCACCACGGGGTTTGACATCTTGCTCTTTTCGAAGGCCGCGACTTTTTGATCAAGGTCCCATAGACGGCGCCAAATGTTGGGATCAAAGTGACGTGGCCCTGAACTTCGGGGAATGGATTTCAGGATATCGCCTTGGACTTAATTCCTTCGAATACTAAGTTTCCTTCAATGGTTTTTTTTGTGGGGCGAGTACCTAAAAAGGGGTTGGAGAGGGCCCCTGATTCCACTCCGAAGCTTAAGTCAGTAATGGATTTGAGAGTAATAAATGTAAAGTATATTGAGAGAGCTTAAAATTAGATAAATGAATAGAGAGAGTCCCTATTTATAGGGATAAGTTACCGGCTTACTAAAGGCGGCTGCTATGCCTTGATTGGCTGTTCAGGAATCGGCGATTACCCTCCTGTGATTGGTTGAAAGAGACGGTGTCAGCTGGTGACAAACTGGTCTCCAACTAAGTGTTTCTCACTGAGGAAGGTTTCTTCAACCAGGTGACAAGCAGGTCGCCACCTGTCCTTTACTTCAGAGGGAGGTTTCCTCTTGAAGATGGTTTGAAGCAGGTCGCCACCTGTCTTTTACCTCAGATGGAGGGTTTCCACAGAAGTTTCCGTGGTCGACTTCGAGTAGTTCAATCATCTCCTGGTCGACTAGTCGTACTTTAGAAGTCGACTTCTTCAAATGTTGTTGTCAACCTTTTGCCCTTATCTTGTTAAGACGAGTAAGAGAGGTCGACGACTCTTCTTTGCCTTTCAATCGTACTCAACTTTACGCTTGTAGCTCTTTCCCTATCTCTTCATCCCCACCCCTTCCTTCTCTCCCTCCCTTCTCTGTTTCGTCCCCACCCACCCACCCACCCACCCCTCCCTTCTCTTTCTCTCGTCTCTCTCTCTCGTCCCCACCCCATTTTCTACCATTTTTCTATCTCTTTCTCTATCCTTTGGATTCTAAAACTTATATTAAAGAGATACAGATTCTAGATTCAATTTGAAGATCACTAAGATGGTGTGATTCGACAATCCCATTCGCCTAGAATCCCTTTCCCTTCCTCTGTTTCTTCGGATGTCCTTGCTCTGTTTTGATTTGTATATGTAGCTTGTAGTTTTCTGTTTTGGCTGCGGGCAGCGCTTAATGTAAACCCTAAAAATCGATTTTTGTTTTGTTTATGTTTATTTTTTTTTTTTTTCAAAAAGCTCGAACCGGTGAACCGATCAACCGTCCGGTTTGCTCATATCGGCCGGTTCGACATAAAATCAGTCACAGAACCGGGTTTGCTTTTATCCTCCGGATTTTTTCGAACTGAACCGTTAGAGGCACCGGCTCCAATTCGAACCCGGTTGGACCGCCGGTCCGGTCCGGTTCTGATAACACTGGTTAGATGCTTTATATATGCACTACCTTTCTCATTAAAAAAAAAAAAAAAAGACTTTCGGGTCTGAACTGCAATAAACAAGTGTTTCCTCATTTCTGATTTCACAGTTTTGAGTTTTTGACTGGATCGAACTAACTAAAGCTAAAACGATGTCGCCTCTTCTCAACTTCAGTAAGCAGTCTGCTGTCATCAGACACCCAATTGGTTCGCGCCACATTTGCATCGCCACTCAACCGCCACGTTTTCAGCCCCTGAAGCCGCGAGCCACCATCGCCGGAGCCGACTTGGCCATGGCCACCACCTCAGTTCGGGTTGCTGCTGCGCAGATGACATCTATCAACGATTTGGCCGCGAACTTCGCTACGTGCTCTCGTCTCACCAAAGTACGCCGCTTGAAGTTTCTTTAAGTTTCGATCGACTGTACGGCGATCGAGTAGTGACTGTTAGGATCTTTCAATTAGTCTCTTATCAGCTCTACTGGAGTTTGGATCTTCATCGTTAATTAGTTGAACAATTTGCGCAATTGTTGGTTAGATCTTATTGGAATATATTTTAGTCAATGGAGGCTTAGTGAGTGTGATTTTGCTATGTTGCTATTACAGTCCTGGTGATTGCTATCGGATATTTTCATCACCAACTAGATATGATTGGTCGTGCCATTTCAACCAGAACAAGGAATGTTTGATGAATTGCTTAATCTTATGTGTTTGATTTTTAGAAGAGAAAAAAGAGAGAAAGTTCTCCTCCTAATTTAACGAATATATTTAGGAGGTCGATAATTATTTTAGGTGGATTGAACTTACAAGGTTAGTTTGAAGAATATCAGTAACATTGGCATTGCTATAATTCCGTCAAAGACGTATGACTAGCTCTTTATTGTCTAGCTGAAGATATAACAAGCGATTCAGTGCATTGATAATGTTTTGTTGGGCCTTTGTGGACCAGGAAGCTGCTTCTGCTGGAGCCAAGTTGCTTTGCTTTCCTGAGAGCTTTTCATTCATTGGTGCCAAAGATGGTGAGAGTCTTCAAATTGCAGAACCGCTGGACGGGCCAATCATGAGGCAGTACCAATCTTTAGCAAGGTGTGTATATGACACAGTGCGCTGTGTGTACCTTAGCCGTCTAATTGTGCAAATTTTAATTGATAAGGATTTATGATGTGATTTTTCTCAACTTACTTGCAGGGAGTCCAAAATGTGGCTCTCCCTTGGAGGTTTCCAAGAGAAAGGGAAAGATGATGCACACCTGTGTAACACGCATGTCATAATTGATGATGAGGGGAAAATCAGAAGCACTTACCGCAAGATTCATCTGTACGATATCCATTATTTTCTCCCTTTAGTTGTTTACCTATATACTTTCTGCTGACTAATGTGCATTTTGTTATTCACTTCTTGTTTTATGTTTCTGGAATGGTAGAACTCTTGATTGTGTTTAGTCATATGTACTCTGAATGTCAGAGTATGTGTTGATCAAATATGTCATACCAAAAGCTACGTTGAGTTATTGGATTGATCAATGACCATTTATACACCAGCATGAATGCTTACCTAAGTGGAGAAAAGGGTAGAATGCAGTTCGGTTTATTCAGTGTAGTGAGCTGGGAGCATCAGGAAAGTTGGTATAGAATTAACATATCATGTCAAAAATAACTAAAAAAAAAACCTTATTGAGGTGACTGAATAATAATTGTATTTTCAAATATTTTTTCCATTCATTAGTATATTTAAATTGTTGCATTAATAAGCAGCACATATGATACAAATATGTCTTTCATTTTCACTAAAACCCTCACCCATAGACTTGGTTGTACTCGTCAGTTGTTTTACTTCCTGTCCTAGAGAGACCTTCACTCTGTTTGTTTAGTTGGAGGCCTTGGGCTTTTAGTAGCATTAACCATTGCTGTTTTACCTGCAATGATGTAACTTATCTGTAACAAGTACATCTGATCTGGGTGATACATATTTTGATGATATTGCAAACATCTAATCTCTTTGTAAAGGTTTGATGTTGATGTTCCTGGTGGAAGGGTATACAAAGAAAGTAGCTACACTGAAGCGGGTAAAACAGTAAAATATTTCCTTGCTCTTTTGCTGATTCCATCAAATGTTGCCATCCCTTAAAACTCTAGTTGCTGTAGAAATAACCAAAAATCTGTATCGCCTCTTGCTTTCAGGAAAAGATATTGTAGCAGTGGACAGCCCTGTTGGACGGCTAGGTTTAACAGTATGCTACGACTTGAGATTTCCAGAGATTTATCAGCAGCTGCGTTTTCATCATGAGGCACAGGTGATACAACTCCAATCTGTTTGACAGTTAAAGCTTTGATTATATATATATATATATGATTCTGGAATATATTCGTTCGCCCTCAGGTCATGCTTGTTCCTTCCGCCTTCACTAAAGTCACAGGTGAAGCACATTGGGAGATCCTCCTGCGTGCCCGTGCAATTGAGACTCAATGCTACGTATGAACGAATCATTTTTTCTCCAATTGTAAAATCATGGAGATATCGGTAAACAGAATTCGAATTTGCTGATACTGGGTAATGTGGTGTTAGGTTATAGCTGCAGCTCAATGTGGCCAACATAATGATAAAAGAGAAAGCTATGGTGACACGATAATCATTGATCCGTGGGGTACAGTAGTCGGTCGACTTCCTGGTAAGTGTGATAGTATGTTCATAATTTCTTGTCTAGAATTTGGATGGATTGAATAAAACCTGTGTTGATTTTTTTTTTTTTTGACATTTTATAGATCGTACGTCGACAGGGATTGCAGTGGCAGATATCGATCTATCGTTTCTTGAATCTGTGAGGATTAAAATGCCAATTGCACAGGTAATTAGGGGCATCGATCATTTGGTTGTTCTGTAATATCACTGTTGTCACAAACTTTATGTAATTGTTTCAGCAAAGGAAACCCTTCGATTTCTGGAGACCACCAGCATCTCTGTAGCTAGAGCAAGCAAAACAAGTGCAGATTTGCAGAATGGTTCAGCTCGTAAATGGGCATTCTTACCCTCTTGTTCTCTGTAGTAGTTAACAACTTAAAATTGTAAGACACACTGGCATTGTAATGTCTTTGTTAATGATGTTAAACGGATCCCCTTACCATACGGATATGGATTAAATACGGTTCTAACCCTTATGATCCATGGATATCCACGGTTTAAGTTTTAACCCACGATCCAACCGAAAACTTAAAAATACATGCCCCGTCTTAACCAAGCCCATATTCAAGTGTATCCCCGTATCCAGTGAAGGACTTTCACTGTCAAGCCCCTTAGAATAGAGCTACTGCACTTTAAAGATACGATAGTTGTTCATAGTTCCAAATTTCAATTATTATTCTTTTGGCCGGAAAATTATAATTACTTTACTTTTTAGTTTTGTTTTCTACAATTTTCAATATATTCTAGTTTTACTATTATTTTGAAAAATTAATCTTATATAATTAATACCAACAAAAAAAATTATTAACAATAAATTATTTATTTTGATCTTGAGTTAAATTATCGTATAATTGTACAGATATAAAAGTTAAAATGTTAATTATCATTTTAACTTTTATATCCGTACAATTATACGATAATTTTACTATTGTTTCTCATGTTATTTTTTGAACTTTTATGATAGACTTCATCACCTCAACAGTAGGACATGTTAAGACTGTTGATTCAAACCCTACATCTCTACGTATGATACTTCTATACTAAATAATAATGAAAATTATGTCAAATAGACTGAAAATAAACTTTATAATGAAATGGAAAAAAATAAAGACGTAATTTGATTTGATTTTTTATGTTTCAGATTATTTAGTCATTGACACAAATTTATTGATAAACCAATAGAATTAAGAGAATTGTTTCTTCATGTGAAACTCATTGTGCGAACACCGAACACACTGCGACTCTATGTAGTGGATTGATTCAATGATTATTTAATATTGTTTGGGAAAAAATATATTTATTGTTTAATTCATTTTTAACTTGTTCATTCTTACTTTGTATTGTATTCGCATAAGGAACTTCACATGATTTAGCAAAACTCAAAATGTATTTGAGGATCAAATGAAAGTTTCTTAAAGTTTGAGGACAGATGTTTTACTCTTATTTAGGGACTAAAATAAAGATATTTTGAACATTTGAGATTAAAATAATGTATTTTAAACTTTTAAGGATCAATAGTTTTTTTTTTTTTTTTTTTTTTTTTTTGCATTTTTAGGGACTAAAATAAAATGTTGTGCGGGGCAGATAACTGTGGGTTATCCGTTTTGTGTTGCGGTGTGGATACGGGTGATCCATATAATCACACATGTATATGGTGCAGATATGGATTGCACAAAAACTAGGTTGTGCGGATATGGATGTGGGTTAAACCTGTGGGTTTCAACCCATTGTCATCTCTACTATCTATATAATTAGCCCTACAAACTATACAGAGCTCACTGCAGCTGCATAATTTATGTACGTGGCAGCGCCGATTGTGACATAACATATCTAGGTCTTAGCTATGACTTGAGCACCTCGAGATTGTGCTTCCTTCCATAAATATCGTTCCTTATCGTATCAGAAACCAATGTGTCCCCACTGTTGAACTCCTGAATATGCGCCACCTTCCTGAATAGAAAGAAATTCGACGTACGTCGTTTCCTTAAAATCAATAACAAACGTCTCGAGGCAAGTATTGGGATACCTGCAAATTATATACTAAACAACAAAACAAATCATTTCTAGGAAATGATTAGAGGCAATCCACTCAACAAAATTAAAGGGAAGATAAGTCTATTCACCTCCAAGCTCCAACACCAACACTAACACAGATAGACGTTTGAAGAGCTGACGACGACTAAGGAACATGAGGTGGCGACCTGTTTGAGAAGAAACTCTTCCGAATTTCCCAGTAAAGAACACGAGGTGGTGACCTTCTTGTCACCAGCTGACAGAACCGCCGACTATCTCCCATAATAGAAAAATGGCGGCTACCGCCTCCCTTCAGCCGATTATAAAGAAGAAGACACTGCCCCTAAAAGTCGTTTAAGCCTCCTTTAAATAGCGTTGCCAGCGACAGAGATAAATACTCCAGACTTTAATACCCAACAATGTGCATATTTAAGAAAGGATATCTCAGTGTGCAGATATCGATCCCGCGAATGGAGAGAAGTCAACGCCGCAGTCTACACAACAATCGCCTTCGTCGCTTCATTTGCTCACAAATAGAAGGAACCTCTATTGAAAAAAAGTTCACAAAATGAAAGAAAACAAAGATAAAGACAGTTACAAATCTAGACAAACCTGAACCGCCGCCTCTGTACGCCACAAGTTCCACCCGCCACCACCGTCGTCAGTCAACTTCACGTGCCGGTTGCAACCCCAGCCTTTTATCAAGAACCTCTATGAATCATTGTCTCCATCTCTACATTTCCAGCCCCATTGTGGGCTGAGCTCGCCGGGAGTCCGCATTCACCAAGCTGGAGCGAGAACAATAGGATAAAGCTTCATAGAGAGATGATAACGGTTTTTAAAGAACATAAAACTGGTAGATGAAATTATAAAAAGAATAAAAAGAGAGCAGATGAGAGAGATAAGCTGGTCTAAGTGACAAAATTAACCATTCAAAAGTTACTACAGTTAGCACTTAAATGGTATTTATGTCATTTAATTATGTGTTGCTAAGAAAACTGAGAGTTCCATTAAATAATGATGATTGCAAAACTCTATTCCTTCATTAAATAATAGAATAAATGAAATTACGTAGCATAAAATGATTTTATCAATCACTTATTTGTTCGTGTGACTCTCTTTTCTTTCTTTTTTTAGACCTTAGTTAATAATTTCTATTATTGTTTCACCATGTGAAATTTAGGTGGCAAATGATTATATTTACATAATAAAATAATATTAATAATAATTGACGGGCATGCACTGGTTTAGCTCGCCACTAATACTCCATTCATTTAAAAAAAAAAATCCGTGAGTCCATATACAGTATACACCATACTATGGTGACCATAGTTTAGAACCTTTGTGGGTAAGTTGTGCACACATATTAAACATTTAGGTATATTTTATAATTTATAATTATAATATAGTTGTTACGTTCCGTTGAGCCACTGCCGCCGTGCCAATGCGATCTGATGGCGGCCATCATTAACATTCCATTTCCAACAAAGCCCAAGGTCCCTAAACAATGACGCCATGACCCAATCGTAATCTTAATTCTTAACATCGTAGCATCGTTGAATCTCTCTCTCTCTCTCCAAACAATCAACGTCTTCTTCAGGCTTTCAGCAGTTGTCCTTGAAGTCTTCTGTTTTCTTCGTCTCTTAATAATTTTCTTTTTCAATTTCAATATTCACTCGCTAAGGAGCTTTCAGTTGTTCGTTCGCAAATTTGTAATCGCCTATTCCGTCAATTCCTCCACTTAGGGTTTTCACTTTGATCCCAATTCATATATTGATCTGTTGGGTTGAATCCACCTCCAACTACCAAGTTCAGCTCAATAGCCGGTGCTTTTGCTGAAGGTAAACCTTTCATTTGGGTTTTTTTGTTTGTTTGTAATTCGTTGAGAAATATTTGGTGTTTGTCCTTGTGCATTTGTCTATTGTAATGATAATGAATCCAGTATCAAAGTTATTTATTTTTATTTTAAAAATATTTGGGTGCATTTTAGATTTTATCTGGCTCAATGATTTCATTAGGATTCGATGAGATGGAAATAACTCCTTACAGTTTTGTCATGTTTGTTCTATCATATAATGATAAGTTGATGTTCATGTCCCGGAACCTGGTTGCGAAGTACTTGGAGTGTTTCCCGATTATTCCATTATTCCATCTTGTATTGAGGTGCTTGTTTCTCGATTAGCTGTACCTGTATGGTTGGTTATACTGAATAGTAAGCTTTCTTATCATGAACCAGGATGCAAATAGGATGATGAATCCACCAAGTACTACGCACACTATAGCTCCACCAGGCATCAGTTCTCAAGAGGTAATTCTTAATTTAGGGCATATTTTCTCCAGTTTATCATTTTTGCTTGTTCAATAGGCATTCTGTTGGCTTAAAGCTACCATCAAAAGTTTAAAGAAAGATGGAAGCGTTTTGAAATTTTATGTAACATAGCGTATGGTATCTTAACTTATAGTTTGAAACGATTTTTGAAATTGAGGCCTATTAACTTGAAGTGGATGATGGAGGCAGCTTATCAGAGTTAACAAATTAAGTGGAAATTGTGCTTTTGAACTCTTATAGTATCAGAATACAATCTCTGAAGCTCACATATACATAATAAATTCTCCAGTTTTAATGTGAGCTGACACCTCTCTTACTTTTGTCCTTTCAGAACCGAGGTTATGCCGATCCTAGTCATGGGCAACCAGCTTCATATTACCCCCCAGCAACTGGTCCTGATTCCTCATCTTGGACAACACATAGAGCAGATAGTTACTCTATTCAAAATCTGGTCCCGTCAAGTTCCCCTTATAACTTTGAGCAGCCTTCACAAGCACCTGCTGGAGAGAGTTTTAATGGGCCTACTGCGGGAAATGCATCAAGTTTAGGTACAGCAGCTGTGCCTCAAGAGTATAATGGCTACACAACATATCAAACCTCTGCGGACTCCTCCCATGGGTATGGAACAACTGGATATACAAGTTACTATAGTGGCTACCAGCAGCAGACTAATCAATCATACACTCAGCCTACTGGAACGTATCCAAACTCAGGTGTTTATCAGCCTCTTTCCTCATTTCAGAATACAGGGTCTTATGCTGTGCCTGCAAGTTATTCAAGCACTTACTACAATCCTGGTGATTATCAGACATCTGGTGGATATCCAACACAAACTAGCAGTTACAATAATCAGAATCAGACTACCCAATGGAACGGCGGCAATTATGCAAACTATACTACTTATCAGTATCCAAACTATCCTCAGGCTACAACCAGCTCTTATGCTTCTAGCAGTGCACCTCCAGCCCCAGTGCACTATCAGCAACAATATAGTCAATCTTATAGTCAACCAGAAGTTACATGTGCTCCAGGGACTGAAAACCTATCAGTTACTGCTAAAAATAGTTTGGAGGGTACAGTTCCAGGGGTTACTTTTGGCTACTCTACACCAACAGTCCAGCCACCTCAACCTTCTGTACCGTCTTGGAGGCCTGAGGCCATCTCATCACAGCAGCTGACTGTACAGGTTCTTTTGTCTTCTGTCATATATACTTCTAGGAAGCATGTTATTAGCTGCAATACGTTAATCTTTGCTCAATTCTGCTTAAACATGTTAATGGCGAGTGCAATGTCTGTTCAGCTTCCTTCATCGAAAGACTTACTGGGTGATGGTCCATGATCCTATGGACTTATAATGTTTCGGAATTTTTGCATGATCCTGTGGATGTGTTATGTTTCAGATATTTCCGCTCAGTGCTCCCATAATCGGATTTGTCGGGATAACATTTAAGATATAAAAGGGTGAATTAATAAGTATATCAATAGACTTTTATTTTGGCTGGCGGTAAGTGTAAACATATCAGTTTGTCCGTTGAGTAACTAAATTAGAAAAGTGGTTTACATGCATAGTTTCTTATTCCAGCAGTTTTGAATATTTAAGGACATTTATGATTAGATCATTTAAGTGTTAGGTTAGTATGACCTTTCAAGCTGAAATTTTGAAAGACGCCTTTTTAACCTGTCCAATATTTATTCAAATCTGGGCACCTACTTACATAAACCTTGATGAAATTTTGTAAAATTTAGTTTTACCTATTATACATAATCCTCCTATTCATTAAACCCTGTGTATTTTTTCCATTTCATATTAGATAGTTGTCACTTGTTGCTTGATTCAGTTCTCGCTTAAGCATTGTGATTAGATGGCTTTTGCTAGTCAGTGCATTAAGTTTTGTTTATACACTGTGACAGTTTTTAAGTTATATTCTGCATTCAGGGTTTATTGTTTTTACATAAATTACTGTTGCTGATTCTCCTTCTGGGCAACTTGGAGGAAGTTGTTCCCTTTTAATTTTTGGATTGCTCAATTTAAGAGGTTTACTCATTATTTGAATTTACTCTATTAACCCCCTTTTACTCGTATTTTCTTATTAATATTTGTACTGTGCAATTTTAATGGGTTTTCAGTCCAATACGATGGCAAGTGCTGCTCATGATGGATATTGGAGCCAAAGTGCTCCGAGCTTCACGAACCAAAACCACCATTCTGGTCCTGCGCAGTCTGAATTATACCAGCCTTTCGATTCAAACCCTACATATTCTAGCTTGCAGGATCAGCAAAACACTTCATTTGCTCAGCCTCAAGGACCTTCAGTGCAGTATCCTGTAGCTCATCAGGTTCCCCATAGCCATCAACCTATTGCTCATCAGGTTCCCCAAAGTCATCAGCCTGTTGCTCATCAGGTCCCCCAAAGTCATCAATCCATTGCTCATCAGGTTCCTCAAAGTCACCAATCTATTGCTCATCAGGCTCCCCAAACTCATCAATCTATTCAGCAGACTTCGTCTGTAGAAAATCGAAGGGTTAACAACTTCCAGATTCAGTCAAATCCAAGAATTGCTACAAACATGGACTTGTATTCAACAAAATCGGATAAGGTCAGCTCATATCCAAGCGCAGCTGCAAAACCTGCATATGTCAGCGTAACTCTGCCAAAGCCAAGTGACCAAGCATCAACTGGTGCTGCTGACTCTACGCTTAAGGTGAACATCTCTTGTTTGCATCCACATTGATCTAAAACCAAACGCAAATGAGAGGCGGCTAAGACTGTCTGCCTATTTTTCTAAAATTAAATCTGGAATGTGATATTGTATTGAATTATTCAGATGTCACCAGAAAAAGTGGGAAAAATAAACAGTTACCAGGGGCACTCCTGATGCATTGGGCTATTTGACATGATCAATTTCTTTTACGCCATGTACTTTTATTCTGATGTTACCTGTCTGTTCGGAATTGTATTGAATTATTCAGATGTCACCAGAAAAAGTGGGAAAAATAAACAGTTACCAGGGGCACTCCTGATGCATTGGGCTATTTGACATGATCAATTTCTTTTACGCCATGTACTTTTATTCTGATGTTACCTGTCTGTTCGGAATTCAGAAGCCCCTTTTGGTTGCTTGTTCATAGTTCATGCAAAAAGACAATCTTTCATTTTTCAGTCAATCCTTTTAACTCCATGTAGATGCACTTTCGGGTCATTCGGTGCTGCCACCGCATTTGGATCTTGGGTGGTTTCACTTTTTGGAGAAGTACCCTGCACTGTTTGTATAGGGGATACATATATCATGCTTCTTTACTATTTCCAGTTTAGAATTGGTGCTTTGGGCTCTGCGAATGCAGTCAACTAGTTGGTCAAATATTTGCAGATCATAATTGGCCTTTTCTTAATAGGTCTCTTAATTGGTTTCCTTCTGAACCTTAGCGCGTAAAAAATGCTCTTTTTGCTGTTTGAAATAGTGATGTCTTCCTTATTTGCATTTTATCTTGCTTAACTTTTGGCTCAGTTGCTGTCTTTGGTCTTATATTAGGCAAGTGCTAGAAATATATGTTGAAATTCCCTATCTTAAAGTATTTGGCATTAGCATTCTTTTAACTTATTGATTAATATGTGACATCTGATATAAAAGAATTGTCCTTCAGACTGTGAAGGTAACGTATTTCTGTGGGGATATGAAAGTGATGTTAGAGTAGTTTATTCACTTAGTGAATGGTTACATTGGTGAATGGCCAGTACAGTTGAATCCACCTCATATATTTGTCGGTGCTAGCTAACATAGAAAGTATTTAGTTTTTACCTCCTGTCTTGTTTTGTCTCAACTTTCTGTTGAATATATTCATAAATATTATGCAGTCTGGTCTATTTCCGAAGTCTCTAAAGGGCTATGTTGAGAGAGCGCTAGCTCGTTGTAAAGATGAATCACAACTTGTTGCTTGTCAAGCTGTTATGAAAGAGGTCAGGGACATCTCTCTCTCTCTCTCTTTCTCTCTCTCTCTCTCACACACACACACATGCATATTTATACAAATGTGTGTGAATAGGTTGTTCAGTAAGTCTACAATCTGCTTTTATTTTTATTTTCATTTTGATTTAGTATTGTTGATCATTCAATCTTGAGTGATGGCAGAGATGTCAAAAAGTCCTTATTCCTTGAGACCTTTATTTTGCTTTCATATTTTAGTTAATTATCTAGACATTGGGAATTAGGAAATCATTAGCAAATCTGCGTGCTTTTGATTTTTTTGATTCTTTCATATACTATTTCCAGATTATTACAACGGCAACTTCTGATGGCACTCTTCATACTCGAGATTGGGATATTGAGCCTCTTTTTCCTCTACCTGATGCAGGAAGAATCAACAGCGAGTAGGCTATTGTTTCTGTTTTTCGAGAATTATCTATAGATTTATAGACTTACGTGTTGGTTATCTAGTTTTCCTTGGTAAATAGGACAAAACTTAGAAAACCCCATTGTCTTGCTTACTAGTTACATGATTCCCCTTTCAGATTACAATTCACATCTCCTGGACTGACATTTAAAAGAAGTCCAAGTAAACGATCTAAAAGTCGGTGGGAGCCCCTGCCAGAGGAAAAACCACTGGAGAAGCCCCCTTTTGTTAGCAGTAATAATATGAGATTCAGTGGTTGGGAGCACATGAAGGAAAGAGACAGAAAGGTAGTTTACAATTTATTATTATTATTATTATTATTATTATTATTATTATTATTATTATTATTATTATTCATGGCATTTGATCATCCATGTATCTATGGATTCCATTTTACTGTTTATGACGTATTTTTGTTTTGTTATGATTTGCACTGACCATTTTCTTATTTTAAACACTATTATGCAGTCTTTCAGTATTAACAATAATTCTCAGAGCAAGGATGATGGGATGAGTACAGCAAAGTTTTCTGCTGTGGAGCAGAACAGTGTGAGGCCACCAAAGAGACAACGCCTTGTTGATAAGGCTGACAATGGAGGTGATGGATCGAGTGATAGTGAAAAGGATCAGAATCTGTCGTCATATTATACAGGTGGATTATCAGTTGCAAATACACCAGAGGAGAGAAAAAGGCGCGAGAGTAGATCTAAGCGTTTTGAAAAGGCACATGGAAGCCGGACAGAAGCTAATCATTATAAGTCTAAAGGTGCTGGAGCAGCGAGTTTGTATTCTAGAAGGGCCACAGCAATGGTGATTAGCAAGAACTTTGAACCTGGGGGCAGTGATGAGGCTGTTGAAGACATTGATTGGGACTCTTTAACTGTTAAGGGGACTTGCCAGGAAATAGAGAAGCGTTATTTGCGCCTGACGTCTGCCCCTGATCCTTCCACTGTGAGAATCTGATAAAATTGGGTTTCTTTTATGCAATTTCACTTCTATCTGAACTGAATTTTTTTTTAATAATTCTAAATATTGCAGGTCAGACCAGAAGATGTTCTTGAAAAAGCACTTCTTATGGTTCAAAGTTCACTGAAGAACTATCTATATAAATGTGACCAGTTGAAGTCCATTCGCCAAGATCTAACAGTCCAACGTATTCGCAACCATTTGACTGTCAAGGTGTTCAATTATGTGCTAATCATACAATCTTTTAAATACCGGTTAAAAAATTTAAGGGTTTTTTCTTTACATTTTCTGTGTTCTGATTCAGGTTTATGAAACTCATGCTCGATTAGCCCTTGAAGCTGGGGACTTGCCAGAGTTTAATCAGGTTAGCATCTGAGTGTTTTTTTTTCCTTAGTGACCATTTTCTTTTGCTGTTGCATAGAGTTGGCACTCTAGCTATCTACTTTAAGTGATTTTTCCATTGTTTTAATCTATCAAGATCTTGGCCAGAAAAATAAATAAATCTATCAAGATCAGTCTTACATTCTTCTAAATAAACTTTTTTGGGCTTTTTCTCTTGGTTTCAGTGTCAATCTCAGTTAAAGACCCTATATGCTGAAGGAATTGACGGTTGCCGTATGGAGTTTTCTGCTTATGGTTTGCTTTGTGTGATCATGCACTCTAACAACAACAGAGACCTTGTATCTTTGATGTCAAGGTCAGTGAACAATCAGAAGCATGATGCATATATAATTATGATTTCCCATTAAATAATTTGGCTTCATTATCTTGATTATGGCTTTCCGCTATAATTCGGATTTTGATCAAGATCCATTTTTTAATTAATTAATGGGTTGTCTTGATAGATTGTCAGTGGATTCCAAAGACGATGAGGCTGTGAAGCATGCACTTGCTGTTCGTGCTGCTGTCACATCTGGGAACTATGTCATGTTCTTTAGACTTTATAAGACGGCTCCCAACTTAAATGCCTGCCTCATGGGTAAGCTTTACATTGTTGTAATGGAATCTGGTTCTTACATTTCTAATATGATTGATCCACTGCAGCCCCTACACAAAATAAGGCGGCTTAGGACTCATCTGAGTTGGAAATCATATTGGTTGAGATCACCATATCATCTATATTGGGATCTGAATCATCTGATAACTGGGACTCTGATTTCCAATTTGTGCAGAGCTCTATGTAGACAAGATGCGGTATAAGGCAGTGACCTGCATGTCCAAGACATACCGCCCCACCATTCCTGTATCTTACATTGCACAGGTCTTAGGGTTTGTCAATACAAACGAGATAGGCGATGAGAAGCAACAAGATGGTTTAGAAGAATGCATGGAGTGGTTAAAAGCACACGGGGCGTGCCTCATCACAGATAACAATGATGAGATGCAGCTTGACACTAAGGTATGCTAGTAAAAAAGAATATCTACATCATGCCAAACTTAAAAGCTGAAACTGAGTCAGAAAGTGAAAGACTTTAACCTTTCTGGAAAGAGAAGGTGAATTGATGAAATGTGTAAAATGTCACTTGCCCCCTTTTATTTCTGCAACTTTGTAGTGTTACCCCTTTAGCCTCTTTTTCGACCCAAACTAGCTGAACTAATTTGTTAGGTCTCTATTGCAACATCTGAAAATGTTTTTAGGCTAATTGTGAAGACTTGAAAATGCGTTTGATTGGAACTAATTTAAATTAGCAAATCTAGCGAAAAGTACTTTAGAAAGTGACGATGTTTAGTTCCATTAGTTTTGGATAGGAAAGTGGTAAATGGCCGCACATAAAGGGACAATGACGTATTTCCTGTGAAATACTTAACACAGGTTCTTGAAACGGTATAATGTTATATGATAATATTTTCTTGTTCAGTTTTATTCCTAGTTGTAGCATTGTTCTTCAGTTTCTTGCTTTTATCCTCATGAAAAGGGATGGAACTTGGATTATGCAGGTCTCGTCGTCTAGTCTATACATACCGGAACCGGATGATGCAGTGGCTCACGGAGATGCTAATCTCGCTGTGAATGATTTTTTCGCGAGGGCCCTCTCATAGGCAATCGAATTGTTTCCTACCTGGATGCCTGTCTGTCTAGAGAAGGTATAGAGTTGTGTATAACATTCATTGTGTGGCTAGAGGAGACAAATTTTGAGAGTGCTGGGGGTGGGTGGTGAATGATAGGTCTGTGGTGGGGATAGGCTCTTCTAGGGTTCAAGTAGATTGGAAATATCATTGTTTTTGTGGGGAAGAAGACATTAGGAAAGAAAGAAAGAAAGAAATATAGAAAGGAATGTATGAAGTAATGATACTAGAAGAAGAATAATGATGATGTCCATTAGTAATTTTTATTATCAACAAAGCTTTGTTTCATAGCGGTCAGGGTTTCTTTTATTCTGTAAGGGAGTGTTTGGTATGTAGAAATTCATGGGATTTTCTACCATGCTTCATCAACACAATGCTTTATTATTAGGGCGGATTTAGTTGGTATCATAGGTATAACTTTAAAGGGTTAGGAACCTATAAACAGTTTAAGTTTTGCCCAATGTTTAAATTTTGTCTGAAGTTTGAAATGTTAAGATGGAGAGTCTCATGTTTCGTTTTTATTGAAATTTAGTGTCTCAGTGCATTACTTATTTGAGTTCTCATGCACGCTCCCTTCTCGTTACCTAGCTATGATCGTCATCCAAGAAGTTGGTCACATCCGCGCAAGTAAATTCCGCTCCCTTCTCTGTTGTCGCTGAAAAATGCTACACACCACTTTGCTAGAAACATTTTCTTTTGGATGTTCAATTTTTTTAGAAAATTTGACGATTTCGTGAAAAATAAAGAGTGATTTTGAGTTTATGGTTGATAAAAATGATTGTAGGAGAGGAAAAGATGGACAGAGATAAACAAAAATGAAACATAGATTTGTCTATTTTAACATTTTAAAACCTGAAATACCAAATTTCAAGCATGGATAACAGCTGTTAGATTAACTCCATCGAGATGGATATAATTTAACTCAAATCATTGAATTTGATGAGGATGTAAGTGTACAATTCGAAGTAAGTTTGGGTAGTACATTGTATTATTGTAATAGAGTGAGTGTATCAACAAATACTTAAAATGTATAATTAGACCGGACCCCATAAACGGTCAATAATAATTTACAAAAGAAAATATGTTAATCACGTGGCCAAACGCTGACCTTCGCCTTCTCAAGCTTGACAAACACCGCACCAGACGCCGCGACAAAGTACAGCTGCGTCAGCACTATCGCCGGAGAGTGGTATCTAATCACCTCCTTCCCCGTCGCCACCTCCACAAGAAGCATCGCCATCCTTCCATTTATCCTCTCGCTGAATGGACTTAACCCAGCTCCACCTTCAACCCCTCCGACACTGGTTCCTTTAGCGGCATCGGTGGCAGCCAGGTAGATCCTCCGCCACCGGAAGACGAGGCCGATCCGCCCTTCTTCCTCGCCTTCCGTATCTCCGCCTTCTTGCCTGATGGGCCCCGGCGAAGGCCGTTAGGCCCCTTAACGATTGACAAACGGCGACTAGGCCCGTTGGGCTAGGAGCTGGGCTATTGGAAGGCTAAGGGTTCCGACGGAAGGAGGCCCCGATATTGAATGACCCCGAGCAAGTATAGCTCCGATAGGGAAAAGCCCCGATGTATATCGGACCTGGACGTAGTCGGTCCCGATGTGGGAGTTGATACCACTCCCCGACACCGAATCCTCAACGATGTAACTTGGGAGCCTCCGATAATGATCGAGACTCACCAGTAAGAGCCCAATCCCGGAAATCTCGCCACGATCATAGTAGTGATATAATGGGCGAGATATGTGGGATACGAATAACTGTACGAGGTACAGGGCAAGATATACGGCGAGATACGTGGGACGGTGGATCACGATTCAACCGCCTAATCAGGTAACTGGGATGGCCTTTCCTCTATAAAAGGAGGGAAGTTATCCCAGATTAGGGTTACGTTTTAGACAGACACAAATATTTGCTTGCTTGCTCTGTTGACTGCCATACTTACGTTAAGCATCGGAGAGGGTGTAAACACCTAATTTTGGACCACGCGCGACTCGCATGACGTGTGGCACACCTAAATGAGGAAATGTCTAAATTTGGCAAGTCGAGAAGCTTCCAAGAATGCTCTAGCGCAAAATTAGGATAGTTAATATATTTATTGCAGTGTATATTTTCTGAATATTTGTATTAAGTGTTCAGAATATTTAGTATTAATTAGGAGAATAAATCAGTTTATTTGTTTCCTAGATTAGAGTAAAACCCTAGGCTTATATATAGCCTAGTATCAGTCGATGTAAAGGGGGGAGAAGAAGGCCGGAATAAAGAATTAAACTCTTCCATTGATTCAGTGCATCGTGCATTCTTTGCTTTCATGTATTTTGTATATGTATATTGTAGCTAACGTATTCTTTATCTATGTATATACATATATAGCTGAATGCTTTTTCTTAGTGTTTAATTTATCAGACTTCACCACGTAAGCAACCTTCATGCCCCGATCGGATGCTCCCTCCCTTTCAAACCCACACAGCTCGTTAGCTTCGGTTTCGACCACATGATGATCCTCCGATCGTGTCTTTGAAATTTCTGAACCACCGCCCATGGTCTCCTACGGCTCTGTCCAATTTGTTGCTGCTGCCCGATCCGACTATCCTGCTAAGCTTCGTCTTCCCCAAAAAAAATTGTGTTTTGGTTAGAAACATCCATCGTCTCCTTCCACCCAAAAACCGGAGCACCGTCGGCTGCCAATCGACCAACAACATTGAGCTTCACCAATTAATCTGCTAATCACTTGGGTTATATACGTTTATATTGATGCAATATGTATTTGTATATGTATGTTGATATGTTTGGTACTATAACATCTTTTTTGCAGAATAATGGTAGGGAAGAAGTTTAACGTTCATCATCGCCCTTTTCCCAGCTCCGAACAGTTCCATACTTGCCACGACCTCGACTCGCAACTTCCACTTCCGAAGATCACAACCTGACCTCTCCCGGTCCTTCCTCCGGTTTGCTATCTCGACCATCTATCGACCTGCTGCGGAATCCACCTGCTGCTGCTGCTGCTGCTGCCACGGAGTCCTTCCACTACGTTCGCCCTCACCGGAGTAGCCACCATGAGCAAGACCGTTGCCATCGTCATGTTCTCGCTGCAGTCCTTCTCGCTGTCTGATGTTCGGCTGCCTCGTATAGCCACTCGTCCACCCTTCGCCGGATCTGGTCATCTCCTGCTGCTCCGGTCACATCTGTCCATGTCCGTCCAGAGCTCCTCGTCGAACCGAAGATCAGACCCTCCATCGCTGCTCTTTGTTGCTGTTACAGGTACAAATTAATTTTTTGGACAAGTCAGGTACGCATTCACTTTTGTTTGTTTTTGTTATTTTTATATATTATTATTATAAGTTATACCTGCAAGCCTTCTTTTGTTTTTTAGTTATTATTATTTCTATATATCATTATTATTATATAAGTATTATTTAATTAGATTAAAGTTAATTAAATAATAATTTATTTATTGTATAAATTACATATGTATTCAATGTATTAGGTCGTGTTTGGTTCGAATTCTATGTGATAATTGTCACTGCTCTTTTTTTTTTTATATATATATTTTTTTAATTTAGAATTGATTTATATATGATAATGAATAATGAAATTGGCAGATTTGTGAATAGAGTACCGAAAGGACGTGATTAATTCCATGTGTTTTAATTCGTAATAGAACCCCCGAACTCAAATTTCTGATCGTAGACCGATTTTATACCTAGGTGTTTAACTTGTTATTCGCTTAGGTATTTTAGGATTCTAGTTAGCCTTATAATTAACTAGTGGCGACTCTTTTCAAAATCCCACGTTTTCAAAACGTAATCGCCTTAGGTCAGATTTTAGGTCCGACAATTTGGCGACTCTGCTGGGGAAGATTTAGAGGGTTCGGGCTTAGTATGTTCACTTTTTGCCATGTTAGAATTTTGTAATTTTTATTTTTATTTCACAGATCTAATTTTTTTTTTGTGATTACAGGTGTGGAGTTAAGTTTTATTATGACTAACTATTTTTCTTTGTTGTGTATGTATTATTTAAATTTGCAAACACCCACTTTAGCGTAATTTCCAAAACGCCTAAAACCCAGGGCGACTAGGAACCCCGGAGGTTTAGTACGGTACGACCGGAGCGGCTGGGCCGCCGGTACGGCTCGGAAAAACTCTACTCGCTTGTGAAGGTCTTATGATCCCTGTGATGGGGTGAGGAAACCACCTTGTCGGGAACCTGTCAGTGGAACCTACCTTGTAGAGCAAAGCCACACATTTTTTACCCCCCTAACATGATCTGTTTTTTGTTGTAAATGTTATCATTACTGTTTGTATAGTTTTTATTCTCATGCATTCATTTCATTGCATTTTTAAAAAAAAAAAAACACAAAAAAAAAACTTTTTCTTTTTTTTCCAGCTAATTGTTAGTCATTTAGTTGTATACATTTTCTTTTCAAACTTGCATTTCGCATGCATTGTTTTTTTAAAAAACCTCTTACCTGAATTTTTTTTATTTAAAACATGTGTTTCATACGCATTGTTTTTAAAAAAACTTTTTAGGTGAGTTGTAATTTTGGTTAGTGCGTCACGTATGCTTTACTTTTTTTGGAAAAAAAATTTGGAAATTTTAATTCCCCTTTAGCTATTAGAGCTTCTAATTTCGAACGTGCATTCCACATGCATCATTTCAAAAAACTTTTTACCTGAATTGTTTTATTTTAAATAATGCATCCAGTATGCATTAATTAAAAAAACTTTTTAGATAAATCGTAAGCTCTCTTAGTTTTAGAGCTCTTTGTTTAAAAAACCTTTTACCTGATTTTTTTTTTAAAGATGTGCATCTCATATGCATTATTTTCGGAAGAACCTTTCAGGTAAATTGTAATTTTTCTTAGTTGTAGAACTTTCATTTTAAGGTTTGCATCTTGAATTATTATTTTTTTTTGTGCATCCCATATGCATTTTTTTAAAAAAACTTTTCACTTGTTTTCTCAATTTGAGCAACTAGGATACATTGATTTTTTTTCCCTCATAAAAAAACAAAAAAACAAAAAATTGTTTTCAGTAGCTTGTAAATTTTCTTAACTGTACAATTTTCATCTCATGTACATTTCATAGGCATTGTTTTAGGAAACACATTTTTTTGATAGATTGTAAATCTTCTCTTAGTTGTTGAGCATTGCACTTGCATTTGTTTTTATAAAAAAAAATTTACCTGGATTTTTCATTTTGTATATATGTATCATTCAGGTAAACTGGTTGTAAGTTGTAAGTTTCTTTATAGTAGAACTTTAACTTTCGAGCATGCATGAGCATTACAAAAAAATTTCGAAGTGTCATTCGTTTTTATCCAAGGTGTATTGCACTTTTCTGGCAAGATCGTCTCAACATTCGCATAAGCAAACGTTTAAAAAGCGGGAGATTTGATTCTAATTTGAAAAAACAGTTTAAATATTTAGTTGAGTGTGACTATTCGAGTTTAAACAAAGGACGAGAGAATCCTTTTGAAAAAACCTTCATTTTGAACATCTATCGTGCGTTCGAGCCAGATAGTGCACTCAGCGAACTCATTAAACTCCAAGCTAGTGCAAAACACCTTAGTTCATAAATTTTGATTTTTTCTGAAATGAAATCAAAATTATGAAATGAATGACATTAGAAATTTTCCGAAAAATCATGCATGACTTCTTTTATTCTTTATACTAACTTTCGTGTTTGGTCTTTTCAGGTACCCTTGGATAGGTATCTGGCACATACGAGTGGTGTCAGCCAAATGGGGGAATATAAAAAGAACGTACAGCCATCCAGTTGCACGAAGCACAAACTGCGTACTCGGGATATCCAACGCTCAGGTACGATGAATTGTACTTGATTTTTTCCTTGAGATTTGTCCCTACTCTTTTTGCAGATCAGACGACCACTTCGACGAGGTCACATCCACGTGAAACGTGACTGCTTCAAAGAACTTCCATTCCACCTACCATGTGTAGAATACATACGCGTCCCTGAAGCAAGCCGTACATCCATTTCACAGTGAGGTCTGAACCTGTCGGTGCTAGCCATGGGGCATCCCCAGGCGAGATTGAGCAATAGTGGGGCACTTGAGAATCTGCGATTAGAAATCACTGGCTATGTCATTCATTGGACGTAGGGTCCATCCATGGGCGTCGACACGACCGACGTTTTGACTCAATCAGCTGAGTCCTTCTCTAGAAGATGTTTTGAATTAGAAATTTCAGATTTGCCACTAGGGGCATGTACATAATTGTTGTTGATTATTTTCGTTTAAAAAAAAAGAGCAAAAAAAAAAAAAAGCAAAAAAAAGCAAAAAAAAAAAAAAAAATCATTTTCTTTAGGGTCACAGCCGCCCTTTAATTGACTACCGATAAAAATAAAGAGAGTGCTCATGCATATTTTGTGAGAATAGTGAATAAAAGGGTCACAGTTGTCCCTAAATCAACTACAGATAAAAAGGGTCACAGTCGTCCCTAAAACGACTACAAAGAAAGGGCCACAGCCACCCTTCAAATGGCTACAGATAAAGAGCGCTCCTGCAACATCAAAAGTGGGAAATAGGTGAAAGGGCCACAGCCACCCTCCAAACGGCTACAAATAAAAGAGTGACCCCGCGAACCCTGTAAGGGCGGGAGAATAAAAAGGGCCACAACCACCCTTAAAAAAATGGCTACCCAAAAAGAGTGATCTCGCGAAACCGGTGAGGGCGGGAAAATAAAAGAAAGGGTCACAGTCGTCCCTCAAACGGCTACAGTCAAAAGAGTGATCCCGGAACATCGATGGCGGATATTAAGTGAAAGGGCCACAACCACCCTCAAAATGGTTACATACAAAGAGTGTTTCCCGGATCAGAGACGAGGAATGAAGGGTCACAACCACCTTCTAAATGGCTACAATCAAAAGAGCTCCCGCAACATTGAAGACGGTGAGAAAAGGGTCACAGTGACCCTCCAAATGGTTACAAATACTCCCGCATCGAGGCGGAAAATAAAGTACGGGTCACAGCCACCGTTTAATCGGCTACCAAATAAAGAGTGCTTCCGCTAGGTTGAAAACCCGAAAGGGCGGCCTAGGCAAAATCAGGAAATGAGAGGCATGGTTGCAAATTCAGAAATTGCAATCATGGCAAAATGAGAGAAAATAAAAAGCTGAGGGGCACGGTCGGAAAGCTCTCGATCGGCCGTGGCAAAAGGAGAGAAAAAAGAGAAATTCTCAACAAAAAAAAAAGAGAAAAAGAAAAAAAAAAAAAGATCCCGCTAGGTTGTCGCACAATGCACAATTTAGGCAAAAATTAGGGACAAACACTCATGCGCAAGCAGCGTCTTCCAGAGTCAACTTCACGGCAAGCGAGACGGTTACAGTCTGCTCTCGCAGGTCGCATTCCAAGGATGAGTAGGACTGTTACAGTCTGTTCCTACGAGTCAACTTCAGGGCAAGCGGTAC
The DNA here is from genome assembly GCA_036873135.1 of Clarkia xantiana subsp. parviflora. Classification (NCBI taxonomy): domain Eukaryota; kingdom Viridiplantae; phylum Streptophyta; class Magnoliopsida; order Myrtales; family Onagraceae; genus Clarkia; species Clarkia xantiana. Next base: position 19,193,297 of record JAPTYO010000012.1, read on the forward strand.
GGTTGAAGTCTGCTATCGCGAGTCACCATTCAAGGACAAGTAGGACTGTTACAGTCTGTTCCTACAAGTCACAACCGACAATCAGAGTCACCCCCGACGAACGAAGCCTTAGTATTCAGCCTTCGCAAGTTACGCCACTAGAGGCACTTCTCCAACGGACGCCACTAGAGGCTCTTCTCCGACATACGCCGCTAGAGGCATCGCCAAAGGGTCTCCGGTACGGTCTGACGTAGAGGTCTTCCGCCACCAGAGATATCACCAGAGGTTTTCCGGTACGGTTTGACGTAGAGGTCTTCTGTTACCACTCGCCGCTAGAGGCATCGCCAAAGGGTCTCCGGTACGGTCTGACGTAGAGGTCTTCCACCACCAGAGATATCACCAGAGGTTTTCCGGTACGGTCTGACGTAGAGGTCTTCCGTTACCACTCGCCACTAGAGGCATCACCAAAGGTTCTCCGGTACGGTCTGACGTAGAGGTCTTCCGCCACCAGAGATATCACCAGAGGTTTTCCGGTACGGTCTGACGTAGAGGTCTCCCGTTAACACTCGCCACTAGAGGCATCACCAGAGGTTTTCCGGTACGGTCTGACGTAGAGGTTTTTCCGTTACCACTCGCCACTAGAGGCGTCACCAAAGGTTGTTGGTACTGTCTGACGTAGAGGTCTTCTGTTACCAATCATAACCAAAGGTTTTACTTTATTGCACGCCACTGGAGGCTTTTTCTTGTTGCTCACCACTGGAGTCAACGTCGATTGAGGTTTTACTTTACTGCACGCCACTGGAGGCTTTACTTTCCCGCACGCCACTGGAGGCTTTACTTTCTGCAACGCCAACGGAGGCACTGCCAACAGGGGCACCGCCGACCGAGGCTTTACTTTTCCGCACGCCACTGGAGGCTTTACTTTCTGCACTACCAATGGAGGCACCGCCAACAGGGGCACCGCCGACGGAGGTTCTATTTTCCGCACTGCCAATGGAGGCACTGCCAACAGGGGCACCGCCGACGGAGGTTCTACTTTTTACATTGCCAACAGGGGCACGCTAATGGAGGCACAGCCAACAGGGGCACCGCCGACAAAGGATCTATTTTTTTTTGCATCATCTGTAATAAGCCAGGAGCTCCCTTGAAGACTCGAAGACTCAAAAGATAGACAGACTTATCATCCAAAATTCGGTGTTTCCTTGTCTTTGGACGAATCCCCTCGAACATGTTCTACGGGAATCCGCCCAAAGAGGGGCAAACTGTAAACACCTAATTTTGGACCACGCGCGACTCGCATGACGTGTGGCGCACCTAAATGAGGAAATGTCTAAATTTGGCAAGTCGAGAAGCTTCCAAGAATGCTCTAGTGCAAAATTAGGATAGTTAATATATTTATTGCAGTGTATATTTTCTGAATATTTGTATTAAGTGTTCAGAATATTTAGTATTAATTAGGAGAATAAATCAGTTTATTTGTTTCCTAGATTAGAGTAAAACCCTAGGCTTATATATAGCCTAGTATCAGTCAATGTAAAGGGGGAAGAAAGAAGATGGCTTGGAGAAGTGTTCGACAGTTCTAACTTCTATAACCTAAAAGAATCGATTTTTCTCCTCATGTCTATTGTTCTTATTATTATTATTATTAGTATTATAATATTAGCATTGTTCATGTATAGTAGTCTATCATCATCTTCTTCTTCTTGCGTAGGTAGTACCATGTTAATCACCTCCGTTCCCCATTCCCTAACGACCACCGTTATTCCATTCCGCGTCGTCCGATTATAGAAGCACCACATCTCAGTCGCTCCTCTCTCCTAACCCTTGTTTTGCTATCCTCTTCTTCTTCGATGCTAAAACGAACTTGATTTTCTTATTTGCAGGTCGAAGGGATCTACTACAGCAACCAAGGTCAACCTTTTATCTAAGTCGATGGCTTCAGTAGCAAGTGATGAATTCATCGGAATCGGATTCATGTAGAAAATTTTGGGTTCGATCGATGTCGCTCTCTATCCATCATCACCGATCAAGCTCTCTCTTTACCGGTAAGTCTTTAGTCGTCGCTCGGGCATCATCCAGTCGCCGGTCGCACCATCTCTGAAGTCCGATACGACTCCCGTTGATCCAGCTCGTCCTTACAGAATCTACAGACCCAGCCCCGACCTCCATAGTAGCACCTCCATTGAACTAGAAAACTGATTACTCACCGAAGCCAAAGGACAGCCTTCCCGTAGCATCCATCCCACCCTGCACTGTCAACGCCTTCAGCCATGATGTCGCTCCCATCCGTCCTTTTCATGTCTTCCGTGAAGGCCAATCCACTCAGGACCAATTCCCTTTCATTATCTTGGTTTTATACCTTTAATAAAGTTCTTTGATCTTTACTGATACTATTTAATATTAAAGTTTCATAGAAAATCGTATTGTTGTAATAGTCACTTAGTTATCTGGTGTTATTTGGTATAATTTAATTATTCATTTCTTATCATTCAATTGGTTTTACTACATGTTTATGACCAATTAAATTGGTAATAAAGAATTTAACATATGCTAATTGTAATTAGTTATTTGAATTGTGTAAATTTAAGTGAATTGAGTACCGAAAGGGCGAGATTAAAAATTATATTTTTAATTCGTAATAGAACCCCCGAACTCGAATTTCTGATCGTAGACCGATTTAATACCTAGGTGTTTAATTCGTTATTCGCTTAGGTAATTTAGGATTCTAGTTAGCCTAACAATTAACTAGTGGCGACTCTTTCAAAAATCCACGTTTTCAAAACGTAATTCGCCATAGGTCAGATTTTAGGTCCGACAATTTGGCGACTCTGCTGGGGAAATTTAAGAGGGTTCGGGCTCATTATATTCGCTTATTGCCATGTTTTTTGTGTTTTTTTTTTTACTTCACCATTCTAACTTTGTTTTTTTGTGACAGGTACATATTTTTAGAGTTAGTAACTAACGTTTTCTTTTTTGTGGCATTGTTTATATTCGCACACACACCACTTTAGCGTAATCTACAAAACGCCTAAAACCCATGGCGACTAGGAACCCCGGAGGTTTAGTACGGTACGACCGGAGCGGCTGGGCCGCCGGTACGGCTCGGAAAAACTCTACTCGCTTGTGAAGGTCTTATGATCCCTGTGATGGGGTGAGGAAACCACCTTGTCGGGAACCTATCAGTGGAACCTACCTTGTAGAGCAAAGCCACACATTTTTTACCCCCTAACATGATATGTTTTTTGTTGTAAATGTTATCATTACTGTTTGTGTAACTTTTATTCCCATGCATTCATCTCATTGCATTTTTTTTTTAAAAAAAAACAAAAAAACTTTTTTTTCTAGCTAATTGTTAGTCATTTAGTTGTATACATTTTCTTTTCAAACTTGCATTTCGCATGCATTATTTTTAAAACCTCTTACCTGAATTTTTTATTTTAAACACGCGTCTCATACGCATTGTTTTTTAAAAAAAACCCTTTAGGTGAGTTGTAATTTTGGTTAGTGCGTCACGTATGCATTCTTTTTTTTTTTTGAAAAAAACATTTTAGGAAAAATTGTAATTCCTCTTTAGCTATTGGAGCTTCTAATTGAACGTGCATTCCATATGCATCATTTCAAAAACTTTTTACCTGAATTGTTTTATTTTAAGTAATGCATCTAGTATGCATTAATTTAAAAAAACTTTTTAGATAAATCGTAAGCTCTCTTAGTTTTAGGGCTCCTTGTAAAAAAAAACATTTTACCTGATTTTTTTTAAAAGATGTGCATCTCATATGCATTATTCTCGAAAAACCTTTCAGGTAAATTGTACCTTTTTTTATTGTAGAACTTTTTTTTTTTTAAGTCTGCATATTGTATTTATTTTTGTGCATCTCATATGCATTTAAAAAAAAAAAAAAAAACTTTTCACTTGTTTTTTTTTTCAATTTAGAGCAGCTAGGATGCATTGATTTTTTTTTTTTCACTCGTAAAAAAAAAAAAAACAAAATTTTTTTTTTCAAGTAGCTTGTAAATTTTCTTAACTGTACAATTTTCATCTCATGTACATTTCATAGGCATTGTTTTAGGAAACACATTTTTTTGTTAGATTGTAAATCTTCTCTTAGTTGTTGAGCATTGCACTTGCATTTGTTTTTATAAAAAAATTTACCTGGATTTTTCATTTTGTATATATGTATCATTCAGGTAAACTGGTTGTAAGTTGTAAGTTGTAAGTTTATTTATAGTAGAACTTTAACTTTCGAGCATGCATGAACATTTTAAAAAATCAAAGTGTCATTCGTTTTTATCCAAGGTGTATTGCACTTTTTCGGCTAGATCGTCATTTCAACATTCGCATGAGCGAGCATTTAAAAAATGGGTTTTTTTTATTCTTTTTTGAGAAAATAGTTTAACTGTGCAGTTGAGTGCTACCATTCAAGTTTAAACAAAGGACGATAAAACCTTTTTGAAAAAAACTTTGTTTTGAGCATTTTTCCTGCGTTCGAGCCAGATAGTGCACTCAGCGAACTCCATGCTAGTGCAAAACACCTTAGATCATAAATTTTGATTCTCTCTGAAGTGTAATCAAAATTATGAATTGAATGACATTAGGAGTTTTCCGAAAAATCATGCATGACTCATTTGATTCTTTATACTAACTTTCGTGTCTGGTCTTTTCAGGTACCCTTGGATAGGTGTGTCGCACATACAAGTTGTGTCGGCCAGATGGGGCAACAAAAAAGAACGTGCAGCCGTCCAGTTGCATGAAGCACAAATTGCGCACTCGGGATTTCCAACGCTCAGGTACGATGAATAGTACTTGATTTTTCCTTGAGATTTGAGTGTCCCTACTCTTTTTCAGATAAGACGACCATTTTGACTGAGGTCGCAACCACGTGAAATGTGACTGCCCAAAAGAACTTACATGTCAAAATTCCACCTACCATATGTGGAATTCATACGCGTCCCCGAACCAAGTTGTTCATCTGTTTTACGGTGAGGTCTAAACCGGTCGGTGGTAACCAAGGGGCATCTCCTATTGAGATCGGTCATGTCCGGGGATGGGAAAATATCAAGAGATCATCGAGAGTCTCGTGAAAATTCAATGTGCTGATCAATGAACATTTGAGATGTCAAGCAAAGAAAACATTATCGTTGGTGCCTTCCATCAGAGGTCCAGGGGCATTTACTTTCCGGCGGGTGTTCATATACAAGTTGTGATTTCTAGATGGAGCAGGAAAATCAGGACATACAGCAGGTCCAGTCGCATAGCGAACACATTTCCCACTAGAAAAATCCAACACCCAGGTAAGAAAAGTTGTGATAATTTTTATCCTCGGAATTTGAGTTTTTCCTTAATCATTGTGCAGTTTGGGTAATCATCCAAATCAAAGCTCGTGAAAATCATATCTCGTGCATGACCATTTGCGACGAGTCTAACCCAATAGTGCTAGCCATGGGGCATCCCCAGACGAGATTGAGCAATAACCGGGGCACTGGAGAAGCTGAGATAAGAATTTACTGTCTAGTCATCCATTGGTTGTAAAGTCCATTTCAGATTTGCCGCTAGGGGTATGTACATAATTGTTGTTGATTATTTTCGTTAAGTTTTCTTTTCCAAAAAAGCAAAAAGAAAGAAGCAAAAAAAAAAGCAAAAAAAAGCAAAAAAAAAAAAAAAAAAGAGAGCCAAAAAAAAAAGAATAAAAAAAGCAAAAAAGGAAAGAAAAAACTCATTTTTTTAGGGTCACAGCCGCCCTTTAATTGGCTACCGATAAAAATAAAGAGAGTGTCCATGCAAATCTTGTGAGAGCAGTGAAGAAATAAAAGGGTCACAGTTGTCCCTAAATCAGCTACAAATAAAAAGGGTTTCAGTCGTCCCTAAAACGACCACAAAGAAAGGGCCACAGCCACCCTCCAAACGGCTACAAATAAAAGAGTGACCCCGCGAACCCTGTGAGGGCGGGAGAATAAAAAGGGCCACAGCCACCCTTAAAAAAAAATGGCTACACAAAAAGAGTGATCCCGCGAACCCGGTGATGGCAGGAGAGTAAAAGAAAGGGTCACAGCTGTCCCTCAAACGGCTACAGTAAAAGAGCGATCCCGAAACATCGATGGCGGATATTGAATGAAAGGGCCACAACCACCCTCAAAATGGTTACATACATAGAGTGTTTCCCGGATCAGAGACGAGGAATGAAGGGCCACAGCCACCCTCCAAATGGCTACAATCAAAAGAGCTCCCGCAACATTGAAGACGGTGAGAAAAGGGTCACAGCCACCCTCCGAAGGGCTACAAATACTCCCGCATCGAGGCGGAAAATAAAGTACGGGTCACAGCCACCGTTTAATCGGCTATCAAATAAAGAGTGCTTCCGCTAGGTTGAAAACCCGAAAGGGCGGCCTAGGCAAAATCAGGAAATGAGAGGCATGGTTGCAAATTCAGAAATTGCAATCATGGCAAAAGGAGAGAAAAAAGAGAAGTCCTCAAAAAAAAAAAAAAAAAGAGAGAAAAGGAGAGAAAAAGAAAAGAAAAAAGAGAAAGATCCCGCTAAGTTGTCGCGCCGTGCGCAATTTAGGCAAAAATTAGGGACAAACATTCATGCGCAACACAGCGCCTTCCAAAGTCAACTTCACGGCAAGCGGGACGGTTACAGTCTGCTCTCGCGAATCGCCATCCAAGGATGAGTAGGACTGTTACAGTCTGTTCCTACAAGTCACAACCGGCAATCAGGATCTGAAGTTTCCCAGCTTCCTGAGAGTCAACCCCCGACAAACGAAGCCTTAGTATTCAGCCTTCGCAAGTCACGCCACTAGAGGCACTTCTCCAACGGACGCCACTAGAGGCTCTTCTCCGACATACGCCGCTAGAGGCATCGCCAAATGGTCTCCGGTACGGTCTGACGTAGAGGTCTTCCGCCACCAGAGATATCACCAGAGGTTTTCCGGTACGGTTTGACGTAGAGGTCTTCCGTTACCACTCGCCACTAGAGGCATCACCAAAGGTTCTCCGGTACGGTATGACGTAGAGGTCTTCCGCCACCAGAGATATCACCAGAGGTTTTCCAGTACGGTATGACGTAGAGGTCTTCCGTTACCACTCGCCACTAGAGGCATCACCAAAGGTTCTCCGGTACGGTATGACGTAGAGGTCTTTCGCCACCAGAGATATCACCAGAGGTTTTTCGGTACGGTCTGACGTAGAGGTCTTTCCGTTGCCACTCGCCACTAGAGGCGTCACCAGAGGTTGTTGGTACTGTCTGACGTAGAGGTCTTCTGTTACCAATCATCACCAAAGGTTTTACTTTATTGCACGCCACTGGAGGCTTTTTCTTGTCGCTCGCCACTGGAGGCATCATCGATCAAGATTTTACTTTACTGCACGCCACTGGAGGCTTTACTTTTTTGCATGCCACTGGTGGCTTTACTTTTCCGCATGCCACTGGAGGCTTTACTTTTCTGCACGCCACTGGAGGCTTTACTTTCTCGCACGCCACTAGAGGCTTTACTTTCTTCACTACCAATGGAGGCACCGCCAATAGGGGCACCGCCGACAGAGGTTCTATTTTCAGCGCTACCAATGGAGGCACCGCCAACAGGGGCACCGCCAACAGAGGTTCCATTTTCCGCACGCCAATGGAGGCACCGCCAATAGGGGCACCGCCGACAAAGGCTCTATTTTTTTGCATCATCTGTAATAAGCCAGGAGCTCCCTTGAAGACTCGAAGACTCAAAAGATAGACAGACTTATCATCCAAAATTCGGTGTTTCCTTGTCTTTGGACGAATCCCCTCGAACATGTTCTACGGGAATCCGCCCAAAGAGGGGCAAACTGTAAACACCTAATTTTGGACCACGCGCGACTCGCATGACGTGTGGCGCACCTAAATGAGGAAATGTCTAAATTTGGCAAGTCGAGAAGCTTCCAAGAATGCTCTAGTGCAAAATTAGGATAGTTAATATATTTATTGCAGTGTATATTTTCTGAATATTTGTATTAAGTGTTCAGAATATTTAGTATTAATTAGGAGAATAAATCAGTTTATTTGTTTCCTAGATTAGAGTAAAACCCTAGGCTTATATATAGCCTAGTATCAGTCAATGTAAAGGGGGAAGAAAGAAGATGGCTTGGAGAAGTGTTCGACAGTTCTAACTTCTATAACCTAAAAGAATCGATTTTTCTCCTCATGTCTATTGTTCTTATTATTATTATTATTAGTATTATAATATTAGCATTGTTCATGTATAGTAGTCTATCATCATCTTCTTCTTCTTGCGTAGGTAGTACCATGTTAATCACCTCCGTTCCCCATTCCCTAACGACCACCGTTATTCCATTCCGCGTCGTCCGATTATAGAAGCACCACATCTCAGTCGCTCCTCTCTCCTAACCCTTGTTTTGCTATCCTCTTCTTCTTCGATGCTAAAACGAACTTGATTTTCTTATTTGCAGGTCGAAGGGATCTACTACAGCAACCAAGGTCAACCTTTTATCTAAGTCGATGGCTTCAGTAGCAAGTGATGAATTCATCGGAATCGGATTCATGTAGAAAATTTTGGGTTCGATCGATGTCGCTCTCTATCCATCATCACCGATCAAGCTCTCTCTTTACCGGTAAGTCTTTAGTCGTCGCTCGGGCATCATCCAGTCGCCGGTCGCACCATCTCTGAAGTCCGATACGACTCCCGTTGATCCAGCTCGTCCTTACAGAATCTACAGACCCAGCCCCGACCTCCATAGTAGCACCTCCATTGAACTAGAAAACTGATTACTCACCGAAGCCAAAGGACAGCCTTCCCGTAGCATCCATCCCACCCTGCACTGTCAACGCCTTCAGCCATGATGTCGCTCCCATCCGTCCTTTTCATGTCTTCCGTGAAGGCCAATCCACTCAGGACCAATTCCCTTTCATTATCTTGGTTTTATACCTTTAATAAAGTTCTTTGATCTTTACTGATACTATTTAATATTAAAGTTTCATAGAAAATCGTATTGTTGTAATAGTCACTTAGTTATCTGGTGTTATTTGGTATAATTTAATTATTCATTTCTTATCATTCAATTGGTTTTACTACATGTTTATGACCAATTAAATTGGTAATAAAGAATTTAACATATGCTAATTGTAATTAGTTATTTGAATTGTGTAAATTTAAGTGAATTGAGTACCGAAAGGGCGAGATTAAAAATTATATTTTTAATTCGTAATAGAACCCCCGAACTCGAATTTCTGATCGTAGACCGATTTAATACCTAGGTGTTTAATTCGTTATTCGCTTAGGTAATTTAGGATTCTAGTTAGCCTAACAATTAACTAGTGGCGACTCTTTCAAAAATCCACGTTTTCAAAACGTAATTCGCCATAGGTCAGATTTTAGGTCCGACAATTACTTAATTATTATTTAATTAACTTTAATCTAATTAAATAATACTTATATAATAATAATGATATATAGAAATAATAATAACTAAAAAAACAAAAGAAGGCTTGCAGGTATAACTTATAATAATAATATATAAAAATAACAAAAACAAACAAAAGTGAATGCGTACATGACTTGTCCAAAAAATTAATTTGTACCTGTAACAGCAACAAAGAGCAGCGATGGAGGGTCTGATCTTCGGTTCGACGAGGAGCTCTGGACGGACATGGACAGATGTGACCGGAGCAGCAGGAGATGACCAGATCCGGCGAAGGGTGGACGAGTGGCTATACGAGGCAGCCGAACATCAGACAGCGAGAAGGACTGCAGCGAGAACATGACGATGGCAACGGTCTTGCTCATGGTGGCTACTCCGGTGAGGGCGAACGTAGTGGAAGGACTCCGTGGCAGCAGCAGCAGCAGCAGCAGGTGGATTCCGCAGCAGGTCGATAGATGGTCGAGATAGCAAACCGGAGGAAGGACCGGGAGAGGTCAGGTTGTGATCTTCGGAAGTGGAAGTTGCGAGTCGAGGTCGTGGCAAGTATGGAACTGTTCGGAGCTGGGAAAAGGGCGATGATGAACGTTAAACTTCTTCCCTACCATTATTCTGCAAAAAAGATGTTATAGTACCAAACATATCAACATACATATACAAATACATATTGCATCAATATAAACGTATATAACCCAAGTGATTAGCAGATTAATTGGTGAAGCTCAATGTTGTTGGTCGATTGGCAGCCGACGGTGCTCCGGTTTTTGGGTGGAAGGAGACGATGGATGTTTCTAACCAAAACACAATTTTTTTTGGGGAAGACGAAGCTTAGCAGGATAGTCGGATCGGGCAGCAGCAACAAATTGGACAGAGCCGTAGGAGCCCATGGGCGGTGGTTCAGAAATTTCAAAGACACGATCGGAGGATCATCATGTGGTCGAAACCGAAGCTAACGAGCTGTGTGGGTTTGAAAGGGAGGGAGCATCCGATCGGCGCATGAAGGTTGCTTACGTGGTGAAGTCTGATAAATTAAACACTAAGAAAAAACATTCAGCTATATATGTATATACATAGATAAAGAATACGTTAGCTACAATATACATATACAAAATACATGAAAGCAAAGAATGCACGATGCACTGAATCAATGGAAGAGTTTAATTCTTTATTCCGGCCTTCTTCTCCCCCCTTTACATCGACTGATACTAGGCTATATATAAGCCTAGGGTTTTACTCTAATCTAGGAAACAAATAAACTGATTTATTCTCCTAATTAATACTAAATATTCTGAACACTTAATACAAATATTCAGAAAATATACACTGCAATAAATATATTAACTATCCTAATTTTGCGCTAGAGCATTCTTGGAAGCTTCTCGACTTGCCAAATTTAGACATTTCCTCATTTAGGTGTGCCACACGTCATGCGAGTCGCGCGTGGTCCAAAATTAGGTGTTTACAGTTTGCCCCTCTTTGGGCGGATTCCCGTATAACATGTTCGAGGGGATTCGTCCAAAGACAAGGAAACACCGAATTTTGGATGATAAGTCTGTCTATCTTTTGAGTCTTCGAGTCTTCAAGGGAGCTCCTGGCTTATTACAGATGATGCAAAAAAAAAAATAGATCCTTTGTCGGCGGTGCCCCTGTTGGCTGTGCCTCCATTAGCGTGCCCCTGTTGGCAATGTAAAAAGTAGAACCTCCGTCGGCGGTGCCCCTGTTGGCAGTGCCTCCATTGGCAGTGCGGAAAATAGAACCTCCGTCGGCGGTGCCCCTGTTGGCGGTGCCTCCATTGGTAGTGCAGAAAGTAAAGCCTCCAGTGGCGTGCGGAAAAGTAAAGCCTCGGTCGGCGGTGCCCCTGTTGGCAGTGCCTCCGTTGGCGTTGCAGAAAGTAAAGCCTCCAGTGGCGTGCGGGAAAGTAAAGCCTCCAGTGGCGTGCAGTAAAGTAAAACCTCAATCGACGTTGACTCCAGTGGCGAGCAACAAGAAAAAGCCTCCAGTGGCGTGCAATAAAGTAAAACCTTTGGTTATGATTGGTAACAGAAGACCTCTACGTCAGACAGTACCAACAACCTTTGGTGACGCCTCTAGTGGCGAGTGGTAACGGAAAAACCTCTACGTCAGACCGTACCGGAAAACCTCTGGTGATGCCTCTAGTGGCGAGTGTTAACGGGAGACCTCTACGTCAGACCGTACCGGAAAACCTCTGGTGATATCTCTGGTGGCGGAAGACCTCTACGTCAGACCGTACCGGAGAACCTTTGGTGATGCCTCTAGTGGCGAGTGGTAACGGAAGACCTCTACGTCAGACCGTACCGGAAAACCTCTGGTGATATCTCTGGTGGTGGAAGACCTCTACGTCAGACCGTACCGGAGACCCTTTGGCGATGCCTCTAGCGGCGAGTGGTAACGGAAGACCTCTACGTCAAACCGTACCGGAAAACCTCTGGTGATATCTCTGGTGGCAGAAGACCTCTACGTCAGACCGTACCGGAGACCCTTTGGCGATGCCTCTAGCGGCGTATGTCGGAGAAGAGCCTCTAGTGGCGTCCGTTGGAGAAGTGCCTCTAGTGGCGTAACTTGCGAAGGCTGAATACTAAGGCTTCGTTCGTCGGGGGTGACTCTGATTGTCGGTTGTGACTTGTAGGAACAGACTGTAACAGTCCTACTTGTCCTTGAATGGTGACTCGCGATAGCAGACTTCAACCGTACCGCTTGCCCTGAAGTTGACTCGTAGGAACAGACTGTAACAGTCCTACTCATCCTTGGAATGCGACCTGCGAGAGCAGACTGTAACCGTCTCGCTTGCCGTGAAGTTGACTCTGGAAGACGCTGCTTGCGCATGAGTGTTTGTCCCTAATTTTTGCCTAAATTGTGCATTGTGCGACAACCTAGCGGGATCTTTTTTTTTTTCTTTTTCTTTTTTTTTTGTTGAGAATTTCTCTTTTTTCTCTCCTTTTGCCACGGCCGATCGAGAGCTTTCCGACCGTGCCCCTCAGCTTTTTATTTTCTCTCATTTTGCCATGATTGCAATTTCTGAATTTGCAACCATGCCTCTCATTTCCTGATTTTGCCTAGGCCGCCCTTTCGGGTTTTCAACCTAGCGGAAGCACTCTTTATTTGGTAGCCGATTAAACGGTGGCTGTGACCCGTACTTTATTTTCCGCCTCGATGCGGGAGTATTTGTAACCATTTGGAGGGTCACTGTGACCCTTTTCTCACCGTCTTCAATGTTGCGGGAGCTCTTTTGATTGTAGCCATTTAGAAGGTGGTTGTGACCCTTCATTCCTCGTCTCTGATCCGGGAAACACTCTTTGTATGTAACCATTTTGAGGGTGGTTGTGGCCCTTTCACTTAATATCCGCCATCGATGTTCCGGGATCACTCTTTTGACTGTAGCCGTTTGAGGGACGACTGTGACCCTTTCTTTTATTTTCCCGCCCTCACCGGTTTCGCGAGATCACTCTTTTTGGGTAGCCATTTTTTTAAGGGTGGTTGTGGCCCTTTTTATTCTCCCGCCCTTACAGGGTTCGCGGGGTCACTCTTTTATTTGTAGCCGTTTAGAGGGTGGCTGTGGCCCTTTCACCTATTTCCCACTTTTGATGTTGCAGGAGCGCTCTTTATCTGTAGCCATTTGAAGGGTGGCTGTGGCCCTTTCTTTGTAGTCGTTTTAGGGACGACTGTGACCCTTTTTATCTGTAGTTGATTTAGGGACAACTGTGACCCTTTTATTCACTACTCTCACAAAATATGCATGAGCACTCTCTTTATTTTTATCGGTAGTCAATTAAAGGGCGGCTGTGACCCTAAAGAAAATGATTTTTTTTTTTTTTGCTTTTTTTTGCTTTTTTTTTTTTGCTCTTTTTTTTTAAACGAAAATAATCAACAACAATTATGTACATGCCCCTAGTGGCAAATCTGAAATTTCTAATTCAAAACATCTTCTAGAGAAGGACTCAGCTGATTGAGTCAAAACGTCGGTCGTGTCGACGCCCATGGATGGACCCTACGTCCAATGAATGACATAGCCAGTGATTTCTAATCGCAGATTCTCAAGTGCCCCACTATTGCTCAATCTCGCCTGGGGATGCCCCATGGCTAGCACCGACAGGTTCAGACCTCACTGTGAAATGGATGTACGGCTTGCTTCAGGGACGCGTATGTATTCTACACATGGTAGGTGGAATGGAAGTTCTTTGAAGCAGTCACGTTTCACGTGGATGTGACCTCGTCGAAGTGGTCGTCTGATCTGCAAAAAGAGTAGGGACAAATCTCAAGGAAAAAATCAAGTACAATTCATCGTACCTGAGCGTTGGATATCCCGAGTACGCAGTTTGTGCTTCGTGCAACTGGATGGCTGTACGTTCTTTTTATATTCCCCCATTTGGCTGACACCACTCGTATGTGCCAGATACCTATCCAAGGGTACCTGAAAAGACCAAACACGAAAGTTAGTATAAAGAATAAAAGAAGTCATGCATGATTTTTCGGAAAATTTCTAATGTCATTCATTTCATAATTTTGATTTCATTTCAGAAAAAATCAAAATTTATGAACTAAGGTGTTTTGCACTAGCTTGGAGTTTAATGAGTTCGCTGAGTGCACTATCTGGCTCGAACGCACGATAGATGTTCAAAATGAAGGTTTTTTCAAAAGGATTCTCTCGTCCTTTGTTTAAACTCGAATAGTCACACTCAACTAAATATTTAAACTGTTTTTTCAAATTAGAATCAAATCTCCCGCTTTTTAAACGTTTGCTTATGCGAATGTTGAGACGATCTTGCCAGAAAAGTGCAATACACCTTGGATAAAAACGAATGACACTTCGAAATTTTTTTGTAATGCTCATGCATGCTCGAAAGTTAAAGTTCTACTATAAAGAAACTTACAACTTACAACCAGTTTACCTGAATGATACATATATACAAAATGAAAAATCCAGGTAAATTTTTTTTTTATAAAAACAAATGCAAGTGCAATGCTCAACAACTAAGAGAAGATTTACAATCTATCAAAAAAATGTGTTTCCTAAAACAATGCCTATGAAATGTACATGAGATGAAAATTGTACAGTTAAGAAAATTTACAAGCTACTGAAAACATTTTTTTGTTTTTTTGTTTTTTTATGAGGGAAAAAAAATCAATGTATCCTAGTTGCTCAAATTGAGAAAACAAGTGAAAAGTTTTTTTTAAAAAATGCATATGGGATGCAAAAAAAAAATAATAATTCAAGATGCAAACTTAAAAATGAAAGTTCTACAACTAAGAAAAATTACAATTTACCTGAAAGGTTCTTCCGAAAATAATGCATATGAGATGCACATCTTTAAAAAAAAATCAGGTAAAAGGTTTTTTAAACAAAGAGCTCTAAAACTAAGAGAGCTTACGATTTATCTAAAAAGTTTTTTTAATTAATGCATACTGGATGCATTATTTAAAATAAAACAATTCAGGTAAAAAGTTTTTTGAAATGATGCATGTGGAATGCACGTTCGAAATTAGAAGCTCTAATAGCTAAAGGGGAATTAAAATTTCCAAATTTTTTTTCCAAAAAAAGTAAAGCATACGTGACGCACTAACCAAAATTACAACTCACCTAAAAAGTTTTTTTAAAAACAATGCGTATGAAACACATGTTTTAAATAAAAAAAATTCAGGTAAGAGGTTTTTTAAAAAAACAATGCATGCGAAATGCAAGTTTGAAAAGAAAATGTATACAACTAAATGACTAACAATTAGCTGGAAAAAAAAGAAAAAGTTTTTTTTTGTGTTTTTTTTTTTTTTAAAAATGCAATGAAATGAATGCATGAGAATAAAAACTATACAAACAGTAATGATAACATTTACAACAAAAAACAGATCATGTTAGGGGGGTAAAAAATGTGTGGCTTTGCTCTACAAGGTAGGTTCCACTGACAGGTTCCCGACAAGGTGGTTTCCTCACCCCATCACAGGGATCATAAGACCTTCACAAGCGAGTAGAGTTTTTCCGAGCCGTACCGGCGGCCCAGCCGCTCCGGTCGTACCGTACTAAACCTCCGGGGTTCCTAGTCGCCCTGGGTTTTAGGCGTTTTGGAAATTACGCTAAAGTGGGTGTTTGCAAATTTAAATAATACATACACAACAAAGAAAAATAGTTAGTCATAATAAAACTTAACTCCACACCTGTAATCACAAAAAAAAAAATTAGATCTGTGAAATAAAAATAAAAATTACAAAATTCTAACATGGCAAAAAGTGAACATACTAAGCCCGAACCCTCTAAATCTTCCCCAGCAGAGTCGCCAAATTGTCGGACCTAAAATCTGACCTAAGGCGATTACGTTTTGAAAACGTGGGATTTTGAAAAGAGTCGCCACTAGTTAATTATAAGGCTAACTAGAATCCTAAAATACCTAAGCGAATAACAAGTTAAACACCTAGGTATAAAATCGGTCTACGATCAGAAATTTGAGTTCGGGGGTTCTATTACGAATTAAAACACATGGAATTAATCACGTCCTTTCGGTACTCTATTCACAAATCTGCCAATTTCATTATTCATTATCATATATAAATCAATTCTAAATTAAAAAAATATATATATAAAAAAAAGAGCAGTGACAATTATCACATAGAATTCGAACCAAACACGACCTAATACATTGAATACATATGTAATTTATACAATAAATAAATTATTATTTAATTAACTTTAATCTAATTAAATAATACTTATATAATAATAATGATATATAGAAATAATAATAACTAAAAAAACAAAAGAAGGCTTGCAGGTATAACTTATAATAATAATATATAAAAATAACAAAAACAAACAAAAGTGAATGCGTACCTGACTTGTCCAAAAAATTAATTTGTTCCTGTAACAGCAACAAAGAGCAGCGATGGAGGGTCTGATCTTCGGTTCGACGAGGAGCTCTGGACGGACATGGACAGATGTGACCGGAGCAGCAGGAGATGACCAGATCCGGCGAAGGGTGGACGAGTGGCTATACGAGGCAGCCGAACATCAGACAGCGAGAAGGACTGCAGCGAGAACATGACGATGGCAACGGTCTTGCTCATGGTGGCTACTCCGGTGAGGGCGAACGTAGTGGAAGGACTCCGTGGCAGCAGCAGCAGCAGCAGCAGGTGGATTCCGCAGCAGGTCGATAGATGGTCGAGATAGCAAACCGGAGGAAGGACCGGGAGAGGTCAGGTTGTGATCTTCGGAAGTGGAAGTTGCGAGTCGAGGTCGTGGCAAGTATGGAACTGTTCGGAGCTGGGAAAAGGGCGATGATGAACGTTAAACTTCTTCCCTACCATTATTCTGCAAAAAAGATGTTATAGTACCAAACATATCAACATACATATACAAATACATATTGCATCAATATAAACGTATATAACCCAAGTGATTAGCAGATTAATTGGTGAAGCTCAATGTTGTTGGTCGATTGGCAGCCGACGGTGCTCCGGTTTTTGGGTGGAAGGAGACGATGGATGTTTCTAACCAAAACACAATTTTTTTTGGGGAAGACGAAGCTTAGCAGGATAGTCGGATCGGGCAGCAGCAACAAATTGGACAGAGCCGTAGGAGCCCATGGGCGGTGGTTCAGAAATTTCAAAGACACGATCGGAGGATCATCATGTGGTCGAAACCGAAGCTAACGAGCTGTGTGGGTTTGAAAGGGAGGGAGCATCCGATCGGGGCATGAAGGTTGCTTACGTGGTGAAGTCTGATAAATTAAACACTAAGAAAAAACATTCAGCTATATATGTATATACATAGATAAAGAATACGTTAGCTACAATATACATATACAAAATACATGAAAGCAAAGAATGCACGATGCACTGAATCAATGGAAGAGTTTAATTCTTTATTCCGGCCTTCTTCTCCCCCCTTTACATCGACTGATACTAGGCTATATATAAGCCTAGGGTTTTACTCTAATCTAGGAAACAAATAAACTGATTTATTCTCCTAATTAATACTAAATATTCTGAACACTTAATACAAATATTCAGAAAATATACACTGCAATAAATATATTAACTATCCTAATTTTGCGCTAGAGCATTCTTGGAAGCTTCTCGACTTGCCAAATTTAGACATTTCCTCATTTAGGTGTGCCACACGTCATGCGAGTCGCGCGTGGTCCAAAATTAGGTGTTTACAGAGGGATTCTGGGCCACTGCCCTCTATTCCCCTTCTGCAGGATCGCGAGGAGCTAAGGAATCCGTCACCGTAACCGGAGTTCCCGCCGTGATCCAACATTGGCGCCGTCTGTGGGAACCGCAACAAAAAGCCAAAAGTAAGTTTGCATTCCCTCTGATTCCATATCATGGCTGGCAACAGACCGCAACGTTCAGGCAAGCAGGTGCCGGCCGCTAGCAATCCCCCCGAAGATGCTGCCCAGCATCAGGATCTGAGAGATGAGGGTGACAGCACTCGCCGGAACGAAGCACCTTCCCCGAATCCGGAACTGGCCAGGGTAGTGGCAGAGGCCATGCCCCTATTCATGGAGGCCATGGAGGCCCTCCTAGACCGAAGAGAAGCTGCTAGAAGGCAGGCCGATCTACCGCCACTCCCTCCGCGACGAGATATTCCCAGAAGGCAGGGGGACGACAACTTGCCTCCACCTCCTCCATTGAGGGAACAGCCCATTCCCCCTAATCCAGCACCGGCGGAGAATTTTGTGGTCGATGGACCAGGGCCAGTGCAGCAAAGGACCATTCCCCTGAATGGTCCCCTCACTGCCGACCAGGTGGTGAGAATTGTGGGTATCTGTATGGGAGACCAGAAGCCCATGATGTCGGAGCTGGGGAGTCAGGAAACCCATCCCTTCGTGCCCAGGCTGATTCATACCCTGGCCCCTCCAGGTTTGGGTATCCCGAAGATAGACGAGTACGACGGGGACGCGGACCCGGTTCGCCATGTACAGAAGCACCTGACAGCATGCATGGGCAGGACCCCAGATGAGGATGTTATCTGCGCCCTGTTCCCAAGCACCCTCGGGGAGAAGGCGATGACGTGGTTTTACAGCCTGCCCACTGGATGTATCACCTGTTGGAAGGATATGCATCAGCGATTCATCGCCCAGTATCAGGGGCGTCGACGGCTTCTAAAGAGCGTTCGGACCCTGCATGAGGTGGTCCAGAGGCCTGACGAATCACTGGCCCAATATTACCAGCGTTACACAGCTGGCATGACTGAGCTGGATGAGGAAATATCGGAGGGCGAGGCCATCCGTACCTTCCTGAAAAACCTTAAACCTCCCTACGGTTCCGACTTACTGCACAGCATCGCGGCCAAAAATGTCTGGAACATGGAGGCGCTCCAGGCAAGAGTGAAACAGCAAATCGACGTCCAGGAGTCGAAGATTGCCGCCGGAGAACTGGCTCCTCCCAAAGGGCACGAAGGAAAGCAGTTGTTCAAGCCATTGGACAACCGATACAAGAAGGATAGCTCTGAGGGTAGTCGGAGTCGCGGACGTTCCGATCGGAGGGAGGATAAGCGTTCGACTAAAAGGGACAGTCAGAGGGAGGAGTTTACCCCCCTCAACAGGCCTTTGAAAGAGGTCTTGGCGGTAATGGAGAAGCAAGGCCTCGCTCGTTTCCCCAAGAAGAAGGAAGGAGAAAAGTTAGGCTCCCGCACCGACCGTTACTGCCGATTCCATCGGGCCTCCGGTCACGACACTGACCAGTGTCGAGAGCTGAAGAAAGAAATAGAGAAGCTCATCCAGAGGGGTAAGCTAAAGGAGTTCGTGGGAGACTCGCGCTGCAAGCCCCGTTCACGATCTCGGTCAAGGTCCAAATCTCGATCGAGGTCCCCCAGGAAGAGGAGGTCCGACGCAGAGCCTTCGGAGGGCCCATCCGGGTCCCGACAGAAGAGGATTATTAATGTGATCCATGGAGGGTTCGCTGCAGGAGGAGACACATCGTCCTCTCGGGAGCGTTATGCCAACCAAGTGCCAGTCGCAGTGGTTTTGGGAAAAAGATCACGGTCGTGGACCCCAAAGGAGGAGATGGAGATCACCTTCTCGGCGAAGGATCTGGAGGGAGTAGAGACCCCCCACGAGGATGCCCTAGTAGTAACACTGGATGTAGGAGGATTCGAAGTGAAGAGGATCCTCATTGATGGAGGTAGCTCCTCCGACATCCTCTTCTCCGACGCCCTGGAGCAGATGGGGAAGAAGAAGAAAGATTTGCGAGAGGTTAACTTCCCGATGGTAGGATTTTGCGGCACAACCTCTTACCCATTGGGGGTTATCACGTTGCCCGTGTGGTTCGGCAGTGGCTGGAAGATGGAGAAAAGGAATGTGGAGTTCGTGGTGGTCGAATCCACAGGGACGTACAATGCGATCATTGGAAGAACCACTATCAATCCACTGATGGCAGTAGCCTCGACTGTTCATCAGAAACTGAAGTTCCCGACTGAGAATGGGGTCGGCGAAGTGAAAGGCGACCAAGTGGCGTCGAGACGATGCTACGTCAACGCCACCAGGAGATCAAGGAAGGAGGCTATGTCGGTGCTCCAGACAGACACTGATCCTCGAGAGGAGTTTGGGCGTCCCGCCCCCATGGAGGACCTAAAAGAAGTTGAGATAGATGGGCCCGAGAGGAAGGTGAAGATCGGATCTGCCCTATCCGAGGAAAGAGCTCAGGAGTTGATCACCCTGTTGAAAGAATTCAAGGAGTTATTTGCCTGGTCTCCGAGTGATATGCCGGGAATCAGTCGTGATGTGATCGAGCATGAATTAAATATCGACTCCGCGATCAAGCCGATCGCACAGAAGAGACGTCCGATGGGAACAGACAAGAGGATTGCAATCCAGCAGGAAGTTGGCAGGCTGCTCGACGCCGGATTCATCAGGGAGATCCGATTCCAAACTTGGGTGGCCAACCCAGTACTAGTGAGGAAGAGCAATGGGAAGTGGCGAATGTGTGTCGACTTCCGCGACTTCAAAGGAGAGCTTCAGGAGGCTCAGACATTAAAGGAGGCTCAGGCATTAAAGGAAGAGCTTCAAAAGCTTTGATATAGAGGCAATCCCAAGAGAAAAGAATGTGGAGGCCGATGCCTTGAGCAAATTTGCCTTGGGGGCACCTTTGGAGGAGACTCGGAGGGTACACTTCTTGGAGAGGGTGATTCTGTCGACGACCGACCCATCGGAGGTATGCGCTATCGAAACAGGGTCAGAGGATGAGCCCACTTGGATGACCCCGATAATTGTGTACCTAACTACGGGGGCACTGCCTGAAGATAAAGTGGCAGCGGAACGACTGCGACGAATGTCAATTAACTACGCGATGGTGGATAACCAGTTGTACAAGAAGGGTCTGCTTTCGACACCTTTCTTGAAATGCGTAGCAGAACCTGATACGACCCGAATTCTGAGAGAACTGCATGAAGGAGTCGCAGCCTGTCACGAGGGCGCTCGATCCATCCTGAGAAAGGCGTTGAACTTGGGATATTATTGGCCTACGATGAATAAGGAGGCAACGGCGCTTGTCCGATCCTGTGACGCGTGTCAGAGGTACGCTTCGAATATCACAGCCCCCGCTGCTGATTTGATGCCCATTGGGAGTGCTTGGCCCTTCGCACAGTGGGGCATTGACCTGGTGGGACCCCTTCCGAAAGCAAAGAGCCAGTGCACACATCTGCTGGTTGCGATTGATTACTTCTCGAAGTGGATCGAGGCTAAGCCCTTAGCCAAGACAACAGCGGGACATATCATTAAGTTCCTCCAGACCCGAATTTTGTCAAGATATGGGGTGCCGAAGGTGATCATCAGTGACAACGGTCCTCCGTTTAATGGGGCCCAGTTGGAGAGGTTCCTAGACGAGTTCAATATCGAGCATCGGACAGCATCCGTTCGTCACGCCCAGACCAATGGGCAGGTGGAGGCTGCCAACAAAATCGTGATGGAGGGCTTGAAGAAGAGGGTTTACGCTTTGGACGGAAAATGGCTAGACGAGCTGGAGAACGTGTTATGGGCGGTCCGAACGACACCCAAGCGGTCAACAGGTGACACCCCGTTTGCACTTGTTTATGGGACGGAGGCGGTCGCTCCTGTAGAAATCGCTGTGGCGTCCCATCGAACCAGAAGCTATGAGCCCTCGACGAGTCCAGAAAGAGCCAGGATAGGACCTTTGACGAATGACGAAACAAGGCGCCTGGAGTTATCCTTGTTAGAGGAAAAACGGCTAGAGGCCGACATAGCGCAAGCTCGGATGCGTTTGGCGACGGCCAGGTACTATAACCGGAAGGTCAAGTCGCGACAGTTCTACGTGGGGGAGCTGGTCCTACGTCGGAATGAGTTCGCCCTCCAGGATCGGATCAACAAGATGTCTCCGAAGTGGGAAGGGCCTTACAAGATCGTAGGCATGCCGGCCTCAAATGCTTACAAGCTAGAAGACCTCGACGGCAAAGTGTTACGAAACACCTTTAGTGGTGAACATCTGAAGAAATGTCATGTTTGACAAATAAGTCGTCCGTAGAGGCGCAACGATGTAATCAAGTCGCCCTGAGTGGTGCATGCTATGTTAAAGACATCAATCAATAAAGAGGTTACTTCTGATCAAAGTGTTCCGAAAAATCCTTAAGTTGTTAAGGTTCGATTTAAAAGCGTCATTGGACGTCCGAAAAATCCTTAAGTTGTTAAGGTTCGATTTAAAAGCGTCATTGGACGTCCGAAAAATCCTTAAGTTGTTAAGGTTCGATTTAAAAAGCGTCATTGGACGTCCGAAAAATCCTTAAGTTGTTAAGGTTCGATTTAAAAGCGTCATTGGACGTCCGAAAAATCCTTAAGTTGTTAAGGTTCGATTTAAAAAGCGTCATTGGACGTCCGAAAATCCTTAAGTTATTAAGGTTCGATTAAAAAGCGTCATTGGACGTCCGAGAAATCCTTAAGTCTTTAAGGCTCGATTTAAAAGCATCATAGGACGACGGAAAGCCTTAAAGTTCTTAGGGTCCGATAAAAGAATTACGAAGAACGTGACCGAAAAGAAAACATCCATAAAAGGCTCGAAGGCCTAAGAGGTTCGGTACAAAAGGGGCAATGAGGAAGAAGTACAAAGATTTAAGATTTAACAAATTAAACTCGGTCTTCGGGCGCTGAATCTTCGGAGGGCTTTGGAGGGGCAGACTCGGAGGGATCGGCAGGAGGCTCGTCGGCGTCTTCAGAGGAGCTCTCTGAAGGGAGGTTGAGGTACGTTTCCGCGGCTGGGCCAAGAGTCTTGGATTTCCTCAAGTCGATGGAGTCCCCATAGGTCTCATTAAGCTCTTCGACAATATCGAGGATGGCATTCTGCAGATCCTCTTGACAATGTTTCGCCGCATCCTCTTTGAAGTCCTCCGAGCTCCGGTACTCTTCGCGGCCCTGGACCTTCGCGTTTGTTAGTTGGGCGGAGTGATCCGCCCTCGCCTCCTCTAGCTCCGCGATGGCCCTCTGCTTCTCAAGCTTCAGCCGCTCAGCCATTTCTTGCAGCGCTGCCTTGTCAAAGGCAGCCTGGCTCCGATCCGCCAAAGCCGCCTGCTGCTCCCGCCTAAGCGAGCTCTCGAGACTTAGAATCTGCCTATGTTGGGATTGAGCCTCTTGAGCAAGCTTGGCCCTGACTTCCTCGGCCCGCTGCCTTTCCTCCTCAGCTTGTTGCTTAACCTCCTCGGCCCGCTCTTCGGCTCGCTTCTTACCCTCCTCCGCTCGGAGCCTTGACGCCTCGGAGGCAGCTAAGTCCTCCTGGAGCTTGGTCAAGCTCTCGAGGTTGGAGTTGGCCCGTTCTCGCTCCAGAGCCTCCCGCAAAGACAGGATGTAGCCGAAGCAACGATCCTGGTCCGCCATCTCCTGAGGGCAGAAATATAAGCTTAGTATCCAAAAGTCGGAGTACCCCCAGATGAATAAAAGAAAAGTATACTTACCTCTATTCGACGGACAGCCATCTGCCGAATGTCCGCCTCGATATCCTCCCCTTCCAGAGAGAGGGGACGCCTCAGCGAGGGCGGGATCGAGCCCGACACCAGGTGCAAGGCCAGGTTCTTCTCCTGGCACCCCCGATGTAGAGGAATCCCCTGAAGGGACTCCACCGGTCTCCAAGGCTCGGAGCCTTGGTCAGAAGAGAAGGCCTGGTAGTAGTCTCCATCCAAGGGGAATGGAGGTACTACCAGACGAGCCCCTCCATCTTCTTCACCTACTCGGGTTTCAGGGGTCGCACCCCTAACTGGCGAGGTTGGCGGAGCAGATGACGATGGCGGCGTGGTGGGAAGTGGAGATGCCTTCCCACCAGATGACTTCGCAGGAGTCAACCTCGACTTCCCTCGGAGGATTAGGCCTTCCTCCTCAGCTCGATCATCGGAAGGGGAGTCCTCCAAGCTGGTCACCCGACCAAATTCGCCCCGGGCTTCCGTCGGGGCATCTTCCGTCACCGGCTCCGCTGCAGGCACGGAGTCCGAGGCAGGTGCAGCAGGGGCGACGTCCGCAGGACCTGCAGCGGGGCGAATAAGTCGAGGAATTAATTTGATATCGGTGTGCCAGATTAAACAACGCTCCATAAATCTTTCTTTGCCGAAAAAGTCATAATATCCCGCCTCGAGAACATGTGGAGTTTCCCCTCGAAGGATATTCCTGACATCTCTAATCCGTCCTTCCATATCGGAGGCCTGAAGGTCTTGAGGTACCAACTCCCTATATCTTTTAATAGCACGAAAAACTTCCTTACCTTCCTTTTCGGAGCGAACGTTGAAGGCGGTTCGGACCACATCCACATTAGTCCGCCCCTCGGAGGAGGGGGCAGACCTTGGGCCCTCGGAGGTCCTCGCCTTCTTCTTGGACGGCCCCGAC
Organism: Clarkia xantiana subsp. parviflora; assembly: GCA_036873135.1. NCBI lineage: Eukaryota > Viridiplantae > Streptophyta > Magnoliopsida > Myrtales > Onagraceae > Clarkia > Clarkia xantiana. The sequence goes on from JAPTYO010000012.1 coordinate 19,217,498, forward strand.
GGGGCAGAAGTCTTTCGGTGGGAGGGCTTCTTCTTGCGCTTCAGTGAGTGGGAGGCATCGGTGTCCTCCTGAAACAGACGGGCGGTCAGCGATGATCGAGGGGCTGTAAGCAGTGGAAAAAGAAACAATTAGAAGATTACCCAGAGAATTACATTGGAAACACCGTCACGAACTTTTCCCCCGGAATTGGGATCGATCAGCATAATCCCAATCTTGACCCGCTGTTGGTCAGTGACAGAAGTGGCCTCGAAGGGCCGGTAACCTTTCTCCCAGCGACGAGCCTGGATGAGCATCAAGGCCCTCTTGGTCTGTTCCGACCACGAACGGAAAGGCACGGGGGGATCAGCCTCCACGATGGTCTTCGGCCACTCGATGGGACCAGGCTGAATGAAGAAGTATTGCTCCTTCCAATTAGCATTGTCGTTCCCTTTGTCGGAGATGATGGCCCGTTCCTTGCAAATCTTCCAGGACACCTTCCTGTCCCAACCCATCTCCCTATATTGCTCATCGGTCCCCTCGGGTTGGCGGGGGGTAAATGAGCAGATTCCGTCCTTGTTGCAGGTCATCTTGTAGAGAACCCGCCAGAGCTCCAGGGAATAGCTCCAGTCCTCCCCATTGATATCACACCACACTTGGAAAGCAATCCATGTACGGATTGCGTGTGGAGAGAAGGTCGTAGGGTACGTCTTATAATGGTTGCACAGCTCCACCCAACTCGGACAGAAGGGCAGTCGAATTCGTGCACGAATCTGCCCTGGGGAGATGAACACCTCATCTCCTTTGGGGAGCGTAGTTCGAGCCTCACGGGGATTGAATTTGTCATAAGGATAGCGGGCCCCGAAGGAGGATTCAAAAATACCACACTCTCTACGAGCCCTATCGTAGCTAATGGGCGCGAGCGTGTTCTTGAGATACTTGAAGACGAAGGGTTGGCCAACAGTAGCAGATCCCTCGGCTGAAAATCGTCGAGGGAAGGAAGGAAGGAAAAATTGAAACCTAAAGCAAACCAAAGATGAAAAGGAAAAGAGCAATAAGATGAAGAACCTTACCAGACATGGTGGTTGGAGTGGTCGTGATCGGAAAAGCTTGAATTGCTCGAATCGCCGGTGAAAACTCGAAATTTGGAGAATCAGAGCTCTTGGGATCGCAAAGAAGGAGAGGTAAAAGAAAGGTGAAACAGTGCCTAGGGTTAGGGTTTTATAAGAGAAGAAAACAGGGAACTGAAGAGGTGGACAATCAAAGCCACGGGATTCGAAACGATTCAATCATGATCGTCCAAGGGAAAACGTGCCAATTCGAAGAATAGGAACGGTTTTAATCTGAACCGTCAGAACGCATGGGACAGATAAGACAAGAGTAATGACGTATTGGAACGGTTGAAAAGTGCTTTTTCAGCAGACAGGCGTGCAGAGCCCGAAACGTTCCTTCATCTCCTATCAGCATTAAATGCTGGTCTGATCAAGAAATCCCTTCGAATCCAAACAGGATCCCAAAGGATCTTGAAAAGATCCAAGGCAATGGCCTTCGACATTCCACACAAAGGCCTCCGACGAGGATACGAAAGAGTCCGACGTTGGAAGACGCGACGCACTATAAGTCCCTCACGTCTTGGGGGCAAATGATGGGCCCCGGCGAAGGCCGTTAGGCCCCTTAACGATTGACAAACGGCGACTAGGCCCGTTGGGCTAGGAGCTGGGCTATTGGAAGGCTAAGGGTTCCGACGGAAGGAGGCCCCGATATTGAATGGCCCCGAGCAAGTATAGCTCCGATAGGGAAAAGCCCCGATGTATATCGGACCTGGACGTAGTCGGTCCCGATGTGGGAGTTGATACCACTCCCCGACACCGAATCCTCAACGATGTAACTTGGGAGCCTCCGATAATGATCGAGACTCACCAGTAAGAGCACAATCCCGGAAATCTCGCCACGATCATAGTAGTGATATAATGGGCGAGATATGTGGGATACGAATAACTGTACGAGGTACAGGGCAAGATATACGGCGAGATACGTGGGACGGTGGATCACGATTCAACCGCCTAATCAGGTAACTGGGATGGCCTTTCCTCTATAAAAGGAGGGAAGTTATCCCAGATTAGGGTTACGTTTTAGACAGACACAAATATTTGCTTGCTTGCTCTGTTGACTGCCATACTTACGTTAAGCATCGGAGAGGGATTCTGGGCCACTGCCCTCTATTCCCCTTCTGCAGGATCGCGAGGAGCTAAGGAATCCGTCACCGTAACCGGAGTTCCCGCCGTGATCCAACATTGCCCACCCCGCTTCGAGACCAGAGAGTCGGCTCTCAAAGTCATCCTGGTCGTTCACGGCGGAGTCTTCGGGTCGGCAGCTCTAACTGTGAAGAGAGTAAGGTGGAGCTGATTCGGCCGTGGGGAGCTGAATTGTGTGCAGAATCGGAGGGTGGAAGATGATAGATTCGCCATGTCTCTTCACTCTCACTGACGAAGAATGAATGAATGTAGAGCGACGGTTTCTTTCTTTCTATATTGAATAACTAACTACTCTACTTCATTTCATTTAATAACAAAATTTTGTTCATCTTTGTCTAAATACACTAACATTGATCCCCAACTTACATTGAAGTATCGTTTTCCCCTAAACTTATCATTTTAGGGCATATTAATTAACATGCTCTCTCTCTTAGTTGGAATATCTTGGAAGTTGATGGAACATATATTTCGGAACTCACTGTTTTTAAAACAACGTGACTACGTGAGGGGTGTTTGAAGTCTGTTGCGTCCAAATCCAACCGGGCAATCGGACTCTTCGGCACTTCGGGTTGGGGACACGTCGGGTGTCGGAAACGGACTTTCTGATGTCGGCAAGGGGCTGTTAGCAATGTGCACTTGTCGGCAAGGTACGGCTGTCGGCAGTGTAAGCTTGTCGGCAAGGTAAGCTTATCGACTTCGCGCGCTCCTAACCTGCAAGAAGGACGATAACCAGCACGGAGGGGTGGTGCCGGTTGAGCCCTCTCCGATGCCTAAATAAGAATCTAGAGAGAGAAAATTTCTAGAGAGAGGTCAGAGCTCCAAAGTCAATATCTTGAGAATGTGTGTAAATGAGTGGCCAATAGGCAACCTTAGAACCGATCCCAGTTTTTGTACGGTTCGACGCCGGTTTAAAGGAAAATGGGAACCGTCGTCTGGTTTGATTAGATTAGACTTTGTAGAACTCTTCTCTCGATGTGCGTAGATAAAATAGCGCGCGGTGTTCGACAGCAGTCCGGACCTCATCGGACTTAGAATCCGACGGGGTCCGGATTGCTTGGGCCAATCCGGACTGTCCGGATTACCTAAGGCAATCCAGCCGGTTCGGATTGCTGGAAATCCGGACGCGTACGCCGCGCCTCCGGACCGTTTTAGAACCTCGGATATTGTGTTTGGGCCTGTTATGTGATTTTTGACGTGTTTACGAAGTCCTGATTGTAAATACGAACCCGAATTGGGCAGAAATCCAACACTTGCCCCCCGAGTCAAGTAACGGTTCATACCATACTTGACTCTATTTTAAGCTAGGATACAAGCCCAATTTAGGTTCGGAGCTGACCTCAAGGGTGGCTTGTTTGACGATTGAGCGCGACGGCTTCGATTTCGCTCCACTTTAATTTTTGTTGGGAGGTATGTTAACTGTTGACATGATTAGTGCAAACAGCAATATACATATAACAGTGAACGATAAACAACGTGCACATGCTTATGGACTTATGCAATAATCCTCATGGAAGCATGCGAACATGATATATGACGTCAACATAAATGTGAAGTCAATATGAATGTGAAAGATGTGAATAGACGATTGATAATTAAATCATGCGAGTAATCATGTGATAATAATAAAAGACATGAATCATGCATTTAAAAAGATATAACGCGTGTGAAGTCATACGCGCGTTATGTCATGTGCGCACTAAATCATGTGTGCATAGCATATAGTCATAGCATACTTAGAAAATTCTAAGTGTTGAAATAAGGAGATGACAACATGTAAACATGCTATTTGAGGACTTAGTAATAAATAATTAAAGTTTTAGGATGCGCCCATAGATAATGATGGATAGATATATGAGAGAGAATACCCATTAGTTAATCCTCCACCATTAGTAGCTTTTAGTGTTCTCTCCTTTCTTGAAGAAGAAGTAAACTTTTGGAGAAGCAGATTTTGAGGCTAAGCATATTTGAAGACCAAACAATTTTAGGGTAGCCATTGTAAGACCATCACCGGCGGAACTCCGGCGAGAAGAGGGGTGATTGTGGAGCAGCTCACGGCGGCGCGTGGCTCTCCCGTGGCGGCGCGTGTCCTTCCGGCGACGGCGGGTGGCCTCAAGCGGTGGTGGACAGCTTTCCGGGGTCGTCTCGTGGTGTCGAGACTAATTCCGTGTATGACTAATACATTTGCAACCTTATTTAGGCTCAATTGGATCTTGATTGTCTCTTGAAATCGATTACTCTAGTATTCCCACAAGGTGTTTGATAAAATTCCTACAAGAGGTTAGTTCCACAAATCGGCCAAAATTTTGGCTAAGTGCTGGAAATTTTGGAAAAATAGAGATAAGTTGTTAAACTTCCCTTATGCATTGTGATTGTTATCAAAACGTTGCACTACGGCTTGAGTGATGTTTTGGCATGCTCAGTGTTGATTGTTAGCCGGGGTCCATACATAATCGTTGACCGTAGTATGTTGGTTGTTGCATTTTGATCCTCGTTTATTGAGCTTCATACCTTGTCTGCAATCATGATAAAATACTTAACAAATATTTTGAGATATTTAATGTTTGTTACCATGGTTGCCTTCATTGGATCTTTGTCGACTATCGTTGACTATCGACATAGGAAAATACTTGGGAAGTATTTTTGATAATTGGAACTTCGTCGTATGTCGTCATGGTAGAACACTTAGAGAATATAGTCGACATCTCATCATGCGTTGATTGCTGACATGTAGGAACACTTAAAAAATATTCATTGCTAGTCGACCTCCCGTCACATGCCGACATGCTGACATGTTGACATGTAAGAACACTTATAAAATATTTCTTGCTTATCGACCTCCCATCACATGTCGACATGCTGACATGTAAGAACACTTAGAAAAAAATTCTTGCTTGTCGACCTCCCGTCACATGTTGACATGCTGACATGTTGACATGCAAGAACACTTAGAAAATATTTCTTGCTTGTCGACCTCCCGTCACATGTTGACATGCTGACATGCAAGAACACTTAGAAAATATTCCCTGCTAGTCGGCCTCCCATCACATGTCGACATGTTGAAATGTATGAACACTTTGAAAATATTTCCTGATAGTCGACATCCCATCATATGTCGATATGCTGATATGTATGTGCACACTTATTCCAACACTTAGAATTTTTTCTTGTTGGTTGCCACATATGTTGTCACTGCGAGCTTGAAATAGACATAGGGTAGATGTCGTCCTAGCGATTGATGTGTGCAAGGTGTTTGTTGTTCCCTGTTCGTAGGCTAACAAGTGTTGCCCCCGACTGTCTGTTGTACTTTTCAGGTTGCAAGGTTGAAGTTGCTTTGATCTGCATTGGTTCCTTCGTCGAAGTTGCTATCATGGTGAAATACTTAGAAAATATTTCTTGATTGTTGACACGTGCTATCTGACTTATGGTAGAGCACTTAGAAAATATTTCTTGATAGCTGACACTTCGTCATATGTCGACTATGCATGCGTCTTCTTCGATATCATAATCATGATTGTTGTAGAAGTTGAATTTGATCTCCCGATTGATCACATGAGTAGGTATGAGCATATTGTTGGATTACGAGGGCGTAATACTACGGAATGCTAAACGTGTACTAGCAAGAAATCTAATCTACGCAGCGGAATTAGTACACATACCTTTTAGCTTTCCTGAAAGAGCGATGTGGAGGGAGTTCTGATCCTCCAGTCGGAACCACGTGCAAGTTCTTCATTAGAAGAAGTCCCACGCGATGTAGCTCCACAACAAGACCTTTGATCGATTCTTCAACGGAGATGGAACCTCGGACTTGATGTTGATGGGGCTGAAATATTAGACTAGGGTGACAAGTTTTCTCAATGGAGATCCTTGTTCTTACTTGTGTGTTTAAACCCTTAGGAGTCACCCCTATATATAGTATTGGGTGGAGTTGCCAAAAGGCAACTCCAACCAATGTGGTACTAGGGTTTCGGCCGAACCATGCACAATAAGGGGGGAGGCCCATTTTGGGCCTCCCTTGTCAATTACTAATTGGATTTGGCCCAATTAGCCCAGATTGACCATTACCTAATTAACTTAGATAATTCCCTTAATTAACGGGCTCCTATTACGGCGCCACGTCACCGTATGCTAACAGCTCCCACTCGCCGAAATGTGAGGGTGCTCGTTAATCTATACGATTACGCAATAGTATCAACATCTCAGTCTTCAGTCTTCGTCTCCGAATAGTTCATACGAGGATTGCCGTGCGACCGGCGGATACGACAGGCATCGTGCTACTCATCTGTTAGGAGTATTGTAGCGCCCGCAGAACGTTGATTCTCTTTTCATGAACCAAACATGTTGGAAATAAAATTTGTACCGCACTGTATCCTTGGTCAACTGTTAATTCTCCAATTGCCCAGTTTTCCACAAAGGAATACTTCTCTAGGGCATCCGTACAAGTGTTCACAACCTTCAACTAATATCCGGTTGGCGGCCACCTAGTGAACACGAGAGTCGGTAAATTAAAGGTGAACTTGACCATCCCCATCGCTTATACCCTTAGTCTGACTCAACCGGTTTCCAAGACGTGGTCACTTGGCTGTTTTCTTTGGCACTACGCTCGTACGCCGGGAAGCAAGCATTGAGCCAGACCTTAGGTATAATTTCTGAGTCCGTGAGGATACTTTGGATGCCTCTTCATAAGACATCCGGGATCAATCACACGCTCAAGGTGAAGAAGTATGCGCCCTTTGAATCACAAGGATTCTAGCTAGCACATGCACAACCGAGCATGACCCCTTGGTCGTTTATGGCACGCGCAGTATGAAATACGCGTCGATAGCACACCTGGTAAAGCCAGGGATGGGATATGTCAATAATGCTATCGCAGAGTCTCTCATCTGGCCTTGAATGTGATATAGTGATGGACAAAGTCCAACTCGGCGATTTACAAAACGAAGATTAAGTCATGCTGTTAAGCGTGACAATGTTATCGTTTTGTTTAATCAGGTTTATCCCCCTGACTCTTAGCCAATCTTGTTATGGTAGAGGTCCCTCTCTCCTTACAAGATGACCGTGCCTGTGTGACGAGGCAAGGTTCATATTCGACATAATTTTGGTGGAAGAATTTTACTTCTTCCTATGACTTAGTTTATAGACCGTAAAATCCGATGTTGTTAATCATTATGACGTCGATAAATCATAAACTCAAATTGCAATTCTTTTATTTAATTGAAACATAATTTCAAATGTCAAAATGTTATCACTTTTACAAGCACACAGTTTAAGCCCTACGTAATCCAAGCATTTTTACGTGCTTTTCAAAAATCTCCCTACGTAACGGCTTAGTTAAAGGGTCTGCGACCATATTGTCTGTAGGCAAGTATTCTAAAGCAATTATGTTGTCTTCCAGAACGGATTTAGCATAATTGTATTTCACATCAATGTGTTGCGCTGTCTACTATGGAATCCAAATTTTTAGCTCTCTCAAAGAATGCACAGGAGGTTATCTAGCTAAAGAGACTCTTGACTGTCTTGTTTGACGTCGAGGACAGGAGTAAGCCTTTGCGCATTTACTCTGACAGTCAAGCAGCGATAGAGGCGGTCTAGAATCTTAAGTACCATAGTAGAACAAAACACATTGATATTAAATACAACTATGCGAAGAGTGTGGTAGAGGACAAGTTGATCCATTAACCAAACCCTTTTGCAGGGATGTTTGCGAAAAGCACGTAAAACTGCTTGGCATGCGTAGGATGTGAAAGGCTTGTAATGAGTGACAGTAACATTTTTGGATTTAAAGTAACTTTTGAATAAAAGAATTTCTATTTGAGTTTATAATATTTACGACCTCATAATGACAAAATTACATCGGACGGACAGTCTATAAACTAGTCGTTGGAGCATAAAACCTCCTAATAAAATATGTCGAATATGGACACTGCCTCGTCACACGGGCACGGTCCTTTTGATAGAAGGGAAACCTCAGCCATATCAAGACCAACTAAGAGCCATGGTATTTCGAAAGAGAAACCTGGTTATGCAAAACAATCATTTGGTTTCGGGGTAACACGACATGATCAAAGTTTTGCTGATCGCCGTGACGAACTTTTTTCGTCTACCACCACATTATGGGCTAGATGAGAATCTACGATAGCGTTACTCCCACTCCTAATATAAAATAAATTCAGGTTATGCTATCGACGTGCACTTCATATTACGCGTGCCACGTTCGACCATGGGGTCAAGCTCGGTTGTGTTAGACGGAATCTTCCGAGATTCTGAAGGACACAAACTTCATAACCTTGAGCGTGTGACTGATCCCGGGGTGCTGAATGAAGCAGCACCTGAAGTACCCTTATCACTCGGAACTCATATCCAAGGTTGGGCTCAATGTCGCTACCAGGCGTACAAGCGTAGCGCCCGAAGAAAAATGCCAAGTGACCACGTTTTGGGCACCAGTTGAGTTCAAATGAGGATATGAGAATGGTCATGCACATATGTCATTCTCCGACTCTTGTATTCACTAGGTGGCCACCAACCGGATATTAGTTGAAGGTTGTGAATAATTGTACGAATGCCTTGAAGAAGTATTCATTTAGGGAAACTAGGCAATTGGAGAATAACAATTGAGTAGGGGTACAACGCGGCACAGAGAAGTAACAAGTTGGTAACAGGATGGGAATCAAAGTTCCGCGGACGCTACAACTCTCTTAACCGATTAGTAGCACGATGTCTGTTGTGTCTGCTGGCCGCACAAACCTACCTCGTATGAACAAGACGAAAACTGGATTGGATCGAAGAACAAGTATTGATGTGTTGGTCGACAACATATTAATAAGCACCCTCCCAATTCGGCGAGCGGGAGCTGTTCGCATTTGGAGTAAATGGGTTGCCGTAATAGGGATCTCATTAATATGAGTCAACCATGCTAAGCAGAATTGAGGTATGACACATAAGGGATTTTGGGTCAGGCCAAAATCCCTATGAGCTATAATTGGCCCAAAATAGGCCAACCCAATTCACATATAGGTTCGGCCGAAAATTGGTGTAAAGCCCTAGGTCGGCTTTGTTCACATCCTCTTATAAATAAGAGGTGTTAGGGGATTTCTTAGGGTTAATCACTCTCTCACTTTTAGTTGTGACACAATAAATCCCTCTCCTTATTTACTTAGTAGGTTCGGCTGAACCCTTTAGGGTACAAGGAGGTTCCGAATTTGCCTTGTGCAATTCACCCCGGAGATCCATCCCAATAACCGAATTGAAGAGGCTTTGCTATGGAGACCATTGCCTGTGAATTGCTATCAATTCAGAGTTCCCGCAGGACACCGTCCGGCAGATCGTGAACTCCCTCGTGACGATCCTAGGCTGCAGAAAACAAAATTGGTATGTGTTCCTTATCCGTTTTGTAATCTGTTTACATGCATGTACCTAAGTTTTGATCTGTAATTGTATCCCCGAATACTAACACTATGTTCTGCTTTAAGTTAGGCGGCGCCGGGGGAAGAACATACTGTTAGATGATGAATTACATGAACCAGGAGCGTCATCAGAGACCATGTGTGTCTTGAAAAGAGCTTGGAGAAATGAGGCTTCCTGCTTAGGATTATATGGACATGGGAGGCGACACCTACTAGGATTCTTTCACTCAGAGAACAAGATTGAGGAGAAGGGGGGTTGATGAAGTATTGAATTTGTTAGCCATAATGGATTTAGAGTGATATAGGAACATGAAGAGGTTTTAGAGCGAGGGAGAGAGAACTTTGATGAGAATGAAGAAATAAAAAGTGAAAATAGAAAGTATTTATAGAAAAGAAAGGAAGTTAAATCGACACAATCAATGATTACCCTCTCTGTCATTCAATGCACCAATGATGAGGCACGTTGGAACAGACAAAGCTTCTTCGAGAAGATTCAGGGGATAGAAAACGACGACGGAGAAGAAAAAATTGTACGAGAAGTTTCAACAGCCAAACTGACTCAACAAGTGACACCACTCACATGAAAAGTTTTTAAATTAGGCAACCCATAAATTAAAAACTCTACACGTGCCGCAAATCTCTTTAAAAAATTCGATGTAAAATGTCTCGGAAGCAAGTGTTGGACCACCTTCTATAAATTCAACACACTCGATGAAAAAAATCATAATCTCTGATCTGCATCTTTCTATTAATGTCAATATACATCCATCTCTCTTTGATTTTCAGGTCTCTCTTTGATCTATCTCTCTGGCTTCGTTGCTTCTTTGTTAGAACTTGAGTGAAATATTGTAGTGATGTTCAACCTCAACTGCAGAAAATGACTATGCGTTTACTTCATGAAATGGCCAAATGAAGAAATCTTGGTGGTACTCTTACTTGAGTAACTTGCCTCGTCATTATGATACACTTGCTACTTTCAGCTTAATTAATTTGAGATGGAGGCACTTCATGTTTCTCATTTTTTCTTTATTTTCCAAATTCATTTTTTGTTTTCGATTTTGTATTATTCTGATGTTAATGGTAGGTGGAGGATGCAGTGTTGGGTGCCCAGAAATCCAAATCCAAGGCTCCAGCAGAAAGGAAACATGCTCGTCCCCATATGGAACAACTCAACTTCACTTTGAAGTACCTTAGTTTTAAATCATGGCTTTGGGCTTCTTCTACTGTATGTTTTAGACTCATTAGTTCAGTTGTATATGTTTAAAAATTATGGAACTTAGTGAAAAACTTTACTTTTTAGGAAAATAGTGATTGAATAGGCTAAATTAACAGCTTCAACATATCAGAAAGATCTCATTTTTCACTGAGTGTCACACTTTGTAGCATTGCTTTAAACTTAAACCATATTTGTTTGTAGCTACTTGTTCATTTATTATTTATTGTAGTTACTCACTATTGTTTTTAGGTTTCAATCTTGATATTTGTTTGTATTGCCTATGTCCTAAAGATATCATCAAGGACACTACATGTGCCATGGGATGAAGCTATTGGTGATTTTATTCAACTATGTTGCCCCTAGAGAGGGGTTAGAAGATGTGGAGAACGATATGAATCTTGCTAGTTCCACCCAATCTTGCAATGCTGAGCAGCTCGATGCTTCTGCTCAAAGACTCGTAGATGGTGGGTTTGAAAGATGCTGCTGCATATTGTTTCTACTCTAGGAAAAATTACAAAAAGGTGAACAAGTATGCACCATATCAATCTCAAGTTTCTGAATGCAAAAAAAAAAAAAAAAAAAAAAAGAGTGTATGTAAAAGTGGTGCATAGTCTTTATTGTTTCTTCTTCTAAAACAAGGGTTCATATACCCAATTCCTATTTTGAACCCTTCAAGCATGCATTTGATGCATGTTCTTTTGAGCTACAACACTTACACGATGAAAACTCTAATAATAAAGTATATATTCCCTTGGAAGAAGGTGTATACTCTTCAAGTTCATGGCCCCATGAGTTACTACATTCATCAAAATGAAATATCTTCTTTTGATATGCTCTGCGCTATGCTATTGTAGGACACCCCTCCAAATAAGCGAAGATATATCGGGCATCTTGCTTACTCTGGAGCTTCAATTCTCATGAGAGCGGGAGTTGTAGTATGAGTGTAATAGCAGAATGGTGCAGGGATGCTTTGAACAAGTTGTAGACAACACTGGAGGAAGATAACTATTTTTTTTCTGTAGATTTGTGAAGAAAATAATGAATGTTGTTTATCTTTGGTGTCTTATAGGGAAATGTCCGTTGAGAGGTTGAGACTGACAGTTGAGTGGAGGCTAAAGTACAAGAGGACCTTGATGGATTCTATTTCCTATTATAATTCATCTAATGTATGAAGATTTCAGCTTATTTTTCTTCTTATTCAAGCTAGGTAGGTTATAAGAAAATGCAATCTTTTTTTATTTGTAGGGTTTTTTTAAAAAAAATCTATAAAATGAGGAAGTTGATGAATAAATTCTAAAAACATTACAGGATAATATTATTGATTGCACATTATAGTATGACTTTGTTAACTACATTGCCTTACATATACAAGAGAATCACACAAATTCGTTCAAATAGAGAGGCTAAAAGAATTCAAGACTTGCGCAAAAGTGGCTCCAAGTTTGGATTGGTCTCCTTACCGGACTCCAACTCGGAAATTGAGGGGCCTTCCGCTCTCCGCCTCAGTAGTAGTCTCTGTAGCAAACTAGGTCTCTCCTCGGGTGGTGTAGAGTTCACAATTTTGGGAAATTCTTTTATGGATTGAACTTGTTCAAGGCAGGCCAAGACTGCATCATGAACTCTCACAAAGAACCAATCTTTACCAATAAGGTCTACAAGGCCTGATTTCATTAGGGTCTGAAGGACTTCTCTATTAGGATTGGAGATTGCTATCTGCAATAATTTTAAGTTAATTAAGAACCAACATATTACGATTGTTTGTATACTACAAAAGGGTGACAAAACCTGGATGTCCCGTGATTTGTACTCTATATGCAAGTCCTTGAAAGCTTGAACAGCACTCGAATCAATGTAAGTTACCGCTGCCATAATCAAAATGAACACAACTCCCTTAATTGTGTAGAAAAAGTAGCTAAACAATGAAATTGGATGATCCAAATTCATCTGATTGTTTATTGTTGTTTATATTAGATTATTCTCTTCCTAACCCGTTGATATGCATATGGAATTACAATGTGGAAAGTACAATGAGGACTTACGTGCCATCTCCAGGATCACAAAGTAAACGCGATCAACTTCTGGGCCTCTTCTAATCGATCGATCCACTTCAACTTCATATTCACGTAGCCTGATTAATATAGAAAATAAAATCTCCTGAGGATAGTAGTAGAATGAATACTAGAATGGTGTATTGTTGTAATGAAGAGCGCAACTCTTTTAATTACCAGTCTTTAATGAAGCTTATATTTGCAAAATACATTGGGGCATCCATTCGCACAATGACAATTCCGTTGTATGTATAAGCTTCTGGGTATTGTTCACTGTTTCGGTACACTGTGGTCTCAGGAAGACGCCCCAACACAGCTGCATTCATAATAATTATAATTAAGGGTTAAAATTGCTGATAAATATTGAAACGTAGTATTATCACAATTGAATGAATGAAAACAAGTTACATTAGGCAAAAGGGTTAGAGTGAATAAACTCACCTATGTGAGGATTTGCTGATTCATGAATGACAAAAGCAAGAGAAACACCAACCTGAAAGAAGAAACTCTGAGACTAAGCCACAGATTATGCATCTCATTTTTTTGTTTCATGAGGACTATTTAGGTGCCCATTTAGAATACTTGATGGGGTTTGAACCCGATACATCTGGCTATAGGATTAAGTGCTAGCTACACAATTACATGGTTTTATGCATCTCATCTATTTAGTTTTCTTTAACATAAACGTAATAGTACTTTTACACTGACTGACTGACCCCAACAAGGACGCCAATTTCGATTCCAAGGAACAATGTTGTAAGGAAAGTGATGATCCAAAGAAGAAAATCTTTCTTGTCTACACGCCACAAGAAGATGGCTTCATCATAATCAACCTGAATTATATATACGCATCACAATGAAATGGAGTGGAGAGAAAAGAAAATTGAATTTTGAGAAGTAGAGATAACCTCACTCACCAGACCCATAACAACAGAGGTCACAATGGCAGCTAGAACGCACTGCAAAATGACAAAGTGATGCAGGCCACTTAAAAAAGGAATAGCGTGTCATATAAAAAATATAGATGCATACACTGTTTGATTAGGCTTAACAGTTGATTTGTTTGGACTTTTGTTGAACCAATTAGTTTTGAATTGATGCAACCTTTTGTTCTAGTATTGATCATTTTCTCTATAAAATAGATGTGTACCGATGGTATATACTCAAATAACGGAGTCATGAATAAAAGTGCACATCCAATTATGGTTGCTGTTACAATTCCGGAGATGCCTGTTTTTGCACCACTCTCGTGATTTACAGCTGAACGAGAAAATGATCCTAAATGATATACATATTCAAAAATATTTAATTAGCTAATATATATAAGAGATGACATATATATATATATATATATATATAAAAGAAAAGAGAGTAGCTTACTACAAAGAAAGTTATTGTTGGTAGTCTAAATTAAGATCTCCTTAATTACCTGTAGTAGGATATGCTGAAAAGAAGGAACCGCATACATTGGCAACACCAAGACTAAATAACTGCAACAATAATATTCAAAAGACTTGTAATGACTAAACTTAAAATAATGAAGAAGAAGGATTTAATTTATGTCTGTATAATTATGATCAACTTGATTTTGACTGTACGTACGTACCTCCTGATTTGCATCCAATTCATATCCATTCTTAGCAGCTAGCGCTTTAGCAATACCCACTGATTCCTGAAACACAATATTAAAATCACCACCGTTAATGAGGCATTATTATGCTAACAACTTTTTAGTTATATTTCTTACCAATATAGCCACCCCAGTAATGAGAAGTGCAGCTGGGATCAATGACGTTATATAATTTAAACCTTTCGGAATAGAGAAGCTTGGAAGGCCTTGTGGTATGTCTCCCACCTAATTAATAATAATAATAATGAATGAATTAGAACAACACATATATAATTCTTTAGCACTTAATTAAATTAATTGTATATTATGATTAGTTTAGGGGTTTATCCTCACCAAAGATATACTTGAGGGATTAAATATTTTTACGAAAGATGTGCCCAGAACAACTGCTGTCAAAGGTCCTCCTACTCGAAGAAACCGCAATGATTTCCTTGATTTTCCCTAAATTAAGAACAAAATCATTTTGTATATATATATACCCTTGAAATTTGAAAAGACATATATATAACGAGTCTGCAAATACCAAATGTTTCATGGTAAGGAGGATGGCAAGAATGACTGAACCCATAACGAAGGGGGGCCACGAAAACTACAAAAAAGAATACCACTTGGTCTTGTAGTTAGTTAGTTGGTTAACAAAAGGAATTCTATAATAGCAACTAGGGCAGGTAATCACCCATCATTTTTAAACATGTAATAGCTTATGTGTTGATAAGCGTTACCAAACCTTTAACCGATTTACAAATCGTTGCTCAAACTCTGTCTTTTAAAATTGGCTTTCTGAACTTTTAATTTAAGATCAAATTAGTAACTCTATTATAATTTTCTTAATATTTGACGGATATAAATAAGTATGTGTCAGCAATGAGAGGTTTTTTTAGCAGTTAATAATATTAAATTTGATACTGATGCAACAAAATTATGCGGTAATTGATTACAAATTAGGTTTAGAGTTTGCAAGTACGATACGAATTGGGTGGAAGTCCAATTAAGCGTCAAATTGAAGACATTTTTGTGAATCACTATTTAATTTAATTTCTTTAACCGCGAAAAATACTCTGTGTAGCCGATACATGCACTTTTTAATCTAATTTGATCAAATTTATAACGGATGAAACAGTTTGGGCCTACAATTGAAAGTTCAAATACCGATTTGTGAATCAGTCAAAGTTTATGTATAGCACTAATCCTAGTATAATAATAATTATTATTATTATTTAAACCTACACCTCGGCAAATCAACAGTTTATTTTTACCTTAACCTAATTCAACAAACATCACAACCGTTCAATTTTTTTGTTGGGGCCCACTCATTACTTTTAGACATTTGCAAAGCCGCAAATATATTCACTCTCAATTTTCTTCATTGCAACGGGTGTATGCGTCTCTTCATCAACGTTCATCTCCTTCACTTCTCTCATCATATTTTTTCAGCCCTTAATGTCGGTGTTGTATTAATTTTTGAACCTTTTAAGTTTTGGTGTGTTGACATTGTATTGGTTAGTGTTTCTTATATGTTGAATTATGATTAATCTCGAATTCTCGGTTGTATTTGAAATTAGACTGTTTTCATAGTTTATGGATATATGGTTATGATTTATGAATACACAGTTAAAAAGATATACATGTAAAAACGTGGTGAAAATCACGGTTATAGATAAGGTTAGGATACATATATGTACAGCTAAAGGTTAGCTAAGTAAAAAAATATAATGCGATTATAGTATTTTCCATACCCACATCATAACCTAATGAGCTTTTAATTGCAATGGCACGACAAAAAGTGGACAAAGAATAAAAGGTTAAGAAGAGTGATACGTAAAGTTATGTGTACACAGACAGACAATGAGAAGTAATATTATATATATATATAGGCATACGTACGTACCCCGTCAATTCCAGAAATTATGCTTTTGATGAGTGGCACAATCTTGTTACTTTTGACAATGCTATACCCTAACAAGTAGTTTGCTTGGGATAATGCAATCACAATAGCTGAAGCAGATGTAAAACCAGATATCACAGACCGGCTGATGAATCGAATAAGCCACCCAAGCCTGCAAATGCATGCATATGCATGTACGTACACCAATATTAACATCAACTCTCTCTAATTTAGGTATCCGGGTTAATTTGCTAGATGATGTTTGGGGAATCAAATAAATTGCTAGTTGGAGTCTTTGTTTAAATATTTTGCTAGTTCAAGTTTCACATGTGTACACAAATTGTTAGCTCCGTTAGAATTTCCATCTAATTTTGACGAAATGGGTCATGTGCCAGCATGTGAAGAACAAAGATGAAATTGCTAGATGGTGTTTGGACGGTTGAACGAATTGCTAACTCATGTTTGAGCAAATTGTTCAAACACACAAATTTAGCTAACGACTGAATAAACATAGCTAGCAATTTAATAATTAAATTAAATCGGTTGTATAATCTCAAAAGATAACATGAAAATGAAAAATGAAAAATGAAAAATTTGCAAGTAGGTAGGTACCTGAGAAGACCCATTGTGCATTCCAAGATTCCTACCATAAGAGAGAGCGTAATAGCGAGTTGGGTGTATAAAGCTTCAGTTGAATCAACTATATCACTTAACTCACTGGAAACAAGCAGTGACACCAATGCTACTGGCCCTACTGCAAGCTGACGTGATGATCCAAATATCGCGTGTACAAACACTGGTATGAAACCACAGTCTGAAATCGTCAAAACAAAAAAAAAAATTGAAATCTCAGAGAATTTATCATATTTCGTCTATATAAAAGAATTATGAGCTTAATTAATTAATACTGATGGAACAGTGGACTTACAAAGACCATATATTGGCTCCAACCCAGCTAGCCGTCCATATGACATTGCCTGCTCACAATTCAATTCAATTCAATTCAATTCAATTTCAAGTGGTGTTAATTACTTGCTTCTTTTTTCAAGGAAACAACGTAAATGACAGACAACCTACGTACAGAACAATTACTAAGCGTCCCTAGCCTAGCTAATTAAAGCTGACAAAATATTAATATTAATTAAGCAAAAGCACAAAACAAAGGGAAGTCGTAAGTGTCTCAGATAATTAAGGACCTATACTATAGCTAGGCTATGGAGATAGATCTACGGGGTAAATCGAACTCCCATGAAATTTCTGTTATTACATATTGCAGGATCCCTAAAGTATTCTAAACATCTCTATATAAACGCGGGGTAGAAATAATTTGGGACCAAATAACACATTTACCACTATCTTGGGTTAAGAACCTAAAAACCATTTGAATTTTATACCATGTGTCAGTTTGGTGTCTGAGGTTTATAATGACTGTCCGAATTTTTATATATGTTGCTATTTGGTGTCTCCGTCTATTTTGGGTTAAATTGGACGGAATCTGGTCACGTGATGATCACGTGAGTGGCCAATTTTCAAAATTTTAAAAGTACCCCGACCAGCTAGTTCTGGCCGATTTAAGGCTTAGGGTTCCGGCTGATTTCCGGCCAATTCCCGACTGATTAAGGCCAATTACGGACGATTTAGGGCTAAGCATCTCCGATTACGACTTATTGCGGCCAATCCCAACCCGATTCCGGCCGATTACGGCCAAACCCACCCCGATTCCGGCCGATTACGGTCAAACCCACCCCAATTCCGGCCAAACCCGTCCCGATTCCGGCCTATTCCGGCCGATTATGGCCGATTCCCGGCCAATTCCGACCGATTGGAGGTGGATGGATGGAGGTGGGTGGCCGGAGTCAGGGTGGGTGGCCGGATTGTCAGTTGGTTTTTTTTTTTTTAAAAAAAAGAAAAGGAAAAATTGTCTTTTCAAGTAAGTCTGTTAAATTTAACCTAAAAAACTAACGAAAAACCAAATAGGCACAAAACTGAAAATTGGAACATAAAATATCAACAGTTTAAAATTGAGACACCAAACTGACACAGTTTTTAGGTTATATTCCTTATTATCTTACTCCACAATTCTTTATACCAAATTTAACCTAATAAGCTACTTTCACGAGGTATTTTGAGGACAGTATATCAGTATATATATATATACCACGAGGTATTTTGCGGACAGTATACCACGAGGTTTGTAAAATGGGTTAAAGGTCCTTTTGGTACCACATGTTTGCAAAAATTACATTGTTCATACCACTAATATTTTTTCGTACCGAATTGGTACCATATGTTTGCAAACCTTACTGTTTTGGTACCTCCGTTAGGGTTCCGTAAAAAACGGCCGTTAAATGGCATGTGCCATGCACGTGACCAGCCCAAAACTTTCAATTTTGTTACAATTTAGTCCATCTATTACATCCCTAACTTTTATTTTGTTCAATTTAGTTCTAAAACTTCAAAACCAAACCATTTTCCCAAATTGACCTAGCCGGACCTAGCCATGGGCTAGGTCCGACCCTGGGTCGGGGTCGCCTGGGTCCGGCGACCATGACCCGGGGGCGGACCTAGCCCTAGGCTAGGTCCGGCTAGGTCAATTGGACCTAGCCCCAATTTAACCCTTGTAAAATTTGTGCTCCATTAACACTCATATATATATATATATATATAAATATATACAACCGCGCATTCCTATTTCCTAATGTAACTTGAGCAATCTGCAACAGCTGTTCAGCAATTTTCACTGTCCTGAAGTCATCTTTTTCTTTGATCAACCAAGTCCTAGCCTTGCTTATCCCTGCGTCTCAGTAGCAGATACCGACAACAGTAGCAGCGAGAGCAACACAACCTCCATGATCAAGGGGAAGAATTGGGTTTTCAACGAGCTAGCTAGAATATTGCATAAATTAAAAGGTAATGATGAGGGAATGATGACCTGACCTGAGGGACGAGCATGACGGCGACGGTTAAACCGGCCATGAGATCAGGGTGGAGGTAGTCGCGCCATTTGTAAGAGCGCATCCAGCGAGTGCAGGGAATCAACGTCTCTATCCACTCAATCCACGTCATCCCCGTCACCTTGGACTTCCATTTCAGGAAGCTGGCAGTGGAGGAGGAAGACGGATGCTGCAGCGGGACACCACGGTGATGCATGGCTGTGGAGTCGGCAACTGACGGAATGTCGCCACAACTATTGGAGGCATAAGTTATCTCCATTAAAGGGAATAACCTCCTCCTGATCCGGTCGGTGCTACTAAATGGAGGACATGGACCTCTCTCTCTATCTGTATACATATATATATGTAATGTAACCAACGTGCGCAAGCATTACCAATAATAAAATAAAAACTCACTACAATTTCGTAAAATATTCTTTTGACTTTTTTAAATATATATATAAATCAAATTTAAATAATTGGTCGTAGTCCAGTTCTAGAAGCACAAGCCCAGTTTTAGAAATTCGAACTCAATATCCACAAATCTGCATACCTGGAGCCGGTGTAGGTAGGATAATTATTATTCCACAATTGTATTACATAATATTACTTAAATGTGAGTTTAACGTATTTTTATATAAGATGTATAAAAGCGTGCTACGATGATTTTACATAGCATTCCTTAAAAGTGGGACTCACCTATTTTTACGTAACTTATTCCTTAAACTTAAAAAATGTACTATGTATTACGTAACCAATTTTTAATTATAAATTAATTCATTTTATAATTAATGTTAATATCTTATTGGTGGTTGTTGGAAAATTTAATAATAAAATATATTTAAGGAATATATTTACATAATACGATTGCAAAGCAAATATTATTTACGTGTGTCTTAACTTTACGTATTACTTAAAGTACACATAAATGTCTACGTGGCATCTTTAAAGAATACAATTTAAGTAAAACCATTATGGATGCTTTAAGCTACTATATATAGCACTAGCTATGCTGCGTTTATGCTTGAGTTAATTCAATGAAGTGATCTATCAAATTGGGAGATTATGTGCTCTCAATTCGCAACAGGTTCTTCAATTATATCATTATCTTCATCGTTTAAGAGCTAGTGCTCTGTTAATTCAGTTTTCGTTTCTTCCATTTCATTGATTTGAGTTCGCCAGTGTGAGTTCAACTTGCTTCGATTTAGATCTTTTGATTCTTCTTCATTCTATCCAGGATCTATTTCGGAATGGCTACGCATAGTTCTGTTCCTCCAAATAGAGAAGCTTGGTCGAGGGTTGGATCAGCTGGATTCATTGAAATTCCATCAGATGATAGAATTTATCTTCATCGATCGGATACTACAAGAATGTCTCTTATACCTGATTCTGAGCAACTTACAGGATCAAGAAACTATCATAACTGAGTAGTAGCGATATCTGAGTCAATGAATCCATGAGGGAACGATGGGACCGTTGCAATGCTATCGTCAAAACTTGGTTGATCAACTCGATCTCCAAGGATATGTCACTTGGGATGAGATACATACCAACTGCTTAGCTAATATGGGAGGAGATCAAAGAGCGATTCAGCAAGTTGGATGAGACTCGTGTTTATCACTTGATGAGGGAGATCTATCATATGAAGCAAGGTAAACTTTAGGGTGCTCAGTATTTTAGCAAGCTGAAGACTATCTGGGATGAATTAGCTCTTATAGATGATGATTGGATGTGTAAATCATGCTTTAGTTCGCCTAAAGTTGTATCTAAGAAAGATAAGGAGAATCTCGTTCAATTTTTTATTGGTCTCAATTAGACTTATGGAGGAGTTCGCTCAAATATCTTAATGATAAGTCAATTGTCTACTTTAAACTGTGCTTACTCTGTGGTTATACAACATGAGAATCAGAGACTCATAGCTAGTTCAGGTTATGGTGATGGATCAGGATCTATTGCCTTGTATTCATCAAATGCATGGTATGGTAACAATTTTTGGTTTAATGGATCTAATTTTGGGTTTAATAAATCTAATTTTAATGCTGCTCATTATGTTGGTCATCCTGCTTCTAACTTTCATGGTGGAGGAAATGGAAATATGAAGAACAAACATGGACATAATCCTGCAAATAAGAACATAAGAGGCCTAATATGTTCTTATTGTGGGAAGAAATGACATAAGTTTGAAAGTTGTTTGTCCAAAAGTGGAGTACCTTAGGATGTTCTTAAACGATGGAGGTCTAGTGTAGCTACTCTTGTGGAATAAGATGGGGTCATTCAACAACCATAGCAGCCACAACAAGTGCAACATCAACAACATCATATGCATATTCAAAGTGGAAGCTACAATCAGCCACGACATAGAGATCAAGCTCATTCTCAGTCTTCTTCAAAAGCTCATTCATCTGATGACCAGATCAGTGAAACACCTCCATCTCATGTTAGTTTCAATCAAGTGATCACAGGTATATATTTCTCTGGTTTGAGTCATGGCATTGCTCCTTTTACTCATTGGATCATTGATAGTGGAGCAACTAATTGTATGATTATAGGGGATAAATACTACAAGAACAAAATAAGGTACATGCTATGTAAACGAATTACGCAGCGGAATTAGGGGCACATACCTACAATGCATTCCGTAGACCCAAGATCTTCAATGGGAGTTCTCGATCCGCCGGACGGTTCCCGTAAGAATTCTGGTTAAGGAATACCTACGTGGATTGGTCTCAACAACAAAGCCTCTTGTCGATTCTTTAGCAGGGACGAATCTCCGGAGTAATTGCTCGAAGCAATTTGGCACCTCCTTGACTAGGATATAATTTGACTGAAACTTTCAATACAGAGGAGGAATTTCTTTGTCTCAATACTTAGGAGAATATGACTAGGTGGTTATCCCTAAATTAATCCATGACACTCCCTATTTATAAGAGGAGGTGGGACAAAACCCACATCACCCTAATGCAAGTTTCGGCCGGCCACTTATGAGAAGGGAGGCACAATTTTGGGCCTCTTATGTCAATTTGGATTTTAGTCCTAGGAAAAAATCTCTAATGTGGCATTACCCAATTAACTCAAGTAATAGTCTCATATTAATGGACTCATATTTCAGCGTCCAAATCTTCAAATACCAACAGCCCCCACTCGCCGGAATGGGAGGGTGCATGTTAATATGTTGTCGACCAACACATCAAAATTCGTTTTTTGATCCAACCCTGCTTCAGAATAGTTCAAACGAGGTTTGTTGTGCGACCGACGGACATGACGAGCATCGTGCTACTCATCTGTTAGGAGTGTTTTAGAGCCCGCGGAACGTTGATTCCCCATCTATAATCAACCTGTAAAAATATTACTGTGTCACGCTGTATCCTTGGTCAAATGTCATTCTCCAATTGCCTAGTTTCCACATATGAACACTTATCCAAGGCATCCGTACAAGTATTCACAATCTTCAACTAATATCAGGCAGGTGGCCACCTAGTGAATACAAGAGTCGGAGAATTACAGGTGTACATGACTAACCTCGTCGCTCATACCCTTAGTCAAACTCAGCCGATTTCCAAAGACGTGGTCACTGGGCCTTTTTGTTCAGCATTGCGTTTGTACGCTGGGAAGCGAACACTGAGCTTGACCTAGATATGAGTTCTGAGTCCGTAAGGATACTTCAGGTGCTTCTTCATAGAGCATTTTAGATCAGTCACACGCTCAAGGTGACGAAGTTTTTGCCCATCCGAATCTCGTGGACTCTACCTAGCACAACTGAGCCTGACCCCGTGGTCGAACAGGGCACGCGCAGTATGAAGCGTACGTCGATATCATAACCAGAACTTACATGTTTTCAGGAGTAGGAAATGTCAGATTCTATCGCAGACTTTTCATCTGGCCCATAATGTGATTTTGACTCACGAATTTGTCACGGCAATGTGCAAAACTTAGATCATGTCGTGTTACACCGAAACCAAATGATCGTTTTGTTTAACCAGGTTTATCTTTCGAAATCACCATGGTTATTAGCCGGTCTTGACATGGTAGAGATCCACATCTCCGCCGAGACGACCGAGCCTGTGTGACAAGACTTGGCCCACATTCGACATGTTTTATTTCGGAGGATTGTCCCTCCTACGACTAGTTTATAGACCGTAAAATCCGATGTAATTCAAACATTATGACGTCGTAAGATCATAAACTCAAATTGCAATTCTTTTTATTCAAGTATTACTTTAAATCTCAAAATGTTATCATCACAATACAAGCCTCTTAAACCCTACGCAATCCAAGCATTTTGACGTGCTTTTCGAAAACATTCCTGCATAAATGTTTGGCCAATGGTTAATGTGATCAGTTTGTCTTCGACCATACTTTTAGCATAATTATATTTTACATCATTGTGTTTCGTCTTACTATGGTACTTAGGATTCTTAACTGCTGCTTGACTGTCAGAGTATACCTTCACAGACTTACACTCGTCCTCGACGTCAAGCAATGCAGTTAAGAGTCTTTTAAGCCAAATTGCTTTATGAATTCGGATTCCATTGTAGACAGCGCGACACGGGATTGCTTCTTGCTCATCCATGAAAAGGAGGCATTAGCAAGGAGAAATACTCATCCTGAGGTGGACTTACGATCATCCGGATCGCCACCGTGGTCAGCGTCACTAAACCAATCAATTCTAATTTTCCACCCTCGTAGCACAGTCCGTAGTCGGCAATACCTTTTAGGTATCGAATAATTCATTTTTTAGCCTTTACATGTTGATAGCCAGGGTCTGATTAGAATTGTGCTACTAAGCCCACATCGTAACAGATGTCTGGACGAGTGCATTGAATGGCGTACATTAGACTACCAACCATATTGAGGTACTCTGCACTTTTCATCTGTTAACGCTCATCCCGAGGGCTATGAATTCAGATTCCATTGTAGACAGCGCGACACGGGATTGCTTCTTGCTCATCCATGAAAAGGAGGCATTAACAAGGAGAAATACTCATCCTGAGGTGGACTTACGATCATCCGGATCGCCACCGTGGTCAGCGTCACTGAACCAGTCAATTCTAATTTTCCACCCTCGTAGCACAGTCCGTAGTCGGCAATACCTTTTAGGTATCGAATAATTCATTTTCAGCCTTTAAATGTTGATAGCCAGGGTCTGATCATAATTGTGCTACTAAGCCCACATCGTAACAAATGTCTGGACGAGTGCATTGCATGGCGTACATTAGACTACCAACCATATTGAGGTACTCTGCACTTTTCATCTGTTAACGCTCATCCTGGTCTTTTAGGCCCCCACGCTTTGACAACGCGCACCCAAACACAACCGGCGTATCCACGGGTTTGGCATATTGTAGTCTGAACCTTCTCAACAGTTTGTTGATATAGGATTCTTGAGAGAGACATAGTTTACGAGCAGCCCGATCCTTAGCAATCTTAATGCCTATGATGTATGTGGCTTATCCCATGTACTTCATCTCGAATACAGATGCTAGCTAAGACCTTGATTCATTCATGTAACTCACATCGTTCGCGGCAAGTAGTATGTCATCTGTTGGATATGATTCGAGGAAACCTTACAAGGGTCGACAACATTGAAGTCGGAACCCTCAAAAGTCAAGTCAACGACTAGTCATATTTTAATTAGGAATAAAAATGAAAATAGTCGATACCATCCTAAAAGGAAGTCGACAAGCATGGCGACTTCTGAAACAAGTGACGACCTGCTGCTTATTTAAAGATTCTCCCTCTTAAGGAATAAGTCGAGTTGACGGCCAGACACTAAGAAGAAACCTTTCCTCTTAAGGAAGGGGCACCAGCTGGCAACATGCTCACCGCCTTTTAGCATGGGAAGACTTTCCTCCTAAGGAAGGGGCACCAGCTGGCGACATGCTTGTCACCTAGTTGGAGAAACCTTCAACACTAAGGATTGATGAGGTGGCGACCTACTTGTCACCTACTGACATTTTACCGCCTCCCTCAAGCCAATCATTGAAAGGCGGCCACCGCTACTGAGCAGCCAATCAAAACACAGATGTTGCCACTTGGTATAAACTTCCCCTATAAATAGGGGAACATTTTCAATACTTCAGGCTACATTCATATACTTTTAAAATATTTTCTCATATTCCATTACTGACTTAAGCTTCAGAGTGGAATCAGTGGCAAATCCCCACCCCTTTTCATGTCCTTGCCTACCAAAGTGCCCTAAAGGAAACTAAGTACCCCTCGAGATCGAGATAGACACCTAAAGGAGTTAGCCAGCGGTGAGACCTCGAAGTCCATTACCAGAAGCTCAGGGCCACATCAACTTGATCCCAACATTTGGCGCCGTCTGTGGGAAACTGATCAAGAAGTCATGGCACCACCAAGGAATCGATCGAGACAAAATCAGGCACGGATAGCTGAAGGTATATTCCAGGGATCAACTAAAACATTGGAAAGTTACTTTAGGCGATTCCAAGGAGCCTATAGAGGAGCAAACTCTCAGAGGGAGAAGCCATCCGTGCATTATTAAGAGGTTTAGGATCCCAATCCTAATCCTTAGTCATCACTCAGTATACACTGAACCGGTGGGAATGTGGGAAGAACTGACCCAGCGAGAAACTTTCCACGTGAGAGTAGAACAAGCCTGGGCAAATCGCCTCCTCCGGCAGGAATCTCCGCGGAGTCGAGGCGAGAGCTCATCTACGCGAGGAGCTTCATTGAGGGAATTCTGGCAAACTCAACAGTGGTTGGGAACACTTCTAATGACGGAGGGAACTCTCCATCCCCTCTCCTACTGTGAAAGTCACCAATTAGAGGGGCACAACACAGAAGATTGCCTCCTCGCAAGGAGAGAACTAGAATTTATGCAAAGAGAAATTCAACGACATCATCGTCGTCAGACCCATGAAGGTCGAAGATGGAGAACCCCTCCGAACAATGACATCAATGTTTTGTCGGGAGGATTTGCAGCAGGAGGAGAGAAAAGCTCTGCTCGGGACCGCCATGCCACCCAGAGTACCTCCTTGATAAACGCGCCAAAGAGAAGGGAGTTGGAACCAATGGCGATCATCTTCTCAACAAAAGATTTTGCTGAAGTATCTCAGTCTCACGAGGACGCCCTAGTAATCACAACTCAAATCAATGATTTCGAGATAAAAAGGCTACTCGTGGATGGAGGAAGCTCCGCTGATGTGATCGCTTTCAAGGTCATCGCAGCGATGGGATACAAGAAGAAATATTTTCAAGAGATGACCTCCCCGTTAGTAGGATTCGTAGGAAGAACGACTTATCCTTTAGGAGCGATTCAACTCCCTGTAATCTTGGGGCAAGGTTGGAAGGCTTTATACTTAACAATTCGTTTCGTGGTTGTTGACCAAATCAATGCATTCAATGCTATATTGGGAAGGACCACTCTTAATCCGAAATATATCATCCCCTCCACCGTTCATCAAGTCATGAGATTTCCTACTCACCATGGAATGGGGGAGGTATGGAGCGATCAAGAGGCATCTCGACAATGCTACGTCAACCTCCTTAAAAGACATAATCAAAGGGAGACCCTGTCTATCGTCACATACGAGGATCCCCAAGAAAAAGGTGGACGACCCGCCCCGATTGAGAAACTAATAGAAGTCGCATTGGAGGGAGACGATAGAAAGGTTAAGATTGGGGCTGCTTTACCACCAGAGTTAGCTAAGAGAATAACTGCCCTCCTTAGGGAGTACAAGGAGCTGTTTGCTTGGGAGCCTAGCGACATCCCAGGAATAATTCCCGACATCATATCCCACGAGCTAAGAATAGACCCAGTTGTGAAGCCTATAACCCAAAAAAAGATGATCTATGGGAGCCGAAAAGAAGGCGGCAATACGCCAAGAAGTGGGAAAGCTGGTCGAGGCCGGTTTCGTCAAAGAAATACGATTCCAAACTTGGGTCG
The DNA here is from genome assembly GCA_036873135.1 of Clarkia xantiana subsp. parviflora. Lineage (NCBI taxonomy): Eukaryota > Viridiplantae > Streptophyta > Magnoliopsida > Myrtales > Onagraceae > Clarkia > Clarkia xantiana. Next base: position 19,244,750 of record JAPTYO010000012.1, read on the forward strand.
CCAACCCGGTCTTGGTGAGAAAATCTAATAAGAGATGGAGGATGTGCGTAGACTTCCGAGATCTCAACAAAGCATGTCCCAAGGATTCTTATCCCTTACCAGAATCGACCAACTTGTCGACGCCACCTCAGGACATGAGCTTTTAAGCTTCATGGATGCGTACTCAGGATACAATCAGATACAAATTCATCCCAACGACGAAGCCCAATTTTGGGCCTCTCATATCAATTGGGATTTGGGTCTAGCCTACTTACCCTAATGTGACATGTACCTAATTTCCGTAGGTAAACTATACATATTATGGGCTACCAATTACGGCGCCTATCACCATATGCTTACATTTTTTTTTTAAATAAAATAAGAAATATAACTAAAGAGAAAAGTTTGAATAATAATAATAAATTGTATGGAAATCTAAATTCCAAACTATCTGATAATATAATAATGTCAAAATATTCAAAGATAACCCATGGGAGTTTAATTGATGTCAAGAGTCATAGCTCAAACTAATATGGAGGCAGCTAATCTCTGGTCCTCTGGTTGGAAAAACAAAAATAATTATACTATTAAGTCAGTTAATCTATCATCTAAATTAAAATCTAGAATTGAACTGGGTTCAGTTCTACATTGAACCCAATTATGCACATAATCGGGTTCGCTTTAGTTCCGAACCGAAACCAGTTTTTTGCACTAAACTGGATTCAGTTCAGCTCTGAACTGAAACCATTTCTGCACTTAACTGAACCTATATCTACAATTAACTGAGTGTAGTCCAGTTCTACATTGAATAAGGTTCAATTATACTCTGAACTGAACCCAGTTATGCACTAATCTGTACTTAACTGGGTACAATTCGATGTAGAACTAAACCTAGTTATGTTCTGAACTGAATACTCAATATGGATAGTTTTATAGTAAAATATAGCATCAAAAGATTCAACTACGGCATTAATAGTATTCAAGGCAACATTAAAAAATGGACCAACTTAACTGAAGTCTTCTCATCGTAACTTTTGTAGAGTTCAGTAAGTTGTCTTCCCATTGGGTGGAAACGCCTGGAGTCTTTTCATCTTATCTAAACTCTACAAAAGTTAAATAAAAGAATAATCAATGATGGAAGTAACATTTTCCAAGAATAAACACAAGCTCTTAGCTTAATTAGTTTGTTAAATAAATAGGTATAGCTCATTGTGAGTTAAGTCATATGATTAGAAATAATCATTTAGATAATAAGTTGTCTATGTACTGAACTTTTTTGATTCTTTGCAACTTGTTCCAATAAGAAATATCTTGAGAGTTCTTATTGAGTTCCAACAAGTGGTATTAGATTTGATAGTTCGGCTGGGCAGTTTGGTAAATCAATATGTTGGATCGGAGTATGTCACGATGTGGTGCAACCCCTTTGGTAGTTCAGGAGAAACACTATGATCATGATAGTAAAAAGGACTTGCATAGTGATTCCGGGTCGGTATTTGGTGTCTTAAATTGTGCGCTCGAGTTCCTGTCAAAAAGGAAAATCATGATGGAGAAGTGAGCAAGTTGGCTTAGGAAGCAAACTCCAGTATAACCCCTAGATAGGCACAATTATGATACGATTCGACATACAAATTAACATTTGGAAGAGCACAGTTGTTGATTAGTATGATCAAAGTGAGATTTGTTTAAGGGGGCTGATGAAAGTAACACCTTCCAAGATTAAACACAAGCTCTTAGCTTAATTAGTTTGTTAAATAGACATGTATAGCTTATTGTGAGTTAATTCATATGATTAGAAATAATCATTTAGATGATAAGTCTCTTACGTTATATGCATATATAATGAGCCTGTATGATTCTTTGCAATTTGTTTCAATAATAAATATTTTGAGAGATCTTATTGAGTTCCAACAATTAAGTAAACTAACAAATTACTAAGTTTAAATTTTTTTCAAGTAAATCAATTATCATTCCGAAACTTCTCAATTTCTTCAAAATCTTCATCGAATAAAAGGAGAAATGGGTTCCCCTTAGCCAATCTTGCATACAAATAAGACTCTTAATAGTCGTAGAGTCCAAACAACGACAGTACTCACCGAAATATCTGCCTTCAGTGTTAAAAGTACATTCAGAAGCCAATATATGGCTAACTCCCTTACAATAGAAGCACCTACTGAAACCTTATTAGAGTTTACATTCCACCAGTACATCAAATCGATATCTCTTTCCCGCTTATATGGCCTACAATCTTCTTTCAAGTAATTATCAAGCTCAGTTGTTGAACTTGGTTGCCTGATATCGCTCGTTGCTTTCCAATATGCATTGACATAATTATCATCACAACAACATCAAAGTGCATCAGTTGCTGACTTGTAATGCATTCTGTCACTTTCGCATGTTGATCAAATGTTGACTTCAAAAAATTTGCCAATTTAAGCTCCCGACATTATGAATGCCAAAGAAGGTGTTAAATAGAAGTCCACAACTTTCATATTTTGAATAAGATATCATCAACAACATTTTAACAATAAAAGCATCTCCCAAATATTTCTTGGACTTTGTTTTTCATCATTGTAGCCATATCTCATATTGATGCATCTCGATTTAACAAATGCTTGTTGATTGTCATCCCAATAGCACACACTTCAACTATGTAACCACTAGCAGTAACATAACTATTGTTGATGTTGAATAAAGGCATGCTTCCTCATTGGATTTTCACTTCTTGATTTTCCACTATTTCCTTTACCATAAGATGCTGATGGAAGAGACATTTAAAAAGGCAAAATATTAATCAACCATTCAATAACCAAACTTCATAAACATACTTAAGTACACAACATATTTAGTGATGAACCATTGAACTCAAAACTAACGGAGTTCCAACTCATTTATGGAACTGAACACTCATTACAATTCCGAACCGAAGTGGATTCAGTTCAGCATAACTGAAGTTCCAGAACTGAGTTCAGTTATGCAGAACTGAACCCACTTTAGTTCTGCAGAATTAGATTCAGTTTTGAAATTGAACTAAACCCATTTCATTTATGGAGCTGACTAAACCACTTTGAAGGAAAAAAATGGACACACTTCAATTCTCGAAAACTGAACTAAGGGTTCAGTTTCAGACCTGAAGTGAGTTCAGTTGGAGAATTGAAGTGGGTTCAATGCAGAACTGAACCCACTTCAATTCAGCTGAACTGAATCAAACATTCTTAATGGAGCTATCAACATTATTTGCCTCATTTTTAAACATTAGCAACATTTTTTAAAAAAAAATCAACAACATTTATTGCATATTTTTGTAATCAAACAACAGTCTCACACATACATTAGTTGTGGAGTATTACCCCCTAATTCCTTCTAGGATGGAATCACCGATGGAGAGGAAGCAAGGAAAAGGTAAAGTAATTTGTTGTGGCATTTATTTTTTTGGTATCATGCGGGGTGGTCCTAGAAGAGGCTTCCATCTGGAGGGCAGCACACAAAGTATGATTGCTCCACACCTAAACTAATTTTCACTCACACCGGGTCAGCCCTTAAGCACTAGCGGGATTGAACTCCTAATCTTTGGTTAAGGAATGAAACGTTGAACCGCTACATCATATTACATGGTTTTGTTGTGGCTAGACTCGGTGAATATAAAGGTTTTACGTCAGTTTTTTTTTTTTAATTAGCAAAAAAGCTGTAAACCTATTTTGAACCGTTTCAAAATCCCTCCAAATTATATCTTCATAATCGAACCATACAAGAGCCGATATAGTTTGAATCGGTTCATGCCGAGTCGGTTCTCCGGAACCGGTTTTTATGCCCATTGGTGTTGGGTTGAAAATTGACAGCTCTAGCCTCTATGTATATATAACACTTCCATAAATAATATTTGAGATTGATGTTTAATGTTTGACAACCTGTCATTACTAAAGTGCAAAATAGGAAAATAAAGTCTACATCAAATAATATTCTACTTGGAAAAAACAAATGGAATTCTTTTCTATCACTAATCTGGCAAGTTTCATATTCATAAAAAAAAAATAAAAAATGTTCAAGTGATTGATTTATTAATAATATATTAAATAACTTCAAATGTTGGGCAAAAAAAACTTCAAATATGTACTTACTGGATATATTATATAGTAGCTGATATTTTTTAGTGAATGTATTTTATCGTGCAACAACTTGGTTATTGATATTGAATTGAAGGTGTTTCTTTGAATTATTATGCCTTATTGATTAATTAATCTCTACGAGATCGGGTTTGAGGATTTGTCAAACCTCATGCCATATTAAGAATATACTCGTGGCCTTTTAATTGAACAAAATAAAAGGCTCTCTTATCACGATGCCTTTTTCTAACAATTTTTATATTCTCTTTTGGCCAACTTTTTTTATATTCAGTTATAGCAAATATATAAAATAACAAATAATAGAACCGGATAGCTGCACCATAACAACATCATTAAATAGTATATTTATTATCTTATTATAACCCATAACAATATCATTAGAATAGTATATTTATTATCATCACCGGATCAGCTCTTAATCATATAATTATTTATATCTAATATTGTAGTAAATATATAAGATTTTTTTTTTTACAAGAAATCGAATTTATAAACTGTATTTGTACATAAAAACAGATATAAATAGCTTTTTAAGGCATAAAGTTTTTATAATGTAATAATTTAAATGAAATTTTTACACAAAAGTATATTATAGTAATAAATAATAAGTATAACAATACAATGACTAACTCTTCAATAAAAGTTGAAAATATTTTATTTGTGTCCCAGTCCCGCCGAAATACGAAAGGATGAGAAAAGGGTCTGTTGAGTTGGGCTAACGTATGAAGATTTCAGCATATTATTATTGTTGTCCAAGCTAAGTAGGCTATTAAGAAAATGCAATCAATAATAGAGCAAAGTTGCCATAGTTTTACTTTTTAGCCGACACCATTCTGAGATATTAGGCACCATCAAATAACAAAAAAAATTGTTGTACATTGGTTCACAAACATGTTGGGCTATGAAACTATTAACCCTTTTTACTTTTGCTATCTAAATATATAGCATGAGTGTTTTTCCAAAGAGTAAGAAACCAAGTAAGAGTATAAATTCGAACAGTGAAACGAAACATGATCTTTGGAATGGTTCAAGCTAAAAATCCCATTCAGATTAAGAGTATAATAAATTCCAAAAGCGAATAAAAACATAATCTCCATCCAAAATCTAACATTCAGATGTCTGCGAATGAAAACAATAGAAATCTACGAAACTTCAAACACTAGATGGCTTCAACTTCTACACCTTAATGGCGTATTTCCTCATGGGGAAGTACATTTCCTTCTTCTTCTCCTTCTCAGTCTTCAATGAGATCTGCACCGCGCAACAAACATCATAAGATAAAACCCTAATTGCATATACATTCTAAATTTTGGAACATCACATAACTATAATTCCAAAAGACGGAACTTATTCTGGTTTTTTCAAAGCATATTACGTGCTATTTCAGCAAAGTATGGCAGAGTTAGATTTAACTTGACTCTGATTCAAAATGAGTAAAAGATTGCTTTCACCACATAATTATGATGGCAGTGACACTGATTAATCATGTCAATTAAAGTTCATGAACATGATAAGAATCTAAGCATTATTACAATATTGAAGGAAACCGCATGTCTGCAGTAATGTCATCAATCATCTTGAAGGACCGACATCAACTAAATATAGATGAACTAACACCAATAGATTATCTTCAACATTCATGGCATAATAAATTCAATAACTTTTTAACAAATACAGAGGATGTCAATGCTCAAAACCACTTGACTTCTACATTCATGAATATACAAGAATATGAAATGTTAACTACAAAACAGTACAGGATATAGAAAATAGAATCATCACCTGGTGCTTTGTAAGCCTCCTACGGATGGCTCTTGTCTTCTTGGGACGCAAGTCAAGGGGCAAGAGGCTTTTATTCTTGTATGCCTCCCTTAAAGCAGCCTTTTGCTTCTGTGAAATCACTGTCAAGACCTGGGCAATTGACAACCTTACCACCTTACTGCATCAAACAAAATAATCGAGCTATCAGCAATATATTCACATATATATATATGCACAATACATCAATCAGACTGTTCAATTGGAAAAACCACATAAGCAGCTCAATGATACAACATAAAAGCATAGGCTCAAAAATCAATATCATCCTATATCTTTTCGGAATACAAAGGTTATGCAGTATGCAGCAATGCTAGCCATTTTTCCAGCAACAAGGAGATCGAAAGACACAGAGCTAATTTCGAAAGACATACAACCTAATTTCCAAATCAATCGGAGAAGAAATCGTAAAGACACAGAGGTAACAAGGATGACCAGACTTTTTCTTCTTTTATGGGCCAAAATGACCAGGGATTAGTATGTATAAAAAACTCACATCTTGGAGAGTTTGTTAGGTGCACCACCGGTGACCTTAGCGACTCGAAGAAGAGCAAGCTCCGCCTTGAGGTCCTTCAACTGGTTCAACAGATCCGCCTTGGACTTCTGACGCAGCTCGTGGACCTTGATCCTTGCTGCACGTTGAATACAAGCAGAAAAATCAATGCGTCAGAACTCAAGGAAGCCTGAAACTAAGGAGAAAAGCTTAACCTACCCATTGTTGAGGTCTTCTAGCTCTCCTACCGCCGGCTGCACTCTGCTCTCCTCTGCGGCAAGAAAGAAACCCTGGTAGAGAAATTGGATTTTCTAGGGTTAAGTATATATATAATGGCGGGACAAGAAATCTTATTAGGCCGAACCTACTCGGCATGTTCAATCTGACGAAATAGTGGGCCGCATTATTCAGCCCAAATATAAATATGGGTTTTTCATATATCGATCGAACTGGGGCTCTTTGTGTCTCGCTCTTTTGATACTTTTTTTTTTTTTAAAACTCAGTTCATAATTAGTGTTGACAATAGTACGGTGAAAATTAAATAATCATGATTAATCGCATCATTAACTGTAATGATTAACTGCACCATTATGGTGAGAGGCAATTATGATGATGAGTTTTGTACCCACAATGGTTATAACCACGATTATAACCATTACTGCTATATTACTAAAGTGACTTATGACGTTGCACATGCAAACTTCTACTATACTATATAATTGCTCTTTTTGAATTTTATTTTTACATTTTGTCAATATGTACTAATTCATATATTTTCTTTCATTGTCATAGTTGCATCTATAAAGTTAAGAAAGCTTAATCAATTGATTATGTAGAGGGAGACGATGAATCAGTAATAACTAAGGTAATTAATAATTTTTAGCAAAACTGATATTAATTCAATTACATGAATATGCATAATCATTAGGTTTATATTTCTTATTATTTGGTTACCTCTATCGGAAGTGATGATCATTGAGGATCTGAAGTGATAGACAATTGAAAAAAAAAACTTATTTAATTAAGTAAAACAATAACATTATGTTTAGGGTTAATAACTAAAAAACTGTCCAAGGTTTACCCTATGTTAAAATTAGGTGTCTGAAGTTTGAAATGTTAAAATGGACTGTCTCAAGTTTCATTTTTGTTGAAATTTGGTGTCTCGGTGTAATTACTTTAGAGAAGTCAATTCCGACGAAACCGTCTGTCAAATTCGAGTTGTCATACACACTCCCTTCTCGTCATCTTACCGGGACCGTCACCTAAAAAGTTGGTCACATCCGGGCAAGTAAATCTCGCTCTATTGTCCTTGGAAAATGGCTCCACACCACTCTTCTAGAAACTTTTTTTTTAATATTCGATTTTTAGATGAAATTTGACAATTTTGTGAAAAGTAAAGAGTGATGGATTATGAGTGGGTTATTGGTTAATGAAAATGATTGAATGGAGATGAAAAGACGCACAGAAACACCAAATTTCAACAAAAATGAAACTTGGGACAGTCCATTTTAACATTTCAAACTTCAGACACCTAATTTTAACATAGGGTAAACCTTAGACAGTTTTTTAGTTATTAACCCTTATGTTTAATTTGGATTTCGTTTATGAAACAATAAATGTGTGTTTAATTTTGATTGAGTGTATGAAACAAATGGTGTTGTATTAGTTTTAATGTTTATGATTAGATGAAAAATCATAGTTATGGTTATGGTACGAAGAATCATAACCACAATAGTTATGGTTATGATTATGGTATGCGTGAAAAAAAATATGGTATGGTTATGGTATTAGTGGTATCCTCAACATACCCTCACAATCGCCATCCCTATTCCATAATAGGTTGTTAATGGGGCCGGTGAGTTTGGCACAAAACTCTTGCCCCCATTCACGTTCCTTTTATTTTGCGTTAGGGAAAATTTCATATGGCAACTCCGGTTTCGCCCCCTAATGGGGTATAATCTATATCACCAATTTTAAACCTTAAATTCTAAATTTTAAATTCACTATATCCAAATTCAATTCTAAATATAATTTTGAATCACAAATTACAAATCCAAAATTCTAATTCAAACCACCAAACACATCGCAAATTTGAATGATAATTACAAATCCAACTCCAAATCCAAATACAAATCACCAAGCACATCAAACTTATCATAACCAATTGTTTTGATTATATCTGATATTACCCATATAGTTATAATATAATAATAATAATATGAACAGGGCGGGATGGCGGGTCAACTCTAAACCTGAACGCACCCTGTTCCGCGATAATTTAAACATATATCTGTCTCATATCCTGCGAGAGGGATTTACTAGGCAAAATCGGGACAGAGCCCAGCAGGTTCAAGATGCCCCGTGGTAACTCGTTTACACCCTACTTCATGTATCATCAAAGACACAATATGTGGCAAAAATCAATATACGTTCTTTACTAATTATATAGTAAAAACTATAAGATAACTAGTCATTTAATCAACACATTGTGCAAAAATTTAATGGAATTTTATGTTATATTTTGTTATTAATTTATATTTTTGTATTGAGTTTTTTAAATTAATTATATATATATATATATAACTCACATTTGAATAAATTTTATAAAATATATATCAAACATGGTAAATCGAACATATTGCATTATATATTAAATCACTTAATGTGCATAATAATTACCGATCTTACATTACGATGTGTCAAACTCACCTTAATGAAAACTGAGGAGATAAGACATTGAGGTTGTTGTTAACATTATATATATTAATCATGATTTTAGTGTATGGTTTATTTTGCCACCATATTTCGTGTATGATTAATGTTTGCTTCTTTTAATTAACATATATATGACTTATCTATCATATTTTATTTAGCAAAATAATGGGTTAGTAGCGATCATAGGTTTATTTTACTACGTAAAGTTCAATATCTCCTACTTATGATCTGTGAATTTTTTCCGACTATACTTAATGAACAACTAACAAATATATTGAGCTCGTCAACATAGCTTCACCAACATCCTAATATAGTTATTGTCGGCCCGTTAAGTCCAGTGCTACTCAACTCCTCCTATGTTTGACGTGGTATGTGAGTCAGACAGTGTTGATTTGTGGAAACTCTAATCTGGAACAAACCCTAATTTTTTAGAGAAGAAAATGAAAAGACGAAGAACACAATAGCAATTGCGGATCACTAGCATGTGTTCCTTCAAGTGGACATGCTTCACCTTATAAGACTAAAAGAAACCCGAAAATAATTCAGGTTTTACCTCATAGCCTTTACATAGAAGGAACATTACCCGCAAACAAATAAAATGTAACAAATAGGTCCACAACATAAAATAAAGGAAATAGGCCCAGCGGAAATAGCCCATGAAGAAGAAGGTCCAGATTGCCTGATTATCCTTGAACGGGCTAGAGCAGAATGAAAGGAAGAAGGCTCAGAACTTAATCTTTCCTTCAGAATTTATATAATAATATATAGATTAGGAGGTCTAATTTTAAACAGAGATGACTAAAATTAAATGTAATTAATTTGCATATTAAAGCAAAAATTCACAAAAATGAAAGGCCCTGAAATTAAATGGGGAGGCCCATTAAAGTTAAAAGCCTCATTTTACAAAAGTTAAAGACCCTATTAATTTTAATTATGTAATTACTTGTAACACAATTTTTTTTTTTAAATGAGGCCTACTGTGGAAGGCCTAAATCTCAAACTAGAGGCCTCAAATATATCTTTATATGTTTGTGAGGAAATCTTATACATCACCATGGTATTGGAAATTCTTATTTTATAGGTACCCAAAACCGCACTCAAATATATATGACTTGATGATGTAATTTTAGAAAATTAACATGTTAAAGAATTATTATATAAATATATTTTAATAAGTTTGAAAAGATATATGTGGTAAGATATCTTTAACGAGACGTCTATGAGTTTTTGGTAAAAAAAAAAAAAAAGATCTTTGAGTTGTGTGAAATATATATACAAGATGGTTCTAACTTGAGTTTTGTTGTAAAGAATCGAAAGATTTTACCAAATTTATTTGTATGCGGGAACCGTACCTTAAATAAATTACCTAAAAGAGAAGATGTACGATAAAAAAAATCTATAGTTCAGTAAACATAACATAAATTGAAGAAAATATTTTTTAAAAAAAAATTAACAAAGAAATTTAATTAATATATTAATATTTATTTAATAAATTTAAAAAGATATGTTTAGAATCATAAGTTACCTAACGCGCGCTAGTTGCGTGACATAAAAGTTGTTCAACTTGAGTTTTGTCGTAATGCAGAAATAGTCTTCCCTAATTTATTTGTAAGCCGACAATCAACTTTAAATTGTCTAGATGGAGAAACTTGTGATAAAGTGGGTGTTGACTGTGCGTTTTATAAAATTACCATTAATTTATTGTAATTGATACCCTCTCTAATGTATATATAAACCCATCAAGCATACGCCTAATCCTCATGCTTTATTCAGAGATAAAATTTGTTGAAGCGATTAGAAGGTGAAGAAGAAGAAGAATCAAGCATCGAGGTTTTGAGATTCTTTTTTTGTGTTATCACTTGTCAATGCATATGCATATATAATATATGATCTTTTGTGTATGGTTAATGTTGAAGTTTTTGAATGCACATGCATGTCAATTATCTATCACATCTTAGATTTTGAGTTTTTCTTATATATATATCAATCTATCTTCCAAAAAACGTAGTTGTTTAGCAAAGATTTATTCATACAAAAAAAATTAAAAATTTCGTATAAATATCACGTTTTAGAATTTTTTTAGAAAAATACCTTTAAGATTTGCTAAAAAAAAGTTTAAATTCATGAGATAATCCCTTTCAGAATATATAAATTTCAATTTTTTAAGAATCCTTTTATTAAACATGTACAAATCTATTTAATTGTTCATTTTCCTAGGAAAACTCTACCAATTGCTGATTGTCTATTGAATCTTACACTATATTGCTTTAAAATTCAAAACCCTAATTGGTACCTCAATTATTGATTTGTGTCGTTTTACTAATTTTATTTTGTATTAACAATGCATACCCTAACTATTAATAGTTTTTTTTTTTTGTTTTTTTTTTTTTAATATTTGCAGGTATGGATTACCTTCATGATGAAATTCTGAATGAAATCTTCCTAAGGCTACCAGTTAAGTCCCTAGTCCAACTAAAGTGCATCAAGAAGCACTACAACTCCCTAATCTCCAACCCTATTTTCATCCAAGAACACCTAAAACACTCCCTAAAAAACCCTCAAACCCTCCTCCTCACAACAACTCCTTTCCAGTCCATTGACTTACAGAAATGGCCTGCCCTTACCCTAAAAGAGGGTGCAACCACTTCTATAGGCCACCTTAACCGAATCCCCGATCGACCCACCAAGATTCTCGGCTCATGTCATGGCTTAGTCTGCGTGATCTTCGATTACAACAGTTGGATCCTTCTGAACCCAGCCATAAGGTATGAGAGAATAAATACATTAGAATATAAATTTATCAGAATATAATAAAACATGTTTTTCTAATAAATTTATTTTATCATACAAGGGAGTACACTGAAATACCGAAACCCAAAAGTCGAACAAAATCAACGGTCGATAACTTCTTCGGGTTCGGTTACGACGAATCGACCGATGATTATAAGCTGCTGAGGGGGACTTGTTCAATCGAAAATGGTTTTGCACCTTGGAACATGCCACCTAGACTCGATGTGTTCTCGTTCAAGTCAGGGACTTGGTCAGAGATTGGAGAGATTAAAAAGTATATAATGTGTGGGAATAACCGAGTGGGGACGTATCGTAAGGGGTGTGTGTATTGGCTGATAGAGAACAATGATAAGAATACAGGGTGGTGCTTTAACTATCATGACGTGCATGATTATGAAGGGGTGTTGAAATATAATCTGGCGACGGGGAAGTTTGAGGAGGTGGTGAAGTTGCCGGATGTGGAGGATTTTGGTGCTTGTTTTGAGATTGAAGGTTTGACTACTCTTCCTGCGGGAAAACTTCTTTTGTACGGTGGTAATGGAGTCAGCCAAATGACAGGTATTTTTTTGGATGAAAAAGTTGGACTTTTTGGTATTTAGACTTATTAGATAATGCTTAATACAGTTCTGGTAATTAATACAGTTTTTTTATATGATCATGACATGCAATTGGTGATTTTATTTTTTAGGGTTGATTAGTAATTGACTAGTTGAATGTTGAGAGTTTATACAGATTATATTTATACTTATCCAATTTTGGACAAATTATTAGCTGAACTTAATCAAAGTTGCAATGTGAAAGAAACTTGGATGTTTAGTTAACAAAGTTACAATGATCTCTCTCTATTAAATGGTGAAAGAAATTTGAATATGTTGCTCTGTTTTTCGCACAAATTGCTAGCTGAATATTTTAAGAAATTTGTTAGCTGAATTTTGTGAAAATATGCAATTTTCTAGCTGAATTTTCTAGAAACTTAAAATTTTCTAGGTAATATTATGAAAATATGCAACTTGCTAGATGAATTTTGATGATACGTGATACACAAGTGCATATCTCCGTCACTATTGGACAACAAAATAGATGAAGCTATCAAATTGCAACTTTACATAAATTGATCGGTAACTAGCAATTTGTAACATAATAATCCGAAAAACCCCATAATTAAGCTAACAACATTGCATTATATATATAATTGGATGCAGGTTGGATACTGAATGAGGATGATGAAGAAACAGAAACTTGGACTAAGATATACGACTACATGTGGATGAATGAACCGCGCAATGGTTTCAAAGTGAAATCCAAAGTGGTGCAGGTTGCAGAAGATGGCAAGATTACTGCAAATGTGTGCTTCCGGCAGTTCAGTCAGATGCAATACTATGATCCTGCAAAAGATGAGAATAAGAATGAAGATGTTCATGAAGATCCTCATTTTGTGGACAATTGTGTTTATGCAGAGAGTCTGGTTTCGCCTTATAGTGTGTTCCGCCAGAGAGGAGGTGGCCGTGCCGGGCTGAGGCCGAGGAGCAAGAATATGTTGAGGTCAACAATAGTTTGAAGGAAGGATGGATCATCTTTTAGCATGCAGGCAGATAATATGTGTACTTTGTAGTGTTGTTATGTTTCAAGAACTTGAATTGCATGGATTTGTACTCCTTAAGATTGATGATTATGAGACATTTTTTTTAAAATTTTAAAAGTATCTTTTTAATATATATATATATTATTGGGGGTTTATGTTTCAAGCTCGACTTGTGTATGATAATTTGCGGCATGACCTTGGTTTTATGCTCAAAGTAATAGCTTAAATAAAAATTTCATGCAACCCAAGCCCAACTTTAAATATGTACAAGGGAGCTGATTGATGCAAGTGTGATTGTTATTACAAGCTTTGAGTTTTTCATAATGAATAAGGAAAGAAAATAATGAGTTGATGCATATAAGAAGAGAAAATCTGATTGGAGTCAGTCGAATCTAATGGAAGTGAAGAATATGCAACAGTAAAATGAAGATGCAACAGTTGTGGAGTGCATATGAAGAAAGCTACCTTGGAGTCTAAGTTGTTAAGTTAGTTAAGTTGAGTTCAGTAAAGTTAAATTATAGTCTTTGTATTGGTATATATAAGGCTAGATAACAGTAATACGATGTTTAGGAGCAGTAATAAGTAGTGGTTTTGTGGTAGCTTGCACTCGAAGTTTTCGATTTAAGAACTCTCTTTTGTAATAAGTTTTGCTAAGTTGAAAGAATATTGACTAGGCTAGTGTTGGGTTACAATTCAAGAGAGCCTGGAGTCGAAAACTAGCAAGGGAGGATAATAAAAATCAGAACCGCAAAAGTAAAAGTCGACGACCATTTGTATTCAGAATGAAGAGATGAAGACAAAAGCTCGACACATATTTCTGAATAGATGGTGACAATCAATACGACATCTCAGCAGAGGGCAATATCCCTCGACAAAACTCTTCCTCCTAAGAAGAGGTGACGACCAAGTCTCATGAAGAAAACCTTCCTCTTAAGGTATAGGGTCAGGTGGCGACCTACTTGTCATCACCTCTCTAGGGAAACCTTCCCTCTTAAGGAATAATGAGGTGGCGAGTTGCTTATACGGAATTCACCAAACCTCCCCTCTTAAGGAATAATGTGGTGGAGACCTGCTTGTCACCTGCTTGTACCGACTCAGGAGAAAACGCCTTCCAAAGGGTAGCCGCCATTTAAAGTCGGTAACTCCCCCTATAATTACCCTCACATTTACACACACAGTTATTATTATTCTCATAATCCATTACTGACTTAAGCTTCGGAGTGGAATCAGGGGCAAATGCCCACCCCTTTTCAGGTTAACGCCACCAGCTTCCTAAAGGAAACTAAGTACCCAACGAGGTCAAAATAGACACCTAAGAGAGCACAATACGATATCCTGGAGTTCATTCACGAAAGGTGGGCATCGACGATTCTTGATCCAACATTTGGCATCGTATGTGGGGACATATTGAGAAGTCATGGCCCCGTTAAAATATCAAACGAAAGGAGTAACAACCGTAGTAGATGAGATGTCAAAACATCATACAAATTCTACTAAATCTGAGCAAGTTAATGAAGAAGAGATGCGGGACCTTCCTCCGCATAACAATGACACTGCCAATGAGGAACAACCTCATCGGTCCGTGCCGCCCTCAAATCCGGAGGAAGTAAGGCCAACACCTGTGGCTGTCCCACTAGAGGTACTGACAGCATTTATGGCATTCTGGAATCAGGCCCAGACTGGATTATCCCAGCCACTAAGGAGTCAGTGCCAGAAGCATCTCAAAAATAATAAGAGGCTTCAAGTGTGAAGACCACTGGGACAAAACACCCAACCGACAAAAAAGAAAATAAGGCAACGGAGGTTGACGCCCAATCCAAAAAAACTGCGTTATTTACGCTGGGTCAAGTGGAAGATCTGTTGAAGAAAAAGAATAAAGGGATCTAGCAACATGGTGACCATCATGGATTACACCTCTCATCCCTTCTCTAAAAGGCTACTCGAAACTCGAGTACCGCCTCAAGTCTTTGCAAGGAACATTGACGACTACACGGGAGAAGGTGATCCAGTTTGCCACATCAATGCCCACGATTCTTCTT
Source organism: Clarkia xantiana subsp. parviflora (assembly GCA_036873135.1). NCBI lineage: Eukaryota > Viridiplantae > Streptophyta > Magnoliopsida > Myrtales > Onagraceae > Clarkia > Clarkia xantiana. Next base: position 19,260,287 of record JAPTYO010000012.1, read on the forward strand.
TATTAGGAAGAGGGGAAACGTTAGATCACTACGCGACACTATTCCCGACTACCCTCAAAGAAGAAGCCTTCACTTGGTTCTAAGCACTTCCCGACAACTCCATAGACTCATGGGAAGATCTGAAGGACAAATTCATAGAAGGGCATATAGGGTAAAGGCAACTCCTAAAAAATATGAATTTCTTGGATAGAATTGAGTAAGGTCCCAACGAGACTTTAGCTAGTTACTATACTAGATATCATAAGACGTTACAAAAACCGAATGAAGACGCTACTAATGGCGAGCTTATCATAGACTTCTAGAGGGGTCTACAGCTGCAAAGCATTGAAGGATAACATGGTGATGAAGCCCATTAGAAAAATTGTTGTTCTCGCCAACAGGGTAAAGTGATACATCGACCTTGAAAGATCGCATGAAAAACCCCTTTCAGATACGGGGAAACAAATAGTCCCGCCCAAGAAATAAGAGTATTCTCACTCTTGGCCTCAGGAAAAGGAAGATAGGCGGATGGAAGCTTTCGGCAAAGCTTCCGATAAGATAAAAAAGGGATTTCAATCCTCACTTGGCACGATACACACCTCTTACACGTAACATCACTGTGGTTGTACGAGGATGGAAAAGCTAAACTTGGACGAACCTCCTCCAGTAAGGAAGAATCTCATGGGGCAACATATAAACGACTATTGTCATCATCATCGGGTTAAAGGCCACGACACAGATAATTGCACCATTTTGAAACGAGATATAGAGGCCCTCATTCAGAGGGGTAAACTTCAAAAATTCGTGGAAAAACCTCCCAAGTCTCTAAGGAAAAGAAGAAGAAGTTCTAGAAGGTAATCTCGCTCTCCTCCGACACCTAAAAACCCCGATCCTGCTCAAAGAGAGACTTTCAAGGTCATTGCAGGAGGATTTACGTCGGGTGGAGAGACATGTGCCGCCAGAGAGGTATACGTCATGCAAATAACAACTACAGCTATAATGGGAAAGTGGCTACGAGATCTCGACCAAATAGTTATCAGCTTCACAAATGACGATCTCATGATGGTGACTCAACACCACGAGGACGCCTTAGTAATCACAGCGATAATGGAGGAGTACAAGGTCAAAAGAGTCTTAATTGATGGAAGGAGCTCGACAGACATCCTCTTCTATGAGGCATTCCTAAACCTATGACTAACCAAGAAGGACTTAAGGAAGGTTGATTTCCCCTTAATAGGTTTTGTAGGAAAAACCACATATCCTATGTGTTGGCATTTTGTGAATGGGCTGCCGTAATAGGAGCCCTTTAAAGCCCAACAGTTAAAGTAATTGGGTAATATCACATTAGGGATTTTGGGCTGGGCCTAAAATCCCAATTGACATGAGAAGCCAAAAAAAATTGGGACTCCCCTTTCCTATGTAGGCCGGCCGAAAATTGTAACTTAAGGAGGTGGAATTTTCCCACCTCCACATATAAATAGGGGGTGTCAGGATTCCTCTAAGGTTAATAGTTAATCACTCATTTCTCCTAAGTGTTGAGACAAAGAAATCCCTCCTCCCTATAGAGCTAGTTTCGGTCGAACCCTTGGTAGAAGGAGGTGCCAAATTGCTTTGAGAAATTACTCCAGAGATCCATCCCGTGAGGAATCGACAAGAGATTTTGTTGTGGAGACCATTCCTCGTAGGTAATTCCTTAACAAGAATCACTACAGGATCCGGCCGGTGGACGGCGAACTCCCACAAGATCTTGGGACTACGACAAAGGAGAAACTGGTATGTGTCACTATTCCGTTGCGTAATTAGTTACCTGGCATGTACGTATTTCTTGTCTGTAGTAACTATCCCCACAAGATTCTACAACGGTATCAGAGCCTGTGTTACGGAGTTCTTGATTTTGATAAAATTGGCGTTCTTCAAAGTTTTTGGTAAACTGTTCATGAAACTGATTGTTTTTCGGTAAAACTGGTGTTCATGATTTTTCAAGAAAAACGTGACATTTATCAAAATCAAACATTGGATTATTGATCTTACTAAAGTTTGATCTTGAAATTTGACAACTAGCCCTAATTTGGTATTTTCGGCCGAACCACTATAGGTTTACAAAGTGAAAATATTAATTTCTTAGGCCCCAAGTTATCTAGGGTTTCCGCCGAACCATGTAGTTGTTTAAAATTAAAATTGCTGGCCGAAATTACATGAAATGAATTAAGTCACAATTATGGCTAGATTCACATGATAATTGTGATAATATCTATCAATATATTTTTAGCACAATATTTGGAATATTTATAATATTGATAAAATATATTGTTGATAGATTTATTTCTTTAAATATAGAATCTTGACAATAAATATATATATATATATATATATATATATATATATATATATATATATATTGGGGCTGAAACTTACTATATTTATATAGTGCAAATATTGGAAATTATATCTATAATTATTCTTACTTGGTCGCCAAGTTAAGTTTTTAGTGGATTTTAAAACCCTACTTAGCCCACAAGGAAGAGTTTCGGCCGAACCCTATTGGGTAACGGGCCATTTCAATTTTGCACATCCGGGTCAGGCAAACTCACCCGGAGGACCATGGGAACCCAAACCGGTTCAGCCGAACCGAACGGGTCGGGTTCCACGGGTCCAACCGGAGCGGGTCAACCAATCCGTGTTTTCTCAATCGGTCCGACCCATCCAGGTCGGGTCGAGTAACTAGTGGGTGAACCAAACCGACCCGGTTTGTGTGTTAAAACAGAACCGAACCTATTCTTAGAACCGGATCGGACCGGTCGGACCGAATTGACGTGAACCAGATCGTTTTGGTCGGACTGACCCAAGTCAACTGAAAATAGGATGGTCAAATTTTAAAATTACCTACAGAGTGCAAATTGGTTTGAAATTTTCACGTTATAATCAAATATGATGCCTGTTAGGATCAAAATGACGTGGTCTAGAGCTCATGGTAGTGGAATTCAAGGTCTCGCCTTCGATTGACTCTTATAGGTATCTTTGTTGACCTCGTCGGGTGATTAGTTTCCTTTTGAGTATTGGATGGGCGAGAACCTGAAAAAGGGGTGGGGCTTTGCCCCTGATTCCACTCCGAAGCATAAGTCAGTAATGGAATATGAGAGAATACTTTAAGAAGTATGTAATAGAATATCACAAGTAACAAAAGTGTTCCCCTATTTATAGGGAGAGTTTACCGACTTTATATGGCGGCTACCCTCTTGAGAGGGTTTGTGTTTGGATTCGGCACAAGCAGGTGACAAGTAGGTCGCCACCTCACCATTCCTTAGCTAGGAAGGTTTTCCTCTGGTGGTCAAAGCAGGTCGCCACCTCACCATTCCTTTAGAGGAAGGTTTCTTCATGGCGGCTGGAGCAGGGGACAAGTAGGTCGCCACCTGTCCCTTTCCTTAGGAGGAAGGGTTTCTTCACAAGGTCGGCCTAAGCAAGTGACAAGTAGGTCGCCACCTGTCACTTTCCTTAGGAGGAAGGGTTTCTTCATAGTGCTAGGCTGCCGACTCGACTCATAGCTTAAGAGGGAGAGTTTTTGAGTGGCCTTGTTGTCATCTTTCAGATGTTCACATTGGTGGTCGACATCCCCTTTTTTTTATCGGTGCCGACCATTCGTATTTTCCTTCTCGTTCTGAACGTAAATAGTCGTCGACCTTTCTTGAGGTATCTCGACTTAGACATTCTCGATTTCCTGTTAGCTTATCCTCAACAATCGTTGCCCAACACTTTCCCCCGAGACTTGAGTCGTTAGCTTCATTTATGAAGAAGAGGTCTTAGGTCGAGCATCATTTTAGGGATTCCCTGGTTAGGTTTACGTGCTGTCGGTTCGTAATCTTGACCTTTTTATAACTTCTCAAGTCGAGATTCGAGTCCTTTAGTCGAGATGTTGATCCGTGCTTCTCACTTTTTGACCGTTGGAGGGTGGCTCGAGGGAGCTCAAAGGTCGCTTGTGAGTTTTGCAACGGTAACTTCTATCATAACTGTAAGTTCTGCAGTAATTGCACCAATAGAGAGAGAGACCTAGGAGAGCTTCCTCGGGAAGATACCTCTGGCGGCGGATCTTCAGTATAAATACCGTGAGCTCTCTTTGGATTTTTACTTCTTACTCTCTCTTTTATTCACTCTGGCGAATCACTATAGTGCATTCTTTTCAATCCTAACTCGCCACGCACTTGTTCTCCAGAAGATAGGATTTTAGTAGGAGTCGCCACCCCTGGTCCTTCAGATCCTAGTCGAGTGGTTTCCTTTCTTCGATCTCTTTCCAGAACTCCTATGGCGTCTCAGATCCCTCCAGGTAGGTTTTCTGGTTTTCTTCATACTCCTCTAGAATAGCCTAAGATAAATAGGTTGTCTAGTACCGCCTTTACGAAAGCGGTGACTCTGGCAAATCTTAGTGATAAAGAGAGGCCTCGATACGGTGGTACTCCTCACCATCCTCATTTCGCTCAGGCGGGAGAGGTTTTCGTTTATGCTGGACAAATCAAGGCGGGGCTTCGATTCACTTTTTGCCCCGAGGTTTCAGAACTCAGTGAGCATTATGGAATTCATCCGTGCCAATTTTCTGTAAACGCCATCCGTTATTGGGTGGGTTTTCGCTGTCTGTGCGACGTTTATGGCTGGGATTAAAGCATTCAAGTTTTTAGATGCTTTTATCGTTTGACGGGTAATAAGAAGTTGGTATATGCCTTCAAATCTTGATGGTCCCCAAAGGACGAGCATTTTTCTTGGGAGTCGGCCTGATCCATGGTGGTGGGATTGAAATCCCTCAACGCCAATTGGAAGCATTATTATTTCTTCTGCAGGGAAGGCGTCACTTGGCCTCTTATTACTTCCATCGGGTCTGATCTTCCACCATCCTTGGAAGGCTTGACGCCTGAAGAATTTTCTACTATCGGCAAGATTCACGCCACACTTACCCGGAGGAGCTTTAATTCCCGAGAATCTGTCAATGATACCATCGAAGATTCCCTTATTCAAGCTGACATACGTACTCGCCTGGAGGAGTTTCCTATCAGCTGGGTAACCTTCAATTATTTATACATGTATTTTGAACTTCTCTTTTCCCTTTTGTAGGTATAATTTTGAAGCTTTTTAATGTTCATTATCAGGCGACGACTGGAGTCCCTTTGCTCAAAGATTCTCCGGTGATTGATGTTGCTGCTGCCCCGAGGCTCCTAGGTCGCCTTCGGAGGCTCCTACTGAGGATATTGCTGAGGACGTTCCTGCCTCAGAGAAAACGCCCAAGATGAGGAAAAAAAGGGCAGCCAATCGCCCATTTCTTCTAATAAGAACAGTTCTAAGGCTCCAAAGAAAGCCAAGGTGACAATCACCACCCCCATATCGGAGTTTCACGAGGGTGGCGCCTCTGATGCCCCCGACGTTCCCCTAAGCTCTTCGACCGCCACAGGAGGTTTGAGGATTCTTTGACTATTTGACTCTTCTTTTTCCGAAGTGATTTTTGAATTCCTCCTTCTCTTCCTGTAGGTGTCGTTTTAAAAGGTAAGGGTGTCGCGGACTCTCCCGTTCCTCAGGCCCTCACAGGTCTACGGTTTGTTGGTCCTCATTTTAACTGGAGGATGCTTTATTGTGCTTCCGAAGATTCGAACGGGGAAGTCGACTGGAACCATTGGGCTTCCTTGAAGGGATATCAGCTGAAGGAGGGTCATTCCCTCGCAAATCGTGACTTGGCATTGCATTTTCTCAATGCCTCTGTGCCGCCTCGGGACCGCCCGCGTTTGTAGACTAATGCAGCGGAGGTCGATGTGACCATTCACTCATTTCTAAGGTAAAAGATACATCTAGGTCTTTTTTAGAACTTTTGATTGTTGACATCCTTCTTGACTCATGGCCTTTATCTTATTTTAGGCTTCTCAAGAGTCTCTAAAGCTTTCTCCGCTGGTTCTTGACCTTCTTGAGGATTTTTCATCCGCAAGGAGAAGGCTCGAGGACCTCGAAGCTGCAATGGATGGAGGAGAGAAGCAGCATCTTCGAGAAGAAGTCGTTCAGCTGAAGGAAGACATTGATTGTCTGAACGTGACCGTCGCCACCGTTTTGGAGGTTCTGGCCCAGTGTAAGGAGACTCTTATGATCTCCACCCTCTTTAACGCTGTCTACTGAGCATCGCCAAAGATTGGTGGCTAAAACTGAGAGTCTTCAGGTCGAGCTGACCTCTTCTCGAGAAGAGGTTGACGCCTTAAAGGCCAAGTTGAAGAAGAATGAGGCAGCCTTGGCTGAGGCCATCGCCACTTATAAGGCTAGTGCCGTCTTTCGAGAGGACGCTGCCACCATTTGTGGGGATATGATTCTTTCTTACTTTGAGGCGGTGGTACCCGGCATAAGAACGTCTCACCCCGACTTTGATTTTATGAAGGTGGCGGTCCTCCAACAGTTCCTTGTCACCAAAGCTGCAGGAGAAAAGGATAGATCTAGGGACAATGTTTGGACCGTGTAATCTTTTATTTTTCCTTCATCATAATGTAAAATTTGTTTATCTATGAGAAGGAGATTTCATGGAAATTTAATAACTGTATACTCTTACTTTAAGCTTTATCGGCTCAATTTTTAAGAATAGTCAACTTATTGGGAGCTTTAAAAGGAGCTCCTTCTTCTTTTCGAATCGTCGACCAAACCCAAGTGATATAGTATATACTGAGCTTTATACTTAACGACAACCGATGAGAGGTATTTTTATGTGTTGTCTAACTTCTTTCGATTTGTAGACTAATCAGAGTGATTTTGTTTATATCAGATTATTCGATGTCGACAATCGATTCGGAAAAGGACTTATCTTCGATGCCTAACTTTTTTTTTTTCGGGTTGTCGACTAATCTGAGTGATTTTGTTGATATCAGGTTATTTGATGTAGACAATTGATTCAGAAAATGACTTATCTTCGATGCCTAACTTCTTTTGAGTTGTCGACTAATCTAAGTAATTTCGTTGACATCATATTATTTGATGTCGACAATCGATTCAGAAAAGGACTTATCTTCGATGCCTAACTTCTTTTGAGTTATCGATTAATCTAAGTGATTTTATTGATATTAGATTATTTTATGTCAAAAATCAATTCGGAAAAGGACTTATCTTCGATGCCTAAATTCTTTCGAGTTGTCGACTAATATGAGTGAGTTTGTTGATATCAGATTATTTGATGTCGACAGTCGATTCGAAAAAAAAAAATTATCTTCGATGCCTAACTTCTTTCGAGTTGTCGACTAATCTGAGTGATTTTGTTTATATCAGATTATTAGATGTTGACAATCGATTCGGAAAATGACTTATCTTCGATGCGAAACTTCTTTCGAGTTGTTGACTGATGGATATGTGCCCAATTCGAGTTCGTATTTATATTTCGGGCCTCGTAAACACGTCAAAATTACATCTCGACTTGAAAAACGTCTCCCAAATGGTCAAAACGGTCCGGAAGCGCGTTACGCGCGTCCGGACCGGACCTCCGGATTGCACTACGGGTATTGCGCGATTACCGATTACGCGATTACCGTTACGTGTTGAGAAGTCAAGTTCGCGCATTGCCAATATTGATAACGGTTACCGCTTTCTTTTGAACCGTCATCAAACCGATTTAAAACCGGGTCCGGTCCCAAGGAAGCCTATAAATAAGAGGCCTTGGCCACCCATTTTTACACATCCTCTCATTTGCCCAACTTTGGTATTTTGAGCTCTGACTTCTCTCTAGAAAAACTTTCTCTCTCTAGAATTACCTTTTTGCCCTTATAGTGACTTAAGCATCGGAGAGGGCTCCACTAGCACCACCCCCCTCTCCGTGCTAGTACCGGCCCTTTGTGCAGGAATCGGCGCTCCAGACGATCAGACTCGTGCACAAACCACCGCCTTTTGAGACTCAGACGTTTCCAGAGACACAACCGCCTTTTGAGACACAGACCTTTCCGAGACTCAACCGAACACTCGTCAGTGGCACAAACCTCTTTCAGACAAAGGGTTATAGCCCGAAAACCCGCTCAAACATACAGACAGACGCGTCCCCACGACCCAGTTCATCCAGGACGCAACATTGGCGCCGTCTCCGTGATTCGAACAAAAAGCTACCATACCGCAAAGACATGACGAGTGATCGCAACCCTCCCGAAGAGGTTAACGCGAGAAGTACAAGGAAAAGGCCTGGACATCCTAAAGCGTCTCCGGCAAGCAAAAAATGAGGAGGTCAGAAACCACCCGGAAGCCAGCCGGGGCCTTCCTACATATCGAGAGCTACTTCCGTAGTTTCATCCATGCCAACCGAGGATGTGCCCGACGCACAGCACAACCTCCAAAAACCAAATGACGAGCACCATTCACCCCCACCTGGTTTCGAACCAGAGATGCATGATGATAAATTTCAGTCAGAAATACCGCAAGGCGAACAACAAGGAACGGGAGCAAACCCAATGCCTTCGGTTACTCCAGCAATGATGGCTGCGCTGGAAGACTTACTCGCATTCCGCGAGTCACTGAAAAATCAAGGATATGTGGCCCAACCACCTCCAACCGCCCATGAACACGCTACACCGACAAGAGAAATGTCGCATGACACTACCCGCCAAGGCCATCCATTCCAAGGCAATGACCAACATGCAGAAAATGCCTTCCAGCATACAATATATGAAGCCGCACATTCATACACTCCTTCCCAAGGAGCCCGTCATTGGAGGAATGCAAGAGACTTTGACGCTGAAAGCAAGAATTCATACGACCAAGAAGTATACGTTGCAAAGACAATGCACGAGACCGATGACACCAACTTGGAGTATGTTGACATAAAGGATGCCGTCTTTGAAGATGTCATTGATTTGTCATCAAAAGACAAGGAGCACGTTGCATACCACAACGCCTTGCCCATAACCTCGCAGAAGCCGATAAGAAGACAACTTGGATCCTTCCACATCCCTGTTGCCACATCCAATGCTTTCTTCAATCCAACAAGAAATGCATCCTCCGCACATTGCGACCAAGGAGCCTTCCAATACAAAGGTGTCAACCCGTCACCTCCTCTACCTCCAATCAACGGACAAGTTGAGACGATAGGGACAGAGTCTCGAGCCACAAGTCATCAAGACACACTGCACCAAAGAATAGAGGGGCAATGCACGGAAGATACCTTCCAGTACCAACAGCCAAGGCACGAAGCTGCACGCCCATGCAACCTGTACGTGATAGCACAACACCAAAAAGAGGCATGGAAACAACCCCCAAAGCAGAATCAAGCAAAACCGCCCTCAAGCGGTCAGCAAGGAAGAAATTGGCAGCCTCAGCCGAAAAGACCTTTTCAAGGAGATTTCCAGAAGCTAAAAGGAGTAAACCTCGTTGGCTGCATTCCTTTGAAAGCCCCGCCGTCCGTAATATTGAGAGAGATGAAGGATGCGAAAATGTGGAAAGCGCCGAGCAATTTCAGAAAAGGCCCATTGGGGAAAGACAAAGACAAGTGGTGTGAAAACCACGAGGTCTTCGGCCACAAGACGGACAACTGTGCCAGCCTACGTTTCCGCATTAACAGCTTCATCCTCAAAGGCAAATTAAAGCAATTCACCGATCAAGGCGACAGCCCTCCAAAGAAGACTCAAGCAGAGTCATCCAAAATACACAAAGAAGGTCCTTCCACAAGGACAAGCCAAGACGATGCGGACATCTGTCACAAGGAGGGACGGAAAAAACCTGTTAGTGACGACGACGTCCCAATCACGGGATTGACAACAAGAACCTTGAAGGCAATAATTGGAAAAGAGATACACGTTTCCTGGGAAAAGAAACAACCGCAACAAAAGATGACGTTCCAGTCAGGTCACCAAAGGCTCAAAGATACCAATCTCGCCATATGTGTTCCTTTGAACACACCGCTGTCTGTCATCCTGAAAGAAATGAAGGAGACCAAGTTGTGGAAAAAACCCTATAAATTCCGCAATGGCCCATTGGGAAAAGATGAAAGCAAATGGTGCGAGAATCACGAAGTATATGGCCATGAGACAGACAGCTGCGTCAGCTTAAGATTTCATGTAAACAACTTGATCTTAGAAGGAAAAATGAAGAAGTATATCGACTAAGGCAATAAGCATCAAAGGAAGCTTCGTGTGAAATCTTCAGAAAAAGGCAAGGGAAAAGAAAAGGCGGATGATAATCCACCTATCGCCAAACGCCAGAAAAACAACGTCACTTATGGAACCAATTGTGACGACTTATACAATCTTTGGAGTATGAAGGCGGAAGAAGCAAATCACAAACTCCCGGAAAACAAACTTCACCGCCCACTTGAGCCAACGACTGCCTTCCTTGGCAAAGATGTTGAAAAACAACACAAGCAAAGTAAAACTTGGGGGCATGACATCAACTTTTGTTCATCCCCAAAGGTGGAGATTGAAGAGCTCAACACACTAGATGCATTGAGAAACTATGTGGCACGTGGCAGAGTCAACTGGCCAACAAATCACCTATGAGGACGTCAAACACATCAGCAATCCCATTATCTTCCTTATCTCCTTTTTCGCATATCTATTTTAAATCTTTTTAGATTAAGTACAACTCATGCTTATTAGCCTTAGTACTTTTCAAAAGAAGTGGTCAGTAGACGCTTTCTTGTAATCCGTTGTGCGAACTCTAAATATCTAATAAATGTTAAATCTACTTTCGTAGGTACATTATTATAACGCATATTACCTTGGAATAACGCCAAGTAACAACTACGCACATATTACTCGCGTCAACAACACAAAGTCTCAAGCATTTTATACGCGCAAGACTAAAAATCGTGTCGCAATAATAAACAAGGCAGGGGCATTACACAAGGACAGATCATGCACTATTAGAAGATGAAACAATATAAACAATCAGGAAACAACGATACAACTGCCAAGTGACTTGGGGGCACCAAGCTAACAAGTGCTCGGCATTCTACCTAACATATATACATACCTATCATGATCTGCACCTATCGCGTCCGCACTCAGGGAAGTTTCCTACACAAACAAGGGATCCTTGTATCAGATTCCTTTACTTTATTTATTATATGCATGACTAAAAAGAAAATTTCATGACTTCATACTTTTGCAAACTTATAAAAATTGCGATTATCTGACAAAAGTAACTCTGCTCGTAGGTACATGCTACACTACGATTACTACACAGGAATTACGCCAAGTAGTAACCTATGCACAAACATCTACTTCAACAATACAAGCTAAGCATTGTGTTCAAGGAGGAATTTATGGTATACAACACCAATATATCTATTATCTACACCAACATGGAGTTTATTTCTCCATTCATAACATAGGCGTATATCTCAAGAAGATGCCGGCAACACAAAGCCATCACGCTATGTGTACAATCAACTTATATGCCGCAATGACAACCTGCGGATTATCTAGCAAAATAACGACTATTCAAGAAACGTCATCTACAAGCAATTCCTTGGAATAACATCAAGGTCTACTATCAAAATGACGATTATTCTAAAAGCGTCAACTACAAGCAATATCTTGGATTAACACCAAGACCTACTATCAAAGGTAGCATGTTGAGGTATCCTCTTTGTAAAGACAAACCCCATGTTTACTTCTAAAAATGACATGCTGTGACATCTCTTGTTAGAGGCAAATCCTCATGTTCATAGGCATTCCCTGGATTCAGAACAGGATGGGCAAATACAATACGGGACTGATCACCCCATAAGTGGCGGAAGTTCTCTTGTTAGACAACGACCCCACGCTATAATAAGTGTGTATATCCTGCTTAGGGTTCACTCTTTATGGCGAATGTCCTCTTGTTAGACGACAATCCTATATTACGAATTCCTGTTTAGGGTTCACTCTTTATGACAAATATCATCTTGTTAGATGACAATCCCATATTACGAATTCCTGTTTAGGGTTCACTTTATACGGCAAAAGTCCTCTTGTTAGATGACAATTTCGTACTACAGATTTTCAAACCGTGTTGTATGGTTCCTGGACGCAGAAAACATGCATCACAATTCATATTTGCAAAAAAGTGTTACATGGTCCCTGGACGCAGGAATCATGTATCACAAATATTTTACCAAATATTTTGTCAAATATTTTATCAAATATTTTATGTATCAAACACCTTTCCAAATATTTTATCAACACGGTTTTTTGTGTGTATCACATTCAATACCAAAATATTTTTTCAAATATTTTATCAACAAGCTTTTTAGATTCACAAAACACTTCTTCAAAAACCAAGATGTTTTTACGTATGCTTCCCCAACGCGGGTTGATACATGTTGGCAGGTGCGCACCCTGTTTAAAACTCATAAAATTTACAAGTCGAGTCTTGTACAACGTCGCCTTAGAGTGGAACTAAGAGACGGTATAAACTAGTATCTTGCTTAGCCAAGATAACAGCTTTCAAATACACTACTTGTTAAGAAATATTGCTATACGCAAAATACTTGGCAGATTGCAACATATATAGCGGCAAGCTATTCAGAAAAGAAGGGCAACATGCGTAATGCATCATGCAAGCAATCAGGGGAGCATCTCAAATCATCAATCAAGAAGTGGCTAATGGTCACGCCTGCGGAGACTACATCTATGATTACTAGTCATCCACATCAAACAAAAACCTACAATGCGCAAGTCGCAACATCCTATGCTCTATCCCATCTTCCAAGTCCAAAGCATATGGACGGTATAGATAACTCAAGGTATGAAATATTACTAACAAGTTATCACATGATTATTATTGAAGACAGGTCCAGGTGACGAAATATCATGCAAGCAAAGGCATGAACAAAGAATTATCAACATCAACTCATTCACAAAGGGTTCAACATGCTGGAAGCAGACAGCCTGACAGCAACCAAGAGTTAACATCATCTCTAAGGACTTATGGCAAAGAGTTCATAATGTCAACATCAAATGCAATGTCGTCATCCACATAAAAGACACGACAAGAAGGATTGTTTCAACATTCAGCACAACATAGCTCTTCAACATAAGGGCGACAATCAGCAATACGGGCATCAAAATCAGCAATCAACAAATACTTACTTCAGTAGGAGTAACGCTCCTCCTTGGGCCGGTCCCTCGACCGGGGGGCAGAAGACACCACTGCACAACCCTCAACTCTATTTCCTTTATCACAAGAAGGAATTAGCACGGTCATGCTCGGCATAAAGAACTAAGAATCGCTCGAGGAACGCGCCCCTGCGTCGGATCTTTCGAAGATTATGCTAAAAACAGAAGCTGCAGCCAGCAAAAACTTGGAAAATTAACAAGTTCAAAGAAGATACAATGAGACGTCTTACTCACAAGCCTTTTACCGCGACCATGTCCGAAGACTTCAGAGTAGCGGGGGCACTTGTATGGACATTCCTCCCAACAAATGGATTTCTGTACACATCAGCTATCTGCAAAGACAAGCTTTTTCCCATCAAGATGGAGATAGTGGACTTACTCATGGTAACAGCCGTGGGAAGACTAATTCTGACAAGAGGACAGCAATATCTGATATCCTAGAAAATGATACCAACAATCCGGTCAGTGCGTAAACACGTACCAACACTTATGCAAGCATTTATGCAACAGACGCTCCATGTGAGACAACCATGTACGTACAAGACTCATTAGTCTTCGTGCAACAAGTAACAAGCATCACGCAAGAGGGGCAACCTCTTCAACACATTAACCTTGCATGACAATACCGAGCTCATACTCGCAGCATACAATGGTTGAATATTTTCTAAGTACTTGGCTCAGGATGACAGTCAGAATATTGCAAGCTGTCAGCGTATAACCACGTGTCAGCATATTATCAGGAGTTGGCATATAACCTGTGTTCGCATCAAGCATACGGATACAGCATACATAGCCAGGGATGGTGAAAAGATTCTAAATGCGGGGGCAAATACGCACACATAGTGTACGTACATACATGTCGACAAGGATGCATGTCGACAAGGAGAAAATATTTTCTAAGTGTTTCCATGTACGTACATACATGTCGACAAGGATGCATGTCGACAAGGAGAGAATATTTTCTAAGTGTTTCCATGTACGTACATACATGTCGACAAGGATGCATGTCGACAAGGAGAAAATATTTTCTAGTGTTTCCATGTACGTACATACATGTCGACAAGGATGCATGTCGACAAGGAGAAAATGTTTTCTAAGTGTTTCCATGTACGTACATACATGTCGACAAGGATGCATGTCGACAATGGGAGAATATTTTCTAAGTGTTTCCATGTACGTACATACGTGTCGACAAGGATGCATGACGACAAGGAGAAAATATTTTCTAAGTGTTTCCATGTACGTACATACATGTCGACAAAGATGGATTGCATACAACAAGTAGCTATGCCCCCTAAGCACACCTACGACACTCATCGACAAAGCTCATACGACGACATCTATGCGCCAACGCGCATAGCAAAAGTCAACGCGCATAGCAAAAGTCAACGCGCATAGCAAAGTCAACGCGCATAGCAAAAGTCAACGCGCATAGCAAAGTCAACGCGCATAGCAAAGTCAACGCACATAGTAAATTCAACGCGCATAGCAAACTGGATACGTGCAACAAAAATGGCCAACGTCCCAAGAAGCTATCATGCAAGCGGTGCGACTAATGTGACGAACCGCGAAGAGCAAACACGACAACACTTAAGAAAATATTTCTCTAAGGCATCAAGGCAACAAACGACTACTTCCAAGAGATTCCTTGACGATAAGGATCAAAGGAGTAATGCACTTACACCCACACCTAAGTGCCTACGGTATACTCCGCCCTCTTCTAAGTATTTACTCCTACATACATGATTATTTTGGTATTGCATGTATCAAACACGTCATTCTACACGTATGTTTTCATATCGCATGATTCATGATTTGATAATCACTAAGTCGTTTTAGAAGTATACGAATTATATTTCTTGCGTCACGTAATTACGTTCTTGCCATGACCGTTACTTGTGCATACACATTGATAGAAGCATGTCCGCATGACGTATTCCTAATTGCTTATATCCCTAGCGATAATCATGTTTGCACGTTATATATACGCATTCTCTATTGCACTAACCGTGATGACAGGAAATAAAGTCATTCGGTCGGAAAATCAAAGGACGGACGAAATCAAGATTTCTATGCCCAACCAACAATCAAAACCGGAAGGTTAGCGTCAAACTCAAATTGGACACGCATCCTAACTTAAAATAGAGTCAAGAAAGGTTTTAAACAGTTACATGACTCGGGGGCAAGTGATGGATATGTGCCCAATTCGAGTTCGTATTTATATTTCGGGCCTCGTAAACACGTCAAAATTACATCTCGACTTGAAAAACGTCTCCCAAATGGTCAAAACAGTCCGGAAGCGCGTTACGCGCGTCCGGGTTGCAGCAATCCGGACCTCCGGATTGCACTACGGGTATTGCGCGATTACCGATTACGCGATTACCGTTACGTGTAGAGAAGTCAAGTTCGCGCATTGCCAATATTGATAACGGTTACCGCTTCCTTTTGAACCGTCATCAAGCCGCTTTAAAACCGGGTCCGGTCCCAAGGAAGCCTATAAATAGGAGGCCTTGGCCACCCATTTTTACACATCCTCTCATTTGCCCAACTTTGGTATTTTGAGCTCTGACTTCTCTCTAGAAAAACTTTCTCTCTCTAGAATTACCTTTTTGCCCTTATAGTGACTTAAGCATCGGAGAGGGCTCCACTAGCACCACCCCCCTCTCCGTGCTAGTACCGGCCCTTTGTGCAGGAATCGGCGCTCCAGACGATCAGACTCGTGCACAAACCACCGCCTTTTGAGACTCAAACGTTTCCAGAGACACAACCGCCTTTTGAGACACAGACCTTTCCGAGACTCAACCGAACACTCGTCAGTGGCACAAACCTCTTTCAGACGAAGGGTTACAGCCCGAAAACCCGCTCAACCATACAGACAGACGCGTCCCCACGACCCAGTTCATCCAGGACGCAACATTGACTAATCTGGGGATTTTGTTGATATCATATTATTTGACGTCGACAATCGATTAGGAAAAGGACTTATCTTCGATGCCTAACGTCTTTCGAGTTCTCGACTAATCTGAGTGATTTTGTTGATATCAGATTATTTGACGTCGACAATCAATTCGGAAAATGACTTATCTTCGATGCCTAAATTCTTTCGAGTTGTCGACTAATCTGAGTGATTTTGTTGATATCAAATTATTTGATGTCGACAATCGATTCGGAAAAGGACATATCTTCGATGCCTAACTTCTTTCGAGTTGTCGCTAATCTGAGTGATTTTGTTGATATCAGATTATTTTATGTCGACAATCGATTCGGAAAAGGACTTATCTTTGACGACTAATTTCTTTCAGTTTTTCGACTAATCTGAGTGATTTTGTTGATATCGACAATCGATTCGGAAAATGACTTATCTTTGATGCCTAACTTCTTTCGAATTGTCGACTAATCTGGGTGATTTTGTTGATATCAGATTATGTTATATCGACAATCTATTGGGAAAAGGACTTATCTTCGATGCCTAAATTCTTTCGAGTTGTCGACTAATCTGAGTGATTTTGTTGATATCAAATTATTTGATGTCGACAATCGATTCGGAAAAGGACTTATCTTCGATGCCTAACTTCTTTCGAGTTATCGACTAATCTGAGTGATTTTGTTGATATCAGATTATTTGATGTCGACAATCGATTCGGAAAAGGACTTTTCTTTGACGGCTAATTTCTTTCAATTTTTCGACTAATCTGAGTGATTTTGTTGATATCAGATTATTTGATGTCGACAATCGATTCGGAAAAGGACTTATCTTCAATGCCTAACTTCTTTCGAGTTGTCAACTAATATGAGTGATTTTGTTGATATCAGATTATTTGATATCGACAATCGATTCGGAAAATGACTTATCTTTGATGCCTAACTTCTTTCAAGTTGTCGACTAATCTGAGTGATTTTGTTGATATCAGATTATGTGATATCGACAATCTATTCGGAAAAGGACTTATCTTCGATGCCTAAATTCTTTCGAGTTGTCGACTAATCTGAGTGATTTTGTTTGTAAACACCTAATTTTGGATCATGCGTGACGTGTGACACACCTAAATGAGAAAAATATCAAAATATGGCAAGTCGAGAAGCTTTCAGGAATGCTCCGGCGTATATTAGGACATTATATGTATTTATTATTAAGAATAAATCAACAATATTTATTTCCTTATTAGATTAAAATATTTAGCATTTATTAAGAGAATAAATCAGTGCAATTTAGTGCTTAATTAGTTTAAGTGTAGATAAATTAGTATAAATAAGGGTACATTTTACATGTAAAAAAAAAGACACAACAGAAAATACAAAAAATAAATAAATAAAGCGCTCGAGATTTCTCAAACACCATCGTGATTTTGTGGCGTGTTCAATTTAATTATTAACTTGCATACTTGTTACTTTATTTATTAACTAGTATTGTTCAAATTCATCTCATTCACGTCTATACTCTATCCACTTCGCTTGAACTTGATTTGTTACTTTATTAATTAATTAATAGTATTGTTTTTTTTAAACTCCAATTCATCTCTCCACATTCACAGTTAATCCACTTCGTTGGAACCGAGATTAGCATCTCGTAGCAGCCCATCAAATTCTCTAAAGCCATCTGTTTGCATATGGTGATTGGGCGCCGTAAATGGAAGCCAATTAATATGCATATATTACCTAAGAAATTATGTAAATATCATATTAAGGAAATTAGGCTTGACCAAAATCTCAATTGACATGAGATGCCTAAAATTGGGCCTTCCTTATACTACATAGGCCAGCCGAAATAATGTAGGGGCAAAGTGGACTTTTGTCCACTTTGCTCCTCCTATAAATAGGGAGTGTTAGGGGTTTTATTAAAGTAATTTACAATTCCTCCTTTGTGGTGATTGGAGAGAAAAACCCTCCTCCCTAAAAATACTAGTTTCGGCCGAACCACCTACACCACCTACACCACCTACACCACCAATGGTGTGCCAATTTGCTTCGAGCAAACACTCCGGAGATCCGTCCCTGCCAAGAATCGATCAGAGGCTTTGCTGTGGAGATTATACCGCGTAGGGCTTCCTTATCAAGAACCTCTACCGGTTCTGTCCGGTGGATCGAGAACTCCCTCGGCAAGATCTTGGGACTACGGAAAAGGTTTAAGGTATGTGCACATCTTCCGCTACGTAATTCTAATTACTAGCATGTGCCTTGTTTATGTTTCTGTAGTATTTAGCCCCGTAATCTAACAGTGGTATCAGAACCTGTGTTAGAAGTTCATGATTTTGATAAATTGATATTCTTGATTTTTACATGTGTTGGCCGAAATTTTAAAGAATGAAAATTTAAATTTTTTTGATTTTTATAATTGTAAGTGCCGAAATTTTTATGATGTTCTTAGTAAAATTTGATGTTCATGATCTTCAAGAAAAAAACGTGATTTTTATCAAAATCAAACATTGGAATGTAGATCTTATCAAAATTTGATCTTGAAATTTGACCACTTGTTTCCAATTTGTGTTTCGGCCGAACCTAGGGGAATTAACAAGGTAATTTTTTTTTTAATTTCTTAGGCCCCAAGTTTCAATAATTCGGCCGAATAAAATTAATATATTGTTTACTATATTTTAATTTTTATTAAAGTTGACAATATATCTATAATTTGAAATATATGAATAGGTTCACATTAATATATAGAAATATATATAACTATCAATATATCTTGCTAATTTATAGGGATAAATATATTATTGATAGATTTAGTACCTAAAAGATTAAGAAAATATATTGTCATATATTTGTTTCCCTATTAAAGATATTGACAATAAATAAATAATATATATATATATATATATATATATATATATATATATATATATATATATATATATTTGTATGTAAGCTGAAATTTATATATATATATATATATATATATATATATATATATATATATATATAGTGTTGATTGATTTACATCTTATAGATAGAATCTTGACAATAAATATATATATATATATATATATATATATATATATATATATGCAATATTATAAATTATTTTACATAGTTAATAATTCTTGGAGGCTAAGTTAAATTTTTAGTGGACTTTGAAACCCTACTTAGCCCAAATGATTATTTCGACCGAACCCTATGGGTTTATTGGGTCGGTCCAATTTGCAAAACCGGAGAGGACTAAACCCTAAATGGTTTTCTTAATCGGTTCGACCTAGTCGGGTTGGGTCGAACCGGGGTAACTAAGTGGACCTAACCGAACCGGTTTTGAGTGTTGAACCGAAGTCCTATTTTATTGAACCAGTTCGGACTGAACTAGATTTTAAATAACACAGGACCGAACCGGATTTATGGGATCGAACTGAACCGGGTTGAACCGAAATTGACTGAACCGAACTAGATTTTTCAAAATCGAATTCAAGTCAATTAATAAAATGGGATGGTCAAGTTTTAAAATCCAAATATTTTCGAACTTGAAATAGTCTACAAAGTGCTCGAAGGTTTAAAATTTTCACGTTTTATTTAAACGTTAATGCCTAATTTTGATTATGGGGATGAATCTCGGAAATGCATGATTTAGGGACTGAATTAATTAGAGGGCTGAATTGCAATTGTTTACTTTTATCACATATATGTAAACACTCGATTTTGACCCGGACGTAACGACGTTACACATGATACGTCAAATTCTGGACGCGTCAAGCCACAAAGTCTCCAAAAATGCTTAAGGGCACGTTAGGGAAATTATTATAAAATATATTTTAAATTATTTCGAATTTATTTAATATTTTCAGAATATTTAAAAATATATATATAATAATTAGGTTTTTTTATTTTTAGAAAATTATCTGTAAGATATTTATCTCCTGATATTATTTTTAATTCAAAAAATAATTATCTGTAATGATATATATCCTTAGGAATATTCTCTAGAATAATTATCTGTTAGCATTTTTTATTTAAATTTTATCTGTAATCTAGGCTAGGTTTTTAGTATAAATAGGGATCTAGGGTTACATTGTAAACACACAGAAAACACATCAGAAAATAATAGACTACTTTTCTTGGGATCCGTGCGAATTTTGTCCTTTTGTGCTTTATTTCAATTTTTTTTTCTTCCCGTCCGGAGCCCTCCGTTGTCGCTGGTCGTGACCACCGCCGCCCGACGCACCTTCAGCCAGTCTCGCCACCGCACCCGGTTCATCCTCCCGCACCTGAAGTCGTCCGCCGTCGCCTGGGTTCACTGGTCGGAGCCCCTCTGCTCGCCTTTCCCGATCAGATCTGCTCCCGACCACCGCGCCACCTGAACCTCGCCGTCCGTGCGGTCCAGAGGTCGTTCCGTCCCAGGCGTCGCCGTCCCGTGCCTCCTCGTCGTCCTGCGTCGTCCGGCCAGACTCCGGCAGCCACTCCGTCCCAGGTGAGCGTCCTTCCGTTCTGTTTCTATTTTTTTATATATATATTTTGTTTATTTAATTATTATTTATTAAACCATTAAACAATTACTTTTTTTCAGTTTATTTTATTTTAGTTTTTCATTATTATTATTAGGTTAGGTTGAGTTTAATTAGTCGTAGATAAATAATGCTAATCACATGTTGCATCGTGGTCTATTATATTAGGTTTTTAGATTTAATTCGACATAAATAATTCGAATATTGATTAATTAATTAAATGATAAAATTATTAATTGTGCATGTTTTCATCATATTTTGATTAGTTTTATATTAATTATGTAAAATAGTTAATTGTGCGTATCTGCGTCAATATTAATTATGTGTGTAAAATTGTTAACATTTACTAGGTTTTTTTTATCTTCGTTCATGTGTATAATTACTTTATAATGGATTAATAATAAAAATGGAAAATTAAGTGAATTGAGTACTGAAATGGCGGAGTTAAAAATTATATTTTTTTAATTCGTAATAGAACCCCCAAACTAGAATTTATGATCGTAGACCAATTTTATACCTAGGCGTTTGATTCATTATTCGTTTAGGTAAATTAGGTTCTAGTTAACCTTAATTAACTAGTGGCGAATCTTTTCAAAATCGCACGTTTTCAAAACGTAATTCGCCTTAAGTTAGGTTTAGGTCTGAAAATTTGGCGACTCTGCTGGGGAAGTAATCGAGGGATCGGGCTTGTCATGTTTGCTTATTTGCCATGTTTTAGTTTAAACATATTTCTCGTCGTTATTCTAACTATAGTTTTTTTTTTCATAGGTACGAAGATCTTGTTTTTATTTTTACGTTCACTAACAAGTTTTTTTTATGGTGTTGTTTGAAACCACACACACTCACGTTGAGCATAATGTCCAAAACGCCTAAATCCCAGGGCAACTAGGAACCCCGGAGAGATAGTAAGGGTACGACCGCGCGGCCGAGCCGCCGGAACGACTCAGAACAACTCCACTCGCTTGTGAAGGTCCTGTGATCCCTATGATGGGGTGAGGAAACCACCTTGTCGGGAACCTATCAGTGGAACCTATCTTATAGAACAAAGCAAAAAACTCACACATGAAGCTTCGATCCTGATGGATATACACCCAATTTGAACCCGTTGACTTCCGAATCGTTTTATTTTGATCACCCCATTAATGATTATAAATCGAAACTTCAACCCAAACACCCCGCGGAAACACCAACGGTCCGGACGAGGCCAAAATATTCATCCGGACCACGGCAAACTCACCTAGGTGAGGTCGGGTGGCCACACCCGACCTCCCCTAGGGGAGATCGGGTCAGCCAACCCGATCTCCCCTAGGGAAGATAGGGTTGGCCAACCCTATCCTCCCTAGGGAGGGGTTGGGTGGCCACACCCAACCCCTACCCTTGGGGGTCGGATTTTCTCCCCCCCCCCCCCAAGGGCCCCGGCACCGCTTTCCGACTCCCGTACTCAGTTTATTTTCGCCGACTTTCTCCGTGCTTTAAGGTCTTAATTACGTGATCAAGGGCTAATTAATTGTGTTTAAAGGTTAACGATGTCATTAAGCCATCTTAATGACACCGTTGCCTATAAATACATCATTTCCCCCATTCATTTGAACATCTTGGCTAAGTGTGCAATTTAGCTCTGACATCTCTCTAAACTTTATCTCTCTAAGAAACGTATTGACTTAAGCATCGGAGAGGGTACATCAAGCACCACCCCCCCCCCCCCCCCCCGTGCTTGATATTGCCCCTCTTGCAGGGCACGTGGAGAAGAGAAGAAGAAGGGCAGAAGGATACGGATTAGAACGACCGAGCTCAGGAAGCACAGGATCCGCTAGTTCACCAGTGAGGAATAGGATTTAGGCCGGCGACCTGTTGACCTGAAACCTATAACCTAACACTTGGCGTCGTCCGTGGGCTTTGAACAGAAAGCCTGGCAATAACGAGAGCGATGACGAACATCTTAGCATCTAGGCATCACCGCCCACCTGGGGGCAATAGGCGAGGGAGACAGCCTATACCTCCAGCAAGGCAGTCTAACCCAGAGAAACAACCTGTACACCCAGAGCCTCAGGTAACCCCACAGGCACCCCAGCCTAACAACCAGGAAGGAGGACCCTCACGCCCAGCTGGGGCTGAGTCTTCCACAGCCTCAACTCCATTGGCAAGGAGGCCACAAAGAGAGGGGGAGCAACAAGGAGTGACATCCCAATACACGGCACCTCCTCAGGGATACTACTATGAGGCACAACCTCAAGGATATCCATATGGGATGCCGGCTCAAAGGAACGACAATCACGCCCACACAACCAACACAAGGCCCGCATACACACAAGGAGCACATATAGTGACTCCGGGGTTGATGAGCGCATTGGATGAGCTACTAGCCTATAGAGAGACTCTGAGGAACAGGTAGGGAAGGCAACACCAGCATGAAGAAGAAGAAGTTCATGAGGAAGAACAAGTCCCAGAAGAAGAACACCACTCGCACCCTCGAACAAATGAGAGATAACCAAGGGCCACCCCCAGAGGGAAGGCAGCAGTTTGTGCCTCCAAGGCAGCAACAGACACAGCAGGACGCCAGGGCATACACCCCGCTGGGGGCAGATAGACAGGCAAGACCTCCAAGGAGGCAAGAATTCCACCAAGTACCCCAGCAGGGATATCAGGGATACGCCTACAGTCCGTACCAGCACGGACAAGGGATCCCGGCAAGCCCAGTTTATAACTATAGAGGATATCAGAGAGACTATACTCCAACGCCGGTGATGATTACCCCGGAGGAAATAGAAGCCATGATAGTGAGAAAGATGAGTGAGTCAAAGAGAAACGGACTACACTGCCTGAGTGACAACACGAACCACCCCTTCACGAGGGAGTTGGAAATGAACAAAGTGCCAGACTCCTTGCATACAATACAGATAGCAAAGTACAATGGCAAGGGAGACCCTTTGGAGCACATTCAACAGCATGAAGCCTCTCTATTCGGGAGAACTACTGATGACCGTAACAAGGCACTCCTATTTCCAAACACCCTATCAGGGGTGGCGTCACATTGGTTCTTTAGCCTACCTACTAAGAGCATCCACTCATGGGCGCAGCTAAAGGCAAAATTTCTTCAGAGATATCTAGGAGAAAGGAAGCTACTCAAAGGAACAGGCTCCCTAGATGATGTGAAGCAAGAAAATGATGAATCTTTGGCTGATTACTACACTAGGTTCAACCAGAACATAGCAGACATACAGGGCGACATCACCGAGGGTGAAATAATAAGAGCCTTCATAAGAAACCTAGGTCGCTTCGGGTCCACACTGGCAGAAAAGATGGCCAAGAAACCGGCAAGCACCTTAGAGGAGCTAGCAGGGAGAGTGAAAACTCATATAGACCTAGAAAGGCACAGGGTGAGTAAGAAAGCCAAGATTCAAGCAGCAAAGGAGGACAACACAAAGCAGAATAAGGGAAAGCCACCTCAGGCACCTCAACCCATAAGACAACAGGAGTGGCGTCCGCCTCAGCAAAGAAATCAGATGGGTGAGCCATTGAAGGCTAGGGAAATAAATGTCATCAAGTTCATACCATTGAACACCACCCAGCAGTGGTCCTAAGAGATATGAGAAATCAGAAACTATGGTCGCCTCCCGGAAGATGGAGAGCGTCAATGGTAGGGACACACAAGGATAGATGGTGTGATAACCATGAAGCATATGGGCATGATACGAACGAATGCTTTAGCTTGAAGCTAAGTATCAACAATATCATCCAGATAGGGGAGTTAAAACAGTTTGTTGATCACGGTGGCAACAGCATACAGCTAGGGCCATCACACAGGGATAAAGGCAAAGACAAGGTAGATTATAATCCCCCACCCAACAAGAGGGGGACTATAAACATGATACATGGAGGAGTGGCATCAGGTGGCCCAACAGCTAATGCAAGGGAAGTTTATGCATCCAAGCTGGGCTCAGTACCAAAGTGGAGAAAGAGGCCACAAGAAGGAGAAGAAATGAAGATTGAGTTTTCGGAGAAGGACAAGAGCCATATTGTCTTCCCGCATGATGATGCCTTAGTCATCACGATGGACATCGATAACTTCGATGTAAAAAGAATACTGGTAGATGGGGGCAGCTCTGCAGACCTCCTAAGCCTAAGGGTCCTGGAAGAGATAGGAAAAACAAAAGCAGACATCAAACCAGTCAATTTTCCTTTGGTTGGCTTCTCAGGGGCAACAAGTTATCCCCTGGGAATGATAACCCTGCCAGTGACCATGGGCCAAGGATGGACACAACTGAGAGTAAACGTCAACTTCATGGTGGTTGAAAGCCTGGGAGCCTACAACGGGATCTTAGGAAGAACAACCATAAATCCATATGAAATTGTGCCATCTACCGTGCATCAGAAGCTGAAGTACATCACTGAAAATGGAATTGGGGAAGTATTGGGTGATCAACGTACTGCAAGGCAGTGCTACGTCAACTCCATGAGACGTGGATCACACAAGTCAGACACAGTGGCTATGGTCATGACGGGGGCCATCCAAGACAAAGAGAAGGTGATGAAAAGGCCAAGGCAGGGAAAGATGAAAAAGGGAATTGCACTCCGCCTGAGTAGGCAGTTCTTTCAAGGACCAGCTAAGAAGAAGCAGAGAGGTAAGGCTGTAAGGGTAACAAGCATACCTTGGCAGCCAGAGAGTGCCGAAGGAAAGAGAACAAGGGAATCCATTGAAAGGGGTTTTCGATATATAGATGACATCAAGCAAATGCCAAGGGAGTCCATATCAAGTTACTTTGAGAGATTCTTCAGCTATGGTGCAAGCATGGACATCACAAGAAGAGAGGCCGTAAGGGCCTTCCTTAGAAACATGCATCCAACCTCATTTGAAGCATATGGAGGGCTCTATGAGGTGGTCATGACAAGTACAATGAGGGAGCTCAAAGAGAAGTTGGACAAGGCGTTCGCAAAAGAGATAGGGCAACCGGAAGAAGTCCTTGAAGAAGGAAGAGAGACTGACACACTGAAAGGAGGTGTAAACTTCAAATTCACACCCCTTACAGTGAAGATAGAGGAAATTTTCCAGAAGTACCTCAAGGAAGAGCTACCCACATGCAAAGAGGAGGGCAAGGCCTTCCTAGGTAGAGATGCACAGGGATGGTGTGAGTACCATGGGACCTGGGGGCATCAAACCAATGATTGCATGGTGTTGAAGATAGAAGTGGAGGAGATGATTTACAAAGGAGGCCTAAAGGAGTACGTGGCAACAGACACACTCACCACCCCATATCCTTAGTTTAATATTAAGCACTTTGCATGGTCAAGCATTTTAAGTTTTCCAAAAACAACTTTTGAGAAGGAGAACTCAAGAAGTTACTCCGACTCTACAACTATCTTTGATTTCTTCCAAAGGGTGTCTTGATCCACCCAAGGCGCCCTAAGTGTACATAAAGTATGAATGCTCCTAATGAAGTAGAAGTTACTCAAAAGTATCTTTCAAAGAAGGTGGTGATACAATCATTATGTTATCCTTACACAGATATGACTTCCAAGTCAGCAACACCCTCAACGCCCCCAAGAGCGTATCTTGAGAGTAGTTTTCATACTACGAACTTCGACGCCCCCAAGAGCGTATCTTGAGAGTAGTTTTCATACTACGAAATTCGACGCCCCCAAGAGCGTATCTTGAGAGTAGTTTTCATACTACGACCTTCGACGCACCCAAGAGCGTATCTTGAGAGTGGTTTCAAAAAACTACGAACTTCGACGCCCCCAAGAGCGTATCTTGAGAGTGGTTTCAAAAAACTACGAATTTCGACGCCCCCAAGAGCGTATCTTGAGAGTGGTTTCTAAAAACTACGACCTTCGACGCCCCCAAGAGCGTATCTTGAGGTAGATTTCAAACTACCAGATTCTACGCCCCCAAGAGCGTATCTTGAGGTAGATTTCAAACTACCAGATTCGACGCCCACCAGGAGCGTATCTTTGGTCTAACTTGTGCCCTCCGGAGCCTATCATGTGAAACGTTAAGTGCCCTCCGAGAGCCTGTCTCGTGAACAGATTCGACACCCACCAAGAGCGTATCTTTGGTCTAACAGTATTATACATACCATTTAAAGGGTATCAGAAGAGATCATTGCACCATACTAAGAAGGATCCCATGAGAAAATAATTGCAAAGGAAAATTGTATAAAGAACACATAATATTTTTTCTTGATGAGATAGCAGGTATGAAGTAAAGGAAAACACAACAAAAAGAAGAGTCCATGATCAAAGGAATATATACAAAAGCATACGAAGCACCCATCAAAAGGCAAGTGTTCCACACACTGCCAACATAACCATATGAAGAAGGAAAGCAACACAAAATCCAAAGTATAGCAATCCCAAAATGAACTCGACCCATCAAGGGGAGAGACACTCAACCCATCAAAGGGGAGGAAAAGTAAAGTCATATATACAAAGATAGAGAGATATCAGCACATCAACCAGAGCCTGCTGGAGAATCCTCACGGTCCTGACCCTCTGAGGACGAACCACCAGCAGAGATAGAAGAAGAGGAGAAAGAGTCCGAACTATCAACATCCACAGGTGTAGCATCCACCTGTGCAGGGGCAGGCTCATCAGCAACGGCAGCTTGACCCCTAAGGACGGCCATATAACCAGTAGCATACGGTCCAAAGTCACCCAGATCACCGACGGGAAACTGGGGATCAATACGAAAGATGTGATCAACAAGATACTCGCCAAACTGGTTCATCTCCTGGTTCAGCCGAACACTGTAATCAGCAGTAAAGGCAGAGGAAGTTTTGTACTCAGATACTGCAACAGCTCTCTCCTCTGCCCGGCACCTTGCCTCAAGCTTCCTCAACTCCTCAGAATGGAGTGACGATGCAACTTCAGCCTCACGGCGCAAGCTACCTACGGTAGTCTCAAGTAAAGACACCTGGTCCCTAAGCTCCTGCATCTGCAAGTCAGACAGGCGAGCCTTCTCAGCGGCAGTGGCAAGCTCCGCCTTCAGGGATACCTGGCTATCCTCAAGAGCCTTCTTCTCATCTGACAGCTCAAGCACAAGGGACGACATGTTTATCATGTCAGACATACCCTGAAAATTTAACAAGGGGTAAGTAACTGGAAAAGCAACCACATGAAAGTAAAAAGGGAAGAGAGACACCACTCACAGGCACATAACGGGATAATACACCCTGAACGAAACGCCGGGTCTCCCTAGGAGACTTAGGCTGAGGAGCACGATCACCAGGAGCGATGGCACCGCAAAGCACACGGATGCCAACCTCCGGGGTACGCAAGGAAGATCCGCTATCAAAGTGGAACTCCTTCAACCCAGCAAAAGGAGTCCACTCAGATCCAACGATATCCTCGTCAGTAAGGCGCGTAAAATCCTTCTGACTCAAAGCCGGAGGCCCACCTATACAAAAAAAGAAATAAAAAGAAAAATACGAACATAGAAGCATCAATGACATAAAGAAGAACGAACCTGACGACCGTGCCATCGGCTGGGGGGCAGGGGATGGAGAACCAGTGACCACTCCACCATCACCAACAGGCCGCTTCCCTTTATCAGCTCGGGAAGGTGCCTCTTCGACCACTATCTCTTTGTCGCGAGACAGGGTCGGGGGACAAACACCAGGGGGAGGAGGATCTGCAGCCTTCCTCTTCTTGACAGCCGAGGCCCCGGCCTCAGAGTCGGACCTCCGTGACTTGGACTTGGAAGGTCCAGAGCCCTTGCCCACAGAGACAACTCTCTCGGTGACCAAAGGAGAGTGCCCTAACAATACAAGGAAAACAGCATAAGAAAAAACACAATTATAAAGAGAAAAAGAGAAGGAAGTATACCAGAGGCCCCAGCAGTCTTCCCAAGCATAGGGGACTTCTTCGGAGTAGAGCTGGAGGGAGCCCTCCTCTTGCTCAGATCGACCGGTGCTGCCTGCACGTTATACGTTTTCCCGTGAAACCAACCTACAAGGGAAAAACAGAAAATAAATGTAGATGAGAAGACTAAGTAACATACCGAACCCCCGGAGTCAGGAGTCAAACTAATCCCTGCATCATAGAGATCTGTCTCGGTCACCAAGGACACAGAGCAGTATGACTGGGTCCTGTGGCTCTCATAGATGGTCTTCATAGTCTCTAAGTCCACAGAAGAGAACTCCCCAAAGGCAGGCCAGCCGTCCGATCGATCCTCATTCAAAACCGGCCAGGTAACATATCGATCCGTGATAAAGAAATAATGTTTGGCCCAGTGGCTCGCCGAGTTATCGCTCCGGGCCACAAAACGAAGAGAAGTATCCCACTCAGCTCTGCTCAACCCGAAATCAGCAAATCAGGAATCTTTGAGGGACGGATAGCGAGTTACAAAACTCGCGAAGCCTACCTTCCTCTGATACTGGAACCGGAAGAAGCACCGGAACAAGACCAATGAATACTTCCAGGAGTTCCAGTGACATAACACCCGGAAGCCCACCCAGACACGGATAGCACTGGGGGCAAGGTTCACAGGGGAGATCCTAAAGAACCTACTCAATTCTACAAGATCATCGCAATAAGGCAGCCGCAATCCAAACCGAATCTGGGAAGGATAAACGACAACCTTCCCCCTGGGGGGGCTCTGTCACTGTCTGGCGGGTGTTTCCCAAAGAAGGAAGGAAGGGATATAAAGGCTCATCTAAGGGACAAATGTCACCTAAGGTAACATGCTCGTTATAGTCAGACCTAGTCAGGTAGTTCTCCAACAAAGCAGCAAGACCTAAATCAAAGGCAGTGAGAAATTCCAAGCTCGAATCAGGCTCCGACTAACACCCCGGCTCAGTATACGGCTCAGAATCCGACACCGAACTAATGGCAGGAAAAAAAGCAACGCGACGAATAGAAAGAAAAAGAAACTTACTCATCCTTCGAAGGATATAGCGCCTCTGCCAAGTTTGCGTACGAGGACACCACCACGAATATAATACCTGTCACGGCACGACAGGTGTCAAGATAAGAAGATTTCCGGAAAAACCGGGTATACCCCGGCACCCGACAAACAACAACCAAAAACTCAAAGGCATCCAACAAAGGTAACAAACACGCGCCACGGACACCACAATGATAAAATCGGGCAATTTTGCTCGAACCGAAAATCAATTCCCGGGCAAAATTACAATTATGCCCCTCAATGGAAGCCAACCCACAAATGGTGCCACGACGTCAATTCAAGAGGGAATAGTTTAAACGGACAAAAAACTATCTCCGGGCAACCGGCCAAAATTTTTTCCCCAAATCCACGGCTATCTACGGCAATCACATATTCAATCAAGAATCGGCAATCACATATTCAATCAAGAATCGACAATCGAATATCGGCAATTCAAGCATTGACATTTTATACGATAATGGAAAGGAAAAGATTGGACCTTTGGAAAACCCGACCCAATGTGATAAACGGGTCTGGAATTCGAATTTTGGGGTCGCCGGAAACCAGACCCCGCCGTCGCCGGAAGCCGCCTCGAGTCACGCCGGACCTGCGCTGCCTCGATGTCGCCCGCCCCCGCCGGACCAGATGCTGCCGTCGTCCGGGACAGCTTCGCCGTAGACCACCGTCTCCGCCCTGGTCCAGCCGTCGGATCACCTCGCCTCCGCCGTGCCGCAGGGAGCTTCCGTCGCCGCCCTAGGACCGTGCTGGCCGGAATTCCACCTCCTCCACCGGAATTTCTGGCCAGCCCTCTCCCTTGGTGTGCAAGAATTCCTCCCTTGGTCTCCAAGTGTGAGGAAAAAAGGAAAAGATGACAATGGTGGCTAAGTGAGGTAATTTCTTTACTCCTCTATATATTTGAAAAGGTGTAGAGTTTTTTAAAGTGACATAATCACAACCCTCAATTTAAAGTTAGAAGAGATCTAAGGGTTAAAGGAAAAACTATCATCTTTACCTCCCTTAGACTATGGTTAGGCATATTTCCACTCAAGTTAACACCCCATGGGTATATTTTTAAGTATCCCATACTTAGAAAAAATTTAGACCAAAATTAAAAAAATTCTCCACTTAGACTTACCTCGGCGTGAAATTGAAGCATGGACTCGTTTAGCTGTATTCGTGTTGCAGCCCCACACGAGCGTATATTTTCCGAGTATACGTCCGTGACGGTATTAGATTTATTATTTTCATCTCAGACGGACACGTGCTTGGACACGTGTCCGTGCTATTCTGACGTTTGCAATTCCTCTATCTTATAAGACAGGGGGCAGAGTCAGAGACAAATACCCACGGGTAAGTAAGGATTCCGACAAAAGTTAAAATCCCGGCTTCAAATTGCGCGTGTCATACCATCCTAAAATAGAGTCAATCAAGGGTCAGGCCATTGGTTGACTCGGGGGCATGTGATGGATATACGCCCAATTTGAACCCGTTGACTTCCGAATCGTTTTATTTTGATCACCTCATTAATGATTATAAATCGAAACTTCGACCCAAACACCCCGCGGAAACACCAACGGTCCGGACGAGGCCAAAATATTCATCCGGACCACGGCAAACTCACCTAGGGAAGATAGGGTAGGCCAACCCGATCTCCCCTAGGGAAGATAGGGTTGGCCAACCCTATCCTCCCTAGGGAGGGGTTGGGTGGCCACACTCAACCCCTACCCTTGGGGGTCGGATTTTCTTACCCCCCCCCCCCCCAAGGGCCCCGGCACCGCTTTCCGACTCCCGTACTCAGTTTATTTTCGCCGACTTTCTCCGTGCTTTAAGGTCTTAATTACGTGATCAAGGGCTAATTAATTGTGTTTAAAGGTTAACGATGTCATTAAGCCATCTTAATGACACCGTTGCCTATAAATACATCCTATCCACCATTCATTTAAACATCTTGGCTAAGTGTGCAATTTAGCTCTGACATCTCTCTAAACTTTATCTCTCTAAGAAACGTATTGACTTAAGCATCGGAGAGGGTACATCAAGCACCACCCCCCCCCCCCTCCGTGCTTGATATTGCCCCTCTTGCAGGGCACGTGGAGAAGAGAAGAAGAAGGGCAGAAGGATACGGATTAGAACGACCGAGCTCAGGAAGCACAGGATCCGCTAGTTCACCAGTGGGGAATAGGATTTAGGCCGGCGACCCGTTGACCTGAAACCTATAACCTAACAGATCCTATCGCTGTTATTTTTACATGTTTGCGTGCATCTTTTTTTTTCGACCCCTAGAATTTATCTCGTATAGGATCTGGGTCCAATGTAATCTTTTATTTATTGCACCATGTATGTAATCGTGAACCGCATATTAGTGGAAATTTACTTTTCAAGCATGCATTACACATCATTTTTTTTTTAAAAAAAGGGAAAATATGTGCCATCCACTTCATCACTCTAAAACGTTTTACACACCATTTTAGTAAGGATGGAAAAACTGCCCAAGTGTCCTCGCATTACGATCGTTCCAGCTCCTAGGGACGACATCAACCGCCTCTGGAATGCCATGCCGAAGACGGAGCAGGATTATATCACCCAACTCATCGGAGGAGTTCAACGACTTGCTGATTACAAGATAGAGTGGCACTTGCTAGAAGCCTTAGCCGACCATTGGGACTCGAAGAAAGCAGTGTTCATCATCAACGGCATAGAACTCACCCCTACTCTCGAGGAATACCGCCAGCTGGTACAAGGCCCGGGGATGGAATGAAGGGATCGTCTTACCAAGATTTGAGGTGTCCACTGTCCAAGAAACAGAGTCTTTCTAAACTCTTACGGGCCAACAGAGGGAAGATGGTTAACGAGCTTATGGTGGCCACACATCAGGGTTTATCTATCAATCGTTTGATAAGTTGGGTTGGTTTTAGAATGAAAGATAATCGAATGATCCGAGGAGCAACTCACGCCTATCTCTTGTTATTTTTTGGAACTCTCTTATTCCTCCGCTCCCAAAGCTATATAGACGAGGCATTAGCCGACGTCGTCCTTCAAGTGGTTGAAGGCAGAAGTTTTATAGTGGCATTGCTTGCTGAAACAATCACGTCTCTGAACTTCATAAAAGCTAAAGGGAGAGGAGGATTAAGAGCAAGTCCAGCTTTATTGCAAATATGGTTTTTAAGTCACCTAAATGAGATCAACGCCGGTTTCCCCAAAGCTCATTTCCTTATGGAAAAACAAATTATATCAAGAATGATAGACTATACTCATCATGTAAACAAAGGATGGAGCACCCGTGAATGAAAAAAACATTTTTCAAAACTTTTACCTAAAGACATTTTATGGGTAGCTCGATGGTTTTCACCAAGGTCTGCATTTTTAAGATGTAAAGATTTTAACGGTGTTCCTCTCATTAGCCACCTAAGCTCGTCAGTCACCTACCCGGCCCGAGTCGTTCGACAACTTGGGGGTCTTCAAGGCATACCAGCTAACACAAATGCACCTCTCTTGATAATCGACTGGGACGACAACAAAGTTACTCAAGCCACACTCAAACAGGCTGCTCAGCGAATACATGCAATTTGGGAAGGTAGAATCGAGGAGAAAATCCAACCGCCCGGGGATATCAAAGAAGAAGAGTGGATGTATCGGGCCACTAAGGAGTACGTCCACCGCTTTCATACAGTCATTAAAGATCCAATTATTGACCCTGCAGAAGTTATTGGACAAAAGCCACAAGACGCACCACCTTCCCATGAAGACGTGTACGACACGCTAGCTGCCCGAGTCGAAATCCAATGTGCCACCTGGGCCCAAGATTGCGCACAATCCAAAGAAAAAATCAGGCGGTTACAAGAAGAACTTTCTGAAGCGCGAGCTAACGTCATGCACCAGCAATGGGCACTTAAAGTGAAGGAGAGACAGAAGAAGCGGTTAAGTGCTGACCTTGAAAAGTTCAAACGAAGAGCGAGAAAACTGAAATTTTTTTCAAAACATTTGTCTGTTGCATTCGTTAAGACTAAGGAGCAAGCACTCGACGCACTCGGCGAGATGCGCAGTCGTGTAAATCATTTTAGAGTTTAAGTCTTAGTTGTAAAACTATCTTTTTTTTGAATAAAATGTTGAAATGAATGGCACATTGATTTAAAAAAAAATCATGCATGGAATTCTGTGTCCACATTTTGAATCGTCATTTTTTTTAAATTGCAGGACTAGCTAGTACTGGCACGTACGCGAAAAATCACTAATATGGAGAACACGCAGCAAATCCAGCGACATGAGGAACGAATGGTCGAAATCGAGGCAGCTAACGCAAAAATGCATGAGGATTAGCCACCATGTCAGCAAGCATGGAACGCATCATGGCACTCCTCGAGGCTCAGTCAACCATCAATGCTCCAAACCCGCCCTTGCCGACAGGGACCTCGACTCCAGGCCCCTTAGTGAATATAAGAACCGCAATGCCAGCTACTACTGTACCTCCCAACACCACGGTGGACCCCTCTCAAAACCACCCTACTTTGATCAACCCCGATCAAACTCTGCCAACGCCATGTGTCTCCCCAAGCCCGACCATAATGCATGGGCATGTTAACCAGGGGGCGCAACCGGCACGAATGCTTTCACATCATCGCCTGTCATCGAAACTGAACATGATCGCCGCTTGAAGAAAATGGAGGAAAATATGAAAGCGTTCTCCGGTCTCGAACAATATGGGGCATTGGTTACTCTGACCTGTGCCTTTTCCCTAACATGTCAAGACCGGAGAAATTCAAGGTCCCTGAGTTCGAGAAGTACGATGGCCTTGGCAATCCCATAGTCCACCTGCGGATTTACCTTACAAAGATGGCCCCTTACCAACAGCATGAGGAGTTCTTGGTCCAAACATTCCAAGAAAGCTTGAAAGGAGCAGCTTTGGTTTGGTTCGTCAGCTTGAAGGCTGGCGATATCTCAACATGGAAAGAAATGACCAATGCTTTCGTTCGCCAATATAAGTTCAATCTGGACACCGCTCCGACCCGCATGGATCTCCAGAGCATGAAAATGAATGCGGGACAGTCCTTCAGGAACTATATGCAGGCTTGGAGAGAAAAGGCGGCCGGAGTCCGACCACCTCTAGAGGATGCGAAAGTGGTATCCATGTTTATTGGAACTCTGAAGGGAGCATATTACTCTCATTTATTGGGACATGTTTCTGCAATACAGAGTTGTTTTGCTAAGTAGGCATATTTTTAATTGTAATTATGAAAATAAGCATGTAAAGTTGAAAATTCCAACTTTAAGCAAATCCTCGGATGAGAGTCGAGGATTTGACCAAAAGCTCTGGTCACTCGGATGGGAGTCGAGGATTTGACCAAACGCTTTGGTCAAATCATCGACTCCCATCCGAGGATTTGACCGTAGCTTTGGTCAGATCCTCAATTTTTTTAAATAAAATAACTGAAATTAAAAAAAAGAAATTTAATATTTTCAACATTAAAAAGAAATCATTCCAACATTTAAATATCAACTAATAATTATGCAAATCGATCTACATTTATCTCAATATATCAACTAATAATTATCTAAATAATTTGCACTTCATCGCAATTATGCAAATTGATCAACAATTAATCACTACATTATCTACATTCATCTCAATCTGTCAACTAATAATTATAATTATCTAAATAATATGCATTTCATCGCAATTAAGCAAACCAATCATCAAGTTAACACTAAATAATATGCATTTCATCTCAATGATTTCTTTTTAATGTTGAAAATATTGGAACTTTTTTTTTTTAATTTCAGTTATTTTATTAAAATAAATTGAGGATTTAACCAAAGCTACGGTCAAATCCTCGGATAGGAGTCGAGGATTTGACCAAAGTTGGACTCCCATCCGAGGATTTGCTTAAAATTGGAAATTTCAACTTTACATGCTTATTTTCGTAATTACAATTAAAAATATGCCTACTTTGCATTTTGTAAACTTTTTTTGTATTCGTTAGTTGACCGTTAGTTTTAACTGATAAAGTAATACGCAAGTTACATGAATTATCTTAAACTTTGATATTGTTAAATTTAATTAATCTAGTAAATTCGTAACTTTTTATTTAATTTAATCCCAAGATCATAACTCGACAGACCTAATGATTATATCATCCAAATAATGATCCATCATTCAATTCAATAAAAAAAAAGTTCATGTGATACTTATTCAGTTTAGAGAACTCAAGAAGAAACTATCTTCATTCAACAAACCATCAAATCATAAAGTGTACAAAGTCCTACTATATATAGTAGTAGTTAGTTGAGCTAACTAACAAGGCAACATAAGTCAACAAGTAGACTTCATATATATCTATATACTCCCAGCTTCTTCTTCCCCTTCTACCTTTTCTTCAGCAATGCCATCTAATTGAGCAGATTTATCCTTGTAAATATCAACGATACCATAATGCCGCAGCAAGGACTCATGCTGAAGTCTTCCAAGAGCTTTTGTAAGCAAGTCTGCAGGTTGAAGCTCCGAAGAAATATGAGAAACAGAAACCGTGCCATTGAGAATACAATCTCTCACAAAATGACAATCTAATTCAATATGTTTGGTTCTCTCGTGATAGACAGGATTCTTAGTCATCTGTATAGCTGCCTCACTGTCTGAAAAAATAGGAACAGCAGCAGCAATCTTCACACCCAGATCAGCAAGCAGCCTTTTAAGCCAAATGGCTTCTGTGACAGCTTCTCTAAGACTCCGATATTCAGCTTCAGCACTCGAAAGAGACACAGTGTCTTGCTTTTTAACTTTCCAAGCAATCATGGTTTGTCCAAATTTGACACAGTAAGTTGAAAGAGAACGTCTGGTGTATGGACAAGAACCCCAGTCCGAGTCACAATAAAGTGACAATGATAATTCAGTATGAGCAGCAAAAAATAGACCTTGCCCTGGACTCCTCTTTATATATCTTATGATGCGCATGAGAGCAATGTGATGAGATTTCTTTGGTTGGTGGACAAACTGACTCAATCTCTGCACTGAATAAGCAATATCTGGACGTGTTACTGTTAGATACAACAGTTTGCCTACTAATCTCCTATAAAGAGTGACATCTCTAAGAGCAGGATCATTTAGGCTTGTAGTAGAAGAGCCTGCATCATAAGATAGAGTTGTCAGCTTAACATTTGTCTCCATGGGTGTGTAAGCAGGTCTTGATGCACCCAGTCCAGCTTCTTCTACCATCTCTAAAGCATATTTTCTTTGTGTTAACACAATGCCACTCATTGATCTGGCTATTTCAAGGCCAAGAAAAAACTTCAGAGAACCAAGATCCTTAAGCTTGAAATGAGTTTGCAGAGTGGTTTTCAGCTGGTGAATCAAAGAGGCACTTGAACCTGTTATAACAAGATCATCCACGTATATCAAAAGATACACAGTCTCAGCACCTCCACTCTTGCTAAACAATGAGTAATCTGATTTGCTTTGGGTATACCCATTTTTGAGTAATGTTTGGGTCAATTTCAGATTCCATTGCCTCGAAGCTTGTTTGAGACCATATAAAGATTTCAATAATTTGCAAACCTTAGTACTGGCTGATCCTGAGTTGGAGTTAAAACCCGGTGGCACATCCATGTAGACTTCTTCATATAGATCCCCTTGCAAGAAGGCATTGTTTATATCCATATGGTAAAGTTCCCAATCTTTTGCAGCAGCCATGGCAAGTAGAATTCTCACTGTTGTCATTTTCACGACTGGTGAAAAGGTTTCAGTGTAATCAGTCCCTTCAACTTGTGTATACCCCTTTGCCACGAGTCTGGCTTTATACCTCTCCAGTGACCCATCTGAATTATATTTAGCTTTGAATACCCATTTACACCCAATGGCACACTTCCCAGGTGGAAGATCAACCAGGACCCAGGTATGATTATCTTGTAGGGCTTGGATTTCATCCTTCATGGCTTGTATCCAATTTGGATCTCTCATGGCTTGTTTATAAGTGCGAGGTTCTACAACTTTATCAGTGGCAGCCAAAAGACAACGGTATTTGGGGGATAAGTGATTGTATGTCACAAACCTGTTGATATCATGAGGGGTATTAGAGCAGACCTGAGCTGTTACATACTCACTCAAATATCCAGGTGGTCTTGATACTCTTGTACTTCTCCTCTGAGGAATGACTGGATCACTCTGAATTGTTGGTGCTGTGTCTGTATTCATAATAGGCTCATGAGTTACCTCTTCAGATCGAGGAATAACCTCAGTAGATGGCTCATCATAAAGAAGAGATGAATCCTGTCTGAGAGAAACATCAAGCTCCAAGGATGGAAACAGTTTGTTCAAATCTTCCTTTTTCATTGCAAAAGGAAAGATATCTTCGTGAAAGACCACATCCCTTGACACATGAAAGACAGAATCCGTGATGTTCATTACAAGATAGCCTTTTTGAGTAAGGGAATAACCCATAAAAATGGCAGGAACAGAACGAGGAGAGAACTTGTCAGTGTTATTTAATTTGGTAGCAAAGCAAAGGCAACCCAAAACTCTGAGGTGATTGTAAGTTGGCTTCTGTTTGTAGAGAACTTCATGAGGAGACATGTTCCCAATGATAGATGAGGGTAATAGGTTGATTAAGTAACAGGCAGCTAAGATACAGTAGCCCCAGTGTCTGATTGGAATGGATGCTTGAAATCGTAATGCCCTTGCCACATTAAGCAGATGACGATGCTTCCTTTCTGCTCTTCCATTTTGCTGTGGGGTGTTGGGACAGCTAGTTTGATGGATGATTCCCAATTCAGCAAACAAAGATCTGCAGACTGAATTGACAAATTCGCCACCATTATCACTTCTAAACTTCTTTACTGATGCCCCATATTGATTAGTAACCATTTTCAGAAAGTATCTGATGTGAAGTACTGCATCACTCTTGCTGGATAATAGGAAAACCCAAGTACACCTTGAGTGATCATCCAAGACCGTAAGAAAATATTGATAGCCTTTCATAGTTGATACACGATATGGACCCCACAAATCAAGATGCACCAAATCAAAAGGCTTGGCAGCTCTACTTGTGCTCTCTGGAAATACCAAACGAGTTTGTTTTGCCAAATGACAAACAGTGCATTTGCGATTACAAATATCAGATTTATTCAAACTCAACAAATCCATATGAAAAATCTGATTAAAAGGAGAATGTCCTAAACGATAATGCCATGTAAAAGGATCTTCCTTCTTTATTGATGTAGCTGCAATAGCTGAAACAGAACTAGAATCAATCTTCAAAATGTAAAGCCCCTTAACGTGTGTCCCAATCCTCGTAATCTGCCCATCTGAGTGGTCCTGAATACACACATCAGTCTGTGTGAATATTACTTGACAATTAAACTGAGAAGGGAGCTTGGAGACGGAGATTAAATTGAACTTAAAATCTGGAACTAGCAAAACATTGGTCAAACAGAGAGTGGCAGTGATCCAGCAATTTCCAATGTGAGTGACTCTGCATCTCTGACCATTTGGCAATTGAACATATTGAGAAGATGTGGTATTCACTCTCAGA
This sequence comes from Clarkia xantiana subsp. parviflora, assembly GCA_036873135.1. Classification (NCBI taxonomy): domain Eukaryota; kingdom Viridiplantae; phylum Streptophyta; class Magnoliopsida; order Myrtales; family Onagraceae; genus Clarkia; species Clarkia xantiana. Next base: position 19,299,168 of record JAPTYO010000012.1, read on the forward strand.
TCAAATAGCCAATCAGAATAGTGAGTAATATGATTAGTGGCACCCGAATCGATTATCCAAAATAAGGAAGTAGAAGCAGATATGATACCTGCCATATGAGCCTGTATATCAGTACAATCAGGTGTGCTTTGAAGAGGATCAGAATCAATGGCAGCAGCAACATGTAATGGTCCTGTAACAGAACCGATATGCAGTGGTCCATCTGGAGCAGGAACATTAATAACATCATTCATATCTCCTTCAAAAACTCCATTGGCAGCAGCAAACTTCCGTTTCAAATTCTCAGGAAGACCATTTTTGCTCCAACAGGTATCAATCTTATGTCCTTTTCTGCCACAAAAGGTGCAAAGCCAACCAGATTTGTCAATTCTGGGTTGAAAAACCTCAGAATTCTGCAATGAACCATTAGAGGGACGATTATAATGACCAGATCCTGAGGAATACTGCGTTGACGAACGAACAGGTGGACGATTATAATAACCAGATCCTGTAGGATGTGACTTAGCAGAGTAGAGAGCAGTAGTGTTCTCAATCAGATTATCAGAAATACTTCTCTGACGTTCTTCCTGTAGTAACACTGAGAAAGCTACACTTATGCTAGGCAAAGGAGTTCTCATCAACAAATTACTTCGCACATTAGCATAGGTCTCATTTAGCCCCAACAGAAATGCAATTAACTTCTGTTTCTCTTTCGCAGCAGTCATCAAACCATTATCAGCATCACATTGCAAAGTAATATCATCAACAGCAGCAAGTGAATCCCAAAGTTGCTTCATCCTAGCAAAGAATTCAGTGATAGATGAATTACCTTGAGATGTTCGATAAATTTCCCGAGTGAGCTGGAAAATTTGCGTACCGTCAACCTTATCGAACATTTCACGAAGATCATTCCAGATGGATTGCGCAGTTGGATTGTAGACTAATCCGTTGACTAGATCCTTTGCCACAGAGTTTCGCAGCCACGCTTTCACAATCGCATTGGCGCGATCCCATTTGATTCGCTGTGTTACAGGTACAGATTCTCTTGGACATGATCCATCGATGAAACACAACTTATTTTTCACTAATAAGCCCTCTCTGATCGAAGTACTCCATACATGGTAGTTAGATGAACCAACTAACTGAAATGGAATCAACATAGTTCCAGTGGTGTCTGCAGGATGTAGATAGAATGGATCGTCAACAGTGATGTTACCAGCATTTGTGGTTTCTTGCGCCATGGTGAAGAGGAGAGAAACACAGAAACACAGCAATACAAGCAGAAGATCTCGAAATCAACTTTGAAATCAAGAAAAGCAGCAGCAGCAAAAACCAGAGTATCACTTCGAGATTGTGGTGGAGAAGACGAAGATGAGAGAATAGATGGTTGTTGGCTCTGATACCATATTCAGTTTAGAGAACTCAAGAAGAAACTATCTTCATTCAACAAACCATCAAATCATAAAGTGTACAAAGTCCTACTATATATAGTAGTAGTTAGTTGAGCTAACTAACAAGTCAACATAAGTCAACAAGTAGACTTCATATATATCTAGGGTTAAGAACACAATAGGGGCCTGAATGTTTGCCCATGTTGCCAAAAGGGGTCTGAATTGAAAAAACGTATTATTAAGGGCCTGAATTTTGAGTTTTGTGTTTTTTCAAGTCTCCGTCCAAATTTTCTGTTAAATCTAACAGATTCACGTGAAAAGACAAAAATACCCTTTTGTAATTATTATACAATTTATCAATTTAATTAATAAAATGTGAAATGTCTAAAATACCCCTACACACTAATTATGCAATTAAGGCCACCACGCTCCGGCCACCGCCCGGCGACCACCACCCGGCTCCGGCGACCGCCATCGGCCTCCGGCGACCACCACCGGCCTCCGATCGGAGCCAAAAAAGCTCCGATTGGAGCTCCGAAGCTCCGATCGGAGCCAAAAAAGCTCCGATTGGAGCTCCGAAGCTCCGATCGGAGCCAAAAAAGCTCCGATTGGAGCTCCGGAGCTCCGATCGGAGCTCTGTGGCTCCGATCGGGGCCACAAAGCTCCAGATCGGAGCTCTGTGGCTCCCGATCGGAGCCACAGGGCTCCAGATCGGAGCTCTGTGGCTCCGATCGGGAGCCACAGGGCTCCAGATCGGAGCTCTGTGGCTCCGATCGGGAGCCACAGGGCTCCAGATCGGAGCTCTGTGGCTCCCGATCGGAGCCACAGAGCTCCGATCTGGAGCCCTGTGGCTCCGATCGGGAGCCACAGAGCTCCGATCTGGAGCTCTGTGGCCCCGATCGGAGCCACAGAGCTCCGATCGGAGCTTTGTGGCTCCGACCGGAGCTCCAAAGCTCCGATCGGAGCTTTTTTGGCTCCGATCGGAGCTTTTTTGGCTCCGATCGGAGCTTTTCGGTGGTTGCCGGAGGTCGGAGGTGGTCGCCGGAGGCCGGTGGTGGTCGCCGGAGGTCGGTGGTGGTCGCCGGAGTCGGGGTGGTGGTGGTCGCCGGAGCTGTGGTGGCTTAAAGGGTATTTTCGTCATTTTAGGTCAAACCTATAAGAGACCCACTTTGGTCAAAGGGCATTTTCGGGTTTTCAAATTATTTTTGGTCACATGCTTGGCATGTGACCACTTTCCGTTACTTTTAACAGAAAATTTGGACGGAGACCTCACTTATACACAAAACTCAAAATTCAGGCCCTTAATAATACGTTTTTTCAATTCAGACCCCTTTTGGCAACATGGGCAAACATTCAGGCCCCTATTGTGTTCTTAACCCATATATCTATAATACTTTACAGTTTACACTCCGAGCTTTAGTTGTGTATAGTAGTGTCACCGAGTAGTGAACTTCACCCACTCCACTCATTGCGATTAGGTGAGGATTGTCATGTCACCTAGTGATGCCGATCCGCTAAAGAATTTTCTTGTTTTTTGTAATCCAAAACTGCCTTCGCACTCACCGTGTGATGTACCTGTTGGCACCGTTGCATTCAATAAAAATAGATTGATTCTTCTTCTTCTTCCACGTCAAGAACCAAAACAAGAAAATTCCGGTCCGACCGAGTCCGGCTACGTCGACATGTAACTAACTGCTTACCTAACCTGATGATGATTCATTCGTTCACTTCATTGTTGTTATATTTAACGCCACTCGTCGACTCCGCAAATTGCAATTCCATAATAATCTATCTCTGCATCTTCCTCACTCTCACTCTCTCTGCCACACTACTACAGTCCCTAGCTAATGGCTCTTGAGGTCTGCGCCAAGGCTGCCACCGGTGCTCCCGACATCCTCGGCGACTGTAAGTCCGTCGTCGTTTCTCATATATATATATATTCTCGTTGTTTTCCTTCTGATCCACCAATCCTCTGCGGTATGATTGTTGTTTTGGGGTTTTCATTTAGGTCCTTTTACGCAGAGGGTTCTCTTGACTTTGGAGGAGAAGAAAGTTCCCTACAAGATTCATCGCATCGACCTTAACAATAAGCCTCAATGGTACGGCCCCACCTTCAAGAAATCTCTTTTCTTCCACTTTTTGCTTTGATTTCTCCTTTTCGATGTAGAACCCTAATTTCTCGCGATATCACCCAATTTTCTGATGCCGAATTGTTGTCGCCACTTCATTATCCACAAACCAATCACTTAAATAAATTAAAAAACAGAATCAACAGATGGATCATGCAAGATAAGGCTTTGAGATGGTTTATGATCATCAAATTGTATGATCTTCATGTACAGAAAGTCTTTGAATCTGCGCTTGGGAATTCATTAATAATTTTGTGTTCATGTTTTAGCTGCCTGGAGCCTGATTTTTGGTTGATCTTATTTACATAATGTAAGCTAGAACTGAGATGGTTTCTTGATAAAATCATTGACAGGTTTCTAGATTTCAATCCAGAAGGAAAGGTGCCCGTTGTGAAACTTGACGATAAATGGGTTCCCGATTCCGATGTTATTGTTGGGATTCTTGAGGAGAAATACCCTGAGCCATCACTGACCACTCCTCCTGAGTTCGCCTCTGTGTAATTTTCTTACTCTACCCGGAAGGAAAGATTCATTTTTTACTGCTTTAACTTGTTGACATAAACTTTCATTTTTGTTGATCCTCAGTGGCTCGAAGATCTTTATGTCCTTTATCAAGTTTGTGAAGAGCAAGGATCCTAGTGATGGCACGGAACAGGCCCTTCTTGATGAATTGAAGGCTTTGGATGAACACCTTAAGGCTCACGTAAGCATAATTAGCTTGATAGATAATGTTGTATGAATGGTAACCTGATGGTAATGCAAATCAGGGGCCGTTCATTGCTGGGGAGAAGATTACGGCAGCTGACCTGAGCTTGGCGCCGAAGCTCTACCATCTTGAGATTGCTCTTGCCCATTTCAAGAATTGGAGTATCCCAGAGAACTTGACTCATGTGCATAAATACACCAAGGTTTGTTTCTCTACCTGTTCTTCAATGTAATATGTCCATGTTGTTGCTTACATGTTTTATTCTTTAATAATAATAATAATATATACGCAGCTGATTTTCTCAAGGGAGTCGTTTGTGAAGACCAACGCTGCGAAAGAGTATGTGATTGCAGGGTGGGCACCCAAGGTCAACGCAGCATGAACAAGTTCTAGATTGTGAGGTTGGTTGGTTAATGGAAGTTAGTGTCATTGTAGCAGTCACTAACTAAATAAGAATACCCTTCTCTTGTTTATTTGAACCAATAAATAGAAATTATTACATCACGCCTCAACCTTGATAGTACCAGTGAACCTTATGACCAACTGCTCGTATTTCCGGGGTTGACGAGCAATCCGGTCCCAGAAAAAATTACAATACAAAAACATTATTGCACACAATAGTACCGGCTTTGTTAATTACATTACCTTTACATACAAGAGAAGCTAGCCCGTCTGTTCATGGCTGGCAAGAATAGGAACGAAAGAATCACACAAATTTGGCTCAATCGAATTTACTTAGAGAGGCAAAAAAAAAAAAGAATTCAAGAGTTGCGCAAAAGTGGCTCCAAGTTAGAGTCGGTCTTCTTACCAGACTCCAACTCGGAAATGGAGAGGGCTTCTGCTCTCTGCCTCAGTAGTCTCTGTAGCAAACTAGGTCTCTCCTCTGGTGGTGGTGGTGTAGAGTCCACAGTTTTGGGAAAATCATTTATGGATTGGACTTGCTGAAGGCACACCTGGACTGCATCGTGCACTCTCACAAAGAACCAATCTTTACCGATAAGCTCTACAAGGCCTGATTTCATTAGGGTCTGCAGGACTTCTCTATTCGGATTGGAGATTGCTAGCTGCAATAATTTAACTTCTTTCATTAATAACCACCTATGTTACAGTTTTGTTTGTATACAACAAAATGGTGACCAACCTGGATGTCCCGTGATTTATACTCTGCATGCAAGTCCTTGAGAGCTTGAACAGCGCTTGAATCAATGTAAGTTACCGCTGCCATAATCAAAGTGAAACAAATTAACTCAACTCCCTTCATTCTAGAAAAAAACCCGATTTTTTTCTGTTTATTATTAGATTAGATTCATATGCTGCATATGGAATTGCAGATATATACTGTGGCAAGTACAGCGAGGACGTACGTGCCATCTCCAGGATCACAAAGTAAACTCGATCAACTTCCGGGCCTCGTCTAGTCGATCTATCCACTACAAGTTCAAATTCTCGCAGCCTGGTATGATATAGAAAATAAAATCTCCCGAGGTTAGTAGTAGTAGAATGAATACTAGAATGGTTGTATAAAAGATATTTGGCCAACTATTTTCTTCCTACTGTGTATTGTTTTATTGAGCAGCTCTTATACCTGTCTTTAATGAAGCTTATATTTGCAAAATACATTGGGGCATCCATTCGCACAATGACAATTCCGTTGTATGTATAAGCTTCTGGGTATTGTTCACTGTTTCGGTACACTGTGGTCCCAGGAAGCCGCCCCAATACAGCTGCAATCAATCAATATAAGGGGAAAAATGCTAAAATTTTAGTTAATATTATTCATATATAACAATTGATTGAATCAAAACAAGCTGCATTAGGCAAAAGTGTTAGAAGTGAATAGACCCACCTATGTGAGGATTTGCTGATTCATGAATGACAAAAGCAAGAGAAACACCAATCTGAAAAAAACAATATATATATATATATAAACAAACTCCAAGGCTTAGCCAGAAATTATGCGTCTTATCTAAGCTTTCTTTGGCATAAAACGTAAGAGCACTGCTTTGACACTCACCCCAACAAGAACGCCAATCTCGATACCAAGGAACAATGTTGTAAAGAAAGTGATGGTCCAAAGAAGAAAATCTTTCTTGTCTACACGCCACAAGAAGATAGCTTCATCATAATCCACCTGAATTACAGATACGCATTAAGATGGAGAGTTACTTAAACATTGACTCATAAGATGGATTAAATGAAATCGTAGCCCCGCCACAACGAATCCCAGTTGAGGGGTTTTGGATGATTTTATTTATGGTCTTAAAAGGTAAGCATCACCTCACACATAATTCTTGGGAAAGTAATTTGAATTTTTTGAGAAGTAGAGATAAACTCACTAACCAGGCCCATAACAGCAGAGGTCACAATGGCAGCTAAAGCACACTGCAAAATGACAAAATCATCCTTATAAAAACTCTGGAAAGTGAGTTTGAAATATTATGCACCACAAATGTATATTAACGCGATCATCAGGTTCCAATTCCAATAGTGTCATCTCAATTTTCTCTTAGGTGATTGCAGAGAAGTAAAGTGATTGACACCTCAACAGAAAAAAAGACTAAAACTTAAGAAGAAATTGCCATATCAAAGAAATAATCGACTGCAGCATACCAATGGTATAGACTCAAATAACGGAGTCATGAATAAAAGCGCACATCCCATTATGATTCCTGTTAAAATTCCCGAGATGCCCGTTTTCGCACCACTCTCGTGATTTACAGCTGAGCGAGAAAAGGATCCTGAGTGCATATCCAAAATATTTAGCTACTATAAGAGATGACATAGAAAAAAGGACAGCATAGTCCATGAATCTACAAAGGAATTATTCTCTCATAATCAGCACTCTCTTAAAATCTCCAGGAAACCTTACCTGTAGCAGGGTATGCTGAAAAGAACGAACCGCATATATTAGCAACACCAAGACCAAATAACTGCAGCAAAGAAAGAGAATATTCAAAAGACTTGGAATGTCCAAACTTCAAATCATGAAGAATTATATCTTCCTAAACCTCATATGAACATATAAAAGCGATCACAACAGCAAAGAAAAACGAAGAACCCAGGCTAGCGCTAATTTTACAATTTTTGTTTTTCATCAGACACAAAGACAAGTTCCACGTTCCTTTTTTTTCATTTTCTTTGGAGATTAAATCATGTACTTCAGACATTGAAGATGGACAGAAACCATGTTGAGCTCTATATTGGTTGTTTAGTAATCACAGCAAAGATATTCACAAGCTCATGGTGTAATTCAGGGGTCACTATAATTCTTATAAAAGGAAAGAGCACTAATGTCTTTTAAGAATTTTATTTGTGTTGCAGAGTTCCTGAAGAGGTCAATAAACCAGTTGTGTAGTTGACAACAAAAGTTGCTCTAAAGGAAACTCCAAAGGCAACAGTGTAGCAAGTCCAAGCATATGCTTCAGTTATGCGTAGTTAATTGGACAGCCATAAAAGAAGCAACCAGTTAGTTCTTTATTTATGACAATGAAAGGGAAACTCGTCAATATTGAAGAGAGAAAGATAAGAAGAACCAGCATCTTAAAGTTCAACTGCAAGAGAAAACACATCTTACACAATATTTGAAGCACCCTGTATGCACTTCTGACATTTCTGGTGGCCACAAACTAGATCTTACGTTTTCTGAAAGAACAGTTTGTATTAAGATCTAATTATTACCGTACCTCCTGATTTGCATCCAGCTCATATCCATTCTTAGCTGCTAAAGCTTTAGCAATACCCACAGATTCCTGAATCACAAAAGACAGTATAAGAGGAATTACTGAAATCACCACCATAAATGAGGTTGTGTCATCACGTTAATAACTTTTTCTTTCATCGGGCTCAAGTACAAAATCTTTGTAATTTAAGGACTTCCTCACCAATATAGCCACCCCAGTAATGAGAAATGCAGTTGGGATTAAAGACGTCATATAGTTGAAACCTTTCGGAATAGAAAAGCTTGGAAGGCCTTGTGGTATATCTCCGACCTAATTATAAGAAGACATTCTTTAGCAGGTTGTATCTAAAGATATATTAAACATAATAATTGTAAGTCATAAGGATAAGCATCAATGCAGCTAGTCAGAAGTTCAGTTTAGTTTAGTTTTTGTCCTCACCAAAGATATACTGGAGGGGTTAAATATTTTTACAAAAGATGTGCCCAGAACGACTGCTGTCAGAGGTCCTCCTAATCGAAGGAACCGCAATGATTTCCTTGTTTTTCCCTAAAGCATCAAAATAGCAAAATCATATAGTATGTTGAAGGAAAAGTAAAAAAGATTAAGAATCTTGAAATCTGAAAACATAACGAAATACCAGATGTTTCATTGTAAGGAGGATGGCAAGAATGACTGAACCCATAACGAAGGGGGGCCATGAAAACTACAAAATGAAAAGACCACCTGTGGTTAACAAAAGGAATTTGATAAGTGCAAGGGCAGGACAAAAAATAACTAGACAGAACTCAAGTGAACAGCTTAATGAAGAAAAGCAAGAGTCATCACCAACAAAGAATATAAGGTTAAGAAGAGTCATATGTAAGGCTAAACCAAAAAGTTGTGTGAAATCACAGAAAATATAATATACCAGACTATGACATATGTAGACATACCCCATCAATTCCAGATATTATGCTTTTGATCAGTGGCACAATCTTGCTACTTCGGACTATGGTATACCCCAAAAAATACTTTGCTTGAGATAATGCAATCACTATAGCTGAAGCAGTTGTAAATCCAGAAATGACAGAGTGGCTGATGAATCGAATAATCCACCCAAGCCTGAAAGGGAAAAGAATATTAACAAGGAATATGAAGTCTGTAACTTATAACGTTACACCTCAATGCAAAGTACAAAAAATATGAAAACTTCAAAAGACTGCAAAGAGGGCTCCAGGAAAGCAATCAAAGATGGACAGGCAGAAATAAACACAGGATCTGTGACATGATATCCCTTACTAAGACTAAGATTACAGTTGCACTTTTGCCATCATTCTCAATAAGCATTCAAGCTCACATGTTGCTTTATCATACGGGCAAATAATATAAACACTTATCATTTATTACTATAGAATAACAAGGAACGATCTTATATTCTGCTGATTCAAAAATTTACTCGAGTGAACGATAGTCATAACCTAAAAATTTCATCAATCGGTTACTCGTTTAATCACGTTTAATCTGAAAAGGATGCAATTCCTACCATAAGCAAAAGCAAGTACCTGAGAAGGCCCATTATGCATTCCAGGATTCCAACCATAAGACATAACATAATTGCGAGTTCCGTGTATAAAGCATCACTTGAATCAACTATTTCACTTAACACATTGGAAACAAGTAGTGAGACCAATGCTACTGGCCCTACTGCAAGCTGTCGCGATGATCCAAATATGGCGTATACAAACACAGGTACCAAACCACAGTCTGAAAAATCAAAATTCTAGAAGTTAGAGCTGGAAACTTTAAAGCAAATTTCCACTAGTAATATTAACAAGAATATACATACTTGACCATGATAAATAGCCTAATAAAAATACAGGAGACTTATCTAATCTCAGGCCCCACTAAGACGTTAAAAAATAGAAATCTGAAGTCAGCGCTTTGCAAGTTAACTAGCAGAAAAATTAAACTTAAAACTTCGAAAAGTGATGGTTATCTTTAGATTTGAAAATCAAGAACAATGTTTGTTTGATAAGTTAACTCTGAACTTCCTCTGTAATTCTAATCCAAACATAACTCGTGAACTGACATGATTACTTTCATTGTTTCTCTTGACTATTCTGTAAAGTAATTTTCAACCCCCATTCTTTGTTGTTTTGCAGGGCCCTAGTATCATAATTATGCTAACTACTAAAGCAGTCTCACTAGGATAGTGCTACCACCTCATAATTTAGTAAACTGAGAAACCGTACTGGCTTATAAATTGCATACATATAATTGTGTAGTGAAGGTTGTCAAAGGAACAAAAGAAACAGCTAGAACTCCAGCAAAAGAACGAAGATATGGCAATCAAAGGAGATATAATAATAAATGTATCACTATAGAATCCATGCAGTAAATTTAGATTTGCTCCAATTCCATAAAATAAGGAAATCTGGAAACCTAAAAATTTATCCACTTTCCTCTAAAAGATCAGGGTCAAACTCCTTAGTTTCAGTAACCTTGTCGAATGATGAAATAAACAGTTCATGAGCTTAAAAAGTGAAAATGCTCCAGCCAGGGACAACTAGAAAATGAACAGTGTTGCAGTGGACTTACAAAGACCATATATTGCCTCCAACCCAGCTAGCTTTGCATATGACATTGCCTGCTCATTCACAAAAACAAGATCATTCAAGTGGAGTAACTGAATTCTCTTTTCCAAGGAATTGCCAAAAACAACGGACAAGTTAGCTACAGAACAATTAATCAGCGTCCCTAAAGCTGAGAAAAATAGGCAAAGATATAGGAACCGAGTGTCCTAGATAAGGAGGCTCCCTTTTATCAATTTGCAAATACCAATTAGAGAGTAAGCTATAATCAAGATTAAATATGAAAATTCAAAGATAATCACACATTCCTAATGTAACTTAATTTTTTAAAAGTTAGGTTGTTTCAAAAATTATATGTACATTCACATAGTAAGCCTCTAATTTGTAGAATAACCTCTATTTTTAGGGGTCTCAGTGAAAGTTGATATAGCAGAAAGAAGCTGGCCTCCGTTAAATGCCATTTTCAGAATATTTCTTTACTTTAGCCATTCATCAAAAGATATTCAAAAGTGGAAATTGTTTACAGGTAATGATGTTTAGAATGTTGGGGCATTTCCTAAATGAGCAGAAGCTCCACTGCCTGCTTGGCAAGTGTGAACAGGTTGGGAATCAGAAGAGACGTGGAGTAGAAGTATTAGGATTTTTACACAGTTGGTCGCTGTTATTGGTTGATTAAATCAACCCAGCTATCCGCATCTGCGTACTTGATTTGACCGTGAGAAATGTAGAAAAGCACACGCACATGATGAGCGTTGAAATGGAGGAAATGAAGAACAACAACCAGTCTTATTTGAATTTCCAGAGTAGAAAAGCAAGAGTTGAAAATTAAAATGGATTGGACAATGTACATAAATGCAATTCAGGATATGAATCTCAAAATCAACTTAAATATAAGTTCCTCGAGCCGGGACGTAGAAGCTTCAGAGGAATCCTGCTCTCTGCTCATGCCAGAGTCACAGTTTAAGCAGAACTGAAGCTTGATACAGCAGCAACAGTTTGTTGTTCATATAAGTACATGAGAATAAAGAATGTCTTGCACATGAAATACTTCCCAGGCCTTAATTATGAAGATCAAACACACAAACATCAGCTACAAAGAGTTCAAACAGATGAAGACCGTTAAGCAATCGGTCTTTGATTTCCAAAGGCGAAAGAGAAGAACTAACGAAGAATTAATTTCTCCAGAAACTGAATAAACTCATCTACAAAGCCAGTGGAGAATTCAAAGGAGTATAATTAAGATGCGATTAAAAGAAGAAGCGGGAATTACCTGAGGGACGAGCATTACGCCGACGGTTAAACCAGCCATGAGATCAGTCTGGAGGTAGTCGCGCCATTGGTAGGAGCGCATCCAACGCGTGCAGGGAATGAACGTCTCGATCCAGTCAATCCAGGTCATGCGCATGACCTTGGACTTCCATTTGAGGAACAGAGCGGAGGCAGTTGACGAGGAGGACGGAGCAGAGGAGGAAGAGGGATGCTGCAGCTGGATGATCTTGACGGCGCGGTGAGGCATGGTGGAGGAGGAGGAGGAGTGGGCAAGTGATGAAATGTCGCCAGAACTATTGGAGGCGTAAGTTATCTCCATTGGCATTATTTTATTAATTAAAGGGAATCAAACGGGTGGCGCATTTAGATTTTTGTACGGCCCTGTCACTTTACTCCTACTATTTGGCTCTCTCCCTCCACTGATAGATACTCCGGTCCCGGGAAATGTTGTTGGTATTGGATGAGAGGAATTTCCCAGGATCCGTTAAATGAACCTCCCTACCCTATATATAAGATATTTTTTAAATATAATAATAATTATAATATACTGGAAGCAACGTGCGGAAGTACTACTATTAAGAGTTGTAGGGTTTATCTGATCTGATGTAGTGCAATGAATTGATTATTGATAAGACGCTAATATTTGGCGTTTTGATAACCTTTCATTATTACTTCTTAAGTACAAATTAGGAAAACGAAGACTACATCAAACCAAATTATGTTTCTTTCTATAATCGGCCAAGTTTTCTCATGGTCAATTTACCGCATGCTTTGGCCAAGAAAAAAAAAACGCGCACACTCCATTAATATCTTGTTTGAGTAATTGATTTAATAGTATTATTATTAATGAATGGTTAATAGCTACAATATCCTCTATGTTTCATTATGTGATCACTTAGTTTACCTATTTGATTCTGTCGTATCTTATATTTTCAAAATGTGTATCTTATATTTTCAAAATGTGGATATTTCATCAACTTTGCTAACTTTTATTTATTTTTATTATTATTTTTATTTTATATATATATAAACTCTACTTAAGTTAAAATATATTATATTATTATTATTTGCTAAATATTATATTATTTGTATACAGGTGCTGATCTAGTATTGAATTGATATATATAGGTTACGTAACTACTTAACAAAAAACTAACAAATGACTAAAAACTGCACTTGAAAAACACATTAAACCATCCTGCGTCATGAAAATACTTGAAGTACCAACCAATAACATAAAATGGGCTCTACTAGACGTGCCGAAACTTCCAGTGAAACATCACCCGAAAACACTAACAATGACAGATGTGTAATTTATTTTAAGTTGAGTGGCAATTAATACTAAGACACATTCGGCAAAAATTTCACGGCCTTATTCACAGCATAAATCATTAGTGACATAAAATAGGAAGTTACACCGTACCCCACTAATTAGGAATTGGTATGACCGGCCAATTCATATCCTTGTTCTGTTTTATTTATGCAAATGTTAATCAACAACAACTCTTCGTTATTGAAGTTATTAATCTATTATTAAATAACTTCAAATAGTATACATAGCATATAATAAAAATAAACCCTTGAGTTCAACTTGACATAATAGTTGATATCATTTTTTCACGAATGTAGAGGTCATAAGTTTAATTTTTAACTTCATTAAAAAAAATTATATATTTTGCATAAGAAAAATAGGAGAAAGAAGAAAATTAAAATATAAACATTTATAAAAAGTAGACCGTATCGATATATCTATCTATATATTACATTATAATATATCATTTATACGATTGTTTATAGAATTATTATATAATAAACATATAAGAACTATGGAAGTTTAGGGGGACAAAAATGAATTTAGTCTATTTTTAGCCAACAATAGGTTCGTCTGGAAAATGTTGTGCGTCTCCATTTCCAGAGGCCAGATAAAGTGTGACCCAAATAATAATAATAATAATAATAATGTCTTCAAAAATATTAATATTAATATTAGCGCGGTGTGAGTGGATGTGGATGGGATATGATCCTGGTTCATTTTGTAAGGCTGCAACGAACCCTTCAAATTAAGATTAAATCAAAATGGATTAGAAAAATGGGAAAAATTTGAGGTTGAGATTCCTGTTATCATTACGTGGATGGTGTTAATGGTTGAAAATATTCTTGAACCAACTTCGTGATTGAACGTCTAAAGATTTGGTCCAATAAAAGATCGAACGGCCGCATTCAAGATTAAACACTGACAATGTTGTAAAGATATAACGTTTTATTGATTAACTAAATGTCTCGATTATATTTTGTTAGAGTTCATAAAATAGAAGAAGAAAAATATATTTATAATTAACATTTTAAAAAATCGTTAATTTGCTCCACAATTAAAAACCAATTCGAAAATTGCCTCAAATAATTTTCGTTTATAGATTTGGTGTGCCGGAATTGCAATTTCCAGGGTAAAGGGTGAATTTTTTGTTTTTTGGATTTTTTTTTTTTTTTTGGTTTTATTTAAATGAATTATGTAATTTTATAGTGGGTTGGTTGAATAGTTTAATTGGGTTAACTCCAAATGATAAAAATACTAACATTCTCATCATTTCCCCAACTAAGTCGTTCTCTCAGCCTAATAGAGTAGAGTTTATATAGTTTTTTAAATTTTTTACTCTAAAACTGTATTTGTGTTGGGTGAACAGATATTACAATTTCTGTCTTTCTGCTCAATCACATGAGAAGAATTCAAGAAAGACTTTTATTAATATATCATGAAATTGAAATTCAAGATTTTAGATAGTGGGATGGAATACTGCTCAACTAAAAGTGCTTAATACAAGGCTTCAATAGTATGGATTGGATTTAGTTAATTTTGAGTTTAACTTAATTACTTAATAAGTGGATAGCTAAACCTAAACCCTAGAGTTTAGGACAATTTTATCATCTAAGACTAAGATTATTCGGTTAAAATGTTCACCAAATCCAGTAAAGTTTATAAATAAAATAAATAAAAAAACTACATAGACCCTTTAAATAAAAAAAATATATATATTATCAAAGATGTGTATATGATACATAAAACAAATATACTAGATACTACAATTATAAAAATACATAATATAATGAATAATAATATTTATTAAGTATTTATTTCTTTTTTATATTTTGAAGGTTTGTAATGAGTTTAAACCAAAAAATCGTAATATCATATACATAAACTTATTAACTAAGAAATAAAATTTATGTCTACACACATTAAGATATAATCATATAAGCTTATATATATACCTTAAATGTGTAATAGTATTTCATCTGCATTGAATAAATTATTTTAAATAATAAAGAATAATCAAATTAATTATTAATATCAAAATTGGATTTTTACAATATCATAACAATCATATAAATAAATTACTTGTCGCGCAGCGCGCAAATTAAATAACTAATTTAAATATTGTTTGGGAATTAGTTTTGAAAGTAACTACCTAAATTCACTCCACTTGAGCATTAAATGGATATCAAGTAAAGCCCACCGAGACTCTCTATAGTTAAGAAAAATCGAGTTTTTCTTGGGTCGGTAAGGAAGTCGAATTAAGTTTTTATTTTCTTTCAATTTCAATATTTTCAAAGAGCTTGAGCCCGAATGGAACTTCCTGGACTGGGCTTATGAGGTAAGCTCTAAAGCCCAATTGAATAATAAAAACAAGTGTGCGAGCCCAAAGTGGGTGGAAGCAAACTCACATTCACATTCACATGTGACATGTTAGTTAGGAATTAGACAATAAGGATTAGACTTGACGTATAAGACGTATTTATTTATTTTATTATTATTTTATTAAGTGAAAGCTACTCCCACATAATAATAACACGGATTATTTTAATGGATATTTAGTATAAATAAAATAACTAAACTTGGTCACTGTATCCCGTGCACATCATGGGGATTTTTATATTGTTCTTAATACACAATCACGTTGTTAATCATTTGTGTTTACATAAATTAAAATTCTAACTAGGTATTACATGCATACCTTGAATTTAGTGAGAACAAGCTTGAATCATTATATTCATGTAATGAAGTCCTAAACCCTAATAAACGTAGTTCGAGCAAGGATTCACCAAAACTGATCATATAAATACACAATACATAAGCGCGCGAGAGAGACTGGACTTACCAATTGAGTTTTTCTCTAATAAAGCAAATAAATTAAGATAATCATAAGATTAAGCGTATCACTCTATGTTGGAAGGCGCATAGTAAATTTGGACAAATTTAAAATATGTAGGACTGGCGTTCAAATAATTATTATTCGGTAATCAACATATAATTAACAAGTAATTTGTATGTGTATAAAAATAAAAATTGCGATCCGAAGATCGAATGGGAAATACAGATTTTTAACTAAGGCACGTGTTGATCACGGTCTCCTTAAGACAATTTCACCCCACCTCACCCTCAGATTATGCAACGAGGTTTTTACAGGAGCGATCACCTCCCACGATACAACAGTGCCGTTGACCCGAATCGTGCACACAATTCGGTCAACCGAACCGAACCAATACCTGAAATCAAACAAGAATATTAGACCAAAAATTGATCGAATAAATAACGCTACTAAATTTGAACAGAACTTTAAACTCCGGCAGTTATGAGTTTGAATCCATATAAATAACCAATCTGCAGAAAGACGACAATACGATGGGATGAGTGCATGGCAACCAGTGTGCAGAGATGGAACTGATTTTGAAACATTCTTCGGTAGCTAAGAACTTGGACACCTCCAGGGAAGGGATCATTTTACCATGAGCAAAATCATGTATTATTCGGAAGACAAAAATCACGGCTTCTTATATGCATATGTATAAGTTGATTGATTTTCCAATCTTATATTCGGACAGAGGTATATATATATAAATATAACAACATTTATATGGTAGGATTATATGTTCATAGATGCACTTGCACAAATTAGATCATGCAATGTATCTGGACACTATTATAAGACATAATTTTGGTTTGCATAATTAGGCAACAATTAGTTTCCTATTTAGCACAACCGGACCCGTACTGGGTACTCCAACTATTCTTCACAATACGTGATGGCCCAAATGATATTCACCGTGACTATTGGATCACTGTTGTTGGGATCAAAATGACGTGGCCTGGAGTTTCTGGTAGTGGACTTCGAGGTTTCGCCTTTGATTGACTTTTATATGTATCTTTGTCGACCTCGCCGGGTTCTTAGTTTCCTTTTGAGTATTGGATAGGCGAGAACCTGAAAAAATGGTGGGGATTTGCCCCAGATTCCACTCTGAAACTTAAGTCAGTAATGGAATTTGAGAGAATACTTTAAGAAGTATGTGATAGATTATGTAAAATAATGAAAGTGCCCCTATTTATACGGAGAGATAGTGCTTGATGGGTTTCGACATAGCCGTTAGGCCCATTAACGATGAAGTAAACGGTGAAATAGGCCCACTGGGCTCCAAGAGAGGCTTAGAAGACCAATACGAGGGGACCCGACAAGGTCGGTCCCGACATATGAGCTGAACACTCCCAATAATATGCCTTTAAGTAGGCCCCGATAATATGCCTTTAAGTAGGCCCCGATGATATGCCTTTAAGTAGGCCCCGATATTAAATCCCTGAGAATGCTGGCCCTGTCCCGATGACGAGGGGCCCCAAGCGGTGACCAAAGGAGATAACTCTGGAGTCCCCGACTTCCGTCGGGACTTGCCACCAGAGAACGAGGCCGAGAAACACGCCCACTATCAACATAGTGGGGAAGTGGCCTGGAAAGACGGAACGTGGGCTACTGGCCGAGATAAACGGAACGTGGCAGTTATCCCAACAGGTAACTGAGGTAACCACTCCCCTATATAAAGGAAGGAGTTACCTCAGGATTGATACGTTCATACACTTACATACTGATACTTGCTTGCCTGCATCGAGATACTCATTTAAGCATCGGAGAGGGATTCTGGGTCACCGCCCGGTCTATCCCCTTCTTGCAGGATTACTTGGAGCAAAGGAGTTCGGACTTCCGTCAAGAACGTACCGGAGTTCCACCCGTGATCCAACATTGGCGCCGTCTGTGGGAAGCGTAACGAAAAGCAAAAATGGCTTCTACCCAATCGATGGCTGGCAAGCAAAAGAAGAGACAAGGACAATCCGGCGGTTCCCGTCATCCTGCTGGAACTCTGAATTCAGGGCCGCCGGAGCGCACTGTTGATCGGAATGATCCTCCCCCTGCTGTTTCCCAAATAGGGGGGCATCATGATGATCGCGAAGATTCCATTCGAAACTCGTCGGAGAGCCGGGAAGAGATCATGTGGCCGGACGTGGCAAAAAGCTGTGATGGATGCCATGCCAATATTCCTGGAGGCTATGGAGGCTCTCCTGAACCGAAGGGAGGCCGCCAAGAAGAAGGAGGAGGAGTTGCCTCCGCCGAGAGAGAATCGGGACGGGCAGGAGGCCCAACCTGAGCACCAGGACAAGGGCAAGGAGCCCGCTCAGCCGGAGCCGTTCGTGATTGATGGGCCTGGACCGGTGCAGCATAGGACCATCCCTCTTAATGGTCCTATCACCCCCTACCAGGTGGTGAAGATCGTGAACATCTGTATGGGGGACCAGAAGAAGATGATGTCGGAGCTGAGGGATCGATCTACTCATCCCTTTGTTACCAGATTGGTGAACACCACTGCCCCGCCAGGACTTGGCATCCCGACAATCAAGGAGTATGATGGTGAAGTATATCCAGTTCACCATGTCCAGAAGCATGTCATGGCTTGTCTAGGCAGAGCCCCGAATGACGATATAGTGTGCGTTCTGTTCCCAGGCACACTTGGTGAAAGAGCCCTGACGTGGTTCTTCAGCCTCCCTCCAGGGTGTATCTCTAGCTGGACCCAGATGCATGATCGCTTCATCCAGCAGTACCAGGGCCGTCGACGTCTCCTGAAAAGCGCGAGGTCTCTGGCTGAAGTGGTACAAAGGCCCGACGAGTCGCTGGCGCATTACTATCAAAGGTACACTGCCAGCGATGCTGATATTGATGAGGAGATGTCGGAGGGAGAGACCATCCGCACCTTCATTCGGAACCTGACAGCACCATATGGTTCCGACCTGATGCACAGCGTGGCTGAGAAGGCTGTGTGGAACATGGAGGCGCTGCAGAAGCGGGTGAAGTAGCAAATCGACGTCCAGGAGTCGAAGATAGCTGCCGGAGACCTCGATCCTCCAAAATCGAACAAGGGGAAGCAGTCGTTCAAGCCCTCGGACGATCACAGGAGAAAGGATAAACCCGAGAATAGTCGGGGTCGAGACCGTCCCGATCGAAGGGAAGACAAGCGTCCCTCGAGGTCGGACAAACGGGAGGATCGTTACACTCCTCTCATTTGCTCCGGGTCCTGTGTTGGCGGTGATGGACCGACAGGGCATCACTAGATACCCCCCGAAGAAGGATGGAGAGTTCATGGGAGCCCGCACCGATCGTTATTGTCGTTTCCATCGCGCCAGCGGTCACGACACTAACCATTGTCGGGAGCTGAAGAAGGAGATTGAGAAGCTGATCCAGAAGGGGAAGCTCAAGGAATTTGTGGCTGGACAACGGGGCCGATCCCGATCCCGTTCCCGGTCCCGATCACGGTCTCGCTCCCGATCCCACGATCGGTTCCGAAGAAGGATAAGCCCGAGTCTTTCCAATGCCCGCAAGGAGAAGCGGGGGACAATTAATGTGATTCATGGGGGACTTGCTGCGGGAGGAGATACCACGGCGTCTCGGGAGGTCTATGCTTCTCGAATTCTCATCGCTGTGGTGCTGGGTAAGAGGGCCCGAAATTGGACTCTGAAAGAAGAAATAGTGATTCCCTTCTCAGCAGAGGACCTGATAGGTGTGGAGACCCCGCACGATGATGCTTTGATCGTGACCCTGAATGTGGATGGGTACGAGATGAAGCGAATCTTAATGGGATTAAGTACATTTTCATACCACTTTTTTGCACAGAATCCACTTTTGGTACCGCTTCTATTTTTTTGTATACTTTTGGTACCAATTCTTTCAACTTTGTATCCTTTTGGTACCACTGTTAACTTTCCGTCCAAATTGGCCGTTAAGTGTCATGTGCCATGCACGTGACCGCCCTAAACTTTTGAATTTGTTTCAATTTAGTCCATCTAATGCATCCCTAACTTTTAATTTGTTAATTTAGCCCTAAAATTTCCAAATCGAACCCTTGACCCATCATGGTTTTGAAATTTTAGGACTAAATTGAACAAATTAAAAGTCATAGATGCATTGGATGGACTAAATTGAAACAAATTCAAAAGTTTAGGGCGGTCACGTGCATGGCACATGACACTTAACAGCCAATTTGGACGGAAAGTTAACGGTGGTACCAAAAGGATACAAAGTTGAAAGAATTGGTACCAAAAGTATACAAAAAAATAGAAGTGGTACCAAAAGTAGATTCTGTGCAAAGAAGTGGTATGAAAAGGTACTTAATCCCAATCTTAATAGATGGAGGGAGCTCCTCCGACATTTTGTTCATGGATGCGCTGCAGGCCATGGGGAAAACCAAGAAGGACTTGAAGCCTGCGGACTTCCCGATGGTCGGATTATCTGGGTCTACCTCTTACCCGGTGGGGATGATTACCTTACCGGTTGAATTCGGTAGCAGCTGGAAGTCAGAGAAGAGGAATGTGGAATTCGTGGTGGTCGAGTCCGCGGGGACTTACAATGCCATTATCGGGAGGACCACCATCAACCCGCTGGGGGTAATTGCCTCAACTGTCCATCAGAAGATGAAGTTCCCGACTGACCATGGAATCGGGGAGGTCCAGGGCGATCAGGTGGCCTCCAGAAGGTGCTACGTCAATGCCACTCGAAGGAGGAATCAGGAGGCTATGACTGTTTTCCAGACTGACGCTGATCCCCGAGAGGAATTTGGGCGTCCCGCCCCGATGGAAGATTTGAAGGAGGTCGAGATTGATGGACCTCAGAGGAAGGTGAAAATCGGGTCCGCTCTGACTGAGGAGACGGCCCAAGAATTGATTGATCTGTTGAAGGAGTTCAATGAGCTGTTCGCCTGGTCCCCGAGTGACATGCCAGGAATCAGCCCCGATGTGATTACTCACGAGCTGAAGATTGATCCCGCAATCAAGCCGATTACACAGAGAAGGCGCCCGATGGGTGTCGACAAGAAGATCGCGATCCAACAAAAGGTGGGCAGGTTGCTCGATGCTGGATTCATTAAGGAGCTCCGATTCCATACCTGGGTCGCCAACCTAGTCCTGGTGAAGAAGAGCAATGGCAAGTGGCGGATGTGTGTCGATTTCCGCGACCTGAACAAGGCATGCCCGAAGGATTGCTACCCGCTCCCGAGGATCGACCAGTTGGTGGATGCCACATCGGGACATGAGCTACTGAGCTTTATGGATGCCTACTCCAGCTACAATCAGATCAAGATGTCCAAGAAGGATGCCCCCCACACCGTCTTTTATGCTGATAGTGACATCTATCACTATGATGTCACGCCCTTTGGACTGATTAATGCAGGTGCAACTTATCAGAGGATGGTGAACAAGCTGTTCAGAGATATGCTGGGGAAAACGATGGAGGCCTATGTGGACGACATGCTGGTGAAGTCCCGACAGGCCGAGGATCATGTTCACAACTTGGCCACGGCGTTTGAGCGGGTGAGGCTCATCAAGTTCGCTTAAACCCGACCAAGTGTGCCTTCGGAGTGCACTCAGGGAAGTTTCTGGGCTTCATGGTGAGCCAGATGGGAATCGAGGTGAACCCTGAGAAGCTAAAGGCAATCGAGGAGATGAAGTCCCCGACGAACCATCGGGAGGTGCAGGTGCTGAATGGCCGATTGGCCGCGATGAATCGCTTCCTGTCCAAGGCAAGTGATCGATCCATGCCGTTCTTTGAAGTGCTGAGGGCCAACAAGAAGTTTGAGTGGACTGCCAAGTGCGAAGAGGCGTTCCAGGCACTCAAGCAGCACCTTCGCACCCTCCCGCCATTGGCGAAGCCCATCCCAGGCGAGCCACTCTATCTGTATTTGGCTGTTTCTGAATTTGCTGTTAGCTCTGTCTTAGTGAAAATTGTAAAGGGTAGCCAAGTCCCCGTCTATTATGTATGCAAGGCACTCGCCAAGTCTGAAATGAATTATCCCGTCGTTGAGAAGTATCTCTATGCGTTGATTGTTACTGCTCGGAAGCTGAGGCCTTACTTCCACGCACATGAAATTACTGTTTTGACGAATCATCCCTTGAAACATTTTTTGAACCGACCTGATGCGTCGGGGAGATTAGTGAAATGGGTAGTCGAGCTTAGTGAGTTCCGCATTCATTTTGCTCCGAGAACGACTATTAAGGGCCAGGCGTTGGCAGATTTCATAGCAGAATCTACAGGCCCCGATCTAGAAGAAGCGGGCCATGTAGATGGGGCAACTATGGAAGTACCGATAACAGAGCAGTCAGAACAGCCCGACGCCGAAAATACTTGGGAGATGTATACCGATGGCTCCTCAAATTCAGAAGGTTCGGGAGCAGGTTTGTACTGATACCACCAGACGGAGGCGAGCCCCTCCGATATGCCTTGGCCTTGACATTTAGGGCCACCAACAATGAGGCTGAATATGAGGCTCTCATCACTGGCCTCAAGATTGCTAAAGGAACGGGAGTTGGTCACTTAAAGGTGAAGTGTGATGCTAGCCTGATCGTGAACCAAGTCCAGGGGCGATACGAAGCAAAGAGCCCGATGATGAAAAAGTATCTTCGCGAGGTGCAAACCCTGAAGGAGAGTTTCAAGAGCTTCGATATTGAGGCGATCCCGAGGGAGGATAATGTGGAAGCATATGCCTTGAGCAAGTTCGCCTTGGGGGCACCCCTCGATGAAAGTCGGAAGGTGCATTTCTTGGAGAAGGTGATCCTGTCAACCACTGATCAATCGAAGGTATGTTCCATTGAGATCGGATCGGAGGAGCCCACTTGGATGACCCCGATAGCCGCGTATCTGACTACGGGGGCAGTCCCCGATGATGAAGTAACAGCCGGCAAAATACGCCGAATCGCGCCCAATTATGTGATGGTGGACAATCAGCTGTACAAAAAGGGGTATTTAACTCCTTATCTGAAATGCGTGGTCGAGCCCGACACAGGTCGGATCCTTAGGGGAGGTGCACGAAGGATATTTGGCTTGTCATGAAGGAGCCCGATCCATCGTGAGGAAAGTGCTGAACCTGGGCTATTACTGGCCCTCGATGAACAAGGAGGCAACGATGCTAGTCCGATCCTTTGACGCCTGCCAGAAGTACGCCCCGAATATCGTGGCCCCAGCTGCCGATCTGACGTCCATCAACCCGACACATGTCGGATCCTTAGGGAGGTGCACGAAGGATATTTGGCTTGTCATGAAGGAGCCCGATCCATCGTGAGAAAAGTGCTGAACCTGGGCTATTACTGGCCCTCGATGAACAATGAGGCAACGATGCTAGTCCGATCCTGTGACGCCTGCCAGAAGTACGCCCCGAATATCGTGGCCCCAGCTGCCGATCTGACGTCCATCAAGAGTGCTTGGCCCTTTGCGCAACGGGGAATCGACTTGGTGGGACCCCTTCCAGTTGCAAAAGGTCAGTGCCGATATTTAATTGTGGCTGTTGATTATTTCTCGAAATGGATAGAAGCTAAGGCACTGGCCAAGACAACGGGGAACCATATCCTCAAATTCCTCCAGACCCATATCATATCCCGATACGGGATCCCCAAGGTGGTGATCAGTGATAATGGCCATCCGTTTAACGGGGCCCAGTGGAAGGAGTACTTGGAGGAACTGAAAATTGAGCATCGGACAGCCTCTGTCCATCATGCTCAAAACAATGGACAAGTGGAGTCAGCCAACAAGATCGTGATGGACGGCCTGAAGAAGAGGGTCCACGCCTTGAAGGGAAAATGGCTGGACGAGCTGGAAAATGTGCTTTGAGCTGTTAGAACAACACCCAAACGATCGACTGGGGAGACTCCGTTTGGCCTTGTTTATGGCACGGAAGCAGTTGCTCCCGTCGAAATAGCTGTGGCATCCCATCGGACGAGGTATTATGAACCTCTGTCGAATGATGAAATGAGGCGTCTGGACTTGGTCGAAGAGAAGAGGCGGAGTGCCGAGGAGGTCCAGGCTCGAATGCGCTTGGCAACGGCCCAATATTATAATCGACGAGTCAAGTCTCGACAGTTCTTTGTCGGGAATAGGTCTGGCGTCGAAACGAATTTACCCTTTTGGATCGGATCAACAAGATGTCACCAAAATGGGAAGGGCCTTATAAGGTCGTGGGGATGCCAGCTCGAAATGCGTATAAGTTGGAAGACCTCGATGGCAATGTGTTGAAGCATTCTTTTAGTGGCGAACACTTGAAGAAATGTCATGCTTGATATTAAGTCGCCTTCAGTGGTGCAAGTCATTTGTTAAGTCGCCTTCAGTGGTGCAAGTCGTTTATTAAGTCGCCTTCAGTGGTGCAAGTTGTTTATTAAGTCGCCTTCAGTGGTGCAAGTTGTTTACCGAAGTCGCCTTCAGTGGTGCAAGTTTTTTATCGCTTCGATTCGATGTAAACGGATTTTGAGCCATCAATGAATAAAGAGGTTTCTTCCGATTAAATCGCCTTAAGTGGTGTTTATAAGTTGCCTTAAGTGGCACGATTAAATCGCCTTAAGTGGCGTGGTTCCGCCTAAAGTGGCGTGGTTAAATCGCCTTAAGTGGTGTAGTTAAATCGCCTTAAGTGGCGTGGTTTCGCCTTAAGTGGCGTGGTTTCGCCTTAAGTGGCGTAGTTTCTCCTTAAGTGGCATGGTTTCGCCTTAGGTGGCGTGGTCTCACCTTAAGTGGCGTGGTTTTGCCTTAAGTGGCGTGGTTTCGCCTTAAGTGGCGTGGTTTCGCGTTAAGTGGCACGATTAAATCGCCTTAAGTGGTGTGGATAAATTGCCTTAAGTGGCACGATTAAATCGCCTTAAGTGGTGTGGGTAAAATGTCTTAAGTGACGCGTCGAAATCACTCTAAGTGGTATGATCAAATCGCCTTAAGTGGCGTGGTTAATTCACCTTAGGTGGTGCAGCGATAATCGGAACCAAAAGAGATTGATATTATAAAGATCTAAAAGGTTCACGACAAAAGAAGGAAATTACAAGGATTCAAAAATAAAGCGATTAAGCTTGATCCTTGGCAGCGTCGAGGGGGGCAGGGTCCACGAGGTCTGTGGCAGAAGGCTCCGTAGTTGGAGGATCGGATCCTGGAAGATTGGCCGCGGGAGGATCGGACTCTTGGAGGTCAGCTAGTGAAGGGTCGATCATCGGGGGATCAGTTGTCGGGAGGTCTGCACTTGGAGGCTCCACCGTGCCTTCAGCACCCGCAACCCCCTCGGGGGTGTTGGCCCCGTCGCTCTCCTCGGAAAGGTTGAAATACCTCTCCGCGAAGGGGGCGAGAGTCTCAGACTTGGTGAAATCGATGGCACCACCATACTCCAGATGGAGCTCCTCGACAGCATTAAGCAAGGTGGTCTCCACCTCCGCCGTACAGAACTTCACCGCGTCCACTTGGAAAGCCTCGGAGCCCCGATAACCTTCCCGACCCTTGGCCTCAGCCTCGGCCAGCTTGGTGGGAAACTCAGCGAGTTCCTGCTCCATCTGTTAAGACCGATTGGCGAGAAGGACTTTCTCAGCCTCCAGTCCCGCCTTGGCGTCCTCAAGGGCCTTCTTCTCGAGGACAAGCCTGTCCCAATCCTCTGCGCGCCCCTGCTGCTCTTCCTGGAGCTTTTGTCGCTCCTGCTTCAACAACCGCTCGAAGTCATGAACCTGCCTCAGAAGGTCCCGAGTCTTCTGATTAAGGAGGGCCTGCTCCTTAACCAGCTCCCCCTTCGCTGATTCGGAGGCAGCCAGATCCTCCTTGAGCTTGGCCAAGACCTCGGGGGCCGCCTTGGCTCGCTCCTGTTCCAGGGCCTATTCCAGGGCCAGGACGTACCCGAAACAGCGGTGTTGGTCCGCTATTTCCTGTGAAGAAGAAAGGAAGAGGTCAGTACACAAGAATATTCTGCCTTATATGTACTAAGTGTGAAAACGGGAAACCTTACCTCCACACGACGAACGACCATGTTGCGAATGTCCGCGTGGATGTCCTCTCGAGCCAAGGAGAGCAGAAGCTTCATAGATGGGGGAACTGAACCTGCCAGCAGGTGCAGACCCAGTTCCGATGATACATCATCCCGACGCAGCGGGACCCCCTGCAATGACTCGATCGGGGCCCAGGGAGCCGCCGCCTGGTCGGGGGTGTAAACCTGATAAAAACTCCCGCCTAAGGGGAGAGGAGGAATGAAGGACTGAGTGTCGGAGGTGCGCGCCTCCGAGCCGCCGTGAGAACCCGCCGGCCCCTCGGGAGTCAGGCTCAAGACCGGCGAAAGCTGCTGTGCCGGAGAAGATGGAGGCAGCCCTTCGGGAGTCGGCTCCAGCGGGGTCTGCCTCGCCCCCCGACGACGAACCAGGGGCTGACCCTCGCTCGCCTCCTCAGAAGAGTGAGAGACGTCCAAGTCAACCACCCGACGGAACTGACCGTCCGTCGGGGCGTCTTCAGTCCCCGATCTTCCTGGGGCTGGAAGAGAAAGGAGGGGCTCTCCGACCTAGGCGTCGGAGGGTGGCACCTCCGCCGAAGCTCCAGCTCCCGATTGACCTGCAGCTGGAGGACGAGAAGCTTCAGAAAGAAAATCAGGAAGTTGATCAGGATCCTTACACCAAATGACGTGACGGGAGAGATACTGGTCCTTCCCGCAATAATTGTAGTAACCCGCTCTGAAGATCAGGGAGTTTCTCCTTGCAGGATGCGTTTGATCCCTTCGATCCTGGCTCCCTTATCGGAGGGCATTAACTCCTCAGGAATACGCCTCCTGTATAATCGAATTGCTAAGCGGAGCTGTTTACCTTCCTCGGGAGTCTTGGTGTTAAAGATCTGCTCCATCTTCTCCACCCGGGCCCGCTTGATCTGCTCCGAAGTGGGAGGTGCCGATGAGGAGGCGGCCCTCTTTGAAGACTTCATCTTCCTTGCGGGGCGTTGGACAGCATCGGTATCCGCCTGCTTAAGCACGAGATTGGTCAGCAATGATACCTTCTTAGCTGCAAGGACGAAAACGAAAGTGCAGTTAGAATATTACCCAAGGAACGAGGTTAGAAGGGCCGTCGAAGAGTTGACCCTCGGAGGCGACATCAAGGAGTCGGATCCCGGTCAGAACCAAATCCCGCTCCCCGATGGAGCTGGCATCGAGGGGAGCGAAGGAATCCCCCCAGCGATAAAGTTGGATGCAGTGGAGAATCTGGAAATCCTCCTCGGAGTAAGTGTGAAAAGAAGGAGCGGGGTCCGCCTCAACCTCCCATCGGGGCTATGGGATGGAGCTGTTTCGGATGAAGAAATAATTCCTCTTCCAGCCACTGTTGTCGGGCCCCGAGTCAGTGATGAGCCCCCGAGCTTTGGCGACCTTCCAGGTGTCACCATTCCAGCTGTACCGGGAGAGCTGCGCCTTGCTCCATTTAGGCATTCGCGGGTAGAAGGCACAGACCCCGGCATCATTGCATTTCATCCCGTAGAAGGTCCGGAAAAGTCGGAGGCTGTAGGTCCACTGTTGGCGAAGGCAGAGAACAAGGAAGGCATTCCACACACGGATGGCGTGGGGGGGGGGGGGGGGAAAGTAGTCGGATGTGTTTTGTAATATTCACACATCTCGACTAAATTCCCACAGAAGGGGAATCGGATCCCTGCCGATATTTGCCCGGTGGAGACAAATACCTCCCCTTCCCGGGGACGAGTGACCACAGGGTCACTCGGGACGCGAGGCCAAGGAAAAGGGAAGCGAGGCTCCCAGTTGGAAGTAATAGACCACTCCCGGAGAGCTGCATCATAGGCGGTTTCTGAAATCTCATTACAAGCATAATCGAACTTGAAGGGCTTCCTCCCCCCGGAAGTGGACTCACCGTCTGGAAAATAATCATGGCAAGAAAAGGCACATTTGATTTCCGCAAAAGTTCGGGTAAGTTGATTGAGATAAAAGGAAAAACTATGCTAACAAGTTTTTTCGGAATCGATGGAGGAAATCTTACCAGACATGTTGAATCGGAGAAGAAATGATGATCTTGATGGTCGGAGATCCTGGTCGCCGGAGTGTTGATCAGAAATAGAAAGGAGAGCTTGAGCTTTTGAAAACACAGAGAATGAAACGGTAGAGGAGAACTGAATAGTGCCAAGATTTGGGGTTTTATAGGAGAGAGGACAGCCAAAGAGACGTTGCAATCCGGACCGTTGAAGATGAAACGCCCTTATCTGAATCGTCGAAACACTAGAGACAAAAACGGCTAGAAAGTGCTTTTTCAAGAAAAAAAAACAGGCACGGGTACCCAAGCCGTCGCTTCGTCACCTGCTGCATTTAATAGTTGAGTGACCGAGAAATCTTTTCGGATTCGGTGGTTATCCTCAGAATATCGGGGAATCTCGGAGGAGGAGATCCGCTTCAAAAGATTTTTCGTAAAGTCGAAAGCCTCCGATACCGATGTCAGGAGGTCCGGAACTGGAAGACACGACGAACTATAAGTCCCTCATGTCTTGGGGGCAAATGATGGGTTTCGACATAGCCGTTAGGCCCATTAACGATGAAGTAAACGGTGAAATAGGCCCACTAGGCTCCAAGAGAGGCTTAGAAGACCAATACGAGGGGACCCGACAAGGTCGGTCCCGACATATGAGCTGAACGCTCCCGATAATATGCCTTTAAGTAGGCCCCGATAATATGCCTTTAAGTAGGCCCCGATGATATGCCTTTAAGTAGGCCCCGATATTAAATCCATGAGAATGCTGGCCATGTTTCGATGACGAGGGGCCCCGAGCGGTGACCAAAGGAGATAACTCTGGAGTCCCCGACTTCCGTCGGGACTTGCCACCAGAGAACGAGGCCGAGAAACACGCCCACTATCAACATAGTGGGGTAGTGGCCTGGAAAGACGGAACGTGGGCTACTGGCCGAGATAGACGGAACGTGGCAGTTATCCCAACAGGTAACTGAGGTAACCCCTCCCCTATATAAAGGAAGGAGTTACTTCAGGATTGATACGTTCATACACTTACATATTGATACTTGCTTGCCTGCATCGAGAGACTCATTTAAGCATCGGAGAGAGATTCTGGGTTACCGCCCGGTCTATCCCCTTCTTGCAGGATTACTTGGAGCAAAGGAGTTCGGACTTCCGTCAAGAACGTACCGGAGTTCCAACCGTGATCCAACAGTGCCGACTTAAAATTGCGGCTACCCTCTTGGGAGGGTTTCTTTACGGAGTCGGTAGAAGCAGGTGACGAGTAGGTCGCCACCTCACCATTCCTTAAGAGGAAGGTTTCCTTGTGTCGGCTGAAGCTGGTGATAAGTAGGTTGACAGCTGGTACCTCTTCCTTAAGAGAAAAGGTTCTCTCTGGGGCGGCAAGCAGGTTGCCATTTGTCCTTTCCTTAGGAGGAAGGTTTCTTCACAAGGTCGAACTAAGCAGGTCGTCACCTCACCATTCCTTAGGAGCTCTCCGGCCACAACAGGGGCTTCAGAGGCTCCATCTGAGTTACATGTGGCTCGTAACAGAGCCTCCAGTCGGGGCGCTATTTGGAGTCACATAAAGCCTGATGAAGCAATGGCCGCTGATAAATTTTTCAGCGGCCTTAAGGTCGCCGAAAACAATCATATACAAACTGACAATTTAAAAAAATGAAAATTTGGTCATTTTATGTCTTATTTATATTCTTTATTCCTTATCGTATTTAGTTATAAAAAACTAATATTTATTTCAGTTTCGAAATTTCTATTTCTTATTTTTATTTCATTTACCAAATTTGATGTATATCTTTAAAACAAATATTATTTTGGAAAAAATAGGTTTTTTTATAGTGAAAACAACCAAATGTTTGTACATTTAATATGGGTATGAAATATTTTAATTAATAATACTAATACTATAATGTATTCAGTCAAACAAGCCATAAATATTTACCAAAATAAAGTCATAAATATTTAATTTATTACCATTGGAGCATTTAGTAAATGGTATGTTATTAAAGATAGCTGTATGGGGCGATACGCCGGGAATATATATATGTGACCTTCTTGTATACGCCAAGACGATTGAAACTATCTTTCTACCGCCAACTAATTATCCTCCACCTGTCCTGTCCCTCCCTTTGTCGAGAAATTCTTGTCTATTCTTCATATAATAATAATAACTTTTCGCGTAGACGACAGAGACGTAGAGGAAGAAGAAGAAGAAGAAGAAGAAGAACAATAAGAGAATCGACACTTCCTCGATTCTCTCAACCATGTCATTCCATCCCTCCTTTGGTCGATGCTTCATCGTCCTCCTCTTCTCCGCTCTCCTTCACCAGCTGCCGCCCTCCGTCCGCGCATCATCGCCAGTCGCCGATTCTCCTACATACGTATGGCCCCTGCCGGCCCGATACTCCTCCGGCAAGGACACCTTCTCCGTCGATCCCGCCCTCTCGCTCCTCCCTTCCGGAAATGGCGGAAGCTCCCTCATTGTCAAAGCAGCCTTCGATCGGTACAAGGCTATCATTTTTAAGAACGGCGATGCTTTCTCGATCTTTAATGCTTTCAGGAAGCTGAAAACTAGCTATGATATCACCAAGCTGAACCTGATTGTTCACTCCGATAGCGAAGAGGTGAGATTGATTCAATTTCGTTTCCTCGAGTATATCGAACACTAATGATGATTGAAATAAATGATTTTGTTTTATTAATGTCGATTTCATTACAAGCATCGGTGTCAGCTATATCCAAAACGCATTAGGTTCTTCCTTTTTATCAATATATTTAAAATTACATTTCATTCGTTGAGGAGTAATGGGTTTGCTTCTGGATTCGATTTATTTCTTCCTAATCGCGCCTTCATTTGGTTCATTTTGTATTTGAGCCTTTTCAATTCATATAACTGCAGAAGTTTTGAATTTGAACTGTACTGGTGATTTTTTTTGGTCAAATGAATCTGTGGAACGCTAAGTTTGAGCTTTGGGATAACATTTGTCTATGCTAAAGTTTTAACCTTTCTTGTTTGAATAAGCTGTATTGTGTAACTTGCAGCTTCAGCTGGGTGTTGACGAGAGCTACAACTTAACAGTGGGGAGAGGTGACACTAATTCGATCGTTGCTTCTGCAACAATTGAGGTAAATTATAAAGTTCATTCTTGTACTATCTAATCATTTGTTTTTCTGATTCATGCAGACTGTATAACCATACTGTGACCATATTCAGTATACACATTCTTTAATTTTGGGGTTGGGTTGGATCAGATGACGCAGTTATTTATGACATGTTCCTACCTCTGCTTGCCATTGTCAGTTATGTTCTGTTATGCATGGGGATTTAATTCTTGATGGAGGAATATATTATGTTCTTGAGCTTTTTTTTTTTTCTCTTTTACAAGTCCTGGATCATAGATTTTCTGGAATTATTTGTGATAAACATAAACTGACTGACCTTATTTATCTTTTTGTATAGTTAGTTGCATTTTCTGGAAGAAATTATATTCTGCAATAACAATTAAGTGATTTTTCAAGTCTTATTTTCGAAAGGTCCATATTTGTTAAAAGGATTCAAGATCTGATATGCTATTAACGAAATATTGAAATGTTATCGACTCAACAGTCAATTTCCAGTAATGTCCTTGGTTTGAATAAATAACATTCCCTGAGCTCATTTTGTGTTGTAATTCTTGTAACATGATAGGAGTCTCAATAGTAGATTGAAGTTACTGCTTATACATATCGAAAAAATATCTTTTGAACTTTTGTACGAGGTATTTTGCTATACACAAAGATGAGCTTCTGTTTTCTGTAGTAATACTTGCCTTGGACATGACCGTGTTAATTTTTACGGTTCTGATTGTCACTGCAGGCAAATACTGTCTATGGTGCATTGCGGGGGTTAGAGGTACGTAAACAATTGTTGACTATGACATCTGAGTAATGCTATGTATATTTGAAACCTCCTTCCTCACTTATTCTCTGCTTGCAATATTTCAGACATTCAGTCAATTATGTATGTTTGATTATGGCACAAAGTCAATTCTAATACATAATGCCCCCTGGCATATCCAAGACGAACCAAGGTTCAAGTATCGCGGGCTGATGATAGGTATACCATATTTTTTATCCTTATAAACATTCTTTATTTGTTGTGTTTTTATATTACTCGAGTATTATGTGAACTGCATTCTCATTGATGTTATTGCAGATACATCAAGGCATTATTTACCTGTCAGTGTAATTAAGCATATCTTGGAGTCCATGTCATATGCTAAGTTTGTAAGATATTCAACTCCTGAAGGATATATTTCCAGTCCACCTACTTGCATTTATTGAAGTACTGACTTCATTTTTTTTTTTCTTCTTCTTTTGTGTGGGTTCTTGGGTGTGGTTCCGATTTTGAGTATTACATTCAGTAGAATGTCCTCCATTGGCATATCATAGATGAACAGTCATTTCCTCTTGAAGTACCTGCATTTCCTAAACTATGGGAAGGTGCATACTCATCGTATGAGAGGTACACCGTGGAGGATGCATATGAAATTGTCAGGTAACTCTTGTTATGGTGTCTGTTGTCTTTCTTATCATCATAGTTGTTCTTCCCCTGCAATTTTAAAAATTCTAACAGTATTTGTTTTTCTCATTTCTCTACGGTCGAATATGAAGTTTTGCCAAAGCAAGAGGTTTGTTCTTATTCTAACTTGTTAATCAAAGTTTTTCTGCAATTTAGTTGCATGTATATGATATGCTTAATTGAATCTAAAGTGAACTTTGAGAAACACCTTTCTAGACTCGTCAGAGATTTAAGATGCACTTTGCAAGAGCTTTGTAATGGATAGTGGGATAATGCACTAAGACTAGAATAATACTAATCATCTAGATAACATAACCAACTTCTTTATTTTATGACACAAGAAAAATCTGGTTATTTAAACTTCCCTCATATCGGTATTTCAGGAATCAATGTTATGGCAGAAGTAGATGTCCCAGGTCATGCAGAATCATGGTAAATATTCCTAGCATGGATTTAATTTTCGTTCCTTTTATGAAATGTATGCAAAAAATGACTAGTGATGGCCTGATACTTACTATCAATTTGGATTTTTTTGTTGATGTGTTGAACATAAAGGGGCGAAGGGTATCCCGATCTCTGGCCTTCTCCTACATGTAGAGAGCCACTTGATGTTACAAAGAATTTTACTTTTGATGTGATTACTGGCATATTAGCAAGTAAGCCCCTCTACTGCATTATATTGTGTTTAATCTGCCAAATCTTACAATTCTCGCCTTTATAGACATGAGAAAGATTTTCCCGTTCGAGCTCTTCCACTTGGGCGGTGATGAAGTGAACACTGATTGCTGGACATTCACCCCTCATGTGAAAAAATGGTACGCTTTGTGTTGTTCAAATTCAAGTCGACCCATGCAAAAGCTTAAATATGAAATACTGCAGGCTTGATGATAAAAACATGACGGCTCAAGATGCCTACAAATATTTTGTACTCAAAGCGCAACAAATAGCCATCACAATGAACTGGACTCCTGTTAACTGGTAGGTCCAAATAAAGACACTCATTTTGGTCTAGCTTAGGGGCAAAACCTTTTATATTTTCCCCTTCTCCATGAAGGGTAGTTGCTTGGTCGATAGGCCATCTTACGGTTTCTGTACTTAAGTGTGCGATTTTCGTTTTTCTCAGGGAAGAGACATTCAACTCATTTTCAGGAAGCATTAACCCGCGCACCGTAGTACACAACTGGTAAGTTTTTCCTCCATCCCATACATTGAAATCCAAGAAGCAACATTCTATTAGGGGTGGCAAATCATGTGACGGATTTCCACATTGGGCCGAGTCAAGCCCAACAGGCCTACAGTGAGCAACCATGTATAAGTGGGGTTCCATCATAAATAAAATCAATTGGTGATAGTAGGAGGCAGTCGACTTGCTTATGTAGTGCTCTAACTAACCCAACACCACTGGTGTAGGACTCTAGACTCACGGTGTAGTATTTCTATTTTCAACAGCATGCATGCATACTATAGTGCTATTGTGTATAGAATTGTTAGCTGCCCTACATTCAACTATCTATTATGAATATTGGCATAATATAACTAGGTTGGGACCGGGAGTTTGCCCTCGGGCTGTAGCAAAGGGGTTTTGGTGCATATTCAGTAACCAGGGAGTATGGTATCTGGATCACCTGGATGTGCCATGGCAGAAAGTATACACTGCTGAGCCACTGGAGGGGATACGTGACCCTAAGAAGCAGGAGCTCGTACTCGGTGGTGAAGTGTGCATGTGGGGAGAGACTGCTGATCCCTCCAATGTCATGCAAACTATATGGCCTCGTGCTGCTGCTGCTGCAGAGAGACTTTGGAGTAGGAAGGAGTCAACACCTGCCAAAACTGTCAACGTGACGGCGCTGCCCAGAATTCATAACTTCCGTTGCCTCTTGAACAGACGAGGCGTCCAAGCTGCACCCGTCAACAACAAACTAGCACGAACTCAGCCAAACGGTCCAGACTCGTGCTATACTCAGTAACTCCACAAAATGCCTCAAAATCATTTTGTAGCATATCATGTATTATTGAAAATGGTGGCCGGCCTGGTTCACCAAGAAATTAGTTGTTGATAAGCCTTATGTTGTTGTATGAGGTTGTGTTTGGAGCAGTGGATTTTCTGTATTTTTTTATCATCAACAATCAATACAATGCCAGCCAATGATTCGAGCTAGTGAGTTATGCCTCTTTCTTGGAGGCAATACTATACTGTTATTTGGGTTTTGGTATTACTGCCAATGATTGGTTGCCTAAACCTCTAAGCGTAGGCTTAATTGGCTTAAAAAAAAGTGCCAATCTTATCAGAAATTTGAAGAGCAAATAATTCTATAAAGGAAAAGAACCTATTTGGTGTTTCAGGTTTACTCTATGTGTCAGTTTGGTATATAAAAAAAAATTGTTAATATTTGGTGTCTCAGGTTTCAACTTTGTTGCGATTTAGTTTTCCGTCCATTTTCGCGGTTAAATTTGACCGAGTTAGATGAAAAGACGATTTTGACCCTTATAGTTTTTATTTTTTGTAAAGTCACCTGTCTGATCCTGGCCACCCACCTCCAATTCCGGTTATCCACCTCCGATTCCGGCCCCTCACCGCCCTGGACCGCCTGTTGAAGTAATATAAATTTCACACCGTGAGGGTACCACACCGGTGGTGTTTGAGTACTAGAGCAACTATATAAGCAAGTGGGCTACCTCCTCCTATCACCAATTGATTTTAGGATAAAACCCCCACTTGTAGAAATTGTTGCTCTATATGTTGGCCCGTTGAATTTTGGCTCGGCCCAATGTAGAATTTAACACCGCCCTTCTTCCACTCCGGCGACATTTGTGTAGGTCGAGGCGGTTTTCCAGTTTCCGGCCGATTCCAACCGATTCCAACCAATCCCGGCAGATTTCCGACTGATGAGCAGTTGATTAGGACGGTACAGTGATCTGATTTAGCGTTTAGGGGGTAATTTGGGCATTTTCATTATTTGGTCATGTGCCGGTCACATGACCGAATTATGTTAAATTTAACCCTAAAATTTGACGGAGACACCAAATCGCAACAAGATTGAAACTTGGTACACCAATATTAACATTTTTTAGACACCAAACTAACACATGAGATAAACCTGAGACACTAAATAGGTTCTATTAATTAAATCTATTAATTAAGACGAAATCATATTAGGGGTTTTTCTGGTATACTCCAGAAGTATGCTGATTTTGGTGTCAAAAAGGACCATCTTATCCATAATTAACAAAATATAAGAATTATTAACGGTTTGGTTCGGTATATTTTAGTCGACCGGTTTTAAAGTAAGTTTAATAGATTTTCTCTAATCCGTAAGTATCCTTCTTCCTCCTTATAACGTTTTACTTTTCTCTTTATTTTAGTTTGAAACTCGTCGTCATAACTTTTCCCCGTTCATCTATCTAGCATCAGTATAAGTTTTTAGGATTATTATGAGTTCTTAGCACAAAATATCATGTCACG
Source organism: Clarkia xantiana subsp. parviflora (assembly GCA_036873135.1). Classification (NCBI taxonomy): domain Eukaryota; kingdom Viridiplantae; phylum Streptophyta; class Magnoliopsida; order Myrtales; family Onagraceae; genus Clarkia; species Clarkia xantiana. The sequence continues at coordinate 19,335,000 of JAPTYO010000012.1, forward strand.
CACCTAAACCCATAAGGCCATGACAATTAGGATCAACTACGAATTGAGGCGAATTTGGGTGTCCTTGAGCAACGAATTGAGGCGAATCTGGGCATCATTGAGCTACGAATTGAAGGCCAATATGGGCGTCCTTGAAGAGAATTTAAGCGTCCTTGAGGGATTTGGCAACATCGACTATAAAACAGAGATGCTACAGAGAAATTACAGAAGAGCATGATTCTGGATCCATGGCGAGATCAGACCTCAGATACGATATTAAAATCATAAAACATCGGAGGAAGAAGATGAAGTTAACTACAGTACTCGCATAGCATAGGAACTCTATGAAAACCACTTTAAATCCTATCCGACTAGCATATTGCCAAACCGAACCGATGAATTAGTGCTAAGTAATCCTTAAATTTTAATTATGAACAAATTGGTCCTTTTTGGCACCAGAAGCAGCATGCTTCTGGAGCATACCAGAAAGACCCATAATATTAGTAAAGCTTTAGGGGTTGGGATATAATTAAGGAGCTTTACGCCTCTCTAAAAAAATCAATTATATTAGGTTTGAGCAAAAGTTTGGGGATATTAACCGGACCGATGAATGAATAACACAGAATATGCAGTTCTAGCTGTTTCATTGTATAGTAAATAGTAATAAAATTGTACTTGGTCTTCACTCGAAAATTTATAGACCGAAATGTTTGTTCTACGTGTATTCATTGTATCCATAACTCTATTCATCTCCGTTGTGGATAATAGTTTTATTTGTTTTTTCAGGATTAAATTTAATAGATAATGTGTCACTCTTTAACTGAATGATGATGCTAATGTGGTTGTATGAAAGAGTTTTCCTTAGTGTGTCTTATGTTTTATTTATGGGTTTATAGGTCTTTTGGTACCCTATGTTTGCCCACTTTTGGCTTTTGGTACTACATGTTTGGTTTTGCCTATTTTTGGTACCATACGTTTGCCAATTGTATACTTTTGGTCCGACCGTTAGTTGACCGTTAGAGTTGACCGTTAAATAGTCACGTGACTTGCACATGCCTAGCCCCAAATTTTAATTTTGTTCAGTTTAGTCCTCAAATTTTTTGTCATAACTTTTTATTTTTGTAATTTGGCCCTTAAACATTTTCAACCGCACCCTAGGACTAAATTGACCTAGCCATGAACCCATGCCTAGATCGGACCATGGCTAGGGTCACCGGACCCGGGTGACCCTAACCATGGTCCGACCTAGTCATGGGTCGGACCATGGTTAGGGTTGCCCGAGTCCGGCGACCCTAGCGGTTGAAAATGTTTAAGGGCCAAATTGCAAGAATAAAAAGTTAGGACAAAAAATTTGAGGACTAAATTGAACAAAATCAAAATTTGGGGCTAGGCATGTGCAAGTCACGTGACTATTTAACGGTCAACTCTAACGGTTAACTAACGGTCGGACCAAAAGTATACAATTGGCAAACGTATGGTACCAAAAATAGGCAAAACCAAACATGTAATACCAAAAGCCAAAAGTGGGCAAACATAGGGTACCAAAAGACCTATAAACCCTTTATTTATATATGTATAGACAGAGATAATTAGCCATACAAAATATTTATAGCTATGGATAGTGGCGGATCTAGTAGGAACCCCGCTAAGCTAAGTGGGTTCCTAGTTTAGTTAGGGGGTAAAAAATAAATCAAATCGGTATAAATGCGTGTCGGGATTTAAAATACTATAGTCTCATTTTTTTTTAATTATTTTTAAAATTGATTGAGTGACATAAGACTTTTTTGGTAATGCGTTTTGCTCATGTAGCTTTAGCAATTTGAAAAAAAAAAAAAAAAAATCTTATTTTCCATATTTTTAAGAGGAACATCGCCCATTCGGGTTACTTGAGTATTATTATTATGAATTTTTTCAAGAAAATTAAATTTTAAAACTATATTTATATAAGAACTCTACTCGTTATCTTAGAGTCGATGGTTTCTATTTTTTTTTATAAAGATTAATTACCTAAAAGCAAAACACTCAAAGTTGAATTTGCTTTTTGGTAATTAACCCTTTTTATAATAATAACTCATGAAGAAGCCTCAACAAAATATCACAAAAATAGTTATTAATTTTTTTTTGACTAAAAGTCGTAGGAAAAAAAAGGGCACATAAAAAAATAGTAGAAGAGAAGCATTTTAACTAAAATTAAAACTTGAAAGAAAAAAAGTCTTAGAAAAAAAAAAAAGTGACTATATAAGTTATGAGTGGCGTTGAACTTATGATCTATAGAACTTTTATCACTTTGTACCTTACTAGCTCGCTTGAACAGACATTTGTGTCAAGTGGTGTCCTTTATAATATTTAATGGAGTTCCTTATTAATATTTACTAAAAGTATACCTATATTAATTATTAAAAAAAAAAACTCGAGTCAAGCGGGGTCACGGAAACCCGCTTGGTAGACTCTACATCCGCCCATGGCTATGGATAAAAGTTATTAGAAACTTTATAATTTCAATCTTTAACTTCCCTAACTATACTTGATGATCTAGTGTTTCCATGGTAAAAAAAAAAGGAAAAAAAAAAAAAAAACTATACTGACGGGTACTTGAACTAAACTTAGACTAATTGATAGCTTAGCTGAGTTTAATAATGTAATGAGTTTTTATTAACATAATAATGTATGTAACCACACGCGTGTAACATAACTTATCCACTCAACAGACGAGTTTATGGAACCGAACCAAATTAAAGTTTGGGGACAAAATCAGACATTTAAGATTTAACATGAGTTCAAAAGGGAAATAAACCTATATAATCAATAGTTGGGGATCAAATTGTAAAATGAATATCTTGAAATCAGTGATTGGTCAATCTTTACTATTTAGTATTTACTGTCACCGCGCACTTCCAGTCAGTAGGTCCTATCAACGTCCTAAAGAAGGAGTTTCGTTCTGTTGCCGGAGAACATCGCCGGCGATCGCCGTTGGTCGTGTTCAGATTCTCTTAAGGTGATGGTACCTCCCTGTCTCTCAGTCTGTACCTTTATCATCCACCTTACTTCCTAGGGTTTGGCCTCGTTTGGTTGGTGAATGTCGTTTCTTATGGTTTCTGCACTGCATGTCATCGGAAAATCCTTGTTCAGTTTCAGTTTCGATCTTTTCGCTCTTAATCTGCCGATATGCATGTCTATGAATCATCGTTTGTATGTTTGCTACGAAACGACCTTAGTCTTATTTAATCTGTTCTTGCGAATTCAATGCTGGGCCTGTTACTGTTGTTTCTGCGACTGCAATTTCACGATTGAGCCTTGAAGTCAGTATTTTGTTCATCAGACGAGTAGATTTTGTATGCAGAATGTTACACTGAAGAAAGGTACTTGTGTATATTGCTTCAAGCTTGGAGGGAGTGACTTTGTAATATACTGATTGTCTTGCTTTGGAAGTCGTCAAATTGGATGCGCAAGAGGAAACATGGTATTCATAACGTTATAGTTTAAGCTTTTCTTTACTCACTATGTTGTTGATTCATTTTTTTCATTTCCTTAACATCCCAATAGAGCTGCAAATAGCATATCCTAGTTGGTTTGAGTTTATACTTGTTTTGGGGTTAGAAATGTGATACCATTGGAAATAATGGGTACCGTTTATGAAAATCTTGTTGCTTTCTCTTATGGAAAACAGAGTAGCTGTCAGTTCCTTTTATGTATGGAGTGTCTTAGGCTCTTAAATTCAAGGAGCATGCATTTAAAGACATAAGTCACTAAATATAGTATAGTCTTATTGAAGATCAGATATCTACAATGGTAGATGCCTAAGGATTCTGAAAGAATTATACGATCACCGTTGTTGAGCTTTGCAGACGTAAGCTAGCTTTGTGACTTTATATGACAGGAAAAGTGTACAATTTTGGGGTGAGCTAATCAAATCTTTTTACTGCAATTTTTTATTGGAATAATTATACCTTTTATGGAAGATTGTTCGTTAGAGAACAAGATTCGGCAAAAAATGGGAATTGATCTGTTAGTTGACCGTTATTCTTTTGTCGTTTTCTGTGATAGAATCATTATTCAACTATTTTATAGTTGAGTTCACAAGATTTATAGGGGTGGTTTTCTAATAAATCAAAGTTGTAGGATAAAATAAAAAAGTTAGCGGTTTAATCTCTTCCCTCTATAAAACCCTAGTAGGATTGATTATTCACTTATTTTGTAGTTCGGTACAAAAATAGCTAATCGGATTACTTGTACAGAATCTGCAATGTGGCTATATAGATCTATAGCCGGTTATGGTTACGTTTTAACTTTTAACTTGTTTTCCTTTCTGAAGTGCGGAGAGATTACCAAACTGGTTTCTGCACCGTTCTGTTAAAAGTTGTCACATGACTAGGTCATACAGAGGGTCTTACATGTAGAATATTTTCGACTCAACTTAACTTGCATTACGCTTTCTGGGGTAGATTGACTGCATTATATTCAAAATGTCTCTACTGTGAAAAAATGATAAAAGTAACTCCGTACTTGTGTGACAGTTCTTTGACTTCTGGAATGTTCACTTTACTGCCATCCGCTAATATTTTACTGTTTAAAGTGGTAATTTAATCTTCTAAAAAAGTATTGGCTGCAGTCACTTATTTAATAGAAAACTAATAAGTCATCATGTGCATTTCTTTGCAGTCTTTCCAGGAAAAAAGCTTTTGGGTTCCTAGGGATGCTGGATTTAATGGGGAAATGAATTGCGAAAATTCATCCAAAACTGAAGCTAAGCGTGGCCATCAATGGCTTATGGATGGAACTTCACCAGAACTTCTTAGCAACAAGAGACAAGCAACCGATAATATAAAAGAAAATGCAATTCCTGAGGTGTCCCATATTGGTGTTTCTTCATGGGATAACACCACCAATATCCAGCCGATTTCAGGGCCATTCGCTGATCGTTTGTTTGGGTCTCAGTCTATACATTCATCCACTTTAGTTGATCGAAACATTGCCCCTTTTAGTGCTGGTGATGGAAAGTATGTCGAGAACAAGTTTGCAAATGGTTCTTCCTGCATGAGTTTGTCTATGTCTCATGGTATTGATGATCCATCAGCTTTCTTTAATTATGGTGGACTCAGGAAGGTGAGAATCAATCAGGTGGGGGAACAAGAGAGAAGCATACCTTCACCCATGGAGAGTTTCTATAGGAGGGATAATGACGGTGCAATTTCTTTGGACAGTCACTACAGCAAGACCGATGCTAGCATGATATCATTGGGCCCTTCACATCTTGATATGAATGAAAACAGTATCTCCATGGCCACTGGCTATTCTAAGGGAGATGAGAGTTTCATCTCTATGGGTCACGCCTTCAACAAGGAGGGTGGTAACTTCATAGGTCACAATTATAACAACCATGGTAGTTTCATTCCGATGGGCCACAACTATAAAGTGGCTGAAAATTTCATCCCAATGAATTCCTTACATAAGGATGATGATAATAGTTTATCCATTGGTCACTCATTTGACAAGGTTGATTCTAATACTGTTCATATTGATCCTATTCTAACATATGCGAAGGGTGATTCTGGAATTTTATCTATGGGTCACAATGGCAATTGTGCTGGCAACGCTGTTTGTTTTGGAGGATTCAACGATGGGACCGAGGCAAATGTATCCGGTGCAATGATAGGCAATTATGGATTGGTACTAGATACAGTGGGTTCTGTTCAAGCATCTGAAGTACAAAACCAGAAAACCCTAGTTGACTCAAATGCTGAATATCCTAACCTAATTGTGAATACTACCTCTTCAAACTCAAATGTAAATTCCAGAGCTGACAACCCCACAAAGAATAAGGACCCAAAGACAGCTAAAAAACCTACTGCGAATAATTTCCCATCAAATGTCAAAAGTCTGTTGTCTACTGGCATTCTTGATGGGGTTCCAGTGAAGTACGTTTCATGGTCCCGGGAAGTAAGTTGAAATTCCATTTTTTTTAAGTTAATGTTATTTAACTTTTTGCTAATGGGAGTTAGAAACAAATTCAATTTTTTCTTGGCAGAAAAATATGAAGGGGATTATTAAAGGAACAGGGTATCTCTGTGGCTGCAGTGAGTGTAACCACACAAAGGTTAGATTTTTATGGATTCTTTTCTGAGATATTTTCTTCAAAATACTGTGGTTACATATGTTTGCACCCTTTCCAAAGTAAAAGAAGGGTGTTCCGAATGTTGTGGTAAAAGCTGATTAGTAATGTGGATTTTACAATTGCAGTCTCTCAATGCCTACGAGTTTGAGCGACATGCTGGCTGCAAGACCAAGCATCCAAATAACCACATTTACTTTGATAATGGTAAGACTATTTATGCAGTGGTTCAGGAGCTAAAAAATACTCATCAAGATATGTTGTTCGATGCTATTGAAACCGTGACTGGGTCTGCCATTAATCAGAAGAACTTCCATGCCTGGAAAGGTAATCACCCTCTTTTTCTTCACCAATAAAAAGGAAGATGAAAGTGTGGTATCTTTGTTCATACTGCTAGAAGTTTAAACTAGAAATGTGCTTCAAGGAAGAAAAACATGGAGTTGATATACATGAATTTGCCTGTTTTTATAGAATTGGGTTACTGTGCTGTATCTATAGTATAGGCATGGATGTTTTTACTATTCTCATGGCTGTGTATTGTTTTATCTTGATAGCATCGTACCAAGCAGCTACAAGGGAGCTTCAGCGGATTTATGGGAAGGATGAAGTTAAGTTACCATGCTGAGATGCATCTGCCTACTGCAGCTTCATTAAGTAAGATAATGTTTCATAGTCAATTTGGAATCCCTTAGCCTATAGACAGACTTATATATAGTTATGGCTTTATTGTTGGAGCCATTGGGATAGTTTATTGTAAAACTAAATGTAGCTTGTACATTAGACCGTGTGTGCTCTGCATTTTGGATGGATTTTGCAAATGGGGCAATTTTATAGCATAATGATGGTGTATTTATTATATGTCAATCTGGGCTCACTTGTAGAGGAGGCTCTTAGGTCACTATTTTACTGGACTTAAAAGGCTTTTTTGGGCTATACTAGAATAGCAGTATCAGTATGGCTATGTAGATGGGCTAGTGCTTGGTTGTAGGCATCAAAAATTGAGAAACCAAAAACCGGCTTTTATTTTCTCAATTTTGAGTTTTAAAATGCACAAAAAATATTCACATCATTAAACAATATTGTATCATTTTAATTTATTTATTTACTTTTTATGTGTTATTATAACATTATCTAATTTCTAATATTGTAATTAAAGAACCATCAATTTTTTGGGTTAAGAATCTATAAACTGTCTGAAGTTTGCCTCATGTTGACTTAAATTTAGTGTTTGAAGTTTGAAATGTTAAAATAGACAGTCACAGATTTCAGTTTCGTTTAAATTTGGTGTTTCAGTGTGATTACTTTTGGAAGTCAATCCCGACGAAACTGGCTGTCAAATTCGAGCTCTCATGCATGCTCCATTCTCGTCATCTTGCCAGGACCGTCACCTAAGAAGCTGGCCACATCCGCGCAAGTAAATTTCGCTCTGTTGTTGCTGGAAATCGCTCAACACCATTCTGCAGGAAACATTTTCTTTTGGATGTTTAATTTTTGGGTAAAATTTGTCGATTTTTTGAATAGTAAAGAGTGATGGATTATAAGTGGGTAAGTCAGTTGATGAAAATGATCTAATGGAGAGGAAAAAAACGTGTGACACCAAATTTCAACGAAAATGAAACCTGGGACTGTCAATTTTAACATTTTAAACTTTAGACACCAAATTTTAACATGAGACAAACTTCAGACATTTTATAGGTACTTAACCCTAATCTTTTTACTGTAATTTAATTACTTATATCATTCTTTTGAATTACAAATGGTATCATATATTTCTACGGACTTTATATTTTCAACTTAAATAAACTACTATAGCAAACTAATTAACGGTAGTATGCATATATTTTTTTTTTTTTTTATTTCTCCTAAAAGCGCGAGTTAATGATTTTAAGTAAGTTCTCGCAGTCAATAACTGAATATGAAAGAGTTGTGCAGCTATATCTTTTACCCATTTGGATGTAAATTCCATATCTATACTTGTGGGTGTCACGTGTGTATACTTTTCTTTAAATAATAATATATATGTGGTAGATTGGTGGTTACCTATATAGGAAATATAATTTCCTTACAAGTAAAATTTGTAACTAGTTTTAAGCTTCTATTGATGTGGCTGTTGGATACAGACAGGTTGCCAGATTTAGGTAATCTACGTAAAGTTTGGCCTGGATGGATCATCATCATCTATCTAATTTACCACCATGATCCAAGGCATCAACGTAGAAGCTACCCAATTCATGGCAATTTTAAGGTTCGCTTTTATTTTATTGGTTACCCTTAAATGCAAGTTGATTTAGACTTTTTTTTTTTTTTATAATTTTAAAATTTCTAATCTCAAATGCTTATTATTGTGACACGTGACACAACTAACGGTTTTAAGTTTTACGATAAAAAATATATATTATTAAATAATATTATGTAATTTTACTGTTTATAAATATTTTTTTTTACTTTTGTCCAATGTAAATATTATCTATTCTTAAACATTATAATCAAATAGTCACTACATACATATTTAGATTTAGGAAATAGTTTTTTTTTATGTAAAAATAGAAATGAGAAAATATATATGATATGATATATTTCTAATTTACACATATTATTATAAAAATAAATCAATAATAAGATAAAAATGTATTTTTAATATAGTAATATAAAATCAATTTCCAAAAACTAAAGTCTGTATCATTATAATATATATATATTTTTCATTTAAATTAAATTTCACACCAACGTGCTGGTTAATAACTAATTTTCTTACTAATATAAACATCTAAACACATGAGACCATGTTACAATCTTATAGACTTGATCCTAAAAAAATTAACCTATGGGTTCCATCCACCACAATGGTTCCATTTTCTTTAACTTATTATATTAAATGAAATCTGAAATTTAATTACCAGTGAATTCTAGACTGCTTCTAACTCTGAAAATTGATGATGAAATGGTTGAATTATGAAAAGTTTGAAGGCCGACTATATATATATGGTAGAATATTCTTTCTTTACGCAAAAAGATGATATTGATGGACTCATTACACATATATCATTCGTGGACTGATCAAATCCCAAAATTACATATATAAATCACATAGCTTCATTATCGGGTCTCACTTTTGTAACATCAACGGTCACAAATGAATTGTTCATCTCTACACTCCCATCTGTAATCTCATCATTCTTCTGATCCTTGCTCTTTCCCCACAGTACAAGATACAAGCCTACAACAATTGTAAGTGCTCCAAATAACCTGAAATTAAAAAAATAATTATTATAAATTTTTTCTTGGCCAATAATTATTATTTATTTATGAAGAAACAACGAAGAAGATTAATTAATTAATTAATAACGCATACGTACATACCTTCCCAAATACAGTATTTCATGCAAAAGGAACGATCCAAGAATCGCCACAATAACCATAGTAATAGGACTGAAAGCCGATACAAAGACAGGACCTCGTGTCTGCATTATCTTACTTTGAATGTAATATGTCACTCCTGAACATATTACACCCTGCATATTATAATTCAAATAAAATCAATTAACATGTATACAGTGCATTGACTGACTATTCAGCAAATTAATAATAGGTGCATTTTGAAAGAAAAAAAAGGTGCTTGAAAATGATGATTTAATTTTTTTTTTTTTTTTTTTCAAGTCCTACTAGATTATATTAAAATATGTATTATACTAAAATATGTATTATACCGTTTGACAATAAAAGAAAACTAAATTCTACTATCTCAAAAAAAAAAAAAAAAATCTAGAAGGTTTTGTTTGTCTTTTGAAAACGTCCTATTATAGCATTAAACTCTGATTTTAAATTTTAGTCAATATCTATTTATAAGATTAATTACTTTTGGTAAAAAAAATAATTAAAAAAGTTGTTTAATCTCTTTCTTAGCATATTTATTACACTGTGGACTATATATTTTGCTATTTAGTTAAATGTTTTTTTCAAGGGAAAACCATGAATAATGGGGGAGATGAAACATGGAGAATTTGAAATATAATTTTTTTTTTGTTCAAGAAAATAGAATAGATAATAGTGGTGACTATAAACTGATACTGCTCTCACTGTTTAAGGTTTTTACTTATTTACGACTAAATTAAGAAATAATCATCGCATATATATACTCACACTGTAGACGATAGTTAAGAGGACAACATCGAAATGAAGGATCCAAGGAGCTGCATTGATGCCACGTTGGAAGACAAGGGCGACAATGAAGCCTTCCACTGCACCCGCGAAGCATATCAGAGCGGTCAATGTCAGTTCTGCTGGATACGATTTTAAGGTTATTGCCTGCCACGTCACCACAAAACTCTCTCTCAATTATTATAATAAATAAATAAATTTATGTAAACCATAATAGTTATATGTATGTATGTATATAATCTATATATATACACACCTGAAGCACTATGAAAGAGGCCCAACACAAGCAACCGCAGACAATCAGTACGGCACCTTTGATAGGGTTATTAGAAGAATTAGCTGCTGCTGCTGCTGCAGAAGCTTGACTTTCACCGGAGGCTGCCGTTGACTTAGCCCATGGAAGTCCGATCACCGTCCCTTTCACCAGTGTCATCACCATTGCTCCCGCCACCGTAACCACCGTTCCCACAATCTTAGCTTGGCTGTGCACCTTTCTCACATTTACCTTCTCTAACCTGCATTATATATATATATATATATATATATATATATATATATATAAATTAATAGATTTGATTGAGTATATATATTTTGAAATGATGAGAAAGTTGATGCATGCATGGGAGAATTAGTAATTAACAACACCTGCAAATCCAAGCCAAGACGAAGGCAAACGCTGGAAGAACATTGCACATGGCCGCAGTGAATGTTGCCGACGTGTACTTCATTCCCGTGTAGTATAGCGTCTGGTCTATAACTGGCCTTTTTATTTTTTGCAAAAAAAAAAAATATATAATGGTAATTTTAATTATAAGTTCATTTCCAACAATAAAAAAAACGTGTGTATATAGATATTATGTTTTAAAAATAAGGAAAATGTTTGAGAGATGATCATAGGATATGCCATATATATATATACTTACTCAAGTAAGCCTAGCATCATGATCTTCATCACGATGGGCAGTGTCATCTTGGGCCACTTTTTTCTGTTTCATCACATATATATAATAGAAGATTTAATTAGTTTTTGAAATATATATGTAAAGAAAGAAAAATGGATATATTATGAGGACCGTACCTTTCGAAGATGAGGCTAAATGGAGCAATGGCGGCGAATGCAAAAATGTGGCGATAAACAACGAAGACATGTTGATCCATTCCTCGATTGAGTGCAAATTTTGCAATGATGGATAAACCAGCTTGACCCAACTGTAGTAATATCACTAGTAGAAACGGTGTAGCTGCTGCTATCACCATCTTTTTCTCAACTATGATTTTATATATGAGAAGATCGATATTGCAGTATTTGCTTTTATATAGCTGCTATAGGAAGAGATGAGGGAGTACGTACGTAGTGGATGAAGATGATGATGATATGACAATAACTCAATTCCAACACGTTATAATTTAGTGACAAGCAGACTCTACAAAGCTAGCTAGCTAGGGATTCCACTCTCACACCCGAAACAAACCATTCATTCCCCCAAAGCCATATATATATGCATCTAGTGTTGCTATATATGTAACTCCACTCATGCATATATAAATGTAGTCATAAACTTTATGTGCACATGATAAAAGTTATATTCATTTTCATAATGTACATATATATATATCAGCTACTTACTAGTTATGTGTATCAATATCAAAGGCGATCATGTATTCTTGTGGAGGCTCTCGGTCGGTGGTGCGTTTTTTTAACCTTTATTATTAAATAAAATAATATAATTGATAGTGTGTCGACAATCATCTACGTGTAAACCTTTTCTTCAATTTTTTTTGCCAATAACAACAATTGAATATATATGAATATACAAGCGAGACACTCCAAGTAAATTAAAAGTGTTAATTGACATCATTCAAAAAAGAAAAAAAATATATATTTTTCTATGTAATAATTTTCTTATAGTATTTCTAAAGATATATTAATGAATTTAATGAAAATGGAATTTGATTATGTATAATGTAGTAAAATTCAAATAAAATTTGCAATTTTGTAGAAACAAAGTAATTAATATCACCTACTTACGTTACGTACATGATTTAATTGCCAACTCTTTTGTATATATAGTCATTATAGTTATTAGCTAGATAGAACGTTTCCCATCTTACGTTTTACTGAAATGTTGTCTCTTTTTGGATGTTTATTATTATCACCTGCATATATACATGAATTCATGTTTGAACTTTCAGTTGATTTCTTTTACAATCATTAAGTGATAACTTTTTTTACATTTTATATTTAAATACTCATTTTGTGTATATATATAACATAAATTTATTGATTGTATATTCAGCCGTATAGGGTATTGAGGAGTTCTCAAATAATGAGCCTAATGTAAAAATATTATCAAATGAACATATGTATAATGGTTACATTAATTAATAGTATGTACGTAGGATGTATAACGCTATCTTATTATAACTCTTACTAATTAATGTATATTTATATTTATACGCAGAGCGCATGAAGGTGCATGCCTAGTATATGTATGTAACTTGGTGAATGACCAAACATCAACAATGTAATAATACAAAACTCGAGCTAGCGTTGATGGAATCAATATTGATCATATTAATCATCTGATCCGTGCCGCTCTTGTTGGATCTTCACAAATATGATCTCCTGAAGCAGGATGATCGTTGGATCTGGCATCAGTAAAATAAACGGCCACGAATGAATTCATCTCTACATGACTTCCATTAGTGGAAGTAATCTTGTTTGTGGCCTCATTGTCATCAACTGATGGAACTGACTCTTCTTCTTCTTCATTGTCGGATTGAGTATCATCCTTACTCTTTCCCCAAAGTACAAGATACAACCCAACAACAATTACAATTGATCCAATTAACCTACAACAAGTTCATAAAATATATATTATCTTAACCACTCACCATTCACAATCACAATCATATAGAGTGTACCTTAAAAAAATTCACCACTCTTTATATAATTATGATACCCTAAATTAGAAAAATATCATATTAAATATTATTATGAAATTAATGATGTCAGATTTTTCAGATACAATCTCATTTTAGAGCTTCAAATTGTCGAAAATGTTATAGAGATTTAATAAGTACCAAGTGGGGATCGATAAGTTTTTGAATTGATTATAAATATCCAAAATATTGTATGGTTAGATTATATGACTTAATCTAGTAGAATTAAATTGTTGGTTAATCTAATAATAGAAAATTAAGATTAGGTTAGGTTAGGTGCAATAAAAGAAGAAGAATTAATTACGTACCTTCCTAAATAGAGTATTTCGTGCAAAAACAAGGAACCAAGGATTGTAACAATGACCATAGTAAGAGGAGTGAACGCAGTTACGAAGACGGGTCCTTGTGTCTGCATCACTTTACTCTGAATGTAATACGTAAAACCTGAACATATTACACCCTGCATGCATATATATATACTAAAATTAATTAAATCAAGTATATATATAAGCAAAAATGTTAAAGTGTGGAGTATATATTTAATTAGTTACACTGTAGAGAACACATAAGAGAATAATATCAAGGTGGAGAGTCCAGGCAGCAGCATTAATTCCTCCTTCATAAGCAATAGCATAAATGAAAGCTTCAACAGTTCCGGCCCAACATATCAAAGCCGTTAATGAAAGGTCTGCTGGATATGACTTCAAAGTTATTGCCTGCATGTCCAGTCCACCAAACCAACCTTTTTTATTGAGACAAAACAAATTCAACTTTCAACAAATTATGTCCATTTTTCTGTTACAATATATATCTATCTATCCATCTTGCATCACCTGTTTGTTATCTAGTTTTATTTTCATGGAGAAAGTAATGGACAAAGTTATTTGCAGCTTACATTAAGTTGAAAATTATGTGCACTAAGGTAGTGGCATTTTCAGTTTTGTCATTATATAATTTCAATAGAAAAATGTTAAACAAAATTCAAGAGTTGGAACTCATAATCTCTATATATATATATATCCACGAGTAAAAAAACAATCACTAGGCTAAATGAATGTTTTTTAACTAAGATTACATTCGCAATTTAGGCGGGAAGTGTTAATATTAAATTCCTTGTAAAATAGCGTTTTCAGCTGGATTTTTTAGTCAATTTTAAAAATATAATTCGTTTTAGCAGTTAGTCCATAAATTTGGATAAGGCTAATTAAATTAATGTAAATTTTACAATAATTTTGATATTGATTACTTCACTTGAATGTCCTACGCTTATATATAAGAAAATATATATACATACGCGAATGTCATGCATGCATGAGGAGTGAGGAGGGTAGTATACCTGAAGGGTGAAGAAACAGGCCCAGAAGAAGCAACCAGAGACGATTAAAAGGGCACCTTTGATAAGATCAGAAGAAGAAGAAGAAGATACTAGTGCTGCTCCTGCATCTACCACACCTTGGCCGGACCTTGTCCATGGAAGTCCGATCACCATCCCCTTCACCAATGTCATCACCATTGCTCCCGCCACCGTCACTACTGTCCCCACTATCTTTGCTTGGCTGTGAACCCTCCTCACGTTCACTTTCTCTAACCTACTTACACATATTATATATGTCGGCTAAGGTTTTTAATGATGATTTTGAAATAGAGAGATAACTTATAAGCAAGAACCTGAAAATCCAGGCCAAGAGAAAGGCAAATGCGGGAAGGATGTTACACATGGCGGCGCTAAATGTTGCTGTCGTGTACTTCATTCCGGCGTAGTATAAGTTCTGGTCTATCACCGGCCTATTTTACATTTATATCTTTATTATTGCAAGTATAATTATACAAAATATATATATATATACATACTCTTCAATTTTAAAAAAAATATTACAAACTAAATTTGAGTGTTTTACAAATACAAATACAACCGCATAACAAAATAAAATGTAAATTACGTTAGTTTTTCATTAAAATGTGACATAGAAGTGTTTCCGCCGCCAAAGTTTTTAGTGACAAAATAGTTGGCCCGAATTGTCTTGTGGGCAAATAGTTTTGCCGATGAAATTAAGTTTATAGTCAAATAATGTTTGCCGACATTTTCTATTCAGTTGGCAAAGTTATTTTGCCGTTGAAATTTATTTATTGTATAAAAAGGAGATGGCTTCAAAATAAAAAAAATTTGCCCATAAATCATTTGTCGGCAAACCTAAAATTTTTCCGACTGAATTTTTAAGACGATTTTGTCAGCAAATACTATTGCCTAGGGCAGCAATACCAAAAGAAGTTTACCGATATAATATTTTTTGCCGACGAAATATGGATTTTTTACTGACAAAAAATTTAGTAGTCAATTAAGGAAATTTCAGTAGTTTTTTTTTGTAGTGAATGCTGCAAAACTTTTTTTTTTCAATACATATATTGAATACTTACTCTAGTAACCCTAGCAACATGACCTTAAACAAGATGGGAACTGTCATTTTTGGCCTAGTTTTCCTGTTTCACACAAAAAATAAGCCAATCTCAGAAGAGTACATGAATCATCAGATATAACTATAAGGGTTAATGAGTCTTTTGGTCCATGATGTTTGACCACTTTTAAGTTTTGGTCCATGATATTTTTTTTTGCCTAGTTTTGGTACCATATGTTTTCAGATTTTCCTAGTTTTGGTCCGACCATTACATTCCGTCCATTTTTTTTCCGTTAAGTGACCTGTGCAAGTCACGTGATCCACCCTAAACTTTCAATTTGTTCAAATTTGTGGGAACTGACACATTGAACTAGGTTTAGGGTGTCAATTCCCCCCAATTTTGACACATTAAACCTAGTTCAATTTGCCCAAATTGAACTAGGTTTAGGGTGTCAATTCCCCTAAATTTGAACAAAATTAAAAGTTTATGGTGGATCACGTGACTTGCACAGTTCACTTAACGGAAAAAATGGACGGAATGTAATGGTCGGACCAAAACTAGAAAAATCTGCAAACATATGATATCAAAACTAAGGGAAAAAAAAACATCATGGATCAAAACCCAAAAGTGGTCAAACATCATAGACCAAAAGACCTATCTATTTAACCCTAACTATAAATAATAATATATTATTAGTTACCTCTCGAAGAGAAGGGCGAATGGGGCGACTGCAGCCGATGCGAAAAGGTATCGATAGACGATGAATACGCGTTGATCCATACCCTTATTCAAGGCCGATTTTGTGACGATGGACATTCCCGCTGTTATGAACCGCATAAATATCACTAACACCAACGGATTAGATAATATCTCTACCATCGGACCTTTTCTCGATCGATATATCGGGTGATTTCACGACGTGATGTATGCTGCACTAAGTATATATATATATATGATAGTTGATGATGTTAGGAAGAGACTCAATTCCAATATTTGCTTTTATACGTAGAGAGAATGAGACATGAGTCCTAGGTGAAGATGTTTAAGGAAGCTTTGATCTTATTATTTAACTTGCTTACGAAATACAAAAGCAAGACTCCTCTCTGTATACATAACTTACCAACTAATAAGATATTTTGTTTAAATATAATATCAAACTTAATTCTATTAGGATACTTTTGATATTATAGTATAAGTGTGCTAAATGCATCCACAAGTTCAGACTTATATAACAGTTGGTTAAGACGCAATACGTATTATTATTAACATGGTATCAGAGCGCACGAGTTCGATTCCTGGTAATGTCGTTTTAAATGGGAAAAAAATGTTACCTCCACAAGTTCGGATTTATGGAACAGTTGCTTAAGGAGCACGCATTATTATTAACAAATACAATCTTAAACACACTCTTATACATACTAGACAATTCTGGTTTAAATTACCTATGTTTGCTAACATCCGTTTCCTTCAAATGAGAGGTGTAACGGATAATACCTCTTATAAACTCCAACACTTGTGAGTGAAAGTCGACGCTCCAATACAAACTTTAACAATATTTATTTTTATCTCTATATATCAATATTATTAGGGTTTTGTTCAAGGTTTGGGATGGTTGCTATGATTGATATTCTCTGATACTAGAATTAGGTAGTGCATTTAGCTACTATAGCTTCATTTATCAGACACGCCATGTCTATGCACGTTTGGTGTTAGTTATGTATCATAATAATAGTAGGCCAGATAAACGTTGGTAGACATCGTGTTCCTTTGATCATATGCTACACAAACGACATTTGTATTTTAGTCGTATCGAGAGCGTTATCTAAAAAAAATATAATTCTATTGAATTAAATTAAATAATGACACATGGCGAAGTTGATAATTCTGATATTTAAAATTAAGAAATTCAAATGCGTATATTATTATGTTACGTGACACAACTGATGATTCTGATCTTTAAAATGTACTAAATTAATCTACGTTATTAAGTAATATTATGAATTTATGGGCCTTTTACGTATTTATTAGGGCATGTTTGTTTCGACGCATTAGCTAAGATACGTACGTATTAGCTAAGTATCGATTAATATATCCTAGTCGGTACATAGCTAACTAAAACAATGTTTGGATGAAATACATATTAAGATATACTTATGACTAAAAGATCTAAACGTCCCTTAGTATATATATATATATATATATTAATAATATAATAATTATTATAAAAATCCGACACATTGGGTCGCCTGAGGACGAGATCGTCGAAGCCCATTACAAGTTGACGGAGCCTGCGCCTGAGTTGACCAGAGCCACGGAGGGCTCCGACTGAGCCCTCAGTGGCCCAGATCGGGGCCGACGGGCCCTAATTGGTGGTGGTCGGCCTTTATTAGGTTGGTGGTCGGCCTTTTATTAGGTTGGTGGTCGGGCCCCGGCCGATTGGACTGGTGGTCGCACCAGTTAGTGGTTGCCGACCCTGAATGGTGGTGGACGACCGCGATTGGTGGTGGCCAGCCCTGATTGGTGGTGGTCGGCGGACTTGGGCGGTGGCCGGAAGAAAAGTTGCTGACCGGAGAAAATAATAGGGACTGAATTGACGTGATTTTCCCATGGGTACTTAACGGTCAAAACTCACAGTCAACTAATGAATGCACAAGTCTACAAAATGCAAATATACGACACCAAAAATCTACAATAAAAAAAGAAAAAGATATGACACCAAAATGCAACTTTGGTCAAACATATGTCACCAAAAGACCATTTAATCATAAATAAAAAAATAAAAAAAAAATTGTTCATTATGGGATTCAATGAGAATTTTTCCAATGTCAGAATCAACTTACTTCTCTAGACTCCCTTGCATACTTTAAACATTGTATATAGTATGCTTATTCAAGAGGAAAACCATATAGATTTTATCTGCTTCTATTATTATTGAGCTCACTCATGTTTTAGCAATTGTCACTGCCCCTCCCTAAAAAAAGACATAAGCCATCATTGAATGTGATTTTTTTTTTTTTTTCACAAAAAAGGTCATTCTGTTGAACGATGTTTTTCGAAGGGTTGTGAGTTTGTTAGAAAATGGGACATTGTAAGAACAAATTGTTTCAAACTGAAGGAGCTTATAAAGACAATACCAATTGTGGTCAAGTGCAATGTTGCCTCTTTTATGGATGGTGACACATCTGATTTTGTCTCTTTGAAATCTAATGTTTTTGTTGGGGGTAATTCTATGCAAGATTGAATTATACTTTCTGATAACCAGCTGGGCGTGACGGTTCTTCTTGGTTTCCCCGCGGTGCTTGTGGCCTTGGTTGTCTGGCCAGTGGCACCGGTGGTCTTTATTGGTTGCTCTGTGGTGGAATGTCCTCAGGAGGGGGGTCGTCCCTTGATTGCTGACTGTTTGTCATCGATCTCGTGATAGCCATGTTTGTTTGTTCAAAACCTATGGACGGCGCCAAGTGTTAAGTCCTGCGTATCGGGTCGACGGGTCGTCAATCCGAATGGCTAACTTGAGGGTAGATTTCCTTCCTTCGTGATCCGACGGTCCCTTTTTGCAATCCGTTTCCTCGCACCTTCTCCGCGATCCATCTTAATTCTCCCAGACCTGCACGAGGGGTAAGCTGGGGGTGGTACCGGCGAACCCTCTCTGATGCTTAAATTAGAACAATGTAAAGAGAGAAAGTAGAGAGAAGGGAGAGCTCAAATCATGCAAGTGATATCAAACTAGTAAATGAATATGGGTGGAGTTCTATATATAGGCTCAAAGGAGATTAAGGCGGTTAATGACACCGTTAATTCCTAAATGAGCTCAATTTACAAATAATGAAGGGATTAAGCCCTTAGCAAGCATGAAAACGTTCGTGATATTTTCTAAGTGTCGGACGTGCAAAGTTAGGTCGGGTCGTCACGAGGGACGGTTTGGATGATGGTGTTTCGGACGCCGCGCATACCCCTTGGACGAGAATATCGCGTGTCGGAGGAATGTCGGGACCTCCGGGGTCAGACGAGAGGTTGGACCCCGGAGGTTTGGGATCGGACCTAGTAAAGTATCCGGGCGGGCATTTTTTCTTCCTCGTCCGGACCATTTCGCCGCGATGATGTGTTCGGGTCAAAGTTTCGATTTACAATCATTCATGGGGTGATTAAAATAATACTGTCCGAATGAAAACGGGTCTAAATTGAGCGTATATCCATCAGGAAGCAACAATGCTTCTGCTGCTACAACCATTCAATCTGAAACTAATGTGAATGTTACTAGTATCATTTCTTTTTCTGCTATTATAAGTGTTAAGATTCTATAAACTGTCTGAAGTTTCGCAAATGATGAAATTTGGTGTCTAAAGTATGAAATGTTAAAATGGACAGTCCCATGTTTTATTTTTTTTAAAAAAATTAGTGTAACAACGTGTATTTTTCTCTCTCTTCAATAATTTTTATCAACTCACTCACCCACCCACCCATAATCCATCATTCTTTACTTTTCACAAAGTCGCCAAATTCCCCCAAAATTTGAACATCCAAAGAAAAGGTTTCTAACAGAGTGGTGTTGAGCAATTTTCAGCGATAACGGAGTAGAATTTACTTGCGTGGATGTGACCAGCTTCTTAGGTGACGGTCCCGGCAAGGTAATGAGAAGGGAGCGTGCATGGGGGGTCGAATTTGACAATCGATTTCGTCAGGATTGACTTTTCTAAAGTAATCACACCGAGACACCAAATTTCAACAAAAATGAAACCTGGGACACTCCATTTTAACATTGTCAAATTTCAACATTAATAAAACTGCACACAGTTTATAAATTCTTTTAACCCTTATAATAATATTAACCGTTGAATTTTAGATATTAGATCTAGAAACCATATGACCAAGAATTTAAATTGGTTGAGAAACACTATACTTATAGAGTTGTTTTCGTGCCATTCCACATAGACCTTCAAGAAGTTGTTAATTTATATGTTATCAGAACTCCAAGGACTTGGGCTAGTGCTACTGCTATCTTTATATATCTTGTTCATTAGCGGACACACCACGTTTGTACGCACGTGCGGTGTCCGGTGTGCTTCCGAGTGGCTCGTTACGTTAAACATTTATAAACAAATCATTCATGTTAGTAACAACGTTTTGTAAGTTTCTACAAAAAAAAAAAAACGTTTGAAAGTGTCAGATTTATATTATATTTACATCAAAATTGTTATTGGTCAAATTTAAATTTTTATATATTATACTTATTTATATTTTTAAAATGTGAATTATTATTATTAATATTATTATTTGTTAAAATTGAACGTTAAATATTTAAAAAATACTCTTATTTAAATTTAGAATTATAAATTATATATATCTTCATATTACTCAGTTACTCAGTTTTATGACTAATTTGATAGTACTAAAATTTATTCTAAAGTAAATTTCTCATAATACATTCATAATTTTTTACCTGTAGTTTAATTATTTTAATGTACTTCTAACTTTTCATTTTTTGCAATCTATTCCCTCAAGTCTTTTCAAAATAAAATAGGACCTTAGCTCGATGGACCTAGCCACAATCGAATCATGGGTTGTGTTCGACTCGAGTCAAGGTCGTTCAAGTCAAGTGATCCTAACCGTCGTCGGGTTGACTCAATTGTATTATTAGTATGTCATTAGGACTTAGTGCTGATATATTTAGAAATATATCTGATTAATTTTATGATTTTGAAATGTATTTAACAACAAATTTAGAGCGGGATAGCCTAAAATAGCAGTTTTTTTAACATATTGTACCGCTTCTCTTAATAAATATGAAAAAAAATGAAAAATTATATTTTTCTTAAAAGAAGACCTAATCATTAAGTTTTATTTAAAAAAATATTTATCATATTTGTTTGTAAAAATTAATTTTGAAATTAGTTTTCCATTTTTTTTAAATAGGTTTTTTTTTAATAAAACTTGGCCAAAAAAATTAATAAAACTTTAAAATAATTAATAAACTTTACAATTTATAGCCTATAAAAAGTAATTAGTGGTTTACAAGAAGATTTTAAATTAATGATCTGTCTGTGAATGTGACCATCTTCTTAAAATGTACATTCAATTATTAGATTTAGTATCAGGAGCTAGTTGCAACTCAAAAGCCATCCATCCCCTCCCTAATCTCCTTGTCTATGCTAGCTAACCAAGTCATGAAATTATGCAGTCAAACCAACCCACCACAAATTGTTCCATCGATTCAACTCTCTTGCAACAATGTACTATCATCTTCATTGACTACTAAATGATGTCTGAAAGAAGTAAAAGCTATCTCATCAACACAAACAAAAACAAAGAAGAAAAGCGAGTCCAAGCCGAAGCCCGACTGTTAACCCTCCAAACCTCCTTGTGATGAGAACAGACAATACTAGCAAGTGTTTTGCAACCTCAAATGTTGTTGTTTTTATGCAATAATCAAAGATGATATCAGTTTCTCCAATCGACCCCATCCCATAATAATAATCCACGTATTTTCAAATTAACCACAGCAGCTAGACTTTTGTGCAGCTTGCCCAGCATTCGCTCCTGAGTCCTGTTGGTTTATCCTGATTGCCTGTGGCTGAAATTATTTGCACCATAGGAAACATAAGTTAATACATTTCCCATCTCGGCAACATAACATAGTATTACTATCATCATATAAATACTCCCACATACCTCAGCTTTCGAGTCACTTTCTACCAGCCTTTGCTTGATGTCCTTTGCAATTGAAAAGAAAACCTCCTCTACATTCAAATTCGTCTTTGCACTCTGCATACCAAAAACCGAACAATACCCAGTGTCTGTCAACCATGAGGCAGTGAAATCACATCTACATTTCAACCCAACAACAGATCTAACTTACAGTTTCAAAGAACTTAATCCCATACTCATCAGCAAGAGCTTGTCCCCTTGAAGTTGGTACAGCCTAATCAGAGACCGGGTAGAATAATTGAGTTGGTTTCTGATCACTTTATTAAGTAAAACAAGCATTTGATAAAAGGTTCATTTAGTGAGAAAGATCTAAGCATCTTAAGGTCACAACACACTTACTCGTTTGCTTTCATCCATGTCAGCCTTGTTCCCGACCAGTATTTTGTTTACATTATCAGAAGCATGTTGCTCAATGTTGCGAATCCAGTTTCTAATGTCTGATTACATCGTAATAAGAAAAACAAGATTACAAGAAATATAATCACATGCAAAAACCAACCGAGAAATTCCTCACTGGATAAGGCATACACATTATGCATTAAGCTTGTTTTTTTTTTTTTTTTTTGCCAAAAAAGGAATGACCTAATAATGGCGACCCTAGGCCCATTAAGCTTGGGGTTGATGTTTAAAAACTTCATTCTAGATCATTATACTATACCGCGTTCAAGTTATTGTCATGCTCAATATACCATGAAAGCAGATACAGCAAAAGCACTGCTAAACATATCAATGAAGATGACTTACTGTTGAAGGATGACTCATCAGTAACATCATACACCAGCAAAATGCCCATAGCACCTCGGTAGTAGGCTGTATCAGAGAGAGAACTTCTGAGCTTTACAAGTATCAGCAGTGAAGGATGGATGCAACTTAAAAACAGAAAAATATTCAAAGTTACAGAGAGCAAAGAAGTTATCTGAATGATCTCTCCATATAATAATGACAAAATATCAACTTCACAGTGTTACTAAAACATGGTACGCTTTTTAGCTAGGTATTATTGATGTCCTTCATCCACCAGCATCATCTTTTCATTGGCACACGGGTGTGTGCATGTAATGAACAATTAAGTCGTAATAGTCTGCAATTCTGCATAATTAGATGGTCCCTACAGTTTTGACTATCCAGTTAATCTGTGAGGCAATGAGACCATAATTAACAGTGTACAGCACTACTTCAGGTTTCCTAATAAAAAATAGCGGAACTTGATGCCAAGAGTACCAGAATGACATTCAACCTTCCCCTATTCAAGAGGCCTTATTTTAAGCATATATAAAAGTCTTAGCTAACAAACCAACCTGTTGTGATAGTCCTAAACCGCTCCTGCCCAGCAGTATCCCAGATTTGCAATTTGATTCGCTTTCCATCAAGCTCAATGGTTCGAATTTTGAAGTCAATACTGCATTGATATAAGTCCAGGAGGACCAGGTTTAAAGCATATCCAGCTGAACTTTAAGATCAGTGCAGCACATATATAGACTTTGTGCAGAATGAAGAAAGAATCTACCCTCACTGAGAGGGCTTCAAGATGGGCCAAAAGAGTCATACTGTCATAGGCAGTCAAACAACAGTAGCCCCCTTTGATCTCTCTATCAATGGCTCTTAAGAGCCCATAGGTTATTCTCTGCCACTGTGTGAGGTGGATAACTTACTTTAGTCTCCTTATGTAGGAATGAATAAAGGCATCATATTAACATGGGTAAAGGTTTTAAAATCCAAAACCAATCAAGATTCTGAATATTCTAGCAAGATGCCTATGTATGAAAAACGTCAACATTCTTGATCAGTGCAACAAACAAAATCCGTATATCTGTCTAGATCACTCTATAAAATGGATATGTGCTAACACAAAGTTCACATTATCTTTTAAATACTAACTTGGAACAAATTAATAATATTTATAATAGGCTCCGCAAACCAGATTGAACGTTTCATTGAATTGATCACTCCTTGGCCAAAAACAATTACTCAATCACCAATAAGACTATTTCCTTGTGGCAACAAAAAAAAATACTATTTCATTAATGTGAAAATGAAATATACTTATATTGACAATTGTTTACATTTGAAGACAGACTACAGAGTGTATAATCAGGAATTGATTCATAAGGAACTTGAAAAAGACAGTCCATACAAGAAGGTACTTTCCTTTGTTTTTCCTCCGGCAAGCAGAGGTATTTTCATTTCTAAATAATAACTGTGTTTGTTGCAAATTGTTTAACTTCACTACATCTCGAATTTTTCTTCTAAGTCTAGTTTCTTTTTTTATATTACATATGCGCCATCTGGTTCTAGGATCGAAGTACTTACTATCAAACAACACAAGTTAGTGAAGAAGAGTACCCGATTGTTGTGATGAAACTTGTTGTGAAGGAACCATCTGAAAATCTTAGAAGCAAACAACTTTTTCCAACACCTGACAATTTTATTGCAACAAGAAAACCAAAGAGTCAGCAGTTCTTTTTTGGAAATAAGGTTAGCAAACTGAGACATAGAAAAACATTAAAAAAATCCTCATGTAGCATAACTTTCTTGTGAACGGATGAGGCTTGAAGTTGTCACTTTTTCTAGCCGAAATGTTTCAATGAATCTTAATGCTTAATACATAACTATTATTGAGCTTTGAAGATTACCAGTAAGAAAATCATGCATATAAATCATATTAACATTCCTAACAGTAACAAAAGATCTAGCAGGTGATAAGGATATGCAGTTGAAGAAGTAACTATTCTAGTTCTCATTTTGTGGCTACTTGAGATAAAGTTGGAGGATTACTATCCTTACTAAGCCAAGAATAATCGATATTTACCTTCCCTAATCTTTCAATATGAACATCTAGCCCTGATATATAGATATAGAAATCTACTTTCATCAGGTAAGAAATGCATGCATGATCTATGTGGAAAAAGAAATCCAGAAAATGAATCAAAGTACTCAACGAAGCTCTATGATTTTGTATTTCTCCAACTTAACTCACCCAAAATGGTTCGCCACGAAACCATAGAAATTACAAGTATATATTCGTTGGTGGGAATTTCAGTAAATGGACAATTTATTCTGAATCCATGTTAAATTGAATATCTTTACTGAGCCACCAACGAATATTTAGCACACAACTAATCAAATCTTAATGAGTTCCTTCCAACAAAACCTCACCCCATTAAGCTAAAGAATAGCATATGAGCCATCACTCGGTCTCAAAATGAAGAAACATATCCATCTAGTCTCACCATAACTGAAAATCAATTAGGGTATTTACGTATTTAGTTCTATCCAATCCTTACGTTCATGTATGTATAATGTATGATCATTCTCAGACCAACTAGATTTCACGTTAATCATATCACATTCATTTGCCTCTTAGTGACTAGAAACTAATAATTCTTCTGAAGCTAAAGTACAGGCCCATGACTAGATCTACCGAGCTGGTTGGTATTCGTGTGAAATTAATTCAAATGATTTCAGAGTAACCAATTTTATTTCATTGGCTGTGATCCATCTTGAGGAACTATTCTAACTAAGATAGCCTAAATCTTTTAAAGCAATATATCATAAACTACCTATAGCTTTGAGGAAAATAATCCTATAGATGAAAATTCAAATTTGGTGCTTCAGCAGCCATGTTGGTAGTTTATAATGGCTATAGAGAAATCCAAACGAAAGTACAATGTAGAAGTGAGACCGCAAGGAAGCATGTAACATTGATAACATAATAACAATGTACCCAAGAAGCATGTACTAGAGCAAGATTTGACATGTATTATAGCGATTACATTGCAAATGGAACTCATCACCCCAGTCAGAGGCAGAGGAGTCCAGGTCACCCAACTTAATAGCCAATCCACAAACTAAAAACATTTTACTTTGTAGATGATGAAGCAGTCCACTTGTATACAAAAACAATAGACATAGCTTCTTAAAATACTGGATCCAAACCAACTTAACCTTTCCTTTCAGGATCAGAGCTCTAGACAGCGAAATTTTGAATTGTAGCTCCAGTAATTTCTAGGAAACTGAACCAGGGATTCACTCCAACAGGAAAAAGGCAGGGAAAGGAACTAACCGCTGTCGCCGATCAGAAGTAGCTTAATGAGGTAATCGTAATCCGCGCGAGCTCTTGCTGGTGGAGCAGCCATTGAATCTCACCCTTCTGTGAACTGAAACCGACAGCAGAAAATACATTAATTGATTAACAGAAATGGATCGATCTGGCCACACAGCCAAGACAAAGATCGAGATCGAACATAGACATATAAGCACCAACCTACCGAAGAAGAGGAATTTTGGTAACAACCGAAGAGAGGAAGGAAGAAGTGGGAGAGAGAAGAGAAGATGCAGAGAGAGAGAGGAGCAAATTTCTTGCTTACGCGGATGGGGCGCAACGTTTGATACAGTTGGATCCTACAACGTGGACTGGGTCCGACTCGTATTATCCGCCCCGTTACCCCCGTTAAATATGACCCGATCCGTTATCATTAATGTTTTAATGTCAGGAAATGAGGAAAGAGTTGAGTCAAAGCGGCCGGAGCTCCAAAGTCCAGTCAGCGTTTGCGTTCCTATCTGTTTTTTTCAGTGTTATCAGAACCGGACATGACCGGCGGTCCGACCGGGTTCGAATCGGAACCGGACCCTCCACCGGTCCGGTTCTCCAAAAAGACCGGGAAGGAAGCGAACCCGATTCGATATCCGGTTTTTAAGAGATCCGGCCGGTTCTTATCGGACCGGGCGGTCTGCCGGTCCGCCGGTTCGGTGTCAAGTAATTTATAAAAAATAAAAAAAAATAAAAAACCTAGCTAAACCAACCTGTGCCGCAGATAACATAGAAGACAACTGACAAGTCTGCCGCTTCGGATGCGATTGCTTCCCATCAACCATCCTCCTCTCTCGATTAAGAAACAGACTAATTCAAAACTTCAAAGCTGATCTGCTACGGTGCTACCCATCTCCTCCAACGCTGAAGATGCTCTAAACAACGAGCACAACAGCTATGTCCGCCACAAGCCCCGCCTTGGACCAGGTACGGCCGCCCGCCTCCCCCGGAGCCGATCTTTACTACAGTCACCCTCCTCATGGGCACCGTCCCGGGTATGGCGATCCTGAGTATGGATTTGGAGGTCCCGACCAGGATTATGGTAGGCCTGAGTTGATCGACCTGGTTAGCTTGGATCCAGCTACAACCGTCGTCCGGACACGGGAGGTCGGGTTATGAGGAAGAGCGCCTAGGTATTGATACATGCAGTTGCATTTCCCCTGCTTAATCTGGTTCTTGGGAATTTTTGCTCTTCATTTTTTGTTATTCGGAAAATTTGAGGTAGATTTTCAACAACCAAACAAGACAAGTGAAGATGTCGAAGTTAATTCTTTGAAAAAATCTTCCTTTTCCAGATTTTCCATCAGGGTTTGACCCAACATTCATCTCCAGCTATGGAGAGGAAGAAGGTTATGAGAGGCGCGATGTGAATTTTGGGTTGGAAGAAGTAATGTATTTCTTCTGATTCTGACTTTTTTTTTACCTACAAACCGGTCGGACCGGGTTCGAACCGGTTCGAACCGCACGAACTGGGAACCGGTGCCCTAACCGGTCCGACACCCGGTCCGGTTCTGATAACACTGGTTTTTTTAGGGTGTTCAAGCGGATAAAAACCTTTTACAATAATAAATAAAAATAATTATTTTTAATATAGAATATAATATAAGTACCGATGGATATCCGTCCGATTCGGGTTCACTTTACATTCGGACTTCGTTAGCATGTCAAACCCACTAACGGCTTACAAACACTTATACACGGGTTAGAACGGTCTGAACACGTGACACGCAAGTATTCGGGTCGGGACTAGTCCAGATTGTCCTAACAATCCGAACCACGCCGGATTGTCTCCACAATCCGGTGTGGTCCGGACTGTTGTCCCAGGACGCGGGTTTTCCCACATGTTTTCACTATGTGCGAGTCTTCCATTTGCCAATTTAGCTCAAACCCACGCCCAGTTCACATTTTCCTACTAAACCAGGGTCGGACCGTTTAAAACCGGATTTGATTCCAAGGTTCCCTATATATAGGAATCTTGGTCACCATTTGATAACTTAAGTTGACAAGGAAGCTATCACTTCTCTCTAGTTTTCTCTCTCAAGATTTCTCATTTTCGCACACCACCCCCCTCGTGGTGTCGATACTGCCCCTTGTGCAGGTATCAGGAGAAGCGCGCATACACAATTCACGCGACAACCCGACATACATCCTAAGCAACCTTACCAGGACCCGACGCTCCGATCGAGTAAGGTCCCAACATTTTGGCGCCGTTTGCGAGATTCGAACAATACAATTCATACACTACCGAGAGCAATGACGAACAACCCTCCACCTCCTGATAACTTAAACCCGGGAAAGGAAAAGGTGCCGAGACGCTCAAAGAGAAAGGCTTCCACGGAAGCACCCAACCAGACACCACCAAGGAAGAACCAGGCTGACCCTTCCTACATTCCTGAAGCCACATCCACAGCTTCCTCAGTGCCAACTCCGAATGCACAATCGGAGCCTACTGCCCAAACCAATAGACCACCACCAGGGTTTGAGCGTAGGACAAACACAGATGAAGAGCACCCTTATGGGATGCCAGCTGATGAGCAACAACCCCAAGGAGGAAATGCACAACCAGCACCCACTGTCACCCCAGCAATGATGACAACGTTAGAGGAATTGCTAGCTTTCAGGGAGACCCTGAAAAACTAAGGCTATGCGCCACCACCACCACCACCACCTCCACCACCTGCGTACAGGCAGGCTGCAACGAGAACAGAGTCATATACCACACCCAGGGGAGACACCTCGCAGCATGAGGGAAGGCAACACCCAGCTGCCAACCCACATTACGCTAACGCAGAACCAGAGGGAGTCCGTTCGTACACACCCTACGAGGAGAGGCCATACCCTGCGGGCTCATGGAGGCAACCAAGCCAACTGTTCCAACAACAGTATAAGGAGAACTACCACTACCAACCAAGCCAGGGGTAGAACATGGGCAGGAACCAAAATGCCAATTGGAGGATGCCTGCAAGAGATGACAATGTCCCCATCACGGGGATAAATGCAAAATCTTGGATGAGATGATAGAGCAAAAACTGGAAAAAAAAAAAAAATCAAGGGTCAGGGCAATGCACGTCCTATCCGAGAGTGCGACTCATCCTTTCACGCAAGAGCTCTTACACAATCAGTTTCCGGGAATCCTGAATAATATAAGGATTGAGAAGTACTCTGGAAAAGGAGACCATATTGAGCACGTGCAGTAGCACGAGGCGTCCCTACTAGGGAAAACAACCAACTCGAATCATGTGGTCATCACATTTCCGCAAACCCTAACAAGTTCTGCTGCACATTGGTTCTTCTCCCTCCCAAAAGAAAGTGTGGACTCATGGTCATACTCGAGAACGCACGTTGCTGAAAGGGTCGAATGCACTGGATGATGTGCAACAACAACATGACGATTTTTTGGTTGATTACTACATTCGTTTCAATCGGAACATTGCAAACATACAGACAAATCTGTCTGAGGGTGAAATAATCAGGGCGTTCATTCTGAACTTAGGCCGCCTAGGCTTCGCGCTAGGTGAGAAAATGTCAAAACGCCCGGCAGAGACTTTGGAAGAGTTAGCCTCATGGGTAAAGGAGTATATGGACCTCGAAAGGTTCAGGAACAAAGCTAAGGCAAATATGAACTCCTTGCGCAACAAGGACAACAATAACAAGACTGGAAAACCAAAACAATTCCAGGGGAACCAACAGAACAGACAATGGCAGCCACAGCCGAAACGTCCGAATCAGGTCGATTTTCAACGACCAGAGGAGGTAAATGCTGCAAACCTTATCCCGTTAAACGCACCACTAACGGTAATCCTAAAGGAGATGATGGAAACCAATCTCTGGAGAGAACCCAATAGCTGGCGAAAAGGCCCCCTCAGGAAAGAAATGGAGAAGTGGTGTGAAAACCACGAGGTGTATGGTCATGACACCAATAGCTGCTTCAGCCTGAAAATACAAATCAACAATGTGATCCAGAGATGGGAGTTGAAGCAATTTGTTGACCAAGGTGACAACAACCCGAAAAGGATCCAAGCAGAATCCTCAGCTAGAAACAAAGGAAAGGAGAAGGTGCATGATAACTCACCTCCTCCCAAGCGAGGTGTGATCAACGTCATTCACGGAGGACAAGTTGCTGGGGGGGCAATGCTCGCATTCAAGGAACGATGGGGATGGTCAAGTTCACCTATAATTCACCACTCTTGTATTCACTAAGGTGCCACCAACCGGATATTAGTTGAAGGTTGTGAATACTTGTACGGATGCCTTGGAGAAGTGTTTCTATGTGGAAACTAGGCAAATGGAGAATTATCAGTTGATCTAGGATACAGCGCGACACTATATAAATGTTGTTTATAACAGGTTGATTGGAGAAAAGGGAATCAACGTTCTGCGGGTGCTACAACACTCCTAACATATGAGTAACATGATGCTCTTCTTGTCCGCCGGTCGCACGGCAAACCTCGTATGAACTATTCGGAAGCAATGACGAAATCGAAGGAATGAAATGTTGATTCAAATATGGACGACAATACAATAACATGCACCATCCCATTTCGGCGAGTTGGAGCTGTAAGCATATGGTAATGGGCGCCGTAAATGGAAGCCCATTATATGTATATGTTACCTAAGTTAATTGGGTAAATGTCACATTAGGACATTGGGCCAGACCCAAATCCCAATTGACATGAGAGGCCCGAAATTGGGCCTCTTTATGCATAGTGGCCGGCCGAATTTAATAGGTGGGTAAAGTGGAATTTTGTCCACTTTACTCCTATATATATATGAGGTGTTAGGGGTTTTATTAGGGTTAGTCATAATTCCTCCCTAGTGGTGATTTGAGAGAAAACTCTTCCCCCAATACTCCACCACTTAGGCCAAACCACCTATTCACCAAGGGTGTGCCAATTTGTCTTCGAGCAAACACTCCGGAGTTCCGTCCCTTGCCAAGAATCGATCTGAGGCTTGGCTGTGGAGAATATACCGCGTATGGCTTCCTTCACAAGAACCTCTACGGGTGCCGACCGCAGGAAAGTGAATTCCCTTCTGCAATGATCTTGGGACTACGAACTACTGTTGAGGTATGTGCGAATCTTCCGCTATGTAATTTCGATTACTAGCATGTACCATATTTATAGTATTCGTAGTGATTACTCCCCGTAATCTAACAGGTTCCACTGATAGGCTCCCGACAAGGTGGTTTCCCCCCCCCCCCCCCCCCCCCATCATAGGGATCACAAGACTTTCACAAGCGAGTGTAGTTTTTCGGAGTCGTACCGATGGCCCAGCCGCTCCGGTCGTACCATACTAAACTCAGGGGTTCCTAGTCGCCCTGGGTTTTAGTTGTTTTGGACATTACCCTAAGGTAGGTGTGTGCAAATTCAAATATCACAACAAAGAGAAAGAGTCAATCATAATAAAAATAAATAAACTCCACACTTGAAATCACAAAAAAAAAAAAAAAGTTAGATCAGTGAAAGAAAAATTACAAAACTCAAACATGGCAAAAAGTGAACATACTGAGTCTGAACCCTCTAAAACATCCCTAGCAGAGTCACCAAATTGTCAGACTTAAATTTAACTTAAGGCGATACATTTTGAACGGTGGTCGGTATTGGTCTCTAACCGTCGTGGAGGATGGTGCAGGGCAGGGGTACGGGAAGGCTGATCTGCAATGGTTATTTTCGTTAAAACAAAGAAAAGAAATCCATGTATACAATGATGAAACAAAAAAGACAAGCACAAAAACCAATGCAATGCAATGCAATTCAATTCAATTCAATAACAATTTATTGATCTTGTCGTGAATATATGGTGTTGTGAATATATGGATGTTCAATATAGTTTACTTCCACTACAAGCTTAACTTCCCCAACAAGGTTTACTTCCCCAACAAGCTTACCATCCCCAAGAATGTTTACTTCCCCAACAAGCTTATGTAATTCTATATAAAGGGATGTTGTGCATGAGAATAGATCCATCCAAAAATTTGCTCTATTTATATCGTACTACTTTGCTCTCTTTATATCATATCTCTTTTGTCTTTGGTATGTTCTTATAACACTGTTTTGTAACACGTTATCAGCACGAGTTGCTTTATATATATATTTCTCACGCACGTAGCATGTTTCATCTATATACGTATCTATAGTTTAGTTTTATATTTTTCATGGTTCACTTTGTCCCTCGTTCATATTTATGTTCATGACCCACTTTATTCTTAAGCATGTTCATCCAATTTCTATTAGCATGTTTACATACACAACCTTCAATGTCCATGTCCATACACTTCATCCACGTATATGTCTTTGCATATATACACACGTAATCTCCATATCAAGTGTCTATTAGAATCTTTATATATTTTCACATACACTTC
Source organism: Clarkia xantiana subsp. parviflora (assembly GCA_036873135.1). NCBI lineage: Eukaryota > Viridiplantae > Streptophyta > Magnoliopsida > Myrtales > Onagraceae > Clarkia > Clarkia xantiana. The sequence goes on from JAPTYO010000012.1 coordinate 19,367,739, forward strand.
CATGTTTTCATATTCTTCCAAGAGTAAATATTATGATTTATATTGATTTAGTATGTTGACTTATTTCGTTTCCATGTTTTTATATTAACCTATTATGTTTTGTCGGCTTACTTCGTAATCCATGTTTCCGTAGAAATTATTTTTCATACTCTCGTACTTATTTATCACATCTAAATTATAATTGATTGTATATAGTATTATATACTAATTGTTATTTTAATTTACTTTGTAAGAATCCATGTCGAATCTAGTCAAACTAGAATTTGCTGCACTTGATATTTCTGGAAGAAACTATCTAGAATGGGTGTTTGATGCTGAAATACACCTAGACGCGAGGGGTCTAGGGAATGCTATTAAGAAAGACGGACAAGCATCCAGTCAAGACAAGGCAAAAGCAATGATATTGTCATCACTTGCATGAAGCATTAAAAGAAGAATACCTCACTGTCAAAGACCCTCTTGAATTATGGAATCATATAAAAGAAAGGTACGAACATCAAAATACAGTGATTCTCCCTAAAGCTCGTTATGATTGGATCCATTTACGGTTTCAAGATTTTAAAACCGTAAATGAATACAACTCGGCAATTTTTAAAATAAGTTCTCTATTAAAATTATGTGGAGAAAAGATAACTGATGAGGACTGAAAAAAATATTTTCAACTTTTCATGCCTCTAATATGTTGCTACAACAACAATATCGTGAAAAGGGTTTTAAGAAATATTCTGAATTAATCTCATGTCTCCTTGTGGCTGAACAAAATAACGAGTTTTTGATGAAAAATCATGTGGTCCGCCCAAGTGGATCCGCTGCACTCCCAGAAGTGAATGCAGCAGTAGCTCGTAATAATAATTCGTCTGAAAGACAAAATTTTAAAAATTATCTTGGTCCTGACCGTGGTCGTGGACGAGGTCGCGGACGTGGGCGTGGCAGGGGAGGAAATAATTACCGCAACAATAATATGCGGGAATACAAGGAGGGTTCCAGAAGTAATCCTTATAGAGGCAGTGGCAATGTATGTCACCGATGCGGTTCAAAAAATCACTGGGCACGAGTTTGCCATACATCTAAGCACTTTGTTACGCTCTATCAAAATTCCAAGAAAGGAAACAATGCTGAAGCAAATTTAGCCATTCCCAATGGTGAACTCAATAAATGTGCAAGTGCCGAAGCAAATTTCGCCTACAACAATAATGCTGAAATATTCAATGGTCTTGATCCTATTACCAATTTAGATGTTGCAGATTTTATTGAGGAAAATGAAAATATATGAGAATAATATCTCTTTGTAATAAGATAAAGGGTCAGCAAATATCATAAATTCTGATCCAATGAATGAATAAAGGGTCATAAAGATCATATTTATTTTCATTACACAATGCACATCAATACAAAGACCTATATTATAAAACGATCCAGAAGATCGATAGTATTTTTATGCACTTACTTATTAATTACTATACTGCAATTTATTTCAGTTAGTCATTTATTATACTGCACTTTATTTCAATAAGTACTTATTTTATTTATTTTCTTTATGAAGAATATGGATATTTCGCAATCATCAATCATATCCAAGACCGTTCATGATGATATATGTCTTGCGGATTGCGCCAGTACGCATACTATATTAAGAGATGCCAAATATTTTTCTCACCTGAAGTTGAGAAATGGTGATATTACTACTATATCGGGTAGTACGAACTTGATCAAAGGTTGCGGAAAAGTCAATTTGTTAATGGCCGGAGGAACAAAATTGGAGATAAATAATGCACTTTATTGTAGAAAGTCTCAAAGAAATTTACTGAGCTTTAAAGATATCCGTCAAAATGGCTATCATATTGAGACTATGAATGATGGAAAGAATGAATATCTATATATCCCTACAATTCAGTCAGGTAATAAATGTATCTTGGAGAAATTACCCACTCTTTTCTCTGGTTTATATTACACTACTATAAGTGTAATTGAAACGCATAACACAATAAACCAGAAGTTTGTCAATACAAATGAGTTTATAATTTGGCATGACCGGTTAGGCCATCCCGGTTCATATATGATGCGAAAGATAATAGAAAATTCTCATGGACACCCATTAAAGAACCAAAAGATCCTAAAATTTAAAGAGTTCTCTTGTGCTGCTTGTTCTCAAGGCAAATTAATTACAAGGCCTTCACATGATAAAGTTGGGTTCGAATCCACTATGTTTTTGGAAATGATACAAGGGGATATATGTGGGCCTATTCACCCTTCATGTGGACCATTCCGATATTTTATGGTTTTAATAGATGCGTCAACAAGATGGTCTCATGTGTGCTTATTATCTACTAGAAATTTAGCATTTGCAAGATTGCTTGCTCGGATAATTAAATTGAGAGCACAATTCCCAGACTTTACAATAAAGAAGATTCGCCTAGATAATGCTGGCGAATTTATATCACAGGCCTTTAATGATTATTGTATGGAAACTGGAATAACTGTTGAACAACCAATCGCCCATGTTCATACACAAAATGGTCTAGCAGAATCACTAATAAAGCGCCTCCAATCTATTATATATATAAACCAGGAAGAAAGAGAATAAGAAAGACAATATCACATTGACACGTCAGCAACACAGATCACGCGCGAGTAAATGGCACGCGCCTGTTTCAAGCTGTTTACAAGCTGAAGTCTAATACGTATGGGCTGAAGAAGTCATGGGCTGAAGAAGTCTGAGCTAATACATAAATGAACAATACTGGGCTTATAATTTACACATGGGCTTACAAATTAACAATACTGGACTTAACTATTTACACAAAATTAATTGAGAAACAGCAATTAATTTTTTTAACCAACAAACTCGACAATTACATCATATATTAAATTTCACCTGGAGTTACTTTCTTCAATTGGCTTTTCCCCTTCTCTTCTATTCAATTCCAATCAATTAAAACTCTTCAATACCCGTCTGTTTTTATAAAGCTCTGAAGTTGTGCGTCGTCATATATATTCATCCACAATGGTCACATGAGATGATATCAGAGGAGAAGGAGATGCAATGTTAGGAAACAGATTCAGAAGAGTAAGGACCTTTGATAGCACCATTTTGGTGATGCGGTGCCTTCAACAGTGATATATATGCGCATAACAACAATCACAGCAGACTGAAAAAAAAATGGTACCTCAGAAACAAGCGCAAAATTCCTGGCATTGGCGCCAGTCTTGGGCACCCCAGGTACGATTACTGGGCTTCTGTTTTCTTCATGTTTCGCCATTTTTCTGAAAAATGATCACGAATGAAATTGAGTCTATACTGCAGAACAACAATCAATTTTCATCCGATACTGAAAAAGATGGTACCTCAGTAGCAACGAGGGCTAAACTCCTGGCATTGGCGCCAGTCTTGGGCCCACCGCGGTGCCAATTGAAGAGGCGGAGGTCGTCCTCCGAGTCACGAGCCATGCCCAAGGCGTCTACAAGGTATGTAGCAAGCACATAATCCTTAAGAGCGTAAATCCCAAGCTCTCTATCAGGCGATGGTAAGATCGACCGAATGGCGCTGAAATAATCGCTAGGCTTTGTAGAATGTGTCGACAATTCACCGGATAGAGAGATATATCCCACGGTGGTACATGCATGCATTTTACTTTGATTCGTCTATGCTTTGAACTTCGTGGTCACCGAAAATTCCACCGATGCTTTGAACATTGCGTATTTGGAAACGAGATTGCCGGTTGCGAAAGTGTAGTTTCAAACGGCTACAATGGTCCGCCTCAGAAAAGGAAAAGCACCTAGGTCGGAGATGATATGGATAAACGGATAAGGCCGTCGAGGGTAAAGAAGAATTTGTGTCTTGTGAAGAAGAGTATCTCTGGAGGGTGAAGAAGAGTTAGGAGTATTTGAATTCTGGAGGCATGAATTAGGGTAAATAGTTTTTTTTTTTTTGGGCAATATCAGGGTAAATGGTTATGTTTGAGGAAAGTGGGCTTATGCTTATATCTTGCAAATTTAGATTAGTTTTTTTTTTAAATAACTGGGTTGTCCTCTATTGTTTATTAGATTGGGCTTTTATAGTAACAAAAATGATTGAATTGGCTTATGATTTTACTAATTTTTTTAAATAGTGTATGGGTATGTGTGTACATTATATTTAGTTTTACTTTTAATTTAAAAAAGTGATACATGTTTAATAAATATGAGCCAGTAAAGTTTAGTGAAATTATGTACGTAAAACATAAACATATTAATATATATTTGGATGTTAACTTCGTACACCGTGTATGTGAAAAAAAAAACTAAGTAAACAAAATTCAAAATACAATAAATAATAGTTATTTGTCATTTATAACTTTATAGCTAGAATATTGATAATTTATATAATAATAATAAGAAGAAAATACAATAAAAATCATTTTGAGGTATGGAATGATGGAGTCATATTATAACATAAATACGAAATGCAATCAAAGATAAAAGAAAAGATACATATATATATTATATATGAACTAAATCCAAAAAAAAAAATGAGAGGAGCAAGTCGATAGTCTGATCTCATCAGTTTAAGGTTATATATCTTAGAACACCAGACTGTCGTCTACCTCATCTATTCATACTTATTTTTAGTGACAATTTTTAACTGTGGCAGAAAAAAAGCGTGCACACCGTAATTCGGCTAACTTTTACCTAAAAATATACAAATCACCTCGCACACACAACCAAAAGAAAAAAAAGAATTTTGAAAAAGAAGAAGATTAAGAAGTTCCATGTGTATCTTAACTGTACTTATTCAAAATCTGTTGTCTGAGGTTATGCCAATGATGTCATATCAATTAGTCAAGTGCAGATGGAACGATTATTACTGATCTCTATAAATTATTAAATCACCATGCACGTAAAAAAAAAACCTAACCAAATTGAGGGGTATACAATTTTATTTAAAACCAAGTAAGTCGGTAAATAATTTCAACATTTTTCACACATGTGAATTTTACGATTTAGCAAGTCGCCTCGCGCGTAGCGCGGGGTTAGCACCTAGTTAATAGCTAGACCATTACTGATGAGAACAAAACTCCATGTATCATAAATTCTCTGTTACAATTGACTTTTGGTCAGGAGCCAAATATTTCCCATCTAAGAATTTTTTGATGTGCGGTATATGCTCCAATTGCTCCACCACAACGCACAAAGATGGGTCCACAACGATGGGTGGGAATATATGTTGGATATGAGTCCCCTTCGATAATAAAATACCTTGAACCAATGACTTGAGACTTATTCACAGCAAGATTTGCTGATTGTCACTTTAATGAATCATATTTTCCAGCATTAGGGGGAGAAAATAAAAAGTTGGTAAAAGAGATTGATTGGAATACATTGACATTATCTTACTTAGATCCTCGCACAAATCAATGTGAATATGAAGTGCAAAAGATAATTCATTTACAAAACGTTGTCAATCAACTGCCAGATGCATTTACTGACCTCAAACGAGTTACTAAATCTCATATACCAGCTGAAAATGCTCTGATTAGAATTGATGTCCCAGTAGGAAAATCTATAAGTGCAAAAGAAAGTAATCCCCGGCAGAAGCGGGGAAGACCAATCGGTTCCAAGGATAAAAATCCCAGAAAAAGAAAAGGAGCAAGAACTGAAGATGGCAATATCATGGAGGTAACTGCCTCAAAAGAAGAAGATGACATAACAACCGAAAAATTCTTTGAAAATGGGTACCTGAAGATAATGGTAATAGTGATGAGATCTCAGTAAGTTATGTCAGTTCTGTAAAAAGATGGAACCGGAAATATACAATTGTCGACAACGTCTTTGCATATAATGTTGCTTGTGAAATACTAACAAAAGACGAGGATCTTGAACCAAAATCAATTACAAAATGCAAACAGAGAAATGATTTGCCAAAATGGAATGATGCAATTCAAGCTGAATTAACTTCACTAAACAAGTGTGAAGTATTTGGACCTATAGTCCAGACGCCTGAAGGAATTAATCCAGTTGGGTACAAATGAGTTTTTGTGCGAAAAAGGAACAAGCATGATGAAATCATTAGATATAAAGCAAGACTAGTTGCACAAGGATTTTCGCAAAGGTCTAGCGTTGATTATATGGAGACTTACTCTCCAGTGGTGGATGCAATTACCTTCAGATATCTTATAAGTTTGGCAGTAACTGAAAAGCTTGATTTACGTCTAATGGATGTTGTTACGACCTATTTATATGGCTCATTAGATAGTGAAATCTATATGACAATCCCTGAAGGATTTAAGATGCCTGAAGCATGCAAAAATTCCCAGGAAAGCTACTCAATCAAATTAAATAAATCCTTGTATGGGCTAAAGCAATCTGGACGAATGTGGTATAATCGTCTTAGTGAATATTTGCTAAAAGAGGGGTATAAGAATGATCATATATGTCCATGTGTTTTCATAAAGCAGTCTGGGCCAAATTCGTAATTATTGCTGTGTATGTTGATGATTTAAACATTATTGGAACTCCTGAAGAACTTCAAGACACAGTAAATTGCTTGACAAAAGAATTTGAAATGAAAGACCTTGGAAAAACAAAGTTTTGTCTTGGCTTGCAGATTGAGCATTTGAAAGATGGAATTTTTGTCCATCAATCATCTTACATAGATAAGGTTTTAAAACAATTCTACATGGATAAAGCACATCCATTGAGTACCCCGATGGTTGTAAGGTCGCTAAATGTTGATAAAGATATTGTTGTGTAATTATTGATGTGTATGTTGATAAAACAATTAGTAATTATTGCTGTGTATGTTGATGATTTAAACATTATAGGAACTCCTGAAGAACTTCAAGACACAGTAAATTGCTTGACAAAAGAATTTGAAATGAAAGATCTTGGAAAAACAAAGTTTTGTCTTGGCTTGCAGATTGAGCATTTGAAAGATGGAATTTTTGTCCATCAATCATCTTACATAGATCAGGTGTTAAAACATTCTACATGGATAAAACACATCCATTGAGTACCCCAATGGTTGTAAGGTCGCTAAATGTTGATAAAGATATTTTTCGCCCTCGTGAGATTAATGAAGAACCCCTTGGTCCCGAGGTACCTTATCTCGGTGTTGTGGAAGCACTATTGTACCTTGCAAATTACACAAGTCCCGATATCTCATTTGCTGTAAGCTTATTAGCAAGATTTAGTTCGTCCCCAACACAAAGACATTGGAACGGAGTTAAGCACATATTACGATATCTTAGAGGAACGAATGACATGGGCTTATTTTATCAAAATAAATCAAGATCTGGATTAATTGGTTTTGCAGATGCAGGGTATTTATCTGATTCACACAAGGGTCGATCTCAAACAGGTTATTTATTCACATGTGGCGGTACAGCTATATCATGGCGATCAATGAAGCAATCATTAGCAGCTGCATCCTCAAATCACGCAGAGATAATTGCATTGCACGAGGCAAGCCGGGAATGTGTCTGGTTAAGATCGATGACGCACCATATCCAAAAGATGTGCAACCTACCTTTAGATGAAAAGGTACCTACTATATTGTATGAGGATAATGCAGCATGTATTGCTCAGATGAAGGAAGGCTACATCAAAGGAGACAGGACAAAGCACATTTCCCCTAAACTATTCTTCACCCATGATCTTGAGAAGAAAGGTGACATCAACATCCAACAAGTCCGTTCCAATGATAATCTAGCAGATTTATTCACAAAGAGTATCTCAACTGCGACATTCGAAAGACTGGTGAACAAGATTGGATTGCGTCGACTAAAAGACATCATATCAGGAGGAGAATTAAAGACAGCTTACAAAAGGGATCCATAATTGTGTACTCTTTTTCCTTCACTAGATTTTTATCCCACTGGGTTTTTTCTAGTAAGGTTTTAACGAGACACAATTCTCTTATGAACATCCAAGGGGGAGTGTTGTGAATATATGGTGTTGTGAATATATGGATGTTCAATATAGTTTACTTCCCTAACAAGCTTAACTTCCCCAACAAGGTTTACTTCCCCAACAAGCTTAACTTCCCCAACAAGGTTTACTTCCCAACAAGGTTTACTTCCCCAACAAGCTTATGTAATTCTATATAAAGGGATGTTGTGCATGAGAATAGATTCATCCAAAAATTTGCTATATTTATATCATACTACTTTGCTCTCTTTATATCATATCTCTTTTGTATTTGGTATGTTCTTATAACACTGTTTTGTAACAGATCTCCTTTTTTTCTTAGTTGTATTATGCCCATTTTTGTCTGAATTCCCTCCAAATGTAATATGAATCTATATATAGTACAAAGTATTAGTTTAATAAGGAAATATCACTGATTTATTCTAACAATAAATGCTGATTTATTCTAAATATATATATAATATCCTAATATATGCTAGAGCAATCTTGAAAGCTCCGTGACTTGCTATATTTAGACATTTCCTTATTTGGTATGTCAAATGCCACGCGTGGGCTAAAATTAGGTGTTTACAGTTCACCACATCATTACATATCTATAAATAAAATAAATAATGGGATTCACTACCATTACATATTAGATTTAACTTATATAAATTTATATATTTCACAAATTAGTACTGAAGCTTGCAAAATATGACAATGAAGGGTGGACATATGTCCCCCCATTCTCTTTAATAGCTCTGACACTGGTCAATGTAGAGCTCAAATCAATAATTTACACAACAGGACATTGATTTTCAAAATGACGGGTAGCTTGACAGAGTAGGAAGTAAGTGGATCTACTTTGCGGTCTTAGGCATCTCATAGTAGAGTGATTAAATGAGTAAAAGTAGAATGAACTGAATAAACACTATGAATCTCCATATATATAACTGAATAGCAATTTTAGGATTTTTTAAGATTTTGTGTTTCTCAAGAAGGTAAGCAATAATGCAAATCTTCTTATTCAATAAAAACTGCCGACTCTTTAAACTCTTTCTATTAAAAAAAGAGTATAGTTCTCATGCTAAATTAACTCCAACTTTTAAGTTTCTCAAGGTGTTACGAATAACGAAGATAATATTTGAAATGTGAGATGTCAAAATCTAATTGGATATATATATATATGTTAATAGGTCAGTTCCAGAATCTTCGTCTTATTATCTATTATTCTTCCGAATAAAAAAAAATTATATATATTAAAATTGTCGAAGCGGGAGAGACTGGATGAGAAACATTAATCAAGAGTAAAATCTAGACAGTGGAATAATATGCAACCAACTATTCAATGATTGTTTTGTTACTTTTATAGAGAACAATATATCTTTGAAGAATACAAGTAATGTTATAATTGATTGTTTTCAAAAGAAGAAACATCGTAGGAAACAATTATAAATTATAGTATTTAGTTTTGTTTGTAATTTATTATTATTGTAAAAAATGTGTGATGTATATATAAATCTAATCTAAAGAATTTTAATTGTGTTTAATTAAGTTAAAAAAAATGTAGGAAATCGATGAATTTAAACATTATAATGCACCAGAATCGAGGATGTCACATCATCTTTAACTTTATTAAATAATATTTTATAAAAAAAAATCGTTTAATTTACTATGATAACATTTACTTTTAAATGTTGTAATCAAATAGTCATAACTTGTTCTACGACACTCTAACTACTAACAAAAAAATTTAGGTGAAAGTAGAGATGGAGACCTTCTAAATGAACTATGACTACATATATATTTCTAAATTACACACATCATTATAGTCAATCAACAATAAGATGAATACGTTTTTTAATATATAAATTTAAAAAAATAATTTTACGTGGATCAGTAATATTATAACGTAAGTTTTCAATTGTGGGTCAATAACCACTATAGTATAACTTTTTAAATTTTTAATCGCAATTTTTTTAAGTATAAAAGTGCACCCCATTATGTAAATTGTAGATACGCCAATGACAGTCACAATCTATAATTGGCCCTGCCTCTGATATCATTTGTAACGTGCCCCAAATTCGATTAAGTGTTCTTGGTACTTCCACCAAGTCTTCCTAAGTCGATTTTTATCACCGGAAATGTCTAGTAAGTTTGAGTAGACGGAAAATGAGTATGTTTTGATCACGTGGGGTATTTAGATTTCTACACAAGATGAATTCAATAATAAATTAAAAGGAGTTGTAGCAAAATACTTTTATTTGAACCTCCTCACTAAATTTTAGTAGTGTTTTTCAGTTGGGTGTCTAATTGAAGTTACTTTTGTTGCACTCGTGTCAATTTCTTGACAAATTCATCACGGGAACACATCAAAATACCACATGCTCATCATATTTTGTCCAATTGAACAAAATGTAACAAATATAACAATTTGCTTGGAAAGTCCAAGTAGCCAATTTTGAAAAACATTGAATTCGGATAATAATTTATAATTAAAACAAAATTATTCAGATAGCTATTTGCACATTAACCATTTATATATTATAAGGTTTGTTAGTAGAAAAAGATTCGTATTACTGACTGCTTTTGCACACGACACTAGCTAGCTAAGAGATGCCACAAAGGAGCTAATGTAGTAGAAAAGCTAACTTAATGGAAAAACAAAGAGTATATGCTCAAGAACATCCTCCCTCCACTATAACATGTAAAAGGACATTAGCTACTACATACACTATCTATATATATATATAAAGAAGACATCAACAAACCCTAGCTAGTCCCTCCATCATCACTAAATTGATGCATAATGTAACTAGATTATTGTCAACTTCATTATATCAAATAGGCATGTTCGCCATTGTTCCTCCTCGATCGGTATGCCTTCTTCTTCTTCGCGAGCATATCAGATGGGATCAGAGAAAGCTTTCTAAGGAGGAGGAAGTTTGAGAGGGGAACTACTTATATATATATATGGAGGAGAATATTGTTGTTTTGGGCAATGGGAATCTTTGGCAATGAAAGTTCTATAATTATCAGAGATAATTATTCTTAGGGATTTAAATAGCTAGTACAGAAAATCATTGATTATAGTTTCTTCATCTTTTGCTTTCATTTTGGTTTCCTCGTCTAATTTATCGAATAATAAATATATGCTAATACTTTCAACATTTGACATGATGTTGTTTGGTTGTAATAATGTGAACAAAATAGAAATGTGGAATACATACATTGTTTGAATGGATGCAAATACTTTATATGGGAATGAAATGAGATAAAATAACAAAATTATTTTCTCTATTATAACCATTATTATAATATATTGAAGAAATGCTGATTTTATTATTTATAAAAATAATTTGGAATCTTAATTAATTACATTTTAAATTTAATAAATTCCTAAAATTTTAAAAAGTATAAATATTTTTAAATAATCTATAATTCATAAATATATAGGAATTTTTTAATTTAAAAAATTAAAAAGGAAGAGCTAGGTCCATACAAACGTAGGCTTAATTGGACTCAGACAAGGTTCGTGTGTAACTGGTTTGGATGACCTGGTCGGGTCCAGTTCACCCCAAGGATCAATTAGACTTAGGTAGGGCTGAACCTCTAGCCTAGGCCCAATTGAGCCTAGGTTGATCCAATATAGGCCATTACTCTTTTTTATTATCGTAAATATAAAGTATATTTTAATATTTATATATATATATATATATATATATATATATATATATATATATATTTTAATAGTTTTACAGAAACTCGTTCAAAAGTTAGTACAAATTCATACATACTTACTATTTTAAAGTAACTGTAATAGAATGTCTAAAGAAAATAAGTAATGCTTACTCAAAATGCAACCAAACAAAGAACGTGTATTTCTTATTACTCATTCGCCAAAAGTTAAAAAGTATTGAATATCTTTCAAGTTATAGAAACTTTCCTAGAGTAAAATATAGAGGCATGTTTGTTTGGTTTGGGTGGAAATCAGTTCAGAGAAGGAATGAGATATTATGAGGTTGAAATGTATTTAGAAGGAATAATCGTTTATATATTCCTCACTTATTCGCGAACGTGGACGAAATAATTATTCACATACACCGACAGTGGCAACCTGGCTAAAAGATTAACGTGAGCTCGGGGTGCGCTTCGAGAACACTTCTTGGTGAAATAGAGTTTATTTTTTTTTTTTATTTTAACAAACGTCAAGCTAGAGTAGAGCAGTGTTCGAAGAGAATAGTGCAGTCATGGAAGTTGAGTAGGGAACAAACAACCGTGTTCGGTCAGTACTGTAATTAGGGGTTCAGTCAGGGTCTGATGCCCTTTCGTGGTCCCCAAGGTGTAGGCCAACCATGTCTTGAGGACGAGTTTGTTGGGGATTTTTTTTTGGTAACGAGTTTGCTGGGGTTTGAATAATATGTTCTTATTATTTATAATTATATCTATATATGGAAAAAGAAAGATAATGATTGTGCTTCATTACATGAAAGTGACAATAGTGATGAGCCTCACTTCAAAAGCTTAACGTTAAAAGTGAACATGACTCGACATAAACGTAGAGCCATTAAAAAGGGTTGTACACATATAATCACATGACATGACAGAATATATTGAATTGAAGGACGTTTAAGCATCTATATATATATAATACAAATTCCACAACTTTCAGCAAGGAGTAAATGATCTACTCCAGCTACACACACAAACAATATATTTGAACCAAAATGAATCACCAAGATTACAATACCATTACAATTTCAAGTAGAAGCAACATCACACAGTAACCAGAAGTAATATAGCCAATGAATCCTCCAACCATAATAAATAAAACACATCTCTGTCAATCAACACCAGACAGACGGAGACTCTGCCCTAAAAACACCTTACATGATTTTAAAACCAACAACATTAATATAGCACTTATACCATGAATAAATTCTCAATGTCCATTACCTCGAATTTAATCATGTACGGCTCTTTATCACGTCCAGACCCATCTCAGTTGGATCGGTTGCTTGCAACTCTACCTGGATTCCATCCAGCTCCCTCTTGAACCTTTCCTTGGTACTTGCATATATCATCTTGCTTCTCACCTTTGAAGTGTCAGGAGACCTTTCATAAACCAAAAATATATTATCAAACACCACAGAAGTTAATTATCTATCTCAAAACCAAAAAATATAAATAAGCAGGCCATTGATTGGAATTGTTATTACCAAGCTATGAAAATGATTCTGCTCTTAGGGACATTCTCCTCGGTCATGAAATCAAAGTCATACACTGCGTATCGGCACTCATTATCAGGAAGGCTAGCAGTGAAATCGTCGTAATTCTGCTCAGGCACTCCAAGCTTCTCCACAATAACCTCCTTCTGCTTCTCCTCGATCTTGTAAACTATGAAGCGGTGAGTTCTCTTTGTTTTCAGCTCCAGAAACCGAAGCTTGCAGTCGTCGTGGACTGCCATTCCGGAAGCTGCATTTGCCTACAAACAAAGTATATAGAATCATAATGTCATTTTCTTGCCAAGTTTATTTCATAATATGAAGTAAACTTTTTTTTTTTTTCAGCCACGAATATGAAGTAAACTAGCTGCAGATTATATTAATTCTAGTGAACCAACAACAAAGAAACTACTGCAAAGGCATATATTGTGGCAAAAATTCTAAGGTAAATTACAAATGTATTACATAAGACTTATAGTTGGAAATATGCATTCTCCATCAGTGTGATCTCTAGTTGAAAGCTTTAGAGATGCGAAGCATTTTACAACCAATTCTCAAATACTTTACATTGTCCATTTACCACCACTTAATCTATTTTATTTACCTTGATGAACATTCACAACTACGGCATCTATCCGAGCCGGTGCTCTCTAAGTAGCTTATCATTTAAGTAGACAGTGTGATGAAAACACTGTTACTCAGCCATTGTTTGTAATTTATAACAAAATCAGAATCATGACTAATACACAATTTTTCTATCATGAAGAAGTAGTAGGCTTGGAGCCCCCACCAATATCAATCCAACAATCAATCCACACCAAGAAGTATGCCTCAATTTTATTTTATTCATACAAAAGAATGTTACTTATGGTGAGACGGTTATGGTGGATGATGCACTATATCCCAAAACACAGAAGACTAAGACTAAGACCGTTTAGTTAGGCTCAAGAATCACCAAGAGAAGAAACTTTGAAAGTACCAAGTGAGTTGCATCTAAAACTTAGGAGGCAAACAAGTTACTATCAGCTCAATGCTCATGAACAATTTAGATCTTTGAAAGAAGAAAGGAGCTACATGACATGGAATGCAAACCACTCATAATCTGCACTTGTGATATGATTATGACCATGACACTTTACGGTTAACTCAACATCCTCATCCAGTCAAATACAGAACCAGATCATACTGAGAGATCGAAATCACTCTAAATTTGTATCACATGCGATACATATTCTTGAACAACCTCCAGATTGAGGAGCAGATGAATTTCCAAATGATCCGCCTCGCCAAAATGGTGTTATAGAAGGATCAATCAAATTGATGATCAGCAAAAGAAAGAAAGGAAAAATCAACCGATCGCTGACCGACGATGACGTAAATGATCAGATCATGAATTCATGTCCCTGATGAAATCTAAGCCAGTTGGAAGCACGAAAATGAGTAATAAATCAGATCAAGTACCGAATCAAGCTGAAATTCAGCCAAACTAAACGCAACTTCTAAGAACTGGAAAGATGCAAGCCAAACCAAAAATCAAGGTGGGTAGAAATTGACTAGCACGAAACCATTAGTACAGAGACAGGGTAGAAGCAGAAGGAAGTTTAGTAAATTACCATCTCCTTCTTCTTCCCGCAGAAAATATGGAAGGAGAAAATCTAGTGCTCCGTCTTGAATGGAGATGATCGGCAGACGAATACTGAATTTGTGATTCTCGATTCGGTCGGTGTTTGCCTTTGGAAGCTTTCCTCCTCCTCCTATATTTATTTATTTCAAAATAATGATTAAATAATGTTTCCTTCTTTACAGCTTTCGGTCGTGTCCCCATCATCCTCCATAGTCTTTTGTGACCTTTCCATATGTGACAGCTGGAGAGTGAAGACCCACCAGCAACAACAACAAAAAAAACTCTACTTCCGATCCAAACGTTAATGTACTCGGCCCAGATCGTATTCAAATGGCCCAATATATATTTCTCAGGGCAAATTATATAATTGATTGATGTTTGGGTTAAATGCATTTTTGGTGTCACATGTTAGACCAGTGTAACTTTTAGTATCATTTGTTTAGTTTTGTAGGTTTTTAGTAGGGGTGAGCAATGGTCTAGCAAGACCATAACCGAGCCCAAGACCGCCCTAGACCAAGACCATTAGTCCAAGACCGTTTAGGACCAAGACCAATGGTCTTCTTTTATTGGTCTTAATTGGTCCTGGTCTTAATTTCGGTCCAAGACCATTAAGACCATTTGAGACTATTTAGGACCATTAAGACCATTGTATTATTAAAAAAAAACTGTAAATAATATTTTATAATAAAAGTTAAAACCTCCGCTGAGCGTCGAGAGCAAACTTGAGAAACATTAGATTAGTTGAATAATTAGGAGTTTTTGACAAAAATAGGTTTACATGGACAACCAAATACAAATATAGGCTAGCAAAAAAAACTAATTACAAATATAGGGCTGGCCGGGTTGGGGGAACCCGGCCAAGTGAGTTCCAAAATTGGACTTCGCCAACCGAAATTTTTTTTTTTTTCGGAAAAAAAAAAAAAAAAAAAAAAAAAAATTGGAACTCATTTGGCCGGGTTCCCCCAACACGGAAAAATATGTTTTTTTTTTCTTTTTCTTTTTTAATAGAAGTTGTAAAAATTAATGTTTTTGTAATTTTTTTTTCTAAAAAATCTATTAGAGAATTTGGTTGTGGGTTGTAACATCGCGATTAATTAATTTTGAGGAAAAAAAAGAAACACTACTTGGCCGGGTTGTGGGAACCCGGCCAAATGAGTTCGAAAAAATATAAAAGTAGTAGTTTTGTAATTTTTTAACGAAAACTGGTAAACGACAAATGTCTGTCAATTTGCCCACTAGGGTTCACCATTTCCAATAGGTTTTTTAGAAAAATTTTTTACAAAACCATTAATTTTTACAACTTCTATTAAAAAAAAAGCAAAAATAAAAAACAGAAAAAAAAAATTACATATTTGGCCATGTTGGGGCGACCCGGCCAAGTGAGATCTTTTTTTTTTTTCGGGTTCCCCCAACCCGGCCAGCCCTATATTTATAATTGGTTTTTTTTTTCTAGCCTATATTGGTATTTGGTTATCCATGTAACCCTATTTTGGTTAAAAACTCAATAATTAGTTTATGAAGTTGCTTGCTTCAGAGAGATGAAAAGTTTATGTTTGTAAAGTGCAAAGTGCCAAAATACTACATTTTCGTGTTTGATTTATTTTCTGTCTAATATCAGTGAAATTGTAACTTTGTTACACCAAGTTACGTAATTTGATAAGTGTCTTATTTGTTATTTATGGATCGTACAAGCATAAAACTTATTTGAACACTTTATCAGGTATTGATTACACAAATCTCAACTATTATATATAATTATAATAAACATATTTTCGATTTAAAATTATTACAAAATAATATTCGACAAATTTTTAAAAAATAAATTAAATTAAAAAACATAAAAAATAAAAATGGTCCTAATGGTCTGGACCAAAACCAGAACCAAAAAGACCAAGACCATTTGTAAATGGTCCAAATGGTCCTGGTTTGGTCCTAGACCATTTGGAGGAGGACCATTTACAAATGGTCTTGCATGGTCTTGGTCTGGTCCTGACCAGGACCAGACCACGCTCACCCCTAGTTTTTAGTGTCATATGTTTGAGAGGTTGTGTTTTTGGTTCTTCCGTTAATCAACAGTAAGTTTGACCGTTAAATACTTTTATTTTGTTCAATTTAGTCATCAAATTAATATTTCTAAAATTTAATATTTACAATTTAGTCCATATTGTTTGCTCAAGTCACCGTCCAAGGACGCCGGACAACCCACCAACCACCCACCACCTCCAAATCCGCCGACCACCACGAAAAGGGCCGGTCACCACCACTTGGGCCGGAAACCACCCCAATTGGTGGTGACCGGCCCCAATCGGAGTCGGCCACCACCAATTGGTGGTGGCTACAGCTCTAATCGGGCCGGCCACCACCAATTGGGGCCGGCCACCACCAACTGGTGCCGGCCACCACCAATTAAGGCCGACCACCACCAATTGGGGCCGGCCACCACCAACTGGTGCCGGCCACCACCAATTGGGGCCGGCCACCACCAATTGGGGCCGGCCACCACCAATTGGGGTCGGCCACCACCAAGTGTGGCCGGCCACGATTGGGTTGGCCACCCCCAATTGGGGCGGCCACCACCAATTGGGGTGGTTTCCAGCCCCAAGTTGTGGTGGTCGTCCCTTTTTGTGGTGGTCGGGGGCTTTGAGAGGTGGTGGGTGGTGGCCGACGGCCTTGGACGGTGACTTGAGCAAACAATATGGACTAAATTGTAAATATTAAAATTTAGAAATATTAATTTGATGACTAAATTGAACAAAATAAAAGTATTTAACGGTCAAACTAACTGTTGACTAACGGAATAACCAAAAACACACAATCTCTCAAACATATGGCACCAAAAACCTACAAAACTAAATGTATGGCACCAAAAACCTACACTGATCAAACATGTGGCACCAAAAGTACCTTTAACCATTGATGTTTTAGTAGTGTTAATAACCAAATTGCTACCTAAATTTTAAGAAATTAACATATCGCTATTTATTTTTTAAATTGACTATCTGAATTTTCAATTTCTGATCAAATTACTACATATGTTTCATTTTTCGTCAAATTGGACAGAAAATGAGTATGTTTCCACCATGTTATTTTTTTATATGTACCCATGATGAATTCAAATATAAATTGAAACTATTGCAACGAGATATCTCTAATTGGATGTTTAACTGGACTTGCGTCCAATTCGAACAATGTCTTTCAATTGAGTATCCAATGGAGTGTATTTCATTGCAATATTTTTTATTTTGTTTAAGTTCTTCATGGGTACAAATAAAAGAACAATCGTGGTGGAGACATGTTCAGTTTATGTTCAATTTGATGGGAATAAAACGAAGGTATCAATTTGTTCGGAAATTGAAAGTTCGGGTAGTTAATTTAAAAAAAAGTTCAGTTAGCGACTGTGAATTGATCAAGATTCATGTAGCAATTTGGTTATTAATGTTAGACGAAGACATATTAAACCTTAGTGGGCTTTGGTGAATGACAATTTTTGAGTTGATTTATTTTTTTGCCAAATTTGAAAAAATATTCTGTCAAAATTGCAAACTGAAGTTTCCTACTTTAATGATGTCCAGATACATTACATAATGTAATTATAGAAATTGTATATTTTATTGATTTCGAATATATTTTATATACGTACAGAATATTTTCTGCCTATATTTGGTATGTGTCAATCCGAATATTATAAAAAGAATGGTATTCTCTCAAGAAAATTTACTTCTTCTTCAAATCCAAAATTTCCCTATACACTCTGAAATTATCTTTCAAAAATCATATCTACAGTTTCGAAATTTTTTATCTCGAAATTTGTCCACCACTGCTCTCAGGTTCTGTTCTTGTTCCATAATACAGTTCGTCTAATTATTTTATTGTTCAGATCTCACATTATTGTTTGAGTTCAGGTATTGGTTCGGTTCGGTTGGATGAATTGCGTGCATTATTTGTATCAACGACATTGTTGTATCCTAGGAGATAATTGTCATTTTATAAACCTCTTTGCATAGCCTGATGGTGAGGTGGATCGAAATTGCCTTAAAAAGAGGGTGATCAGCACGGACCTCAATTAAAAATATTGTCTTTCCAATTTGGTCTGCGTGTCGCAATTCATTTTTCATATGTTGATTATTGAATAAAAACTATTTGGACTTTACTACATATTTTAAAATAATGTTTTTACTCATGTATAGGCCAACAATGGTAAGGTATATTTTGAAATATGTGTGAGCATACATGTTTATATACATAGTATTTTTCTGAAAAGAATTGACAATAATACTTTTGTTTTTTTTCACGTGTTAACTTGTCAAATTTGAACGATGAGTCGTCGGCGAGAGACCTCCGTACGGAATACAAGACTGAGCTGATTGATGGCCTTAGGTTTGCGAGAGTCGACTGAAGACGGTTATAATATAGGCAGACAACGACATCGACTAGAAGGAGATCAAAAGAGTAGTAGAGATGATTATAATAATTGAATTCCACATTAACATTATAGAAAATTCCGTTGTTAAAATAATATATAATATTTGCGGTTATATCACACGCAAAGTTTTACTATCGATAATTCTTTCTAAAGATGGTTCAATACAGCGCTCCTATATCTAATGACCAACCAACATGATTTTCGTAGTACTAAAAATATCTCAACTTTATTTTTCCAAAAAAAAAAAAAGAACTATTCTTTATGCATTTGAAGACACTAAAATATCATTATTTATGCATATGAGGACATTAATACATCATAGCCAAGAAAGTCACCTATACTCTCCAACAATGAAGTTACTTTCCATTTACAGTAATGGTCCAAAGTTAACAGATGTCTACGTTAAACAAGGATTAGCTTGTAATACTCCAACACACCAAAGGGGAGGACGTGCAGACTGTTAACGCTCAAGAAAAATCAAAGAGACAAAATCAGACACTACAAATAAGCTACAATTAGCTCTAAGAAAGCAAGACATCTCAAATATCAGTCTCTAGAAGTAGAGTAATTGAAAAACACAATAGCTCCGCAAACAAACTAATTAATCCTCCCACTCTGAGCCTGAATACACAAGATCGTGACATTTCACCAGGCTACAAACTCCACTTCTAGAGAAATTCATAAGAAGATCGTACAATAAGGTGGATTCTCACATCACGTATTTTTTTTTCTCCAAGTTCAACATAAGTAAACAAAGTGAAGCTTCATAATGGTTAAGAAAATACCAGTTAAGCTTAACGTGCATGCCAAGAAAATATCGGTAACTAAAGAGAGGTGTATTTACAATCGATATAGACACAAACCATAGCTGATCTGAAGCATGTCTAGAGGTACCAATCAACTTATCAACAATCACATAAATCGGACAACAATTTCAAGAACTCCTTCCAGAAATTAACCAAGATGGGAGAAGGAAAGCACTTATAGATCAACTCAGATACTAATCATATTGAAATTTCCGGATAGCAAGAACAAAAACTTCACCGAACGCAGATTACACAACGAATCTGAATAGTACAATCGAAACCAATTAGTAGCAAACTGAAGAAGTACCAAAACGCTGGATACAGAGAATGAATAGTAAAGTAGAAGCGGCCGCCGCAGCCGTAAGTTGAGTGAATTACCATATCTTTTTCTCTGAGAAAGGATGAGAAAATATAGGGCTCCTGGATGGAAGACGGTGATGAATGAATGAATGATATATACAATCGTAAAAGGAGTTTTACTATTTTGCGAATTTCGAATCCGGTCGCTTTTGATTTTTGAGCTTTTCCACTTTTTATGCAATTTTTATATTTATTTATATCCTACTTTGCTTTTTGGTCACACCATCCAAATTTCAATCATCTGCATGCTCCGACTTTTCTGTATACAACAGCTGGATAGATAGCAAATGAAGCTCTCCCACGTGGCCTTTTTTTTTTTGCTAGAGTACAAAACCTGCAATATGAAATGAAACATATTGTTTTCAACCAAAACAACATATTTTTTTTCTTCCAAACATACTGTTAGTTTATTATTATTCAATGCAAATAAAATTCATATGAACCTCAATACCGACTACAACTTCATGTTGTAATCAGTGGTATAATAAATGTAGCGGTTTGGCAATTTATACTTATTAATTAATTAGAGAATTCGAATTTAAACTTTATTTAGTTTTGAGATAAAAATATTTATTAACGGTGTTTGCCCCTTAAGCATCCACAATGCTAGTACTTAAAATTTTTTTCCTTAAAAGTATCACGTAGGATTTTATGTATGGTTTTAAAGAATATATAAAATTATGTAATGCCTAAATAATAGCAGTTCCACAATGGTTTTACTTAACCATTTTACTTAAATATTTTTTATTATTAAATTTTAACTACCAATATAAAAAGTAGTTAATAATTCCAAACTTAAAATAATAAGTTATCTACATATATATATACAACGTTACTTAATATGTTGGCCATAATAAATATACTTGATTATATGAATTTGTTCACAAACGTCATTGACCTCTCTGTTGCTCCACTCCTCGCCGACTAAAACGTTGTTTGTATATATATACAGTAGAATCATTGAACTAAGTATATATATGTTCAAAAAAATTATAGATATTGAACTATATATATATATATATATATATATATATATATATATATTCAAACTTTATGATATTGAACTATATAGTATATATATAACAATTATAGCATTCGTTTATATATATATAATTTTACATGTGCAGATATCTTATTATATATATAAAACATGTATATATATTATTTTATATATATATATAAATAAGATATCTGCATATGTAAGATTATATATATACTTCTCGGCGACTGAAATAAAAAAGGAATGAATGGAAGAAAAATCCGATTTGGAAAAAAAATGAATAATTAATTTAATGTGATGACGTATCAACATAAAACATTCCTTAGATTTAAATAATGTTTTATGTAAAAACATAAATTTACGTGTGAGTCCCATTTTTTAAGGACTGCTATGTAAAACCACTATAAAGAGTTTTTATCACTTTACCCAAATAAACACGTAGGACCCACGTTTACATAATCCTTACGTAATACCACTGTGGATGCTCTTATGACAGTGCAGATAATATATATATATATATATATATATATATATATATATATATATATATATATATATATATATATTAAAGCTGAGTTCGTATTTTGCTTGCATGGCCTAAACGACCGTCAAATATGTGAGATATAGCGATAATCCTAACGAACTATGCACAAAAGAAAAAAAAATCCTAACGGATTATAAAGATATTGTATTCCATTTACATTGCTTTTTAAATTTAGGAAAACATAATATCTAAAGTGTGAATTTATAACTCGATTCCCTTATATAGGTGATTGTTTTGATATATGAGTCTATACTAAATATATTTATCTAATCTAGAAGTTCATATATGGTACAAGTTCAACCAGTAAGCTTTAGAACTTACCCTAAACAGTCAAAACTCTAAATTGGTCATTGATGGATCTAGCTTTTCGATACTTGATCTCAGTTAGTCGATTATCTTCCTTCCTTCATTACGTCCGATCTTCCACCCCGCTACGTCCGCTCGGAGAACCTATAATAAGGGGTAACCGGGTCGAGGCCTGGTAAACCCACTTTGATGCGTAACTCATACTCAAATCTATAAAGATAAAAAGACGGAGCTCAAGTGTAGAGAGGGATGTAGACGCCATTGTTCTGGGATATGAGTTAATCATGTTAAGAATAAAGTTATTCTAGGATAATTACATCATTAATCATGAATAGGTCACGTTCGACTTTGTTTGGCAACTGAGGGGTTCACAATATCTTTGTAGGAGTCTACGTTATTCTCCTTGTAGATGTTGGAAGATTGTTCCTCTTGTGGATGTTGGGGGTTGTTCCCCTTGTAGATGTTGGTGTGTAAATACATGAGTTACCCTCGGTAGGGTATATTCATTACCCTTATGCATGCCTCAAATGGCTTAGTGAGGTTACTCTTGTTGGATCGTGTAAGTCATTTTCTTAGATACTCCGAGCAGGTTTAGGCCACTCGAGGTGTTCGAAGATTCTGAATGGGCGTACCGTCCAAACCAGACTATGCGAGTGTCCCGCTCGGGCTGGCATGATCTGAGCGCGGGGACCTTCACTCGGATCGGTTTGATTCGAGCGGCAAGCCCCGCGCTGACCATGGGTCTCACATGTGGGGAAATCTTTTCGCCTTTTGTGTTTATGGCTGGGGATATCTTTGCCTTGGGAATTTAGTCAAAATTATTACTTTGTCCGTACATTTTCTTAACCAAGTTTATTGTTCCGACATCGAGTCAATCACACAATTGGACCTATATCCTTCGTTTATTGTTTAATTGGCCGAGTAAGAGAGCTCGCCCTAACTCAAGGTATTATACTTATAGTATTCTCATGACGAAAATGTTCGTGCACGTACACGGGTTCGACCCCACTTAAGGTTGCCCGACCTTAATCGGGTCGGACTCAGTCCATGGTTAGATCATGGCTATGTTTACCGAGTAAATCGTTCGATTTGAAAAGTTTAGGGACTAAATACGCAAATAAAGTTTAGGGTTACAATAAATGGACTAAAATCATACAAAATAAAAAGTTAAAAAATTAGAAAAACTTCATTAATATAAATTAGTTATAAAATTATATTAGTGAATAGAATAATAAGATAATTTTGTTAGCTCTAAATTTAAATAAGAGTATTTTTAAAATATTTAACCGTTTCGGCTTATTTTAACCAAAAAGACAATAAATCACATTTTATTTTAAAACATAAAACATGAAATGGTCTAATACAGAAAAAAACTTAAATGAATGCGATGCTTTGGTGAAACTTGAAAGCATAAGAGGAATCGGATCATTTTCCATTACTAAAATATAAAATCCATCTGCAAGGCCCAGTAAAGCCCAAAGTGCGCCCACACAGTTTCTCCAATTTTGATACCCCTTCCCTTTTGACTTTGAAAACTAAACTGTATAGGTTAGCAGAGGAAGAGAACACAGAGAGCGAGGCTCTGTACTGTTCCCCTCCGACTGAGATCTAGTCCTTCCCTCAGGCGTTTCTGACCTACGATCTGCTGCATTCCGACAAACTCGAAGGTACGCGCTCGATTTCCCTCTCTCTGTTACAGTCACTGTCAATTGTTATCCTGGCGATTGTTACTGCATAAAGTGTTCAATCGATCGGGTTCTAGATCTGATTGCAGTGCTAGGGTTTAGGAAAGTTTCGTCACAGTGAAGTTATATTCCTTAAACTACATCGATTTAGGTTTCGCAATTGGTCATATTGTCTAGATTTTGTTAATGTTCACACACCGATCGCATAGCGGAGTGGATATCGCGTTAGACTCCGAATCTAAAGGTCGTGGGTTCGATTCCCACTGCGATCACATACACTTTTTGGATTCTGCTCCTGAAGTTCGGTCAGGCTTTTTCTTGAATTACTTTGTCATTTTGCTGTTCTCTAATTGCTGCCTTGACTATTGAGCTGCAAGTATGTCATTGCACTGTCCGGATGCTTATTTGACTGTGCTGTTGTTGTTGCTGCTGCTAACTGCCACTGAAGTGTTAAAATTGTCCATCTATAAGGTGGTTATATCATATATGTATAGTTGTTGTATGATCAAAGAAGCATCTAACGGTTACATACATTTATGTTACCGTAATACCTAGTTTTGACTCATTGCTACGAACTTTAGACCGTGTAGGTAGTAGATATATTGTGGATTATTGACTCCCTTTCTTTTTCCTAATGATTGCAATAAGCCACTAATTTGCTAACCAATAGTGATAAATGATAATAGTGCTTTACATTAGTAAAGCACAACACTGGAGCTATTGCCAATATATTGCTGTCCACCATATTGTGCTTTTATAAATTTTCTGTCATAGATAACATGAACAAAATAAGAAATCAAATGAATCATGGCCTCTAGATTATGTCATTGTTTGTTGAATTGAATCCTGCTGCCCTTAATGTGTGCATCTATCTAGTTGCTCAGATTATACAAAGAGTCACCACTGGGATAGTTTGCTACATATTTGTTATTTTGTTACAATCAACTATTGTGAATAGCTAATGTTCTAGAATGAAGAATTGTGAATTGGTTCATCTGGATTTTCTCTAGAGATTTTTGAGGTTTCAATTCAACTACTATGCTTGAGTTATCTTATAATGATTGATATGTCATATGATATTTTGCAGATGATTGATGATCGGGATCTGGGTTTCATAGCCAATTTTCTTGGTATGTTTGTGTTTCTCCTCGTGATCGCCTACCACTATGTAACAGCCGATCCCAAGTATGAAGGAAACTGAGTGTTGGTCATGATTTTTTACAGTAGCCCTTATTATGTCTAGTGTAACTGAAGTTTAGAATATTGATGGGTCTTTAATGAGTTCTATCAAGATATCGTTATGGGTCTAAATTTGCATCGCCCTTCAGTCCATAAACTACGCACTGATAGAACCTAAAATAATCATACTGGTGGAGTGACTATGAATGAAGGAATTTATGCTTAGTGGGTAAAAAGAGACTGTATTCAAGTAAAGAAAACCTGTTAGTGAGCTTTGTTTCGGCTTACTGATCACAACTCTTCCAGTATCTTTTCTCAAGGTAGTTTGCAACTGCTGGTTGGTTGGAACGGACTGAAGTGCTCATTATGAATATTTTCCATTTCTTGACTCTTAGTAGGTTTTGAACTTGAAATCTCTGTATAATTGATGAAGTGTTGAATCGTGCAGAATCGCCTACACAGTATGTCAATGATCACAATCGATGTTATGTAAGTGACTTAGCTTGATCGGATTTGCTCGAATATATCATACACTCTGAATCCTAAATCCTGAATGGTAAACCCTAAATATCATTCAAATGATTAAATTAATAGCCATTCATAATATATCATCATCTTTGGCCAAAAAAAAAAAGAAGAATATAACATCATCTGAATGACTGACTATTCTTAGTAAATAAATTATATTTAACTAACCTTGTATGGTTACAGAGTAAAATTCACTCTGATATTCCAATCGGCGGGGAATTTGAGGGGTACCGAAAAATTACACCGCATAGGCGCAATAGTATTAACTATTAACTATCAATACCCTTTTCATAGTTGATCCAAAATCTTAGTTGGAATGGGACTTCTCTAGACGGTGACGGTGTATTATGCCCTCTATACTATAGAATATAGATACAGCAACAAAACTAAACGACAAAGACCACTTTCTCTATGTCTATCTATAATTATATATATCTATTAACAATACGATATTAATATCTCCGAATTAAATATGTGACAAGTCACTTGTCTTGTATTTTTTTAACAGAAGATCGCATTTATCTCGCAACATTACGATGCAGTTCATTTATAACATATATTTGATTAAAATTGGATTTTTTTTGCAACATTTTATTTTTAGACTCATGATATAATATGTTTTCAATTTGTACATTATGGTGTATCTGGTAGTTGACTATTAATTATGACTGTTAAAAAGTATGTATCTTGAATGTAACGTGACTTCTAATTTTTATTTTATTCAGTTTAGTTATTCAATTAATATCACTAATTTTTTTTTTACACTTCAGTACATAACTAATTTCAACCGGATCCTAATCCAAATTAATATAGCTACGCTCCGACTTATGACTGGGTCAGACTTTAGTTAGAGTAACTGGACCTAAGCGATCCTAACCAGGGTTTGACCCAGCCGTGAATCGGACATTGCTAGATCAAATTAGACCTAGGGTCCATTTAATTTTATTGGTAAAGTTTTGTTTCATTGAGTTTTTTTTAATAATTTTTTTAATGAGATATTTTATAAAAGGGCTTTGCTAGAAAGTGTGAAACAAAGTGTGAAAAAACCATAGAAAGCTGCCACATGCCACATGGCAATGCATTGCATGATTCTCTTTCCAATTTATATCAAATTGTTAACTGACATGTGGCAGTTGTTAACTTTCTATGTTTTTTTCACTCTTTTTTCCAATTTTTTTTAGATGATCCATAATTATGTACTAATATAAAATGTATATATATATAATAATATTAATGTGGTCTTTCTCTTAAATACCCATCAACCCCGGAGATGTAGAGTCTTAAGCGTGGGGGTAATATTGTACATCTAAATAGACATGATTAATATCCAAGAACGACACATCCTTTTCTCTCGTCTTTCCCATCCATGGGCCATCTGTGAATAGTGATGCTAATGCAATGCAATGCCATGCCATTGCCATGTGAGGCAGCCTCGAACCTCCAACTCTCAAGTAAGTTTTGCCGACTACAGTCTCCTCGTCTTCCGCTCTCTCATTCCTGCTTCCCACTCGATATTTTCACTCATTCCTTTTCCAATGCTCTCAACCTGTTCGTCAAATTGTCTTACAGAATGTTAGTTCTTCAATCGTCCCCATGAAAAATTAACCACCACACAAGCTCCTTACACTCATTTCTGATCCCCGAGAGCCAATTTAGATTGACCCAGTAAGTGGGTGCTTGAGCTTTCAGTAATCGGCCGCTAAAGTTCGTAGCTTATGTAGTATGTTGTTGTTGACATTGGTCCAACGTTGCTTGCTGTCTGTCTTGCTGTGGTGATGTGATTTGTGGGTACAGATGAAGTCACTTAGTGGTATTGGATTGGGGCTTAGTGTAATCTTTGGTTGTTTAGTGTTAGCTCTAGTTGGTGAGCTCTACTATCTGCTATGGTGGAAGAAGAGGATTACCAATAGAAGGATTGAGGAAAGGTATGGCAGCAGCCCTGCTAAAGAGCTTCTGTACATGTTCTGTCTAAAGAAGCCATCTTCCAATATTGACCAATCTGGCCTTAATCCTGAAGAAATTTGTTCTTCGGGTGTAGATGATCGGGTGATGCTTCAAGTTCAGTCCAGTAGTAGTAGTAGTCGCAGGAATAGTGATCATACCACAGAGGATAATTTGATGGATTCAGAGGAGACAATGGATGCTGAGCTGATGAGGTTACACAAAATTGCAGGCCCTCCAAGGTTTCTCTTCACCATTGTGGAGGAAACCAAGGAAGATTTATTGGAGTTTGAAGATGGAAGATCCGGAAAGGGGTCCAAGAGTTTAAGTGAGTTATTGGTTGCCATTGAGACTCCATATCTAACCCCAATTGCTTCCCCATCCATGTTCACACCGCCTCTAACCCCGTGCGATGGATCGTATAGACAACATGGGTTCAATTTCAACCCCATGTTTGAGTCTTCGACAGATACGGAGTTTGTTCGGATGACTGTACCTTCCCCACCTCCAAAGTTCAAGTTTTTGCAGGATGCTGAAGAGAAGTTGAGGAGGAAGAGGATGGTGGTGGGCGCTGAGGAAACTGCAGCTGCTACCAACAATTGAATAGGTAATTGCTTTTACTGAGCAAGAAAGTAGAAACTCATGTTAGTTTTTTCTTCTTTGTTGTTATATTGATCATTAGGAGTATAGCTTTTGCATGATATCTTCTGGGTTTCTGTTGAATCTGCAATGTATTTTCTGAAATCAAATTTCTAGAGATACTAGATTGAGAGAAAGATGGTGCAAAATGATGGTGAGTGTCTAGTGGAGTGACTCAGCGATGTTCCTTTCCAAGTCAAAAAGAGCTACGTTCTTTGTTTTTTCTTTCCTACGTAGGTGCCAAATTTACACTGTTCAACTATCACATGATGAATCTTTATGTAATGTAAAAACATCAAAGGGTGCTACAATATATGAATCAATTCATATAGAGAAATTCAGTGTGATTTTTTTTTTTACATTTCTGAAAATTGTTAACTATCTCACTATTTTTGCCTGAAAATGTAATTTTTTATTTTCTTTCACACTGTCCAGAATCGTCATAAATTCATCATAACTGTCATGTACCTGTTTGTCTATATATGTGTCTGAGTTGATTATATTTAGTTGCTGTTAGAGGAGGCAGTGGGGGTTAAAAATTGCAGTCATAATGGGGAAGTAAAATCAAAGAGAAGATAACAAAGGGGGGGAAGCAATGAATTAGTGGTTGTTTGTTTGGCTTGTTCATAAAGAACAAGAAAGATGTAATGTACAAGGTGGCCCGTGAGTACTTTTGTAGCATCTACCATACACCTCCTTTGCCTCCATCCATCCAAATGAAATCATTAATCTGCTTCTTCAGGTTTTGTTTGGTTTCTTTTCCATTTTTATTGGCAGCACCAGTCGGTCCAAACAATTTGTCCCATCAATTTTAACCAAATGTCAAATAGTGAGATATTTTATATATTTATTTATTTATGCTTCAAATTTATATATGTGTGGGGTATCTATAAAATGAATGAAGAGTCCAAAAAGGCATTACCATGTATTTTTAAGGAAAAAAACATATTTAGTGTCTTAGGTTTATTTCATGTTTCAGTTTGGTGTCTCAGGATTAAAGTGTTGATATGGACTGTCACAGGTTTTATTTTTGTTAAAATTTGGTGTCTCCGCCCGTCTTTTCCTCTTATTTCATCCATTTCCATCAACCGACACACCCACTTATAATCAATCACTTTTTACTTTTCACAAAATCATCAAATTCCACCCAAAAGTTGAACATAAAAAAAAAAAAAAAAGTTTCCAGCAGAGCGATTTCGAGCGACAACAAAGCACGATTTACTTGGGCAAATGTGGCCAACTTCTTAGGTGATTGTCCCGACAAAGTGACGAGAAGGAAGCATGCTTGGGAGTTCGGATATGACAGTCGGTTTCGTCGGGATTGACTTTTCTAAAGTAATCACATTGAGACACCAAATTTCAACCAAAATGAAACATGGGACACTCAATTTAAACGTCAGACACCAAACTGAAACATGAGGCAAACTTGAGACAGTAAAGGAGGTAGAAATAAAGGATATTGCAGAATGCAGATTTTTAATCTCTGCGCGACTGGATTGCAAACCCGCAGGGCTTCACCTGATTTTACCCCGCATCTCGTGGGATATGAGACGGGTTGGCACTTGATGTTGCGGGTGTACGTGAATTCGTTCCCGCACGTGTATCATATATAAATATATTATACAAAACTATAGAGGTAGTATAACATATACTTAAAACAATTAGAATATGATAAGTTTGATATGTTTGGTTGATTTGTATTCGAATTTGTCATTTGTTATTCGAATTTGAAGTTGAATATGATGTATTTAGAGTTTATGATTTATGATTGGTGATGTTAGGTTATGTATCTCGTCGGGCTACCTGTGGGCCCCAGCCAGCGAGATATATGAGGTGAGTATATATAATATAAGAGTTTTAACCTGTTGGGTGAGTCCGGATATAACCAAACTCGCCAATCTCATTGACACCACTAGTCTGCTTCTTAGGCTCTATGATCATAGGGACAAAAATGTAATATCATTTTTCGTAAACATCCCATAATAGTTTGACGGAATGTCAACTATCAATAAGTTAAAATATTTAGGTAGAAAAAAATGAGCCATGATAGAAATTCCGACTCTCGGAATACCAATAGTCCAATTTTATTTTATAATGGCATAATGTAATTACTATCAACTTTAGTGGCATTTATTTACTTACACAATCACAATCGTAGGATGGTGGAACGTAAATTTTGGAATTCTGATCATTTCCGTAAAAAAATATGTATGTGTAAAAAGGGATGTCTTTATTTTGACCTGAGTTTAAAATAAATAATGTGCTATTTCATTTATGTGGTCTTAGGGCAATTTTGTAGTGTGGGCTAAGTTAACAAAATCCATTGCGTTGCCCCAAATCATATATTTGGTAGTTTGATTAGGCTGGCTGATGTGGACTGGAGCATTAGACATTATTTATAGCTAGCCTATATTTGAAGTACTAGGCCCAGATTACTTACTCGATTAACCCAATCTTTCAAAGTAGTTTTCATTGTTATTGACATGATTTTATTATGATTAAATAAAATTATAACCAAGATGATTAATTAAGGAATTCGGCCTGATTATTTTCGCAGAATAGGAAGATGATAATGATGTTTGGTGATGATAAAGAAAGCTCACACAATAATAATAATAATAATAATAATAATAATAATAATAATAATAATAATAATAATAATAATAAAGCTAAGTAACTAATATATATTGTGTGTTGAGGACGGATCTGTCATGTGTTTAGGGATGTGGATAGACAGGTAATACATCTCTATCCACAAAAAATGGTGATGATGAGCTTTGTCTATCAATCACTATATATGGATGGTGATAACATACTTCAGTTAAATTAAATATATATGATCCACTAGGTAATGATATCCAATCTTGAGCGAAAGCTATTTATTTATATAATATACTGATGATATATGAGTTATTCTATTGGCAAATTAAATCTTTCATCTTATTTTGCATGTATTGAATAAGAAGAGTTAACAAAAAAAGAGTAGGATATGCTACTTAAAATGCAATAGTAGTCTATGTTAGATGATCAAAGGTAGAGTTCGGCATTTAGGATAAAAACCGGCTAGGGATCCCGTTTCCAATTCTACTCAGCTTGATTGGCGGTTCACTTGTTACATTATAAAATAATATTTTGTAATCCAACCTAATGATCTAAGTAAAACATACTTTATATAATTGTAATATATATATATATATATAATAGTTATCGATGCAGCGTGATGGGATAAACGAGACAAAAACTCGTTGATTCATAGGGAATGCCCGAGAATTTGATGGATAGAGGACTCTGATACCAATCTGATGCAGAGTGATGGGGATAGATGGAGGGTAGAATTCACGAAAACTCGTTGATTCCGCAGAATACCGAAAATTCGACGCGATAATGATGTGGAAGATTTTGAATTGTCGGATTTTTCCGTGCGAATATAGGTGTTTATGCATAAACGGAGATCTGAGAAAGTCCATAGTAAACTATGTTGTACGACGTTTTTCGGCCAAATTCATTCGTCTAGAGGGTCAAAATTACAGTTTTATTCTTCGAGGTCTTTTTTGCAATTTTTTGTTTCGCTTGTATTAAGTTGTTAATTTCGGATTTCTCATAGGGTTAGGGGTTTTTTTTTTCAGTGTTAAAATTTTTACATTCATATTATTGATTAATGAAGAAAAAAATCGAGGTTTTCCTCATCCCTGCGTCAATTCTTTGGCATTCTTCTGAATCAACGAATTTTTGCACCTCTATCCAACAAATTCTCGAAATTCTCCTAGAATCAACGAGTGTTTGATCACCTCCACCCTATCACGCTGCATCAGATTAGTATCAGAGCCCTCTATCCATCAAATTCTCGGCATTCCCTTGAACCGATGAGTTTTTGTCCCATCTATCCCCATCACGCTGCATCAGATTGGTATCAGAGCCTAATCGATCATGCACGATGTCGTTCCTTGATTGGTTAGCACCATATCTTACCAGAACTGCTACTGTTTTTTATAGGGGTGAGCTCGGACAAATGTGCAAGATTTTTTAGGAAAATGTCCTAGCCCTAGTTTTCAGGATTTTCCACTACTGTCCCTAGCTCTAGCC
Source organism: Clarkia xantiana subsp. parviflora (assembly GCA_036873135.1). Classification (NCBI taxonomy): domain Eukaryota; kingdom Viridiplantae; phylum Streptophyta; class Magnoliopsida; order Myrtales; family Onagraceae; genus Clarkia; species Clarkia xantiana. Next base: position 19,399,966 of record JAPTYO010000012.1, read on the forward strand.
CTAAGTTAAACATCTGAAAAAGTCCCTACTTGGTCGGGACTTTAAAATTCGAGACGGGCTAGGGACAACCCTAGTTTACACCTAATATTGAAAATAAACCTTAACATTTTCAACTCAAAATAGAAATTCAAGTTCAAGCATTCATCAAGTTCACGAACATATATATCGGGAGTGGGTTGTAGGTTGTGGGGTGTGGCTACATTAGTAGTACTTACTAGTTAGGCTACATGTTTATTTTATTTTATATTCATTTAGTTTAAGTATAATTAGATTATTTAAGTTCTAAAATGTTGAATTAGGGTAAATAACTAAGGACATTCGGGACTTTCAGGACTTTTTGAAAAAAGCCCTAGCCCTAGCCTTAGTTGAGAGTAAAAGTCCCTCCCATACGGGCTCGGGCCAATTTCGGGACAGGCTTTTCGAGACGGGCTCGGGCGGGTTTCTCGAGAATTCGGGTTAGTCGGGATTTATGCTCCGCCCTAGTTTTTGATAATCCAATCTATGATGACTACGCCGATGATGATGACGTCACAACGATGATAGACCATAATCCCACCTTCCGTGATTCTGAGAGTGTTCTTCTTCGTGCGTCCTATTACTGGTCTTCAATACGCAAGATTTGAGGGCGAATCTTCTCTTCATCGGAGAGAATGATGTGGAACATTTTGAAGTGTCAGATTTTGCCGTGCGAATATAGGTTTTTATGCGGAAACAACGATCTGAGCAAGATTCATAAATCACTATGGGGTTTGATATTTTTTGGCCAAATTGATTTGTCTAGAGAGTCAAAATTACAGTGTTTCTTCGAGTCTTTTTTGCAATTTTCGGTTTTGCTTATATGAAGTTGTTAATTTCAGATTTATCATTGGGTTAGGTTTTTTTTTTTTGTTTCACTATTAAAATGTTGTTAGCTGTCGTTTACATTCAAATTATTGATTAATGAAAAAAACCGAGGTTTTCCTCAACCCTGCGTTAATTCTTCAGCATTCTTCTGAATCGATGAATTTTTGCGCCTCTATCCAACAAATTCTCGGCATTCTCCTAGAATCAACGAGTGTTTGATCATCTCCACCCTACGCTGCATCAGTTATGTATGTTTCAAAATATTACAACCAGTAAATGTGGAAAAGGGTTGAATTGTGCAACTTGTTTATCTATATATTCGGAAAATAAACAAGTCCAACGTTCAAGTACTTATACCAAATATGTTTCAATCTGAGATTTTTTTAACGGTAAAAAATCGGCCAGAAAACAAGTTTTAAAAGCTATTATATTGATTTTTTTTTAAATAATTAAGAATTAAACTTAGTAACACGACTTTATTTTTTTATTGTGCGTATCGTGTTGTGATACCTAAACATGAATACGACAAAAAAAATTATATAATGCTAATCGTGTTCGTGCTATCGTGCCATCATTCTGCCATATGCTTGCACGAACATGATTTTTTCTGTGCGTGTTCGTGTCTTGCTATCGTGTCGTGTGATAAATTTTCAATCCTACCTTAAGTTATATTGCTTATTTTATTTTTTAAAAAATAGCAAAAAAATCATGAATTTATTAAAAAAATAATAGAAAGATTACAATAATCGTATACATAAAGTTTTTAAAACTGAAAAAAATACCATTTTCTAAAAAAAAAACCTATTCTTTGAGGTTTTATTTCTATAAAAATAATAATTTCAATTTATAAAGAATATATATTGTATATGTTTGTATAAAATATATTTTCATTTTTTTAAATGGTTGTATCTATTTTTGTTGTTGTTAATTTTTAGAATAATAAAATTTAAAAGTACCTTGATAAACTTTACAATTTATTGTATACATAGTTTCGATTAAAACTTCCATTAAGTAAATTGCAGGATAGGCAGACCACCTACCTCCCCATATTCATATTAAATCAACCGCGTCCGAACCGACTGAATAACATAACCGGTTGATGATAGCTATCCGGTCCGATCGACTGTGATAACACTGATTTTTAAATTCGCATGTTGGCATATATATATTTTAAAATTTCGGACATGCATGGAATTTTTTTATTTTTATTTTTTAGCCAACACCACAGGAAAGATGTTTGTTAACGGCTCTAAATTAATTAGATAACGGCTGAAAAAATATGCAGACAAATCATAACGGCTGTATTTTATATGAGCCGCTAAATTGAGCGTCGGGAAGTTTCTCACGGCTTTAATTGAAACAGCCGTTATTATTGGATTTGCGGCTTAAAAAAACAGCCGTTATTAATTAACTTGCGGCTCGAAAAAGTAGCCGTTATTAATTACCTTGAGGCTCGAAAAAGGAGCCGCTGTTATAATTTTTGCGGCTTAATATATGAGCCGCTATTAATTACTGGACGGCCAAACAAAAGAGCCGCTATGTATGTCTGGGCGGCTTTTTAATTAGGCATACAACAGCAGTTTTTTTCAGCCGTAAAGTTTTTTTTTTTTTTTTTTTTGCTGTTTTTTTCAGGCACAATTCTGTTAATTTTCGAAATTACATATATTGTGTATTCATACAAATAAAACCTGTAAATGCTGTTTCTAAACAACAAAATTAACATAAAATTCAAATAACATCCAGTACATTAACAATCAAAAGTTTAATCTAAATAGTCATCACAATATTAGTATATAACACAATATTTTTAGAATAAAACACTGATAATCCAACCATAATTCCTAAATAAGCTGCAACTATATATTGATTACCAATCTAACCATCTGTAGACTGAATACTTCCGGTTCCATCTTCAGATTGATTGCTTCTGATTCCATCTCCAGACTGATTACTTCCAATTCCATTTCCATATTGATCGGTACTCTGCAATGTAAAAATCAATACCAAATTGATATCAAATACACGGTACACTATAATTACAAAATAATTCAATATTTTGAAAAAGTAGTTAAATATTGGGGGGGGGGGGGAAGTAGCTACATATATAGCTTATTTTGCTTACTCTATTCTGACTTGATGAAGATCCACCACCACCAATTCTATATCCAGTAAAAGCACTTCCAAATCCATGTCCCATGAAGTTAAGCTATACATGTATGTTGAACAATAGTAAACACCTTCGCTACTCCTTGCGCGCCAGTCGACCTTCCAGCAGCCGCTCCTTCCAGCAGCCACTCCTTCCCGCACCGGCCTCTCCCTTAGCCGTCCACTTCGACAGAATCGGTGCTCCGGAATCGAAACCCTAAAAATTGCTCTCTGTTAATAGCCTAGGAGGAATTGCGCCGGACTCTGGAGAAGAAGAAGAAGAACGCCGGACTCTGGAGAAGAAGAAGAAGAACCGCCATTATTCCCTATACCCTATAATAATTACACTAGTCTTACGGCTCCAAAATAGGGCCTTTAAAAAAAAAAATCTAACGGCCCAAATAATAAGCCGGGTCAAATAAAAAAAAAAAAAATAGAGGCTCTGTATTTGAGCCGTAACAAATAAAAAAAAAATTATTTACACCGGCTTCTGAAATGAGCCGGTAGATTTTTTTTTTTTTCACGGCTTGATAAGTGAGCCGTTAAATCAGAAAAATGCCGGCTGTACATATATACAGCCGTTATCTATAAATCTGACTACTTTTTTACGGCTAAATGTATATACTGCCGTCAGACATAGCCGTTATCTCACCCCTTTCCTGTAGTGCAAGGACATGCATGGAATAATTTCACATTATGTGTACACTTTTGAAGCGACTAATTCCTAATGTCTCTGGGTCGCTCTATATATAATTTAATTTAAGAAAAAGAAGAAACTATATGCATGTGCGAACGAAACGATCACCATTAATTAATTATAATATATAATATATATATATACCCGTTGAATCAAGGCAAGGCTTGGTGCATAAATTTAAGGGCCGAGGTGGGAAAAAGTGAATGGGTCCAAAACACCTTTAGTTTGTGGAATTGATAGAGATAATATGTCTTAAAGAAGTAATTTGGAATCTGATTCCAGAATCTTAATTGCTTGAGATCTCAACCAGGCCAATATATATATATATATATAAGCTTAAGCAGCCATTTATTAACTACCACTACCAAGCAGGCACACGTAAGTAATTAATGATCGACGCACATTTTTACCTTCCAAATTAAACCTAATTATTAAGTTGAATAAAGTTTGAAATTCGGTGATAGCAACACGTACGCGCTAAAATTCGTTAAATTTTAACGTTTAATTAGATGAAGGTACAACCTACTTACTCATTTAGGTTAATTTAGCTATCTATTCGGTTAAAAAAACATTCAGTTAGTTATTTTTTCGTGTAAAGTTAATTCACTCTTTACTAAATATTATACCATAGTGAGGATGACTTAGTTGGCAAAAAAAATGGACGACTTAGTAACACACTTAATATTTTTTTGGCCACTAAGAGCATCCACAATGGTATTACATAAAGATTACGTAAATGTGGGTCTTATATGTTTATTTAAGTAAAAAAAAAAAAAACTATATACATATACAGTGATTTTATATAGCATTCCTTAAAGATGGGACTCCACATGTAAATTTATGTTTTTACATAAAGCATTACTTAAATATAAGGAATGCACTATGTATCACGTAACCAATTTTTTATTATAAATTAATTCATTTTATAATTAATTTTAATCTTTTATTGGTGGTTGTTGGAACATTTAATAATAAAATATATTTAAGGAATATATTTAAGTAATACGATTGCAAAGAAAATATTTTTTACGTGTATCTTAACTTTACGTATTACTTAAAGTGTACATAAATATCTACGTGACAACTTTAAAGAATACAAATTATGTAAAACCATTGTGGTTGCCCTAATAACACTTGAGATATTCGTAATCCAAATTTGTTAACATCATTAGTAAGATTCTGGACGGATGATTGAAGGGAGTATCATTTACGATCGTTTGAAACATATTGTACATTTTAAAACATGTTGCTACAAAAAAATCATAGTTTTTAAAAATATTTTGTGTTTTACATACTTATCTATATTGAATCTCTTCCCGTAAAACATTATAATACTATAATTCATATTCTAACAGAAAATAGCTAAATAATAAAATTTATAATTGTTATGTTCAAGTCAAAAATCCCAAAAAACTTAGACTTTGTCATTTTTTTTTCAATCGCATTGAATGAGATGTTAAAAATAAGAACATCTTCCATAATATAATAAGATGTCTTACACCACTATTAATTTTCTATATCCTAGATTAATCTTAGTTATAATAGTGAATTCATGAAAGCAATATTATAAAGTTTGCAATTTGCATAATGCAGTAACCCAGATTTAGCAGGATTTTGTTTGAGAAAAGACATTAATTAAAAATCTTTAGTTTTCATTTTTACTCCACTCTTGTCCTGTCTCCCGCCTACCCCACACGTGACGAACGAATCAACAAATGGAGAGCTTTATTAACAGCACCAAAAGGTAAACTAATACAACAAATGGCCGTTATAAATTATAATATACTCTTATCTATATGCATGCAGCAACATGATCTTTTTAGGGTTTCGTTCTTTACATATATATCCATATATTAATTTAAAAAAATATGCCGAAACCACAATTTTTTGGTTTTCAACATACCATTGCCGGCCATATTGAAAATTTGGGCATGCCTGGTTAATAGATTTGTACATAGGGACTAATCGTCACCTCAACTTTTTGTAATGTGTAAGTTTTATTCTAAATTTTTTTTTATTATCAATTTGGATCTTTAAAATGTTACAATTACCCCTGAATTTTTTTATGCTAGTTTTTTTGCTTATAACACAATTCTTGCCCACTGAACTTAATTATTGGCATTGTCTCTGTTTGTACTCTAATAATTCTAGGGTTTGATGGAACCATTAATGAATTGTGAAACTATATAAGATATAGAGTACTATAGATATCCATGATCTGCATCAAGTATATATATGTACTAAAGAGTGTGAAAAGCTAATGGATATATAGAGTGATTGAGGAATCACATGGTAGTGTGTGGGGGAGAAGAAGAAGGGAGTTGACAGCAAATGGATGGTTGGAGGAAAAAAAGCAAAGGCCCCCATACTCTCAACTTTCCAACAAAGGACTACCCCTCCCCTGCATGCTTTATTGCATGAAAATGAGCAAAAGACATTCTCTCTTATTTATATACAATTCAATTCAATTAAAGAGAAAGCAAACTCATCTCTCTCTCTCTCTCTTCAGACTTCAGTAGATAAGGAATTAGATTCCATAACCAACATATATCAATCCTCATCTCTGATTCATTTCTATTTTCCATTCTTTTCATAATTTTCATTCATATATATATATGCATGGCATCCACAGTTAAAATTATAAGTATTTAACTACATTTTCACTTATAAGATTAACTTTTGAACTTTCATATCAGTTGTTCAATTAGTGTGGTGTTCATCTAAATAGTTAATTGACATGCATGATTTCAACAATTCATAGCATCACATCACATCCATTCCATATATATATATCCCACATCTTTCGACAAACACCGTGTTAAAAGTTGAAAGGAATCTTCAATACTAAGGGGTCCGTGCATGTTTTAGTAGAAAAGAAGCTCGCAGAAGGGTCCCCTCTATATATATTGAAGTTACATATATATTATTATATTAAAAATACATCAATATTTGATCCCTTGCATATGCGTAATGTCGTTTCAAAGTGTATATATACTCAGCCTCGAATTAGCTACAGCTAACCGGCCATGTATATATGTAAGGTATATATATGCATTTTGAGTTGGTACTACTGTATTTATTGTAGTAAGTTTATGAGCTAAATAGTAGGACATATTACATAAGAAATTCAATGCAGTGGAAAACCTAATTTTTTTTTGGCAAACCCTAAAAAAAACACTACTCTCACCTCCAATAGATATAAGACATTACAAGCACAATACATATATGTATATAGGGTAGCTAAGGTGGTACAAAAATATTTCAACCGATCAGTTTAATTCGAAGTTTAGCTAGCTGCTAGCTAAATCCTCTTAGGGAGCGTTTGGATGGACGTAATTTGAGATTACTTGAAATGTGAGATTACAAGTATTGTGAGCTGTAATGTGAGATTACTTGAAATGTTAGATTACAGTGTTTGGTTGTGCTGTAATGTGAAGTGTAATGTTAGATTACAGTGTTTGGTTTGTGTTGTAATGTGCATTGTAATGTTACTTTATTATTATTATATTAATTTATAAATAGTATATTATATCTTAATATGATAAGATTAAAAAAAATATATCTATTTTGACAACAACTAACTTCTTAAAGTTTATGTTTTGTAGTTAATACTATAGTAATTTATGAATTCTAAATACAAAATATGTAAACTCAATATGCACAACTATTAAAATTTTAACAGTTAAAACATTATATTTAGTTTTATAAGATAATTTTCATAAAAAATGCATTGAAAAGACTTTACTCATTTTATGCGAACATCTTGTGCATTATTATTTTATTATAATAATGAGTTATGAAGTAGATAAAAAAAACTACTAATAATAACAAAATTATTATCATAATAAACTATAGGGTTAAGAACCTATAAACTGTCCGAAGTTTGCTCCATGTGAGATTTTGGTGTCTGAAGTTTAAAATGTTGAAATGGACATTCCCGAGTTTCATTTTAGTTGAAATTTGGTGTCTTCGCGCTTCTTTTCCTCTCCCTTCAAACACTTCCATCGATCATTTCACCCACTCATAATCCACCACTCTTTATTTTTTATAAAATCGATAAATTTCTTCACAAACTTGAACATTCGAAAGAAAAAGTTTTCAGCAGAGTGGTGTGGAGTGATTTTCAGCGACAATAGAGCGATATTTACTTGTGCGGGTGACCACTTTCTTAGGTGACGGTCCCGGCAAGGTGAGGAGAAGGGAGTGTGCATGAGAGCTCCTATTTGACAGCCGGTTTCGTCGGAATTGACTTCTCTAAAGTAATCACACCGAGACATCAAATTTTAACAAAAATGAAACCTGAGACTGTCCATTTTAACATTTTAAACTTCAGATACCAAAATCTCACATGGAGCAAACTTCGGACAGTTTATAGGTTCTTAACCCTAAAGTATAATGATAATACCAAGTATTTTTGTCTATTTAATAAATATTAATAAAATAATAACACTCCGTAATGTTGGACGTATATCACATTACATCCGTTTTTGGATGTAATCTCACATTACGTTGAATTGAGTTTGGACGTAATCTGAGAGTACAATGAACATTACATTATTACAATGCACATTACGTCGTTTGGCAAATCAAACAACGCAATGTTGATGTAATGTGGGACGTAATGTGAGATTACATCCATCCAAACACCACCTAAAGAGGCTCGCTCTTCTATATCTATATATACACCTAATTAGTAGGGGGAAAAGGAGTCAGACAATTGGCTATATATATATACTTACTAAGATAAAATCTTAGCTAGGAAATGGAATGCTTAAAAATATAAGATTAGTTGAAGCAACTGATAAAACAAATTGCAATTTTAAGACGAATAAAGTTCAAATCTCGACAAAAACGTCTTAAAAAGAGTTGTAACATTAAGGATCCCGATTTGAATTTGTAGAAGTTAATAATATCGTAAAAAAATATTTAAGAAACAAAGGTAGATTCGATTACGACACTTGTCATGGTGTCCACCCAATTCAGCTAAGGTAACAATAACCAACGTCAGCTTTACCTTTCTTTTTTTCTTTTATAAGTATATTATTTATAATATCTTTGTGTGTATTGAATTGAGATTACTACTATTCATATAACAAAGCTCTCTCTCTCTCTCTCTCTCTCTCTCTCTCTCTCTATATATATATATATATATATATATATATATTAACCCCCTCTTAGCTTGTATATAACTCAAAATTAATTAAACCAATTAGCTAGTACAAGAGATCTAGTTCCACAAGAAACAGTTCACCACCACAAAAGAGTTTTAATAATAATGCTCGTATTTTTATAATTCCAAAAAGAAATTTTGTTCATAAAAAGATCGGATTTCCATATTTTTCTCTTTTTGTATCTGTGAAAATTTAAGAAATTCTAAGTGAAAGTGAAAAGTTCCTAATTAAAAACAGCGAATATATTTTTTATTAAAATAAAAAAGACACTATATAACTAATATATATATGTCCCCTCTCTGCATGGCCGGCCACTGATTTTGAGTGAAAAAAGAAAAGGCAGCTTCTTACAAGTTATTAATTAGGGTAAAAAGCTTAAACTTAGTGGCCTTACAGAAAAATGAAACCCTAGCTAGAGATTGATGATGATAAGTATAAATAATAAAACAAAAAGAGATATATAGAAAATGATGATTTTAAAACCTAAACATTCTTCTAAATCTCCTCAATGTTTGGACTTTTGTGTTTCTCAAAGCATGAACTGATCTAATCAACATTACTTTAAATGCAGATGTGTGCTATAGGAGACTTAAAAAGAGGTTACGGTGTAATGATACCCATATGAGAGTTAAACCTAAAACTTTAAAACTAAATCACATTCGAATAAACACTCTTAAGTCTTAACCTTAGATCGATCACTCATTCCCTTAAATTATTTATTTATTTATTTATTTAATCCATCTCCATCTTCTTCCGCGTCCGCCTTTTATTTATTTCTTTCACTTTCTCTGCAACCCACCCTTCTCTTCCTTTGATGTGATTCTACAACCACACCCGGCCATATCAAAAGAAATTCCCATTAATTCCCTCACTTTTACAAAAGATACACCATTTTTATACCAAGTTATTAAAATCCACTATGGTTTTCCCATCCATTCCACTGTATCTGGATCCACCCAACTGGCAACAACAGGTGAGAACTAATCAATGAATGAAATCAAGATCATCATCATCTTCTTTTTTGTTTGTTTCATCATATCTTGAATATACCACACACTATAGCTTATATAGCTAGCTAGGGTTTTGATTCTCATCTCTTTTTTCTTTTGTAATCTCATCTCATCTCATATTCTTCTTCAGCCAAGCCATCATCACTTTATAGGAAATGAGCAGCTTACACAACTACAACCCCTGCTACCACCGCCGCACCCAACCGGCGGCTCGACACGGCCCGGTTCCCTAACCGACCAGGCTCGAGTTGCCAAGGTTCCCCTTCCTGAACCCGGGCTAAAGTGCCCTAGATGCGAATCGACCAACACAAAGTTTTGCTACTACAACAACTATAGCCTCACCCAACCGCGCCACTTCTGCAAGACCTGCCGCCGCTACTGGACCCGAGGCGGGGCCTTGAGGAATGTTCCGGTAGGAGGTGGTTGCAGAAGGAACAAACGAAGCAAGAGTCGGAGCGGGTCAAAGACTCCGGCCACCACTGTGGCGGTTTCCGGCAGTGTAACCGCCACAGGAGGAGGAAATTTGCCACCTGCATCGATAGCACCGCCCTTGTCGTCGTTCATGACTGGTTCAACCAATTATGGTGATATGGGTGGAGAACTAGGGCAAAGTAATTTAGGGTCAAGTGGGTTTTTATTAGGAGAACAATGGAGGATGCAGCAATTGCCTTATTTGGCTAACTTTGGTGCACCATCATCGTCGTTATCATGTGGGGCGTTGTTTCAGTTCGAAGGAGGCGAATCCATGAACAACGGCCTTAATCTTTCAAGGCATTTGCTAAATTTACCTGGAAATAATTACGACCATCAATTATCGGCCGGGTGGCCGAGCCATGATGTTTCGGGCTTCATGTCTTCGACTACTTCAACAACTCACCATCTATGAGGCAATATACACTCTCTCTTCAATCCGATATTCTACTGCTTGATTAATGTCGTTTAAGATCGTTTTTCCGATTACTGTCGATGTTTTTTGATTCTTGGCTTAATTCTGTGTTATGTCCGCCAGTTTGTAGAATGAACTATATATATGGCTTAGCTAATGTGTGTCTTAATTAGTTAATTACGTACTAATTAATTGTGGCTTTGGGAGACTTGAATTGTGTGTTCTTGCTGCATGCAGTTTGTAAATTACTTTGTTGATAATCTTGATCTTTGTTCTTGAATCATGCACGCCTCTTCATGGATGATGATTTGAACGTAATTAATTAATGGCATTAATTACTGGCTTAATCAAAGTAGCTACACCGATAGAGTCAAAATGTCAGTCTCTATTAATGATAATTTTAAGGTTAATAACTTATGAAAGGTCTGAAGTTTGACCCATGTTAACCGGAGATATCTGAAATTTCAAGTTTGTTGATATTTGATTTTCCGTCCACTTTAAGTTAAATTTAACAGAATGATCTGAAATGACACTTTTACCCCTTTTAAAATTTGTTTTATTAAATATCTTATATGAGGAAATGTGAAATGACAAAATAACCCCTGGAGTCATATTAAAAATTGAGTCCCTATTTTTTTATTTTGTTCAATTTAGTCCTCAAATTTATATTCTTAAGTTTTGATTTTTACAATTGAGTCCGTATTGTTTTCTCCATCACTGCACAAGTCCACCGGCCACCCCCCGAGGACGACGACCACCACGACGACCACCAATCGGGCCGTCCACCACCAAATCGTGGCCGACCAGTCCCAATCGGGGCTGGTAGCCACCGATTGGGGCCGGCCACCACCCCAATTGGTGGTGGCCGGCCCCAATTGGTGGTGGTCGGCCCCGATTGGGGCTGGCAGCCACCGATTGGGGCCGGCCACCACCCCAATAGGTGGTGGCCGGCCCCGATTGGTGGTGGTCGCCACCCCAATCGGGGCCAGCAGCCACCGATTGAGGCCGGCCACCACCCCAATTGGTGGTGGCCGGCCCCGATTGGTGGTGGCCGCCACCCCAATCGGGGCCAGCAGCCCCAATCCGATTGGGGTGGCGGCCACCACCAATCGGGGCTGGCCACCATCTATTGGGGTGGTGGCCGGCCCCAATCGGTGGCTGCTAGCCCCAATTGGGATTGGCCGGCCACGATTTGGTGGTGGCCGACCCGATTGGTTGTCGTCGTCGACCTTGGGTGGTGGTCGTCGTCAGCCTTGGGTGGTGGTTGGCGCCGCGAGTGGTGTCCGACCACGATTGAGGCATTTTCTTCTTTTCATTTCAAGCATGTGGGGGGGGGGGGCATTTTTGTCTTTTCATTTCAAGCATGTGAGGGGCACACTTTGATAAAGGGCATTTTTGGGATTTAATTTTATTTCCGGTCACATTTTAAGCACGTGACCAACTTCCGTCAGTTTTAACGGAAAAAATTAACGGAGACCTTTTATATCAACAAAATTGAAACTTCAGACCTTGCATATTAACTTTTGAAACTTTAGACCTCTCCGGTTAACATGAGTGAAACTTCAGACTTTTCATAGGTTATTAACCCTAATTTTAATTACTTCTCTTATGAAACGTTGTATGTTTTTTTGATGTTAACCTGCCGCAATATATTATAATAATCTGTCTCCACATGATTTCCTGATTAAGATATAAGTCTTCCAGAGCTGCTGTGGCTTCATCCGCCTGAAAGGAGGGACCATCCTGTTGTTGTGCTGAGTTTAGCTTCTGCAATTGTGACCTAATTTGGGTGTCCACGTTACCGAAGGTGGACCTATTCCACTGTTTGAGTATTTGGGTTAGGTTTCTGAGATTATTATGTACGTGTAACTGGGCCTGGTTATGAGGATTTCTAGGCCAGTTTTGCCGAAGCAACTCTGAGAAGTTGTTGTGCCTGAGCCACATTGATTCAAAATGGAAATGGCGGAGTGGATTCGAGTGTGGCGTAGGTTCGTTTGTTGAGAGGATAATAGGGCAGTGGTCAGAGGCTATCATCTCCAAGTGTACCACCTTTGCGCGAGGGAAGCAGATATGCCAAGGTGTGTCTGCCATTGCCCTGTCCAGGCGTTCTCTTACTTTATCCTCTCCCGTTCTACGGTTTGACCACGTATGTGGGTAAGGTGTATTTAATCACTTTACCCCGAGGTGACTCCCTAAAGTGTTTTGAATATGGGACTTCAAAATAAAACCACATTCGAGTATGCACTATTACACTACAAGAAAAGAGATGATTACAACAGTTAGCACATTGTAGTATGAATAAGCAAAACTATATTTAGGGTCTAGTCCAGAAGATCAACTCTGATTTATTTTACTTGTATTTCATGGATGGATTCTTTAGCTTTTTTTAGTTGACCTCCTGCAATAGCAAAACAGAGCATCGTTAAAATATTAAAACTGATAGCTATTCCTCCTTTCTAAATCAAGTCACAACTCACTAACTTCACATGTCAAAAGCAAGCAAAATAAACATCTAAGACTGCACCAAATAACCCCAAGTCGAACATTCATTTGACTTAGAAAACAATAATCAACGATAGAATAGAATCAAACATGCCCATTTTTATTACAATTCTCTACATACTTCCAATGACTACCACTTTTCTAAGTCATTTATACCAATCATCCAGTAGTCACCCCTTATTAGTTAGAATGGAGATGAGCTCCGCAATTCTCCACCTCCCATTAGTATTTTTGCAGGTGTGAGGAAGGAAATGATTAGAGTTGAAATAGAAGATTCGAAGTACCTTATAATATGAACATAGGTTTCAATTACCTATTGTATTCGATGCCAATAATAGAAAACATCTTGTGGCATTCATGTTTCAACCTCGCATACTGAACTCTGAAGACAAAAAAAAAATGATAATGATTTCTAAAGATATAGCACCGTGAAGGTGTTCTCCTTTACAATAACCAGATTATGAGTTTTTTTAACACAATTAATGCCACATGTTATGTCATATATTTAACAAAAATGAAGAATGGTACCTTTGATGAAATCTCCCTTTCAAGCAGATTCAATCCATCCAGCTCGAAGCTCCTGCACTTGTTGCAAAACTAAAACTGCAAATCTCCATTGCCATAAAATTATACTCCTTGAAATCAATGTCATTGGAGACTGAAATTCATTTTTCCTGAAATCCACTGTGATAAATCTGGCAATGAAATTCATTTTTTTCCCGAGAAACAAAACAAAAGCATCACGAATGAACATTTGATTCATGAATCACCCGAATAATGCTACTTAAAGTAATTTTAGTAACCAACCACATTCAAAGTTTAGGACCGCAATACAAATCAGCAACACATGGAACCTGATAAACTTTAATGTATATTATGAAGCTTAGTAGGTATTCACAAAAAAAAAAACTAATGATAAGTAAGTTTTCTTGAATTATATGTATAATTTTAAGGAATTTAAAAAATGTAAAATATATAGATGAATGCTAAATAACCTGGAGATTCTGATATAATACGGTTGGATGAAGAAGACCGAGAAGGTACTTAAAGTCCATCAAAGGTTTTAAATATTCTGCCAAGAAGAGAAATGGTCGAAGAAGAGCAATGGTTTTATCAACACCAAGCTCCATATCCTTCTCCATGTATCAGGACGATCTTCCCCCATATCAGATTCTCCAAAAACTCTGCCAACTAACACACAGAGAATAGATCACTACATTAAACACTGTCATTACCAGATTTAGTTGTTCTAGAGAAGAGGGATGCAGTGTCATTAGTCTTCTAAAGAAGACTGTTTTTTATGCTAAAAGCAGGTAACACATAGTATTTTCTCTCATTTTATGATGTAATTTTTTTTAAAAAATAATCAAGTACATATAATGTGGATATATCGAGAAGAAACCAAAGGACCTGCAAGTTACTGTTTGCTTCGGCCAACAACAACAATTCAATACACAATGTACTTCACAAAGAACTTGGAGAGCTTGAACCCTATAAAAATGAAGAAGAATGAAGAAGAGGAACCTTTCTCTTAAGATGACTTCCTCATTGTCCTCTATGACGACATGTCATAATTATAGTATACTTTTCAATTGCAGTTTTTTTGTATATAACTATTTCAGGACAGATTGTGTGGCCTCCCTTCCTTAGGATTAAAATCCTAAGCAGCTTTAAAACAACAAAAGGAAAAAAATCAAGTGAGAGAAATCAAACCGATTTTGAATCATCAAACGGAGAAAACAAATTAAGAAACATCAAATATTAATCTTCACCATAACTAAAACAATTTAATTAAAGAATATATCACTTAAGAATCAGAAGAAAGAACTTACTCCTAACTAGCGACCCTTGATCTTTTGCGCTTGGTAAATGTATAAATGAATTCGGTACCCAATCTTGATTGAACCTGATTTCGTCTCCTCGATCTTTCGTGGTGTGGAATCAGCGAAGGAGATACTGAGGTATGGAATCAATGGATTTAATTAACGAAGCAGCATACAAACTCGAAAGAATAACGTTGAAGATGATCAACTGAACCTGGAAGAGAGATCTCAAAGGTGGGTTCATGAACTCAGTGTGAATGAATTGAGGCGGAACGACATGAATTGCAGGTGCAAGTGGAAGGGCGTTTTGTTGTTGCTGCAGAACCCTTCAATCATCGTGGGGCGCTTTGATGCTACTGTACAACCCTTAAATCAATCGCAGTTCCATGAATTGCAGGGAGAAGAGAAGAGACGGAACGACGCATCGCATTCAATTGAGTTGTAATCAGTTGAATTAAATGAAATTGAAACTGCTGCTGAAACGTGAAATGGAAGAAAATGGAAGAGAAGCAGAGTTTCTTCAGACGGAGCGCGTGTTCTACAACCGGAAGTTATCTTTTTTGCTGACAATTTTGGTGCTTACGTGGCAACTTCATACCTCTTCTGTTGGAGGATTTCTTCGGTAGCTCGGTGGCAACAGGTCCTGCCCCTTACCTGTTTCACATTGATGTGGGACCATGTGGGACCCAGCCACATATTAACGTGAGAAGAAAGGGGCAACCCGTGGGCAGGCATCTGTTACCGCGGTGGTATTGAAGAATTTTTCCTTCTGTTGTTCGCTGACATGGCGCACTCACACCTCATGTTATAGTCTCTCTCCTATCGTTTCTATATATATATATATATAATATAGATTGGTTAATCAATTTCTAACTCAACACTTGATGACATTGATATGCCACATGTATCTCTAGAACTTTTAGAATTCTTCCAAATTCTATAATTAATTTAGTATTGATTTTTTTTTTTTTTTTTTAAATATCTGTAAGATTCTTGTAGTCTGACCTAAATACAAACCACAATATTCAGGCCAGCTACGTATAAGGGTCCAAAATTGAAGACCCTATATGCGACCCGTGGTCGAAACTCACTGTAGACGCCATCTTGTGGAGGGCTTTAACCTTAACGTTTCCGGCCCGAAATTGCAGAAACAATTGTATATATATAAAAAAATAAATTAAAGTTTCAGTTTTTACAGCCCAGAGGGATGGCTAGGAAAATGAACTCGGCCCAAAATTGAATCACATCTCTTCTCTGTTTTGAGCTCGGTCCCCGGCCACCGATCCAGCTCCCCGTCAGACACCATTTCTTCTTCGGCGGTGCTCAATCCATAACGGTACGGTCCACGCTCCTTCCGAATTGCCAAACCAAGCAAGTTTCTATAATCTCAATCGGATTTCTGTAGCAGATTGAGGCTTCTTCCTACTTACTTCTGCTCCTGCTAGTGAGTTTAAGTGGTTTTGGCGGGTTTTACAAATTGATCAAGGAAGATGAAGATGCCGCTGTAGATTTCATCGGAGATTTTACGTGATTCTGGGTAATGGTTATACAGGTATGATCCTATGCTTTCTCGCGCCTTTTATGCATTTTGATTCCGTATGGGTTTTGTGTTTAACACCTAATGGATTTTGAATTTTGCAGTCTTCCTTGTTCTTGCTGGTGCTCCTTGCTTGCTAGGTGCACTGAAATTTTAAGAAAATTCTCCTGAAGCCAATGTCTCGTAATCCGTCGTTGACATCAAGATTTTCGCGTTCCCTATCATTATTGTTGCCACCGTTTTCTTCACAAGTCGCTGCAGTTTCCAGTTCTTCACGCCTTGAGACCCTTGTCAAAAAGGGACTGAGACCAACCATCAATCATATCGACAGCCACCTTCTCTTGCTCTGTCATTCCCACAGATTCAACTCGGTCATCAGCTTCTTTTCTCAGATTGAATCGAATAAAATCAACCCCACATTGAGTACGTACTTATTCCTCACATGGGCTCTCCTCAGTCTTCACAAATATGAAGAAGCAGAGGTTCATATGCGAAGTTTATCTGCAAAATGTTCTAGCTTCACGAGAAGCCTGATGTGGGACATACTAGTTCATGGCTATTGTACTCACCAGGATGACCCGGAAAAGGGTCTCTCAGTTGTATATGATTGCTTGTACAGATACGATATTTTGCCATCTTCTTCCACTTTTTGTTCATTGATTCATAGTTTCTGCTCCAAAGGGATGATGGGTAAGGCTAGTGCAGTCGTGGAGTTGATGAGTGAAGAGAAAGTCGGATATCCTTTAAGCAATTTTGTATGTGCTTCTGTGATTTCTGGATTTTGTAAAGTTGGGAAGCCAGAGCTTGGTGTAGATTTTTTCAAGGCCAAAGTTCCAGGATTTTTAAGACCCAATGTAGTCACCTATACTGTCCTTGTCAATGCCCTTTGTCAATTGGGTAGACTTGATGAGATTGCTTATTTGCTCAGTGAGATGGAGGATCAGGATTTGGAATTTGATGTTGTACTCTTTACTTGCTTGATGTGTGGCTTTATCAGAGAAGGAGATCTTCTAGAAGCATTTAGGAAAAATAAGCAAATGTTTGATAAAGGAGTAGATGCAGATACTATTAGTTACACTGTGCTGATAGATGGCTTCTCAAAACATGGGAGCGTTGAAAAGGTTGTTGGGTTTTTGGCTAAAATGATAAAAGAAGGACTGAAGCCGAATTTGATTACTTATACAGCAATAATATCAGGCCTATGCAGGAATAGAAAATTAGAAGAAGCACTTACCCTTTTCAAGATGGTTGAAGATACAGGGATTGTGTTGGATGATTATATCTATGCGACTTTGATTGATGGAGCATGCATGAAAGGTGATTTTGGTCTTGGGTTTAAAATGCTTGATGATATGGAGAAGAAGGGGATTAGTCCGAGTATTGTTGCATACAACACCTTGATTAATGGGTTCTGCAAATTTGGGAGAACATCTGAGGCAGATGAGTTCTCTAAGGGGTTGTTGCTTGGAGATGTATTTACTTATAGTACCTTATTACATGGTTATATTGTGGAAGAGAATGTTTCGGGAGTAATGGAAACAAGGCGGAGACTAGAGAAATCTGGACTTGCAATGGACATCACAATGTGTAATGTGCTTTTAAAAGCATCATTTATGGTGGGGGCATTTGATGATGCTTATGCACTTTACAAGGGGATGGCAGATATGGATTTAATCCATAATTCTTTTACATACTCTACTATGATTGACGGGTATCTCAAAGTTGGTAAAATTGGTGAGGCACTTGATGTATTTGATGATTTCAGGTCGACATCAGCTCCTTCAGCTGCATGTTACAATTCCTTTATTGACGGTCTCTGCAAGAACGGTATGGTTGATGTGGCAATTGATGTGCTCATCGACTTGAATACAGAAGGTTTGCCTCTCGATTCAGGGATTTCTAGAATGTTGATCAAGGCAATATTTAAAGAATCAAGTGCAGAAGGAGTCTTGAACTTTTTGACCAGAATTGAGAATTTTGAGCCTCATATTTATAGCAGCATATGCAACGAGGCCATACAGATTTTGTGCAAGAGAAATTTTCCCTATCATGCATTTAACATTTATAAAATGATGAGAGGGAAAAATCTGGCATTGGCAAGCGAATCTTACTATTTAATCTTGAGGGGTCTTATTGATGCAGAGAGATATGTGGTTGAGCCTCTTTTGTGCATATTTTTCAAAGAGTATGTTGATATCGACTCAAGAGTGGTGAAGATATTAATTAACTACTTGTGCTTGTATGAGAAGGTCTCGATTCACCAGTTCATTGGCAAAATGAAGAAATACAATGTACTTTCTACTCTCTCTTTTTCTATCTTTAAGACACTTATTAATAGAGGTAAAGTGTTGGATGCATATGCGCTGGTCAAGTATGGAGCAGATTTTCTACCCAATATGGATGTGATAGATTACACAACAATTATCGATGCACTATGCAAGGAAGAATATCTGGACGAGGCACTAGATCTCTGCACTTTCCTGAGGAAGAAGGGCATTGCTCTCAATATCGTGTCCTACAATTCAATTATTAATGGTTTGTGTCTTCAGGGTCGACTAGTTGAAGCTTTTCGGATTTATGATTCATTAGAGAGGATCAATTTGGTTCCTTCAGAGATTACATACGCCACACTGATTGACACTTTATGCAGAGAGGGTCTGATGCATGATGCAGAAGGTATTTTCCAGACAACGGTCTCCAAAGGGTATGAACCAAGTACTCATATTTTCAATTCTATTCTCAATGGGTATGGCAAACTTGGTAAATTGAATGAGGCAATGAGGATTCTAGAGGAAATGGAAAAAAGTAATGTTAAGGTTGATGAATTCACCATCAGTGCACTGATTAATGGATATTGTCAGAAAGGTGACATGGAGGGGGCTCTTGGTATCTTTTTCGAGTTCAAGGAAAAACACATCTTTCCTGATTTATTGGGTTTTCTCTATTTGGTTAGAGGTCTTATCACCAAGGGGAGAATGGAGGAGGCAAGAAATGCATTGAGAGAAATGCTTCAGTCTAATTCCTTTATTGAGCAGCTGACAGAGAAAATCCATGATGATAATGAGGTCTCAGCTGAGTCTGTGTACAATCTTCTCAATGTTTTGTGTGATCAAGGGAATCTTGATGATGCCATTACGATTCTTAATGAAATTGGCATTTTCCCCACTCCTAGGCTTCGTCTTAACAAATCCACTGTGTCTCAAAGACAGATCAAGCCTTATGAAGGGAAGGATAGCATGATGAACAAAACTCAGTCCTTTAACTTCGACTCATTTTACTCGCAAGTTGTGTCATTATGCTCTACGGGGGAGCAAAACAGTGCAAATTTGCTTCTAAAGAGTATATTTTCCTGATTCAAGCAAATTTTCTGAAGTCTAGTGAAGACACTTTTGGCTAGAAAAAAGGTAATTTTGGGATTTTGCGGCTTCATTTGTTTGATGCTGCCATTGACATCGCCCAGTAGAGCCTTATGCAGTGTGATTTCTTCGATTATGAAACCGCCACCTAGAGGTACTGTACTTAATCCTTAACTGTCTTATTGCATTCCAAATTTTCTGGTAGAAAGCATACCATCTTCGTTGATGAGAACGGATGTTAATTTGATTGGATATTTTGCAGTGATTTTGAAGTTTTCCAAGATGAGGTTTGCCTTTTTTGTGGCAATTCAGAAGGTATCATCAACTAAGTGTTGAAGGCACTCAAACTCTCTAGAGTCAGGTAAATAAATAAAGTCTGCATATTGTAAGTTTGAGTTGCTGATCCAAAAGGAGATCATGAAAGATGATGAATTTTTTATTGATCAATTTTTTTTTTTTTCCGCCGAGATTTATGAATCAGCTAAGTTTCGTTAACAAACTCTATTATTTCAGACTGAGGAATCCCAACTTTCTCGAGACTCCTACACATTGGAACTCAAAAAAGTGATGGGTGAGCCGAACCTTATATTCCACAAACTTGTAGACACTCAAAGTTTGGCCCAAGAAGTCGATCATCAGTGTTAAAAGTTTTCAACCCAAATCTATACCTAAACAATGTTACATATATATTGTCGTATATATCAATGTAATGTATGTGTTTGATTGCGTTTAAAGATGCATTTTCGTTGCATTAGGTGCCAATCTAGTCTGATTACACAAAGCGTCTAAAATAGACATGGAAAGGAAAAACAATTAACAAAATATTATATCGCCCACCGTGGGGCTCGAACCCACGACCACAAGGTTAAGAGCCTTGCGCTCTACCAACTGAGCTAGACGGGCCTGTTGATAAGATAGTAATAATATTAATACATATTCTATTAAAGTAGAAACGGCGATTTGATTCAGGAATCCAGTGTTGTAGTCACAGACGATACTGGTTCCCACCACCGCGGTAAAGAAGAGATGGGAGCCTTGTTGACGTTTGCAGAGCTCGGGGTCACCGTAATCGCCACCGTCTTGGTAGCTGTGCTTTCTGTGGTTACCGTCGAGGCCTACCGGAGGAGACACAACCACACGTACGTTTTCTTTGACTACCATTGCGTCGCTGTCCTCCGTTCTCATTTCCCTTTTCTTTTTGGTGGATTAACCTAAGGTCATTTGCAGTCATGTCGAAGCGCCGGCGATCTTCGAAGATCCTAGTTCTCTGAAAGAGGTAATTTTGAGTTTTCTCTAGATTTGGTGAGGGATTAGATTTTGCTGTGTTTGCGCATAACTGTAGCTGATCTGTGCTCCACTTATCGCCATGAGATCGATAAAGTTATTGATGATGCAACTCTGATTGATTGGAAACCCAAATTGCTGAAAACTGACAGATCCTTTCGACTTTTTACTTGCTTAATTAAAATGAAGGTGAGGAGCATAACCTAGGGAGTTCTAGGCTCCAAAACTGGCCATGTAGAAGTCTAAACCTCTTCTGAAAAGCTGAGCAATTGCAAATAAATTTAGTTTCTTGCTATTGCCAGGTTCGCTGCCCTTCATTATTAGATCCTGCAGAGAAATACATCTCTTTGATTGTTCCCGCTTATAATGAAGAGTATCGTCTCCCTGGAGCTCTCGAAGAAACCATCAAGTAAAATACTCAACCTCTTCAAGTGATATAGTTTTATTTGTTAATACTTTTATTCTACCCATGTCAGTACTGAGTAATTGTTGCGTGATGAGATACCTATATATTGTTAGTGAATAAGAAGAAAAATTACTGGTAGAAAGGTATCTATAACTGCTATATATTGCTATTGCAAAGAAATCTCATCTTCCTGCTAATGGTTCTTTTACATCCATGTAGTTATCTTCAACAACGTGCTGCAAAAGACAAATCGTTTTCTTATGAGGTATGTTTTTTTTTGTTATTTTTATCATTTTCAGCAATCCCCATTTCATGAATACCATCACCACTGTACTCATTGATCTTTCATGGAATGTTGCTCCCAGAAAGAGTTAGGAGCTTAAGTTCATTTTTTTCTTAATCTATGGACTAAGATTTGGTCTGAATCTACTTTAAGTCAGTCTACTTGGTCCACGGCTTTGTGTTTCAAAACACATCTAGATTTACTTAGTCTTAGCTGCTTTACAGGTCATTATTATTGATGATGGAAGTAAGGATGGAACAAAAAGAGTAGCATTTAATTTTGTGAGAAAGTATTCAGTAGACAATGTAAGGGTTATCCTTCTGGGAAAGAATCATGGGAAGGGAGAGGCTATCAGAAAAGTGAGTCTTCTTGACCTTTTTATTCGTATTCTTTATCTCTGGGATTTTTGTCATGTGTATGACAACCTAGTAATTGAAGCTGTTAGCATTGTAAAACAGGGGATGCTGCACTCTCGTGGTGAGCTACTTTTAATGCTAGATGCAGATGGTGCAACCAAGGTTGATGACCTTGAGAAACTGGAAAATCAGGTTCGTCTGAGAGTAACACCTTTAGGGAACAAATAGATTCTATTACAAGAAAGGAACTTGTATCCTTAAGAAAATCTGACTTTTTTTGGTTAGATCCATGCAGTTGCCAAAACAGATTCTCGTCTTGGAGAATCAGCAGGCAGTGATTCAAGCTTTAGGATAGCAGACATCCCTGTAGCAGCATTTGGTTCCCGTGCTCATCTTGAGGAGAAGGCTTTGGCATCCGTTGAGTCTTGTGTTAGCTTAAACTTTTGGATTGTCACTGTCTTGTTTATTATTTTTCTCAGAGGTTTGTGTTTCTGCATTATCTCAGAGGAAGTGGTATCGGAACTTCTTAATGAAGGGCTTCCATCTTGTTGTCCTGTTGGCTGCCGGTCCTGGAGTGCGTGACACACAGGTAAAGGTTACACTGAAGCGTATTATTATATCAGATCACTCTTAGACACTCATCTAGAATGAGTGAATGTGGATTGTTAAATAATAACTAATGTTGATGGTGGACTTTCTTCATCATTAATTGGACTTGTTGTGCTGCAGTGTGGTTTCAAGATGTTTACAAGGGCTGCTGCGAGGAAGCTTTTCACCAACATTCGCTTGAAAAGGTAATCTTCTTGCCCATTTATTGACTACTTTTGTGTGCGTCTCACCTTCCAGTTCGTTTGTTTCCTTGTGAATATTAATTTTAGGATGTTTGGTCAGGTGGTGCTTTGATGTAGAGGTGGTGTTTCTGTGCAAGTGGTTTAACATCCCAATGGTAGAGATCTCTGTGAATTGGTCAGAAATTCCCGGGTCGAAGGTGAACCTATTGAGCATTCCCAACATGCTCTGGGAACTTGCCCTCATGTCTGTCGGATACAGGACCAGGATGTGGGAGATTCGTCGGTGAGCCCTGTCCTTTTAAAGAGACTGTCTCACGAATTAAGGAGAGTCCAGGACACCTTATAGAGCTTCTAATGGCAGTAGAGAGTCAGTTTCATTAGCACAAAAAAGAAGCCCATTTGAAAACTGTTTTGTTATGGACCAAATTCTCATCTATTATATTATCACTTAAAGTTATTGACTTGAAAGAAACTGGTGTTGCAATTTCTGTTACTATATTGCTGCCTTCACTATAAGGTTATCTCTTTATCAGGGTCTGCTAAGGTAATGGAGGGGATAATGAATGTGGCTGAGCTCAATAATGAGTTCAGTTTAGGTAATATCTTGAATGTAGTTTAGTGGTTGATGATATGCTAGTACCATTTGTACATGCCTCTAAGATTTAGAATCTGATGATTATCAATAAGCAGAAGAAGCATAAAATAAGAGAAAATGATAAGTTGAGTAGATCACTTGTTAGGAGGAGGAGGATAATGAAGAACAAATGTTATGCAATAAAGGCAAAACAGCAAAGTACAATAACAGAAACTCTAGGGGTCTTCTTTGAGGAACACCAAAACTGGACTAGCTCCAACCAAATCAAAACCAAAGGTCCCCAAGAGATGTAATACATAGATAAGTAAATAATATTATAGTAATAACAGCAAGCTATAATTCAAATGAAGTCCAATTCCAACTGGCAAGCTGCATCTTCTACTTCTTCAACCACATAGCTGTGACTTTTTCTTTATGCAGCTCCACCTGACTATCCAATTCGAACCCGAATCTCCTTATTACCTTAGAAGCATTTCCTGTGTACTATCGACGGCCCCGATTCATCGTATTCCGCTTTTGCAATCCACATCTGCAAACCAAACCAATCAATTTCCCTATTCACATCCATGCAATAATAGAAAAAAGTTACTTTAAAAAAAAAAAATGTACCTGCTGGAAGGTGCTGAGGGAAGCCAAAATAGAGCCTCCAATCCAGACACTGTATTTCCTCTCAGGAGGAGCCACCACCTTGATCTTCATGCTGCTCGGCGCCAAAGCCGAGATCTCCTTGCTCATACGGTCCGCAATGCCCGGGAACATGGTGGTCCCACCACTGAGCACAATGTTGCCATACAAATCTTTCCTGATATCCACGTCGCACTTCATGATCGAGTTGTAGGTTGTCTCGTGAATCCCCGCAGCTTCCATCCCGATCATTGAAGGTTGGAACAGGACTTCCGGGCAGCGGAACCGCTCTGCCCCAATGGTGATCACCTGCCCGTCAGGCAGCTCGTAGGTCTTCTCGACTGATGAGCTCGTCTTGGAGGTCTCGAGCTCCTGCTCGTAGTCCAAGGCAATGTACGAGAGCTTCTCCTTCATGTCCCTCACAATTTCACGCTCCGCACTAGTCGTGAACGAGTAGCCACGCTCTGTTAGGATCTTCATCAGGTGGTCAGTGAGGTCCCGGCCAGCCAAGTCTAGACGGAGGATGGCATGTGGGAGGGCGTAACCCTCGTAGATGGGCACTGTGTGGCTCACACCATCACCCGAATCCAACACAATACCTGCAAATTGTTATCATGTATGTTAATTACTGTCTGATAATTTCTGACATGACACGATAATATCAGACAGGCAAGAATTTAGCATACCGGTTGTACGACCACTGGCGTACAAGGAAAGAACGGCCTGAATGGCAACATACATAGCAGGGGCATTGAAGGTCTCGAACATGATCTGAGTCATCTTCTCACGATTAGCCTTAGGGTTCAAGGGAGCTTCGGTGAGGAGAACCGGGTGCTCCTCGGGGGCAACTCGGAGCTCGTTGTAGAAAGTGTGATGCCAAATCTTCTCCATATCATCCCAATTGCTAACGATTCCGTGCTCAATCGGGTACTTAAGTGTCAAGATACCTCTTTTGGATTGAGCCTCATCGCCCACATATGCATCCTTCTGACCCATCCCAACCATTACTCCGGTGTGGCGGGGTCGACCGACGATGCTAGGGAACACTGCTCGTGGGGCATCGTCACCAGCAAATCCAGCCTAATTAACACAACAAGGAATAGGATGAATCTTGATAAAATCGAAGGTGTTTTGTTTTTGGAAGAAGTAAGAAATTGGAGAATTGGACCTTGACCATTCCAGTTCCATTGTCGCAAACGAGGGGTTGAATATCCTCTCCATCTGCCATTTTCTACCTACCCAGTAATGCGAAATAAGGATCATCAGATGAAAAAACAATCGAAATTCAAAGACTCAATTATGACGATTAGGTTATGCAAATCCATTTGACTGTAGTACAATTAATTGATCTAAAATCAAAGCTGGTAAATTAAACAGATTATTGAATTTCAAGCCCTAATCGATTCAATTGTATTGATCTGCGCCGAGAAAACGAAGATATAGTGAAATGAAGAACCTGTTGACGTTAAGGCTGGGGGAATTCAAACTCAAAGCTGAAATTAATTAATTAATTAGTTGGAAGGGAGAATATATATAGTTAGCAGGGGATCCGACAAGGTGGGGGAATGTGGAAGAAGAGACGCTTCCCGCGGCTCATCTGGTGGCTCTGGTGAGTGGGCCCACCACAGTCTCCCCTTCCAATTGCATTCATCGCCTATTCTTTTGGCGGGAGGGAGGGACTTCTTTCTATAACCAATTTTTTATTGCATGCTTGGGCTGACCAAGTCGGTGTGGATGGTTTTTTATTTTAAATTTGTAGAATCATCATATTCATACATAATATATCCTACCATAAACCGAACAAAAAATAACTCAAATGCACCTGATACGTCAAAATCACAGGTCCGGTTGTGGGGTAAACGAGCCGAGTCGAGCTCGACTCGACTAAGTTTACTCGAGTTCGAATTCGAGTTCGAACTCGGTCGAGTCTTAAATTTTCAAGCTCGAGCTCGATTCGACTCAATATTCGGCGAGTTCGAGCTCGGCTCGATAAAGTTAAAAATATTCAATTAAATTATAAATGGTGCATCTTAGCTTGAGCTCTAACTCGACTCGATTAGGCCTTTGAGTCGAACTCGAGCTCGACTTGAACTTAATATATACATATATAATATTATTTTGTAAAGTCGAAAAACTCGAAATCGAACTCAAACTCGACTCGAATAGGCAAAACAGAAAAGCTCAATTAGGCTCGCGAGCCTCTCGAGTCGAGTACAAGTGAACTCGAACTTGACTCGACTCGAAATTTAGCGAGACGAATTCAAGTATCGACCGAGCCGATCTCGAGTAGTTCACGAGTAGCTTGACTCGTTTACACCTCTAGACGTGGCTAAAAATCTTCACTGCTACTTTCGATAATTCGTAAATCAGATTACCGTATAAAAAAGATATAAGTTTTAATTATCATATTCTATAGTAGATAATATAATCGTAAATAATAATAAACAAGTATATTTATAAATATTAAAATTATTTAATATTACTTATTAAAGTTCAGATTGAAATCATCGGCTGTGTCATGAACTCATGTGGTACAATAATATGCATTTGGAATTAATAAACTCTAAAAATAATTTTGAACCGAAAATTAATTTTCGAGTTCGTCACATTTCATTGTCTAATTTAATCCAGAATTATATATTTTTTTTATATTAGATTATATATATATAGTCTACTTAGTGTTACTATTCTTCATTAAGTAAAAAAAAAAAGATTTTTATAACTGAACTTTATATTTGACAGATTACTTGCGTTTAGTTTAATGACAAATATAGTATTGTTTGCAACCTGTGATGATTTGCAAATTGCATGTAGTATAGAAAAAAAAAGGGAAAAGTTTTTTTTTTTTGCCATAAAAAAAGAAATAAATCGAAGTAGATTTTTGATTGTCTAGTTTGTTTAATTGTTGAGTTCTAACAAAAATATCTCTTTTAAAACATTTGCACACTCACTTATTCAAAATCAACGGAAAAATGGGTGAAATATAATTTTACTTAGAAAAAAAGAATTATCAATTTATTTGTTGAAGCAGAACAATAATAGTTTTCTTGTGCTCCAATGCTAGCACGCGCCACCATGCGCGTACGTATTCTTGTAACCGTACCAATTCCATATCGTTTGTTTGTCTGTAGCTCCCGCCGGGCGGCAGCACTACACTAGTACACTGCATATATAGTCTGCACCCTCTCAAATCCCTATTATTCCTTACTTCGCCGCAGCTTCAGATTTCTCCAGGTACTGCGCCTAACTCTGTTCTTCGTCACTTTTATGTGCAGCTTCATTTTCACTTCTTCCGCTCGCTCGATCAAAGCTTTCTAGCACACCCTGCATGGGCATGGGCATGGCCATCTTAGATTTTATTTTTCCGTCAATGCTTCATGTTTGTGTTTAAGAGTCTTTTGACGTGTTTATGGACCCTAATACTTATATCGGGTGAATAACCGACGATCTGTTTCTTGATGTAGATCTGAACATGGAAAAACGAGTTATTTACCATGTTTTCTGGAAAAAAACAACCTGAAAAGGATAAAGAAAAAAAAATGTTACAGATGTTCTAATGTTGACAAAAATCTCATTTACTCAAGAAGAAAAGATTCATCTTTTAGTGTTCTGTAGCTGCATTATAACATGAACCAACAAAAAAGTTTTTTTTTTTTTTTTTTCCTTGAATCTTTCCATTTTAGTATGCAAGATTTTAAGGGTAAATCCAAGGAAGAAAGTTGGGGCAAAGAAATGAGCATTTTCCAGATGAAATGCCTTGGTGAACAGAGCAGGTGCCCTCCAAAGCCTCTGCAAGAAAGGGGAAGTGGAAGTGGAAGTTCATCAGGTACAGATAAAGATGAGAAAATTGTGTGGCCATGGAGAGGAATCGTCGTCAACATTCCCACTAAGAAGATACCCGATGGCCGAATCATTGGTGAAAGCGGGTCCAAATTGAGGGATGAGCTTCGAAGCCGAGGTTTAGGTGCCACAAAGGTTGTCCCTTTATGGAATATCAGGGGACATTCTGGGATTGCTGTTGTGGAATTCGACAAAGGGTGGTCGGGTTTGAACGCCGCCATGTCTTTCGAACGGGATTATGAAGCAGCCCAGCAGGGACGTAACGACTGGTTAAAGGACGATTCTGTCCCTAAAACCGGTCTCTATGCGTGGGTTGCTCGTGCGGAGGACTACAATTCGAGCAGTATTGTAGGAGATCATTTGCGCAAGGGTGGGGATTTGAAGACAATTTCCCAAATGTTGGATGAAGAAGCTTTGAAACAGAACCTTCTCGTGTCTAGCTTGACCAACACGTTTGAGGAAAAGAACAAGAGGTTGCAGAAGATCGAAGGTTTGTGTACCGAGACATCGAACAAGGTGGACTACTTGATGTCTCAGAATGATCAGCTTCATCAATCTTACTGTGAAGGTGTGAATCTTGTGTTTGTTCATGTTTATTACTTTTCTTGATGCTTAAGGTTCTGCTTTACTCAAAACTCAAAGCTCTACTGCAGTTAGTGAATATATACAAAATTACCAATCCCATCCAGTTTATTTAGCCATTTGATGTTGTTGAATAAAAACTCATTCTTTTACATTGCAGCCTTGCTAAAGTTGCAGAAAAGTGGGCATGATCATTACCAGAGTATCTTGACCGACCATGAGAAGCTAAAATTGCAGCTAGAGTCTCAAAAGAAAGAGCTACAAGTGTGTGCTCGTGAATTGGAGAAACGTGAGGCAAAGAATGAAATCGAGAGGATGAAACTGTCTCAAGAGATCGCAGAGGTAATTTTGCAGCTCTTCGTATACAAAAATGGAAACTTTCATGCTTTTTTGCCAGGCATCTAACTATGTATATTCTGAAACAAATTCTTCGCAGAATGCCCAGAAGAGCAGTTCGGTTCAATTGGCTAAACTTGTACAAGAAAGAGCTGATGAGAAAATGCTGAAATTGGCTGATGAACAAAAGGTTGTATTTTTACTGCTTCAAATTGTAAATTGAAGTAGCTTGCTGACTAAGTTTGTAATTTGCAGTAACTGGTGTGTTTAAAAAGAAAACTTTGCTGATGAACAAAGTGTTGTTGTTTTTTTTACTGTTTAATCAAATTGTAGACTGAAATCTAACTTGTTTTGCAAGTTTGTAACTTGGAGCACCAGTTTTAATTTTTCAGAATCAAAAGGAGAAACTTCATGCCCGAATGATTCAACTGGAGAAACAGCTAGATGCAAAGCAAGCTCTTGAGCTGGAGATTGAGCAACTGAGAGGATCACTGAATGTTATCTCCCACATAAATGATGAAGAAGATAATGATGTCGTGAACAAACTGGATGATTTGGCTAGCGACTTGAAAGATAAGGAAGAACAACTCGAGAGCTTGGAGTCATTAAGTCAGATGCTTATCGTTAAGGAGCGTAAGAGCAACGATGAACTTCAAGAGGCCCGCAAAGAACTAATCAACGTAAGCGATAAAAATCTGTTTTTTTTTGCATTATGATACAACTTTGTTACTTCCTTAATGTATTTGGTACCCTATCTAGTTTGTGAAAGACTTACCAGGTCGGTCCTGCATAAGTGCAAAGAGGATGGGAGAGCTCGATGGATCAACATTTCTACTTGCAATGAAGGAAACGTTCAATCGTGGCGAAGCTTATGAGAAGGCTGCTGAATTGTTATCCTTATGGGAGGAACATTTAAGAAATCCTGATTGGCATCCGTTCAAAATTATTCAAGTTGATGGAAAGGCTAAGGTATAATACCACAGAACAAAAAAAAAACTCAGTTTTGTTTTCTAGATTTGATAAAGGATGAACAAATTAATAGATAGATGTCATTTTTACTCACAATTTTTGTTTTCAGGAAATAATTGACACAGAAGATGAAAAACTGAAGGGTCTGAAGGATGAATTTGGTGAGAAGCCATATAATGCAGTAGTGACCGCGCTAATGGAGATAAACAAGTATAATCCGAGTGGAAGATACGTAGTTCCTGAACTGTGGAACAATGGGGAGCAAAGAAAGGCTACTCTGAAAGAAGGGGCAAATTTTTTGATCGAGCAGTGGCGCAACTCCAAGAAATCGAAGAAACGTAAGAAGGCAGCTTGAAGGACAAGTCTTGTTTTCTTGCCATGCAAGTTTACCTCTTATCTATATGCTTTCCTTGAATAAATCGCATTCAAGACGCTTATGTCGCATTATGATGCTCTAGCTGGTTAAGTATATGAGTCATGACTATATATATCGTAGATTCATAATCATAAGGGAACAACAGTTTTATTAATTGCAGTATAGTTGATATTTATTGCCTCTGCAACATAACTACTCTTATCCTGGCCAATTTTCGATCTTTTTCAGCTGTGAATAAAGCATCCCAAAGTATGAGAGTACAGCAAGTTGGTCCCCGAAGAATTACTTCAAATTTTGGTTTAATAATAATAACTGCAATGCATATGGACCTTTCTACAATGCTCTTGGAGCACCATGCTTTTGCCACTAATTTTTTTTTAATTTTTCTATTGTCCTAAATGTGAAACCCATATGGAAATTGATATTATTAATAGTATGATACACATCTTTGGTGTAGTTAAAAATATTCATATTTTTTCATACTTTTAAAGTTTTACTTATGTTACAATTAAGTCCAACATAGTATTAAAAAAACCAAAAGCATGGTGCTCCCAAAGCATGGTAGAAAAATCCAATGCATATTAGGAAGTAAATTCATGTCGGTAAAAATATCTACGCGATTTCATAAGCACCGTTTGGTTCAAAATGGATCATTTATCAAAGTATATGGTGTAATATGAATTTTTTTTTCTAATTAACTTTAATCCGATAAAGATCCAACAAAAATCTCATGGATGCTCCTCCATATATGTCAAGATACATATATTAACTAAGTTTAGTAAGATGGCTAAACATTTATGTATATATGTTCAAGCTAAGTGACTGGTCGGAGCTCATTTAAGCTGTAGGGGCTGGTGCAGGTGCGCCGCTGCTGCTCGATCCACCCATCATGCTCGTGACCGAACTGAGATCATAGGTACAATTAATGGATTAAATCCAAGTAATAATTTATAATGTTTGAGAATGTGTTGTAATTTAAACTATGCCATGATATGATATGAGGTAATCTATAATTCTGGAGTGTAGTATAATTAATTAAGTGGAAAATGTTTATATATACCCCATCTTTTGCTCGAACCAATTGCCCCAGGATTGCCCTCCTCCGTTGTCTGCAGAGGGAGCGGGTGCTTCAACTGAGGAAGAAATCGGTGTGGCCGCTAATGAAGTATCAACATGTGAGAAAAAATTTAGGCGGAGGAGGGATCTGCCCGAGGCTGCCACGTCAAACGCATTTGCTGGAACTGTGAAGGTAGACACCATCAAAGTGATAATGAACATGAATACTACTGCCTTTGCCGCCATTGAGATGATTGATTGTTAAAGTTTTATTTATTGCTCCCGAAGGAAGGACTTAATAAAAGAGAGCTTTTATTTTATTTTGTTTTTGTTTATTTAAAAGTGGATGATAGTTGAAGATTGAATGAATCGTTTTATAGTAGCAGAGAAAACTATTTTAAGAGGCTAGAGTCATATTCGCAGTATTGTTAAGATTTTTCTATTTTTAGGGTTGTGCTTAATTACCCATTCAACATGTGTGCAAATGGGGGCTGAAAAATCGCATGGTGTTAATTAATCTTCATTTTACACATGAATTTTATTTTAATACACTAAAAAATATATAAGAATTTTCGTTGATGATGATTTTATTTTATAATAATGTATATGAATTAGAAATATATCTGTTTTTATTTTATTTTTAGGGTGTGCTGAATTACATACTTAAGATGCATGCAAATATGGCTGACAAATCGAGTGTTGTTAATTAATCCTCATTTTACACATGAATTTCATTCTAATATAGTTAAAAATATAAGAGTGATTTTATTGACAAATATTTTATTTTATAATAATGTATGTGAATTAAAAATATGTGATATTATATATTTGTAATAAGAAATATTTTTAAATCTATTTTCACTTAAATATTTTTGTAAATAAGAAGCGTTATTTATTATGCGGCAGTGCATGGTAATGTAAGCTATACTATACTCTCTAGGGGGTGTTTGTATGTATGTAATGTGAGATGTAATATCACATTACGTCCCACATAACACCTACATTACGTCGTTTGACAAACCAAACAATGTAATGTGCATTGTAATTGAGATCCATTGTAATTTGAAATTACGTCCAAACTCCAATAACTATAACGTGAGATTACATCCAAGATTACTGACTGTTTATTATTTTATTACTATTTATTAATTAGATAAAATAATTTGTATAATATTTATAGTTTATCCTATTATTATTATTATTATCATTTATTTTTTACCTACTTCATGACTCATCGTGATAATAAGAATAAGAATGTACATGATGTCCGTACAAAATAAGGAAAAACTTTTTCATGGTATTTTTTATAAAAAGAAGATTATATTGTAAAACTATATAAATGTTCCAATTAATAAAATTTTAATAGTTATGCAAATTTATATTTAATATTTGGTTTTTATAATGAATATATATTGTATGTATTAAACACAAAATATAAATTTAAAGAAGTAAGTTAGTTATTTTTAAAATAAATATTTATTTAAATCTTATCATATTAAAATATAGTATACTCTCATATATATTTTAATATAATAATAAAGTCATATTACAATGCACATTACAATGCATACCAAACACTATATTCTAACATTAACTCTATATATTAAACACAATCAAACACTGTAATCTAAAATTACATTATTTAGCTCATTTTACTTTCAATCTCACATTTTAAACAATTTTACATTATTTTAAATAATGATTCATCAGTCATCTAAACCAACCGACCACCGGTAAACCAATGGAAGATGGCTGTGAAAGAGTTCAAATTACCGTCGTTTTCAATCTAATAGATCAGTCTTTTTAAAACGGTTTTAATCGCAAATTACCGGAACGGGAATTTTAAAACAAGCATACCCGATCTTGGCTTTCCCAAGGCCCTTTGTATTTTGGAAAATATTCTGATGAATTCACTCATGCATATATAATTCTACTAACCATGTAAATTATCATACGCAAGTAACATTCATCAAACAAACCACACTCATGCTTACGCGTCATGCATCTAATGTTCCGAGGAACTCATGCATCTAATGTTCCGAGGAACTCATGCTTGCATACATAATTCTACTTCGAAGTAAATTATCAAATGCGGCTACATCCTCAATATTCTAGCATACGTGTCAAACATGAATCATTCATATCCATCATACATATTTGGCGACTGACTTTCGATTTTAAAATAATTTGAAATATTAGGGGCTGATTTGTAATTCATGCTTATATTCAATCACGCAACATTCTAGACATGAATCCTAGGCATTTTCAACCATCACAACATGTTTATCCTAGTGCGCATTCAATATATTTAACCAGGGCTCTGCCCACAACATGCAGTATCCAGCTAGCTTGACTCAGTCAAGACAACAGTTCTAATCATGCATAAATATATATTGAATAATAAACAACTGCAATTTAGCCTCTAATTAATCCTGTCCCAGAAACATGCATCTCCGAGATCCATCCCCATAATCGAAACAAGACATAAATGTTAGCAACCCTATGAACACTGTGTAGTCCATTTAGAGGTTCAAAAACATTTGGATTTTAAAACTTGACCTCCCTATTTTAATTGACTTGAATTCAGTTTTGAAAACACGGTTCAATTCAGTCAATTTTAATTCGTTTTGGCTCGATTCAGTTCGGTCCAGAAAATCCGGTTCGGCCCAGTCCGGTAAATCTGGTTCAGTCCGACAAATCCGGTTCAGCCCGAACCGGTCCAATAAAATAGGGTTCGGTTCAACACACAAAACTGGTTCGGTTAGATCCACTTAATTACCCTGGTTCGAACCGACCCGACTAGGTCGAACCGATTGAGAAAATCCGGTTCGATTTAAATTCGTCCCGGTTAGACATATTGGACCGGCCCAATAGTTAAATTTTAAAAGGTTGGGCCGAAATTTTTACTTGTGGCCCAAGTAGTATTTTAAAGCCTAGAAATATTTAACTTAGCCACCAAGTAACATTTATTATATAAAATAATTTCCAATATTAAATATATATATATAATATATATATATATATATATTTCGGCCAAATCACTAACATATATATATTTATTGCCAAAATTGTATCTATAAGATTAAATCGATCAACAATATATATATATGTAAAAATCGGCACATTATATAATATATATATTTATTTATCGTTAATATCTTAAATAGGGTAACAAATATACTGACAATATATTTTCTCAATCTTTTAGGCAATTAAATCTATCAATATTATCTTTAACTCTATTAAATATTTAGATATCTTGATAGTGATATATATATATATATATATATATATATATATTTCTATATATTAATGTGAATCTATCCTAATGTTCCCAATTATAGATATATTGTTACCTTAATTAAAAAAAGTGTGGTAAACAATATAATTTAATATAGTGGCCGGAATTAACTAGCTTGGTGACCAAGAAATTTAAAAAAATACCTAGTAAATTCTTTAAAATTTCGGCACAAACACCATATTGGGAACAAGTGGTCAAATTTTAATAAGATCTACAATCCAATGTTTGATTTTGATAAATATTACACTTTTCTTAAAGATCATGAACATCAAATTAACCAAGAACATCATGAAAATTTCAGATTCACCAACAACCCCCAAAAAATCGAAAAAATTTAAAATTTTCGATTTTTAATTTTAAACTTCAAGAATACCAATTTATCAAAATCATGAACTCCTAACACAGGCTCTTATACCACTGTTAGATTACGGGGAGTAATCACTACAGATATTAAATCATGGTACATGCTAGTAATCGAAATTACGCAGCGGCAGATTTGCACATGCCTTTAAGATGATCCGTAGAACCAAGATCTTCGTAGGAGGGAGTTCACGATCCTCCGATCGGGACCCGCAGAGGTTCTTGTTAGAGAAGCCTTACGCGGTACAAGCTCCATAGCAAAGCCTCTAATCGATTCTTGGCACGGGGACAGATCTCTGGAGTGTTTGCTTGAAGGCAAATTGGCACACCCTAGGGTGACTATAAGTTCGGCCGAAAGTTGTGTGGGGTAGAGGTTTTTTCTTTTTAATACATTCTAACGAGGGAATAGTGATTAACCCTAAAAATCCCCTAACACCATGTATTTATAGGAGGAGCAAAGTGGAAAAAAAGTCCACTTTGCCCTCACATATTATTTCGGCCGGCCATGCATAGGGGAGACCCATAATTTGGGCCTCTCATGTCAATTGGGATTTGGTTCTAGCCCAATTCCCTAATGTGACATTTACCTAATTTCCTTAGGCAAACTATACATATTATGGGCTACCAATTACGGTGGCCATCACCATATGCTTACAATTATCCCCCATTTGTACCACCTCGCCCACACATGAGGCTATCCATTTACCGTCTCAAGGTTTATGGAACCTGACGACATATTTTTTATCTCGATCCAGGACGTAATGTTCTGGGTTGGGATGGAATCAGGGACAACGTTGTGGGTGCATTCTGTCAGGATTAAGAGCGGTCCCTCTATGTTGTTGGGGGAATTTCCTAGAACTTCTTTGACATCAAGTAAATTTTCAAATGCAAAGGTGATTTTTTGGTCATGTCTGAGATGAGTCTAATATGTCTATTATGGAGAATTTTGCCCGTTAAAATTAAGGACCAATCAATGGAATCCGTTACCTTAGGGCGTGGTGCCGCAGAAGGTGGCGTAGCTGAATTTCCTCGAACCGGCCTGGGAGCCGGGTCTGTTGGTTGGTTTGAATAGTCCACTGAAGTCGGGTTTGGTCGGGAGGTTTCTAGCTGGTC
The DNA here is from genome assembly GCA_036873135.1 of Clarkia xantiana subsp. parviflora. NCBI lineage: Eukaryota > Viridiplantae > Streptophyta > Magnoliopsida > Myrtales > Onagraceae > Clarkia > Clarkia xantiana. Next base: position 19,436,208 of record JAPTYO010000012.1, read on the forward strand.
CGGCAGGGAGGTTTGGTTCCGCAGCTTGCTAGGCTTGAAGAAACGCAACATGGACCGGTCCACTTCGTGATTCGGTTACTCTGGCCCGGATATACCTGGTAAGGGCTTCATCTGTAATGGGCTTGCCCGTTGCTGTCTGGCCCGTCGCTTCCCTTTGCTCCTGGTGTTTCCTTGCTGGGCTGGGCTGCTAGCAGTTGGCTCTGGGCCACCGTGATTGAGCTTTGGAGCCTGCTCTGCTGCTGGTTATTACCCGAAAACGGCGGGATAGTCTCTCTGCATTGTGTCGTCTTCTTCGCAGCGTTGCTGGGTACGATCGCGCGTGACTTGCACTCGCCGGGCACGTGAAAGGCATGAATGATGTATGGAAGCGCGTGGCTAAGCTCCCTTTTCAAGGCTCGGAAGTCTCCATGGATGCTTGGCAGAGCCTTATGATGATTACCTTCGTCATTAAGTTGCTCTGAGTGCATATTGTTTGGCTTAATGGCTGATATGGCCATTACGGGAACTGAGACTGTCAGGTTAATATAGAATAATGAGAATTGTATTATTGATCTTATTTAGACTTAGTACATGTACTTATATATATATATATATAGATACAAGACTAAATCTATAACAATATAATAAGGAAAACATAATTTGATAATATATTAAAAATATATCTATTCCTAAAATAAACTTATCTAAATATAATAAAATATATCTACTAATATATTTTATTCCGTAATAGTTTTTTTTTTTGGGTAAAAAAGGAAGATAATATTAGAACAGAAAGTTGCACCGATTCAAAACGAACCGGTTCAACTGAAGTTCAAAAACAATCTACTCGCTACTTCTAATTAAACGGCGTTCGCAGACACCCGCAATATCTTTCAACGTACAAACTCGAGCTTCCCTAGGAGGCACACAATGTATGATAAAATTAGATTGTTGATGAACACCAATCCTAGCCATCGCGTCCGCAACCGAGTTTGCTTCCCGGTAGATGTGCCGTATTTTGTATCTCCTAAACCGAAGTAAAAAATTCCTGCAATCCAAAACAACGGGCATAAGTTTCAAATTGGAGGAGGAACTATCCGAGATAAGTTGTTGCGCAATCAAAGCATCTGTTTCAACATGCAACGACTCAATTCCCAAGTCAATAGCAAGGGGAATCCCATCTCGAATAGCCCAAAGTTCCGCAACAAGACTGGTAGTTATCACCAAGTTTCTAGAAAAACCGGAGATCCAGTTTCCATTAGAGTCACGGATGACTCCTGCTGATCCCGCTTTCCCTGGATTTCCTTGAGAGGCTCCATCAGTATTGAGTTTGTTCCACCCATGAACCGGTGGTAGCCACTTGACTTGAATGGTGGTCAGGGGCGTTGTTATGTCGTGTTTTTCCATGGATTCTTGAAACGCTTTAGCTTGAGATAAATAAACACTAAACACATTGTTAGACAGATAGGTCCTTTGAAAAATGAAAGAATTTCCGTTCTTCCAGATGTTCCAAAGGCAATAGCAAAATAAAGTTCTCCAATCCACACCCTGCACAAAAATATTATTGTCAGAACAATTAGTCTTAATCCAATCATCCAAAGGCAGACCCAGAGATGCCGTGAAATTTGGGGGAACAGGGCAGCTAGCCCACAATTGCCTCGCCGGTGTACACCCCCTAACAATATTATCAATACTTTCAACATCGCTAGCACACACGGGGCAAAGAGGGTTGATGTTACATCCTCTGCGGTTGAGTAGAAGGGAAGTGGCAAGACGACCCCTAAAACCGAGCCAAATAAAATATTGAATCCGCGGGATTGTGGGGGTCTCCCAGATCCAGCCCCAGTCAGGCGAAAAGTGAGGAAGTATAGAATCGGTAAGTGCCTCATACGCAGATGCGTTTGTGAAGTTCCCCGACCTGGAGAGTCTCCAAATCCAAGAGTCCTGCAATTGGTTAGTAAGGTTCCCTGAAATACTAATAATCGAGTCAATAATATCAGTATGGAGTCTAATAGAGATAGTGTCTAAATTCCAAACACCATTTTGAAAAACATTACCTACTTTCCAGTTATACTCATGAGCCAAAAGCGGACCTTGCACATAAGCTCTTAAGGGTTTATCAGTAACCCAAAGATCATCCCAAAGATTAATGCCATTACCATTCGCAACCCTCCACCCCAAGCCCAATTGGAGTGTTTTAAAACCTTCTTGAATAGCCCTCCAATTACAAGGGGTGCGGGTACTGGGAGAGGATAATTGCCTGGCAAGGCGGTTACTCAAAAGGTTGGACCAAGGAGCCGTAGTTGTCTTAAGTCTCCACAAAAGTCCCCCAAGGATGACTTTATTCCTCATTTCAGAGGTTCTAATACCTAAACCACCAGAAGCAAGTGGCTTGGTAACAACATCCCATCCAACAAGGTGCATTTTTTTCTTTTGATCGGTGGAACCCCAAACAAAGTTTCGGTTCAACTTATCTAAGTCTTTACAGACTCTTTTAGGTAGCATAGTGCACTTCATGTAATATGAAGGAATAGCAGACATCACAGACTTAACAAGTGTAACTCCACCTGCCATAGAAAGGATATTAGATCTCCAGCCTGTCAATTTAGCTCTCACCTTATCAATGATGAAATTGAAAGAACTGGTTTTTGCGTTGGAAGCATTCAAAGGAAAACCCAAGTACGACCCAAAATTTTCAACCGGTTTGATGTTCAAAATATCAGATAAATGAGTTCTCTCCTGGATAGAAACATTTTTTTTGAAAAAGAGACAATGGATTTGGAAAAATTGATTTTTTGACCAGAGATATCACATAAGTCGTTAAGAACCGAATGAATACACTCACAATTACTGTTTGTGGCCTCACCCATGAGAATCAAATCATCGGCAAAGAAGAGATGAGTGAGGGGAAAACTACCCCTTCCGATAATAATACCCTTCCACCTGTTTTTCAATGCCTCTTCGTCGATGAGAAAAGCGAGATACTCCATACATAAGATAAACATGTAAGGGGAGATCGGATCTCCTTGCCTAATTCCCCTAGTAGGAGAGAATCTATCCAACTTCCCTCCATTGAAAATAATACTAATAGAGGATGAAGAAATACAGCTCATAATCAACGAAATCAGTTGAGTTGGAAATTTGAAGAAAGTGAGGGTTCTCCTAATAAAGTCCCACTCGAGTCTATCATAAGCCTTTTCCAAATCAATTTTTAAAATCATATAACCTTTCTTACCCTGTTTTTTCTTTGCAAAATGAAGAACCTCCCTAAGCATAACCACATTATCCACACCCCTCCGACCCGGAATAAAACTCGTTTGAAAAGGAGAAATAAGATCTTTCATTCTAGGTCGGATCCTGTTCACTAAATTTTTTGAAACAATTTTATAAATAGAATTGCATAACGCAATGGGGCGGAATTGTAAGACAGACACTGGGGAAGGACACTTGGGGATAAGACACAAAAACGTCTCATTCCAACCGGGTGGAATTGTGTTATTTCGAAAAACAGAAGAGATGGCTGAAAAAAGAGATCTACTTGTGCAATTCCACATCTTTTGAAAAAATCCAGGGTGAAGACCATCAGGACCAGGGGCTTTAAACGGTTTGAGATCCCAAGTAGCAACTTTGACTTCCTCAAGACTGACAGGTCTAGCCAGAAAGTTTGCTTGGGAAGAAGAAATGGATTTCCTCCATTGGGAGGGAGGTTCCACATTCATTTCCGAACAAAACTTACTAGTGGTAAAAAGAGTCACAAAGTGTTGTTGAAACATATTTTGGATAACTTGGGCATCCTCTATCCAATTACCAGCGCCATCCTTAATGGAAGAAATACGGTTAGACCGTCTCTTGACAATAGTAGTAAGATGGTAAAACTTAGTGTTCCAGTCTCCATCTCTAATCCACTTAGTTCTAGACTTAGAAGCCCAAAGCTTCTCCTCATGGTTAAGGGTATCTGAAAGCTCACGTTGGAGGTTTTTTTCCAAATTAAGGAGATAAGGGTTAGGGTTAGAAGCCAAACTTCTCTGAATCCCCTTAATTCTAGCAAGTAACCGTTTTTTCTTCCTAAAGACATTACCAAAAACGTTTTTGTTCCAAGTAGTGGCTTTATCGGGAAAAACAGAAATAGCTGTGTTAAGACAGTTATTGGCCTCCTCCCAAACATTTGCCACAAGGGGTTCAAACCCCGGATGGTCAAACCACATTGGTTCAAGTCTAAAGGGCCTAGAGTTCCTATTCGGACAATCACCATTTGTTCTAAGAAGTAAGGGGCAGTGATCTGAATGGGTTCTAGTGAGGTGAGCCACGGTCGCATTAGGAAATCTAGTTCTCCAATCCATAGAGGCAAGCATTCTATCTAAGCGTTCTTGGATAAGACTCCCACTACGCTGCCATAAATTAATCCAAGTATACCTATTACCTATAAACCCTAGGTCAATCAAATTACAGTTGCTAATCATATTATTAAACTTAGTAACACGTTTTCGGTCAATAGGATTGCCCCCAAACTTTTCACTAGAATTTGCAACTTCATTAAAATCCCCCATAACAATCCAAGGCAGCACATTAATATCGGCAATAGTCTTAAGATTATCCCACAAAATACATCTATTCTTTAACTTAGTGCTAGCATAAATAGCAGAGAGCATCCAGGGAGGAGAATTTGAGGATACCTGGACCTCCACATGGAGCTCTTGTTCCGTGGACGCTATCTGACTGATGGTAGCGTTGAAGTCGTTCCAGAGTACCCACTTAACCCTCTAGCATCGACTCCCAAAAATCTGTTGAAAGGCAACTTGGATGCTTGTTCCTGAACCCTATGACCGCTTAGTCTGGTGTCCATGATGATCATCACAGAAGGCTTATGCAGCCTTTCCAAGTTTCTAATAGCAGTAATAGCAGCATTATTGCACATACCACGTACATTCCACAACATCACATTAAGATGATATCTATCCGAGTTGGGGACAAAATTTTGACTTGCTTGATTCATAATGAATGAAAAAAGAATTACACCGATCAAATAACCAACTTGATTAGGTACCTCTATCCATACATTTACATGATACAACCTCCTCGCCATTAGCACTATGATTTTTCAAATTGTTCTCGGTAGTAATGCAAACAGAGAGTCCGCTAGAACCATTATCAATACTCACCGCAGAAGGAGTTGCTCTTTCCCCAATCCTTGGATCTTGGTAAGGACTATTGTTTCTCTTCTTGGAGGTTCGCTTTCGAGATTTGGGCAGAGAGTTTTGATAGGCTTGGTCGGGATTTCGACCATCGGCACTCCGCGCTTCCTCCTGATGGCAATCCATTAATATCACATCTCCAATTTCACACGTTCCTTGCAAATCATTGTGAAAGCTCGATACTATATGATCATCAATTGGGTCAGAAATATGTGCTTCCCCCTTAAAGCATTCCGTGATTTTTCCCTTTCCAGTTCCACCAGAATCCTGCAATTTTTCATTAATGTTCGAAAAATTATGAACACTAGTAGGGATAATAGAAGGATTGGAGGTGGGGAGTGCCAAATCGCCCGTAGAGCGGAGAGAACCCTTAGTTGGAATACTCTTTAGTTTAGACACCCAAGCCGGTTTAAGCAGACTACTCGGTTCAAGACTGGAGCTCATAATTCGTTCCGGTTTAAAAACTATTGCTTTCACCTTAGTTAGTGGATCTGCTAATTTCCGTAATAGTTAATACACGGTAGTGTATGGAGCTTTGGCTAAGCTATCTTGGGGTGGATGCGTGGTGGTCGCCGGAGAAAGGAGCTCCGTACTTGTAGAGAGTTTTCAAACAGTGACTCTTCAACGAATGGTTTTCACATAAAGTTAAAGACCAAGAAGTCGAAGCCTTCGCTCAAGCTCCATACCCAACACTAGTGGCCGGGCAAGCCAGGAGAGTCAAACGACCCCGACTAAGTCCACATCCCCATCAATCTCTTAGATTATACAACCCACGTTACTGTTACTAGGCTTGTTATTTTTAACTTTTGAATACTTATTATTTATTTATATTCACCGTAGAGTAACTTTTATGTATTCCTATTAAGTATTTTATTTATGTTTATCATTGCAATTTAGATTATACTTTTTCTTTTCGAGGTTATTTGTATGCTCACTCCATACCTAGATTAGTCTCTGCTCACACTGGGTCAACCCGTAAGGGAAATGTGCTGGTTATGAATATCTTTCAATTTCTAGACTATAATATAAGATAAGAATTGTATTATTGATCTTGTTTTGGGTTGAGTATATAAGGGATAACACTATTAAGGAAACCAATAAAGATAGAATTTCTTTGTTATAGATTTAGTTATCTTGTAATATTGTATTTACCTAATATTTAGGGTTTGCTATCTTTAGAGAACACTACCTATTAGGGTTTACTTCTTGTATATATATGTTGTAACGTCACTTGTGTTATTCAAGCAATACAATTCTACATTCAATATAGCTCTTTATGGTATCAGAGCTTGATACGCTCCAACGAGCATTCTCTAATCCAAGCTCGCCGGAACCCTAACTATGGCACAAGACAGCCTTGCCAAAGCTGGCCTCATCGCCATCAATACCGCCGCGCAACTCCCGTTGAAGCTTACCTCGAAGAACTATCCTTCATGGCGAGCTCAATTTCTTCCCTTACTGGTTGGGTTTGATCTCCTCGGATATGTCGATGGAACCAATTCATGTCCACCCAAGGAGATACCTGGTCCAGAAAACACCACCATACCCAACCCGAAGTACCACTTTTGGATCCGTCAAGATCAGCTCCTGCTGCACGCTATAATTGCGTCAGTTTCCGAGTCTGTTATCTCCGTTATTAGCCTTGCTAGCACATCGAAGGATGCCTGGACCAAACTCGCTAGCACCTATGCCAACCGATCGCGCTCCCGTCTTATGTCCTTGAAGGAACAACTCTCCCGGCTTAGCAAAGGAACTCAGTCGGTGGCTGACTATATGGGCAAAATTAAATCCATCTCCGATGAACTCACGATCATTGGTTCGCCCTTGGATGACCTCGACCTAGTCATTCACACTCTCAACGGCTTGGGTCACGAGTATAAGGATATATCAGCTGCTGTCCGCGCACGTGAGACGACCATCTCCTTTGAGGATCTATTTGATAAGTTGCAAGAGCATGAGAGACTTTTGCACCGTGATGATCTCTCACATGAAATTGCTGTTCCAACAGCAAACTATGTCCACAAGTCTCAGCATCGTAGGAATAATTCCTATCGTAACAACAATAAAAATCAGTCCCAAGGCAACTCTCAATCACGCCACCAGCATTACGAAGTGGGGCATCAATCTGGTTCTCGTGGCTCACCCAAATATGACCATGACAACCGGTCTTCCAAGGTCATTTGTCAGCTATGTGACCGCCCCGGCCATGTCGCTAAGACCTGTCGTTCACTCACCACTCGTCAGCCCATGGCTCACGTTGCGACCAATGATCCGGTTCCTAACAAATCGTGGCTCGTCGACTCTGGTGCTTCTCATCACGTGACCTCCGACTTGCAGAATTTATCAATCTATTCTGACTATGATGGTCTCGATAATATTATTATTGGCAATGGTGATGGTCTTCCCGTCAAACACTCTGGTCAAGCCTCGATTTCGACTCCCTCTCGTTCTTTCTTATTATCAAATGTGCTATGTGTCCCAGCTATCAAACGAAATTTGCTCTCTGTTTCGGAGTTTTGCAAAACTAACCATGCCTCTATTGAATTTTTTCCTTCGTATTTTGTTGTGAAGGACCTTCGCACGGGGGCACCTCTTCATCGCGGGACAATTAAGGATGGTGTGTACGAGCTCACCCCCTCATCTCTACAAGCTATGGTGGCAACCTCAATCAAGACAAACAATTGGCATCATCGTCTAGGTCATCCAGCTTCTAAGACCTTAGATTTTTTATTTCGTCGTTATATTTCAGCTGGGAATACTATTAATAAAGAGTCATGTAATGCTTGTTCTTGCAATAAAAGCCACCGCTTGCCGTTTTCTATATCAACGCTCACGAGCTCTCGACCGCTTGAACTTATTTATTCGGATGTCTGGGGTCCGGCACCAATACACTCTATTGATGGGTATCGCTATTATGTTATTTTTGTCGATCACTTTACAAAGTACATTTGGTTCTACCCATTAAAATTAAAGTCGGATGTTGCTGTGTTATTTCCTCAATTCAAGCGGATTGTTGAAAAGTTTTTTAATGCGTCGATTAAGAGCTTGTACTCCGATGGAGGTGGTGAATTTTTGGCTTTAAAAACCTTCCTTGGAGCTCACGGCATCACACATTATTTAACTCCTCCTCATACTCCGCAACATAATGGAGTAGCCGAACGTCGTCATCGACACATCGTCGAAACCGGTCTCACATTGTTACACCATGCCCGCGTGCCACTTTCTCTATGGTCTCATGCGTTCCAAACAGCCGTCTATCTCATCAACCGGTTACCGACTCCCATCCTAGATAATTGCTCTCCATATGAGCGTCTCTTCAATGAGATACCGAATTACAATAAGCTTCGTGTCTTGGTGCTTATGCTATCCATGGCTCAAACCGTACTCGACTCATAAACTGGATCCTAAATCTCGGCCGTGTGTCTTCATTGGTTACTCTCTTCAACAAAGTGCTTATCGATGTCTCGATATCTCTTCCAATCGAATTTTTATCTCGCGACATGTGACATTCGTTGAAGATATGTTTCCATACGCCATGACGCCTGCCACATTGTCCATCCCACCCGTGCAAGAGCTCCTCAATGATTGGGATCCTGCTCTTGATGATCCCATTACAATCACACTATTGTTAATAGTAATATGGAACAAACACACTCCTAACCTACTCATATCATCATACTATATATAGTTTTTTAATTTCTCGAGTTTGTATTTCGTTTAACTGAATCTTCAAAGGCCTATTTTTTGGACATGGCCTCGTCGAACCATGTCACAGGTCAGAGAATATATATATATATATATATTTTTTTTTTAAACCGTGTGATTTCTAGGATTGTGTAATACTGTATGTTACTAAGTCATTTGGCTACAATACTATCTAATGTTTAGAATATATAACTATATAAAAGTGAACATATTAACAAAAAAGTTCATATCCAACCATAAAGTCTAAGCAAATGGATCATAAACACTTCACATACTCATATCATATACCTTAACGAGTTGCACGTATCTAAATAATTTAATTAGATTGCTTTATTATATTTGGTAAAAGTTCAACAAAAATCTCATGGCAGCAATAGAATGCTCCGTGTACACCCATCAATCAACACATATAATGATATATATTAACTGATAATGGCTATATGATGATATATTTTATGGATTCACAAATCCAACTCATCAATCGGATCTCATATATATATTAAGCGGAAGGGGCTGATGCAGGTGCTCCATTGCTGCTTGACCCGGTGAACATGTTACTGTGTCATTACAATAAAAACAAAAAAAAAAAAAGTTTTTCAAATAATAATTCATAAAATAATAAAGAGTTATAGATTAATAATAAAACCTAGTTTTTGAATGAAATTTAAAATGCAACAATTTAAAAAACTCTAAAAATAATATTTTGTGATCAAATTAATATTATCGTAAATTTTTATGATCAACTAGCTAGCTAGATACGTACTTGAACCAAGAGACCCATGTTTGGTCTTTCTTTTCCCCGTTCCCAGAGGGGACCGTTGCTTCGGTCGAGGGGGCAGAGGCGGTGGTCACCCCAACAGGTGTAGCCTCATCAGTTAAAAATCGGAGGCGGAGGAGCGATCGGCCTGAATCAGCGAGATCAAACGCGTTGGATTCAATTGCGAAAGTCGACACCATCAAAGTCATGATCAACATGAGTGCTACTGCCTTTATTGCCATTGAGACGTTATTTGTTAGATTATTATTGCTTCCAAAGGAAATGTCGTCTTTCTTTGGTTTTTTTTTTTTGTTTTCTATTTTATTTGAATGGTTGATGATAGTTTAAGATTCAAGAGGTGATTATATAGTGGTGGAGATAGTTATTTTCGGCTATAGAATTGGAAATTTGTGGACTAAATTTCTTTTTTCTGTTATGATTTACTAGTTAAGAATGCAGACCACATAATGGAATAATTAGTCAGAGGTATTAATTAATGTTGGAGAAAATGTTAAATTATGGAATATATTTAAAAGAGTAAAACCTCAATCAACACTCACTTGGCCGCATTAGATCGACTTATAATCCTTTCTAAAATAATATATGAAAAATAAGGAATATATTGAATCAAAGTTGTTTTAGAGGAGATCTTTTTTTAGAGGTATTATGTTTTATTTTGGTGATTTAAAAGTACCGCAATTAAAATGTTAGAATTTTATTTTAATACTTTTTTTTGGCCATGTTTTTATTTTAATACTTCAAGTTTTAAAATATTGCCAATTTTAAATAAAATATTAATTTTTAAACAGTGGTTCAATAATGTGCTGTCATGTCAGCTAAGTTAATAGAATTGTTAGACTGTATATTAACATTATCATCTAAAAAAATATTTTAAAATATAATGCCTACAAAACATATGTCAAAATATAAAGTACATTAAAAATGATTTAGGTAATGGAAATTCTATTTGTAGACCACTAATTCCTTTTCATATACCATAAATTATAAAGTTTACAAAATTACCATTTAATTTTTTGACCATACTAATTATGTCGGCGCATGCAGTGCACATGCATATTCCCAAATAAATACTTTATTCACAAATCTGAAATTAATTTTTGAATATGTAGAAATTATTTCTTTTTGAATAAATACCATTTCAAATGAATTGTCACTCTTCTCCCAAATACAGAAATTGATACAAGACTTTCTATGTCGTACGTAGCTTTAAAGATAAATATACCAAAGAAGGGATGTAAAAGAACAACTATATACCTATTATGTAACTTAGTGCCAAACATAATAAATGGGAGACCAGTCGTACCAATACAATCAAAAGGTGTCGATGTGTCAGTGCTGCACTGGACAGAACAGAGATCGCAATTTGCATCTACCATCAGATTGTATCGATGTTACAAATGCGTCGTTGCTGCACTGGACAGAACAAGGTTGCTACTACCATCTGAATTGATTGTGTCGATGTTACAAATACTTCATGCCATATGAGAGAAGATCTAACGGCAGAGTCAACACCTAATTTTGGACCATGGGCGACACGTGTGATATGTGACATACTAAATGAGGAAGTATCTAAATACGACAAGTCGGGAAGTTTTCAATAATGCTTAGTGCAATATTATGATAGTTATTTGTATTTATTGCAGAAAATATGTGTTGAATATTTAGTATTAAATTTCCGAATATTTAGCATTTATTAGTAAAATAAATCGACAATATTTGTTGCTTAGATTAGACTAGACCTAGAGTATTATAAATAGAGTTGTAATTTACATTGTAGATGACACAAAAATAAATATTGTTCATTCGTGAGAAAGTCTAAATTGGTTAGTTCGATTTTGATTTTTTTTAGATTTTGCTATTATTATTGTTATTATTAGGGTTAATAACCAAATCGCTACCTGAACTTTAGTTCGATTACAAATCGCTACCTCAATTTTGGATTTTGAAAATCAGCTACCTGAACTTTGAAATTCAGATCAAATCACTACATCCGTCAATTTATGTTAATTTAAACGGAATTGAACGACTTACTGGCCACGTGCATTTTTTTCTAATTTTTTCCCTCAAAAATGCCCTTTCCCTCTCCTCTTCTTACGTGTAGAAGTTGACATAGAAGATAAATCATCACATACTTCCAAATCACACTACTCTTCTCTAGCCTTAATCTATTTTCCATCATAAATCTCTGTAAAGCATCCATGGCAGCCCGTATTGTTCTGCTCGTTCGATTCAGTCGTTCTTCATCTTGATTTCGCTAGAGCTTCGTGTCGTTCTTCTTACTTCGTGCTGTTCTTCTTGCTTGTTCTGTTCTTCATTAGGGTTTTGACAAGATTGAATATGGAAGTGTCGATAGGGAAAATTGATAAGGATCAGTACGTTTACTTAATTTTACTCTACTTTTATGTAAATTGTAGATGACTTTAGGATTTATAGTATGTTATGATGTGGTCCCGACTCAAAAATTCTATTCGGTATGGTCTTTAGTTGATTTACCTGCTAACCGCAGAGCCATAGGAGCAAAGTGGGTTCTTAAATTGAAACTCACTGCTAATGGAAAGGTCGAGCGATACAAAGCCCGACTTTTTGCGAAAGGATATACCCAACTTCACGGAGTGAACTTTGACAAAACATACTCACCCACTGTGCGTTACACCATAGTACGGGCCATTCTGGCCTTGGTTGCAAGTCTCGATCTCGAGCTGCACCAAATGGATGTTAAGACCGTATTTCTCCACGGAAACCTGGAGGAAGAGATCTACATGGAGCAACCAGAGGGTTTCATTACTCCTGGTAACGAATGTAACGTTTGTAAACTCCAAAGGTCCATTTATGGTCTTAAATAGTCGTCTCGACAATGTTACCCCAGAATTCCACGAGGAAATCGTGGGAAACGGATTTGTGATTCTTCACGAGGATCCGTCCGTGTATTATAAGACCTTCGGGTCTAAGTATGTCATCTTAACCTTATACGTGGACGACATACTCATTGCCGCAAACGACGTGAGTTTTATGAACATGTCAAAGTCATGGTTAGCATCTGTATTTGAGATGAAAGACATGGGAGAGGCCACATATATCTTAGGCATTAAAATTGCTAGAGATCGAGCTACCCGAAAATTGTGTCTATCTCAAGAAGTTTATATCAACAAACTGTTGAAAAGATTCAGATTACAGGATGCCAAACCCGTGGATACGCCGGTGGTGGGTGCGGAATATTTAAGCATGGTCGGTAGTTTGATGTACACCATGCAATGCACCCGTCCAGATATCTGTTACGCCATGAACCTAGTAGCATGTTTCCATTCAGATCCTGGCTATCAACATTTAAAGGCTGTAAAACGAATAATTCGTTATCTGAAAGGTACCGCCGACTACGGCACAGTGCTATGAGGGTAAGAAGTTAGAATTGACCGGTTACAGTGAAGCCGACCATGGTGGCGATCCGGATGATCGTAAGTCCACCACAGGGGGAGTGTTTCTCCTTGCTAATGCTGTCATTTCATGGACGAGCAGGAAGCAAACCTGTGTCGCGTTGTCCACGATGGATTCAGAATTCATAGCTCTCTCTAAGAATGCACAAGAAGCGGTCTGGCTCAAAAAGCTTCTAAATGCACTGCTTGGTGACGATATCGAGAATAAACATGTGAAGGTCTTCTCTGACAGTCAAACAGCCATTGCCGCAGTTAAGAATCCGAAGTACCATAGTAGGACCAAACACATTGATATGAAATATTTCTATGATAAATCTATGGTAGAAGACAATATAATCACTATGGAATACTTGTCCACTGATAATATGATTGCGGACCCATTAACTAAACCACTACGCAGGGAGATATTCGAAAAACACGTAAAACTGCTTGGATTGCGTAGGGTTTAGAAATGGCATGTATCTGTGATAACATTTTGATATTAGAAAGTTACATTTTGTAAACGAAAAAATTGCAACTGATTTTATGATCAATCGACGTCATAATGTTTTTTATTACATCAGATTTACTGTCTATAAACTAAGTCGTATTAAGCAAGACGATTATCTAGTTTCGAAGTAACTCGACATGGTCTTTGTTTTTGCTTATCGCCGTGATGAACTTCGTTCGTCATTAAACCACATTCTGGGCCAGATGAGAATCTTTGATAGCATGATTGACTTATATCTTTCCTGTCAACCCAAAAGGTTCATGTATGCTATCAACGCGTGCTTCATACTACGCGTGCCACGTTCGACCACGGGGTCACAGCTCAGTTGTGCTAGGAAGGAATCCTCGTGATTCTGGCGGGCGCACACTTCTTCACCTCGAGCGTGTTATTGATCCCGGGAGCCTTATGAAGAGGCACCTAAATTATCCTCACGGACTCAGAACTCATATCAAAAGTCAGGCTCAATGCTCGCTTCCCGGCGTACGAGCGTAGTGCTGAACAAAAAGGCCCAGTGACCACGTTTTTGGAAACCAGTTGGATTTGACTGAGGATATGAGCAATGGGGATGGTCAAGTTCACCTGTAATTCAACAACATTTTTATTCACTAGGTGGGCACCAACTGGATATTAGTTGAAGGTTGTGAATACTTGTACGGATGCCTTGGAGATGTGTTCCTATGTGGAAACTAGGCAAAAGAAGAATTATCAGTTGACCTAGGATACAGGGCGGTACTATATAAATGTTGTTTATAACATGTTGATTAGAGAAAATGGAATCAACGTTCCGCAGGCGCTACAATACTCATAACAGATGAGTAGCACGACGCCCGTCGTATCCGCCGGTCGCACGGCAAACCTCGTATGAACTGTTCGGAAGCAAGGATCAGATCGAAGGAGTGAAATGTTGATGCAGATTTGGACGACAATACATTTACAGGAACTCTCTCATTTCGGCGAGTGGGAGCTGTAAGCATATGGTGATGGGCGCCGTAATTGGTAGCCCATAATATGTATAGTTTACATAAGGAAATTAGGTACATGTCACATTAGGGTAACTGGGCTAGACCCAAATCCCAATTCACATGAGAGGCCCAAAATTGGGCCTCCCTATGCATAGTGGTTGGCCGAAACTTGGAGTGGGTAAAGTTGACTTTTTCCACTTTGCTCCTCCTATAAATACATGGTGTTAGGGGATTTTTAGGGTTAATCACCATTTCCTCATTAGAGTGTTTTAGAGAGAAAAACCCTCCACCCCACACATAGGTATTTCGGCCGAACCACTCCCCACCAACGGGTATGCCAATTTCTTTTTAGCAAACACTCCAGAGATCTGTCCCCTGCCAAGAATCGATCAGAGGCTTTGCTGTGGAGAACATACCGCGTAGGGCTTCCTTAACCAGAACCTCTACAGGTGCTGACCGGAGGATCGTGAACTCCCTGCAGGAAGGATCTTGGGACTACTGACATCGTTTGAGGTATGTGCGAATCTTCCGCTGCGTAATTTCGATTACTAGCATGTACCAAGATTTAATGTCCGTAGTGATTACTCCCCGTAATCTAACATGGGAGCTGTTGGCATTCAGAGTAAATGGACTGCTGTAATGGGGAGCCCATTAATATAGGCCCAACAAACTAAGTCTAATTTGGGGTATGGCACATAAGGGATTTTGGGTCAGCCCGAAATCTCCATGGGCCATGCTTGGCCTAAAAGAGCCGACCCAATTAAGACTATAGGTTCGGCCAAAATGCATTAAGCCCTAGGTGGGCTTTGGTCACCTCCTCTTATAAATAGGAGGTGTTAGGGGATTTCTTGGAGTTAATCGCTTTCTCCCTTTTAGTAGTCACAAATAAACCCCCTCTCCCTTTTACATCAAGGGTTCGCCCAAAACCTATCACCACTAGAGTAGGTGTCGAATTGTGACAAGAAATTCACCCCAGATATCTATCCAGCCACCGAATTGAAAAGGCTTTGTTGTGGAGACCGTTGCCCGTGGATTGCTCCTTAATCAGAGTTCCCGCAGGACACCTTCTGGCATATCGTGAACTCCCTCGTGATGTTCCTTGTGTAAGCATATGGTGATGGGCGCCGTATTTGATAGCCCAAAATATGTATAGGTTGCCTAAGGAAATTAGGTATATGTCACATTAGGGTAATTGGGCTAGACCCAAATCCCAATTGACATGAGAGGCCCAAATTATGGGCCTCCCCTATTCATGGCCGGCCGAAATAATATTTGAGGGCAAAGTGGACTTTTTTCCACTTTGCTCCTCCTATAAATACATGGTATTAGGGGATTTTTTGGGTTAATCACTATTCCCTCATTAGAGTGTTTTAGAGAGAAAAACCCTCCACCCCACACCTAGGTATTTCGGCCGAACCTATAGTCACCCAAGGTGTGCCAATTTGCTTTCCAAGCAAACACTCCAGAGATCTGTCCCCGTGCCAAGAATCGATCATAGACTTTGCTGTGGAGCTTGTACCGCGTGGGGCTTCTCTAACAAGAACCTCCACGGGTCCCGACCGGAGGATCGTGAACTCCCTCCTGCGAAGATCTTGGGTCTACGGATCTTCTTAAAGGTAAGTGCGAATCTTCCGCTGCGTAATTCCGATTACTAGCACGTACCATGAGTTAGTATCCGTAGTGATTACTTCCCGTAATCTAACACCTTGGACTACAGACTGCATAATAGAAAAATAGGTATATGCACTCTTACGCTACGTAATTCGTTTACCAAGCACGTACCTGTGTATATATTCTGTATAGTTTATCCCCTAGAATCCAACATATGTAAAAAAAATTCATTTACAATATCGGCCTAGTGTAGTAATGTAATGATAAGTAACTTATACTCTTTTTAGTTCCTTAAAAAATTAAGAAAAAATACAGATATTTGCTAATTTGACACAATATAAATATTCACATTACTTTGTACATTATTATATGCAGACCAAACAATATAATTACATTACCCATATATATATATATACTATCGGCTTAAACATTTCAGAACTGAACAAGAATCTCACATTCGTAGAAATATCAAATTATGATTATTTAAACGTCCATATGGTCCATTTTGCGACACTTAAGTAAGAATAATAATTATGCTTTATAACTAACGGAAGATTCCTATACAAGGGCAATATACGAAATGAGAAGTATACGTGAAAAATTGGATGGCTTTAATAATTTATTTTTTAGTAAAAATCCAAAATAAATCTAATGACAAACATGAGTGCTTCACGTACATCGATCATTAATTGTTAATGGAAATTATGACTATGATACACATGTCTTCACATATTAAAAATGTTTTTGATCTTCTATGTATATTTAGGCAGAGGGGCTGATGCAGGTGATCCACTGTCGCTCGACCCGCTGAACATGTTACTGCGTCATAAAATCAATAACAAAAAAATATTTTTAGAATAATAATAACTCATAAAAAATAACAAATTTGTAGATTAATAATAAAACCTAAAATTTGAATGAATTTTAAAATGCAACGTGTTTAAAAACTTTAAAAACAATATCCTGTAGTCAAACTAATATTATCGTAAAACTGTAAGATCAACTAGCTAGCTAGATACGTACTTGAACCAAGAGACCCATGTTTGGTCCTTTTTTCCGTTCCTAGAGGGGGAAGTTGCTTCAGCCGAGGGGGCGGAGACGATGGCCACTTCAACGGGTGTAGCATCTTGTACTTTAACAGTATTAGTGAAAAATCGGAGGCGTAGGAGCGATCGGCCTGAGTCAGCGAGATCAAACGCGTTTGCTTCAATTGTAAATGTAGACACCATCAAAGTCATAACCAACATGAATGTTACCGCCTTTGCCGCCATTGAGACTATTAATTGTTAGGTTATTATTGCTTTCAAATGAAATATGACCTTTATGTTTTTTTTATGTTTTTTTTTTATGTTTTTTTTTAATTTTAATATTTGATGATAGTTTAACATTGAAGAGGTGTTATATAGTGGTAGAGATAGCTATTTTCAGCTAATGAACTGAAAATGTGTGGAATTATTTTTTTCTGTTATGATTTACTGGTGGAGGGTGCATACCGCATAATGGAATTCGTCAAAGTTACCAATTAATGTTGAAGAGAATCCTAAAATTATGCAATATATTTATAATAGTATTCTACGGTCATTTGGCCGTCTTGATCGACTTATAAATTTTTTCTAAAAGAAAAAATAATGATATATGAAAAAGAAGGAATATATTGGATCAAAGTTGTTTTTGAGGATATTTATTTGATTTAAAGGTATTATGTTTTATTTTGGTGATTTTAAAGTACTTAATGTTGGAATTTGTTTTAATATTTCACTTTTTAAGTAATTTCAATTTTTAGAAAAAAAATGCTAACTTTTACATAGTGGTTCAATATTGTGTTTTCATGTCAACAATGTTAATATAATTGTTGGAAATTATATTAACATTATCATCTAAAAAATATTTTTAAAATATAATGCCTGCAAAACATATGCTAAAAAAACAAATTACATTAAAAAAATTATTTATCTAAGAGAAATTCTATTTGTAGACAACTAATTATTTTTCATATATCAATTGTAAAGTAAGAGAGTTACTGTAAAAAAACCGGGGAGCTAACTATTAAGTCTGCTTATCTCCAACTAACTTGTACCGATGGTGACCTTGAGGTAATCCCAGAGCAAGAGATTACGTACTTGCATCTCTGCCCTAAAATGGAAGAAAATCTGGTCCTTGAGTGCAATCCAAACTTTCAAGAGCAAGCCCAATCAGCCATGTCATGTCATGGCAAGCTATCATAACACAGATATGTCATCCTTTTATTATCGACCAGACGAGGTAGTTGTTGTTCTAATCAACACATTACGTAGTCATTTCCACTCTATGAAGGAAGACTTGAAACGTGGCGCAAGTCTCATGGCCAGATAAACTATTTATGTCATCATATAGGAATTCATTAACAAACATTTCATATTTTTTTTATTTACTTTTTAACTTATAAAAATCTGTTTTCCATGATTTCAATCAATGAAATATAATCTAATGTAAAAATGAGATATAAATAAAACAAAAAGTAAGTAGACCCAACTCATGATTTCCCATCAAACTAGAAGTTACCAAGAAACCATGCATATCAGAGAGGAAAATAGAGAGCAGTGAAAAATGTTTTAAGGGTTCCTTTGAGTTAGTTGCTTCACTTGTCTTTCATCCCCTAATATACTATACCCTAATAAAAGTATTTTCAAGATTGCATCGCAACCTTACAAACTGATCAATAAGGTCCTCAGATAATTAACAAAATACTAGATTGCTTTACCGGACCGGAGCACAACATAACAGGCCTAAAACATAAATACCAACCCATAATAACACAAGACAAACCCAAACTAAAGTAGTTTGCTTTAACATGGGCTAGTTATAGACATGTTGTCTGCGCATATTGATCGATGATATTTCCCTATAAATACTAGGTATGTTATTAATTAATTCACGTTATTCTTTTTCAAATACACATTATACTAATTAGATCGTTTGAATGGAATAGTGATGAAAATACCCATATTCCCATCGTATAAGTGTTTATTGCAATTGAGTTAAGAAATACCTCATCTAACAAGTAGTTTTGACAAGGGTTAAAGGTACTTTTCATACCACGTGTTTGATCGAATGTGGCTTTTAGTACTAGATGTTTAGTTTTGTATACTTTTGGTACCAAACGTTTGAAAAAATGTGGCTTTTGGTACATCCGTTAGTTGACCGTTAGTTTTGGCCGTTAAATGACATGTGCAAGTCACGTGATCGACTCTAAACTTTTAATTTTTTTCAATTTAGTCCCTCAAATATATATTACTAACTTTTATTTTGTTTAACTTAGTCATAACACTTCAAAGTCGGACCCAATTAAACCAATCGAATTCAATTGACATAGCCCCATTTGGGTCAAATTTACCCAATTGGGGATAAGTCTCAATTAGGTTCGATTTTGAAGCTTTAGGACTAAATTAAACAAAATAAAAGTTATGAATATATTTGAGGGACTAAATTGAACAAAATTAAAAGTTTAGAGTCGATCACGTGACTTACACATGTCATTTAATGACCAAAACTAACGGCCAACTAACGGATGTACCAAAAGCCACATTTTTTCAAACTGTATCAAAAGTATACAAAACTAAACATCCAGTACTAAAAGTCACATTCGATCAAACACGTGGTATGAAAAGTACCCTTTAATCCTTTTGACAATTGTAAATCAGAAGCGTTAAGCTTATAACCTTCTATAAAGTAGCATATTCCTTTAACTTCGGACTGAACTCATCTAATAAGAGTTGCAATACTTCACTTGAAATAGTGGCTTGGAGTAGGAAGCTTCAAACAGAGAAATTTGAGGGGAATTCTGATTTCTTTGATGACTAAGTAAAGGGTGCAATGTAAGGATTTAAAGAAGTTTTTATTTTTTATTTTTAGAATGTCTTCTTCACATGCATCGTTACTGATGGAACACGTACTTCGATGATCGCCATATGTAGGTGTCTTCGAGCCTTGTTCCTAGATTACGCTCTTCCTTCACTTCTTTCCTCGAGACCTGAACAAAGGATTGCGCCAGAGGGGGGGAGGTGTTTCCGGCGAACCCTCTCTGATGCTTAAGTAAGTGCTCGATTTTAAAGAGATAAAACCTAGAGAGAAGTCAGAGCTATCAAGTTGCAAAATTACCTTCAAATGAAGGATGTGAGGTCCTATTTATAGAGTTTGTGGGTTTGGCCACAAGGGGTCCACAAAGATGCCGTAGGGTCAGCGGAATATTCCATATAGGATAGTCAAAATGGGGATGTCCGTAGGTCGGATATACGTACGTCAGGTGTGCGTACGTCGAAGGTGTGTCACCCGTACGTAGGTGGCCGACTGCCGGAGCGCGTCGGCCCCGTTTGGTCGGACTAGTCCGGTTCCTTTGGTCGGATTAGTGCGGTTCCTTTTGCCGGACTAGTCCGGTCGGAGTCCTTCAAGGGTCGACTAGTGCGATTTTTGGTCCGGGTTAGTCTGTTTGGCTAAGTTTCGGTTTATAATCGTGTTTAGGGTCGACGGTGCGATTAAGGCGAACCTAAGTGAGGTCCAATTGAGTGTATATCCATCATTTGCCTCCGAGTCAAGCAATGGTGTAATCTTTCCTTGACTCTATTTTTCGATTGGATTTAAACTCGAATTGTGACCTCAGGCGATACATTACCTCTTTTTTGAGTTTGTCTTTGTCGATGCGTATGGCTCAACGTCTGTCCCTTTTCTTGCAGGGATGTCAATCTGTGTCATTCATCAAAATCATAGATACAAAAATATACACAAGTGATTGGTAAGTCACGGGTGTAATATCATATTCAATGTAAGTGTATGTGTTCATGTATGTAATGTAGTGCAGTGTGCGACATATGTGCGTTATGCAGTGCTATCATATATGTGTGTGAAACACTAAGTAGAAAATATGTATATTAATGTAGATGAGTACACGTGTAGCAATCATGCAATGTAATGAGGATGCTTCTAAGCATGTAATAAAGCATTGTGTATAACACATGCAAATACATGGTGCTTGTTGGGATCAAAATAACGTGGCCTTGAACTTCTAGTAGTGGACTTCGAGGTCTCGCCGGGAGCTAACTCTTTTAGGTATCTTTCTCGACCTCTCGGGTACTTAGTTTCCTTTAGGAGCTTTGTGCTAGGCGAGGACCTGAAAAGGGGTGGGGATGTCCCCTGATTCCACTCTGAAGCTTAAGTCAGTAATGGATTTAAAAAGAGTATTGAAAAGTATGAGAATCAAGATGGTAAAATACATATAATGTTCCCCTATTTATAGGGAGAGATTACCGACTTCAAATGGCGGCTACCCTCTTGGGAGGGTTTCTGTCTAGAGTAGGTTTAAGCAGGTGACAAGTAGCTTGCCACCTCATCTTTCCTTAGCTGGGAAGGTTTCCCTTTGGCGGTTGAAAGCAGGTCGGCACCTGTCCTTTTCCTTAAGATGAGGGTTTCTTCATGGCGGCTAGAGCAGGTCGCCACCTGTCCTTTTCCTTAAGAGGAAGGTTTTCTTCAGTGGTGTTTTGGCTATTGATTCGACTCGTACCTTAATAGGAGAGCCTTGAGTGATTTAGTCGTCTTCTTTTGCTAGTCGTTCTTCAGAAGTCGACTTCTTCATATATAGTCGTCGACCATTGGTCTTTGCCTTGTCATTCTGAACATAAATGGTCGACAAATTTTCTTTAGTCTCGCCTTTAAACGTACTCGCCTTCATACTATTCTATCAGTTTAGTCGTAACCCAACACTTGCCCCCGAGTCTTAAGTCGTCAACTTCATTCATGAAGAGGAGGTCTTGAGTCGAGTATAACCTCCAGTATCTACTGGCGAGATTCGGTATCCAATTTGGCCACCAGTTTGCGAACTTCTAATTTTTGAGGTTGAAGGATGTGTCTTTAGTCGAGACGTGGCCCTTGGCTAATGAAATTTTGACCGTTGGGTGATTTTGAAGAAGCTCAAGAGTCGTCTCAGTTAATTTACAACGGTTTTCTAGACAACGGTCACGTTGTCAGTGAATGCACCAATGAATGATGACTTAGGGAAGGCTTCCTTGGGAAGTTATCCAAGCGTCGAAGACCTTAGTATAAATACTACTGTTTCACTTTCATTTTTCACTTTCGCTCTCGTTTTCTCAGTCTGATTTGATCCTTCAAGAGTGAGCCATTCTGAGTGGAAAACAAATATTTATGGCTGACAGTCCTTCTTCCGGTATTCCGAGGTTACTTCTTTATTTTTTGGGCCGCTACTTCTTTCCTTTTAACTGCCTTTTGATGATCGATGTTCTTTTTCTTCTTAGATTTTATCAAGATGATTCTTCGGACTCATCGTCAAGCTATGGCAGAAGCTTCTTCTGCCCCCAAGTTGAAAGAAGCTAATAGTGGGGCGTCTATTGATACTCCTATCGATGTCGAGGCTATCCCTTCCACTAAGAACTCGCCTGTGAGATCCTCTAAGGACAAGGGTGAGGCGAAGGATAATACTCATTATTCCAGTCGAGATAGGAGTACCCATTATTCTAGCTCTTGGCTAAAGAGAAGGCGATGTGGACATTCATCTTCTTCTTCGTAGACTCGGGCGTCGCCTACTCGTGCTGAGACTTCTGCCAGTGGTCTTCCGGATAGTGAGGGTCCTTCTGACTGGGATATGTTGCTAAATTATTCTGTCGATTATTCCAAAGATTGGGATCCTTTAAACTTTTTGCAAGAGTACCCTCTTAAAGAGGGACATTCCATTGTTAACCCCGATCTGGCTCTTCATTTATTAAATGCTTCGATTCCTCCCAAAGATCGTTGACGTCTAGGGACAAGCGTGGGCGAAGTAGAGGAGGCTACTCGTCTTTTCCTTCTTAAACAAGCTGAAGTGAGCAATTCCCCCTTTCGATCATCGAATTTACTCATTATTTGACCTTCTTTTTCTAATTTCTTCTTCAACAGGCTTCCTTGGATTCCCTCCAATATTCTCATCTGATGATCAATCTTCTTGAGGAGTTACAATCAACCAAGGCGAAACTTAGGGACTTAGTGCCTACAGACGATATAGGAGAGCTTCAGATCCTTAGAGAGGAGAATGCCAAGTTGAGGGAAGATCTTAAGCATGTAGCTGAAACGTCCACTGCTTTTGAACGAGAGCTTCATAAAAGTGAGGAATCTTTACAGAGTTCTCTTTTGTTTGTCAAAGAATACCGTAATCCGCTGGGGAAGAAAGACAAGGAAAGAGAGGCTTTCAAAGTAGAAAACATCATTCTTTGCGAGAAAATCGGCGTGCTGCAGAATGAGATGTCGAGCTTGAGGGGCTCAGCAACTAGAGCTGTTAATGATTACAAAGCGAGTCTTGCCTACCAAGTTGATATTATGGTTGCTGCTTCTGACCTACTATTCCCATCCCTTAAGGAGATTGTGGCCAACTTAAGAGCGTATCAACCTGAATTTCTTTTTTTCTAAGGTCCACCTTCTTCAACAATATTTGGAGATTCCTATTGAGGATGATAGCTTTGTTGTTTCTTCCTCCAAGGGAAAAGAAGCTTTATGAGTAGCTGTTCTTTAGATTTCTAGGACGCTTTCTTTCGACTAATTCCTTGTGTAATGAATTCTATTTTCAATAATGAAAGTTCTACCAGAATTTCTAGATTTATTATCTTCATTTAAATTCTGCTAGTGTCGTGTTTATCAATGTAAAATAGAAACACTAACCTTTTGGGCGTATAGTCGACTTATGAAGAAGTCGACGATCGAGACTATAGGCGTCGATCTTTTATCGATTTGTCGACGTATCTAGGCCTTATCTCTCTTTAAGACATGTTGCCTTGGGCGACTTGTTGATTTATAGGTGTTGTTCTTCTATCGAATCATCGACGCGTCTTGGCTTGATCGCCCCTTTTTAGGTACATGGTGTCGTTGATCGATTCGTAGATGATATCTTCTATCGAGTTGTCGACGTACCTAGGCTTTGCTGCCATATAGGGCACATAATGTCGACAATCGATTTGTAGACGCCGTTCTTCTATCGAGTTGTCGACGTACCTATGCTTTATTGCCATCTTGGGCACATAATGTCGACAATCGATTTGTAGACACCGTTCTTCTATCGAGTTGTCGACGTACCTAGGCTTTATTGCCATCTTGGGAACATAATGTCGACAATCGATTTGTAGATGCCGTTCTTCTATCGAGTTGTCGACGTACCTAGGCTTTATTGCCATATTGGGCACATAATGTCGACAATCGATTTGTAGATGTCGTTCTTCTATCGAGTTGTCGACGTACCAAGGCTTTATTGCCATCTTAGGCACATAATCTCGAAAATCGATTTGTAGACACCGTTCTTCTATCGAGTTGTCGACGTACCTAGGCTTTATTGCCATCTTGGGCACATAATGTTGACAATCGATTTGTAGACGCCGTTCTTCTATCGAGTTGTCAACGTACCTAGGCTTTATATCCATCTTGGGCACATTAAGTCGACAATCGATTTGTAGATGCCGTTCTTCTATCGAGTTGTCGACGTACCTAGGCTTTATTGTCATCTTGGGCACATAATGTCGACAATCGATTTGTAGATGTCGTTCTTCTATCGAGTTGTCGACGTACCTAGACTTTATTGCCATCTTGAGCACAAGCACATAATGTCGACAATGGATTTGTAGATGTCGTTCTTCTATCGAGTTGTCGACGTACCTAGGCTTTATTGCCATCTTGGGCACATAATGTCGACAATCGATTTGTAGACGCCGTTCTTCTATTGGGTTTTCGACGTACCTAGGTTTTATTGCCATCTTGGACACATAATGTCGACAATCGATTTGTAGATGCCGTTCTTCTATCGAGTTGTCGACGTACCTAGGCTTTATTGCCATCTTGGGCACATAACGTCGACAATCGATTTGTAGACGCCGTTCTTCTATTGAGTTGTCGAACCTAGGCTTTATTGCCATCTTGGGCACATAATGTCGACAATCGATTAGTAGATGCCGTTCTTCTATCGAGTTGTCGACGTACCTAGGCTTTATTGCCATCTTGGGCACAAAATGTCGACAATCGATTTGTAGATGTCGTTCTTCTATCGAGTTGTCGACGTACCTATGCTTTATTGCCATCTTGGGCACATAATGTCGACAATCGATTTGTAGATGCTGTTCTTCTTTCGAGTTGTCGACGTACCTAGGCGTTATTGCCATCTTGGGCACATAACGTCGACAATCGATTTGTAGACGCCGTTCTTCTATCGAGTTGTCAACGTACCTAGGCTTTATTGCCATCTTGGTCACATAATGTCGACAATCGATTTGTAGACGCTGTTATTCTATCGAGTTGTCAACGTACCTAGGCTTTATTGCCATCTTGGGCACATAATGTCGACAATCAATTTGTAGACGCCGTTCTTCTATCAAGTTGTCGACGTACCTAGGCTTTATTGCCATCTTGGGCACATAATGTCGACAATCGATTTGTAGACACCGTTCTTCTATCGAGTTGTTGACGTACCTAGGCTTTATTGCCATCTTGGGCACTTAATGTCGACAATCGATTTGTAGATGCCGTTCTTCTATCGAGTTGTCGACGTACCTAGGATTTATTGCCATCTTGGGCGCATAATGTCGACAATCGATTTGTAGACACCGTTCTTCTATCGAGTTGTCGACGTACCTAGGCTTTATTGCCATCTTGGGCACATAATGTCGACAATCGATTTGTAGATGTC
The DNA here is from genome assembly GCA_036873135.1 of Clarkia xantiana subsp. parviflora. NCBI lineage: Eukaryota > Viridiplantae > Streptophyta > Magnoliopsida > Myrtales > Onagraceae > Clarkia > Clarkia xantiana. The sequence goes on from JAPTYO010000012.1 coordinate 19,462,038, forward strand.
GTTCTTCTATCGAGTTGTCGACGTACCTAGGCTTTATTGCCATCTTGGGCACATAATGTCGACAATTGATTTGTAGATGTCGTTCTTCTATCGAGTTGTCGACGTACCAAGGCTTTATTGCCATCTTAGGCACATAATCTTAAAAATCGATTTGTAGACGCCGTTCTTCTGTCGAGTTGTCGACGTACCTAGGCTTTATTGCCATCTTGGGCGCATAATGTCGAAAATCGATTTGTAGACGCCGTTCTTCTATTGAGTTGTCAACGTACCTAGGCTTTATTTCCATCTTGGGCACATAATGTCGAAAATCGATTTGTAGATGCCGTTCTTCTATCGAGTTGTCGACGTACCTAGGCTTTATTGTCATATTGGGCACATTATTTCGACAATCGATTTGTAGATGCCGTTCTTCTATCGAGTTGTTGACGTACCTAGGCTTTATTTCCATCTTGGGCACATAATGTCGACAATCGATTTGTAGATGTCGTTCTTCTATCGAGTTGTCGACGTACCTAGGCTTTATTGCCATCTTGGGCACATAACGTCGACGATCGATTTGTAGACGCCGTTCTTCTATCGAGTTTTCGAACCTAGGCTTTATTGCCATCTTGGGCACATAATGTCGACAATCGATTTTTAGATGCCGTTCTTCTATCGAGTTGTCGAAGTACCTAGGCTTTATTGCCATCTTGGGCACTATAAGCTGGAAATTTACTTCATTGATCACTAGGTATTACAAAGCAAGTGTTACAATATATATACTAAGTAAAACTAGGCTCACCTACTAAGACTATACAATAAACTATGAACCAGGTGCATACATAGTGTAGTGTGCATGCATAGTGTAGTGAGGTGCATACATAGTGTAGTGTGCATGCATAGTGTAGTGATTGTAGTCTTCATAGACTTCATATACACTTCTATATTCTCACATCCTTTTCTTCCTCTTCTTTTCTTTCTTGGAAGACATCTTTAATTCCATATAGTCTCAACAAGGCTAAGTGTTGATTCTTCACCATAGCCTTGGTAAGCAAGTCAGCTAGTTGATCCTTTGAAGGAATGTAATGGACACCAATCATCCCTAGTTCAATGTGGTGCCTTGTGAAGTGACAATCCAATTCAATATGCTTTGTACACTCATGAAACATTGGATTTTTGGCAATCTTCACAGCTGCTTGACTATCTGTGTATACGGGAATAGGAAGGCTTACTTGCAAACCAAGTTCTTTGAGAATTCTGCCTACCCAAAGTGCCTCTTGAATTGCAACTCTTAGGCACCTATACTCTGCTTCAGCACTTGATAGTGAAATGGTATCTTGCTTCTTGACCTTCCAACCTATCATAGCTGCTCCAAGTTTTACACAATAGGCACTCACTGATTTTCTACTAAAGGGACAAGCAGCTCAATCAGAATTACAAAACAAGCTCAAATTGAGGTTGTTGTTGGAGGGATATATCAACCCTTGGCCTGGGGTGCCCTTGATGTATTTGATCACTCTAATGGCTGCATTGTAGTGTGATCTCTTAGGCTTGTCCACAAATTGACTAAGCATTTGCACTGAAAAACTAATGTCAGGCCTTGTCATGGTAAGGTATAGTAACTTACCAATCAATCTTCTAAAAGAAGTGGCATCCTCTAAAAGGGGATCATCTGAATTTGAGTTGGTGGCCTTGTCATACTCATATGTTGTGAGTTTGACATTGAATTCCATTGGTGTATCAATAGGCCTAGCTGCTCCTAGGCCAGCATCTTCAATCAATTCCATAACATACTTTCTTTGGTTAATCACAAGTCCTTGATTGGATCTTGCAATTTCCAACCCCAAAAAATATCTCAATTCCCCCAAATCCTTCAACTTGAAGTGTGTTTGTAGAATACACTTCAATTATTTGATCATCTTGGCATTGGAACCTGTGATTAGCAAATCATCAACATAAATGAGCAAGAAGACTTTGTCAACACCTTGTATCTTGTTGAACAAGGAATGATCAGAGGCACATTGCTTTTATCATTCTTCACCAAGGTTTGGTTGAGCTTGATATTCCATTGTCTTGATGCTTGTTTGAGGCCATATAATGACTTGATAAGCTTGCACACACGTCTAGGAGACCCATCATTGGGTTTGGAATGATCAAAACCTTGGGGAATATCCATATACACCTCTTCAGTTAGATCACCTTGAAGAAATGCATTGTTTACAACCATGTGATATAGACCCCATGATTTGGCAGCTGCCAATGCTAAGACAATCCTCACTGTGTCCATCTTGACCACAGGCGAGAATGTTTCATTGAAATCAGTCCCTTCAATTTGAGTAAATTCCTTGGCAACCAATCTAGCCTTGTATCTCTCAATTGATCCATCTGAGTTGTACTTTACTTTGAAGACCCATTTGCACCCAATTGATGACTTGTTTAGAGGAAGTTCCACAAATTCCCATGTGTTGTTGTTTTGAAGAGCTTGTATCTCCTCCTTCATTGCCACAATCCAGTTAGGATCCTTGATGGCTTGCTTATAAGTACTGGGTTCCTTGACTTTGTCAATGGCAGTCAAGAAACTCTTGTATTGAGGCCCCAAAGTGTCATAAGACACAAATTTCTCCATGCCAAATGTAGCATTGGAAGTAGCCTTGTTTTGTAGTTCAGCAATCCTTGCACTCCTCCTAAGAGGTGGTGGATGTAGTTGGGCAATTCTAGCACTTCTCCTCAAGGTAGGTGGCTGTTGAGCATCATCAATTGGTACCTGATTCTGAGCTTGATCAACATGTTGAGGGAAAGGGTCATCAAAGTATGTTGAAGTTTCAGTTGGAAACTCCTCAATAGGTTGCTTGGCACCCAAGCAAGAGGGGATCAAAGCTCTCAAGGCCTCCTTTGACATGCTGAATGGGAAAATGTCCTCATGGAAAGCAACATCCCTAGATACATGAAAGACTGAGTTGGTTATGTTCATTAGAAGGTACCCTTTTTGAGATGTAGAGTAACCCATAAGAATGCATGGCTCAGCCCTTGGACTAAACTTGTCATGGTTGTTCAGTCTAGTTGCAAAATATAAACAACCTATCACCCTCAAATGTTGTAGAGAAGGCACCTTTCCAAATAACACCTCTATGGGTGACTTTAATTTCAAGATAGAAGATGGTAGCCTGTTGAGCAAATAACAAGCATTGAGTATGCAATACCCCCAATGTCTCAATGGCATGGAAGCTTGAAACCTTATTGCTCTAGCAATGTTTATGATATCCCTATGCTTGCGTTCCACTCTTCCATTTTGTTGTGGTGTATGCACACAAATAGTTTGATGATGGATGCCAAATTGGTGAAGTAAATCCTTGCAAACTGAGTTGATGAACTCAGTCCCATTATCACTCCTCAAAGTCTTCACCATAGTTGCAAACTGATTCTTCACCATGATCAAGAAATTCTTGATGTGCAAGAAAGTATCACTCTTGTGCTTCACCAAATAGACCCAAGTTGCTCTTGAGTAATCATCAACAATAGTCAAGAAGTATTGATTGTTCTTGAATGTAGGGACCCCATAAGTCCATGTGAATCAAATCAAAAGGTCTGGAAGCAATTGAATCACTGATTGGGAATGAAAATCTAGATTGCTTTGCAAGGGGGCAAATAGTGCATTGTTTGATACAACCATAAGACTTATTCAAACCTAAAACATCCAAATGATTCAAATAAGTTTCTGACACATGACCCAAACGCTTGTGCCATTTCAAAACATCCTCCTTATTTCCCAAGCAAGCAGTAGCTATCTTCCTTGAGTTTGAAGGCACCACATCCTTCAAGGTGTAGAGGCCTTTATTCCATTACCCAATCACCATGGACTTGCCACTCTGGCCCTGGAGCAACACATGATCACAAGTAAAGATCACTTTGCAATTCAATTGATTAGGAAGCCTAGAAACTGAGATCGAGTTGAATTTGAAATCAGGGACCAAAAGAATGTTGGTCAATGTGAATCCACTTGAGAAAGAGCAAGAACCAATATGAGTCACTTTGCACTTGTGACCATTTGGTAAATGAACAAATTGATGATCTGAATCACTTCTTCTCAAATCATGTAGCCAATCAATTTGATGAGTGATGTGGTTAGTTGCACCTGAGTCAACTATCCAAATCATAGAATCACTAGTGGTACCTGCCATATTGACATGAGCTTGATCAAACATCTTCAAAGGTTAAATGATCAAAGTGATCATCATGAACAACTACATGTTGGATTCTCTTCTCAGCTGTGCCATGTGCAATCCTTTTGTCCCCAGCAGCCACATGCATGATTGCACTTGAGCTTCCACCATTTTCAACAACATTGGCCCTAGGCTTCTTGGATAGTTGAAGATGTGGTGGTACACCATTCTTGATGAAGCAAGTATCTTCCAAATGACCCCTTTTTCCACAAAAGTTACAAAACCTTGTGTCATTAGATCTTCCATTGCCCCTACCATAATTACCACCATTCCTTCCATTGCCCCTGCCAGGACCACCATTGCCCCTTCCAGCTCCAAATGATTGATTCCTTCTTGTATATAAGGCAGTAGTCTCACCAATATCTCCAATGGAACCAGAGATGGATCTCTGACTTTCCTCTTGAACCAAAACAGAGAAGGCAATGCTTAGGGAAGGAAGTGGTTGCCTCATCAACAAGCTACTCCTAATGTGGCCATAGGAGTCATTCAGTCCTAAGAGGAATGCCATTAGCTTTTGCTTCTCCTTGTGTTCATTTACAATGGCAATATCTCCAGCACATTCAAGTTCCAAGTCATCAATGGAAGCAAGAGCATCCCAAAGTTGCTTCATCTTGGAAAAATACTCAGTGATGGAAAGTATACCTTGAGAAGTTTGGTAAATTTCTCTTCTCAATTGAAAGATTTGAGTTCCATCCACCTTGTCATACATTTCCATCAAATCATTCCAAATTGAAGCAGCAGTTGGGTTATAGATCAAGCCAAAAACCAAGTCCTTTGCCACTGTGTTTCTGAGCCAGGCCGTTACAATGGCATTGGCTCTATCCCATGTCACCCTTTGATCAAGGGGCACATTGAGCCTTGTGAAGGTTCCATCTATGAAACCCAGCTTGTTTTTGACTAACAAGCCTTCTTTGATTGAGGTACTCCAAGCATGATAGTTGGAAGTGCCTTGCAATTGAAATGGGATGAGGAGGTGGCTAGTTGTATCCGAGGGGTGAATGTAACGTGGATCATCAATGCTATACTCATTAGCCATCTTGCAATTCAGGAACTCAATTCAAACAGGGGAGAATTCAAGGAATATACTCAGCAAATTTCCAAGAAAACCGAAATGAAGCAGCCAGCACAAAGTGACAAAACTAGCACACAATCAAACTTGCAATTGGACAAAAAATCAGCTAGCAATATCCAACTGAATCCGTACAATTCCGCCCACAAATCTGAGCAGACCAATCAAGAGAAGCCACCAACAATCAAATCTGAACAATCTCCAATGATTGTGGAAGCAGAATTCCACAATTTCAACGCACAATTCTTCAACAAGCTGGAAGAACACCTCAGCCGAGCAATGAACAATCAAAGCTCAAGACGCAGAGAAACAATGTCAATCAAGCTATAAGCACAGCTCAATAGTGAAGTATATCCACTATAATAACCAGCAAATAAGTGCAGACCCAAGAATTCAACAAAAGAATCCACGCAAATAGCAATCCACAGCGAAATCTAGGAAGAACTAGGCAAATCAGCTTGAAGACTAGTTCAAATAACCAAGATGATTCTTACGCAGCTCAGATCTGAGAATGAGACTTACCCAAAGCCTTTCAAGCTGAATTGAGTAACCAAGAAGTAATCCAAGCTGAATCAAAGTTGGATCAAGGAGAAATCACAAGTAGAAATGAAGAAGAACTAGGTTGCTTCATCTCCAAGTTTGCGCCGCCACTACATAGCTCTGATACCATATAAGCTGGAAATTTACTTCATTGATCACTAGGTATTACAAAGCAAGTGTTACAATATATATACTAAGTAAAACTAGGCTCACCAACTAAGACTATACAATAAACTATGAACCAGGTGCATACATAGTGTAGTGTGCATGCATAGTGTAGTGAGGTGCATACATAGTGTAGTGTGCATGCATAGTGTAGTGAATGTAGTCTTCATAGACTTCATATACACTTCTATAGGCACATAATGTCGACAACCGATTTGTAGATTCCGTTCTTCTGTCGAGTTTTCGACGTACCTAGGCTATATTGCCATCTTGGGCACATAATGTCGACAATCGATTTGTAGATGGCGTTCTTCTATCGAGTTGTCGACGTACCTAGGCTTTATTGCCATCTTGGGCACATAATGTCGACAATCGATTAGTAGACACCGTTCTTCTATTGAGTTGTCGACGTAGCTAGGCTTTATTGCCATCTTGGGTACATAATGTCGACAATCGATTTGTAGACGCCGTTCTTCTATCGATTTGTCGACGTACCTAGGCTTTTTTGCCATCTTGGGCACATAATATGAACAATCGATTTGTAGATGCCGTTCTTCTATCGAGTTGTCGATATACCTAGGTTTTATTGCCATCTTGGGCACATAATGTTGACAATCGATTTGTAGATGTTGTTCTTCTATCGAGTTGTCGACGTACCTAGGCTTTATTGCTATCTTGGGCACATAATGTCGACAATCGATTTGTAGATGCCGTTCTTCTATCGAGTTGTCAACGTACCTAGGCCTTATTGCCATCTTGGGCACATAATGTCGACAATCGATTTGTAGACGCCGTTCTTCTATCGAGTTGTCGACGTACCTAGGCTTTATTGCCATCTTGGGCACATAATGTCGACAATCGAGATGGTTGGCGTCGATCTTTGATGGTAATATCTTGACGATTTCTTGTAAGAAAGAAAGGGACCTCGAGGGGCCATATTTATTCATCGTTTCCTGGATATTACATCAAAAGAAAGATTTCAAACTATTAGTCAAAACAAAGAGGCATCTACCTTAGAAGTTGTTATAACTTCTATGGGCGTCGTATCAACGTGTTGTAGCAGTGTCGCGCCTTGGCCTGATCTCCTCGGACCTCACCAATTCCCTTAGGCGTTGAGAATTTCATTACTTGATGAGCAGTCGACAGGACGATCCGATAAGGATTAAGAGTAGTTCTTCCGATGATAGCATTGTATGCTGAGGCGGCGTCGACGGCTACAAAGAGTATATCGATTTGTAGAATTTTCTCATCTTCTCCCAAAAATGGTGGTTAGTCGAATAGCTCCCATGGGATAGATGGTTTCTGCTGCGAAGCCTATCAAAGGGAAGTCGACCTTCTTCAAATCTTTTCTCGTCAAACCCAATTGTAAGAATACTTGGTAGAAGAGAATTTCAGTTGAGCTTCCGCTATCGATAAGGACTCTTTTAACCTTATATGTGGATAGTGTTAGGTTCCGAGTCTAGGGTCAACGGGCGGTCGACTCAAGTCTCGTTCCTCACTGGAGATGCTGCGGATTTCGGTGCTCTCGGGTTGTGCTGTCCTAGCTTGTGTCCTTCCGTCCTTAGCTTCTCTTCTCCTCTCGCACTGCAAGAGGGGCAATACCAGGCACAGAGGAGGGGGGGTGGTGCCTGATGAACCCTCTCCGATGCCTAAGTCAGTACGGTTTTAGAGAGATAAAGCTAGAGAGATGTCAGAGCAAAATTATGCAACTTGCCAAGATGATCAAATGAATAGTGGAAGGGTTGTATTTATAGGCAACGGTGTCATTAAGGTGGCTTAATGACATTGTTAACCTTTAAACACAATTAATTAGCCATTAAACGCATAATTAAGACCTTAGGATACGGAGAAGGTTGACGGAAATAAACCGAGTATGGGAGTCCAAGAATAGTGCCGGGGTCCTTGGGGGGAAGGAAAATCCGACCCCCAAGGGTAGGGGTTGGGTGAGGCCTCCCAACCCCTCCTAGGGGAGATCGGGTTGGTGGACCAGATCTCCCCTAGGGGAGATCGGGTTGGCTGACCCGATCTCCCCTAGGGGAGGTCGGGTGTGGCCACCCGACCTCACCTAGGTGAGTCTAACTTGGCCGGACGAGCGCTTCGGCCTCGTCCGGACCGTTGGTGTTTTCGCGAAGTGTTCGGGTTGAAGTTTCGATTTACAATCATTAATGGGGTGATAAAAATAAAACGATTCGGAAGTCAACGGGTTCAAATTGGGCGTATATCCATCATATGCCCCCGAGTCAACCAATGGCCTAACCCTTGATTGGCTCTATTTTAGGATGGTATGACACGCGCAATTTGAAACCGGGGTTTTACCTTTCGTCTGAATGCTTGCTTACCCATGGATGTGTGCCTCTGACTCTGCCCCCTGCCTTATGAGATAGAGGAATTGTAAACGTCAGAGTAGCACGGACACGTGTCTAAGCACGCGTCCGTCTGAGGTGGGAGTAATAAATCTATCTTTGCTACGGGCGTATACTCAAAAAATACATGCTCGCATAAGAATGCAATACGAATACAACTAAGTGACTTATGCTTCAATTTCATGCCGGGATTTTGCCTAAGTGGAGAAAAATTTAATTTTGGTCTAAAATTTTTTCTAAGTATGGGATGCTCAAGAATAAACCTATGGGATGTTAACTTGAGTGGAGATATACTCAACCATAGTCTAAGGAAGGTAAAGGTGATAGTTTTTCTTTAACCCTTAGATCTCATCTAATTTTAAATGGAGGGTTGTGATTGGACCACTTTAAAAAACCCTACCCCCCTTTCAAATATATAGGAGAGTTAGGAAAATACCTCACTTAGCCACCATTATCATCCTTTCCTCTTTTCCCACACTTGGAGACCAAGAGTGACATTCATGCACACCAAGGGAGGGGGGCCGGCCAAAATTCTGGTGGTGGACCAGAAATTCCGACCGGCACGGACGAGGGGAATCATCGGCACGGCACGGGGCTGCGACGTCGACGGCGTGGGGGACCAGCAGCGGGCCGGCGAAGGACGGGCGGAGGACCAGCGGCGTGGCGGTGACGTCGGCGACGCGGAGGAGGGCGACTGGAAATCCGGCGAAGGACGACGGAGGCGAGGTTAGTGGACTCCGGCGCTGATTGATTCCGTCGGCGGCGAAGGATTCTGCAGCTTCGACGGGCGGCCACGGCGGCGGGACAGGAGGGGATAGGCGTAGCTCGGCTCCGGCGGCGAGAATATCGAGGCTCCGGCGTGGGGCTGATTCCGGCCAACTCAAAGGTTCAATTTCCGGACCCGTTTATCACATCGGGTCGGGTTTTCCGAAGGTCCACTCTTTTCCTTTTCGTTATCGCGTAAATTGTTGATTTTTGAATTGCCGATACTTGATTGCCGATATTTGGTTGAATGTGTGATTGCCGTAGATAGTCGTGGATTTGGGAAAAAAATTTGGCCGGTCGTCCGGAGATAGTTTCTTATCCGATTAAACTATCCCCGTTTTGAATTTGATGTCGGGTCGCCATTTGTGTGTTGATTTCCGTTGGAGGGCGTAATGGTAATTTTGCCCGAAAACCGACTTTTAGGTTCGGACAAAATTGTTCGATTTGGTTGTCGTGGTGTCCTTGACTCATGTTTGTTATCTTTGTTGGGTGTCTTCGAATCTTTGGTTGTTGTTGTTGGTCGAGTACCGGGGTACTCCCGGTTTTTCGAAAATTTTCTTATTTTGACATTTGTCATGCCGTGGCAGGTACTGTATTCCTGGTGGTGTCCCCGCACACAGACTCTGCAGAGGCGTTACATCTTTCGAAGGATGAGTGAGTTCCTTTTCTCTTCTTTTCGTCGCATTACTTCCTTTCCTATCATTAGCTTAGTGTTGCGATCTGAGCTGGGGTGTTAGTCGAGACTTGATTCGAACTTTGGGATTTCCTGCTACCTTTGACTTAGGTCTCGCTGCTCTGTCGGAGAACCACCTGACTAGGTCTGATTATAATGAGCACGTCACCTTAGGTGATATCTGTCCCTTAGATGAGCATCTATATCCTTTCCTCCCTTCCTTGGGGAATACCCGCGAGACGGTGACAGAGCCCCCTATGGGGAAGGTCGTCGTTTACCCCTCCCAGATTCGATTTGGATTGAGGCTGCCTTACTGCGATGACCTCGTAGAGTTGAGTAGGTTCTTTAGGATTTCTCCTGTGAACCTTGCTCCTAGTGCCCTCCGCGTCTGGGTGGGCTTCCGGGTGTTGTGCCACTGGTACTCCTGGCAGTATTCACTGGTTCTGTTTCGACGCTTCTACCGGTTCCAATATCAGAGGAAGGTAGGCTTTGCGAGTTTTGTAACTCGCCATCCGTCCCTCAAGGATTCCCGATTTGCTGACTTCGGGTTGAGTGGGGTCGAGTGGGATACCTCTCTTCGCTTCGTGGCCCGGAGTGACAACTCGGCTAGCCACTGGGCCAAACATTATTTCTTCATCACGGATCGATATGTCACTTGGTCGGTCTTGAATGAGGATCGGTCAGATGGTTGGCCTGCCTTCGGGGAGTTCTCTCCTGTGGATTTAGAGACTATGAAGACGATTTATGAGAGCAACAGGACCCGATCATACTGCCCTGTGTCCTTAGTGATCGAGACGGATCTTTATGAGGCAGGGATCAGTTTGACTCATGACTCCGGGGGTTCGGTATGTTACTTAGTCTTCTCATTTTTATTTACTTTCTGCTTTTCCTTTGTAGGTTGGTTTCACGAAAAAACCTATAACGTGCAGGCAGCACCGGTCGATCTGAGCAAGAGGAAGGCTCCATCTAGCTCTACTCTGAAGAAGTCCCCCATGCTTGGGAAGAAGGCTGGGGCCTCTGGTATACTTCCTCCTGTTTGCTTCTTTATGGTATACTTGTGTTTTCCTTATCTTGTTTTTCTTGCATTGATAGGGCACTCTCCCCTGGTAACCGAGAGGGTTGTCTCCGTAGGCAAGGGCTCTGGACCTTCTAAGTCCAAGTCGCGGAGATCTGATTCTGAGGCCGGGGCCTCGGCTGTCAAGAGGAAGAAAGCTGCGGATCCTCCTTCGCCTGTTGTTCGTCCCCCGACCCTGTCTCGCGATAAAGAGATGGTGGTCGAAGAGGTGCCTTCCCGAGCTGATAAAGGGAAGCGACCTGTTGGTGATGGTTCCCCTGCCCCCCAGCCGAGGGCACGGTCATCAGGTTCGATCTCCACCTTATCACTGATGCTTCTATGTTTATATTTTCCTTTGACTTGCTTCGTTTGTATAGGTGGGCCTCCGGCTTTGAGTCGGAAGGACTTCGCACGTCTTACTGACGAGGATGTCGTTGGGTCTGAGTGGACTCCTTTCGCTGGTTTGAAGGAGTTCCACCTTGATAGCGGCTCCTCTTTGCGGACTCCTGAGGTTGGCATCCGTGTACTTCGCGGTGCCATCCCTCCTGGCGATCGTGCTGCTCAGCCTAAGTCTCCTGGGGAGACTCGGCGCTTCGTTCAGTGTGTACTCTCTCGTTATGCGCCTGTGAGTTGTTCCTTGCTTTCTCCTTTTTACTTTTATGTGGTTGGTTTTTCAGTTACTCATCTCTTGTTTAAATTTTCAGGGTATGTCTGACATGGTGAACATGTCATCCCTTGTGCTCGAGCTATCTGACGAGAAGAAGACTCTTGAGGACAGCCAGGTCTCCCTGAAGGTGGAGCTCGCCACTGCTGCTGAGAAGGCGCGCTTATCCGATCTGAAGATGCAGGAGCTCAGGGACCAAGTGTCCTTACTTGAGACTACCGTAGGTAGCTTACGCCGGGAGGCTGAGGTTGCATCTTCACTCCATTCTGAGGAGTTGCGGAAGTTGGAGGCTAGGTGCCGGGCAGAGGAGAGGACTGTCGCAGTGTCTGAGTACAAGGCTTCCTCTGCCTTCACTGCTGACTATAGCGTGCGGCTCACTCAGGAGATGAACCAGTTTGGTGAGTATCTGGTTGATCATATTTTCCGCATTGATCCTCAGTTTCCAGTTGGCGATCTTGGTGATTTTGGGCCATACACTACTGGTTACATGGTTGTCCTTAGGGTCAGGCTGCTGTTGCAGACGAGCCTGCCCCTACACAGGTGGATGCTACGCCTGTGGATATCGATACTTCAGACTCTTCCTCCTCTTCCTCCATCTCTGCCGGTGGTTCAGCCTCAGGGGGTCAGGGTGACTCCCCCGAAGGCTCTGATTGATGTCTTGACATCTTGCTATCTTTGTATATATAACCATACTCTTTCTCCCCTTTGATGGGTTGAGTATCTTTTGGGGCTGTTGTGAGATTTTGTGTTGCTTTCTCTTGTCGTATTTTGTCGTTGGCTGTGTGGTTCACTTGCCTTTATATTGGTACTTCGTATGCTTTTTGTATGTACTCCTTTGATTATGGACTCTTTTCTTGGTGTGTTTCCTTTACTTATTCTTCTTTCGTGTTTTCCTTCATGCCATACCTGCTATTTCATCAAGAAAAAACATTATGTGTTCTTCATATCACTTTATTTTGAAATTACTTTCTCATGGGATCCTTCTTAGTATGGTGTAATGCTCTCTTCTGATACCCTTTGAATGGTACGTATGGTATTGTTAGACCAAAGATATGCTCTTGGTGGGCGTCGAGTCTGTTCACGAGACAGGCTCTCGGAGGGCACTTAACGTTTCACAGGATAGGCTCCCGGAGGGCACAGGTTAGACCAAAGATACGCTCCTGGTTGGCGTCGAAAACTGTTCACGAGACAGGCTCTCAGGGGGCACTTAACGTTTCACAGGATAGGCTCCTGGAGGGCACAAGTTAGACCAAAGATACGCTCCTGGTTGGCGTCGAAACTGGTAGTTTGAAATCTACCTCAAGATACGCTCTTGGGGGCGTCGAATCTGGTAGTGTTTTTTCTACCTCAAGATACGCTCTTGGGGGCGTCGAATCTGGTAGGTTGCAAATCTACCTCAAGATACACTCCTGGGGGCGTCGAAATTCGTAGTTTTTGGAAACCACTCTCAAGATACGCTCTTGGTGCGTCGAAGGTCGTAGTATAATAACTACTCTCAAGATACACTCTTGGGGGCGTCGAAGGTCTTAGTATGAACACTACTCTCAAGATACGCTCCTGGGGGCGTCGAAGTTCGTAGTTTTTTGAAACCACTCTCAAGATACGCTCTTGGTGCGTCGAAGGTCGTAGTATTGAAACTACTCTCAAGATACGCTCTTGGGGGCGTCGAAGGTCGTAGTATGAACACTACTCTCAAGATACGCTCTTGGGGGCGTCGAAGGTCGTAGTATAAAAACTACTCTCAAGATACGCTCTTGGGGGCGTCGAAGGTCGTAGTATAAAAACTACTCTCAAGATACGCTCTTGGGGGCGTCGAATCTGTTGTTGACTTGAAGTCATATCTGTGTAAGGATAACTTCATGATTATATCACCACATTCATTGGAAAATACTTTTTGATAACTTCTACTCCCTTAGGAGCATTCATGTTTTTGTACACATGGGATGCCTTGGGTGTATCAAGACATCCTTTGGAGGAAATCAAAGGTAGTGCAGAGTTGGAGTAACCTCTTGAGTTCTCCTTCTCAAAAGTTGTTTTTGGAAAACTTAGAATGCTTGAAAAAACGAAGTGCTAGATATGAAACTAAGGATATGGGGTGTTGATTTTGTCCGTTGCCACGTACTCCCTTAGGCCTCCCTTATAAATCATTTCTCCGCTTCTATCTTCAGCACCATGCAGTTGTTAGTTTGATGCCCCCAGGTCCCATGGTATTCACACCATCCCTGTGCATCTCTTCCTAGGAAGGCCTTGCCCTCCTCCCTGCATGTGGGTAGCTCCTCCTTGAGGTACTTCTGAAAAATTTCTTCTATGCTCACTATAAGGGGTGTGAATATGAAGTTTACACCTCCTTCCAGTGTATCGGTTTCCCTTTCTTTCTCCGGGACTTCATCCAGTTGCTCCATCTCCTTTGCAAACGCCTTGTCTAGCTTTTCCTTGAGCTCTCTCATCGTGCTCGTCATGATCATCTCATGAAGCCCTCCATAGGCCTCAAATGCGTTTGGATGCATGTTTCTAATGAATGCTTTGACGGCTTCTCCTCTTGTGATGTCCATATTGGCACCATAACTGGAGAATCTCTGGAAGTAGCTTGATATTGGCTCCCGCGGCATTTGCTTGATATCATCGATGTAACGGAAGCCTCTTATGATGGAGTCCTTTGTTCTTTTCCCTTCTATGGTTTCTGGCTGCCAAGGTATGGCTGTTACCTTCACAGCCTTGCTCATGTGTCTCTTCTTAGGCATTGCTTGAAGAAACTGTCTGCTCAAGCGGAGTGTAACTCCGTTCTTCATCTTTCTTTGCCTTTGTCTCCTTCCCTTCTTCTTGCTATCTTGGTCGGCTCCTACCGTGACCATTGCCACTGTGTCTGTCCCGTGTGATCCACGTCTCATGGAGTTGACGTAGCACTGTCTTGCAGTGCGTTGATCACCCAGGACTTCTCCGACTCCATTCTCAGTGATGTACTTCAACTTCTGGTGTACGGTGGATGGCACGATTTCGTATGGGTTTATGGTTGTTCTTCCTAGGATCCCATTGTAGGCTCCCAGGCTTTCAACCACCAAGAAGTTAACATTCACCTTCAGCTGTGTCCATCCTTGGCCCATGGTCACCGGCAGGGTTATCATTCCCAGGGGGTAGCTTGTTGCCCCTGAGAAGCCAACTAGAGGGAAGTTGACTGGTTTGATGTCTGCCTTCGTCTTCCCTATTTCTTCTAGGACTCTTAGGCTTAGGAGGTCTGCCGAGCTGCCCCCATCCACCAATATTCTCTTTACATCAAAATTATCAATGTCTATTGTGATGACTAACGCATCGTCATGTGGGAAGACAATGTGGCTCTTGTCCTTCTCCGAGAATTCAATCTTCATCTCCTCTCCTTCTCGTGGCCTTTTCCTCCACCTTGGCACTGAACTCAGTTTTGATGCGTAAACCTCCCTTGCATTAGCAGTTGGGCCACCTGATGCCACTCCTCCGTGTATCATGTTTATGGTTCCTCTCTTGTTGGGTGGAGGAATGTAGTCTACCTTGCTCTTACCTTTGTCCCTGTATGATGGCCCTAATTGTATGCTGTTGCCCCCATGATCCACGAACTGCTTTAGTTCTCCCCTTTGGATGACATTGTTGATGCTTAGTTTTAGGCTGAAGCATTCGTTCGTGTCATGCCCGTATGCTTCATGGTTATCACACCATCTATCCTTGTGTGTCCCCACCATTGGGGCTCTCCACCTTGCAGGGGGTGACCAGAGTTTCTGATTCCGCATCTCTCTGAGGACAGTAGCTGGAGTGGCGTTCAATGGGATGAACTTGATGACGTTGATTTCCCTAGCTTTCAATGGTTCGCCCATTTGATTTCTTTGCTGGGGCGGACGCCATTCCTGCTGCCTTGTGTGTTGAGGTGCCTGAGGTGGCTTTCCTCTGTTCGGCTTTGCGTTGTCTTCCTTAGCTGCTTGAATCTTAGCTTTCTTACTTGCTATGTGCCTCTCCAGGTCTATATGAGTTTTTACTCTCCCTGCTAGCTCCTCTAAGGTGCTTGCTGGTTTCTTGGCCATCTTTTCTGCCAGCGTGGACCCGAAGCGGCCTAGGTTTCTAATGAAGGCTCATATTATCTCACCCTCAGTGATGTCGCCCTGGATGTCTGCTATGTTTTGGTTAAACCTAGTGTAGTAATTGGCCAAGGATTCATCATTTTCTTGCTTCACGTCATCGATGGAGCCTATTCCTTTGAGGAGCTTCCTTTCTCCTAGATATCTCTGAAGGAATTTCGTCTTTAGCTGCTCCCATGAGTGGATGCTCTCAGAGGGTATGCTGAAGAACCAGTGTGAGGCCACACCTGATAGGGTGTTTGGAAATAGGAGTGCCTTGTATCTTTCATCAGTAGTTCTCCCAAATAGGGAGGCTTTATGCTGTTGAATATGCTCCAAAGGGTCTCCCTTGCCATTGTATTTTGCAATCTGGACTGTATGCAGGGAGTCCGGCACCTTGCTCATCTCCAATTCCCTCTTGAAAGGGTGGTTCGTTTTGTCACTTAGACAATGCAAGCCGTGTTTCTTTGACTCGTTCATTTTCCTTGTTATCATTGCCTCTATTTCTTCCGGAGTGATCAATATCGGTGTCAGAGTGTAATCTCTCTGGTAGCCTCCGTAGTTATAGATTGGGCTTGCCGGGATCCCTTGTCCGTATTGATACGGACTGTAGGTATATCCTTGGTGTCCCTGCTGGGGTGCTTCATAGAATTCTTGCCTCCTTGGAGGTCTTGCTTGTCTGTCCGTTCCCAGTGGGGTGTAAGCCCTGGCGTTCTGCTGTTGCCTAGGAGGCACAAATTGTTGCCTTCCCTCTGGGGTTGGCTCCTGGTAATTTCTTATTTGCTCCTCTCGCTGCCCTGCTCGAGGGTGCGAGTGGTGCTCTTCCGTTGGGATCTGTTCCTCTTCATGAGCTTCTGTATTTGTCCCCTGGGTGTATGCCGGCCTTGTGTATGTTGTGTGGGCACGGTTGTTATTTCCTTGGGCCGGCGTCCCATACGGGTATCCTTGGGGTTGCGCCTCGTAGTAATATCCCTCAGGAGGTGCTGTGTGTTGGGATGGCACCCCCTGTTGCTCCCTCTCTCTTTGTGGCCTCCTTGCCAAAGGGGTTGAGGCTGTGGAGGACTCAGCCCCAGCTGGGCGTGAGGGTCCTCCCTCCTGGTTGTTGTGTTGGGGAGGCTGTGGGGTTCCTTTTGGTTCTGGTTGCACTGGCCGTTTCCCTGGGTTAGGCTGCCGTCCCGGGGGTATAGGCTCTCTCCTTCGCCTATTGCCCCCAGGTGGGCGGTGGTGCCTAGACACCATGCTGTTCGTCATTGCTCTTGTTATTGCCAGGCTTTCTGTCTGAAGCCCACTGACGGCGCCAAGTGTTAGGTTCCGAGTCTAGGGTCAACGGGCGGTCGACTCAAGTCTCGTTCCTCACTGGAGATGTTGCGGATTTCGGTGCTCTCGGGTTGTGCTGTCCTAGCTTGTGTCCTTCCGTCCTTAGCTTCTCTTCTCCTCTCGCCCTGCAAGAGGGGCAATACCAGGCACATAGGGGGGGTGGTGCCTGATGAACCCTCTCCGATGCCTAAGTCAGTACGGTTTTAGAGAGATAAAGCTAGAGAGATGTCAGAGCAAAATTATGCAACTTGCCAAAATGATCAAATGAATAGTGGAAGGGTTGTATTTATAGGCAACGGTGTCATTAAGGTGGCTTAATGACATTGTTAACCTTTAAACACAATTAATTAGCCTTTAAACGCATAATTAAGACCTTAGGATACGGAGAAGGTTGGCGGAAATAAACCGAGTATGGGAGTCCAAGAATAGTGCCGGGGCCCTTTGGGGGAAGGAAAATCCGACCCCCAAGGGTAGGGGTTGGGTGAGACCACCCAACCCCTCCTAGGGGGGATAGGGTTGGCCAACCCTATCTCCCCTAGGGGAGGTCGGGTGTGGCCACCCGACCTCACCTAGGTGAGTCTAACTTGGCCGGACGAGCGCTTCGGCCTCGTCCGGACCGTTGGTGTTTTCGCGAAGTGTTCGGGTTGAAGTTTCGATTTACAATCATTAATGGGGTGATAAAAATAAAACGATTCGGAAGTCAACGGGTTCAAATTGGGCGTATATCCATCAGATATAAGGAGAGTAACAACAAGGGCATCTTAATGAGGTTGATCCATTTTTAAAAGATCACTGGCACTGAAGCTAATAGTTTCGAGCTCAGGTTCTCGAGGTCTTTTTCCCATCACAGCCGCTGTAGATATTTGAGCAGCATATACTTCTCGAGCTGAATTCGTTCCTCCTCCTGACGCGAATCCTCCTGCGATGATGTTCACTGTCCCCCTCTGGATTGGGGCGGGATTGTCATGAGGAGGGGACCGAGAGTTCCCTTTTGGGCTGCGATTACGTTTCTTGGGGGTGTTGGTAGATTTCTCCACAAATTTTAATGGTTTACCTCTTTGAATGAGAGTCTCGATGTCCTGATTTAAGATAGCGCATTCGTTTGTATCGTGCCCCTTAGCGTGGTGATACCGACAATAGGCATTTATCTGTGTTCTTCCTTGCTGGAGGTGGGTTGTTTAAACGGAGTTTCTCCATCTCTTGAAGCACTACCGCCACGTTGTGTGTGAGAGGGGTGTATCTTGCTGGATAAGAGTTTATGTCTCTTTTCAGATTTTGAAAGTTTTTGGTACGAGAGCCTTCATCTCTCTTCGGGGGTCGAGAAGTGGAACCTTCCTCGGTTTTAGCAGGAATAACCTGCTTCTTGGCCTTCATAGGCGATTTCTCGTGTGACCTTTCTAGGTCGATGTACTTCTTGACTCTGATGGCGAGGGCATCAATCTTTCGCACGGGCTTCATCACCATGCTATCCTTCAAAGCTTGGCTCTGAACTCTGAGGCCTCTCCAGAAGGTCCTGATCAGCTCGCCATCAGTGGCGTCCTCATTCAGCTGCTGGAGTATCTTGTGGTATCTAGTATAATAATTGGCTAAGGTTTCATCAGGACCTTGCTCAATTTTATCTTGAAAGTCCATGCTCTTGAGGCGTTGTCTTTGGCCTATGTGGCCTTCTATGAACTTGGTCTTCAGTTATTCCCATGAGTCTATCGAGTTGTCAGGAAGACCATAATGCCAAGTGTAGGCTTCTTCTTTTAGAGTTGTTGGGAAGAGAGCTGCATAATGATCTGGCGTCGCCCCTTTCTCTAGGAGGGAAGAGCTGTGGGAGTTGATACGGCGAACATGATCTCCCTCGCCTGTGTAGTCATCGATGTTCCTTGCGAAAACTTGCGGAGGAACTCGAGTATTGAACAACCTTCTGGAGAAAAGGTGAGAGGTGTGCTCATGAACAGTCAACATATCGTTTGCCCCTCTTCTCTTCTTCTCCAACAGTTCTTCTACCTGTCCTATAGTGAATAGGACATGACCTTTGCTCGCCGTCTCGATTTCGGGAGCCTTGATGATCTCTTTTTCCAAGAGATTTTCATTCGAAATCTTCACACTGGAGGCTACTTCTTCCTTCTGGGAGACTTCTCGGGTTGGTTCCCTTTTTTCGGGAACAGCTCCCGCCTGGGCTTGGTTCCAAAAGGCTATGAAAGTCGTCATTACCTCCTGAGGGACAGTCGGGGGGATTGTTCTCGCCTCTTCTGGATTTGGTAATGATTTGGTGTGACTAGGATTCTCCTCACCACCAGTGCGATTAGTTTGAGGCACAGATGGATCTTCTTCCGGTGTTGGTTTTGAAGTGGTGGGATTTGCTGGGTTTCTCCCATATCTTCAACCACGGAATTTGGCATCTTGTTCTTCTCGGGAGCCATGAATTTTTTATCACTGGTTCCCACAGACGGCGCCAAATGTTGGGATCAAAATGACGTGGCCTTGAACTTCTAGTAGTGGACTTCCAGGTCTCGTCGGGAGCTAACTCTTTTAGGTATCTTTCTCGACCTCTCGGGTACTTAGTTTCCTTTAGGAGCTTTGTGCTAGGCGAGGACCTGAAAAGGGGTGGGGATGTCCCCTGATTCCACTCCGAAGCTTAAGTTAGTAATGGATTTAGAAAGAGTATTGAAAAGTATGAGAATCAAGATTGTAAAATCCATATAATGTTCCCCTATTTATAGGGAGAGATTACCGACTTCAAATGGCGGCTACCATCTTGGGAGAGTTTCTGTCTAGAGTCGGTTTAAGCAGGTGACAAGTAGGTCGCCACCTCATCTTTTCTTAGCTGGGAAGGTTACCCTTTGGCGATTGAAAGCAGGTCGCCACCTGTCCCTTTCCTTCAGAGGAGGGTTTCTTCATGGCGGCTAGAGCAGGTCGCCACCTGTCCCTTTCCTTAAGAGGAAGGTTTTCTTCAGTGGTGTTTTGGCTATCGACTCGACTCGTACCTTAATAGGAGAGCCTTGAGTGATTTAGTCGCCTTCTTTTGCTAGTCGTTCTTAAGAAGTCGACTTCATCATATATAGTCGTCGACCATTGGTCTTTGCCTTGTCGTTCTGAACAGAAATGGTCGACGACTTTTCTTTAGCGCCTTTAAACGTACTCACATTCATACTATTCTATCCTTTTAATCGTAACCCAACAGTGTTGTCATGACATATGTGCATACGTGGTGCTGTCATGTATATGTGTATAAACACTTAGTAAAAATATGAGCATTGACAAGGATGAGTGCATATGTATCATGCAACGTAAGGAGGATATTCCTAAGTATGTAACAAAATATTTATATCTAATGCAATACATACATACGCGTCATTTTTCATGAAAAATTTCTAAGTGTTTGGAAACACTAGCATTGATGCACATGAGTCAATATATAAAAAGACCATGGAAAAAATTCTAAGTGTTGAGAAACACTAGTAGTAATGCATACGTATGCATACATTTAATGATCATTGAAAAAATTCCAAGTGTCGAGCAAACACTAGTAACAATGACTATGGATGCGTGTATATAATAACATGGAAAAATTCTAAGTGTTGGACACACACTAATAACAATGCATATTTTTTGATCTCAAGTGTGCCGATTTTATTGAATTAAAAAGACTATTACAATCTACCAATGAGACCGTAACTGCTAAGGAGGTATTGGTTGACGTCCAATACCCGAACAAGTAGAACAGATGCGGCCCAAACAAAGAAGACAAAAATAACAAAGCAGGAAATAGAAATACAGCTAATGATGAACAAACTAAAACAACAAATCGGCTTATTGATGGATAAGACCCCAGGCAAAGGATAGAAGCTTGGAGAGGAGGGACCGTCTGAAACAGCATAGTACGCAATCCTTCGGAGGGTAAGAGAACCTCCCTTGAGACTGACATAGCCAACAGATGACCTGCACAACAAGCGATACCAGACCATACCCATAGTATATCCGAAACGCAGACAACTTTGTACATAAGCGACGTTTACTGCATGACTGGTGTAGAGTATTTCTGTAAGGCGCCCCAGCCATAGGAACATCTGCGAAGGACTAGCTCAAGGGGGGGGGGGGGACCAAAGAAATACTCTGATTCTCCGCGAATGGATGCATGTAATAACAATGAAAAAAATTCTAAGTGTTGCACAAAAACTAGAATTGATACATATGAATGCATATATGATACATGAGATAACATGGAAACAAATTTAAATGTTGGACAAACACTAGAATTGATGCATATGAATGCATATATGAAACATGTAATAACATGAAAAAAAATTCTAAGTGTTGGACAAACACTATAATTGATGCACATAAATACATGTATGATACATGTAATAACATGGAAAAAATTCTAAGTGTTGGACAAACACTATAAATGATGCATATGAATGCATATATGATACATGTAATATCCATCAATTTATTCCTAAGCATGTAATAGTATATGGATATGGATGCAACTAGTTGTATATATATCAATCATGGACGTAAGCATGTATTAAAACATTGTCGTTTGGCGAAAAGGAACACCTATGAGTCAAAAGGGGTTACCTTTGTGTCGATTTTGTGAGTAAATGCCTCGCCTGAAAATATCGAGTCCCCTTGAGCCAATGTTTTGACAATTTTTTTTTTTTTGCTCAGGTTGTCTCTTGAATTGGTTGGCTTGTATATGCCTTGACATCATGTAATCGATGTGTAGATATTTTCCCTTGAAGTGAGCTTGTTGAATGTAGACATGAGGTGTTGAGTCTCGCGTCCATGGCGTCGTGTAATACGCCTGCATTTGATTTTTCATACATAAAATTTAGCATATAAGTATTTGTCCCTGAAGTAGGCTTGTTGATATGTTAGACGTAAGTTCCTTAGCATTTTGTCGATGGCGTCGTGTAATACGCCTGTGTATAACCTATAATCATAAGATCAAAAAATAAATGTTTGCCTTTGTTATCGGCGTTAGCATCATATATGTAAGGGTTAACCCTTTGTGCTTGTCACATAATAGTAGTACCGTATTTCCCCCAAATAGGCGTAGTAACCGTTGACGTACGGATTAACCCTTTTCGTCGTTGCCCCCGAAATAGGCATATAATCATAGACGTATGGATTAGTATTTTCATCATTGCCCCCGAAATAGGCATATAATAGATGTAGGGGCTAACCCTTTGCATCCAATAAGTATGATAGTGCCCCCGAAGTAGGCATAGTAGTCGTTTGAGACGTAGGATGTCAAACTTTGTATAGGTCGCTCCTTGTGATATATAAGTGGCATGACGCATTTGCGGTAGACATAGTACCCTTTGATATGTGGTGGGGGTTGACCCTTGTGTGTTGTTCCTTATAGCATGTCGATGACGTATCACACGCATAATAGATTTAGGTGGCGCGTTGCCCTCATAATAGGTGTATAAGGTATGTAACTCTTTAGAATGAACGTAGGAGGTGTGCTACCCCCTTCATGAGTATAGGGGGTACATTGTCTTAATAGTAGACGTAGGAAGTGCATTACCTTTATGACGTACGTAGGAAGTGTGTTACCTCTGTGATGTGTGTAGAAGGTGTGTTGCCTCCGTAATAGATATAAGAGGTATGTTTCCCCCGAAATTGACGTGGGAGGTGCGTTGCCTCCGTAATAGATGTAGTGGTCATTTTTCGAGAAAACGACTTTGAATTTTTTTTATAAGCATTGATGAGCCTTTCCTTCAAATTGTAGGTTGCCTGTGTTACTCAGCTTTGTAACTTCACCCCTGGGCGTGGGCTTGTTCGTCACTGCCTCGGCATCACTCCATTAGATCTGAGTCTGTTTCTGAGCTAGAGCCAGTGTCCAACATCGAGTTAGGAAACCTGCTAGAGACTGGCCTAGAGCTTTCTTCTGGGACGGGGTCGGATTCCGAGACCTCGTCTGATTCAGAGTCTAGCGGTGAGTCGGCACGGGGGTCGACAGCTTGGACAGATTCAGTGTCTGCTGGACATATTGAGCATTTGGGACAGAGGTACTCTGGGAATTTCCTCCGTGATAAGGAGTATCACTCCTATCTTACTTTGATGGGATTGAGCGACGTGGAATAAGTTGTTTCCCCCTTTGATCATTATCAGAAGTATATGGTGGGAGACATCATTGTGCCCCCTCCTGGCATTACAATGTTATACGTTGTCCGAGTGAAGAGCGGCTCGCGCTTGCTGTAATCATACTTAACTTTTGGAAGAAAGGCGTTAACCTCCATGTTGACGCGTCAACGCGCGCGAGTACTGTGCTTATAGTAGTTACACTTATAGTCGGGGAATGAAGTGTTACGTCTCATGGTGAGGCTTGTTGTCGTGAGCGCGCCTTGTGCTGTGTCTACAGCAGTTATACTTAGTTTCTGGTCGTGAGGTGTAAAACCTCATGTTAATGCGTTGACGCGCGTGCGTACTGTGCTACGCCCTTAACACCTATACTTAGCTTCTGGGAGTGAGGTGTTACGCCTCATGTTAAATTGTCGATGTATGAGTGTATTACGCTGCCTCTAAAGTATGCGCCCTTGAATTCTAAATGTGAGGTTTAAACCTCTTAGTTTTATGCTAACGTGCATGCGGGCATGCCTTGTGTATGTTTCCCAATTAGTTGATATAGGGAGAAGATCATGAGTGTATGTTCACTTCTTGATTGGGGAGAGGATCATGGTTTTTCTAATCATAAAATATAGTACTTCTGTTGGCGGGTCCTGGAGTTGGTTCCCGTCGATTTCGATTTTCACTTCAACTGTTCCGCTTCGGAGCTTTTGGGTTGGAGTACTCCGACTTAGGGATTTTGAATCATGCTGATCTGGCTGGGAATTACATTTCAAATTGTAGGTTCGTTAGGCACGTACCTTGCTTTGTCGAGGTATTGAGCTTGATGCTCTACCTCTCCAATTTTTATAAAAAGTTCCTGGATGGAGTTGTCTAAGTCTAGGTTGAGTTGCGCATACGTAGTTGCGCTTCTCGTATTCGTTATTGACCGACGTCAGTTATCGGTCTGTTGTATGTTTTCGTTGCGCATCAGTCCTTGTGAAGGGATACATTGATGCAATTTTTGCTTGGGTCAATTTTTGTGGAGGACCATGAGCGAGTCTTCCTTGTGTTATTCCAATTTATTAGGCGTTGCGCGAGTTGAGACGTACCGTGATTTGCCTGTGATGTTGAGTCACTTTCCATTTCTTTCGAATTTTCCATAGTATAGGGTATGAGGCTGATACTTTTGGTTCCCCCATTGCTCTTCCTCCTAGGGATCAATCTTGTTCCCTAGGCTATGTTCACACTTAATAGAACATTTACTTGCTTTCATGGCGTGTGTCTTGAAGGGAAAAGTAATCTCTTTGTTTCTTTTACTTCATCGTTCATATGTGATATGCGTTATTCATGTATTGACATGTAGGACGATACATGTGTTGTCCCGTGGATACTTGATTCGTCCCCTTGAGGGTGACGTTGTTGGCAAGGCATGGAAGCCTTACGCCGCTGTTGGTAGTTACCATTCCAACCGTTGGTCTACTCTCCAGATTCCAGAGATTGGTGTACGCATGCTGAATGTATTTGTGCCTCCACGCAACCGCAGGGTTGTGCCTGACAGTCGTTCTGTTGCGAATTGCTATGCTCGAGAGGTGTTATCTCGGTTTGCCCCAGTAAGTTCATTCACTTTTCATTGTATATATATATATTATCTTCATTCTTTGATGTTCAACATTTGTTTCTAGGCTGTCGCTGGTATGGCGAACATGTCCTCTTTTGTTGTCGAAAAGCTTGAACTTCAGCAATCTGAGTTGAAGGGGTTGGAGGACACGGTGCGCGCATTGAGGAGCAAGGTGTTCCATTATAATTCTGATTTGGCACTTTCCGAGGGCCGCATTACCTCCCTTGAAGCCTAGGTCGCTCGACTTCGGAAGGAGAAAAAGGATGCAGATATTGCGGCGAACGAGTGATTGGAGATTGCCCTTGCCTATGCTACCAAGGAGGTGGCATGCCATGGAGTTGTTGAGTATAAGTCACCTCCTGAGTTTAAGATTGATGCCCCGGCGAAGTTCCAAGACATGATGTATGATTTTGTCGAGGATCCTGTTACAAAGATCTATGTCGTCGATCCTCTGTTCGATTTCAGCGGGCTTGGGGACTTTGTCGGCTTCGCGTCCAGCCATGTGGCTGCGCTTTTTGGTAATGATGTTGCTCCCCCAAGCGAAGATGGTCTTAAGTCATCTTCGAATTCTTCTGGTGATGCTTCGGGTACGACCCACTCTGCATTTGACAGAAGTGATGCCTTGACTACATCTGTTTGATTAACAGATTCGTTTATCTCATGTGTACATAGTCGTTTGCTTAGAGTTATGCCCTTATGCTTGCTTTGGTTGACCACTTCTTGTCGTATTAGTATGATATATGTTGTTGTGTTTCACCTTGCTGGCAACGCTTTACCGTAGTAGCTGGACGTGTGTCCTTACGTTTAACTTATCAAAAACTGTCTACCTTAGTAGTTGGACGTATGTATTGTCCTTATGTTTTTGCATGAAACCTGTCCCAAAAAAATATTTAGAAATTATGGTTATGTAAATATGAGTAGTATTTCATAATCGTGCTTGTATGTATGCCCTTTTGTCTTAAAGTAGGCTTGCTTGATGAGGCGTCATTCCGCGACATAGCGTTGTTACTTTTTATATCCTCGTTTCACATTGAGGTTGTTATCACTCATTGTCATGCTGGTTGTCATTCGGATGCCATGTTTTTTAAATAATCATTCAGTAGTACGTTGCGACTATGCTCGTTGTATGTAATGTTGTTTGAATTCAACATATACGGGTATCCAACGATGTACGCATCATTGCCCATCTTGGTATTTCCAAGGCATGGCGTGCTACAATAGTGTTATTTTACAAATTTTGAAATTCGACCGCTATTCAATGCCTCGACATAGCATTATGGCAAGACACGACTTGCAATGTTTGATGTGTTTTATAACCGCGTATCTGATGCCTCGTGATAGCGTTGTTGCAAGACACTACTTGCTAGTATCACATGTGTTTTAACCGTTCCTTGATGCCTCAAAGTAACATTTTGGCAAGACGTTATTTGTTGAATTTGGTACGTTTTAAGCCGCTTACTCAATGCCTTGAGATAGCGTTTTGGTAAGACTCGACTTGCGATGTGCGCTTTACCACTCACTTGATAAATCAAGATAGCATTGTGGCAAGACGTCCCTTCCTGAATTCGGTACGTTTTAAGCCGCTTACTCAATGACTTGAGATAGCATTTTGGCAAAACGCTACTTGCAAACTAACATGCTTTCTAAAAAATTTATTGTGTTTTCCGCCGCTTGGTATCCCAAGATGTGGCGTTATGGCAAGACGTTACTTCCTTGATTTGGTACGTTTTACGACCGCTCACCCGATGCCTCAAGGTGGTGTTTTGGCAAGGCGCTACTTGCAAATGTGTTTTTCCGCCGCTTGGATATCCAAGATGTGGCGTTGGTGCAAGACGCTACTTGCGATTTTGTTGCGTTTTTTATTTGTATGACCATTACTTGGCTTTTTCGAAGTAAGGTCGCGACATGGTGGACTTTGCCGTCGTGCATTTGTGTTATCTATCCGTTCGCTTGATATGTTCAAAGTGACGTTATGGCAAGCCACTTCTTGCAAGGTTTGGCATGTTTTAGGAGTGTAAGTCAAGGATCGCAATTCGACTTGCATCTTCATCGGCCTAGCGCAAATGTCAGTGCGACTTGTCTATCCGTGGTACCTTTCTTCACTTGGTGTAAGACAGAGGTCGTTGACGGACATGCTTACCCTTATAGATGAGTATCTACTTGGTGATATTTCCGAAGTAGGACGTAAGTTGCCAACAACCCGGTCGTGTCGGATCATCATGTAATTGGTATAGGTGAGGTCGTTTAAACACATGCCTTTACATAGATAATTTCCCGTACTTGGTATTATTCCCGAATCTGGCTTTCCTTTGTAACCGGAAAGTCTTTCCTGAATTCTTTCACATTGAATCAGGTTATATGTTACTTAAAACATATTATGGAGTTATATATCTCCTTGTAGGACTCATTTGACTGTAATATTGTCCATTTGGACTAATTTTTCCATGTGACTAGACTAAACTATTCGATCCCCGTGTTAGGTTCGATTAGTACGTTCCGTTCTGACTGGATTTTACTTTGACTAGATCAGACTATCCGAACTAGATCCTTGGTTCGCGTAGTCTGTTCTATTCAGATTACTTTTCTCATGGAGATATTATCCCTTACCTGGGATTTCCTATGGAAATATTGCTTGTTACCTGGGTTTCTTCCAAGTGTGGAGGTCGCTTTTCAAGGGCGATCCTTGTGGTTACAAACTATGGGTGAATTCGTATGGAGGGCTCCTCTTATTTGTCCCCCTTTGGTGACATCTTTTAGAAGGTGTAATGCCATGCATACACGTAGCCGAGTTATTCAGCGTACTGATGTGGCTTTTAACTGCACATGTCTTCGTGTATCATTAGGTGGAGTCCCAAGCATTTTTTCATGTGACGGCCCCCCAAATTGTTCAGCAGTTACACCGTTCTTATGTCTTGTGAATGGTGATTCTCTTTTTCCTTCATAGATGCGTGCCCTTCATATTTGGGCATCTTACTTATGTGTTCGCTTGAATTATGCTTGTTTGCTTGAACGCGATAGGTGTCTCTTGTGGCACCTCTTCTTTCATTGACTCCTTGTAGGAGTTGGTTTGGCGTAGTATCGCCGACCTTGTGTTATTCACATTTGGCTCATGATTGTCGTTGAGGCCTCTTGGCGGGTGTCAACTCTTGTATATATTTTTCTACTCTTTGGGTAGAGTGTTGACTGTTATGAATCGTTACCCTACCACCTTGATATGAGAGTTGGCACGTTGTAGTCGCTTTCCAGTGTGTGGACATGATAGCCACTTGGCGATGCATAGGCGTTACAGCCGCTTGGCGATGTGTGGACATGATAGCCACTTCGTGATGCATAGGTGTTACAACCACTTTGCGATGTGTGGACATGATAGCCACTTCGTGATGTATAGGCGTTACATGTGCTTTGCAATGTGTGGACATGATAGCCACTTCGTTATGTATAGGCGTTAGAATCCCTTTGTGATGTGCAGACATGATAGTCACCTCGCGGTATATAGGCGTTACAGCCACGTTTTGGTGAGAATTCATCCCTCCCACATATGTGTGTTCGATGTTTCGAACATTTCCTTTGTTGAGCTATGTAGCGATGTTCATATTTGAGGAAGGCTTGTAATTTCCTTTCCTTCTTCTCCTCATCATCAAACCAAAACTTACAAAGCATGGTTATATCAAATTGTATAGATTATAGAATGTAAGGTAAAGGATTACCCTTTGGTCGGTGATACTCGGCGGGCTCAATGCGTTTCGCCTTTACCTTAGAGTATTTTCAAATACTTTTGAGGGGTTTGTTTTGACTTCGATCCTCCTCATGTTGTGTTCAAAGGGCTGCCCCCGTAATAGCTATGTCTTATAGCTCGATTTCCTTGCAAGTTGTGCTCATGTTTTGAGTGTATGCACATATAAGGGATGTTGAAATGATGGGGCTCTTCCCTTATTCCCTTTGTAGTAACTTTCATTCATTCAGTGTGATGACTTCAATGGTATGATTTTTTACCAGCGCCTCCTTTGTCGGGATTTTTTTGCTTATCAGAGGAGCATGTGTATGTCTCGTTCCCTTGAGTTTTCTGATTTATGAAAATAGACATTTGTCGTTCGACCGCGGCTAACTTTCTTATTTTCCTTCTTCAAGGAATGCTTTCAGTGCCCCCACCTTTCTTTCTGATGAAGTGGTGAAGGAGTCTTTCATTACCACCCAAGTGCGAGGAACTTGGTGGAGTTGTGGTCTAGCGCAATAGGTGTGATTTCAAATTCTCGCCCTCTTGGTGACTTTGCGAAATCATGTAGGTCGGGTGGCATTCTTTCGTCGACTGTGGAGTTGATGGATGAATTTTTCTGTGAGGGTGGGCGTAGCCCATGCGATATGTCTTCCTCAATTTCTGGGAAATTTATGCTCGAGGTCGCCCCCTTCCATGTTAACCAGTGACCTATTCACTTTGTAGGGATGATGTATTTCCAATTGAATGATGCCCCCCCCCCCCCCATTTGATATTAATGCAATGCGATGTCTCCCAACAAGCTTGGTGCTAAGCTATTTCGCGGAGGGTTGTAATAGATGAGTTCTCTGTTGTGACCGTCATGAGATTTCTTCAATGAGATGGTAAGAGCGTTTTGCCTCCCTTTTGGAAGTGAACCTTCCATCTTGGTAACTCTTGTTCAAGAGTTTCATCTCTGTAGATGCTCTTGGGAGTGAACATTTTGCCCCGCGTGTATTTCCTTGAGGATGCTGAACAAGAGGTTGTGCCGATTAAACATGCTTGAGCGATATAGTTTTTTGGCGGCATTGTTTTGGTCAGTGACGACGTTTTTGTTCGTCTGTGACGTATACGGTCGGCGGCGACTCTCTTGGTCGGCGACGACATTTTTGCTGGATTCTTATCGTAGTCATCATGCATATATATATATATATAATACAGAGTCCGAAGTTATCCAGCAGGATCATTCTTGGAAAACATGAAAATATCAAATATCAAATATATACTCCACTTAAGGAGTTAATTTTTTTATGCAATAAGATTAACGAGAGGATATGGGAAGGATACTGGCGTGTGAGTGTAATATCCCTAGCACCATTGTTAATGCAATCGCTCCCCATGGTTGGGATGGATGTGTTCCTTCCACTTGAGTAGTATAAAGTTGTGTCCCTGCTAAGAAGGTTTGGGGAGGATGCATATCCTCCGTATGCGTTTTGTGTGATCTCACTCCTCTGTGCATGTTAATAAGTCGTCTGCATTTGATGTATAACCCACTGTAAATAGTGGAGCTCCCTTGAAGTATATTGGACGGGCGAACGCCTCGTAGGTATAACGTATTAGAATCCATGTGATGTTATTCCGCATTAAAATATTTGAGATGGCACTTGAGCGTACGGTGGATGACGGCATTGAGTGCGCATTTCCAGGCAGGCGCGATAGGCTCGGCTGGTTATAGTGGAGACGGAGTAGCACCGTGACCCTTTATTGTTTATGTTTGCTATGTCATATCGCAGTGACATGGAGTTACACTCTTTTATATGATATCCAGTTATTCAATATGCGGACATGATAGCCGCTTTGAGATGTGCGTTTTGAGGGCATGCGAGCTTGGAGGTATGCGCGCATGAATGTGTGCGCCCTTGGAGGTGTGCGCGCTTGGCTGTACGCACTCTTGATGGTGCGGACGGTGTAGGTGCGTGTACTTGGGGTGCACGTGCATCAATATGTGCGCACTTGGTGGTATGTGCGGTTGCCGGTACCCATGCTTGGCGGTGCGCACACTGGAGGTGCGCACTCTGGAGGTATGTCCGCAGGAGGTGCGTATGCTGGAGGTACGCCCGCCGGAGGTGCGTACGCTGGAGGTACGCATGTAATGGCTTCCCTTCATTATTGTCGGATATTTGTACACCGATCTCTACATGAGAAGCCTTTGTGAATGACGTGTGTGCTTTCCATTTCACTTCTAAGCTGAAACAATGGCTTTTTGTTTGAATCGTGCAGACGGCGCCAATGATGGAACACGTGTGTCGATGATCGGCCTATGTAGGTGTCTTCGAAGAGATTACGCTCTTCATTCAATCCTTTCCTCGAGACCTGCACAGAGGATTGCGTCGGATGGGGGGGGGGGGTGTTTCCGGCAAACTCTCTCTGATGCTTAAGTAAGTACTCTGATTTAGAGAGATAAAATCTAGAGAGAAGTTGAGCTATCAAGTTGCAAAATTACTTTCAAATGAAGAATGTGAGGTCCTATTTATAGAGTTCGTGGGTTTGTCCACGAGGGGCCCACAAAGATTCTGTAGAGTCTGCGGAATATTCCATATTGGATTGTGAAAATGGGGATGCCCGTAGGTCGGATTACGTACGTCGGGTGTGGGAACGTCGAAGGTGCTTCACCCTTACGTAGGGAGCCGACTTCCGGAGCGTGTCGGCCCCGTTTGGCCGGACTAGTCCGTTCGGGATCCTTCAAGGGTGGACTAGTGCAGTTTTTGGTCCGGGTTTGTCCGTTTGGCTAAGTTTCGGTTTATAACCGTGTCTAGGGTTGAGGGTGCAATTAAGGCGAGCCTAAGTGATGTCAAATTGGGTGTATATCCATCAATTACCAATAAGATACATTTAGGGCTATGCAGACTCTTATTGGAATATAATTATTAGATTGGGCCGTAACGTGTTTCGGTCTGACAATGAGCCCATTAGCCCACAATGGAGGCACGTGATATGCCCCAATCATTAGCCCGATAAAATATCGGGCCAGAAAACTTGGTCTACTTTTATATA
The DNA here is from genome assembly GCA_036873135.1 of Clarkia xantiana subsp. parviflora. Lineage (NCBI taxonomy): Eukaryota > Viridiplantae > Streptophyta > Magnoliopsida > Myrtales > Onagraceae > Clarkia > Clarkia xantiana. The sequence goes on from JAPTYO010000012.1 coordinate 19,493,337, forward strand.
TATATATATATATAACTTTCTTAATTTCGTGTTGGGAGCGTTTAGATTAAAGCCCTCCATAAGGTGGGTCTCCAGTGGGATACGATATAGGGACGTCCCTAGAAACGCAAACTGACTTAAATTAAATGAATCCTATTACAGTGACCCCTTCACCAAATGCCAACATGGATCCCACCTTAATTAGGGTTTGCGAGATTGTGAATGTTACCTCAAACATTCTCGTATTAAGTAAACAAACGTATGAATATCAAGCTTAAATTATATTTTTTAGATTATCGGGCTTTTAGTTCACATTCTTTCAACTAAATAATCCAATATTACCGCTTGATGGGAATCCAATATTTTAATATTAATATATTTTCTTAATTCACTATACTGAATTTTTATGCCTAAACTAAATTATTTACTTGATTATATTATCTAAAACCTAGATCAATTTTTAATTTTTTTTCCCAAAATACATTCTTTGAACCAAGCAATAATTTTGTTTAGTTTTTTTCCTTTATTATATTATAAATTAAACTTTATTGCGTTGTACGTGTTTTATCTTGATTAGTTTTTACTTAGATTTGTTTAATTTTAGACATTTTCAAAGTTTCATAACAATAATAATTATGAGTCGTTAAAATATAAAATATAATATGTAAAATTATTTCATTTACAATATCGGTTTACTGTAGTAATAGTAATGTAATGATAAGTACCTTTTACTCTTGTAAGTTTCTTAAAAAATCAAGAAAAAAATACAAATATTTGCTGATAATATAAATATTCACATTACTTTGTACATTATTATATTCAAACCAAACAATATTAATTTTACATTACTCATATATATATATATATATACTTGTTATTAACGCGTGCGTTACACGCGTATCGGTCGTCTAAATTTCAAGATATATAATTTATCTTAAGATTTCTAATATGATGATATTTAATTAATACATGGGCAACTTGAGGGGCTGGGAGAAAAAAAGAACGACATAATGTAATTCACAACGAAAAAATAGAAAGATGATAATTATGTACAAAATTAACTATTATTTTTCATTACGGTACTAAATTAGCTTTACATGTATATATATTTACGGTAAGAACTAATAATGAGTTACATCGCGTATGGTGTGGGTTATTAACGACAAAATTGTATCTAACTCATCAACTTGAGGAGTGAAGAATGTAAACCCGTACTTAACCACTCAGAGTCATTAGCTGAACAATTTGACCTATACAAACGTAACTATACACGTTCCATGCAATTTTATACCATAATACCAACAAAAATCGATTTAACGCCAAAGGAAAATTCAATTCATTAAAATCAAAAGTTTATACTTGACTTTACATCAATTATTTATTTAAATGCTAATTAAGTTGTACACAATTTGATTAAATTGACAGATGGAAGAACTAAATTAATAGTTCGAGACCCTAAATGATGGACGATGAGTAACATGTTATCCATAAAAGGTCAAAATTCAAGAACCTTTGTTGATACATATACAAAAAAAATCTCAACATGTACTCTAAGTGTACACGAGTTGAATACATATCATAATTTGGGAGTGACTCGAATTTATAGGTATATTGCATTAAGAAGTTAATGATAATTAATGTAACATGTAAGTTAAGTGACTTAGCAAAAAAATTAATGCAATTTAACTAATGAAAATTTTAGTAACTCTCAAATATAGTAGGGACTAAATCATAAATTTTTTAAATCACTAATGTCTGAAGTTTATTGAATTCTCCTTAAATATTTATTCAACTGCAAATTAGGATATACCTAATATGATTGAATTTACAAACACAAGAACTAAATCAATAGTTCAAGTCAATAAGTATTGAACATTGAGTAACATGGTATATGTAAAGTCAAACTTCAAGAACTACGGTTGATCCATATTTTGATAGGTTATATGAGTTGGTAAGTGACTGATTTATGTGATACAAAAATGTCAAAGGGGGAACATCCCCAAATTTGTGATATGGTAAATTAAACAATGCATGCACCCGACATTTGCACATATTGAATGCATATAATATGTTAAGGATGACTCTAATTGATGGATTCATATCTCCTGCCCACTCTTCATGCCCCAGATTGTGCCTCATCATTTAGATTTTGACACGTGTCCTTAAATTTAATTTTCCTTCTAGGTTTCACAAATCTCAGTAGGGTTTTAGAGAAAAAAAAAACACAAAATTAATTACACACAAGGTTTCACAAATCTCAGTAGGGTTTTAGAGAAAAAAAAACCACAAAATTAATTACACACAGAACACATGTCAAAATCTTAACGATGAGACACGATCTGGAACAAGAAGAGTGGGGCATGCGATATGCATCCCTAATTGATAAGTTAATTGGATTGAGAATTTAATAATAACTACAGCGACATGTCAATTAATCGAACTTAAAAAATAAAAATAACAAAATTTAACGAAATGATTTTTAAGTAATAGTAAAAATAAATAGATGGGTCTCAAAGATAATAAAGACTAAATCATCAATTTTATAAAGTTATGGGAACTAAATATTATATATATACAATAATAATAATAATAATAAAATTAAAAATGTTGAAAATGTACCTATTAGGGGTGAGGACAACCTCACATTTTATATTGGTATAAATATATATATATATATATATATATATATATATATATAATCGGGTTAAACATTTCAGAACTGAACTAGAATCTCACATTCATAGAAATATCAAATTATGATTATTTAAACATCTATATGGTCCATTTTGCGACATTTAATGAATGAATAATAATTATGCTTTGTAACTAATGAAAGATTCTTATACATGGGCAATATACGTGAAAAATTGGGTAGCTTTAATAATTTTTTATTTAGTAATTAAATCAAACAAAAATCTAATGACAAACATGAGTGCTTCCCGTACATCGATCATTAACTGTTAATGGAAATTATGACTATGATACACACGTCTCACATATTAAAATTTTTTTTTGATCTTCTATGTATATTTAGGCAGAGGGGCTGATGCAGGTGATCCACTGTCGCTCGACCCGCTGAACATGTTACTGCGTCATAAAATCAATAACAAAAAATATTTTTAGACTAATAATAATTCATAAAACATAACAGATTTATATATTAATAATAAAACCTAAAATATGAATGAAATTTAAAATGCAACGATTTTAAAAACTTCAAAAACTTTAAAAACAATATGCTGTGATCAAACTAATAGTATCGTAAAATTGTAAGATCAACTAGCTAGCTAGATACGTACTTGAACCAAGAGACCCATGTTTGATCTTTTTTCCCGTTCCTAGAGGGGGTAGTTGCTTCAGCCGAGGGGGCGGAGACGACGGCCACTTCAACGGGTGTAGCCTCTTGTACTTTAACAGTATTTGTGAAAAATCGGAGGCGGAGGAGCGATCGGCCTGAGTCAGCGAGATCAAACGCGTTTGCTTCAATTGTAAATGTAGACACCATCAAAGTCATAACCAACATGAATGCTACTGCCTTTGCCGCCATTGATACTATTAATTGTTAGGTTATTATTGCTTTCAAATGAAATATGACCTTTATTTCTTCTTTTTTATTTTTTTTATTTTATTTTAATAGTTGATGATAGTTTAACATTAAAGAGGTGTTATATAGTGGTAGAGATAGCTATTTTTGGCTAATGAACTGAAAATGTGTGGAATTTTTATTTTCTGTTATGATTTAGTGGTGGATGATGCATACCGCATAATGGAATTTGTCAAAGCTATCAATTAATGTTGAAGAGAATGCTTAAATTATGTAATATATTTATAACATTATTCAACGGTCATTTGGCCGCCTTGATCGACTTATAAATTTGTTTCTAATATAAAAAATAATGATATATGAAAAAGAAGAAATATATTGGATCAAAGTTATTTTTGAGGATATTTTATTTGATTTAAAGTTATTATGTTTTTGGTGATTTTAAAGTACTGCCATTAAAATGTTGGAATTTTATTTTAGTATTCCAGTTTTTAAATATTTTCAGTTTTTAGAAGAAAAAAATGCTAAGTTTTACATAGTGGTTCAATATTGTGTTGTTATGTCAGCAAAGTTAGTATAATTATTGGACAATATATTAACGTTATCATCTAAAAAATTATTTTAAAATATAATGCCTACAAAACATATGCTAAAAAAACAAATTACATTAAAAAAATGATTTATCAAAGAGAAATTAAATTTGTAAACCACTAATCATTTTTAGTATATCAATCGTAAAGTTACAAACTTACCATTTAAGTTTTCATATATGGCCTCATAAAAAAACCGGGGAGCTAACTGTTAGGTCTGCTTTTCGACAACTAACTTGTACTGATGGTGACCTTGAGGTGATCCCCGAGCAATAGATTACGTGCAGCCTGCCCTAAAACGGAAGGAAATCTGGTCCGTGAGTGCAATCCAAAATGTCCGTATGTTTATGTGGAAGTTTAATACTAATGCCTTGACTGTCCATCAAAATCTCATAAGTCGAGGAGTAAACACTGCCCCGACCTTTCAATTTTGTGTTATGGAAGAGACTGCAGCCCATATGTTGTTTGGGTGTGGGTGGACTCGACGGTTTTGGTTTACTGTTTGTCTGTTAGACTTGATGCAATGGACGCTGGTTCAGTTGCTGACTTCGTCGCTTAGCTGAAACCTGCACCGACTTTGAGCAAGCTTGAGAAAATAAAGAAATGATCACTCATCGATGTAACTTGCTGGAACATCTGGAAGGATAGGTGTCGATCCTTGCCCAACCATGATGAACCAAACCCAAGGAAGGTAGAGGAAGCAAATTTTCAAGACCGAAATGAGTTTTGAGAATCTAGGGACCAATGCACTGCTTCACAAGGCCACAACCTAACTGAGAGCAACGAGAAATGGGTAGCTCCTCCTAGAGGCATCGTTAAAATCAACTGCGATGCATCATGGGAGAGTAAGCCGAGATGTGGGGGCGTGGGGGGAATTTCTCGAATACATAATGGTGAGGTAATTGGGGGTTTCTCCAAGACATATGAAGTCCATGGTTCTTTGGAGTTAGAGATGCAGACTTTGCACGATGGGGTTTAACAGGCCGTAAGTAGAGGATGGAACCAGGTTATTCTAGAGTCGAATTCCTCGGAGGCAATTCAGGGCATCATTGGGATGAAACAACGATTGGATTGGAGAATCTCCACGTAGGTGTAGGGGACTTGATGATGAATGGTGTGTTGATGAATGGTGTCTTGAAATCCAAGAGAAGGAAGCTGCAATTTGACTGATGCATACGTGGTGTTTGGATCGTGCAAGAGTGGTGCAACGCAGGTGCAAGACAGCAGCAGAGTTTCCATGATGCAGGAGCATTGAAAGCGTGGTGCAAGCATGGCGCAAAGCTGGTGCAAGGCATGGTGCAGAGCATGGTGCACGGGAATATGTATGCATAGTGTCTGTTAGGTGTGTATTATATGTATGTCAATGTAAATGTGTAAGTGTGACCAGGTTTGGATGTCACACATATAACTTATCCTTTCCAAGATAGTAGGGGCGGTTAACCATATTTTTAGGAAGTGTTTTGAATTCGAATTGTTAGTTTACTTGGGTTTTAAGTAAGTGACATGTATACTAAGTAATAGGGGGGTTTTTTGAATAAAGTTTTGTCAAGTTCCCAAATTCTTGGTTGTCGATTTTTCCATCTTCTGTTAAATTGTTTAGTGAAGTTACTGAATCCAGATTAGCAAATCAGATTTAGATCCCACATTTGGTATCAGAGCACAACTTGGGATTTTATTCAAATTGCTTCGAAGAACACATTCTCTCGATTCTGCATAATGGGAGACAATGATTCTTTTGTTGGGTTGGCAATACCCAGATTCAATGGAAACTATGAACAATGGAGTTTGATTATGAATAATCTACTGAAGGCGAAGCAGTATTGGTCAGTTGTTGAAGATTGAGTTGAGGTTGACAACATATCAGAAGAACAGAAGCAAGCCAGGGAGCTTGTAGACATGAAGGCGAAGAATCTGTTGTTTCAGTCCCTTGATTGGTCTGTATTAGAAGGTATAACCAATAAGGAAACATCAAAGGAGATATGAGACTCAATGAAAGCCAAGGGGATTGGTTCTGAACGCATGAAGAGGGCTCAGTTGCAGGCCCTTCGAAGGGAGTTTGAACTCCTTCAAATGAAAGATACTGAGAAGGTGATGACCTACTGTCCTAGAACACTTGAGATCAGCAACAAGACGAAGCTCTTTGGAGACAATCTCAATGAAACTTCAGTGGTGGAGAAGATACTCAGAACCTTGAGTCCAAAATATGACTATGTTGTCTGTGCTATTGAGGAAGCCAAAGATATCACTGAACTGACTCTTGATGAGTTGCAAAGTTCACTTGTAGTGCACGAGCAAAAGATGAACAGACATTCTATGCCTGAGGATCATGCATTGAAGGCCATTGTTGGAGGAGGAGGAACTTCAAATCAGGGTCAGTAGTACCAGAGAGGACATAACTTCAACAAAGGTAAAGGGAAATACTCCCAAAACCAGAGGCATGGTCAGAGACAAGGATATCATAGGAGAAATGATCGCTTCCAAGGCAAAGGCTCCTCATCTAATCAGAGAATTGAGAAACTTGATGAATTAGGTTCCTCAAACTACTCAAACAGGAATAGAGTCAATGTTGAGGGTGGATGAGGAAGAGGAAAAGGAGGAAGAGGTTTCAGTAAAGCCAATGTGGAATGCTATAAGTGTCATCGATTTGGACACTATAAGGCAGAATGATGGGCTAACTTACCTAATGAGAGACAGGAGCATACCAACTTTGCTGAATTGGAGGACACTGATACCAAAGAAATTCTCTTGATGGCAAAGGAAAGTGATGATGAACTGACATCTGCAGATGTGTGGTTCATTGATACAGGCTGTAGCAATCACATGAGTGGTTGTAATGGTGTTTTTGCTTCACTGGATGAGAGTTACAAGTCCAGGGTAGCTTTTGGAGACAACTCTTCAATACAAGTGCAAGGAAGAGGTAACATTAAGATCAGGTCCTTGAATGGTTTTATAGAAACCATTTCTGATGTACTGTATGTTCCAGATCTTAAAACGAATTTGTTAAGTGTAGGATAACTTCTTGAAAATAATTTTTCAATCTGGTTTGGTAAGGAAAAGTGTGAAATCACTGAGGAAAGTAAGGGGTTCATTATAGAGGTTCCAATGAGCACTAACAGATTATTTCCTTTGGAGGTTGCAAAGTTGCAGGTAAGCTTGGCTACAAGTGAGAAACGAGGGGAGGAGGCTTGGCTATGGCATTACAGATTTGGCCATCTGAACCTCAAAGGGCTAAGCACACTGTCAAGACTCAAAATGGCAGATGGGATTCCTCCCATTGAGGTGAGACATGAGGTCTGTGAGAACTGCATCTTGGGGAAGCATGATAGGGACTCTTTCCGAATGGCCAAGCATGGAGGGCCAAAGATCAACCGCAGTTGATTTACAGTGATATTTGCGGTCCCATTAGTCCTACATCTAATGGTGGTAAGAGGTATTTCATGACATTCATTGATGATTTCACTAGGAAAACTTGGGTAACAGTCATTAGTGAAAAATCAGAAGCCTTTCTAAAGTTCAAGTTTTTCAAAGCTTCTGTTGAAAATGAGACAGGGAAAAGGATCAGGATTCTAAGAACTGACAATGGTGGAGAGTACTGCAGTACTGAATTTGATAATTTATGTAAAGTAAATGGAATAACTAGGGAAAAGACTTCACCATTTACACCTCAACAGAATGGAGTAGCAGAGAGGAAAAATAGAACAATTGAAAACATGATTAGGAGTATGTTAACTGCTCGAAATGTGCCAAGGAAATTTTGGCCTGAGGCTGTTCTATGAAGTGTACACATTCTGAATAGGTGTCCTAATTTTGCTGTCAGAAATAAGACTCCTTATGAGGCTTGGCGTGGAAGAAAGCCTGATGTGTCTCATTTTAGGATTTTTGGGTGTGTTGCATTTGCTAAGATGCAGGATGTCAATAGAAGAAAACTTGATCCCAAGTCCGAAAAGTGTATCTTTTTGGGGTTAAGTCAAGATGCTAAGGCCTACAAGTTATACAATCCACTGACAAGGAAGATCATCACAAGTAGGGATGTCAAATTCGACGAGTCAAAGTCCTGGGATTGGGACACTCAGAGAAGAAGAGAGCCCCTGCAATTGTTTGAGAATGGTTCCGAAGATGACATTGATGTGGAGGTCAATCAGGACCAAGTAAAAGAAGGAGAAGTGCCAAATGGGCAAGCTATAACAGAAGAAGAAGATGAACAAGTGGATTATGAGCATTCCCCTTCTGCAGTAAGGAGAGAAGTTGAAGCACCCGAGAGCTCAAATGCTCGTGGAAAGAGGCCAGTCAAAAGGCCTAGGTATCTTGATGAATATGAGGTTAGATCTGTCCCCATTCACAAGAACACCTCCTTTTATACTCACTACTGTTTGTTTGTTGATTATGATCCTGTTAACTATATTGAAGCTAGTAAGAATCAAAAGTGGGTTATGGCCATGGAAACTGAAATGAATTCCATAGTGAAGAATCAAACTTGAGATTTAATTGATTTACCTAGGGGCCATAAGACTATAGGTGTCAAATGGGTATATAAAACCAAACTTAAAGAAAATGGAGAAGTGGACAAGTTTAAGGCTAGGTTAATGGCCAAAGGGTACAAGCAGGAGTTTGGGGTGGATTACACTGAGGTGTTTGCCCCAGTAGCTAGGTTAGATACTATTAGACTAGTCATTGCCTTAGCTGCTCAGTGGAAGTGGAAGTTGTACCAACTAGATGTCAAGTCTGCTTTCTTGTATGGTCACTTAAATGAAGAAGTCTATGTAGACCAACCTCAAGGATTTGTGATAAAAGGGCAAGAACACAGAGTGTATAAGCTCAAGAAGTCCCTCTATGGACATAAACAAGCACCTCGTGCTTGGTATCATAGGTTAGAAACCTATTTTATCAGTAAAGGATTTATAAAGTGCCCCTATGAACACACAGTGTTCATTCGATCCTCTACTGAGGGATTCTTGCTGGTATGTGTTTATGTTGATGACTTGGTTTACACAGGGAACTGCAGTTCCTTATTTGAACCATTCAAAAGGGAAATGATGTCTGAGTTTGATATGTCTGATATGGGTTTACTTCATTATTACTTAGGCTTAGATATCACTCAGACTACCTCACACATCTGTGTAAGTCAAAGAAAGTATATTCAAGAAGTCTTACAAAGGTTTGATATGGGTGAGTGTAATCCAGTTAGAACACCTATAGAAACTAATTGAAAATTAGTAAAATTGGACTATAATTGTCCTGTTGATAAGACCATCTATAGGCAGCTTGTGGGTAGCCTTATGTATCTTACTGCATCTAGACCAGATGTGCAGTTTGCTGTTAGCTTTGTGGCTAGGTTTATAGAAAATCCTAGAGCTAATCATTTGTTGGCCTATAAGAGGATTCTTAGGTATCTGCAGGGTACTAGGGACTTTGGTCTTCGATTTAGGAAAGGGGATATGACTGAGATGGTAGCACTTACAAACAGTGACTATGCTGGTGATAGGGAGGACAGAAAGAGCACCAGTGGGTATGTATTTTTGTTAGCAGGAGCTGCAGTCTCTTGGCTATCTCAAAAACAAAAAATAGTCACTTTATCCTCTACTGAGGCTGAATTCATAGTAGCCACTGAGTGTGCCAAACACTCATTCTGGGTTAGGAGAATTTTGGGATTCCTGAATTAACCCCAACTACATGCTACTAAGCTATATTGTGATAACAGTTCCACTATCAAATTGGCTAAGAATCCTGTGCTTCATGGTCGATCAAAGCACATTGATGTTAAATATTACTATCTAAGGGATCTATGTGCTGGTTCTGATGTGTATTTGGAGTATTGCAGAAGTGTTGAAAATGCAGCAGATATTTTCACAAAGCCCCTGAAAATTGCAGCTTTTGAATTGCTTCGTTTGAAGCTTAGTGTTTCCTCTGTTTGTTAAACTGAACCTCATGCATGGTGTTCAGTTTAGGGGAGGATATGTAGGGGACTTGATGATGAATGGTGTCTTGAAATCCAAGAGAATGAAGCTGCAATTTGACTAATGCATACGTGGTGTTTGGATCGTGCAAGAGTGGTGCAACGCAGGTGCAAGACTGCAGCAGAGTGTCCATGATGCAGGAGCATTGAAAGCGTGGTGCAAGCATGGTGCAAAGCTGGTGCAAGGCATGGTGCAGAGCATGGTGCACGGGAATATGTATGCATAGTTTCTGTTAGGTGTGTATTGTATGTATGTCAATGTAAATGTGTAAGTGTGACCAGGTTTGGATGTCACATATATAACTTATCCTTTCCAAGACAGTAGGGGCGGTTAACCATGTTTTTAGGAAGTGTTTTGAATTCGAATTATTAGTTTACTTGGGTTGTTTTAAGTAACTGACTTGTATACTAAGTAATAGGGGGGTTTTTTGAATAAAGTTTTGTCAAGTTCCCAAATTCTTGGTTGTCGATTTTTTCATCTTCTATCAAATTGTTTAGTGAAGTTACTGAATCCAAATTAGCAAATCGGATTCAGATCCCACAGTAGGTGCTCAACATTAGGCAGCGAGCTGTAACTTTGCATTTTGTAGATTGGTCGTTCGTGCCGAGACAAGCGAATAATTGTGCTAACTGGATTGCGATTCAGGCTAGGAAGATATCGTGTTTTACTAATTGGGTTTCTATGCCCCCCTCTCTGTTTACTTTGATTGTAAAGAATCGGAAATTTATCTCACCTTGAGTGCACTTTGTATCAAATGTTTGGCTTATTCAACTTGACACTTTCGCAAAAGAAAAAGTTTTTTTTTATTAAAAAAAAAAAGAGATAAACCTATTTAATAAAATGACAATAACATTTCTACACATTAGCCTTTTCTTTTTAGAAAAATAAATTTTATTTTTTTATTTTTCCAAAATAAATATATTTTATGATTTTTTTTAATAAATTTATCGTTTTTTGCTATTTATAAAAATGTAATAAACAATATAACTTAAGAATAAAACTGAAGTAATTATAAATTATGTTACATATAAAAAAAATTAATGTTTTACGAATAAAACTTCACTTTAGGTGAACCTATTACCTCAATTTTATAATTTTCCGTTAAAAAAAATAAGACATTTACTGGGCTCAATTTAGCCGTAGAGAGCTAATATGACGAATTGTTATATCTTTCTATATTCATGTCGAGATCGGGAGGTAAAATCATAGTTTCTATGTGACATTACCGACCAAGATATGAGCCCTCAACCAAGTCACTACAACCCTAAACTTGCACGAGCAAGCCAACATTCAGTCATATCACAACGAGCTAGAATATTTATCCTTTTATTATCAATCGAACGAGGCAGTTGTTGCTCTAATCAGAATTAACCATGGCCGGATCAGACCATGGTTAGGGTCATCGATACGAAGCGACAAGATGATGTAGAGAGCATTTTGGATTGAATATGGGTAATATTATTCATCAGTCTTACAATATTGTGTTAGTTACTATATATAGTAGTTAGTAACTAACTTAACTAACACTTGACACCAATTAGACACCAACTAAGCACTAGGCATTATGCAGGCACTATGCTCAACACTGTGTAAGCACTATGCTCGACACTATGTATACCTATGTATGCACAATGCCAGACACCATGTATGCATTGTACTTAGAACTTACATCACTATTTATTCTACATGCTCCCATTCTCTTCCTTTCCTTTTATGTCTTCCCTGAACACATCATTTATACCATAGTGTCGTAACAAGGCAATGAGCTGTTTCTTGATCAAAGCCTTATTCAAGAGATCTACAAGCTGATCTTTGGAAGCAATGTGAAAAGAAATCACAGCTCCAGATTAAATATGAAATAGTGTGAAATGATAATGTGCTTTGTGTGGTCATGAAATACTGGATTCTTTGTTATCTTCATTGCTGATTCACTGTCTGTGAAAATTGGAACTGGTGAGGAATATGTGATCCCCCTTCCATTAATAGCCTGCTCATTCGAAGAGCTTCCGAAACAGCAACACACACACTGGATAACGAAATGGTTTCTTGTTTCTTAACTTTCTACCCTACCATTGTGTCACCAAGCTTAACACAATATGCATTCACTGACTTCCTATAGAAAGGACATGATGCCAAATCAGAATCACCGTTGTTGGATCTAGGATCGCCAGGCCCTAGCTTTCGAGAATGGATTCGGGAAGTCGCCTTAATTTGCTCTCTTAGGGTGCTATCTCGACCTCACTGGGTACTTAGTTTTTTTTGTGGATCTTTGTTGCGTTAACCTGAAAAGGAGGTGAAGATTTTCCCCTGATTTCACTCTGAAGCTTAAGTCAGTAGCAGATTATAAGAATGATAATGTGTGTATGAAAATATTTGGGGTATTTATAGTTTTAGTTTGTACCGAATTTTAGTGGCGGTGACTTTACTCTGATTGGTTCTACTCAGTGGTAGCAGCCGCCATTTGTGATTGGCTGGGGGAGACAGTGGCAGATCAGTAGGTGCCAAATAGGTTGCCACCTCATCTTTCCTTAGGAGGAGGGTTTTTTTCTAAGTATGTGACAAGTAGGTTGCCACCTTACCATTTCCTTATGATGCAGGGTTTCTTCCAAAGGTTTTAGTCGTCGCCCCTCCACTTTCCTTAAGAGGAAGGTTTTTTTTTTATGAGTGATGTTCTTCCTTCTTGAATGTTGGTTTGGTTGACACCAGCTCTCCAAAAGGAAGTGCCGACCTTTTGTCTTCGTCTTTCTATCCCGATTTTAAATGGTCGTCGACTTTTCTAGGGTCTCGCCTTTGGATTACCTTGAATCATAACCCTACACTTGCCCCCGAGACGTCTTCTATCATTGTTTATTTTAAGAGGATAATGGGCGTCGGGTTACCTTTTGCGGGAAGCCAAATTCATTCTTAGGTCATTTTCTTCAATTGGCGGTGTTTATAGTTTTTTGAAGAGTTAGTATGATGACTAAAATCTTTGTAGATGGGGCTATCGAAAGTCGAGGAGTTAGTATTATGACTAAGCTCCTTTATCGTCGCCGACTATTGTGATTCGAGGAGTTAATGTTATGACTAAACTCCTTTGTAGATGGCGACTATCAGAAGTCGAGGAGTTAGTATTATGACTAAGCTCCTTTATCGTCGCCGACTATTGGGAGTCGATGAGTTAATGTTATGACTAAACTCCTTTGTAGATGGCGACTATCGGAAGTCGAGGAGTTAGTATTATGACTATGCTCCTTTATCATTGCCGACTATTGGGAGTCGAGGAGTTAGTGTTATGACTAAACTCCTTTGTAGATGGCGACTATCGGAATTTGAGGAGTTAGTATTATGACTAAGCTCCTTTATCGTCGCCGACTATTAAGAGTCGAGAAGTTAGTGTTATGATTAAACTTCTTTGTAGATAGCGACTATCAAAAGTCGAGGAATTAGTATTATGACTGTTGCGTCCGGGACGAACGAGGTCACGAGGACGCGTCTGTGGTTGTGCGGGTGTGACCCTTCCGACGGAGGTTGTGACCCGGCAAGGTTGTGACCCGGCAAGGTTGTGACCCGGCAAGGTTGTGACCCGGCAAGGTTGTGACTCGGCGAGGTTGTGACCCGGCAAGGTTGTGACCCGGCAAGGTTGTGACTTGGCGAGGTTGTGTGTCTCGAGCGTCGGATCCTGCGCAAAGGACCAATGCTAGCACGGAGAGGGGGGGTGGTGCTAGTGGAGCCCTCTCCGATGCCTAAGTTACTATAGTGGCAAAAGGGTAATTTCTAGAGAGAGAGAATTCTAGAGAGAAGTCAGAGCTTAAAATACCAAAGTTGGGCAAATGAGAGAGTGAGTGAAAATGGGTGGCCAAGGTCTCCTATTTATAGGCTTCCTTGAGACCGGACCCGGTTTTATAGCGGTTTGACGACGGTCCAAGAAAACAAGCGGGAACCGTTGTCCATATTGGTAATGCATGAACTTGACTTCTCTACACGTAACGGCGATCGCGGACACGGTAATCGCGGATACGGCAATCGCGCAATACCCGTGGCGTAACCCGGACCTCGTCGAAATTGGGCAATTCGGCGAGGTCCGGATTGCCGTGCGATCCGGACCTCCGGATTGCGCAATCCGGATGTCCGGTCCGGTCACGCGTAAATGCGTTTCCGGACCGTTTTGACCCTTGGGAGACGTTTTTCCGAGACGAGATGTAATTTTTTACGTGTTTGCGAGGCCCGAAGCGTAAATACGAACCTGAATTGGACACTTATCCATCACTTGCCCCCGAGTCAAGTAACGGTTTAGAACCTTTCTTGACTCTATTTTAAGTTAGGATATTTGTCCAATTTGAGTTTGACGCTAACCTTTCGATTTTGATCGTCGGTCGGACGTAGGAATCTTGATTTCGTCCGTCGCTTGACTTTCCGGCCGAATGGCTCTATTTCCTATTATCATGGTTAGTGCAATAGGAAATGTATATGTGCGAATATGATTACTGTCGGGGACATGAGCAAATGGTAATGCACTTATGCAAGAATGCGTCTATCAACATGTATGCATGAATAAAGGACGTGGCAAGATCGTAATTACGTAGTACAAGAAAATAGAAATCATATGTTTCTAAAATGACTAAGTGATTACCGAATCTTGGATCATGCGATTGCAACATATGTACATAATGATTGGCTTGACACGTGCGACGATGCTGATGCGCGCGTTGATGTTGATACGCGCGTTGATGTTAATGGTTGAGCGTCAGGTATAGACTGTTGGTTATTTCCTGCAAGTATGCTAAAACACTTAGAAAATATTAAGCGATATCTAATGTTTGTTACCATAGATGTCGTCGTATGAGCTTTGGCGACGCGCGTCGTCGGTGGGCTTAGGGGGCATAGCTACTCGTTGTATGCAATTCATCTTTGTTGACGTGCATGTGCGTACGTGAAAATACTTAGAAAATATTTTCCCCTTGTCGACCTGTGTCCTCGTTGACATGTACGTACGTACGTGGAAACACTTAGAAAATATTTTTTCCTCGTCGACATGCAACCTTGTCGACATGTAGGTACGTACATGGAAATACTTAGAAAATATTTTTTCCTCGTTGACATGCCCCCTTGTCGACATGTATGTACGTACATGGAAATACTTAGAAAATATTTTCTTCTTGTCGACATGCATCCTTGTCGACATGTATGTACGTACATGGAAACACTTAGAAAATATTTTCTTCTCGTCGACATGCATCCTTGTCGACATGTATGTACGTACATGGAAACACTTAGAAAATATTTTTTCCTCGTCGACGTGCAACCTTGTCGACATGTATGTACGTACATGGAAATACTTAGAAAATATTTTCTTCTTGTCGACATGCATCCTTGTCGACATGTATGTACGTACATGGAAACACTTAGAAAATATTTTCTTCTTGTCGACATGCATCCTTGTCGACATGTATGTACGTACATGGAAACACTTAGAAAATATTTTTTCCTCGTCGACATGCAACCTTGTCGACATGTATGTACGTACATGGAAACACTTAGAAAATATTTTTTCCTCGTCGACATGCAACCTTGTCGACATGTATGTACGTACATGGAAATACTTAGAAAATATTTTTTCCCCGTCGACATGCAACCTTGTCGACATGTATGTACGTACATGGAAATACTTAGAAAATATTTTCTTCTTGTCGACATGCATCCTTGTCGACATGTATGTACGTACATGGAAACACTTAGAAAATATTTTCTTCTTGTCGACATGCATCCTTGTCGACATGTATGTACGTACATGGAAATACTTAGAAAATATTTTCTTCTTGTCGACATGCATCCTTGTCGACATGTATGTACGTACATGGAAACACTTAGAAAATATTTTCTTCTTGTCGACATGCATCCTTGTCGACATGTATGGACGTACATGGAAACACTTAGAAAATATTTTCTTCTTGTCGACATGCATCCTTGTCGACATGTATGTACGTACATGGAAACACTTAGAAAATATTTTTTCCTCGTCGACATGCAACCTTGTCGACATGTATGTACGTACATGGAAATACTTAGAGAATATTTTCTCCTCGTCGACATGCAACCTTGTCGACATGTATGTTGAAGAGGTTGCCCCCCTTGTGTGATGTTTGTTACTTGCTGCATGGAGACTTAATAAGTCTTGTACGCTTGTGGTTGTTCTCACATGGAACGCCTGTCGCGTAAGTGCTTGAATAAGTGTTGGTGTGCGTTTGCGCATTGACTGTATTGTTGATAGCACTTTCCAAGATATTAGATCTTGTTGATTTTCCCCGTTATTGCCAGCTGCAGTTTCTGTTCTTGGCATAATTCTCGAAAGATCCGACGCAGGGGCGTGTTCCTCGAGCGATTCTTGGTTCTCTATGCTGAGCATGACCGTGCTAACTCTTTCTTCTTTCTTGTGATAAGAGAAATAGAGTTGAGGGTTGTGTAGTGGCGTCTTCTGCCCCCCGGTCGAGGGACCGGTCCAAGGAGGAGCGTTACTCCTACTGAGGTAAGAGTTTGTTGATAATTCTTTGTTCATGCTTTTGCTTGCATGACATTTCGTCACCTGGACATTGTTAAGTATTGTGATTGCCCCTCTTGGCTAGACTCCAAGGCATGGCAGGATGGGTAGAGCATAGGATGTTGTGACTTGCACATTATAGATTTTGTTTGGAGAAGACGGTGGAAGCTTCTGCTTGTTCCGTCGAGTCATGTTAGAGATGATGGCATATTTCCATCTGTGCCATTTTTTGGATATGTTGAACTCATTTCTGAGTCTGTTTGCCCCCCGGCTTTCATGCTTGAAGACTTGTTGTAGTTGTTCCTTAGTTGTTGCTTCCGACTTGTTCGCTTTGAACTACGTCGTTTGAACCTGCTTTATACATAGTAGTTTGCATGATAACTTGTTAGTAATATTTCATACCGTTATCACTTACTATGTTCATTGAGTGCGGATGACTCGTAATGCAGACATAGTTCCTGCGGTCGTGACCGATAGCCACTTCCTGATTGATAAGTTGAGATGTTCTTCTGATTGCCTGCCTGATGCCTTATGCATATTGTCCTTTGTTCCTTAATAGCTTGCCGCTATATATGTTGCAAACTTCCAGCGTGTATCGACCCGCGTTGGGGAAGCATACATAAAAACATTATCTGACAGCGTGTATCAACCCGCGTTGGGGAAGCATACATGAAAACATTATCTGACAGCGTGTATCAACCCGCGTTGGGGAAGCATACGTAAAAACATTATCTGACAGCGTGTATCAACCCGCGTTGGGGAAGCATACGTAAAAACATCATTTGAGAGATGTTATCTTGACAAAGCAAGATACTAGTTTATACCGTCTCTTAGTTCCACTCTAAGGCGACGTTGTACAAGACTCGACTTGTAAGTTTTATGAGTTTTATACAGGGAGCGCACCTGCCAGCGTGTATCAACCCGCGTTGGGGAAGCATACGTAAAAACATTATTTGAGTTTTTGAAGAAGCATTTTGTGAAACCTAAAAGGCTTGTTGACAAAATATTTGAGAAAATATTTTGTTGTTGAATGTGATACATCCAAAAAATCATGTTGACAAAAATATTTTTGGAAAGGTATTGATACATAAAATGTTTGATAAAATATATGGCAAAATTTTTGGTAAAATGTTTGAAAAAATATTTGTGATACATGATTCCTGCGTCCAGGGATCATGTAACACTTTTTGAGAATATGAATTGTGATGCATGCTTTCCGCGTCCAGGAACCATGCAACACGGTTTGAAAATCTATAGTACGGAATTTTCGTCTTTGCCAGAGGACTTTTGCCGTATAAAACGAATTCTGGCCAGGAATTCGTAGTGTCGTCTAGATAGAGGACACTGAAGAATGAACCCTTGGAGTCCGGAGTGTCGTCTAAACAGAGGACACCCATTTCAAAGAATGAACCCTTGGAGTCCGGAGTGTCGTCTAAACAGAGGACACCCATTTCAAAGAATGAACCCTTGGAGTCCGGAGTGTCGTCTAAACAGAGGACGCCCATTTCAAAGAATGAACCCTTGGAGTCCGGAGTGTCGTCTAAACAGAGGACACCCATTTCAAAGAATGAACCCTTACTCGGTGTCCGGAGTGCCGTCTAAACAGAGGACACCCATTTCAAAGAATGAACCCTTACTCGGTGTCCGGAGTGCCGTCTAAACAGAGGACACCCATTTCAAAGAATGAACCCTTACTCGGTGTCCGGAGTGCCGTCTAAACAGAGGACACCCATAGCTTAAAGGGTGATCAGCCCAGTATGCCCATCCTGTTCTGGATCCAGGGAATGGCTTATGAACATGAGGATTTGCCCCTTAACATGCTATTTTGATAGTAGGCCTTGGCGTTATTCCAAGGTATTGCTTGTATCTGTCGTCCTGAACAGTCGTCGTTTTAATAATAGGTCTTGGTGTTAATCCGAGACATTGCTTGTAGTTGACGCCCTGAATAGTCGTCGTTTTAATAATAGGTCTTGGTGTTAATCCGAGACTTTGCTTGTAGTTGACGCCCTGAATAGTCGTCGTTTTAATAATAGGTCTTGGTGTTAATCCGAGACATTGCTTGTAGTTGACGCCCTGAATAGTCGTCGTTTTGATGATAGATCCGCAGGTTGTCATTGCGGTATATAAGTTGATTGTGCACATAGCTTGATAGCTTTGTGTTGTCAGCATCTTCTAGAGATAGACGCCTATATTATGAATGGAGAAATAAACTCCTTGTTGGTGTAGATGACAAATGTGTTGGT
Organism: Clarkia xantiana subsp. parviflora; assembly: GCA_036873135.1. NCBI lineage: Eukaryota > Viridiplantae > Streptophyta > Magnoliopsida > Myrtales > Onagraceae > Clarkia > Clarkia xantiana. Next base: position 19,512,164 of record JAPTYO010000012.1, read on the forward strand.
GTTGTGTACCATAAATCCCTTCTTGCATACAATGCTTAGCTTGTATTGTTGAAGTAGATTTTTGTGCATAGGTTACTACTTGGCATAATTCCTGAGTAGTAATCGTAGTGTAACATGTACCTACGAGTAGGGTTGCTTTTGTTAGATAGTCGCAATTTTTATAAATTTGCAAAAGTATGAAGTCATGAAATTTTCTTTTTAGTCATGCATATAATAAATGAAGTAAAGAAATTTGATATGAGGATTTCTTGTTTGTGTAGGGAACTTCCCTGTTTTTGATTCCATGATGATGGCTTGATGTAGTCATCAATATGAGTAGGTTGTTGTTGATAAGCGTTGTCACAACGCGTAATAGATTTTGCTTGCACATGGCATAGTTTCTTGGATTATTGAAGTAGATAATATGCGCGTAGTTTTGTTGCTTCGCGTTTAATCCAAAAGACAGCGTGCAAGAGATAAGTATGTACCTACAAACGTAGATTGACTTTATTAGATACTTGCGTGTATTTACATTGATTATACTAGAAGTAGTAGGAATGCGCAAAGTAATCTAGAAGAGAGTTGTTTCTCCCGTTTCGTTATGGCTGGTTTGATGATGATGTCGCGTAGTTGGTTGCACCAAATCGCCTTAGTGCACCTAGCCTGACGCATTCTTTGATTTCCCAATTTAATGGTGGACACATGTTTGTGTTGTGCCCCCAAGTTTTATGGTACTTGCACCATTCTTTGATGTCGCTGCCCAAGAAAGCTGTCTCCGAGGCAAGCGGACTTGGGAGCTTGTTTTCCAGCAGGTTGACGTAAATGTCTTCGGCCACCGTGTTTAGCGGTGTGAAGATGTTGTTGATACCAAAGCTTGTGTCTTCCTGGTTGTTCGTTTCTGCTCGAACACCTTTGTCCCAACTGAGGGGTGTGTCCCTCCTCAGTTCTTGCTCGCAAAAGATTGCTGTCTCAAGCTTTTCTTTTAGATCCGCCATGGTCTTTGTTGTTTGCCATCCATGAGTTCGTCCAAAGAGAAGGAAAGATCTGGCGTTCATATTTGCATAGAACACGCTTATCACTTCTTCTCTTGTTGCTTTCGCGTTTGAGGCGTTGGAGGCGAACTTGATGAAGTATTCCGATATTGGCTCGTTTCCCCCCTGCTGAACGAGCCAAATCTGTTGCCATGGTGATAACCGGATACTTTCTTGCGGTTTCCAGATTGTAATGGCTTGTTTCATTGGTTGCTTCTTTCTTTCATCAACCACTTTCTGCCTCTTGAAGGAATTTACCATGGCCACATGGTATTGGTGCTTTGCTCTCAAGGCATTGACGTAACAACGCCTTGCTGTTATCTGATCACCCAGCACTTCTCCAATCCCATGCTCTGTCGGGAACTTCATCTTTTGGTGGACGGTGGAGGGCACGATCACATAAGGATTGATCGTTGTTCGTCCCAAGATTCCGTTGTAGGCTCCAAGGGATTCTACAACTACAAAAGTGACGTTGATATGCAATGCTTTCCATCCCTGGCCAAGGATGACCGGAAGTGTGATTGTGCCCAAGGGTTGTGTAGCTGCTCCTGCGAAGCTCACCAATGAGAAGGTTCCTGGGGACAGGTCCCTGACAGATTTTCCTAGTTGCTCCAGGACTCTGATGTGTAGAATGTCAGCAGCACTTCCACCATCCACAAGAATTCTTTTTACATCGTACCCGTCAATGTCCATGGTAATGACTAAAGCATCATCGTGGGGATAAACGATATGCTTCAAGTCTTCCCTGGAGAATTGGATGACTGCGTCTTCTTGCTCGGGTTGCTTGCGCTTTCCGTATTTTGGCAGTGTTGCTGCTTGGGATGCATAAATGTCCCGAGCATTGGATATGTGTCCTCCGGCGGCAGGCCCTCCATGTATGACATTGATTACCCCTCGCTTGGCTGGCGGAGGGTTGTCATGGACTTTCTCTTTTCCCTTGTTCGTTATTTTTGACGACTCTGGTTGAGTCTTTCTTGAGGGGCTGTTGCCTTGGTCCACAAATTGCTTTAACTCGCCCTTGAGGATGAAGTTGTTGATTCGGAAGCGTAGGCTGATGCAGCTATCGGTCTCGTGGCCGAAAACTTCGTGGTTTTCACACCACTTGTCTTTGTCGCTTCCCATTTGGCCTTTTCTAAAGTTGTTTGGTTCCTTCCACATATTTGCGTTTTTCATTTCTCTCAAAATCACCGACAGCGGGGCGTTCAGAGGGATGCAGTCGGCGAGATTTACTTCTTTAGGCTTCTGAAAATCCCCTTGGAAAGGTCTTTTTGGCTGAGGCTGCCAATGTTTTCCTTGTTGGCTGCCTGGGTGTGGCTTTGGATTGTCCTTTGCCTTAGCTGCAGCAATTTTTGCCTTGTTCTGGCTTCTGAATCTCTCAAGGTCTATATACTCCTTGACTCTCGCGGCCAATTCTTCCATCGATTCTGCTGGGCGCTTTGCCATTTTCTCCGCTAAGGCATTGCCTCTTCGGCCGAGGTTTCGGATAAAAGCCCGAACAATTTCTCCTTCGGTCAGGTTTCCCTGAATGTCAGAAATGTTCTGGTTGAAGCAGACGTAGTAGTCGGCAAGGGACTCTTCGTTCTGCTGTTGGACGTCGTCCAGAGCGTTTGCCCCTTTTAACAGTGTGCGCTCACCCATGTATCGCCGGATGAATTTGGCTTTTAGATCCGCCCATGAAGTAATGCTCCCGCAAGGCAGTGAGAAGAACCAGTGTGCTGCGGTCCCGGCAAGAGTTTGTGAAAACGTTATTGCGAAGTGATGCGGGTTCTTTGTTCTGCCTAGCAGAGAGGCCTCGTGCTTTTGCACGTGTTCAATTGGGTCTCCTTTTCCCCGGTAGGGGTCTCCTCCAATTCGGTACAGTGCGTCTGGGACGCGACTGTTTACCAAGTGCTCAGCGAACGGATGTGACGTCCTTTCTTCAAGAGCGTGCATACCCTTCATTTTTGCCTCCCTCATTTTCTTCTCCACCAGCTCTTCTAACATCTCGGCGGTAAATCCCTTTACTGGTTCAGCATAACCTGTTGAAGGTTTTTGCTGATCATTGTTGCGGTAGATGTCAGATTGATCCCTGCTTGTGGCCTGATAAGGATCGTCTCTCGTTGGTTGCTGTGGGTGGTAGAATTGGGGCTGCCTTTCGTTCCTCCACTGTTGAGCTCCTTGGAAAGGAGTGTATGACCGTGCAGGTTCATATCTTGCATGTTGGTGTCCGCCCTGGAAAGGGTTGCCATAGTGAGTAGTGTCTTGCGACATCTCTCTTGCTGGCGCAGCATTTTGTTGGTTGGTCGGATGTGGCTGAGCCCAGTATCCTTGGTTTTTGAGAGACTCGCGGAGTGCGAGTAACTCTTCCAGCGCAGCCATCATTGCTGGAGTGATGGTGGGCATCGGGTTTGCCCCCGCTCTTTGCTCGCCCTGAGGTATTTCTGTCTGAGATTCTTCTCCATGTGCTTCTGGCCCGAAACCAGGCGGGTGCGCGTGGTGTTTGTCTCTTGGCTCTCTGTGCTGTGTGTTGGGCACATTGTCGGTTGGTATGGATGAAGCTACGGAAGTAGCTCTTGGGATGTGGGAGGGTCCCGACTGGCTCCCAGCTGGAGCTTGGCATCCTGCTCTTTTGTTCGCCGGTGACTTCCTGGGGCGCCCGGGCCTTTTCCTTAGGTTTTTCACCTCTTCGGGAGGGTTGTGATCACTTGCCATTGTTTCTGTGGTACTATAGCTTTTTGTTCGAATCGTGCAGACGGCGCCAATGTTGCGTCCGGGACGAACGAGGTCACGAGGACGCGTCTGTGGTTGTGCGGGTGTGACCCTTCAAGGTTGTGACCCGGCAAGGTTGTGACCCGGCAAGGTTGTGACCCGGCAAGGTTGTGACTCGGCGAGGTTGTGACCCGGCAAGGTTGTGACCCGGCAAGGTTGTGACTTGGCGAGTGATGGATAAATGTCCAATTCGGGTTCGTATTTACGCTTCGGGCCTCGCAAACACGTAAAAAATTACATCTCGTCTAGGAAAACGTCTCCCAAGGGTCAAAAACGGTCCGGAAACGCATTTACGCGTGACCGGACCGGACATCCGGATTGCGGTGCAATCCGGAGGTCCGGATTGCATTTGCAATCCGGACCTCCGGGTTGCAGCAACCCGGATGTCCGGGTTGCAACAACCCGGACGTCCGGGTTGCAATTAATCCGGACGTCCGGATTGCTTGCAATCCGGACATCCGGATTGCAGCAATCCGGTCCGGATTGCATGCAATCCGGAGGTCCGGATTGTGCAATCCGGACCTCCGGGTTGCGCAATCCGGAGGTCCGGATCGCACGGCAATCCGGACCTCGCCGAATTGCCCAATTTCGACGAGGTCCGGGTTCCGCCACGGGTATTGCGCGATTGTCGTATCCGTGATTACCGTGTCCGCGATCGCCGTTACGTGTAGAGAAGTCAAGTTCATGCATTTCCAATGTGGACGACGGTTCCCGTTTGTCTCCTTGAACCGTCGTCGAACCGCTCTAAAACCGGGTCCGGTCTCAAGGAAGCCTATAAATAGGAGGCCTTGGCCACCCATTTTCACTCACTCTCTCATTTGCCCAACTTTGGTATTTTGAGCTCTGACTTCTCTCTAGAATTCTCTCTCTCTAGAAATTACCTTTTTGCCACTATAGTAACTTAGGCATCGGAGAGGGCTCCGCTAGCACCACCCCCCCCTCTCCGTGCTGGCATTGGTCCTTTTGCGCAGGATCCGACGCTCGAGACGCAGTATCACCGGGTCACCACCTAGCCGGGTCACAACCTCCGTAAGAAGGGTCATTCCCGCACAACCTCAGACGCGTCCTCGTGACCTCAGTCGTCCCGGACGCAACATTGGCGCCGTCTACGTGATTCGAACAAAAGCTACCATACCGCAAAATCATGACGGGTGATCACAACGCTCTCATTGAGGCCAATCCGTCAAAAGTCAGGAAGCGCTTCAGACGTCTTAAGAGATCCACAACGTCAAACGTGCCAGCAAGCAGTGTGCCTTCCGCACAGCACGGTCCGAAATTTCCAGGCATCCACGTGATACACGGAGGCTTCGGGGCAGGAGGCGAAACATCATACGGGAGAGAAATATACGCATCTCTAATGATCCATGAGCCTGCGGGCAGTCAACAGGGAAACGTCATCCTAGAAGACGCCATCGGCTTTTCTGCGGAAGACAAGTCGCACATAACATTTCCACATAATGATGCCTTGGTTATAACCATGACAATCGACGGCATGGACATCAAGCGTATCTTGGTGGACGGAGGAAGTTCACCCAATGTCATCACAAAGGATATCATCTTAGCCTTGGGGAGAAAGAAAGATGTCAACAAAATGAATTCACCCTTAGTAGGATTCATGGAAGATGCAAGCTACCCACTGGGGTCAATAACACTGCCAGTCATACTGGGAGAGGGCAGTTCTCGCCTCCAAATCACAATACCATTTATGGTAGTACAAAAGCTTGACGCATACAACGGTATCTTAGGATACGCAACCATGAATGCGTGGGGAATGGTGCCATCAACGGCACACCAGAAGATCAAATTCCCAACTACAGCCGGAATCGGTGAAGTCAAAGGGGATCAATTGTTGTCAAGAAACTGTTACAACATGGCAATCCAAAATAACATCAAGCCAGATGACATGCCCATCATTGATGATGATCCGAGAGAAGGACGCGCCCGACCTGCCCCAGTAGAAGAGTTAAAACAAGTAAAGATCGAAGAGCCAGACAGGATGGTCCAAATCGAGGCATCCTTGTCAGAAGATGAAGTAATAGAAGTCACAGCACTGCTCAACGAATACAAAGAGCTATTCGCTTGGTCACCAAGCGATATGCCCGGGATAAGCGCAGATGTCATCTCCCATAAGCTCAACATCAAGCCAGGAACTAGAGCAATAGCCCAGAAACTCCGTCCCCTCGGGGGCAACAAGAAACTGGCAATCAGAGAAGAGGTGGGAAAACTGCTCGACGCAGGGTTCATCGAAGAATCAAGGTACCAAACATGGGTAGCAAACCCGGTATTGGTTCCTAAGTCAAACGGCAAGTTGAGAATGTGCATCGATTACAGAGATCTCAACAACGCATGCCCCAAGGATTCATATCCTCTTCCAAGAATCGACCAGCTAGTCGATGCCACCGCCGGCCATGAATTAATGTCTGTAATGGACGCATACTCAGGATACAATCAGATCCAGATGTTCAAAGATGATGCACCGCATACTGCATTCTACGCAGATAGCGAAATCTACAACTACACGGTGATGCCGTTCGGCCTAATCAATGCAGGAGCAACATACCAGCGAATGGTCAATACCATCTTTGGCGATCTAATCGGAACCAAAATGGAGGCATACGTGGACGACATGGTCGTAAAATCAACCAAAAGGCGCAACCACGTCGACGACTTGCGAGCAATCTTCAAAAGGATGCGCGAATATCAGGTCCGCCTAAATCCAACAAAATGCGCTTTCGGCGTACAATCAGGAAAGATCCTCGGGTTCATGGTAAGCCAGAGGGGAATAGAAGCTAACCCAGAGAAAGTGAAGGCAATTGAGGAGATGGTTTCCCCAAGGAGACATAAGGAAGTCCAACAACTAAATGGTCGCCTGGCTGCCTTAAACCGATTCCTTGCCAGGATAGGCGATAAGGCACTCCCTTTCTTTCAAGTCTTGCGTGCAAACAAGAAGTTTGAATGGACACCAGCGTGTGAAGAGGCCTTCCAGCAATTAAAACAACACTTGCGCACGTTGCCAGCATTGGCAAAACCAATACCAGGAGAGCCCCTCTTCCTGTACATCTCCGTAAGCAACACGGCTGTCAGCTCAGTCCTTGTCAAACAGAAAGGAACTACCCAGCTCCCAGTCTACTACGTGAGTAAGATACTTGCAAAGTACGAGATAAACTACATGCCAATTGAAAAATATCTGTACGCGCTTATAATAGCAGCAAGAAAGCTGAGGCCATATTTCCACGCGCATGAAGTAACAGTCTTAACAGACCAACCCCTGAAGCACATCCTGTCAAAGCCAAACATGTCAGGAAAACTAACAAAGTGGTCAGTAGAGCTAAGTGAATTCCGCATTCACTTTGCCCCTCGTACGGCGATCAAGGGGCAAGCATTGGCAGATTTTATTGCAGAATTCACCGGGATAACACCCGACACAGACCCCCAAGCTGGACCCCAGCAAATTGAAGAACATCCCGAAGTATGGCAAATGTATACCGACGGATCTTCAAACGTAGGAGGATCAGGTGCTGGATTCCTCCTAATACCGCCCGATGGATCTAATCCGTTGAAATACGCTCTAAACTTAACATTTAGAGCAACAAACAATGAGGCGGAGTACGAAGCATTGATAACTGGTTTAAGAATTGCAAAAGGTGTCGGAGTCAAACATCTACGAGTAAAGTGCGATTCACAATTAGTCGTCAACCAAGTCAAAGGCGAATACGCGGCAAAGTCAGAAAATATGCAAAAGTATTTGGGGCAAGCAAAAGACCTCATCACAAGCTTTGATACCTTCGACATCAACGCAGTACCTAGAGAAGAAAATCAAGAAGCGGACGCCTTGAGCAAATTCGCACAAGGCAATGAACAAGGCAAAGAAACACATTTCGTGGAAAACAGAATCTTGTCAGTAATTGACAAATTCGAAGTCTTGTGCATTGATCCAGAACCAGATTGGAGAACTCCAATATTGGCATTCCTCAAAGACCACAAGCTTCCCGAAGACAAGGTTCAAGCCCAAAAAGTCCAGAGACAAGCTGTCAATTATGCGTTGATAGATGATGAGCTTTACAAGAAAGGATTTTCAACCCCCTACCTAAGGTGCATCACCTTCCTGGAAGGCCAAAAAGTATTGGAAGACTTGCATAAGGGCCAAGCAGCCTGCCATGAAGGGGCGAGATCTCTAATACGCAAAACTCTAAGCTTGGGGTACTATTGGCCAACCATGAAGAACCAAGCTACACACTTGGTCACAGAATGCGAATCATGCCAACTTTATTCAAGAAGCATCACGGCACCAGCCGCCGAGCTAAGCCCAATTGCAAGCTCCTGGCCATTCGCACAATGGGGGATCGATCTAGTAGGCCCACTTCCAAAGTCAAAAGGCCAAACCAAGTATATTGTCGTCGCAGTCGATTACTTTTCAAAGTGGATCGAAGCAAAGGCATTGGCACAAACAACCGACGCGCAAATAATGGATTTCATCCGAAATCACATCATTGCGCGATATGGAGTTCCAAAGGTCCTAATCAGCGACAACGGACCACAATTCAAGAGCTCAAGACTCCAAACATTTTGTGAAAGACTCAACATTAACCACCGTTTCGCCTCAGTCCGCCATGCGCAAACCAACGGACAAGTCGAAGCCGCCAATAAGACCGTCCTAGATGGTCTCAAGAAAAGAGTGCACGCACTAAAAGGGGGATGGGCAGAAGAACTTAGCAGTGTTCTATGGGCACTTCGAACAACTCCAAAGGAGTCAACTGGGGAAACACCTTTCAGCTTGGTGTACGGAACGGAAGCAGTCGCTCCCATCGAAATTGCTGTCTCATCCTACCGCACAACTCATTTCAATGCTCAAGCCAACGAAGTAGACATGCGTCTAGACTTAGACTTGGCCGAAGAAAAAAGGCGGAACTCCGAACACAATCAAGCACGTATGCGTTTGATAACCGCAAGGTATTACAACAGGAAGGTGAAAGAAAGACAATTCCACGTCGGAGAAATGGTGTGGAGAAGGAATGAATTCTCACATCTCGACCAAATCAACAAGATGTCTCCAAAATGGGAAGGCCCTTACAAGGTCGTATCCATCCCATATATCAACGCATATCGCCTTGAAGATGCAGAGGGAAATATCTCTACAAATACATTTAGTGGGGGACACTTGAAAAAATTCCACGGATAAAAGGATAATCTTCTATCACAAAAGGAGCTGTTGTATCAAGCCCTTTTGCTCTCATTTCCATAATGCATTTGCTTGTTTAAAAGACCACTCCCTTATATAAAGTGGCACCTCTGTAATAATCTCACAAACCTAATGAAGTCATTCTATCTTCGTAGGAACACGACTACTCTATGTACGTTACTTGGAAATAAAACAAAGTAACTACAACAACAATTATCTACATCAACAAGGAGTTTATTTCCCCAATCATAACATAGGCTTCTATCTCTAGAAGGGCGTCAACTACAAGCAATGTCTCGGATTAACACCAAGACCTATTATTAAAGTGACGGCTATTCGGGGCGTCAACTACATGCAATACCTTGGAATAACGCCAAGGCATATCATCAAAATAACATGTTGAGGTATTCTCTTTTCTAAAAGACAAACCCCATGTTTACTTATCTTAATGGCATGCTGTGACACCTCTGGTCAGAAGCAAATCCTCATGACCATAGCCATCCCCTGGATTAAGAACAGGATGGGCATACGGGGCTGATCACCCCTCAAGTAACGGAAGTTCTCTGTTTAGACAACTACCTCACTCTAAAATGTGTATATCCTGTTTAGGATTCACTATAAGTGTATATCCTGTTTAGGATTCACTCTAAAATGTGTATATCCTGTTTAGGATTCACTATAAGTGTATATCCTGTTTAGGATTCACTCTAAAATGTGTATATCCTGTTTAGGATTCACTATAAGTGTATATCCTGTTTAGGATTCACTATAAGTGTATATCATGTTTAGGATTCACTCTAAAATGTGTATATCCTGTTTAGGATTCACTATAAGTGTATATCTTGTTTAGGACTCACTATAAGTGTATATCCTGTTTAGGATTCACTCTAAAATGTGTATATCCTGTTTAGGATTCACTATAAGTGTATATCCTGTTTAGGATTCACTCTAAGTGTATATCCCGTTTAGGATTCACCCTAAGTGTATATCCTGTTTAGGATTCACTCTAAAATACATATATCCTTTTTAGGATTCACTCTATGTGTATATCCTGTTTAGGATTCACTCTAAGTGTGTATACCCTGTTTAGGGTTCACTCTCTATAACGGAAGTCCTCTTACTAGACGACAATTCCGTACTACAGACTTTCAAAGCCGTGATGTGTGATTCCTGGACGCAGAAAACATGCATCACAATTCATACTCTCAAAAGTGCTACATGATTCCTGGACGCAGGAATCATGTATCACAGACATTTTTACCAAATATTTTGTCAAAGCACCTTATAAAATGTTTTATGTTCTAAACTCCTTTCCAAAAATTTATCAACACGATTTTTGGAATGTACCACAATCAATGTCAAAATATTTTCTCCAAATATTTTACCAACACCCCTTTTGAGATTCGCAAAATGCTTCTTCAAAAACTAAACAGTTTTGACGTATGCTTCCCCAACGCGGGTTGATACACGCTGGCAGGTGCGCACCCTGTTTAAAACTCGTAAAATTTACAAGTCGGGTCTTGTACAACGTCGCTTTAGAGTGGAACTAAGAGACGGTATAAACTACTATCTTGCTTAGCCAAGATAACACCCTTCAAACACAATACTTGTTGAGATATATTGCTATACGCAAAAATTCCTGACAGGTCACAACACTTATAACGGCAGCCTATTCAGGAAAGAAAGGCAATATGCATAATGCATCATGCGAATAACCAGGAGTACTTTTCAACTTATCAATCAGGAGGTGGCTATCAGTCACACCTGCGGGGACTATGTCTACGCTACTAGTCATCCACATTCAGCAAACACAGTAAGTGATAACGGTTCGAAATATTACTAACAAGTTGTCATGCAAACTGCTGTGTATAAAACAGGTCCATGCGACGAAGTTCAAAGCGAACAAATCACAAACAACAACTCCAACAAGTTTCTAAACATAGAAGCCAGGAAACAAGCAAACAAGCCTGACATGCTTATCACAAAATGAGCAGTTCAAACAACAGAATCACCAGGAGGCCCGGGGGCAACCTCCATAAACTCCGAAGAAGTGACAATGACGTTCACATCTCCGCTATCATTAACCAACACTTCGTAGTTTGGACGACCACGCTCCAGGAGGTTCAGCGCCTCAATATGAGAAAGGGCGTAATTCGCATATGGCCCCAACTCGCCAAAAGGGAACTGTGGGTCAAGATCTTTTACACGAGTGAAATAGTCCTCAGAACGCTCGCTCATCAGGTTGTCTATCTTCTCATCAACAGCGACTTCAAAATCCGAAGTTCCCAAGTACTTAGTGAAACCCACTTCTACTCCCTTCTCCCGACTCTCTTTACCGAGAATAACCAACTCAGCTCCTTGAGAATGAAGATCATCTGTAACCTTCTTCTCGAGAACGACCATCTCAGACTCCAGCTCTGAAAAGAGAGTACGGCGCGCTTCGTAGCGGCTCTCAGAAGCCGTAACTTTCAAACCCAACACGCGGGCCTCTTCCTTGGCCTGTGACAGCTCCTGGCGCAAAGCGTCACACCTAGTCACACCCGCCTGCTTTGCGCTCGCTAACTCCATGACGAAAGACGACATATTAACCATGTCAGCAACAACCTGTACATATCAACGCGATAAGTCAGATATAAATCGCAAAAGCAACATACTAGGCAGAAAAACCAAGTTACCTACAGGTGAAAATCGGGATAGGACACCCTGTGCACATATCTCGGCCTCCTCGTCAGTTTTCGGACAGGAAATCCTATCCCCTGGCGGAACGCACCTACGCAAAATGCGAACTCCAACCTCTGGAGTGCGAAGCGACGACTCTTTATGGAAATAAATTCCACCATTGTCAAAGGGTGCCCAAGCGTCCCCGGATATGTCCAATCCAACAGGACACACCAAATGGTCGCGCCTGAGAGGCGGAACCGCTACAACAACAAAAAAGAAGTGTTCACAACAGCAAATAACAAAGCCGTAAATCACACTCACTGAAATATACTTACAAAGTCCGCGACCTTCCACAGGTCGGTTTCCCGACTGGGGGGCAGAAGACGCCACATTGCGACTTGCGACTTCCTTGCCTCTACGAGTGGAAGTAGTCGCATTTGGCTTCAGGCGCTTAGGATCAGTCGGTCCACGCGCCACTGTGTCAGTTCGCTTAGAAGACACGCGAGAATCAAGCCCTGGAGGATTATTCCCGACCACATGCGTAGAAGTCCCCTTTCCAAGATCACGCCCTGAGTTGTCAGGAGCGACAGGGGCAGGGGCGACCAAAGCTGGATCAGTACGAGAAGCAATACGCGAAGCCGCCGCATGAAGCGACGAACTCTTTCCAGCAAACCAACCTGCAATATAAACGCGCAAAAGTCATAGGGCTATCCCAAAGGCTGTCCATTATGAGTGTCGAAGTGCCCAAAAATGCTCAGAGTAAGAGGGAAGAACTTACTCATCACGTCAACGTAATCAAAGGGAAGTTAACTCCGCAAGGAATTGCTACAACCTCACAACCTGCAAAGAAACAATCAACGTCAATGCGCGTATCGGCATTAACGTGTGCATCATCTTCACATGTCGACAAGGTAGCACGTCGACAAGAAGAAAATATTTTCTAAGTGTTTCCATGTACGTACATACATGTTGACAAGGTTGCTCGTCGACAAGGAGAAAATATTTTCTAAGTGTTTCCATGTACGTACATACATGTCGACAAGGTTGCTCGTCGACAAGAAGAAAATATTTTCTAAGTGTTTCCATGTACGTACATACATGTCGACAAGGTTGCTCGTCGACAAGGAGAAAATATTTTCTAAGTGTTTCCATGTACGTACATACATGTCGACAAGGTTGCTCGTCGACAAGAAGAAAATATTTTCTAAGTGTTTCCATGTACGTACATACATGTCGACAAGGTTGCTCGTCGACAAGGAGAAAATATTTTCTAAGTATTTCCATGTACGTACATACATGTCGACAAGGTAGCTCGTCGACGAGAAGAAAATATTTTCTAAGTGTTTCCACGTACGTACGTACATGTCGACAAGGTTGCTCGTCGACGAGAAGAAAATATTTTCTGAGTAATTCCATGTACGTACGTACATGTCGACAAGGTGGCGCATCAACAAGGGAAAGATATTCTCTAAGTGTTTTCATGAACACACACATACACATTGCGAAGCTCATACGACGACATCTATGGTAACAAACATTAGATATTGTTTGATTATTTCCTAAGTGTTTTAGCGTACTTGCAGGCAATAACCCAACGACGCAACCATTAACACGCATACAAATATCAACGCGCGTATCAACATCAATGGGCACTACGTCCGAACGGGGAATACTATCTCAAATACCCGCAAAAGCGAAAATCGCCTAAGTTATGAACTAACAATGATAATAACGGCAATCAATCAGCGATTATTCAACATGCAAGCATCGACAAGCAGTTCTATACGGCAGCGACGAAAAATAACTTAGACAAACGACAATCCGGCGACACCCCGAACTCAGGCCGAAGCTTCTTTTTAAATTGAGGTTTTTAAATTACCTCAAAACAGGACGAAAGATATCACAATGGATTCCTCTCGTCGAGACGATTCCGGGAAGGTAAGGACCGCAGCGAGGCGAGGTCGGGAAGGCGGCGCGTGGGGCTCACGCTCCGGCGAAGCTCCTCCACTCGCGGTGGCGCGTGAGGGCGCGTGAGACGTCCCCTGGAGAATCCGAAGGTGGCGCTGGAATCGTTGGGACGAAACGAGTCGATTGGTGGTGTCAATTTCCAAAAACAAGCAAAAAATCAGACTCGAAACTGTCAAAACGTATTTAAGCTCCACGACGGCAAAGAAACTTTGAGCACAAAGGTAATTCCGGGAAAGGGGAAGTAAATTACCTGCAAATGGATTGAAATTAGGAGCTCCCAAGGTGTGGGAAGGATAAGTGAGAATATGTGTGTTTATTAATCCCTAAGAAGATGCTTTGTGGATAAGGACCAAGGATTAGTTCATCTACACACAAGACTAAACCCCTACGGTATACTCTATCCTCTCCTCTCAAGATATCTACTCTCATACATATCTTGACATCATTCGCACGTCACGCTCGCATGATTCATAATTTGGAAATCACTTAGCCATTTTAGAAACATACAATTTCTATTTTCTTGCATTACGTATTTGCAATCTTGCCACGTCCATTATTCATGCATACATGTTGACAGACGCATACTCGTATAAATGCATTTCTAATTGCTCATGTCTCCGACAATAACCATGCTTGCACGTCATATATGTATTTCCCATCGCACTAACCATAGTGACAGGAAATAAAGTCGTTCGGCCGAAAAATCAAGCGACGGACGGAATCGGGATGTCTGTACCCGACCGTCGATCAAAATTAAAAGGTTAGCGTCAGACTCAAATTGGACAAGTATCCTAACTTAAAATAGAGTCAAGAAAGGTTCTAAACCGTTTCTTGACTCGGGGGCAAGTGATGGATAAATGTCCAATTCGGGTTCGTATTTACGCTTCGGGCCTCGCAAACACGTAAAAAATTACATCTCGTCTCGGAAAACGTCTCCCAAGGGTCAAAAACGGTCCGGAAACGCATTTACGCGTGACCGGACCGGACATCCGGATTGCGGTGCAATCCGGACCTCCGGGTTGCAGCAACCCGGATGTCCGGGTTGCAACAACCCGGACGTCCGGGTTGCGCAATCCGGAGGTCCGGATCGCACGGCAATCCGGACCTCGCCGAATTGCCCAATTTCGACGAGGTCCGGGTTCCGCCACGGGTATTGCGCGATTGTCGTATCCGTGATTACCGTGTCCGCGATCGCCGTTACGTGTAGAGAAGTCAAGTTCATGCATTTCCAATGTGGACGACGGTTCCCGTTTGTCTCCTTGAACCGTCGTCGAACCGCTCTAAAACCGGGTCCGGTCTCAAGGAAGCCTATAAATAGGAGGCCTTGGCCACCCATTTTCACTCACTCTCTCATTTGCCCAACTTTGGCATCGGAGAGGGCTCCGCTAGCACCACCCCCCCCTCTCCGTGCTGGCATTGGTCCTTTTGCGCAGGATCCGACGCTCGAGACGCAGTATCACCGGGTCACCACCTAGCCGGGTCACAACCTCCGTAAGAAGGGTCATTCCCGCACAACCTCAGACGCGTCCTCGTGACCTCAGTCGTCCCGGACGCAACAGCGAGGTTGTGTGTCTCGAGCGTCGGATCCTGCGCAAAGGACCAATGCTAGCACGGAGAGGGGGGGGTGGTGCTAGTGGAGCCCTCTCCGATGCCTAAGTTACTATAGTGGCAAAAGGGTAATTTCTAGAGAGAGAGAATTCTAGAGAGAAGTCAGAGCTCAAAATACCAAAGTTGGGCAAATGAGAGAGTGAGTGAAAATGGGTGGCCAAGATCTCCTATTTATAGGCTTCCTTGAGACCGGACCCGGTTTTATAGCAGTTTGACGACGGTCCAAGAAAACAAGCGGGAACCGTTGTCTATATTGGTAATGCATGAACTTGACTTCTCTACACGTAACGGCGATCGCGGACACGGTAATCGCGGATACGGCAATCGCGCAATACCCGTGGCGTAACCCGGACCTCGTCGAAATTGGGCAATTCGGCGAGGTCCGGATTGCCGTGCGATCCGGACCTCCGGATTGCTTGCAACCCGGAGGTCCGGATTGCACCGCAATCCGGATGTCCGGTCCGGTCACGCGTAAATGCATTTCCGGACCGTTTTGACCCTTGGGAGACGTTTTTCCGAGACGAGATGTAATTTTTGACGTGTTTGCGAGGCCCGAAGCGTAAATACGAACCCGAATTTGACACTTATCCATCAATGACTAAGCTCCTTTATTGTCGTCGACTATTGGGAGTCGATGAGTTAGTGTTATGACTAAACTCTTTTGTAGATGGCGACTATTGGAAGTCGAGGAGTTCTGCAACACAAACGATGGATCGAACCTGCATCTTTATTCATTACTTTACTGAAATGCCAATACATATAAGAAAAAGGTATTAAACATAGAATTTCTTCAGATGCTCAACATGAAAAGTTCTGTGGAGGTGTTACCCCTGATGATCTTCTTATTTGTAGGCGTTAGGACATGGTATATCAATAATGCTATAAGGCCCTTCCCATTTAGGTACCATCTTTCCTCGTTGGTTGGCTATTATGAACTCATTCCTTCGCAATACTTTCTAGCCTAGAAAGAATTTTCGCCGCCCTACTTTTCGGTTGAAATATCGAGCACTGACTTATTTCATTATTCATTGTGTTTCTTCCGAAGCCCACCTTTTTTCGTCGACAAGGTCCAGATCGAGCTTCCTTTGTTCCTCATTTTGGTCAACTTCATATGTAGCTATTCTTTGGGAGATATTCGCCACTTCTACGGGTGAGACGGCTTCTGATCATCTATTTAAGCTAAGCATCCCTCAACTGCTTCAGCTTAGCAAAGTATTCACTGATCGAGAGATTACCTTGAGAAGTTTGATAAATCTCTCTTATTAACTGAAATATTTGCGTTCCATCGATCTTATCGAACATTTCGCGAAGATCATTCCATATCGACTCCACTGTAGGATTATAAACCAGACCAGAAACTAATTCATTTGCGACTGTATTCCTGAACCAAGCTTTTACTATTGCGTTAGCTCTATCCCATTTGATTCTCTGAGCAGATACCATATACGAAGTGGCAAGATGATGTAGAGAGACTTTTTTACTAAACATGAGTAATATTATTCATCAATCAATCTTACAATAATGTGTTAGTTACTATATATAGTAGTTAGTAACCAACTTAACTAACACTAGACACCAATTATACACCAACTAAGCATTAGGCATTATGCTGGCACTGTGCTCAACACTGTGTAAGCATTATGCTCGACACTATGTATACACCATGTATGCACATGCCATACACCATGTATGCATTGTGCTCAGCACTTACAACACTATGTATTCTACATCGTTGGATCTGGGACCCTTATCAGGGTATGACACAGCCATTGATCAGATTATATTAGGTCAATTTAGATCTAGGGTCCGATTGAAACTATTTAGCAACTAAATTGAAAAAACAACAAGTTAGAAATACAAATTGAATAACTAAAATGAACAAAATAAAAATGTGTCACTAGTCACATGATTATTTAACGGTCAACTAACTGATACACTAAAAGTGTACAAATTCCAAACGTATTGCACAACAAGTATGCAAAAAAAAAAAAAAAAAAAACATTTTACACAACATGGTCAAACATATTACACCAAAAGACCTAATAACCATTTTTTTAAAAGGTGTGTAATTTGAACATTAGATAAATAAATCGTCTAAATTTTTTTGATCAAACTTAAACATTAATACTCTGAAGTCTGAACATGACCAAGGGAGGGAAGCTCACCACAGTAAGATTACATTATAGTTCACACATTGAATTCTCATAAACACTCTCACCAAGTTGATAAAAAAAAAAAATCAGGGCCGGCCCAAGGGTAAGACAGCTAAAGTTAGGGCTTTAGGCCTCCACTTATTGAGGGCCTCATATTCATAGGTATTTCAATAGAGCAGACCTAGTGATGATAAAAAAAAAAAAATTAACGGACCTCTATATCATTTAAAATTGTAATGAATGAACTAATAAAATAACGATTACCCAATAAATTAAAATCATTAATGTTGACCTCAGATTCATAGGTATATTTCAATAGTGGGCCTAATGATAACAAAAAAAAAAGGACTTCTATAGCATTTAAGGTTGTAATAAACAAATAAAATAAAGATTACTAAAAAACTAATAATCGTTAATGTTGGCTATCACTTTTTTTGTCATTTCCAAATTTATATTGAGATGGAAACATATATTTTCTATGTTAATTTAATAAATTCTTGGAAACATTTTTAATCAACCACCTAAATATTAAACAAAAAATTCATCTAATTAATTAGGGATAGTATTAATTTAAAATAGCGTAAAATCTTAAACTGGATAGTATTTATACATTTTAATTTCTTATTCTCTTCTAATTATTCTTCTTATAAATTATTGGCTCACTCCATTATCAATATTATATGATCTTTAAACGTATAATTCTTTCCAGTTTGCAAATGTATTATTTATATTATCAATTGAAAACGTAATCCTAAAAAATTGAATATAAAAATTTCATTAGTGATTTTGTTTTTATAAAAGTTTGAAGAATAGATAAATAAAAATGTACTATTAGTCAATTTATTTATTTTTCATATTTAGCAAAAAAAATCAATTTTAGGCCCCAAATCAAAATATGGCTTTAGGCCTCGACTTCGCTAGGGCCGGCCCTGAAAAAAACGCATACTAAGAACCTCACTTAATCAATCCTCCCCTCTTTATGGGGAAGACCACATGGAAGAAGCATTTTCTGTAACACAAACACCCATCGTTTAAGGTGTACAGATCTTCTGCTCCACTCTTTATATCTCAGATCGTGTCTCACCGTTAAGATCTAGACACGTGTTTTGGGTATAATTCATTTTGTGATTTTTTTTCTAAAGCCCTATTTTTTTCGTTAACCAAGCTGTATATTATAATGCAAAACGAAACAACAACAGGTTTCCTACGATCTCCTCATAAAGTAAGGCAGATCGGGGGAAAACCAGCATCCGCTTACATTGGCCGTAGCCGCAAAAGAGACTACGGCATGAGCCAAGCAAACACGTGCTCTAGGGACAAACATTACAACATTATTAACAATAGATAACATAAATCTAATATCATGGATAACCCTAAAGAGTGAACGGAAACAGCTCGAAGAGGAGGAGTAGATCTGTTCATCAAGGATGTCGAATCGGTGAATAGGATATGAGAGTCCCGTCTGGATGACCTAGCCAACAGTAGTCCTGCCCTACAGGCAATGCCTTCAGCCCGTCTGGATGACCTAGCCAACAGTAGTCCTGCCCTACAAACAATGTCTTCAGCCAAAATTGGATTATCCCCAGCTACTGAGGTAATGGAGACTGCTGAGATTATCCCACTCTCGTCTAGTAAAACCGTAGCTCCGTAAGTAGTATTATTATGGTGTCGCACTGCCCCATCACACACTAAGGTGGGTTGAATGTGCAATGGGGTTGACGGTCTTATGGTCAAGGATGTGGAGGGAGAGTGGCTCCCGGTGCCTTTTGTATCAACAAGTTTGAAAGATTTAATATTATCAATGTATGCCATGTTAATGGTTCTTATTATAGGATCCTATTGGGATTGATAAACTCTATAAGAAAAATATTAAATCAAATGACACGTGTCAAAATATTAATAGTGTAAGATTTGGGGCATGAATAGTGGAGCAGGAGATCGGACCACGTAATTATCGAGCAGATAGATACACACAACTCGTAGTATTTTATTTTCATTTAACACTTATCAGTACATATAGTATGTGACTGACTACCAAAAACCACAAAATCAAAGACTATAATAGTTCGGTTAACATCATAATTAACTGCTACTTCTTCTGGGAATGTTGAATTTGAAGATAAAAAAGAAATACATCTAATGGGACTCCAAATGTAGTGCATAAGATTCCTTTTCAAGAAGGCAACTGCTTCCATTTTTAAGTTAAACAATTTTGCAAAGTAAATTTTTATCTTTCCAAAAATGTAATCTTGTTATTTATATTTTTATTCTCTACTAGTTGTTCATTTCAAAAATTCTGGGTGCATTTACATAGTGATGTAATATTAGGATGCACTTATATATTGGTGCATTTTCAAATGAAGGCCTTGTTTATATCTATAGACCTTATTCAAAATTATCTTCACATTACCTTCAATATTCTCATGTTAGTTTAAAAAAAAAAAAAAACTTATGAATATTTAGCTCAAATTAAATTTTTTTAGATTATCGGGCTAGTTCAGATTCCCTTGACTAAATAATCCAAGATTATCTTCAAAATTGGTGGTAATAGAATTACATTTTGATGGGAATCCAATATTTCCACATTAGTGTATTTTCTTCATTCATTATAATTTATTTTTATGTTTAAAAATTTACTTGATTATATTATCTAAAACTTATATATCAACGTTTTTTTTTTTTTTTTACCAAAAGACATTCTACGAAACAAGTAAGTATTTTTTTTTCTTCATTATATTATACATAATTTTTTATTAGGTTTTGCTTAATTACGTTTGTTTATTGTTAGGCGTTTTCAAAATTTTATATCAATAATAATTACATGAGTTTCATCTTAATCAAGTAAGAATATTTTTTATAGTTTTTTTCTATATTATATTATTCATTCAACTTGATAAGTTTTAATTACGTTTGTTTATTATTGTTTGACATTTTTAAAATTTTATAGCAATAATAATTATTTGAGTTGTTAAAATAGCATTGAGTTGAATTTTGTAAATATGAATGGATTTATATATATGTAAAATAATTTTCTTTGCAAAATCGGTTTATTGTAGTAATGTAATGAGTACTTTTTACTCATTTTTATTTAATTTTAAAAAATCAAGCAAAAAATACTAATATTTGCTAATTTGATATAATATAAATATTCATATTACTTTGTACACTATATGCAAACCAATTAATGTAATCTTACAGTACCCATATATATATCCGGGTCATATTCCTAATAATTAGATTCTCATAATCTAAACGTCCTAGGGTCCAATTTGTGACATTTGATTAAGAACAATAATTTTTCTTTGTAACAAATGAAAAAATTCATACATATATAGGCAATATATGAACAAAGAGTATAAAAAAGAGAAGTATATGTGAACAATTTAATTGGGAAACTTTATTAATTTAATTTATAATGATCTAACAAAAATCTTGTGGCAGGACGCACATTATCTGTCCCGGACCCCTATCCCTATTGAACATGGTGAACCCTAGATGACAAAACTAGTATCATTAGGTTTTGAAACATTTCTTCTCTAAGGTTCACCATGTCCAATAGGGTTTTAGAAAAAAAAATTATTTTTTTCTAAAACCCTATTGGACATGGTGAACCTAGATGACAAACTGACACTAGTTTTGTAATTTTTTTCCTAAAATCTATTCATGGTGAACCCTAGAGTGCAAATGCAATTTTACTATTCAAAAAAGGATATATATATATATATGTATATATTCGCCGGGTTGGCCAAATCCGACGTACTGGAAAAAAATAATAATTTAAGTTGCCAGGATGGTCCGACCCGGCGTACAGTACGTCCGGACAGGCCAACCTGGCCAGGTTTAGATTTGTAAATAATTTTTTACTTGGCCTATAATTATATTTGGTTGTTTAAATATACTTAGTTTGGCAAAAAAATCTTACTAGTCATTAACTTGGTTTATATACCAAGTTTACATAAAAAAAATCATATAGTATATACAATTCTTTTTTTTGATGAAATAATATATACAATTCATTGAAACAGATGGAAATCGATGATTATCTGTCCCGGACCCCTATTCCCATCTTCTGTCTCATGCACTAAATGTTAACACGTGTCTAAAATTCTAATCATCGGGAAAACGAAATAAGCGTGAGAAAAAAATACAATAAAGAAGCCCATTAATTGTTTTTTTTAATAGCTCTTGCATTGTTAGCGCTACAGTAGAAAGAATGATTTGCTTTCGTTTTAATCTGATTTTTTTAATGTAAATTTGGTATATTTAGTTATACATTGAGTCGATGATATTAGTTGGACAATTTTTTTCTTTTTTAGTTTAAGGTTTAAGTACTTTACGGTTTTAACATTTTTTTTTCTAAATCCTATTAGAATAGGTGAACCTTAGAGTGTTAAAATTGAACAAACACTTCGTCGAACTTTAGCCCTCTACAGTTTACCTAGTCAAACTTTTTGTCAAATTTTAGCCATTTAGGGATCAATGCATCAAACTGCCAATTTTAATAGAGTTTACAAGTCTGAGTTTTTGACCAAACTAAGCATATTCAAACAACCAATTACAATTATAAGACAATTAAAAAATTATTTACAAATCTAGGCGTGACCGGGTTAGCCCGTTTCGGCGTGCTGTTTGAACAGTACGTGCCGGGTTGCACCAACTCGGCGATTATTATTTTTTCGTTTTTTTGAATAGTAAAGTTGTAAATATTTTTTTTTTCTTTCTAAAACCCTATTGGACATGGTGAACCTAGAGGCCAAATGTTTCAATACCTAATGACACTAGTTTTGTAAATTTCTTCTTAAACCCTATTGAACATGGTGAACCCTAGATGACAAAACTAGTATCATTAGGTTTTTAAACATTTGTCCTCTAGGGTTCACCATGTCCAATAGGGTTTTAGAAAAAATAATTATTTTTTCTAAAACTTTATTGGACATGGTGAACCCTAGATGACAAACTGACACTAGTTTTGTAATTTTTTTCCTAAAATCTATTCAACATGGTGAACCCTAGAGTGCAAATGCAACTTTACTATTCAAAAAAAGGAAATATATATTCGCCGGGTTGGTCAAATCCGACGTACTGGAAAAAAATAATAATTTAAGTTGCCGGGATGGTCCGACCCGGCGTACAGTACGTTGGGACAGGCCAACCCGGCCAGGCTTAGATTTGTAAATAATTTTTTACTTGGCCTATAATTATATTTGGTTGTTTAAATATACTTAGTTTGGTCAAAAAAAATCTTACTAGTCTCGTGTTTAGTTGTTGAATAATGTCAATTCACTGAATAAAAATCCAAATTGCAATTAACTTGGTTTATATACCAAGTTTACATAAAAAAATTCAAATAATGTATACAATTCTTTTTTTTTAATGAAATAATATATACAATTCATTAAGACAGATGGAAATCGATGATTATCTATTTTATATACCGAAAGCTAATAATGCATGAGCTATATTAACAAAACAAAAAAAAAAACAATTAAATGGGCTTTCTTTATTGTATTTCTTTTTCAGGCTTATTTTGTTTTAGCCGTTGATTAGAATTTAGACACGTGTCAACAACTAGTGCATGAGACAGAAGATGGGGATAGGGGTCCAGGACAGATGATATGCGTCCCTTGTGGCAAGTACATCAATCAATAAATAGTAATGGATATTATATATGACTTCATATATATATATCACACTCTATTTAAAAAATCAGAGTTCTCACAAAAAACGTCCAATTGTGAAATACCCAAATTACCCCATGAATACTCACTTTTTACCAAACCTGCCATTATCAATATTCCCTTCCGTTCCAAATTCCTATGACTACTTCCTCTGATCCCTTCTCCAAAATTCCTAATGACATCCAACTCACCAGCCGCTCATCGCAAATCCGCCAACACCCACCCCCAAAACCCACCGCTCTCCGCCAACATCAATTCCGCCGGCCAACCTAAACAACAAAATCAACAAGACGTCCGACGAACCCAAAACTGCCCGCCCCCCAACCATCCCGCACTAACGACGGCCACACCAACCTCAACTACGGCCACACCCAGGGGCGGACCTAGGTAGAGCCGAGGGTGTGCAGTCGCACCCGCTCAACTTTGTATAATTTTTATAAATTAGTGTATATACTATTGAGTGCGTTAATTTTGCACCCTCTCGAAAAATGAATGTTGCACCCTCTCAAAAAATAAAATGTTGCACCCTTGACCCCTCGCTTAAATATAAAAAAATGGTGCAACACTAAATAAAAATATTACGAATAAATATTACATATTACTATTTACCATTAAATTTATGTAGAAGTATATACCTAAAAAGACTACATCTATATCTAACTAGTTAGGTAACAAGATATATGTAGAAAAAAAAACAAATAATACATGTAATAGTAATTATCAAAGAAGATGGTGCAAGTTCAGATCGAAGAGCAGAAGCAAATAAACTCTTAGAATCCATGCAATCATTTGAATTTGTTTTCACATTGCATTTGATGAAGACCGTTTGATAACAAACGAATTGTCACAGGCTTTGCAGAGGAAAGATCAAGATATTGTTAATGCGATGAGGATGGTTGATGCTTCTAAGGAACACTTGCAGTCCATGAGAGATGAAGGATGAGATGCTTTACTGATTGAAGTCTCCTTATTTTGTAAGGAACATGATATTGATGTTCCTAACATGAATGAATTATTTATATCTAAGAGGTGACAAAGACGTGAAACTCAACGGATGCTTAATTTAGATCGATATCGCGCATGTTTGTTCTATGTTGTGAGTACAAAGTTGCTTGTTTGTGTGGCATGTTTCAGTCCGGAGAATAACTTTTCAGCATTTGACAAGGACAAGTTGATACGTCTTGCTCAGTTTTATTCGTGTGAATTCTCTCAGATTGAGTTGATGGCACTTGATAATCAACTTCAGGCGTACATTGTTAATGTACGAAAAAGTGACGACTTTTCAAGGATAACATCGATCTCTACCTTGGCAGAGAAGCTAGTTGTCACGAAGAGAAGTATGTGTTATCCTCTGGTTTATTTGCTCTTGAAATTGGCGTTACTTTTACCCGTGGCTACTGCAACAGTAGAAAGAGCTTTCTCCGCTATGAAATTTGTGAAAACAAGATTTCGAAACCGAATGGGAGATGATTTCATGTGTGATTGCTTGGTGACTTTCACTGAGAAAGATGTATTTGACTCCGTTGATAATGAATCTGTTATGTTACATTTTCAAAGTATGAAAACTCGTATGAGAGTATTGTAATTAGTTTGTGTTTTACCTTAATGAATCTAGTTTATTTATTGGCTTTTTATTTATTATTACTATTTATACGCAACATTTTCTTTTAAAAAAATCGATCAATATTGCACCCCCTAGTCCCGGGTCCTAGGTCCGCCACTGGCCACACCCCATATACGCCCGACCGTCGACCCAATATCTGCGCTCCACAGGCCCATCCCTCCCCAAACTCCGATAGATCCGTACAATGTGTCGACGGTATGTACTCTACTGAAAACTACACATCAAATTTTTAGAACAAAGATTTATGTGCTTTTGCAGAAATTGTCTGCTCATTTGCTATTACAATCAGATTTATACGATTCCAAAATGACTTTCCTACATTGTGTTTTCTCCTATGTTGATGAATTAGACTTTATATCCTCTAACATTTTTTCATCAGTCTCCACTCAGCATCATTTAACTGGCTTCATAGTCTGTTGTTCCAAATCTCCAATTTGCAATTCTCGCCGACTTTTGTCCCAGCAATTTTTTCCTTTTATCCATAAATCTCTTTGTTCCCACATATATACACTTCTATTCTCAATCATATCAGTTAACAGAATATAATATCAATTAGAATCCAATTACTTTGGAACCATAAAAAAACTACTCAAAACTTAACATGTACTAAATCATATTTCCTATTCAGTTGTAGTATAGTTCTATACTAATGTTATCTTTCATAAACAGAATTTAATCTTAAATAGGTTTTTGCTATTCATACAATACACATTATAGTTTAGTCATAATTTTGCTCATATACCTCCAAATTTGCAGAGAGTAACCCAGCGTGTCGACGTGCATACGACCAGCAACGCTATGCAAACCTAACCCCTCTCCAACGAAGTAGGAAACGCGCTTCTGACAAACCCGCCTCAGGAACAACTCAGCATCCACCTTAAATGCAGTTCACGTCACTGATGTTCCAACTCGACCTTTGCCATCTCATCTGTCTCTCTCTTACTTAGACCGCCCGTACTATCCATCCTCCACAGGTTTGTCTATGGTTACTTTCGCTTTTAAAAAATTAACCTTAAACAATCTCGTGGTAAACTTAATTTCAAATTAAAATTCTAACTACATAAAAAATAACTTTTACAATTACGTGATAGGTGATAATGCAGCTCCAGCCTCATATTGTACACCTCATGTACTTAAATGCCCCTCCTTCACTACAAGCATTGTTTTCGGATAATACGGACGACTTTAAAGAATTCCGTTCACATATAAGGAGTTACAACAACATTTTTGCTTTCACATCATTTGGTGTCACAATAGATCGCGACCTAGCTTCTTCAAGGGATGGTGTTTATACTTTCCGTGCTCAAGGACAAGCATATCATGATCTTCCTTCACTACTCCCGGCTGATAATATCCCAAGGTACTTCCAACTATACTTCTTTCACCTAACAACTTCACCAGATTACTCCCTACGTACGTCACTTAAAAATGCTCTCACGTAACTGTTGCTTTTTTTTCCTTCCACTTCTATTACGTTCTCTAACGAAAGAACTCACATCATATTGCACTATTTTTGTTCACAAATTTATAATTTACTAGCTTAGTACGTTTTATCATACTGACTTTATCCAGTTAAAAATATTTTACTTACTTTTAACTACTATAACTAACTTTCTATCTTGAAGAACATAGTTGTACAGTATGAATATGTAATGCCTGGAATTCATGATGACATACAACCAATACTTGATAATTTTGAATTCCAATATTGTCTCTTTAATATGGTTCAAGTTCGTTACTGGGTTACTCATATAATCATCCAGATCACTTATTCATTCATCCATGTACGTACAAAGTATCCTAATGAGCGTTAATTAAATTAAATCCAGTAGGAAAAAAAATCAAAATTTATTATTACTAATATTAATACATCTCTTTGTCAATATCTCACAACCCATTTTCTTTAATTTTAATTCACACTGTGTTGCATCTTTTAATCAGCATTATAGATTATCCTCACTTGCCTTTGTCTTGTTCTTCTCATTATATTTGCTTCTTTACTCAATAGATTTATAAAATAATTTATACAATTCCCAAAAAATTCATTCTTACCAAATGTATGGTACTCCGTATAGGAAAGGGTAAAAGAAAACGCGTTGCTCCTAATATATGAGCATTTCATTTAGGGTTTCATTATTCAAGCTGTGTTATTTAATGATATTATCGACAAACTTGAACATTCGCTGTTGCTGCACTCTACCTACTACATCACTAATGGCAACGTTAACAATATCAACTCTGCGTATGCCAGTGATCATCAGCAAATTGAACTCACACTGAATTCTAACACCCGCATTGAGCTAGCTTCTGAACCAGTTGATTTGTGTGCCATGTCCTACAAGTTCATCTCTTTTGATGAGCTTAATTCATATACAGCAAAAAGCTGTTGTCATTGGTAAGATTTTCACATATATATATTGTCATTGATAAAATTTTTCAAATATTTACCAAAATAACTAACTGTTTATCTAACTTTGCAGATATTCTTGGAATCGTTAATGAGGTTGATGATGTAAAAACATGTACAAAATCAACAACTAGGGAGGTACTTATGAGAAGAAGACTCACTTTGACAAATTCAATGTAAGACATCTGTTCTACTTAACTATCCATTGCAGTTAATTTTAACTATCATACCTAATTTCATAAACTATTTTCAATAGGTTAACAACCATTTATTTGCAACTTTGGGGGGATTTAGCAACTGAACAAGGGAAAGCACTAGAAGATTTACTTCCCATGCACCCGGTACTTGCAATATTAAAAGTACAAGTCAAAGAGCGCGATGGTAAGTTTCAAAAGAGGAAGCATAACGCAATCCATAAAACTCACTTTCACATCTCAATAAAAATCAGTACCTAATTGCTTTTGATTTTTCTACTACAGGTTTTTTGTCGTTATCCTCTATGCCATTTACGTCTATTCTAATTGATCCATCTATTGACTATGCTTTTGAAATTAAACAATGGTAACATTTCAAATCCAATACTGAACACTAACTCTCAGTTTTAGAATTTCCTACTATACATTATTTCACACAAATTACAGGGCGAAAAAGCAAGACAACATGGTGAAGCCTTTTAAGTTCATCCAACCACATCACAAAGGACCAGAAATGGCTGCTCTCTCGGATTTGTTAACTAGAAAAACAAATGAGTTCAAGGTAACATATACAATCATCAAATATATTCAATATATATATCTAATATCATTTTTACAATATAAATATTAAATGTTAAGACACTAATTTTTAAACTATTATTATATGATAGACTCAATATTTCTCATTCAAAGCTACAATTGTAAGCGTTGATAATGCCACCCAACTATGGTATGAGGCTTGTAAAGATTGCACCAAGTGGGTCAACCTTGATGAAGGAAACTACTATTGTAGCAAGTGTAGAAATTCAAATGCATCACATTATAGAAGGTTAGCCAATATTGATAATATATTCATTCTTTTTCCTTGTTATTAACTATTTTAATACAAAAGCATATTCAATTTTAAATAGGTACATGCTAAAAATGGTTGTCATGGATGGAGACAATCGGGCTTATGACACCATGTTTGAAGCGGCTCAATACCTCCTCGAATGCCCAACCGATGAATTATGTGCACTGTCAATTGTAAGTATTTATTTAATTTCCAATTAACTGGCTTGTTTTATATATATAACAAAATGACTTATCTTACATCAAGAAGCAAAATTGCAACTTTCAATTGAAAGACTTATTGGATAGTCATGCATTTTCCAGCACTTTCATTGATAAAACATCGGAGAAAAATTGGACTGTGGGGCGATTCATAGACAATTCTGCAAGTATAGATATTTAGCTTGCATAATGTTTCTTTACATAAACATGTATAATGTATGTGTTCTTTTTATAAATATTTGTTTACTTATAACAGTTGTGTTATTGTATTTCGTTGCACGTGCAGTGCTCACTAGTATATATTAAAAGTATTTTGAATCTCCTAAATATATTTAGGTTGAAGGGGTCAATGATGTCGATACTCCACTACCGCTCGATCCACTGAACATGTTACTGCATCATGATAATAAAAAAAATTAGTTTTTGGAATAATAATAATAATTCATAAAAATAACAGATTTATAGAGTAATAATAAAACCTAAATTTTGAATGAATTTTAAAATGCATCATTTTGGAAAACGCTAAAAACAATATCTCGTGATTAAATTAATAAACCTCAAAACTTAATTAATCCTACAATAATAAATTTCTTACATATATTATTAATTTTTAAAAACTATTGCCACAAAAAGAAATAAGATAAATTATTAATCAATGAGTCATTATGTTAAATAATTATTTTATATTTAATTATATGTTCTATACGAATTAAACAATATTTAATTAGCCTTCTTGACATAGTATTTATATATAGATGTATTATAAATTTGTAAAATCGATTAGCTAGCTAGATACGTACTTGAAGAAAGAGATCCATGCTTGGTCCTTCTTACCCCCATTTCCAGAGGGGGCAGTTGCTTCGGCCGAGGGGGCGGTGACCACTTCAACAGGTGTAGCCTCTTGTACTTTAACAACATCAGTTAAAAATCGGAGGCGGAAGAGTGATCGGTCCGAATCAGCGAGATCAAACGCTTTGGTTTCAATTATGAAAGTCGAAACCATCAAAGTCATAACGAACATGAATGCTACTATTTTTGACGCCATTAAGACGATTAATTGTTAGGGTATTATTGCTTTCAAATAATGAAATGTGGCTTTTTTTTTTGTGTTTTTTTTTATTTGAATGGTTGGTGATAGTTTAACATTGAAGAAGTGATTATATAGTGGTGGATAGAGCTATTTTCGGCTATAGAATTGGAAATTTGTGGACTACATTTTTTTTTTCTGTTGTGATGATTTAACGATTGAGGATGCAGACATCATAATGGAATTTATTAAAGTTATTAGTTAAAGTTGGACAAATTGTTAAAAGTATGCAATATATTTAGGGTTAAATGTACTTTTGGTACCACTTTTTTGCGCAGAATTCACTTTTGGTACAACTATTTTTTTGTATAATTTTGGTAGCAACCCTTTTAACTTTGTATCCTTTTGGTACCACAATTAACATTCCGTTTGATTTGGCCGTTAAGTGTCATGTATCGTGCACATGAGTAGCCTAAACTTTTGATTTTGTTCAATTTAGTCAATCTAATACATTCCTAACTTTTAGTTTGTTCAATTTAGTCATAAAATTTAAAAAATTGAACCCTTAAATCAAATTGACCTCTAGGCTAGGTTCGGCATGGTCAATTGAGACCTAGCCCCAATTAGCCTTATCATAACTTCTATTCTATTACTTCTCTGATTCTACAATAAAAATATATATTATATTATTTGTAAAGGTATTATGTTTCAATTTGGTTATTATAAAGTACTGCCATTAAAATGATAGAATTTTATTTAATATTTCAGTTTTTAAAAATATTGTCAATTTTAAAATATTTTCTCAGATTTTCTTTCTTTTGAATTTTATTTTCTTCTAAATTTAATATTTCAATAAGATAATATATGTGATAACAAAAAGAAGATACTTTCTGGTGTCTGAACATGACCAAGGGAGTGAAGCTCACCACACAGTACGATTACATTATATATAGTTCACACATTGAATTCTCATAACACTCTCACCAACTTGTTAAAAAAAAACGCATACTAAGAACCTCACTTAATCAATCATCCTCTCTTTCTGGGGGAAGACCACACGGCAGAAGCATTTTCTGCAACACAAACACCCATCGCATAAGAACCCAAATGATTCTAATCTAACACAAAATAATCGAGCAGATAGATGAACAACTCGTAGAATTTTTATTTTTTCATAGAACACTTATGAGTACATACAGCCACAGTATGTAACTAACTACCAAAAACCACCAAATCAAGAGCATAATAGTGCAGCTACATCTTCTGGGAATGTTTGAATTTGAAGATAACAAAGAAATACATCTAATGGGACCCGAAATGAAGTGCATAAGATTCCTTTCCAAGAAGGCAGCCACTTCCATTTTTCATGGCATGGTGCATAGAGAAGGATGTTGCTGACAGAATCATAAATTTAGGCTATAAAGACATGAGATACTCTCAGTTTGGAAATAGGTTCAAATTCTAAGAGGAGAAACATTAAGGAGATGCCAACTACAACAGCATGAAAGATCAAACAAGAGCATTTCAAGGGCCATAACCAAACCAAAAACAGGTTCATGCTCTATAGCATTAATAGTAGCAACTCTCAACTCAGAAAAAGATAGACAGCTAGGTGTAGGAATGAAAGTAATCCAGTAGTACAGAAATTTTCCACAAGATTATGAAAGTGCAGCATAGATGGAAGAGAACCTGCATGAAGTTGTAGCGCTCTCTTCCAATCGATTCATTTTCAGCAATGGCGAAGTAGGCCAAAACTGGATAATGGCCAATATAGGATGCATAGCTATCACGCTGGATGTTCACTGCCCACTCACTGGTACAATTCAAGACGCGAATGGAATTAGGAAACTGTGATGATCTAGAATTTATACTAATAAGAAGCTAAACAGTGAAATTTAGGGGGAATCTCACAATCTGCTCAAATCTGCATGTCCTGTTCCAACATATTTAGCTTGAAGATGCTCGAGCTGGGAATTGATATTGAATCTGTCGCTGGCCTACATGAACAAACTGGATCTGTTAAGTATAAGTGTACATGAATCTGAAGCCTTCCCGAGTACATGAACAGAAGGCGTAACCTAGAAATAAGTTGCAATTACAGGTTGTATATACATGAAAGCATCTTAATCGAAACCGGGTTTCACGTTCGCGAACATCTCGCAGTAGCAGCAAACCCTAATTCTGAGGAAAACCTAATCGGCCATGCTTGTTCTACATCTTGATTGAAATCTTAATTAGGGTGAATATACCGTGAACTTGGAAGGCTTATAAGGTTTCTACAGCAACAGCTCAATGAAAACATGACGTTGCAATTCAGCAGCAAGGCAAGCCACGGAGCGCGATTCTACAGTGGGTGCTCTGAGTCCAGTTCGACAAGATTATGTTTCGATATATGTAAGAAAGAAGTACCTGCATAGTTTGCTCCTGAGGTTTTCGGGCTTGTCGGTGTAGTGAGGAAGCTACAATTCCAGCATAGAAAAGAGAAACCAGAGACGAAGGAGACAGTCGTCGGGATCGGGACTAAATTACCGTACTTATTATGTAGCATAGGAGACAGTCGTCGGGACTAAATCACCGTACTTATTATGTAGCATCATATTGGAAAGTATGAATTTAGACGTTCTTTCCAAATTTAACAAGCGTTTGGAGGATAAAAAATTGAATTATAGCGGTGTGCAACGTCTTTTGGATGGTCTTGATAAATTGCAAGTGAAAAGGAGTTAGTGGAATTCCATATGTGGTCAAGAGTTTGTCCCGCGTCCATCGAGTGTTTGTCCCGTGCCCAGTATGAGTGTCTAGTGCACAACAAAGTGTTTTCCCGTGCTCAGAAAGTGTTTGTCTCGTGCTTGGTAAAGTGTTTTCATTATGCCCGGTAAGTGTATGCAGCGTGCTTGAGTAAGTGCCTGCGTCGTGCTCCAGTAAGTGTCTTCATGATGCATGCACAACGCCTGTGGCGGATGCTGCTTATATAATGTGGTGACGAACGTCACCACATTATCGAGTATTTCTAGTGAGATCCTAAGTTTATTCCTTAATGAAAATATACCCCGATCCTCATTATTAATGTGTAAGATCCTCATTATTTTGTGTGAGACACTAATACCCTATTATTTTGTCTAAAATGCTAAGAGCTCCATTATTATTTTGTAAGACCTCGTTATTATTTTGTGACACTATCATTTAATCCATTCGGAAAAAGGTTCAATAAATTTAAATTTGGGAGCTTTTGACTTAAAGAGTATGTCTATAAGTTTTAAAATTCATCTCATTTGCTAGATTATAAATTGTAGTTATTCTAATCTAATACACTCCATGAGGAGGTCAAATAAGTATAAGAATGTATCTCATACAATATTTGAAAAAGATGATTTCGGGTACCAATATGTTTTAATATGTACAACATGTTTCAAAACAATGATAATCAATACTCATTTCAATCACCTGTCCAAATTTTTCGTCAAATACATTTTAAACTTCCAAAATTAACCAAATACTTTTCTAAATATTAAAATCAAGATATAATAACGTATACAAGTGTTATAATAGAGTCCTGACTCTTGACTCAACTCAGCTGATCCACAACCGGTTCTAATCCAATTTGACTCAATGATAACATTTGCATAAGCAATAAAAGCTAGGGTTAAGAACCTATGAAAGGTCTGAACTATCACCCATGTTAACGGGAGAGGTCTGAAATTTAAAAAGTTAATAACAGAGGTCTGAAATTTCTGTTTTGTTGATAACAACGGTCTCCGTTAGTTTTTTCCGTTAAAACTAACGGAAGTTGGTCACATGCCAAGCATGTGACCGGAAATAAAATAAATTTCCAAAAATGCCCTTCTATCAAGTGTGCCCCTCACATGCTTGGAGTGAAAAGACCAAACTGCCCTTGAAGCCACCACGGTACTCCGGCGACCACCTATCGTACTCCGGCGACCA
This sequence comes from Clarkia xantiana subsp. parviflora, assembly GCA_036873135.1. NCBI lineage: Eukaryota > Viridiplantae > Streptophyta > Magnoliopsida > Myrtales > Onagraceae > Clarkia > Clarkia xantiana. The sequence continues at coordinate 19,545,413 of JAPTYO010000012.1, forward strand.
CCACCGTACTCCGGCGACCACCACCAAGGCTCCGATTGGGCCAAAATCGGAGCCACCGGCCCCGATTGGGCGCCGATCGGAGCCACCGGCCCCGATTGAGCTCCGATCGGAGCCAAAAAGCTCCGATCGGAGCTTTGTGGCTCTGGTTGGAGCCACAGAGCTCCGGCCGGGGCCACAGAGCTTCAGATCGGAGCTCTGTAGCCCCGGCCGGAGCCACAGAGCTCCGATCTGGAGCTCTGTGGCTCTAGTCGGGGCCACAGAGCTCCGATCGGAGCTTTTTGGCCCCGATCGGAGCTTTTAGGCCCCGATCGGAGCTTTTTGGCTCCGATCGGGGCCGGAGTCGGGTCGCTGGAGCCGAGGTGGTGGTCGTCGGAGTCGAGGTGGTGGTCGCCGGAGTCGGGTGTTGGTGGCCGGAGTCGGGTGGTGGTGGCCGGAGTCAGGTGGCGGTGGCCGGAGTCAGGTGGCGGTGGCCGGAGTTGGATGGCTTTAGTTTGACTTTAGGGGTAAAATTGTCATTTTACATTTCCTTAAATAAGATATTAAATAAAACAAAATATTAAAGGGGCAAAAATGTCATTTCCCACAATTCTGTTAAATTTAACCCTAAAAATGGACGGAAAACCTCAAATCAACAAAATTGAAATTTCAGACCTCTGTTATTAACTTTTTAAATTTCAGACCTCTCCCGTTAACATTGGTGGTAGTTCAGACCTTTCATAGGTTCTTAGTTGTGATAGTTTAAAAACTACTTAGTAATATTTTTCATTTGAAATGTAGTTAACGATAAATAACTGAAAAAAGTACAAATTATCATCGTTTTAAAACTAGCATTTTTTAAGGAAATTTTCCTAAGAAAATTATTATATCTTTGAAAAAAAAAAATTGCGTTACGTATCCCCATTACGAACCTCCTGGATCCGCCACTGCACAACGCCTAAGTGTTTTCAGAGTGCTTTTCGTATCCATTGCCTGTCTCATGCGATTTTGCAAGAAAAGAAGGCCAACAAAGCCTGTGCCAGTCGAGCGCCTGGTAAGTGCCTGATAAGTGCCCGGCAAGCATGGCGGGAAAGTGCCCAGATAGTGCCCAGTAAGTGCTTAGGCTCGCGGGAAGGCACAAATGGACATATGAGAGCTGCAAAGGTCCATTTTTGGTTGGAAAACAAGTCCAGATCCGCGAGAAAAGAGAGAAAAACGAGATTGGGTGCAGCCAACGTGTTTCTTGGAGTGCAAGTCATCAAGATCCACCCAAGATATCTATAGCTATATTTAAGGGAACTTAGATATTTGTGGGCTTTATAATTAGTATATATATATATATATATATATATATATATATATATATATATATATATATATATATCCATAACTAATATAACTATATTTAAGGAAACTTAGATATATTTGTGGGTTTTTGTAATAGTTATGGATATTCATGTGCTATCAATATATATCCTAACTAATATAGATAGGATTTGATATATATATAGATATCGATTTCTCCTAGGATTGCTAGGGAAATTCGTAGCTATATAAGAGAGAGTTCCCTTAGGTGCAAATCAGTTTTTGTACACCCAACTGTGGCAAAACTGAGGAGTGATTGTGAGCGTCTAAATTGAGTGGGTGTAATTCAAGCGCGTGGCCTTCATTGAGTCATAAAGGAAAGTGTTTCACATATTTATATGTTTGCTAATCGATTTAATTGTGTATTGCTGCGTGTGTGCCTTGTATTCGAGATCCTTGGTGTGTTTCTTGTCTCGTGTTCGTGTTTGGCTTGTTCGTGAAGCTCGTCTGCTGCATTGGATCCATGTTTGGCTGGTGGTTTTGGGGAAGAATCACGCCAGCAAGAGCTATTAGGGATGACAACAGGTCGCGGGTACCCGCTAACCCGCGGGGCCCCGACCCGATTTTGACCCGCCGACCCGCGGGACACGGGACGGGTTCGGATCCTACTAGGCACGGGGCGGGTCCGGGTCTTGGGTCGCGGGGCCCCCTAGACCAGCCCTGTAATACCTATATATATATAATATATTAATATTATGTTCATTAATCAAAATCTCAAAGCAGGCAGAGCCAGAAGAAGCAGCCCCGTTGCCATGATGGGAGCGTTCATCAAGGTGATAGCAGCGCTGGTTGGTGTGGGAGCCACAGCTGTATTTATATATTTCATAAAAAAAAATAGTATTTATATAAAAGAATGATCAAATAACAATTAATCTAGACTTTTATTTCTTAGAGGGTTTGAGAGATCAGAGGACTGCCGCCATTTCCATTCCCGTTCAGTTCTTCAATTAGAGAAGACTAGCACAGCCAGCGCACAGCGACTCCAGACCGACAGAGAAGACCAGCACTCGCCCTTGGCTCGCCTAGTCACGGTCGCCCTTGGCTCGCCCAGTCGCGCTCGCACTCGGCTCGCCCAGTCGCGCTCGCACTCGGCTTGCCCAGTCGCGCTCGCACTCGGCTCGCCCAGTCGCGCTCGGCTCGCCCAGTCGCACTCGGCTCGCCCAGTCGCGCTCGCACTCGGCTCGCCCAGTCGCGCTCGCACTCGGCTCGCCCAGTCGCGCTCGCACTCGGCTCGCCCAGTCGCGCTCGCTCTCGGCTCGCCCAGTCGCGCTCGCTCTTTGCTCGCCTAGTCGGACTCGCCCTCGACCTTGGATTGCGCTGGTTAGTCATATCCCTAAAAGCGACTCTTTCGAGACCAGTCACCCACCGCGTCCAGACTCCACCGCTCTCGCTGACTCTTTTGATACTGATTTGTGAATCAGTATGTATAAGTTTTATATTGAAGACCGAGAAGTGTGAACCAGTCGTGCGGGCAGGGCCCCGCGGGTCGACCCGCGGGGCTTTTTTACCCCAATTACCCCGCCCCGGGTGGCATACGGGGCGGGTCCGGGTCTGCCAAGTAGACCCGCAGGGCGGGTTCGGGGCTGGAGATACCCGCCCCGATCCGCCCCGTTGCCATCCCTAAGAGCTATATTTAGGCGGAAAATTAAGCCCTAATTTAGCCCTTGTGATTGTGGTATCAGAGCTACGTCCAACGGAGCTGCGTGCAAGAGAGTCCTTGGAGAAATTGCGACATGTCGATGGAAGAGGTCCTAACGAAGTGTAGGGAAATTCTTGCTGAAGCAACTACAGAGGATGATCATTCCATAAAACACGTGCTGACGGTACTGATCAACCTGTACGAGCATAAGCAAGGAGTGGAAACTCGGTTGGCGGATCTTGTAGCAAATGGTGTGGCACAAGCAAATTGGCTGCATGAGGCGGAAGTCATATTCAGGTCGTTAAGACCTAAAGTTGATAAACAATAGTGTGAACTGTCGCTCCGATGTGAAAGTAAAGGTACAAGAACCAAAACCCTTTTCAGGTGTTCGCGATTCCATGGCACTAGAAGAGTTTTTGTGGCGAGTGGACCAATACTTTGAAGATGCTGAAGTCCCTGAGTAAAAAAAAAAGGTGTGTGACTGCGCACTTCGAAGGTGATGAAATTGCTTGGTGGAGAAGTTATTTAACTTCATGCGTTTCGATGGGAGAGGAACATTTGTCTACTTGGCAGAGTTGCGAACAGAGTTGAAAGCTCGTTATATGCCAAACAACAGTTCGTGGGTGGTCCGTGAGAAGATTTTGAACTTGAAGCAGGCAGGTTCGATTCGTGAGTACATCGATCAATTTTCAACGATCATGACTGAAATCCCGAGTATTGAAGAGGATGATAGACTCTTTCACTTTGTGAAGGGTTTACAAGGGTCGAGGTAACCTTACAAGGGTCGACAACATTGAAGTTGGAACCCTCAAAAGTCAAGTCAACGACTAGTCATATTCAAATTAGGAATACAAAGAAAAATACTCGATACGAACATAAAAGGAAGTCGATAAGAATGGCGACTTCTGAACAAGTGATGACCTGCTACTCATTTAAAGACTCTCACTCTTAAGGAATAAGTCGAGTCGACGGCCAGGCACTAAGAAGAAACCTCTCCTCTTAAGGAAGGGACACCGGCTGGCAACCTGCTCACCACATTTTAGCCTGGGAAGACTTTCCTCCAAAGGAAGGGGCAATAGCTGGCGACATGCTTGTCACCTGCTTCAGCCGCCACAAGGAAACCTTCTTTCTAAGGAATGGTGAGGTGGCGACCTACTTTTCACCTACTGACTTTTTACCGCCTCCCTCCAGCCAATCAAAGAAAGGCGGCCACCGCCACTGGGCAGCCAATCACAAGCAAACCACCGCCATTGAGTAGCCAATCACAAACAAGTTGCCGCCACAGAGAAAGTCTGTACTTTTTCCCTATAAATAGGGGAGCACTTTCATTACTTAGGACAATCTTGAATCTTTGATATACTTTTATATTATTTTCTCTCATACTCCATTACTGACTTAAGTTTCGGAGTGGAATCAGGTGTAAATCCCCACCCCTTTTCAGGTCCTCGCTTACCGAAGTGCCGAAACTAAGTACCCCACGAGGTTGAGATAGACACCTAAAGGGGCTAGCCATTGGCGATACCTCGAAGTCCATTGCCAGAAGCTCAGGGCCACGTCAACTTGATCCCAACACCATAGACGACGCCAAAGGTTGAATCAAGAATCATCGGGCCTTTAGCTCTCGGGAACGGATTTCAGGAAGTCGCCTTGGTAGCTCTTTTAGGTGTCTATCTCGACCTTGCAAGGTACTTAGTTTCCCTTGTAAGGCTCTATGGCGTTAACCTGAAAAGGAGGTGGGGATTTTCCCCTGATTCCACTATGAAGCTTATGTCAGTAATGAATTATAAGAATAATAATTGTATGTGTGTGCCGATGTATGAACATACTTGAAAGTATTTATAGGGGAAATTTACCGACTTTGAATGGCGGCTACCTTCTGGGAAGGGTTTTCTCCTGAGTCGGCACAAGCAGGTGACAAGTAGGTCACCACCTCACTATTCCTTAGGATGAGAGATTTAGTAGATTCGGTCTAAGTTGCTTGCCACCTCACCATTCCTTAGGAAATGAAGGTTTCTTCAGGGAGGTGGTGACAAGTAGGTTGCCACCTGGCCCTTATTCCTTAAGAGGAAGGGTTTCTTCGTGAGATTGGATCGTCGCCTCTTTCTCTCTCTTAAGAGGAAGGATTTTATCGAGGGACGTCGCCTTGCTCAAATGTCATCATGGTTATTTCCGTCTGTCAAGAGGGTGGTGTCGACCTTTGTTATTCGTCTCTTTATTCTGGACATAAATTGTCATCGACTTTAACTTTGGAGTTTCAACTTTGACTGTCCCGACTCACTGATCGTCGACCTCAGACTATCTTGAATTGTAACCTAACAATAGAGATATTCATCCAAAGAGGAAATCATCCATAAAATACTCCAAGAGAGTAATATCAGGGTTGGTAGACAAACCACCCTTCAAAGGTGTTCGTACAAAGAGATGATCATCCATAAAATATTCCAATAGAGTAATATCGTAGACGAACCACCCTTCAAAGGTGTTCGTTGAAAGAGATGATCGTCTATAAAATACTCCAAGAGAGTAGTATAAGAATTGTAGACAAACCATCATTCATATTAAGATGTTCGTTTGAAATGACGATCATCTACAAATTTCTACAAGATAGCATCATGGAGACAAACAGGCTAAGGAGACGGACAACCCTAGGTCAACAAAATCCAGTAAAGAGAGGTGATGGAACCACCTTTCATAATAGGTAACCGGTCATTAAACATTATCTAAAGGAGGATAGCCTATAAGGCTTACTATTGTTTACTTGCATTACAGTAACATAACATAATTCTAGTAATCATTCTTGCATCAAGAACTACTTCGTCAAAGGTAAAAGTTCTATAAAAAAAGTGGAAAATAACCACTTCCTCTCGAGTAAAGACATAAACTAAATAACAATTACTCCTTCAACAAGTCAAGGGTGGTATTCTCATGTTCTTACTAATAGCTTAAGGACAATATGAGACATACAATTATTTATCAAGGGATTAAAACCTCTCCACAATTTAGTTGAAATCGGGTAAAGAGGTTGCTAAAATCACCTCATTCCCAAGGATGTTGTCTCGTTCCTCCGGTCGTGAACTCCCATTGGTCGGCCTTCGCAATCAACCTCTTTGACCTCGCGGTCGATAATCTTTCAGTCGACCTCGTCGACAGCCTTGTCGACCTCGCAGTTGACCTCCTTGCAGTCGACCCCTCGTGATCGACTTTGTCAACAACCTTCTTTCAGTCGACGACTCTACCCCCAGTGGAGGAAGATGGCAATGAAAATTATTCACCTAAATAGGATGTCACTGACATTCACGATAAGAAAAAATCACCACCCAATTTTCTTCTAAGGGGGATTCTCATAACAACACTGGATTTACTCACATCAGACGAATGAAGGATAATCATCTTCTTCTCAGAAATAAGCTCGTCAAAGTGTGCTAGAAAAAAAAATCCTACTATCACATCATCATAGAAAAGTGTTGATAAAGAAAATCATAAATCCTACTTACGACATGCTAAGTTTGAAGGAGACTAAGGAATATGCAAATTATTCCCGCTCATCAAGATAACTACGAAGGATAGACACTGCCCTAAGAATATCATGGACACTACACCCATTTAACATGAGGAAAAGGAACTTAATCAAATGAAGGCCTCTCCGTAAATTGGCGTCTAGCATCATGACATTTTATTAAAAAAGTCCAAGGTATCACCTTTCTCCTCTTCGAAGGTTCATCGCCTCAACTGTTCATCTCGCCTCCAAGGCTCATCGCCACAGTAGCTCTTTTTTTTTAAAGTCTGTTTGCTTCATTGAATCGATTATATCAGGGGATGCTAATAGATATCAAGGCAAAGCCTACATCAGCCTCTAGGGAAAAATGAGGATAGTGATCTAAAGACGGTGCAGACAGTTGCACTCGCTTATCATGAGACGGACATGTGACTTTTTCAAAAAGGTTACATTTAAAATCGTGTGATCAAGTAATAATGCATCTTATTAAAAAAAAGTAATTGATTATCTTTTTAGTAGCCATAAAGAAGGGCAAGAGACCTCTCCGTAAAAAAAAAAAAGGTTGATAAACCTCTCCGTAAAAAACACGAAGGTGTTGATGAACTTCTTCATAAAAAATACAAAGGTATTGATGAACCTCTCCGTAAAAAATATGAAGGTGTTGATAATGCTCTCTGTCACAAAGATGAAGGTTGATAAACCTCTCTTTCAAAAAGACGAAGGTGTTGATAAACTTTTTCGTCAAAAATAGGAACGACTTAGTAAGAATTTCTCATGAGAGAATATACATTCATATTGGGAAATTTGTAATATTTTATATATACTTGATAGATATGAATTTTCTTAATAGGTAAGATCCTAATGCAGGCGAAGCCTCCATCGGCCTCGGGGGTAAATGATGGATATCGGTCTAATATTCGGGCGAACGATTTTCTTCATCCAATATAAGATGGACACATGAACCGCCAAAATTTTATTTTGTATTAAAATAATTAAAGAACTCCTTTGATAAGAATGAGTCGGTACCAAGTCGACTCCTCTCTAATTTCCATAAGGAGAGGAGGTCGCCCCTCTCCCTAAAGAGAGGAGGTCGACCAAACCTCCTCACCATAAGGAGGGGAGATCGAAAATGAGAGGAGGTCGAGCTATCTTTCCATAAGGAGAGGAGATCGATCATCTTCTTTTTATGTTAACATTTTATCCCAACTTTAGTATAATTGGTCGGCCTCCTATCTTCTTTGTATAGAAGAGTGTGGAAGCACTCATTGATTTCTTCTAAATTTGTGATCCCCCTCCGAGAGGGAATCCACGACTATGATCGAAAATGAGGAGTCGACGATTTTGGTCGGAGAGGAGGAGTCGACGACTTTCCCGAGAAGTGACAAGGTGGATCGTTGATGAAAAGGTGGAGACGTTGAGGTGATGGAGGCGTTGGAAGGAGAAAGCTAGCCAAAAGTTGCTAAATTATTTAGAGCGAATGCGAAGTATTAGCTTGGTTCAAATAGACGAAAGGGAGTATAAGTACAATGGGTCGACCACCATTGTATGATTTAATTTCTCTGATATGCAAGTTTTATTAGAGGGGTCGTCGACTTTGAACAATGGGTCAAACGAAGTGGGGTCGTTGACTCAAACTTTGCTGCTTTTATTATCCGAGGGGAAATCAATGACCGCGCTCTCGAGTCTTTGATCTTGCTTGGAGATAAAGAAGGGTTGGCGACCTTGCTTCCAAACTTTTTAGTACTATTTTAAGAGCTGTCAATTTTACTTCACACTGACACTCTAATAAATCTTGTAGCTTTGAATGTTATATATATCTTCTTTGTGTGTATAGTGGTTGTGTTAGAATGAGAGTAGTACGCCGTGTCTTTATGTAGCGTTCCCACAGACGGCGCCAATTTTAGATTTCGATCTCCGAGGCGGACTTGGACTCAACCGTATGTTCATTGGTTCATCTGATCTTGATATCTTGAAGTGAATTTCAGCTCAAACCCCCAGTTCATCCCTCTGTGCATTGTGAGGGGTTGAACTGAAATTCACTTCAAGATATAAGAGCGGATGAACCAACGAATATACGGTCGAGTCCAAGTATACCTCAGAGATCGAAATCTAATAGTTGGGGTTCTCTGAAGGACCCAATTTGCTAGATCTCACCTAGCGCAGGGCTAGGTTCGACCCTGGTGGGGGTCGCCTGAGACCCAATTGGCTAGGTCTCGAATGACCTAGCCAGGACCTAGTCATGTCCTAGGTTCATGCTAAGTCCACCGAGACAATGGTCAGATTTGAATTTTTTTTTTTTTGACTAAATTAAACAAAAAAAAAAGTTAGGGATGTATTAGAGTGACTAAATTGAACAAAAATACAAAATTATTGGGCAAGTCACGTGTAGGGCAAGTTACGTGCTACTTAACGGTAAAAAATAACTATCAACTAACATATGCAATAAAAATATACAAAATGCAAATGTTTGAACCAAAAGTCTACAAAAAAAAAAAAACAAACATTATACTAAAAGTCAATTTTTGTCAAATATATTGTACTAAAAGATCATTTAACCCTTAATATGATATACAATAATTTTGACCAATCTATGTTAATAATAGGGAAAATAACCTATTTACTGTCTCAAGTTTGCCTCATGTTTCAGTTTGGTGTCTGACGTTTAAATTGAGTGTCCCAGGTTTCATTTTGATTGAAATTTGGTGTCTCAGTGTGATTACTTTAGAGAAGCCAATCTTGACGAAACCGACTGTCATATCCGAGCTCCCAAGCATGCTCCCTTCTCATCACTTTGTCGGGACCATCACCTAAGAAACTGGCCACATTTTCCCAAGTAAATCATGCTTTGTTGTCGCTCGAAATCGCTCTGCTGGAAACTTTTTTTTTTTATGTTCAACTTTTGGGTGAAATTTGACGATTTTGTGAAAAGTAAAAAGTGATGGATTATAAGTGGGTGAGTTGGTTGATGTAAATGGTTGAAAGAAGAGGAAAAAACGGGCGGAGACACTAAATTTTATCAAAAATGAAACCTGGGACTGTCTATTTTAACATTTTAAACTCCAGACACCAAACTGAAACATGAGGCAAACATGAGACAGTAAATAGGTTCTTTTCCCTTAATAATAAGACGTGCGCCTTAACCAACTGTCCCATAAGTTTAAAGTGGTGGGTGAAGGCATCAAAACACTCTTATACTATATCAAGATTCTCCCGACCATCTCGACCTTTGACTGAAAGCTACAATTGATGTTGACGACAGAAGTGTGGAAGATAGAACTAGCTCACATAGTATCATACTCATATCCTACATTTTTTAAGTTAAACAATTTTGTAAAGTAAATTTGTATCTTTCCAAAATTTTCATCCTTTTATTTATGATTTCATTTTCTACTGGTTGTTAATTTAAAGTTTTATAGTACATTTACATAGTAGTGTAATATTCAGATGTTTTTTTTTTTTTTTTGCTATTAAAAGTAATGAGTTAGTTGTGGTGACCCTAGGCCCATCCGAGTAGACCTAATGAATAACAAGTGAATGCATTGGCCCCATAAACGTACCCTACCAGTAGCTTAGCATAGTCAAGATGCCGACATGCTAAGCCTACTTCTACTCGCCTCCTCGAGTTTTTGACCAAAATAAGTCTACATGCAGAACCAAACCCAAATATAGGCTTAAAAAAAAAAAATTCAAATTTGGGTCTGGCCGGGTCGGGGGGACCCGGCCAAGCAGTTCAAAATTTTGAACTGCTTGGCCGGGTCCCCCCGACCCGGCCAACTGAGTTCGAAATTTGAACTCAGTTGGCCGGGTCGGTGGGACCCGGCCAAGTGAGTTCAAATTTTGAACTCACTTGGCCGGGTCCCCCCCCCCCCCCCCCGGCCAAGGGACATTGGATTCCCTTGGTTATTACCAAGGGAATCTGGTCAGCCAGCAAGGGGTCCCTTGCTGGCTGATATGACCGGTCACTGACCGGTCTGATATGACCGGTCACTGACCGGTCTGATTGACCGGTCACTGACCGGTCACGGACCGGTCTGATTGACCAGTCAATTTTCTTTTTTTTTTTTTTTTTTTACAGATTCGTTTTTTTTTTTTTTTAAATCATTATTTATTTCTCTATATATACACATACAACCCACCACTATCTAACTTCATACCTCATATAATTCACTACTCTCTAACAATTTCCTACTCTCTTACATTCAAAAATTTCAAAAGTTCATCTACTCAATGGCTGCTGAAGGAAGTTCAAGTAGGAGAACTGCTCGCGGGAAGCAACCTATGGGATCATCTGCACCTCTCCTATACCGCCAGAGTACACACAAGTCTGAAATCAGCCACAATGATACTGTAAGTTTTACTACTTAAACTTTTAATTGCAATTTATGGTTAAAATATAAGTAGTGATACACTTATTAACCATGTAAAGTATATACACGGTAATATGTCATACTGTAAATGGAAAAGTATGTAAAACATGCAAGATGTTTGAAAAAGATTGTTATATGGACCAATATTTTTAAAACGTACAACATGTTTGAAAAAGATGGTTTTATGGACAAAAAGGTTTTAAAATGTACAACAAACTTACCAAAGATAGTAAAATGACGTATCATCCATTTGTTGTCACTAGTCTCATTATGTGGAAACGTGCATATCAAGTTTTTAAAATATAATAATTATTATTAGTAGTATCTACTACATCCACCCATTAGTAATCATTGTTATGTATAAATTAACTTTTTTCTTTAATTATTATTTTTTTTCTAAAAATGTGTTCCGCACGTGTTTAACAAGTGGACGATATGTCATTTTAACATCTTTTGTAAGTTTGTTGTACATTTTAATACATATTGGTCCATAAAACCATCTTTTTCAAACATGTTGTACATTTAAAAGATATTGGTACATTAAACCATATTTTTCAAACACGTTGTATGTTTTACATATTTTTTTCCTTATTATATAGATAAAATATAAAAATATGTAGTCAAATATAGTTTCTACATTTTTATCAACATGCCGTTTTTGTTTGTTTTAATTTGTATTTTGATTTAAAAACGAAAAAATGCACGTTTTTACGGCTAATTATATATATATATATATATATATATATATATATATATATATATATATATATATGTGTGTGTGTAAATACTTATATATATATATATTTATATGTACAATTATTATTTTTAAAATTTCAAATTCATGGAATGATATTTTACCACCTTTAGAAACATGTTGTACATTTAAAACATATTGGTCTATAAAACCATATTTTTCAAACATGTTGCATGTTTTACATATTTTTCCCTTATTATATAGATAAAATATAAAAATATGTAGTCAAATATAGTTTCTACATTTTTATCAACATGCCGTTTTTGTTTGTTTCAATTCGTATTTTGATTTAAAAACGAAAAAATGCATGTTTTTACGTCTAATTATATATATATATATGTATATATTTATATGTACAATTATTATTTTAAAATTTCAAATTCATGGAATGATAATTTACCACCTTTAGAAACATGTTATATATTTAAAACATATTGGTCTATAAAACCATATTTTTCAAACATGTTGCATGTTTTACATATTTTTCCCTTATTATATAGATAAAATATAAAAATATGTAGTCAAATATAGTTTCTACATTTTTATCAACGTGCCGTTTTTGTTTGTTTTAATTCGTATTTTGATTTAAAAACGTAAAAATGCACGTTTTTACGGCTAATTATATATATATATATATATATATATATATATATATATATATATATGTACAATTATTATTTTTAAAATTTCAAATTCATGGAATGATATTTTACCACCTTTAGAAACATGTTGTACATTTAAAACATATTGGTCCATAAAACCATATTTTTCAAACATGTTGCATGTTTTACATATTTTTCCCTTATTATATAGATAAAATATAAAAATATATAGTCAAATATAGTTTCTACATTTTTATCAACGTGCCGTTTTTGTTTGTTTTAATTCGTATTTTGATTTAATAACGTAAAAATTACGACTAATTATACATATATATATATATATATGTATATGTACAATTATTATTTTTAAAATTTCAAATTCATGGAATGACATTTTACCACCTATAGAAACATGTTGTACATTTAAAACATATTGGTCCATAAAACCATATTTTTCAAACATGTTGCATGTTTTACATATTTTTCCCTTATTATATAGATAAAATATAAAAATATGTAGTCAAATATAGTTTCTACATTTTTATCAACGTGCCATTTTTGTTTGTTTTAATTCGTATTTTGATTTAAAAACGTAAAAATGCACGTTTTTACGGCTAATTGTATATATATATGTGTGTGTAAATACTTATATATATTTATATGTACAATTATTATTTTTAAATTTTCAAATTCATGGAATGATATATTACCACCTTTAGAAACATGTTGTACATTTAAAACATATTGGTCCATAAAACCATATTTTTCAAACACGTTGTATGTTTTACATATTTTTCCCTTATTATATAGATAAAATATAAAAATATGTAGTCAAATATAGTTTCTACATTTTTATCAACATGCCGTTTTTGTTTGTTTTAATTTGTATTTTGATTTAAAAACGTAAAAATGCACGTTTTTACGGCTAATTATATATATATATATGTGTGTGTGTGTGTGTGTGTGTGTGTGTGTGTGTGTGTGTTATAATGTAATGTGTATTATGTTACATTTTATTATTAATCAAATAGTCGGCCAATATGCATATATTATTCATGTTTAGTAATTTGGACATTCATGATGATAGGTTGAAAAACCTACTATGAGACAGTGCTTGGTTCGATCATACTGTATGTGGAAGATCGACCCGCTAACTAGCAGTTACGTCGAGGCAACGGGTTTCAAGTTTGCAGGCAAGACATCTGCTATAAAGTTAGATCCTGCACTACTTCATGCACTAGCCGAGAGGTGGCGTCCAGAGACACACACGTTTCACCTTCCACAAGGTGAAATGACTATCACCCTACAAGATGTGTCTATGATTTTAGGGTTACGACCTGACGGTATGCCGGTAACTGATTTCTACCGGAGACATATTGAGGAGAGAGAAGATACAGGTGAAGAGGATGACCTCAAAAACCGTATAAATGAAGCCACTGCTAACGCGTTCTACGATTGCTTCGGGACCGTACCCGATATAAAGAATTTAAGAGGATCAAGAATGGAGTGCAAAGTAACGTATTTAGATCGATGGAGAGTAGAATATGGTGAGGATGATTATGAAACGACAAATCACGTTGAAGCATTACGTAGGGCAAGAGCATATATAATGATCCTTCTAGGTGAATGTCTTTTAGCTAATTCTAGCCAAGGGCATATACCTATGGAATACGCACATTTTTTGCGTGATCTTGGTGAGTGTAGTCAATTCAGCTGGGCATCAGCTATATTGGGCTTAACGTACAGAGGTCTCTGTAAGTGGACCACCAAAAAAGACCAAGTAGATCTCCCGGTTTGCGGTGTCCTCCTACAGGTATTAAGAATATTTTGAAATACAATGTTTACAGGTTTGTACTGACGGCGTGCTAATTTGAACCGTAATGCAGGTCTGGTGTTGGACGCGTATTGCAGTTGGCAGACCGAAAATGGTGAATCCCCCTGACATTTATGAAACTGTCGGTTGTTGGTGGGTAGGAGCGAAGACCCGAAAAGAAAATGTGGTACCTCTTTCCCGTTTCTATTATCGGGATCAGTTGATTAACATTAAAAAATCAGGGGTAACAAAAAATTTATGTTTATAATATTTCCAGTGTTAATTAAAGTTGTCATGTATATAAAGTAATTATATTACTGTCACTTGCAGATTCGTTGGGAGCCGTACTCGGACGATGTAATGGCGCGCGTGGCTCCAGTCTGCCGGGAGAGTTGGGACTTGTCTAAAATGCGGCTTCCTATGATCCACTTCAATTGCGTGGAATGGCAAAGGGCTGATCGAGTATATCGACAACTTGGCTTGCCTCAACCAATCCCCGAAAACTTTCCCATTACTCGACGAGAATGGGATGGTCTCCATGCTAACAGTGAAAAGTGGATGAAGGTATCTACGAAAACCTGGGAACAAAAGCATGCGAAGTACATCTTGAAGTGGAATAGACGTTGGGAAGATTATGAAGCTCCTGTTCTTATAGGAGCAGAATACATGGTCTACATGAGTTGGTACGCATCTGTCACTAGGAACATCGTATATTACAATGATTTCCCACCAACTAATGAAGAGCCCCCAACAACTAATGAAGAGCTCCCACCAAACTTGCCGACCCAAGAACCCTTGCAGACGCAAACACACTTGACGATGCAAGGCTATTTTGACCCACACGGACAGTCCCAACAAGTGCTGGTATATGTTTTATTTTTTACAATTATATAAAATCACTATAAACTTATATATGAGATAATTTTTTCTTAAAATAAATGTTATGTTATTGTGTGTAGTTACGCCAAATCGAACGTATGCTAAAAACTTCTCGGAAGGCGCTGCTTGAAACAGAGGATCTATACATCAGGAAATGCCTACAGGAAAATATTGAACACGCACGTGTTGCGTTTGAAGAAGTCGGGATGCGTAGACATTTTGATGTTTTAATGTCGCAGGAAGTGAACCAAGATAGCGACGAGGATGAGCCGCATATTGCCCAAACAGCCGTTTATAGCACGCAACCTCCGTTATCTACACAAGATACACAGAATCCGTGGGATGGAGCGGGGTATCGGCCATACATACCTTCTCAAAATTTATGGCCCAATACGGGTGGTCAAGGCTCATGGGCCAATACGGGTGGTCATGACCAATGGTTCAATACGCGTTGAAATATTATGATTTCCTCCTTTCGAATGTAATATGTATTAATAAGTTAAGACTATTCGTAACATTTATTTACTCAAAATTTTTGTTCTTTTCTAAAATTCGAAATGCTCCGTTGCCGTTTGCACCGTTGGGTTTCTATATACAGTTAGAACTCGTAGTTAAAAAATCATATGTTTTGAAGGAGGTACCAAAAAATGAAATTTGGCCAAATAAGAGCGTTTTAGGGGGGTCAAACAGCATTATGGAGTGAAAACCCAAATATTCAAATTTCTTAAAAAAAATTAAGAAAATTGTATAATGTTAATTACGTTACAAAATGATTAAGTTTCAAGTTTCGTTGCGTTTGGAGTTGTAGATAATCGGCAATCATCCGTCAAAGTTCATACAATATGTGACCGTAAAAACGTAAAATTAGAGTAATTCGTATAAATCTATGATACTTTTATTCCGTCGCCGTTTGCACCGTTGGGTTTCTATATACAGTTAGAACTCGTAGTTAAAAAATCATATGTTTTGAAGGAGGTACCAAAAAATGAAATTTGGCCAAATTAGAGCGTTTTAGGGGGGTCAAACAGCATTATGGAGTGAAAACCCAAAAATTCAAATTTCTTAAAAAAAATTAAGAAAATTATATAATGTTAATTACGTTACAAAATGATTAAGTTTCAAGTTTCGTTGCGTTTGGAGTTGTAGATAATCGGCAATCATCCGTCAAAGTTCATACAATTCAACTTTTACAGTTCAAATAACACAACAGGCATTACAATAGAAATAGTACATAAGAACAAGTACGATACATACATAAAATCAAGACCCAGATGATGATGCTCCTGATTTAAGTGGACACGTTGTCCTATTGTGCCCTTCCTGCCTACAAATCTTGCATTTTTTCTTCGCTCCAGGTTGACGCTCGTCCATCTCGTTATGAATCCTTGTTTTCCTCCGCCCCCGTCCGGATATTAGCATATTAGGATCAACAACAACAGTTGGACCCGTCCACGCCGGCCATTCAATTAATGGACCCAAAGGTTGAAAACCATGGCGGTACGTTTTCCTGTATTTGTTTATCCTAAAGTAACGGTCAACACCTTCGATATAGCTTGTATTCGCTGCACGGTAGGCGCACATCGCGTGCTTGCAAGGTCGCCCGAACACAATCCATTCATTGCACGTACAATGCTTATCTTCGAGCTCGATGATATACGTGCTTCCAGTACGGGAGCAGACTTCATATCTTGCTCTGTTTACTCCGTATGCGTACTTCGTTGCAGTAAATTCCTTCGAAGCCTCTTCTGCCGTGTTTAGAAGGTCTCTTATATGTTTAATAAATTTGTGATTCTGAGAAATTTGACGTTCGACCTTCTCGGTTCGCTCCGTCCAGTAAGCATTCATCTTCTTGAATGATTTCAGAAGAATAGCAGTAACTGGTAACCCCCTCGCTTCCTTCAACACAGCATTGAACACCTCCGCCTGATTTGTTGTCATATTCCCGTATCGGAGACCATCATCATGAGCTCTACTCCACGCGCTAAACATTCCACATCCATCCATGAAGCGTTGGTACTTTCCGTTTTCAGCATTGTACCACTGATGGTACTCTCGTTCAAATACATGTTTGTTTGAAGTCCACACCAGATGGCCGAATGCTTTCTTCAGCTCGACATTCTTGAAATGTGTATTGAAGTTGCTCAACAAATGTCGAGCACAATACCTGTGAGAACCAACTCCCTCTGGAAACCACTGCCTGACAGCTTTAAGAATACTAACGTGTCGATCCGACATAATACATACAGGGCGGTTATCCTTTGTCACATGCGTCCGGAGACGCTGTAAGAACCAACTCCATGTATCATCACTCTCTTTGTCGCACAAACAAAATGCCAATGGAACGATTTGGTTATCGGCATCGTACGCAACTGCCACGAGAAGTTTACCGGTATACTTCCCATACAGATGTGTGCCATCAATGCTAATCAAAGGTCGACAATGTCGAAACCCCTTAATAGATGGCCCAAATGCCCAAAACCATTTATCGAAAGTAGCAATCTCACCAAATTGACGCTTCCACGTGTAGTCAAATACCGTGCCCGGATTATAATGCGCAATTGCCGTCATGAGTCGTGGGAAACGTCCAAACGCCGACTCGTGAGTGCCGTAAAGATCATCCATGACTTGCTTCTTTGTGTACCATATCTTACGGTAACTTGGCATCTCCCTCCATTTGTTTCTTACAATTTTTTGCAAGTCAGCGATCTTTATCTTGTGATTATCTTTTACGTGATCGTAAATACAATCGTAGATAATCTTGTTATCTAGATTGCTATTCTGGGTGATCATCTTTTCATTCACACATGAGTGGGGAGGGCCTAACGACTGTATCGTCCATCTACCAAGTATCTTCTTCGTTGCATATAGAAACCACGAACACTCATTGTTCTTGCATACGAATCGGATCTTAGTAGTACTAGATGTAGGAGTTCTGCATTCTCAGGCATTCTTGATGTGCCAACCTTTAACAGCCTGTTGGAGTTCTTCTTTGCTGTTGTACTTTTTTCCAACTTCGAACTCGTTCACATCATATGATGCATAATCGTCTTGAACACTCCAATCATTGGACTGCAGTTGTTCCTCCAAGTCTCCCTCATTCCAATCTTCCGGGCAATAGTACTCTAGCTCTTCGTCAATGGCCTCATCGTCATTGGCCTCATCGTCATTGGCCTCATCGTCAACCGCAGCCAAAACAGCTTCGAGTTCTCCTAAATCCACGATTTCTTCATCTACCCCAACCGGCACTCCAGCATTACCGCATTCTCCTTCTTGGACAGTGTTGCTGCATTCACCATCCGTAGGATCCCCCCCTAATAATCCAAGACGCGACATATGCTCTACTGGGTCATAATCTGCTGGATCATACAACCTCCGTTCAATGTACACCTCTTCAACTGAGTGGACATCGTCATCTTCGTCCCCTATAGGCCTGGGTAGGACAAACACTTCTACCCAGTCGGTAGGAGTGTCCATCAGAAGGCACTGCCACCACTCTTGACTATCTATTTGGACAAACAGTCCTTCATCGTTTACGCACCAAAGCGCTGGTATTTCAATACCAGTAACATTTGATGCAAACAACTTTGCGTCACGAAAGGTGATGTCACGTTCAATTGGGAACTCGGCCATTATACCATCCATGTACTCAACCCTATAACCCCCAAGGTGAACCCATCCGCCATATCGAAACCGTATGGTAAACACATCCGAGTTAACGAATCCCTAATGTTGATGAAATGTGCATCCACAAAATAGTTAAATCGATATAATAATAAAAAGAAGTAGTATAATTTAAAATATTACTTTCATATCTCCATGTATAGTTTTAACAACTATCGTTGAATAAAAATACGTTACATGTTGTCTTACTTTGAAAAAAAAAAACACATAATAATGTTGATATTTATAGCATTATAATCTACGTACGCAAAAAAAAAAAAAAAGTATAATTTCAAAATATTTGTTTCATATATTTATGTATACTCGTAAAAATTATCATTGACAAAAATATTTATGTTAAATGTTGTCTTATTTTGAAAAAAAACACATAATAATGTTAATACTTATAGTATTCTAATCTACGTACGCAAAAATAAAAAGAATCAGTGTAATTTAAAATATTACTTTCATATCACCATGTATAGTTTTAAAAACTATCGTTGAACAAAAATATGTTAAATGTTGTCTTACTTTGAAAAAAAAACACATAATAATGTTGATATTTATAGCATTATAATCTACGTACGCAAAAAAAAAAAAGAAGTATAATTTTAAAATATTTGTTTCATATATTTATGTATACTCGTAAAAATTATCATTGAAAAAAATAATTATGTTAAATGTTGTCTTATTTTGAAAAAAAACACATAATAATGTTAATACTTATAGTATTCTAATCTACGTACGCAAAAATAAAAAGAATCAGTGTAATTTAAAATATTAGTTTCATATCACCATGTATAGTTTTAAAAACTATCGTTGAACAAAAATATGTTAAATGTTGTCTTACTTTGAAAAAAAAAACACATAATAATGTTGATATTTATAGCATTATAATCTACGTACGCAAAAAAAAAAAGTATAATTTCAAAATATTTGTTTCATATATTTATGTATACTCGTAAAAATTATCATTGAAAAAAATAATTATGTTAAATGTTGTCTTATTTTGAAAAAAAAACACATAATAATGTTAATACTTATAGTATTCTAATCTACGTACGCAAAAATAAAAAGAATCAGTGTAATTTAAAATATTAGTTTCATATCACCATGTATAGTTTTAAAAACTATCGTTGAACAAAAATATGTTAAATGTTGTCTTACTTTGAAAAAAAAAACACATAGAAATGTTGATATTTATAGCATTATAATCTACGTACGCAAAAAAAAAAAAGTATAATTTCAAAATATTTGTTTCATATATTTATGTATACTCGTAAAAATTATCATTGAAAAAAATAATTATGTTAAATGTTGTCTTATTTTGAAAAAAAAACACATAATAATGTTAATACTTATAGTATTCTAATCTACGTACGCAAAAATAAAAAGAATCAGTGTAATTTAAAATATTAGTTTCATATCACCATGTATAGTTTTAAAAACTATCGTTGAACAAAAATATGTTAAATGTTGTCTTACTTTGAAAAAAAAAACACATAATAATGTTGATATTTATAGCATTATAATCTACGTACGCAAAAAAAAAAAAGGTATAATTTCAAAATATTTGTTTCATATATTTATGTATACTCGTAAAAATTATCGTTGACAAAAATAATTATGTTAAATGTTGTCTTATTTTGAAAAAAAACACATAATAATGTTAATACTTATAGTATTCTAATCTACGTACGCAAAAATAAAAAGAATCAGTGTAATTTAAAATATTACTTTCATATCACCATGTATAGTTTTAAAAACTATCGTTGAACAGAAATATGTTAAATGTTGTCTTACTTTGAAAAAAAAACACATAATAATGTTGATATTTATAGCATTCTCATCTACATACGCAAAAATAAAAAATTCAATATAATTTCAAAATTTTTGTTTCGTATATTTATGTATAGTTGTAAAAACTATCATTGACAGCAAAATTATGTTACATGTAGTCTTATTTTGAAAAAACAAACTAATAATAATGTTGATGTTTATAGCATTATAATCTACGCACGCAAAATTAAAAAGAATCAGTATAATTTAAAATATATGTTCATATCTCCATATATAGTTTTAAAAAATATCATTAACAAAATTATGTTACATGTTGTCTTATTTTGAAAAACAAAAAAAGCTAATAATAATATTGATATTTATAGCATTCTAATCTACGTACCCAAAAATAATTATCGATATAATTTCAAATTTTTTGTTTCATATTTCCATATATAGTTGTAAAAACTATCATTGACAACAAAATTATGTTACATGTTGTCTTATTTTGAAAAAAAAAAAAAACACATAATAATGTTAATACCTATAGCATTCTAACATACGTACGCATCATACAGTCTACCATTATAACATATATGTATATCTTCAAACTTAGTAAATTTATAGGAGAGGTGCAGATGATACCATAAGTTGCTTCCCGCGAGCAGTTCTCCTACTTGAACTTCCTTCAGCAGCCATTGAGTAGATGAACTTTTGAAATTTTTGAATGTAAGAGAGTAGGAAATTGTTAGAGAGTAGTGAATTATATGAGGTATGAAGTTAGATAGTGGTGGGTTGTATGTGTATATATAGAGAAATAAATAATGATTTAAAAAAAAAAAATCGAATCTGTAAAAAAAAAAAAAAAAAAAAAAATTGACTGGTCAATCAGACCGGTCCGTGACCGGTCAGTGACTGGTCATATCAGCCAGCAAGGGACCCCTTGCTGGCTGACCAGATTCCCTTGGTAATAACCAAGGGAATCCAATGTCCCTTGGCCGGGGGGGACCCGGCCAAGTGAGTTCAAAATTTGGAACTCACTTGGCCGGGTCGGGGGGACCCGGCCAAGCAGTTCAAAATTTTGAACTGCTTGGCCGGGTCCCCCCGACCCGTCAGACCCAAATTTGAATTTTTTTTTTTTTTTTTAAGCCTATATTTGGGTTTGGTTCTGCATGTAGACTTATTTTGGTCAAAAACTCGAGGAGGCGAGTAGAAGTAGGCTTAGCATGTCGGCATCTTGACTATGCTAAGCTACTGGTAGGGTACGTTTATGGGGCCACGTGGTATGTGAGCCAGGTGAAACCTGTTTTTTTAAAACAGATCACCTTGAGGTGACGCCCCTGAGGGATTTCGAACCTAGAATTTTGGAGACAAACGACATGTGTGTAAGTTCTCTTAACCACTAGTGGTAGAATGCACTTACATAATAGTGGATTTTCAAATGGAAGCCTTGTTGATGTCTACAAACCATTTTGTGAGAAAAATAACTGTGATAAATGGAAGATTCATACTTTGATAATCTACAAACCATTTCTTAATTTACAAAATGTTAGATTACCATATTCATACAAAATGTTAGATTACCTTTTGATGGCAATTCAATATTTCCACATTAATATTTCTTAATTTACAATAATGTAATTTTATGTCTAAACTAAATTATTTACTTGACTTGCCCAAAAAAAATTATTTACTTAATTACGTTTGATTATTGATAGATATTTTTACCATTTTATATCAATAGTAATTACGAGTTGTTTAAATAATGTTACATTTGAGTTGAATTTCAGAAAATATAAACTTATTTATATCGTATATTAATTTGATTTACAATATTTATTTTCTATACTAATGTAATGTTAAGTACCTTATACTCTTTATATTTCCTTAAAAAATCAATAAAAAAAATCCAATATTTTCTAATTTGATATAATATTAATATTCACATTAGTGTGTACTTTATATTCAATACAAACAATGTAATCTTATATTACCTTATGGATATGCATCCAATTATGGTGCCACTAAAATCCAAGACCAAAGAAGATTATCCTGGGTTGTGCGTAATAAAGAAGCTAGCTACCGAAATGAGAATATGAATATGGCCTTTAAACAAATAAGTCCCCAATAAATATCTTTACGCAGAATACCATTCTGCACGGACTAAATTTGACTCTAGTTCCCACGGTCTAGAAGCTTGGCGGAGTGAACCTTAGTTCGAAGTCCTGAAGACTAAAATTTATAACTACTCACATTTCAAAGTTGAAGAAGAATCTCATATTTTTAGAAATACTAAATTATCGCCTCTAGGATCTAATATGCAACATTTGATTAAGAATAATAACTGTGCTTTGTAATAAATGGAAGATTCATATATGTGAATAATTTAATTTGGTAGCTTTATTAATTTTTTATTTGGTAAAGATCCAACAAAAACCTCATGGCAACAATGAGCTCTCAACGTACATCAGTAATAACCGATAATGGCAGTAATGACAATGATATATGACTTTATATAGGGGCTGAAGCAGGTGCTCCACTGTCGCTCGATCCGCTGAACATGTTACTGCGTTATATTAAATAAATAAAATTAGTTTTTGGAATAATAAATCATAATATAATACAAATTTATATATTAATAATAAAACTTAAAATCTGAATGCATTTTGAAATGCAACAATTTGAAAAAATCTAAAAATAATACCCCATAATAAAATTAAATAAACCTCAAAAATCAGTTAATCCTGCAATAATAATAAACTAATAAATGTCTTATAATCATTATTACTTTTTAAAACTATTACTACAAAAATAAATAAGATATATTATTAATTAATAAATCATAAAATGTCAAATAATTATTTTATATATAGTTATAGGTTGTATACGAAATTAAAAAAATATTTAATTAGCCTTGATATAGTACTTATATATAGATGCATCGTAAATTGTAAGATCAACTAGCTAGCTAGATACGTACTTGAACCAAGATACCCATGTCTGGTCCTTTTTCCCGTTCCCAGAGGGGGTAGTTGCTTCAGCCGAGGGGGCGGACACGTCGGCCACTTCAACAGGGGTAGCTTCTTGCACTTTAACAGTATTAGTGAAAAATTGGAGGCGGAGGAGCGATCGGCCCGAGTCAGCGAGATTAAACGCGTCGATTTCAATCGTGAATGTCGACACCATCAAAGTCATAACAAACATGAATGCTACTGCTTTTGACGCCATTATTATGATTAATTGTTAGGATATTATTGCTTTGAAAGGAAATGTGGCCTTTCTTAGTGTTTTTTATTTGTTTTTGTTTTATTTGAATGGTTGATGATAGTTTAACATTGAATAAATGATTATATAGTGGTGAAGAGAGCTATTTTTGGCTAAAGAATTGAAAATGTTTGACTTATTCCCTTTTTATGTTTTTGTTTTACTATTTTTATGGTATGTTTACTGGTTCATGATGGTTTTGAGTCTTTTAATTTTAACACGAGAATACATTAGAGAACTTGTATACGCCGGAGTCTCGGAGGTATTCTTTGACAAATGGTTAAAAATATGTAATGTTTAAAAGAATAAATTAGCTCA
Organism: Clarkia xantiana subsp. parviflora; assembly: GCA_036873135.1. Lineage (NCBI taxonomy): Eukaryota > Viridiplantae > Streptophyta > Magnoliopsida > Myrtales > Onagraceae > Clarkia > Clarkia xantiana. The sequence goes on from JAPTYO010000012.1 coordinate 19,569,325, forward strand.
GTGCACTATTATATTTTTACCATATTATTATATGCTAATTTTTCTTTCTTCGTATAACTATATTAAATGACCACTATGTAATGGTATATTGTCCAATACACGTTCTGTTGTTTCCATCATTAAATATGCTAACATAATAAATTTTCCTCATGTAACGGATCAAACAAGCCACGTTAATGTCATATATTAAATAATATAAATCTAAAAATAAATATAATTAAAAATGAGAAAAATAGTTTTTTTTAGCAAAAAGCAAAAATATTTACAAAAAATATTAAACATTACTAAAAATGTATGAAAAATCATTTTACATGTTTCAAATATTAAAAAATGGATCTAAGGGTTCAGACTATTAGGTCCAATTTTCTATGTTCTAGGCCTTGGCTTGGGTCCGACTTGAAGTTGTTGTACATTGTACTCACAAGTCACAACAGTAAATTCCTACATTTCATCGCATTTTGTAATTATGAATTTTTTGGTATAAATAATGTGATATCAACAATGTAAACTGCTAGTAAGAAGCAATTTAATTTTCTAGAGATTATTATTTGGTAACTGAGGTATAAAAAAATTTGAGAAACAAAATTTTACTTACTTTCAACCATTAATGATTGAGATGAGATAAACTGCATGAGTAACATTGTGAAATAAAAAATAATAAGAGCGGATTATACTCATATTATTACTTTAAAAAATATAAAAAATTTATTTTATAAAATATTGTTATAGTTATATATATATTTACAAATTAAGATAAATTAAAAAATTTAGTTATAGTTATTTAGATATTTTTTTTCCACGTGGCGCATGCAATTTATAGGTTTTCTACCCGCTCATTGTTTATAGTTTATTTTTCCTAAAAAATAAAAATAAAACAGTTTTATTTCAATTTATTATTCTCCTGATGTTCGGAGTTAGCATTCAGTATAGTATTAACGGCATGTTTGGTTCAAGGATTTGGAATAGGAATTGAGAATAGGTAATCCTATGATGTTGTTTGATTCTTAAATTATGTGGAATAAGCATTCCTAATTCCCAATTTTGAGGGAATACTTAATCCTAGCCTAACCCCTAGGATTAAGTATTCCAAGTTTTCTATAATTAAAATAAATTAATAAAAATACTATTTTAGCCCTAATTTATTTATTTACAACATTCATACTTCTAGTTATTTATGTACATAATTTATTTTTGTAAATATTTTACAACATGTATCTTACAATTTGTTTCGTCGTTTACGTACGTAATCTGTTTTTTTACATAATATATTTATTTTTTTTACATAATCTGATTACACAACATGTTTCTTGTGTGTTTCGACCAGGTTATTGCGGACTGTCCGCTGGATAACTAGTCGGGATCTTCGGGTTGGATGTAAGCTAAGTCCGCCTTCTAAGGTCGTGCGCGGGCCTTAGTTTCGTCTCCTGAATGAGGGCAAGTCCTTCTGGCTCTCTTGACAAATCGTCCGTCGGCACCTGCAAAGGAGCGTTACCAAGCAGTCCCCGTGGAGAGGGGGGGGGGGGGTGCTTGGTGTGCTCGCTCCGACGCTCAACATCAGTAGTTTTCTAGAGAGAGAAAGAGAGGGTTTTTAGAGAGAAGTCAGAGCTTTTCCAAAGTTTGCCCAAAGTGATTTTGGAATGAATTGAAAATGTTCACCCCCAAGGTGGCTATTTATAGGCCATCTTGGACCGTAAACCGGTTTTGACCCGGTTCAATGTGGAAATGTGAACCGGGATGTAGGGGTAAGCTTTGGGAAAAGGGGCTCTGACGTACGTCTCAGGCGGCTGTCATGAATGGGACGCGCGCGCCGTTGTAAAAAAGGTCTCGGACACATAGGAGTTAGTGTAAAAATCGGGTTTCCGCATGCGTCCGAGGTAAAATGGGGGGTGTGCGCGACACCCCCCGGGGGTGGAGCTTACTCGGAATTCCGGGTAAGCCTAGGCCTACCCGGAATTCCGGGTAAGCTTAGGCTTACCCGGAAATTCCGGGTAAGCTGGGACTTACCCGGAATTTCCGGGTAAGCCCCCCGGGGATGCCGGGCAAGTTCGAACTTGCCCGGTTTTCCCCGGTTAGCTTGAAATTGGGCTCCGGACGGGTCTCGTGCGCGTATGAAGTTCAAGTGATTAAAACCGTGCCCGAATCACGTGTATGTCCATCACTTGCCCCCGAGTTAAACAACGGCTTGACCTTTGTTTAACTCTATTATAAGATAGGGCATATGCGTGATTTGGGCCGTCCGCTCACCTTGAGTTTTGACCTACCAAGGGTGGATGCGCGCAGTTCCGACGAATTCCTTGCCTTAGTTTTTTGAGAGGGTCATGCTTGGTAACTGCATGAAGGGTTAGTAGCACAACAGACTACGAATAATATGAAAAGTATGATCGTTTGGAGAATTAAGGTGCGAGCGCGCATGAAATCTCTCGAGTTCGTACGATGAGCTAGCAAATACGGAACGTTCATAATATGACTAAATATATGATAATAAATCATGCGAGCCTTGAAAAAATGTTTTTCATGTAGTGCGATAGTTTCCGGGAGCTCGCCGTCCGAGACGGCTGTCTTGTCGGCAAGACGACGGTTTTGGGTGAATGAAATAGGGCCGGGTTTTGGAAAATCACATGCAACGGCCCTAATATGAAAAATCATAAACTCAACGTTTTCAAAAAGTTGAGGACATTTGAAATGACTTAGTTAAATTTATCCAAGTCATTTGATAGTTAAAAAATCCAAGCCATCAACAATTTAAAAAATGAATGGTGGATAGGAATGTACCTCCTTAATGTATGGTACTTACCATGTTGTGTAGTCCCTTCTCCTCCATGATAGTTTATAAAACTATCAACTTTTGAATTGGTTGTGGTGAGAGTTTTGGAGGAGCTAAGGTAGGGATTTTGGGAACTCACTTTTGGGAGCAAGGGAGACACCATTTGGGCCGGCCACCACCAAGGGCATCACCGGCGACGTCAGGGCGGAGCAGCGGCGGCGAGGCGGCGGCGACAGCGGCGGGGACGGCAGGAGCGGCGGCGGCGGCTGCAATCTTGGTGGTTCGATTTTGAGCCCGATTTGACCCGATTTCGAGTCCTTTTTGTCGTGCATCGATTGGTAACGTCCCCCACTCACTTTTCTTGAGGTTGAATAGACCTATAGGGCTGCACATTTGAATTTCAATAAGGTGCCTTTTAGGTGTTTGATAAAATGCATGAGTGAAGTTTTTGCTTGATTTTCAAAATTTGCTTTTGGCTAAGCTCTAGGTGTAAATAGATAGAGTTAGGGATAGCAAACTCCCTTTGTGAAGAGGTCCCTAGGTTCCGACCAACCGAGGGGAAATCGCGGGGGTTTGAAATCGGAGTTTTTCGAGCGAAAAGCTTGACCCCTTATATCTTGATACGGGTGACTTGAAATGATGTCCCTTATTGTGATAAAGCCCCCTTGATTGTTTGTGAGTGGATAGCCATGCCCCCGGAGCTTAGGTGATTGCTTGGTAGTTTGCCTTCATTAGTGGCTTAGTTGGCCCGAACGTCTTCGGGATGTTCGAGGAGGGGTAAGTCCCTCTGTGGCTTGAAAGGGGCTTGCTCGAGCTCATTTTAACTGGTTGTATGTGCCCCCGGAGCCTTGGGCCATTCCAAGGATGAGATTTGATCAAAAGGTGGTCGGATGGCATTTTGGTAATTATAACCAACTTTGTATGCCTTTGATTTCTTTAGCTCTTGAATTTGTCGCTTTGTAGAGCGTTTGAATACCTGTGTCACATTGCACAAATGTATGAAAATTTGATTAGTAGGTGGCCTAGGCCTTTGATGAGCGTAAGGATTTTTGACTCCCGAGCGGGAGGGTCCCTAGCTGTTTGCATGCGGACAGTCAGTCCGTTGGGTTGAATGTCCTTGCAGAGGATTTTGACAAGTGTGGTTTAATGTGTTGCTTTGGTTTTTGATTGAGTTGGTATGTGGTTTTTGCAGGGCTTGGTCGACGAGCTTGCAGGCGCCCGACTCTGATACTTAGGATATTCTCAGAAACTGTCACTCTCGAACTGCTGACATGAGTGAGTCTTCCGATCCCTTTCTTTGCACATATTACTTTTCTTGTGATGGTTTGGCGATAAGCGAGGACACCCCCCTTTTACTTCGACTCGATTTTCCCGGGACAGGTGTTAGCCACGAAGCCATCGCGATGACTCAGACCTATCCTCCCAACCGTATCACGACGGAGGAGTTTGTGGAGAGCGTAGATAAGTCAGGGGTCTGTCCTATTTCTGAAGCATACTTCCCGTTTGATGTATGCAAAGAAGTCGAGGTTGGCTCAGTTACTGTCCCTCCTGCGGACTTAGATGTGGTGTACACTGGACAGATAGAGGAGGGTTTGCGTTTTCCTTACTGCAAGGATCTTGTCCGCTTGTGTCGCCATTTCCGTATCTCGCCCCTTAACCTCTCCCCTGCTGCTTTTCACGCGTGGACCTGTTTTCGCATTCAGTGTCACAAGCATTCGTGGGCTTATTCCTTGATTCTCTTCCGGACCTTTTACCGTCTGGAGCGGCGAGACAAATCAGGGTTGTCCACCTTCTGCAGTCGGTGGCCTTGTCTCTCCTCGTTCGATCTTGGGGGCGCCAAGTGGAAGCCGAGCGGGCGGTTTGCCACCCCTTACCCCCGCTCGCAGGAATGGCAAAATCACTATTTCTTTGTGAGCGACGTCGGGACCAAGTGGGAGACGTGTCACGTTCTGGAGCGTGACCCTGTTCCTTCCTTGTCCGAGTATACCTCTCAGGATGAGAAGGCCTTTCGCGAGATCTTTCGCGACAATCAGGCGGGGGTTATAGTCCCTTTGACTCAGGGTTCTGAAGAGGAGTTGCTTGCCGCAGGCATCATCGTATCTTCTTCCCCGGGTGTCTTGGTATGCTTTCGAATTTTTATAACCCTGTTTTATGTTATCCTGTAGGTTGGTTTCTTAACAAGCAGCCGGCCTTGCAGACTGATGCTGCGCAAGGGCTCCCTGTTGCTGCTCCGGCCTCTGCTGACAGGTCTCGTCATGGGAGAGGAAAGGGACCTATGGGTAAAATACTTCTTCCTTCTTATCATTCTCGGCTGTATTCTGTTTGTAGCTCCAATATTTTCTTTTCCCTGCTTGTAGGTCGCGTGTCTGCTGAGAGGGAGCGGGCGGAGCCCGTTACTGACTCTTCCCGGCGTTCTTCCACCAAGAGGACCGATGCTGCGGCGCGTGCCTCGGGCGATCCCAAGCGCTCGAGAGTTGAGGGGACGTCTGTTTTGCCTTCTCGTGATAAGAGGAAGCAAGTTGCTGAGCGCGTCCCTCCTGCCCCCGGGCCGAGGCATGGGACGGCGGACGAGGTCCCCCCAGGTTCACGTATATCTTCGCGTGACAAGAGGAAACATGTTGGTGAGCGCGTCCCTCCTGTCGCTGAGCCGATGCATGTGATGGAAGAGGAGATTCTCCCTGTATCAGGTTTGTGAAATCTCTTTTTATGTACTTAGCATGTTTTGCTTGCATGATTGTTTATGTTTGTGCTTTGCAGGTATCCCTCCACTTCCTTCGCTTCGCAGAAGTGATCTTGTTCGTCGCTTTGAATGTGACGTTACAGATGGTGTGTGGGTACCCTATTCGGGTACGCGCCTTCGCTTTCCTAAGGATGCGTCACTGACCATTCCCGAAGTTGGGGTTCGGGTGGTGCAGAGGTCTGTTCCTCCTGCCGATCGGAAGGAGTGCCCCCCGAATTCTGCTAGTGCGCGCGCCTTCGTGGAGGAGAACATCGGGGTCTTCGCTCCAGTGAGTGTTAATTCCTCTCGGAGTTGATTCACTCATTGTTGCACTTGTTTTGATGATCGGACTATTTTTGATGTAGGTTAATGCTGATATTGCCAACTTATCATCTTTTGTCATCGAGCTATCCGATGAGAAGGATCAGCTTTTGGAGAGCCATGAGGAGCTGGTTAAAGAGCAAGTCTCTTTGACTGAGGATGCGAAAGGCCATGCTGGTGAGCTTCTCATACTATCTGAAGCGCTTGCCTCGAGTCAGTCTCGCGTTGCCGAGATCCAAGATCAGCTGTCTGTTGTGAGAGGTCGGATGGCCCTTCGGGAGGGGGTGCGAGTTGCCGAGTTGAAAAAGGCGAGGGAGGATGGCATTTCGGAAGGCAAGGCCGGTGCTTTTAAGCGGTACCCTCAGAGTGAGCCTTTCCTTTCTGCCGTTCAGGCGAGTTACGAATCTTTGAAGAAGGAGTTTCTTGATGACTTCGTTCCCCTGATGCATCGTCTTGCCCCCCATTTTCCATTTGAGATGTTGGATACTCCTGGTGTTATTGGTTTGAGCGATTTGGGGGGGGCTTCCACTCTTCAAGTGGAGGATACCATTAGTGCGGATGGTGAGCCGATGTTTAGCTTTGAGCGGGATGCTGATATCTTTGGTGATACTCCTGCCTGTGATCCCTTTGCTACTGATGACTGCGATGTTGATGTGCGCCATCTTCTCGACTAGGTCAATATGGTCTCTTTGTATGTTTGTTTTGCTCCTTTGCACCCGTAGTATTTTGGCTAAGGACTTGTCTAGAGCCTGCCTGTCGTTTGATGTTTGGATTTGCTATCGTAGACCTGCTTGATTTTATATATATATGTTTGACATGAATGCATTAGATAGATGTGATGTCTGAATATCTCCTTGTTATTCTAGTTATAACATAGGATAGTAAAGCGCGGATAGATTAGTGCGTCCGACGCTTGCGTTTGTTTGTGAGGGAGGATTCCTAATGATCCGCTTATCCCCCGTCTTTTTGCAAGGATGTGAATAGATTAATACATTCACATCCTTGTATTATGGCGAAGTGTGGGTAGATTAGTACGTCCTACACTTGCATTTGTTTGCGAGGGAGGATTCCCAATGATCCGCTTATTCCCCGACTTTTTGCAAGGATGTGAATAGATTAGTACGTTCACATCCTTGTGTTGTGGCGAAGTGTGGATAGATTAGTGCGTCCGACACTTGCATTTGTTTGCGAGGGAGGATTCTCAATGATCCGCTTGTTCCCCGACTTTTTGCAAGGATGTGAATAGATTAGTACATTCACATCCTTGTTGAAGATACTTTGACTCCTTGTATGCGTCGAGCGTCCTTTGTTTTGGTGTGAAGTGATGAGCCTTGTATATGTTGGCTTGTTGTCACTGTTGTTGTTTTGATGCCTTGGTTGTGAGCTTAGGCGTTGTATGTGAGTTAATAGTGTGCCTACAAGAGATATGAAATTTGTTAGATATAACTTCATTTAAGGCAAAAGTATGGAGTTACATATCTCCTTCTTTTGAAGTACTGCATATTAAAGAGTTTGATATGACGGCTTTTAGTTTATGGTTTCCACTCTTGTTTATGCGTGGAACTTCTTCAAGTGTCCCCCACTGAAAGTGTTAGGCAATTCGTTCCCGTCAACATCTTGGATGCGATATGCGTTAATGTATGGAACTGCTATTATCTTGTAGGGGCCTTCCCATTTGGGGGACATCTTGTTGATTTGGTCCAAGTGTGAGAATTCGTTTCTTCTCCAGACCATTTCTCCCACATGGAATTGTCGCGCCTTGACCTTTCTGTTGTAGTATCTGGATGTGGCTAAGCGCATCTTTGCTTGAACTTGTTCTGATTTCCATCTCTGTTCGTCTGCTAATTGAAGGTCAAGGCGTCTTTCTTCCTCATTGGCTTGGGGGTCAAAATGCGTCGTTCTGTATGAAGAGACGGCGATTTCGACAGGTGCTACTGCCTCGGTTCCGTAGACCAGGCTAAAGGGTGTTTCACCCGTTGACTCTTTGGGTGTTGTGCGCACAGCCCATAAAACACTGCTTAGCTGGTCAACCCAACCTCCTTTTAGAGCATGAACTCTCTTTTTTAGTCCATCCAGAACTATCTTGTTTGCTGATTCAACCTGGCCGTTTGTCTGTGCGTGGTGCACTGATGCAAAACGGTGGTCTATCTTGAGACGTTTGCAGAAGTTTTGCATATTTCCACTTCTGAATTGGGCACCATTGTCGCTAATGAGTATCTTCGGGACACCATAGCGAGCCACTATGTAGTTTCGGATGAAGTCCATGATTTGTGTGTCTGTGATGCGTGCTAATGGCTTAGCCTCAATCCATTTTGAGAAATAGTCGATTGCGACGACTATGAATTTTGCTTGGCCCTTTGACTTCGGGAGTGGGCCGATCAAGTCAATGCCCCATTGTGCGAATGGCCATGTGCTTGCTATTGGGCTTAATTCTGCTGCTGGAGCTATGATGTTCCTTGAATATAGCTGGCATGCTTCGCATTCTGCCACCATGCTTGTTGCTTGAGCTCTCATTGTTGGCCAATAGTAGCCTAAGTTCAATGCTTTGCGGATCAACGCGCGAGCTCCTTCGTGCGAGGCAGCTATTCCTCCATGGAGTTCTTCTAGTACCGTTGTTCCTTCTGTGCTTGTGATGCACTTTAGGTAGGGTGTAGAATAACCCTTTCTGTAGAGCTGCCCCTCGATCAAGGCGTAGTTTACGGCTATCCTTTCGATCTTGTTTGCTTGAGTCTTGTCTCGTGGTAGGACCCCTCCAGCGAGGTATGCTTGGATTGGTGTTTTCCAAGTTTCCTCTTCGTCAATGGCCATTACCTCCAATTGGTCTATGACGGATGTTATCCTGTTTTCCACAAAGTGTGTCTTTTTGTCTTGTTCATTGTTTTGGGCATACTTGCTTAGAGCATCGGCCTCCTGGTTTTCTTCTCGTGGGACGGAAGTTATGTCGAAAGTTTTGAAACTTTCTACCAACTCCTTTGCTTGTGTCAAGTATTTCTGCATGTTTTCGGACTTTGCAGTGTATTCTCCTTTGACCTGGTTGACGACCAGTTGTGAATCACACTTTACTCGTAAGTGTTCTACTCCAACTCCTTTGGCTATCCTGAGGCCTGTAATCAGAGCCTCATATTCTGCCTCATTGTTTGTCGCTCTGAATGTTAAGTTCAAAGCGTACTTCAAGGGGTCCGAGCCGTCGGGTGGGATTAGTAGTAATCCTGCCCCCGCGCCTCCGGTGTTGGATGATCCGTCCGTGTACATTTCCCAAACTTCTGCGAGTGGGACATCTGTCTGGACTTCATCTTGTGGCTCGGGCTCTATCCCTGTGAATTCTGCTATGAAGTCTGCTAAGGCCTGCCCTTTGATGGCTGTTCGCGGAGCGAAATGAATGCGGAATTCACTTAGCTCTACAGACCACTTTGTCAATCTTCCTGACATGTTTGGTTTTGCAAGGATGTGCTTCAGAGGCTGGTCTGTCAGGACCGTTATTTCATGCGCGTGGAAGTAAGGCCTTAGCTTGCGCGCGGCTATCACGAGCGCGTACAAGTGCTTCTCGATTGGTACGTAATTGACTTCATACTTGGCCAGTGTTTTGCTTACGTAATAAACTGGGAGTTGGGCTCCTCCTTTTTCCTTTATTAGCACAGAGCTGACCGCCGTGTTACTAGTTGATATGTAGAGAAAGAGAGGTTCCCCTTGAAGTGGCTTTGCTAGTCTTGGGAGCGTCTTCAAGTGTCGTTTGAGTTGTTGGAATGCTTCTTCACAAGCATTTGTCCATTCAAACTTCTTGTTTGCGCGTAACACTTCGAAGAAAGGGAGGGCTCTGTCACCAATTTTGGCTAGGAATCTGTTCAGGGCTGCAAGGCGCCCGTTGAGTTGTTGTACTTCTTTATGCTTTGTTGGGGAGGCCATTTCTTCAATTGCCTTTACCTTCTCAGGGTTTGCTTCAATGCCTCTTTCGCTCACCATAAATCCAAGAATTTTGCCTGACCGTACCCCGAAAGCGCATTTTGCGGGGTTTAGTCTTATTTGATACTTTCGCATTCTCTCGAAGATTATGCGTAAGTCCTCGGCGTGATTCTTTCTTTTCTTGGATTTTACGACCATATCATCTACGTACGCCTCCATTTTGTCGCCAATCAAATCTCCGAAAATGAGATTGACCATTCTTTGGTATGTTGCCCCCGCGTTGATTAGCCCGAAAGGCATAACTTTGTAGTTATAGATTTCGCTGTCAGCGTAGAATGCCGTATGTGGGGCGTCCTGCCAAAACATCGGGATTTGGTTGTATCCTGTGTATGCATCCATAACTGTCATCAGTTCATGGCCCGCAGTTGCATCTACCAATTGATCAATTCGCGGGAGTGGATATGAATCTTTTGGGCACGCATTGTTGAGGTCTCTGTAGTCGATGCACATTCTTGACTTGCCATTTGGCTTAGGCACAACTACAGGGTTGGCTACCCAAGTTTGATACTTGGATTCTTCAATGAAACCTGCGTCAAGCAGTCTGCTAACTTCCTCGCGAATGGCCAACTTCTTGTCCCCACCTATTGATCTTAGCTTTTGTTTTACCACTCGAGCATCTTTGTTGATGTTGAGTTTATGGCAAATGACATCTGGGCTTATTCCTGGCATGTCCTTTGGGGACCATGCGAATAAGTCCTTGTATTCTGCTAGGAGCGCTGTGATTTCAATCACTTCGTCTTTTGATAATGATGCTCCTATGCGCACCATTCTTTCTGGTTCATCGATTTTGAATTCGTGGAGTTCGTCCATCGCAGTAGGCCTCCCGTAGTCATCTCTTGGGTCTTCGTCGATGGTGGGTATTACTAGCATGTTTCCCACTTGGTTTTGTTGTAGCGCGACATTGTGGCATTCTCTTGCTACTTGTTGGTTTCCTCTAACTTCTCCCACACCTGCAATGGTTGGGAACTTGATCTTCAGGTGGGCTGTTGAGGGTACCATTCTCCATTCGTTCATGGTTGCATAACCGAGAATGCCATTGTAGGCGTTTAGCTTTTCGACAACTATGAAAAGTATGTCGATATCCAGACGTCTTTCTCCTTCGCCCAGGGTTACTGGAAGGGTAATTGTACCCAACGGGTAGCTAGCATCTCCCATGAATCCCACTAGAGGTGAGTTCATTGTTTGTATGGCCTTCTTTCTTCCAAGTGCTAAGACAATGTCTTTTGTTAGCACGTTTGGAGCAGAGCCTCCATCCACGAGAATTCGCTTCACTTCCATGTCGTCGATGGTCATTTGAATGACTAAGGCGTCGTTGTGGGGGAACGTTATGTGTTCTCTGTCTTTGGCTGAAAAGCCAATGACGTCCTCCATGATTGTGTCCTCCCCTTCAGGCCTCTGTGGTCTTTCAGTTTTTCCGGCGGCGTACCTCTCCCTTGCGTAAGAGGTTTCGCCCCCTGCACTGAAGCCTCCGTGTATGGTGCATGTGTTTTCCATCTTGCTTGTTTGTTTGAGTAACGCAGGCTTTCTGTTCGAAGCCCGCAGACGGCGCCAAGTGTTTCGACCAGGTTATTGCGGACTGTCCGCTGGATAACTAGTCGGGATCTTCGGGTTGGATGTAAGCTAAGTCCGCCTTCTAAGGTCGTGCGCGGGCCTTAGTTTCGTCTCCTGAATGAGGGCAAGTCCTTCTGGCTCTCTTGACAAATCGTCCGTCGGCACCTGCAAAGGAGCGTTACCAAGCAGTCCCCGTGGAGAGGGGGGGTGCTTGGTGTGCTCGCTCCGACGCTCAACATCAGTAGTTTTCTAGAGAGAGAAAGAGAGGGTTTTTAGAGAGAAGTCAGAGCTTTTCCAAAGTTTGCCCAAAGTGATTTTGGAATGAATTGAAAATGTTCACCCCCAAGGTGGCTATTTATAGGCCATCTTGGACCGTAAACCGGTTTTGACCCGGTTCAATGTGGAAATGTGAACCGGGATGTAGGGGTAAGCTTTGGGAAAAGGGGCTCTGACGTACGTCTCAGGCGGCTGTCATGAATGGGACGCGCGCGCCGTTGTAAAAAAGGTCTCGGACACATAGGAGTTAGTGTAAAAATCGGGTTTCCGCATGCGTCCGAGGTAAAATGGGGGGTGTGCGCGAAACCCCCCGGGGGTGGAGCTTACTCGGAATTCCGGGTAAGCCTAGGCCTACCCGGAATTCCGGGTAAGCTTAGGCTTACCCGGAAATTCCGGGTAAGCCCCCCGGGGATGCCGGGCAAGTTCGAACTTGCCCGGTTTTCCCCGGTTAGCTTGAAATTGGGCTCCGGACGGGTCTCGTGCGCGTATGAAGTTCAAGTGATTAAAACCGTGCCCGAATCACGTGTATGTCCATCATTGTGTATTATATATATATTATATAATGTATTATATCATATATGTAAATGTAATTAAAAGTGATCATATGTCAATTTAATTAAGAATAATAATATAACATGTTATTCTTTCATTACGATATATTCTATTAGTTGTAGTGGATTTTACAATATCTCAAAAAATTATTTAAAAAAAATAATCTAATTAAAAAATGATCGTTTTTGTAAAAAGATAATCATTTATAAAAAAAAATTTGTTTAATAATATGTGATTTGACTTTTTTCATGTTTAATACTGTTAATTTAATTAATAAAATATTAAAATGGTATATATGTCAATTAGGACCTATTCCATTCCTTTACGTATAACACTTTATCAACCAAACATTGGATCTGTAATCAACATTCCCTATTCATCTTGTCAACCAAAAAACTTCATATTAATATTAATATTACTTATTCATTATTCTCTTTTCTGTATTCCTTATTCCAAATTCTGTATTCCAATTCTTTGAACCAAGCATGCCTTAAATTAAGGAAAATTTGAAATGACTTAAGGTATTAGGAGGGAAGATTATATATATTTTTCAATTATTATATAGTATATTATTTATTGATTAATGTGTTGTATAAGGATCTTTATATATTAATTTGGAAGGAAAAAGATTAAGGGAGTACATTGCATTTCACCGTATTATAATATCAAATATTAATAAAAAAATGTGTCTTTTAAAACATTAGAAAAATTACATTAAATTTATTTAACTCAGCTAGTTATTACACTATAAGAAAATATGCGATTTCCGACCGCAGAAATTCTGACCGATCCGTCGGGAAGTGTACTGTCATTTTCCCATCAGATTACGATCGATTTGATAAAGAAAAATAGTCCTGCCATTTTTCTGACCGAGCTGTCCGACCGAATTGATTGGTAAGCAAGCGGTAGGTAAGAAATGCAAAATACCTACTGGTACCTGACGCCCTGTGCACGGTCGGACAATCTCAAACGCTTATCTGACCGATTTGACGAAGTCGAGCGGAAAACATATAGTATTTTAATATGAAACGTATTCCCCACCGAATTTATGCAACACTATATCCTTCGATGTTCGATTTTTTTGTTGAATTGTATTGCAGACACATCTAAGTCTATTGTCAACATAGTACAATTAAGAAAAGTTTAACTACGTTTGTTTATCAAAGTCTCGTCATAACCTTGTTGGCATTTGGTGAATGGGCCTATGTAATAGGAGCTCTTTAATATAAGCCCAACATTAAGTAATTGGGTAATGTCACATTAGGGATTTTGGATATTGCCTAAAATCCCAATTGACATGAGAGGCTCAAAATTGGGTCTCCCCATTACTCACATAGGCCGACCAAAATAGGTGTAGGGTGAAGGTGGGTTTTGCCCACCTCCTCTATAAATAGAGAGTGTCATGGATTTCTTTAGTGTTAATCACTTTATCCCTTTTTGTTGAGACTAAAGAAATCCATCTCCCTTACACCACAAACATTCGGCCGAACCACCTAGATCTAGGAGGTGCCAAATTGCTTTGAGCAATTATCCCAGAGATCCATCCAGTCGAAGAATTGAAAGAGGCTTTGACGTGGAGACCATTTTGTGTAGGTGATTCCTTAACAAGAATCCATACAGGAGCCGTCTGGCGGACCGCGAACTCCCCTCGTGTTCTTAGGTCTACGGAAAGCAAGAAACTTGTATGTGTCCCTATTCCGTTGCGTAATTAGTTTACTTGGCATGTACACGTGTTTGTTCCGTATTAAATATCCCTTATTTCCAACAGTGGTATCAGAGCCTGTGTAGGGAGTTCATGATTTTGATAAAATTGGCGTTCTTGAGTTTTTAGTAAAACTGATACTCATGAGATTGAGTGTTTTTGGTAAAACTGATGTTCATGATCTTCAAGAAAAACGTGACATTTATCAAAATTGAACATTGGATTATTGATCTTCGTAAAATTTGATCTTGAAATTTGACCACTAACCCTAAAGTCATGTTTCAGCTGAACCATGTAAATGTTTTCAAAGTAAATTTTTTAATTTCTTAGACTCCAAGTAACCTTGATTTCGGCCGAAACATGTAAACAAATTTAATTAAAATTTTCGGCTTATATTGCTGTGATGAATTAGGCCACAATTAGTGTTAGATTCACATGATAATTGTGATAATAAATATTGATATATTCTAGCATGATTTTCGGAATGTTAGATATTATTGAAAGATATTAGTTTCCTAAAGATTGAGAAAATATATTGTTGATAGAATTATATCCCTAATATAGAATCTTGACAATAAATAAATATATTATAAGCAAGGAAATTAGGTGATTGATGCCTTAATTGGTAGCTCATAATATATTGGTGATGGACGCCTTAATTGGTAGCCGATAATATGTATAGTTTACCTAAGAAAATTAGGTACATGTCACATTAGGGTAATTGGGCGAGACCTAAATCCCAATTGACATGAGATGCCCAAAATTGGGCCTCCCTATACATATGGCCGGCAGAAACCCTAGGAGGGGTTAAAGTGGACTTTTGTCCACTTTACTCCTCATATATATATGGGGAGTTAGGGGTTTTATTAGGATTAATCACAATTCTCTTTAAGTGGTGTTTTGAGAGAAAACCCTCCCCCAGAAACACCTATAGCCGGCCGAACTTATAGTCACCAAAGGGTGTGCCAATTTGCTTTCTAGCAAACACTCCAGAGATCAGTCCCCTTGCCAAGAATCGATCAGAGGCTTTGCTGTGGAGAATATACCACGTAGGGCTTCCTTAACCAGAACCTCTACGGGTGCCGACCGGAGGATCGTGAACTCCCTGCAGGAAGGATCTTGGGACTACTGACATTGTTTGAGGTATGTGCGAATCTTCCGTTGCGTAATTTCGATTGCTAGCATGTACTACGATTTAATGTATGTAGTGATTACTTCCTGTAATCTAACAGTGGTATCAGAGCTTGTGTTAGGAGTTCATGATTTTGATAAATTGGTGTTCTTGAAATTTGAAATAAAAACCGAAAATTTTAAAA
This sequence comes from Clarkia xantiana subsp. parviflora, assembly GCA_036873135.1. Classification (NCBI taxonomy): domain Eukaryota; kingdom Viridiplantae; phylum Streptophyta; class Magnoliopsida; order Myrtales; family Onagraceae; genus Clarkia; species Clarkia xantiana. Next base: position 19,584,486 of record JAPTYO010000012.1, read on the forward strand.
AGAAAATTTTAGATTTTCGATTTTTAGGGTTGTTGGTGAAACCGAAATTTTCATCATGTTCTTGGTTAATTTGATGTTCACGATCTTCAAGAAAAATGTGATATTTATCAAAATCGAACATTGGATTGTAGATCTTATTAAAATTTGATCTTAAAATTTGACCACTTGTTCCCAATTTTAGTGTTTGTACCGAAACCCTAAGTGAATTACAAGGTAAATTTTTTAAATTTCTTAATCACCAAGGGACATATTTCGGCCGATATTTTTAAATTATATTGTTTACCATATTTTAATTTTATCCTAGGTAACAATAAATATATAATTGGAAACATTACGATAGAATCACATTAATATATAGAAATATATATAACTATCAATATATCTAAATATTTAAATAGGTTAAAGATATTATTGATAGATTTTAGTTACCTAAAAGATTGAGAAAATATATTGTTAATATATGTTTCCCTATTTAAGATATTGACAATAAATAATATATATATTTAGATAGGTGCCGAAATTTACATACATACATACATATATATATATATATATATATATATATATATATATATATATATATATATATATATATATATTGTTGATTGATTTCATCTTAAAGTTAGAATCTTAGCAATAAATATATATATGTTTATATATAAGGTCTGAAATTTATATATATATTATTAATATTAGATATTATTTTATAGTTAATGTTACTTGGTGGCTAAGTTAAATATTTTTGGACTTTAAAAACCTACTTGGGCCACAAGTAAACATCTCGGCCCAACCTTTTAAATTTTAATTATTGGGCCGGTCTAATATGTCAAACCGGGACGAATTTAAATCGAACCGGTTTTTCTCTATCGGTTCGACCTAGTCGGGTCGGGTCGGGTCGGGTCGGACCGGGGTAATTAAGTGGATCTAACTGAACCGGTTTTGTTTGTTAAACCGAACCGAACCCTATTTTTAATTGGACCGGTTCGGACCGAACTAGATTTTAAAATTAAAACCGGACCGAACCTGATTTATCCGAACCGGACACGAACCAGATATTTCAGACCGAACCAGACCGAAGTTGACTGACTTGAAATGATTTTCAAAACCGAATTCAAGTCAATTAAATAAAATAGGGTGGTCAAGTTTTAAAATCCAAATGTTTTGAACCTTAATAGGTCTACACAGTGCTCAAGGTTTGCTAACCTTAATGCCTTGTTTCGATTATGGGGATGGATCTCGGAGATACATGTTTTTGGGACCGGTATGATTAGAGGGTTGAATTGCAATTTTTTACTATTCAATATATGCATGATTAGAAATGTTGTCTTGACTGAGTCAAGCTAACTGGATATTGCTTATTGTGGGCTGAGTCCTGGTTAAATATATGGAATGCGCACTAGGATAGACATGCTGTGATGGTTGAAAATGCCCAGGATTTATTGTAAAAGAGGAGAAAAGAAGTTAGTGATATGTTAATTATCAGAGACTATACTTCTCATCATTTCTCCAAAAGATTGCTCGGTACTTTAGTGCCGCCCCAAGTTTTCGCAAGAAACATCGATGATTACACCGGTGAAGGAGATCTAGTGAGGCATATCAACGCCGACAACTCTTCTTTGCTAGAGAGAGGGGCAACATCGGATCATTATGCGACACTCTACTCAACTAACCTTAAAGAATAAGAATTTACATGGTTCTATGGACTCCCTGGCAACTCCATAGACTCATGGGAAGAGTTGAAGGTCAAATTCATAAAGGGGCACATAGGCCAGTAACAGCTCCTTAAGAATATGAACTTACTCGACAAAATCGAGCAAGGTCCCGATGAAACTTTGGCTAGTTATTATACTAGATACCATAAAATACTACAATAGTTGAATGAAGTCGCCACTTATGGTGAGCTTATAAGAGCTTTTTAGAGAGTTCTAAGGTCGCAGAGTCAAGCCTTGAAGGACAACATGGTCATGAAGCCTGTCAGGAAAATCGATGCCCTCGCCACTAAAGTAAAGAGGTATATCGATTTGGAAAGACCACATGTGATGCCCTTTCATAAATAGGGACACAAATGATACCGCCTAATAAGGAGGAACACCATTACTCTCGACCTCAGAAAAAAGAGGATAGGAGTATGGAAGTTTCCGACAAAACCCTCGGTGAGACCAGAAGATAGATCAGAATCCCGACTTGGTGCGATTTACTCCTATTACGCGTAACATCACCGTAGTATTACAAGAGATGGAAAAGCTCAATATCGGCAACCCTCCTCCAGTGAGGCAAAAACTCATGGGGAAACGTATAAACGACTATTGTCGATATCACCGTGTCAAATGACAAAGACACGGATGATTGTATTGCTCCAAAACAAGATATTGAAGCCCTCATTCAAAGGAGAAGATTGCAAAAATTCATGGTAAATCCCCTTAAGGCTCTAAGAAAATGAAGCAGGAGTCCTAGAAGGCAGTCTCGTTCTCCCCTGCCCAACAATCCTGCTCATATTCAAAGAGAGGCTGTTAGTGTTATCGTAGGAGGATTCGCGTCGGGATGGGACACCAGTTCAGCCCGAGAGGTATAGATCACCCAGATATCTACGGCGGCCATAATGTGAAAAAGACATCGAGATCCCGACCAAGTAGTTATCAGGTTCACGACAGATGATCTTATGATGGTAACTCAACCTCATCAAGACGCCTTGGCAATCACAGCCACAATGGATGAATATGAAGCCAAGATATTTCTCATTGACAGTGGAAACTCGACGGATATCCTTTTCTACGAAGCCTTGCTGAATCTTGGACTCACTAAGAAGGATTTGAAGAAAGTTGACTTCCCTTTAGTGGGATTTGCGGGAAGAACTACCTATTCTATGGGTGTCATCTGGTTACCAGTAATACTAAGGAAAAGAAGGATCTAAGGATCGACATACTTTTCGTGGCCTTCGGTGCAGCTTCTGCTTACAACGCCATCATTGGAAGTACTACTCTCAATCCCCACCATATTATCCCCTCAACTGCTCAACAAGTTATGAAATTTTCAACACCATCTGGGATAGGGGAGGTTAGGGGAGATCAGATTACATCTCGACGATGTTACATCAGCTAAATGCGACGCCGCAATCAAAGAGAAGTCATCGAGTCAACGCCAAATTAAATATTATTATATTTATTATATGGCTAATGTATTATGTTGTGGTTTTGAGGTAATACACAGGACTTTTAATATATGTACCCCCCCCCCCCCAAGGCCTTTTCATAAAAAACATTCAAGTCTCCTGCTAATTAAAGCGTCAACATTGAAGTCGTTAACAAAATCGATTATCTACACAATGAACCCAAGAAGGTCATAAAACCTAGGTTCGTCGATAATTCGAAAGAAGAAAGGCTTCGACATTGAAATCTTTAACAAAATCGATTTTCGAAACAATGAACCCAAGATGGTCATAAAACCTAGGTTCGTCGACAATTCGAGAGAAGATAGGCGTCGACATTGAAGTCGTTAATAAAATAGACTGTTGACACAATAAACCCAAGATGGTCATAAAACCTAGTTTCGTCGAAAATTCGAAAGAAAAAATGCGTCGACATTTAATTCGTTAACAAAATCGATTGTCGACACAATGAACCCAAAATGGTCATAAAACCTAGGTTCGTCGATAATTCGAAATAAGAAAGGCGTCAACATTGAAATCGTTAACAAAATCGATTTCCGACACAATGAACACAAGATGGTCATAAAACTTTGGTTCGTCGACAATTCGAAAGAAGAAAGGCGTTGACATTGAAGTCGTTAACAAAATCAACTGTCGACATAATAAACCCAAGATGGTCATAAAACCTAGGTTCGTCGACAATTCGAAAGAAGAAAGGCGTCGACATTGAAGTCATTAACAAAATTGATTGTCGCCAATGAACTCAAGATGGTTATAAAACCTAGGTTCGTCGACAATTCGAATGAAGAAAGGCGTCGACATTAAAGTCCTTAATTGAATCGATTGTCGACACAATGAATCTAAAATAAGTCATATCACTTAGATTCGTCGGCAACTCGAAAGCAGTTAGGCATCGAAGAAAAGTCATTAAAATAATCATTTGTCGACATAATGAATCTAAAATAAGTCATATCACTTAGATTCGTCGGCAACTCAAATGAAGTTAGGTATCGAAGAAAAGTCCTTAACAGAATCGATTGTCGACACAATGAATCTAAAATAAGTCATATCACTTAGATTCATCGACAATTCGAAAGAAGTTAGGCGTCGAAGAAAAGTAAGTAAAATTATGTTTCTCAAATCTTTTTTACTAAATCTTCTATACCTCAGTTACGAAATAATAATCCTCCAGAAAGTTACATTATTTCTTACCAGAAATTTACATTGTTGATATCACATTATTTATACCAAAAAATTCATAATTAAAAAATGCGATGAAATGTAGGAATTTCCTGTTGTGACTTGTGAGTACAATGTACAACAACTTCAGGTCGGACCCAAGCCAAGGCCTATCACTTAGCAAATTAGACCTAAGAGTCTGAACCCTTAGGTCCATTTTTTGAAATTTGAAACATGTAAAATGATTTTTCTTACATTTTTAGTAATGTTTGATATTTTTGTAAATATTTTTGCTTTTTGTTACAAAAAATTATTTTTCCTATTTTTAATTATATTTATTTTTAGATTTATTTATTTATTTAATATGTGACATTAACGTGACTTGTTTGATGCGTTACATGAGGAAAATTTATTATGTTAGCATATTTAAAGATGGAAATAACGGAATCTTAACATAATGTGTATTGGACAATATACCATTACATAGTGGTGCATTTAATTTAGATATACGAATAAAGAAAAAATAGCATATAATAATATGGTATAAAAATAATAGTGCACTGAGCTAATTTATCCTTATAAATATTACATATTTTTAATCATTTATCAAAAAAATACATCTGAGCCTCTAGCGAATACAAGTTTTCTAGAGAATTATCATGTTAAAACTAAAAGACTCAAAAACATCTTGAACCAGAGAACATACCATAAAAATAGTAAAAATAAAAACATAAAAAAGGAATAAGTCAAACATTTTCACTTCTTTAGCCAAAAATAGCTCTCTTCGCCACTATATAATCACTTATTCAATGTTAAACTATCATCAACCATTCAAATAAAACAAAAACAAATAAAAAAACACTAAGAAAGACTGCATTTCCTTTAAAGCAATAATATCCTAACAATTAATCGTCACAATGGTGTCAAAAGCAGTAGCATTTATGTTTGTTATGACTTTGATGGTTTCGACATTCACGATTGAAATCGACGCGTTTGATCTCGCTGACTCGGGCCGATCGCTCCTCCGCCTCCAATTTTTCACAAATACTGTTAAAGTGCAAGAGGCTACCCCTGTTGAAGTTGCCGTCGTCTCCGCCCCCTCGGCTGAAGCAACTACCCCTTCTGGGAACGGAAAAAAGGACCAAACATGGGTATCTTGGTTCAAGTACGTATCTAACTAGCTATTTGATCTTACAATTTTACAATGCATCTATATATAAGTACTATATCAAGGCTAATTAAATATATTTTAATTCGTATACAACCTATAGCTAAATATAAAATAATTATTTGACATTATGATTTATTAATTAACAATATATCTTATTTATTTTTGTAGTAATAGTTTTAAAAAGTAATAATGATTATAAGACATTTATTAGTTTATTATTATTGCAGGATTAACTGATTTTTTAGGTTTATGTAATTTTATTATGGGGTATTATTTTTGGAGTTTTTCAAATTGTTGCATTTCAAAATGCATTCAATTTTAATATTTATTATTAATATATAAATCCGTATTATTTTATGATTTATTATTCCAAAAACTAATTTTATTTATTTAATATATAACGCAGTAACATGTTCAGCGGATCGAGCGACAGTGGAGCACCTGCTTCAGCCCCTATATAAAGTCATATATCATTGTCATTACTGCCATTATCGGTTATTACTGATGTACGTGGAGAGCTCATTGTTACCATGAGGTTTTTGTTGGATCTTTACCAAATTAAAAATTAATAAAGCTACCAAATTAAATTATTCACATATATGAATCTTCTATTTATTACAAAGCAAAGTTATTATTCTTAATCAAATGTTTCAAATTAGATCCTAGAGATGATAATTCAGTATTTCTAAAAATGTTAGATTCTTATTCAACTTTGAAATGTTAAATCCAGTAATATATATACGGGTAGTTATATATTTTAGTCTTCGGGACTTCGATCCAAGGTTCACTCCGCCGAGCTTCTACCTGCACGAAGTCTTAAGTCAGTGTTTGGATGTATAGAGATAAATGAACAGTTGAAATCTGAGAGAAATCAACTCTTTAATGAAAGGATACGAGGGAGTATTTGTAGAGGTTATTATTGGAAATTAGGGGATAGTTATATTAGCCTATGATGATGTGGCGCCGTAATTGGTAGCCCGTTAACATTAAGGATATTATCCAAGATAATTGGGTAAATTTCACATTAGGTTAATTGGGTTTGACCTAATTCCTAATTGACATGGGAGACCCAAAAATTGGGTCTCCCCTCCTTAATGTGTGGTTCGGCCGGACCTAGTCCCACATTGGTTGGAGTGGACTTTTGTCCACTCCACCAATCCTATAAATAGGGGACTCACCTAAGGTGTTTTACACATCAATCTAATTAAGAAGTACCTCCATTGAGGAACTTGAGAGAAACCTTTTCACCTCTTAGTAGTGAATATTCGGCACCATTATCTCAGTCTGAGGTTCCGTCCCGGTTGAAGAATCGATCAGAGGATTTGCTGTGGAGCTTATACCGCGTTGGATTTCTTCTCACGAAGAACTTGTACGGGTTCCCTCCGGAGGATCAGAACTCCCTCCACATCGTTCTTGGGCGGGAAAGCTATTGAGGTATGTGTACATTATTCCGCTACGTAGTTAGATTACTTGCATGTGCACGTTTAGCATTCTGTAGTATTACGTCCCCGTAATCCAACAGTGGTATCAGAGCGAGGTTAGGAGTTCTTAATTTTTTTTTGATAAACTGATGTTCTTGAATTTTTACAAAAACTGAAATTTTTTGTTTATGAACACCAAAGTATTTCCGAAAATTTAAACAAGAAAACATGTGTTTGATCTTTAAAAACTTATTTTTTTTTGGAATTTACATGTTTTTATAGATCAAAACCGAAAATTTAGTTTAAATTTGAGTTTGATGTTCATGATCTTCAAGAACACGATGAGTTTTATCAAGAACACTTTTTGGATTCATGATCATGATAGAGTTTGATCTTAAAATTTGACAACTTTTCCAACTAGACATGTTTGTGCCGATAACCCTAGGGGTATTTTAGGTAAAAAAATTAATTTTCTTGGCCACCAAGTAATTTAAAAAATCGGCACAAATATAAAATATATAAATTGCCATATTTTAATTTCAATTAATGGTAACAACATATCTATAAGTTGGAAATATGGATAGGTTCACAATATAATATTGAAATATATATTAACTATCAATATATATAGATAATAGATAGGGTTAATATATATTGATAGATTTAGTTGCTATAAAAGATTAAAAAAATATATTGTCTACATATATTTTAATCCCTAAAGATATATTTGACAATAATTATATATATATATAAAAGCATGGCCGGAATTTTTATATATATGTTTATATTGTTAATTGATTTACATCTTAAGGATAGAATCTTGACAATATTTATATATATGTTTAAATATGTGCCGAATTACATATATATATTAGCAATATTGGAAATTATTTTATATAACTAATATTTCTTGGTGGCTAAGTTAAGTTTTTAGTGAATTTTAAAACCATACTTAGCCCACAAGATATATTTCGGCCGAACCCTAGGGTTTATGGGCCGGTCCAATTGCTAAACCGGAGCGGGTTAAACCAATCTGATTTTTCTTAATCGGGTGGACCTTTTTTCGGGTCGAGTCAAACCGGAGCAACTAAGTAGAACCTAATCAAACCGGTTTTGAGTGATGAACCGAACCGCTATCTTATTTTATTGAACCTTTTTAGACCAAACCGGATTTTAAAATCGAACCGACTCGAACCGACTCGAACCGGATTTTTAAAATAGACCGAAACAAATTTTAAAATTTTCGGAAATTTAAAATGTTCAATAAAATAGGATGTCAAATTTTAAATCCAAAACGTTTTGAACTTTAAAATTAGAAAAACAGTGCTCTTAGGGTTTGCGTTTTTAATACGTTTTCGGTTAAAACCCTAATGCCTGGTTACGATTATGAGGATGGATCTCGGATATGCATGCTTTTGGGACTGGATTAAATTAGTTGGCTGGATTGCAATTGTTTACTTTCTGCAACATATATTAGAACTCTCGTCTTAACTTAGTCAAGCTAGTTGGATAATATATATTACGAGCATTGAGCTCTGGGATTTAAATATATTGATTGTGCAATAGGATAGACATGCTATGCTTATTGAAAGTGCCTAGAATCCATGTCTAGAAATTTTGCATGATTGATTGTAAGCATGAATTGCAAAACAGCCCATAATATTTTCAAAACGTTTCAAAACCGAAAATTCCAGTCGCCAATTATGCATGATGTGTGCGGAAGTTTCATGTTTTGACACGTATGCTAGAATGTTCAGGACTAAAAGCATGTGATAATTTACTTTACGTAGAATTATGTATGCTAGGAATATTAGACGCATGACGCGTAAGCATGTTGTTTGGTTTGTTCGATGTTTATGGCGTGATGTAGTGTTATGCATGCGTAAATTATCGGATAATTCTTTTAAATCAAAAGGGCCTTGGGAAAGCCAAGATCGGGTACGCCTATTATGAAAATTCATGTTCCGGTAATTTGCAACATAATAACCGTTTTTTTCAAAAGACTGATCTATTGGATTGAAGACGACAATGGTGTGAACTCTTTCAAAACACCACCTTCCCTCGGTTTACTAGCGGTCGGTTTGGTTTATTGACTGAAGGATCACTATTCGTCGTATTCCATCTTAATAGATAATCCGATGTTTGCAATTCTGTCAAATGTTGTTGTCTTCCTAAATTTGCATGATTATCAATGTGTTAGTTTTTAAAGGTTGGGTCGGTACGCTTTTATAAACCATGCAATCTGGATGGTATGGATTACGAGGCGTGGAGTGAAATGGTGAGAGAACGTCTTATAGCATGCGATGCACACGGCTATATCATGGCTATAAGAGAGAAGATGTTGGTACCGCCTGACAACAACCTAGTTCCCAGAATAGGGAATATAGGCTTGGGAAATAAGAAAGCTTGCAAGGTGATATTGGCAGCCTTGGATAAAGAGGTTGCAGAGGACTTCACGCTCAATTAGTCTGCTGTTCAGCTTTGGGTTGCCCTTAAACTCTGTTTTGGTAGTGTAAAAATAGGCCGAAGCAAGAAAAGTAATAATGGAGTATGATGACCTACTTTCAAATGACACCAGCGTAAAACCTGTGTGTAACCGAAGGATCGAAAGGTCCAATTGGAGAAAGATAATCAATATCGCACATGGATATCTGATATCATGGTTTGCTAATGATTATGGACTAGGATACTTAATTGATGCAGTTAAGTATTCAATGTTCCTATTCAAGGAAAGCAACCAAAGGAGACTGAAAAGTTCCCCCGTGCACTACCGCAAAAGGACAAAGGAATTAGCAGAACATGATCGAATTGGTCCTCAAACGAGATCCGTAGTATGACAATACTACTGATGTTGTACTGTAAAAGGTACACCTCGTTTGCCACATATATGAAACCGTTAAACGTTTTATATCACTAAGTCTACTGATATGATTCACTTGTGAATTTATTTCAGGGACGTTTGTGAAGATGGCTGGAGTTTTCCTTTTCAACTTTATTTTCCTTTACCTCTAAAAGTTTTATAATGTATCTCAGTGCAGTACCAGTGTCTATAAATTATCTTACTATCAATAAATATTTGACATTAGTTAATTGTTATTCAGAATTATTGAAGTAAAGTAGTAACCATTCAATTCATGACATGGTCTACTTATCAAAATTAATCAACCCGGTTAAACGGGTATGATCCGAAACAAACAACTAATTCGAGATTCTTCCAGTTAAACGGTTGAATCAAACAAACATTAACTCACCTAATCAAACATCCATCGATTGCAAAGTTCCAAAAGAAACCGACCGAAAATTACATCCATATTTGTTAAGTACTCCATTAAATGATAAGGATCCCAGATAATGTGCATGAAAAAACGATTTGATTTTAAAGTTGGAAACTAAAACGATTTTGAAACCATGGACTATACCTGGTATAAGGAGCGTGGCGCATGTCACCTCGAGAGACGGGACATATCGTTTTAAAAGTACAAATTTAATGATGGAGTGTTTTAATAAATGAATGCTGGATTTTCGTTTGTAATCCTTTGGAAATAACCCATTGATGACTACCGTGGTTAGAAGTATGCTTTAATGCTACTAAGATCGAGTAGTACATCAACTATAGCATTAAGCAAGAGCTCAAATGCATAGTCCATGAGTTGGATAAGTCTCTGGATGAGTTAACAAACGAAAGGAAGTAGTCAGTAAAATGACACTCCCAATATAAGCCTTTAACGAAAAGTTTGGCTACGCAATCATATTATTAAATACTTCGAGAAACATAGTTTAAAATTACATTATGTTAGAACTCAACATTAATTGTTCCTACAGGATGAAATTAAGTTGATTCATATTAATGTAACACTATGTTCTAATAAGATCGGTTGACGCGTTACCATGAAAGCTAAGAAATGATACGGGTAAAACATTATCATAAAGTAGCATTAATTTGCGCATTAAACAAGTATTTATTAATAGTACGGTCTACTCTTAAAAGATACAAGTTTAAAGTTAGCTTGGATTAATAGTAACGTGGTCGAACATGACACATTATAAGAATTTGAGGATAGATTTCCAATGCTTTGCGGAACGAAACAGACATAGTACTGATCGAATCAATAAATGGTTAAAGGAGATTCTCAGGTCCCACTTACTTCGAGTGGGAGAATGATATAGCATTCGTAAATGCATTAGTGAATGACATGGTAAATGATGATGGAAACATCCTCAAAATAAATCTAGTGGGAGGGATCACTCCCCCTCACATAATCATCACTAAATGTTAATGCGAATCAAGTCGGATCTGATAATTGTTGGATTACAGGGACGTAATACTACAGAATGCTAAACGTGTACTAGCAAGATATCTAATCTACGCAGCAAAATTAGTACACATACCTTTTAGTTTTCCTGCCGGAGAATTATGTGGAGGGAGTTCTGATCCTCCGGTCGGAACCACGTGTAAGTTCTTCGTCAGAAGAAGTCCCACACGATGTAGCTCCACAACAAGACCTCTGTTCGATTCTTCAACGGAGATGGAACCACGGACTTGATGTTGATGGTGCCGAAATTTAGACTAGGGTGACAAGTTTTCTCAATGGAGATCCTTGTTCTTAATTGTGTGTTTAAACCCTTAGGAGTCACCCCTATATATAGTATTGGGTGAAGTTGCCAAAAGGCAACTCCACACTATGTGGTACTAGGATTTCGGCCGAACCATGTAAAAAGGGGGGAGGCCCATTTTTGGGCCTCCCTTGTCAATTACTAATTGGATTTGGCCCAATTAGCCCAGATTGACAATTACCTAATTAACTTAGGTAATTCCCTTAATTAACGGGCTCCTATTACGGTGTCACGTAACCATATGCTAACAGCTCCCACTCGTCGGAATGGGAGGGTGCTCGTTAATCTATACGATTATGCAATGGTATCAACATCTCAGTCTTCAGTGTTCGTCTCCGTCTCCGAATAGTTCATACGAGGCTTGTCGTGCGACCGGCGGATACGACGGGCATCGTGCTACTCATCTGTTAGGAGTATTGTAGCGCCCGCAGAACGTTGATTCCCTTTTCATGAACCAAACCTGTTAGAAATAAAATATGTACCGCACTGCATCCTTGGTCAACTGTTAATTCTCCAATTGCCCAGTTTTCCACAAAGGAATACTTCTCCAGTGCATCCGTACAAGTGTTCACAACTTTCAACTAATATCCGGTTGGCGGCCACCTAGTGAACACGAGAGTCGGTGAATTAAAGGTGATATTGACCATCCCCATCGCTTATACCCTTAGTCTGACTCAACCTGTTTTCAAGACGTGGTCACTTGGCTATTTTCTTTGGCACTACGCTCGTACGCCGGGAAGCGAGCATTGAGCCAGACCTTAGGTATAAGTTCTGAGTCCGTGAGGATACTTTGGATGCCTCTTCATAAGACATCTGGGATCAATCACACGCTCAAGGTGAAGAAGTATGCGCCCTTGGAATCACAAGGATTCTAGCTAGCACAACCGAGCATGACCCCGTGGTCGTATATGGCACGAGCAGTATGAAGCACGCGTTGATAGCACACCTGGTAAATCCAGGGATGGGATATGTCAATAATGCTATCGCAGAATCTCTCATCTGGCCTTGAATGTGATATATAGTGATGGACAAAGTCCAACTCGGCGATTTACAAAACGAAGATTAAGTCACGCTGTTAAGCGTGACGATGTTATCGTTTTGTTTAATCAGGTTTATCCCATTGATTCTTAGCCAATCTTGTTATAGTAGAGGTCCCTCTCTCCTTACAAGATGACCGTGCCTATGTGACGAGGCAAGGTTCACATTCGACATAATTTTGGTGGAAGAATTTTACTTCTTCCTACGACTTAGTTTATAGACCGTAAAATTCGATGTTGTTAATCATTATGACGTCGATGAATCATAAACTCTAACTGCAATTCTTTTATTTAATTGAAACTGATGGATATACGCCCAATTTGAACCCGTTGACTTCCGAATCGTTTTATTTTGATCACCCCGTTAATGATTGTAAATCGAAACTTCAACCCGAACACTTCGCGAAAACACCAACGGTCCGGACGAGGCCGAAGCGCTCGTCCGGCCTAGGTAGACTCACCTAGGTGAGGTCGGGTGGCCACACCCGACCTCCCCTAGGGGAGATCGGGTTGGCCAACCCTATCTCCCCTAGGAGGGGTTGGGTGGCCTCACCCAACCCCTACCCTTGGGGGTCGGATTTTCCTTCCCCCCAAGGGCCCCGGCACCATTCTCGGACTCCCATACTCGGTTTATTTCCGCCAACCTTCTCCGTATCCTAAGGTCTTAATTACGTACTTAAAGGTTAGTTAACTGTGTTTAAAGGTTAACGATGTCATTAAGCCACCTTAATGACACCGTTGCCTATAAATACCACACCTCCACTATTCATTTGATCATCTTGGCAAGTTGCACAATTTTGCTCTGACATCTCTCTAGCTTTATCTCTCTAAAACCATACTGACTTAGGCATCGGAGAGGGTTCATCAGGCACCACCCCCCCCCCCCCTCTGTGCCTGATATTGCCCCTCTTGCAGGGCGAGAGGAGAAGAGAAGCTAAGGACGGAAGGACACAAGCTAGGACAGCACAACCCGAGAGCACCGAATCCGCAACATCTCCAGTGAGGAACGAGACTTGAGTCGACCGCCCGTTGACCCTAGACTCGGAACCTAACACTTGGCGCCGTCAGTGGGCTTCGGACAGAAAGCCTGGCAATAACAAGAGCAATGACGAACAGCAGGGTGTCTAGGCACCACCGCCCACCCGGGGGCAATAGGCGAATGAGAGAGCCTATACCCCTAGGAAGGCAGCCTAACCCAGGGAAACTGCCAGTGCAACCAGAACCTCAAGGAACCCCACAGCCTCCCCAACACAACAACCAGGAGGGAGGACCCTCACGCCCAGCTGGGGCTGAGTCCTCCACAGCCTCAACCCCTTTGGCAAGGAGGCCACAAAGAGAGAGGGAGCAACATGGAGTGCCATCCCAACACACAGCACCTCCTGAGGGATATTACTACGAGGCGCAACCCCAAGGATACCCGTATGGGATGCCGGCCCAAGGAAATAACAACCGCGCCCACACAACATACACAAGGCCGGCATACACCCAGGGGACAAATACAGAAGCTCATGAAGAGGAACAGATCCCAATGGAAGAGCACCACTCGCACCCTCAAGCAGGGCAGCGAGAGGAGCATAGAAGAAATTACCAGGAGCCACCCCCAGAGGGAAGGCAACAATTCGTGCCTCCTAGGCAACAGCAGAACACCAGGGCTTACACCCCACTGGAGACGGACAGACAAGCAAGACCTCCAAGGAGGCAAGAATTCTATGAAGCACCCCAGCAGGGACACCAAGGATACACCTACAGTCCGTATCAATACGGACAAGGGATCCCGGCAAGCCCAATCTACAACTACGGAGGCTATCAGAGAAATTACACTCCGACACCGATATTGATCACTCCGGAAGAAATAGAGGCAATGATAACAAGGAAAATGAACGAGTCAAAGAAACACGGCTTGCATTATCTAAGTGACTAAACGAACCACCCTTTCACGAGGGAATTGGAGATGAGCAAGGTGCCGGACTCCCTGCATACAGTCCAGATTGCAAAATACAATGGCAAGGGAGACCCTTTGGAGCATATTCAACAGCATGAAGCCTCCCTATTTGGGAGAACTACTGATGAAAGATACAAGGCACTCCTATTTTCAAACACCCTATCAGGGGTGGCCTCACACTGGTTCTTCAGCCTACCCTCTGAGAGCATCCACTCATGGGAGCAGCTAAAGGCGAAGTTCCTTCAGAGATATCTAGGAGAAAGGAAGCTCCTCAAAGGAACAGGCTCCATCGATGACGTGAAGCAAGAAAATGATGAATCCTTGGCCAGTTACTACACTAGGTTTAACCAAAACATAGCAGACATCCAGGGCGACATCACTGAGGGTGAGATAATACGAGCCTTCATTAGAAACCTAGGCCGCTTCGGGTCCACGCTGGCAGAAAAGATGGCCAAGAAACCAGCAAGCACCTTAGAGGAGCTAGCAGGGAGAGTAAAAACTCATATAGACCTGGAGAGGCACAGAGCAAGTAAGAAAGCCAAGATTCAAGCAGCTAAGGAAGACAATGCAAAGCCGAACAGAGGAAAGCCACCTCAGGCACCTCAACACACAAGGCAGCAGGAATGGCGTCCGCCCCAGCAAAGAAATCAAATGGGCGAACCATTGAAAGCTAGGGAAATCAACGTCATCAAGTTTATCCCATTGAACGCCACTCCAGCTACTGTCCTCAGAGAGATGCGGAATCAGAAACTCTGGTCACCCCCTGCAAGGTGGAGAGCCCCAATGGTGGGGACACACAAGGATAGATGGTGTGATAACCATGAAGCATACGGGCATGACACGAACGAATGCTTCAGCCTAAAGCTAAGCATCAACAATGTCATCCAAAGGGGAGAACTAAAGCAGTTCGTGGATCATGGGGGCAACAGCATACAGTTAGGGCCATCATACAGGGACAAAGGCAAGAGCAAGGTAGACTACAATCCTCCACCCAACAAGAGAGGAACCATAAACATGATACACGGAGGAGTGGCATCAGGTGGTCCAACTGCTAATGCAAGGGAGGTTTACGCATCAAAACTGAGTTCAGTGCCAAGGTGGAGGAAAAGGCCACGAGAAGGAGAGGAGATGAAGATTGAATTCTCGGAGAAGGACAAGAGCCACATTGTCTTCCCACATGACGATGCGTTAGTCATCACGATAGACATTGATAATTTTGATGTAAAGAGAATACTGGTAGATGGGGGCAGCTCAGCAGACCTCCTAAGCCTAAGGGTCCTAGAGGAAATAGGGAAAACAAAGGCAGACATCAAACCAGTCAACTTCCCTCTGGTTGGCTTCTCAGGGGCAACAAGTTACCCCCTGGGAATGATAACCCTGCCAGTGACCATGGGCCAAGGATGGACACAGCTGAAGGTGAAAATTAACTTCTTGGTGGTTGAAAGCTTGGGAGCCTACAACGGGATCCTAGGAAGAACAACCATAAATCCATATGAAATCGTGCCATCCACCCAGTGTTTTGAAAACTGGATCGGACCGGCGGTCGGACCGGGTCAGACCGTGAACCGGGTATGGAAACGGTCCGGTTCCAGGAAAAGATCAGTGTGCACATCAGAACCGGTTCGAAAAGAAATAACCGGGTCAGACCGGGTTCGGCCGGATAAACCGGCGCCGGTCCAACGCTGAGACAAAAATTAATTTGACGTCTCGACTCAGTTCTATTTCTAAAGCTCTTCTGTGGCCAATTTTTTTTAAAAGCTCTAAAGATTTGATACTTTTCCATCTGCCTCTTCAACCTCTTTTTCAACTACAGATTCCCACCCTTTACTCCCCGAGAAATGCAAAGCGACCTAATGAAAGACCTGGTGCTTCAAAAAGTGAAGCATAAAGAGACCCATGAAATCGTGCGTATAGTGAAGTGAAATTGGGTAGGATTGTGGGGGAAGAAGAAGCATGGAGACAGAGAAGATGAATAGCTACAAGCCTACAACATGGGGAGGTTGCTTTCTACCCTTCGTTTGCTGTGTGTGTTTTAAATGAAACGCCTTGATTTAGGAGTTAGAGAGGCACATTATTCAAGATTCATTTCACTTCTCAAGAGGTTGCAGAGATGTCTTAAAGAAGAAATGCACGTTGGCTGCACGCCTGCACTTTCACTCCTCGAGAAATGCAAATGACTTAGCGGAACCGGTTTAAACCGGGTTGAACCCGGTTTAACCGATCAGACCGGAAACCGGCAACCTTACCGGTTTGAGGTCCGGTCCGGTTTTCAAAACACTGCATCCACCGTACACCAGAAACTGAAGTACATCACTGAGAATGGAGTTGGAGAAGTCCTGGGTGACCAACGCACTGCAAGGCAGTGCTACGTCAACTCCATGAGACGGGGATCACTCAGGACAGACACAGTGGCAATGGTCATGGTAGGAACCGACCAAGACAACAAGGAGGTGAAGAGGAAACAAGGGGAAACAAAAATGAAGAACGGAGTTGCACTCCGCCTGAGCAGACAGTTTTTTCAAAGAATGGCTAAGAAGAGACACATGAGCAAGGCTGTAAAGGTAACAAGCATACCTTGGCAACCAGAAACCGCACAAGGAAGAAGAACAAGGGACTCCATCATAAGAGGCTTCCAACACATTGATGACATCAAGCAAATGCCGTGGGAGCCAGTGTCAAGCTACTTCGAAAGATTCTCCAGTTATGGTGCCAATATGGATATCACAAGAGGAGAAGCCGTCAAAGCCTTCATTAGAAACATGCATCCAAACTCATTTGAGGCCTATGGAGGGCTTTACGAGATGGTCATGACAAACACGATGAGACAGCTTAAGGAAAAGCTAGACAAGGCATTTGCAAAGGAGATGGAACAATGGGATGAAGTCCCGGAGAAAGAAAGAGAGACTGACACACTGGAAGGAGGTGTAAATTTCAAATTCACACCCCTTACAGTGAGCACAGAAGAAATTTTTCAGAAGTACCTCAAGGAGGAGCTACCCACATGCAGGGAGAAGGGCAAGGCCTTCCTAGGAAGAGATGCACATGGATGGTGTGAGTACCATGGGACCTGGGGGCATCAAACCAACAATTGCATGGTACTAAAGATAGAAGTGGAGGAGATGATTTACAATGGAGGCCTAAAGGAGTACGTGGCAACAGACAAATTGACCACCCCATATCCTTAGTTTCATATTTAGCACTTTGCATGTTCAAGCTTTCTAAGTTTTTCAAAAACAACTTTTGAGAAGGAGAACTCACGAAGTTACTCCAACTCTACAACTATCTTTGATTTCCTCCAAAGGGTGTCTTGACCCACCCAAGGCACCCCATGTGTACAAAAAACATGAATCCTCTTAAGGGAGTAGGATTTCCTTCAAAGGTATTTTCCAATGAATGTGGTGATATAATCATGAAGTTATCCTTACACAGATATGACTTCAAGTCAACAACGAATTTTCGACGCCCCCAAGAGCGTATCTTGAGAGTAGTTTCAATACTACGACCCTCGACGCCCCCAAGAGCGTATCTTGAGAGTAGTTTTCATACTACGACCTTCGACGCCCCCAAGAGCGTATCTTGAGAGTAGTGTTCATACTACGACCTTCGACGCCCCCAAGAGCGTATCTTGAGAGTAGTTTTTATACTACGTCCTTCGACGCACCAAGAGCGTATCTTGAGAGTGGTTTCTAAAAACTACGAATTTCGACGCCCCCAGGAGCGTATCTTGAGAGTAGTGTTCATACTACGACTTTCGACGCCCCCAAGAGCGTATCTTGAGAGTAGTTTCCATACTACGACCTTCGACGCACCAAGAGCGTATCTTGAGAGTGGTTTCCAAAAACTACGAATTTCGACGCCCCCAGGAGCGTATCTTGAGGTAGATTTGCAACCTACCAGATTCGACGCTCCCAAGAGCGTATCTTGAGGTAGAAAAAACACTACCAGATTCGACGCCCCAAAGAGCGTATCTTGAGGTAGATTTCAAACTACCAGCTTCGACGCCAACCAGGAGCGTATCTTTGGTCTAACTTGTGCCCTCCGGGAGCCTATCCTGTGAAACGTTAAGTGCCCTCCGAGAGCCAGTCTCGTGAACAGATTTCGACGCCAACCAGGAGCGTATCTTTGGTCTAACCTGTGCCCTCCGGGAGCCTATCCTGTGAAACGTTAAGTGCCCTCCGAGAGCCAGTCTCGTGAACAGATTTCGACGCCCACCAAGAGCGTATCTTTGGTCTAACAATACCATACATACCATTCAAAGGGTATCAGAAGAGAGCATTGCACCATACCAAGAAGGACCCCATGAGAAAGTAATTTCAAAGTAAAGTGATATGAAGAACACATAATGTTTTTTCTTGATGAAATAGCAGGTATGGCATGAAGGAAAACACGAAAGAAGGATAAGTAAAGGAAACACACCATGGGAAGAGTCCATAATCAAAGGAATACATACAAAAGCATAAGAAGTACCAATATAAAGGCAAGTGAACCACACAGCCAACGACAAAATACGAGAAGAGAAAGTAACACAAAATCTCACAGCAGTCCTAAAAGATACTCAACCCATCAAAGGGGAGAAAGAGTATGGTTATATATACAAAGATAGCAAGATGTAGATACATCAATCAGAGCCTTCAGGGGAATCACCCTGACCCCCTGAGGCTGAACCACCGGCAGAGATGGAGGAAGAGGAGGAAGAGTCCGAAGTATCGATATCGACAGGCGTAGCATCCACCTGTGTAGGGGCAGGCTCGTCTGCAACAGAAGCCTGACCCCTAAGGACAGCCATGTAACCAGTAGCGTATGGCCCAAAATCACCAAGATCGCCAACTGGAAACTGAGGATCAATGCGGAAAATATGATCAACCAGATACTCACCAAACTGGTTCATCTCCTGAGTGAGCCGCACGCTATAGTCAGCAGTGAAGGCAGAGGAAGCCTTGTACTCAGAAACTGCGACAGTCCTCTCCTCTGCCCGGCACCTAGCCTCCAACTTCCGCAACTCCTCAGAATGGAGTGAAGATGCAACCTCAGCCTCCCGGCGTAAGCTACCTACGGTAGTCTCAAGTAAGGACACTTGGTCCCTGAGCTCTTGCATCTTCAGATCAGATAAGCGCGCCTTCTCAGCAGCAGTGGCGAGCTCCACCTTCAGGGAGACCTGGCTGTCCTCAAGAGTCTTCTTCTCGTCAGATAGCTCGAGCACAAGGGATGACACGTTCACCATGTCAGACATACCCTGAAAATTTAAACAAGAGATGAGTAACCGAAAAACCAACCACATAAAAGTAAAAAGGGGAAAGCAAGGAACAACTCACAGGCGCATAACGAGAGAGTACACCCTGAACGAAGCGCCGAGTCTCCCCAGGAGACTTAGGCTGGGCAGCACGATCGCCAGGAGGGATGGCACCGCGAAGTACACGGATGCCAACCTCAGGGGTCCGCAAAGAGGAGCCGCTATCAAGGTGGAACTCCTTCAAACCAGCGAAAGGAGTCCACTCAGACCCAACGACATCCTCGTCAGTAAGACGTGCGAAGTCCTTCCGACTCAAAGCCGGAGGCCCACCTATACAAACGAAGCAAGTCAAAGGAAAATATAAACATAGAAGCATCAGTGATAAGATAGAGATCGAACCTGATGACCGTGCCCTCGACTGGGGGGCAGGAGAACCATCACCAATAGGTCGCTTCCCTTTATCAACTCGGGAAGGCACCTCTTCGACCACCATCTCTTTATCGCGAGACAGGGTCGGGGGACGAACAACAGGCGAAGGAGGATCCGCAGCTTTCTTCCTCTTGACAGCCGAGGCCCCGGCCTCAGAGTCAGATCTCCGCGACTTGGACTTAGAAGGTCCAGAGCCCTTGCCTACGGAGACAACCCTCTCGGTCACCAGGGGAGAGTGCCCTAGCAATGCAAGAAAAACAAGATAAGGAAAACACAAGTATACCATAAAGAAGCAAACAGGAGGAAGTATACCAGAGGCCCCAGCCTTCTTCCCAAGCATGGGGGACTTCTTCAGAGTAGAGCTAGATGGAGCCTTCCTCTTGCTCAGATCGACCGGTGCTGCCTGCACGTTATAGGTTTTTCCGTGAAACCAACCTACAAAGGAAAAGCAGAAAGTAAATAAAGATGAGAAGACTAAGTAACATACCGAACCCCCGGAGTCAGGAGTCAAACTGATCCTTGCCTCATAAAGATCCGTCTCGGTCACTAAGGACACAGGGCAGTATGATCGGGTCCTGTTGCTCTCATAGATCGTCTTCATAGTCTCTAAATCAACAGGAGAGAACTCCCCGAAGGCAGGCCAACCATCCGACCGATCCTCATTCAAGACCGACAAAGTGACATATCGATCCGTGATGAAGAAATAATGCTTGGCCCAGTGACTTGCCGAGTTGTCACTCCGGGCCACGAAGCGAAGAGAGGTATCCCACTCGACCCCACTCAACCCGAAATCAGCAAATCGGGAATCCTTGAGGGACGGATGGCGAGTTACAAAACTCGCAAAGCCTACCTTCCTCTGATATTGGAACCGGTAGAAGCATTGGAACAGAACCAGCGAATACTTCCAGGAGTACCAGTGGCACAACACCCGGAAGCCCACCCAGACGCGGAGGGCACTAGGAGCAAGGTTCACAGGAGAAATCCTAAAGAACCTACTCAACTCTACGAGATCATCGCAGTAAGGCAGCCTCAACCCAAATCGAATCTGGGAGGGGTAAACGACGACCTTCCCCCTAGGGGGCTCTGTCACCGTCTCGCGGGTATTCCCCAAGGAAGGGAGGAAAGGATATAGAGGCTCATCTAAGGGACAGGTATCACCTAAGGTAACGTGCTCATTGTAATCAGACCTAGTCAGGTGGTTCTCCGACAGAGCAGCGAGACCTAAGTCAAAGGTAGCAGGAAATCCCAAAGTTCGAATCAAGTCTCGACTAACACCCCAGCTCAGATCGCAACACTAAGCTAATGATAGGAAAGGACGTAATGCGACGAAAAGAAGAGAAAAGGAACTCACTCATCCTTCGGAGGATGTAACGCCTCTGCAGAGTCTGTGTGCGGGGACACCACCAGGAATACAGGTCCGAAAAACCGGGAATACCCCGGCACTCGGCCAACGACAACAACCAAAGATTCGAAAACACCGAACAAAGATAACAAACATGAGCCAAGGACACCACGACAACCAAATCGAACAATTTTGTCCGAACCTAAAGTCGGTTTTCGGGCAAAATTACCATTACGCCCTCCAACGGAAATCAACACACAAATGGCGACTCGACATCAAATTCAAAATGGGGATAGTTTAATCGGACAAAAAACTATCTCCGGACGACCGGCCAAAGTTTCTTCCCCAAATCCACGACTATCTACGGCTATCCACGGCAATCCCACATTCAATCAAGTATCGGCAATCAAGTATCGGCATTTTACGCAATAACGGAAAGGAAAAGAGTGGACCTTGGGAAAACCCGGCCCGGATTTCAAGTCGGAAGACCGCCGAAATTCAGCCCCTCGCCGGAAATCGCCCTCCACCGCCGTCGCCGGAGTCGAATTCGATCGCCCCACCTCAGCCACGTCCCGGTGCGAGTTGGCTGGAGTCGCCCGCGTCGGACCTCACCTCCGTCGTGTCCCGTCGACCGCCAGCCACGCCTCAGCCCGCCGACGCCGTCGCCCAGGTCTCCTAGTCCTCCCTCCGCGCCGCCGCTAGCCGGGCTGTTGTCCCAGTCAGCCGCCTCCTTCGCCCGATGCCGGTGACTCCCCTCCGTCCGTGCTGGCCGGAATTTCGAGTTCTCCACCGGAATTTTGGCCGGCCTCCTCCTTGGGTGTGTTCCAAATTCTTTCTTGTTCTCCAAGTGTGAGAAAAGAGGGAAAATGATGGCTATGGTGGCTAAGTAAGGTATTTTTTAACTCTTCTATATATTTGAAAGGGGGGTAGGGTTTTTTAAAGTAGTCCAATCATAACCCTCCATTTAAAATTGGATGATATCTAAGGGTTAAAGAAAAACTATCACCTTTACCTCCCTTAGACTATGGTTAAGTATATCTCCACTCAAGTTAACATCCCATAGGTTTATTCTTGAGCATCCCATACTTAGAAAAAAATTTAGACCAAAATTAAATTTTTCTCCACTTAGGCAAAATCTCGGCATGAAATTGAAGCATAAGTCACTTAGTTGCATTCATATTGCATTCCTATGCGAGCATGTATTTTTTGAGTATACGCCCGTAGAAAAGATAGATTTATTACTCCCACCTCAGACGGACGCGTGCTTAGACACGTGTCCGTTCTACTCTGACGTTTACAATTCCTCTATCTCATAAGGCAGGGGGCAGAGTTAGAGGCACACATCCATGGGTAAGCAAGCATTCAGACGAAAGGTAAAACCCCGGTTTCAAATTGCGCGTGTCATACCATCCTAAAATAGAGTCAATCAAGGGTTAGGCCATTGGTTGACTCGGGGGCATGTGATGGATATACGCCCAATTTGAACCCGTTGACTTCCGAATCGTTTTATTTTGATCACCCCGTTAATGATTGTAAATCGAAACTTCAACCCGAACACTTCGCGAAAACACCAACGGTCCGGACGAGGCCGAAGCGCTCGTCCGGCCTAGGTAGACTCACCTAGGTGAGGTCGGGTGGCCACACCCGACCTCCCCTAGGGGAGATCGGGTCAGCCAACCCGATCTCCCCTAGGGGAGATCGGGTCCACCAACCCGATCTCCCCTAGGGGAGATAGGGTTGGCCAACCCTATTTCCCCTAGGAGGGGTTGGGTGGCCTCACCCAACCCCTACCCTTGGGGGTCGGATTTTCCTTCCCCCCAAGGGCCCCGGCACCATTCTCGGACTCCCATACTCGGTTTATTTCCGCCAACCTTCTCCGTATCCTAAGGTCTTAATTACGTACTTAAAGGTTAGTTAACTGTGTTTAAAGGTTAACGATGTCATTAAGCCACCTTAATGACACCGTTGCCTATAAATACCACACCTCCACTATTCATTTGATCATCTTGGCAAGTTGCACAATTTTGCTCTGACATCTCTCTAGCTTTATCTCTCTAAAACCATACTGACTTAGGCATCGGAGAGGGTTCATCAAGCACCACCCCCCCCCCCCCCTCTGTGCCTGGTATTGCCCCTCTTGCAGGGCGAGAGGAGAAGAGAAGCTAAGGACGGAAGGACACAAGCTAGGACAGCACAACCCGAGAGCACCGAATCCGCAACATCTCCAGTGAGGAACGAGACTTGAGTCGACCGCCCGTTGACCCTAGACTCGGAACCTAACAGAAACATAATTTCATATGTCAAAATTTTATCACTTTTACAAGCCACACAGTTTAAGTCCTACGTATCCAAGCAGTTTTACGTGCTTTTCAAAAATCTCCCTACGTAACGGCTTAGCTAAAGGGTCTGTGACCATATTGTCTGTAGGCAAGTATTCTAAAGAGATTATGTTGTGTTCCAGAACCGACCTAGCATAATTGTATTTCACATCAATGTGTTTAGTCCTACTATGGTACTTTGGATTCTTATTTGCTGCAATGGCCGCCTGACTGTCGTAGTGCACCTTCATAGGTTTACTCCTTTTGTCGGTGTCAATTAATGCAGTAAGAAGTCTTTTCAGCCAGACCGCTTCTTGTGCGTTTTTGGAGAGGGCAACGAATTCTGATTCCATAGTGGAAAGCACGACACAAGATTGCTTCTTGCTTACCCATGATATGGCAGCATTAGCAAGGAGGAAAACTCCTCCTGTGGTGGACTTACGATCATCCGGATCGCCGCCGTGGTCGGCGTCACTATAACCGATCAATTCGAGCCGATTGCCCTCATAGCACAGAATGTAGTCGGCAGTACCTTTCAGATATCTGATAATTCTTTTTACGATCATTAGATGTTGATAACTAGGATCTGATTGAAATCTTGCTACTAGGCCCACAGCGTAACAGATGTCTGGCCGAGTACAGATCATGTCGTACATTAGACTCCTACCATGCTCAGATACTCTGCATTCTTCATCTGTTCACGCTCCTGCTGGTTTTTCGGGCCATCACGCTTCGATAGCGCGCACCTGGACACAACTGGCGAATCCACGGGTTTAGCATCCAGCATTCTGAATCTTTTCAACAATTTGTTGATATATGATTCATGAGAAGACATAATCTCCGGGTGGCACGATCTCGGGCAATTTTGATGCCTAAGATGTACGTAGCCTCTCCCATGTCTTTCATCTCGAATGCTGATGCTAACTAGGACTTTGATTTATTCATAAAACTCACGTCGTTCGCAGCAATGAGTATGTCATCCACGTATAGTGTTAGATGATATACTTAGACCCGGAGGTCTTGGTGTATACGCAGGGATCCTCTTGAAGATTCACGGATCCGTATCCGACGATTTCCTCGTGGAATCTGCGATACCATTGCCGAGACGATCGTTAAAGACCGTATATAGATTTTAGAGTTTGCAAACTTTACGTTCTTTTCTAGTAGTAATGGAACTCTCCGGCTGCTCCATATAGATCTCTTTCTCCAGTTTTACTTATAACACTACAAGAAAAGAGCTTATTTTCCGGAGTCAAATCGGTTGGAAACCACTAAGAGTTGGCCTGTTATGTTCGTGTTTCGTCCGATATGGCTCGTGTTTAAAACGAGAGCCGGAACACGGTCGGAAGTGTTGCTGAGAGACAAAACCGGTCGGGAAACATTGCATGCGGGCAACATCCCTAGGGAAGATGAGGGTACGTTCAGTTCGTGGGTACATTTCCCGACCGATGTCCTGCCGATGTATGGATGGCCACAACTGTTTGGGAGGTTGTGCTACTGCCCTCTGGAATCGAACTGGCCGGTGCTAAAGTTGCCTTAGGGAGCTGCATGAAGGTGGTACTGAATATGCGTGTTTAACAACTGTGTTTTGGTTTCCGATGAGAGTATTAGAATACCATTAGGCATACATTAATTACGCAGTTTTAGTCACACATTCTGTTAGTTCTGAAACCTTCCATTGTAGTTGCATGAGCTCACTGCAGTATGTCGTGTTTAGTCGTTCAGACTTCAACTCGAAATACAACTACGAGAGACATTGTATGATATTCGTTGTCATCAGTATCAAATATTAGCTCAACTGGGCGATAAGACAGGCCAACTCTTAGTGGCTAAGACATTGTATGCTATTCATTGAAGTTAAT
Organism: Clarkia xantiana subsp. parviflora; assembly: GCA_036873135.1. NCBI lineage: Eukaryota > Viridiplantae > Streptophyta > Magnoliopsida > Myrtales > Onagraceae > Clarkia > Clarkia xantiana. The sequence continues at coordinate 19,610,176 of JAPTYO010000012.1, forward strand.
AATGGGCGATAAGCTCATGTCGTCAGTATCAAATATTAGCTCAACTGGTTATTATAATGTATGTTATCTACATTAGAGTGCATAAGATCAATTATCCACCTCCTTCGAATATATTTTTTCAGTTCCAACAAAATTTAATTTTATTGACCAACATATAATTCGTCGACCAAATTCTTTTTTCCAGGATTACAACGCATTTAGTCTCATAATCAACATCAAATATGTATAATGGACGTGACTTTTAAAACATTAGGAAAATTTATATTAAAATGTTTAGCTCAACAGGTTATTATAATGTATGACAACTGACATCTACATAAGAATGCTTGGGATCGAATACCCACCTCCCTAAAATAAATTTGTTTCTTTTCGGACGAAGTTTAATTTTTAACCGACCAATTTATATTTCATCGACCATTTTCTTTTTTTACCGACAAAAAATTTAATTTTTTTCGACCAACTTCTATTTCATCGATAAAAACATATAAACTCTAATTTTGTCGGATTGATAAAAAAATTATTTTACAAAGAAATTTATTTTTTACCGGCAAAACTTATAAGTCCTAAAAAGTTTATGATTGATAAGTTTTTTATGTTATTTACCTTCATTATTATAGATACCTTTTTTTCAAAAAATAATAATTAATATATTATTATTTATATTTATATACGAAGTCATTTTGCATGGCCATGGCACGGAGACAACATCCTAAATATCATCTATTTATTTACATATCTACTAATTCCGAAGGAGAGAAAATAAATTAAGCATCCACAACAAGTGATCTTAGTAATATCACTCAACGAATACTCGATAGAAGAAGAGTTTCCACAATGAATCATTTAAATATCTAATTTACTAACAATTAAACCAAAAACATAGAAATTCAATAAATTTAATTAATTACTATTATTATATCACATATTATCATAATTATTTACACAACACCTACCAAGACATCCGCGCAGCGTGTGGCAACATCAGGTATAGTATGAATCAACTAATAAATGATTACATAAATGCTTGATTGCTCTCCCGATATATGTATATATTATATATATCCCCTAAACCCTAAATTTGGTCGAATAAATACGATTATTATATAAAGATAATCAACCACGCGTTTAATTTAATCCAAGTAACTTGATCCCGTTTAGGCTGAGGGCGCCGGTGCAGGTGCTCCCGAGTCCCCACTGCCGCCAAGCATGCCCGAGACCGAACTGAAATAAGTGTCGAAAAGTTGTTATTTACATTCCCGACAACAAACACGTTTTATAAGTAGTTTCTCAATAATGTCTATCTCTATATTTTTTGTTAGATCTAAAAAACAAATATATATCATACGAATTTAAACTATTATTCAGATAATTAGTTGCTGTTTTTGAAAATCGATACGTAATAATTAATAATTTCATATTTACCCCATCTTTTGCTCGAACCAACTGCCCCATGACTGCTTATTATCACCGTTGTTTGCAGATGGGGCGGCTGCTTCGGAACCGCTAGTGCTCGATGAGGCTGGAGCGGCCCCCACCTCGACAGTGGACAGACCTCTAGGGTCGACATATGAGAAGTAGCGAAGCCGCTTGAGAAATCGACCTGAGGACACGGTTTTGAACCCATTGCCTCCACTCGTGTAGGTTGATACCATCAGGGTCATAACCAACAACACTGCTGCTGCCTTGCCCATTGACACACTTTTTCTAAAAATTTCTTTCTAAATAAGAAATATAGGTTTTGTCTTTTGGTTTTTTTTTTTTGTTTATTGATAGATAGGTCAAGATTAGAGGGTGCTTTTATAGTGGTGGAGAAATCTATTTTTAGGCAAAGAATTCGAAATATGTGGAGTTTTTCTTGTTTCTTTTTAATAAATAAACCTGTTTTTAGGTAGTGCATACACCTATTCAAGAAACTGGGCTAGTATTGGTCGAGTTCAACCAAAGATGGACAGCCAATTTGAGTCTAGTCTAAAGATAACCGAGCTCGAGCTCAAATTTTTAAAAATTGAACTCTGATGCATTAAAGCTCGACTTGTCTCGACTCGTAAGCACATTTGTTATACTTCACAATAAGTTAGCATTTCTCGTTACTACAAAAATCGAGTTTGTTTCTGTTGAAATAGACACTCCACCGTGAGTCAGGAATACCACACCGGATGGAATTTGTATATTAGAGTAGTCTATAACCAATTGGTTTTAGGATGGAACCCCACTTGCCTATATGACTCTCTGCTGGCCCGTTGGGCTTGGCTCGGCCCAATGTGGATTCTAACATGGTATCAGAGCCCGGGACGGGCCTGGGCCTAGGAAATGGTCTGTTTGAAATCAGAGAGTCCTCACGGTGAGGGGGAATGTTGAAATAGACACTCCACCGTGAGTCAGGAATACCACACCGGATGGAATTTGTATATTAGAGTAGTATATAAGCAAGTGGGCCACCTCCTCTTATCACCAATTGGTTTTAGGATGGAAACCAACTTGCCTATATGACTGCTCTATGCTGGCCCGTTGGGCTTGGCTCGGCCCAATGTGGAATCTAACATGGTATCAGAGCCCGGGACGGGCCTGGGCCTGGGAGATGGTCTGTTGAAATTAGAGAGCCCTCACGGTGAGGGGGAATGTTGAAATAGACATACACCGTGAGTCTGTATTACCACAATACACCGGTTGGTATCTGTACAATTGAGCAGTATATAAGCAAGTGGGCCACCTCCTCCTATAACCAATTGGTTTTAGGATGGAACCCCACTTGCCTATATGACTCTCTGCTGGCCCGTTGGGCTTGGCTCGGCCCAATGTGGATTCTAACAGACCAAGCCCAACGGGCCAGCAGAGAGTCATATAGGCAAGTGGGGTTCCATCCTAAAACCAATTGGTTATAGGAGGAGGTGGCCCACTTGCTTATATACTGCTCAATTGTACAGATACCAACCGGTGTATTGTGGTAATACAGACTCACGGTGTATGTCTATTTCAACAGTTTCGACTCGAAATCGGCTAACTTATGTCAATTATAAAGTTCGTTTAGGCTCGTTTGTAGTCCGAGCTAATTATTATCATGCTCGAACTCGACTTTACAAAACAAAAACTATTTCGAGTCGAATTCAAGTAGCTTGACGACTCACTTACACCCCTATAAACACCCGTAGTATACTTGCTCCACACCTAAAATAACCTCACTCATACTTCAGTTCAACAGAAGCTGGGGTTTTTCTTCGCACCCCTAAAATGCTCTAGTCCACCGGTGTTCCACGTTCATAGATGCATCGGTAGCTTGATCTTTGACATTGACTACCTTAGAGGAACATAAACCAACTTCGACCCCTCATGTGGTCTTTCTTGTTTGTTAATTGCATTATAGATGATTTTATCGTATTTGGTGCCCTTTCTTGTATTGCTTGTCGCGTATGACCACTGTTAGTTATATCTTCTTTGAAAAAGTATTAGTTTTTCATAATTGTTTTGATCGTTCCGCTGAATCACCTCCGATCTTCCTCACCAAGCTTCTATTCTTTATCTGAGGTCTTTATTGTTATTAATCATTAATTTGTGTATTACTAGTTGTTTGCTTGTGTCTTTTCCGGTTGTTCTAGGTTTTTCAGTTATAATAGCAAGTACAATGTTTATAAAGAACTTGGATTTATTAAAACATCCTGCAATAAATATGTCTTTCCTTTGTTTTGTAATCTCTTTAGTCTTTAAATAACATCAATTTTTTATAATACAAAAACGGAGATATAAAAGTTCCAACATTATAATCCGGAGAGCTGATAGCAGTTCTAATGCTCCATTTCGAGTTATTTTGAAATTTGAGTAAGTGGTATCATGTGTAAATTCTTACAACTTTGGGGGCAGACTATGTACCGTCCGAACATGTCGGATTGTAACATCAGAATGGGAATCATTTTGCTATAATCCATGGAAAATGATAGAAGATCCGACGGAAGTGTTCCGTCAAGTTCCGATTGTGAGGGAATAGATATTTGCCCCAAAAAGTTAGCAAAATTACTTGAAATGCCATTGTGAGACTATCGGAACTAGGCGGAATCTAGTTGTCAGGTTGTCGGAATTTTTATCAAAACCCATAATCCGCTTGTTTCGAGTTGTGTCTTGTACCTGTACAATATTGGAACGAGCAATGATATAAATTCCGACAGTCAGTTCCGAAGTGTTCCGAAACAAGAGGAAGTGGCAGAGCTTGTAATTAATGTCAAGTTTATGTCTACTTTTACTATAGATCCGTTCGGAACTTTGCGGAATCTCTGTGTCGGAGCTTATATCATTTTTCTATTCGAACTTCTTCCATCACTGCTCGAGGCACTAAGCTTCACAATACGTGGTCCGAAATAGAGGACCGACACAATGCGACTTTAGAGAGAGTGGCATTGTTGTAAATCTTTCCGATTGTTGTGTTCAACTTCAATCCCTCCCTTCTTCGCCGTCATCCAGAGCGGCAAACTAAAACCCGCGAAGAGAGAAATGAGTGGGGCACCAGACTTCTTCTACAGGGAGGCCCTCCGCCTTGGCTATGTCGCTCGATCCGCCTTCAAGGTCTCTCTCTCTCTCTCTCTCTCTCTCTCTCTCTCTCGATTCTGTATCTAATCATCTGCTTCTAACACTCTCAGTTGCTCCAGATACAAAATAAGTACAAATTGATAACACAAGGCTCCGCTGTCCTCGACCTAGGTTGTGCTCCTGGTGCTTGGCTTCAGGTTTAGCTCTGTTACTCTACTCTCCCTCTACTTTTCGAATTTTGATGAAATTGAAATGGTATTTGTTGCTACATTCTGCATGTTGATGATGAAATCAGATCTTTCACCAATACTTTTATTTGGCTAAAATCTTTCACGAATACTTAGCTATGCTGATGACTTATTGCTGTTACAGGTAGCTTGCCAGAGCTTGGGTCCCATAAAAAATGGCGGATCAGTTGTTGGAATAGATCTCAAGGTCTGTGCTTTACCTTCACTATTGTCTGCTGATTAACTTCAAGTATGATTAATGCGTTTAGCTTATATAGTTGCTCGATTGAATTGGTTTTATCTGAATTTGAGCACTCAATTTTCTGTTAATTGCATAACGAGCTAAGCATATATGCTTAGGTGGTTGCATTGTCACGATGGATTATGTACTTACTTCAATTTATGACATGTAGCGCAGAAGGTGAAGGTTCCCCAAGCGTATTGCGACCAAAGGGTTCAAACCATATCTGCGGATGTCATGAAGATTCCCAAGGATGAACTTAGAGCACTTTCTCCTAAGGTAATTTATATCAATTATTGTGTTTTGGTTGATTCTCTTCTCTCTACTGTGTTTGATGGCAGAGCAAGGTTTAGTATACAATGGTGGCCTACCTTTTTTCATAGCAGTTGAAACTAGGTTACAGTTTCTGCTTTCTTCATTACATTGACATAATTGTTTAGTAAGGGTAGAGTTAACTTTTATAAGAGAGCGAATAATTTGGTATAGTTTAACTCTGGCCTTACGTAGAGGACTCTTTTTCCCCTGATCTGCAGAACAAAGGATTCAAAGTCATATTATCGGACATGTGCCCATCAGTTTCTGGCGTAACAACCAAAGATGCAGCGTTATCTGCAGAATTAGGCATGTGTGCACTTGGAGTTGCTATTGGTCAGACCACGATCAACACTACTACTTCTGCTATCGAGTCAAATGATGATGCAATGTTGCAGCCAGGTGGCCACCTTGTTATTAAGCTCCTTGAGAGTGAAGATACACGAGGTTTGTTCGTGCTCTAAGAACCAAACTGGTGATTAGTTATTATCTAACTCAGTTGACTCATCTGGGTATCGTTTGTTGATGTTTCCAGAATTTAGCACAATATGCAAGCCGCTGTTCAGAAAAACTTCATTGCTGCGGCCTAAAGCAACACGGCCTTCTTCCAGAGAGATTTACTTGATCTGTCAAGGCCTTCTGCAGCAGGCACAGCCACAGCCGCGTGTTTAACTTTCTCAACTACAAATGATTTAAGAGCGAATGTATAATGTGGTACGATTTCTTCGGCTCACTATTTTTCTTCTAATGTAAGAAGATAAAAGAATTCATTCGTTATAATCATTTCAGGGTTTTGTGTTAGTTATCGTCTTGTCAATATACACTTGAAAAATCATCCCAGAAAACAAAATACCCTCTCTTCTCTCTCTCATCTACAAGCAAATAATCATGATTCAAGTTTTCAATATCCACAACCCTAAACCCTAGAAGCAGCGTCTGTTTTCATCTGATATGGGTCCGTCCCAACGACCAGAGTCCTGTATCCTTCACCGGTGCCTACAAAAAAAAGTAGGAAACTTAGAACAAGCCACAATTTTTTTGGGAATTCTGTCTGCCCAAACTATGGTTGAACTCACCGGAGTTTTAACAGATGGAAACACATTCCAGAACCGCAATGTCTCGTCTCCTGCTCCTGTCACTATTGTCTGCAACACCAAACTCTAGTTCAGGTAAATTTTATATACAACATCATAGGAAATTGTTTACTCCAGCTCAAACATTGCATCATTACCTGACCATCAGGAGACATGGCAAGATAGAGAACTCTTAGACTGTGCCCGGTTAAAGTAACAACCTTGGACATTGATGGATACTTCCACACCATGATTTGATTTTGAGAATATCCATGTGTGCTAACTATCTCATTCACATTTTTGCTCCATGCTAGATTACATACCTGCAACAACAAAGCTCGCCTTTTTTAGTACATAGTGCATGTTATTGTATTTGTGCTAATAAGTGACATTACAAACCTGACTCCCGGTGTCCACACTGCTTAACTGATGCCCGTTGGTGGTGTTCCAGAACCGAATGCACCGATCTGCCGTCCCACCCCCGGAGGCAAGAAGCCCGCTCTGGTGAGGCGACCAAGCGATGGCTTTCACGGCAGCTGTGTGCTCTGTCAGTTTAAGAGTCGGCTGCTGCGAATGCTGATTCCACACCAAAAGCTGATTATCGTTCCCCCCTGAGGCAAGTTCCCGGTCATCATGAGACCACTTCAACCCACAAACCTCAGACTTGTGTCCGACCAACTTCCCAACATAATCTGTCGGGACACGGAGATCGTGGTTGAGAATCACACGGTCCCTACTACCAGACGACAGTATTCGCGAACTCCACGCGAGAACGCATGTTCTTGTTTGGTGCCCACTCATGGTCCTGACCTTCTTGCCTTGGGTCCCATCCCAAATCTGGACCTGGCCGAGGCTCGTGCCGATCGAGATGTAGGACCCTTCACGGGTCCATTGGACCGAGCAGACACTGTCGTTCGGTCCTAAATCACAGAGCTTCGTCACCTGCGAGAAACAAGACAAGACCGTCAGTGGTGGTTTAGTAGATTTCTGTGAGATAATGAAGAACAGAGAGTTGTAGTACTGACTTTGCTGTTGGATGCACTCCAGAGGTAGACACAGGTGCCTAACCCAACAGCCAGCATGTTCTGTGACGACCAGTCGACGAGGTTTAAGTAGAAGTCGTCTTGGAGAGACGGTGCGTCAAGAACCTGTTATTGATATTAGCTATTAATCGAACAAACCGGAGCTAAAAGCTTCTTCTTTTGAGTTTTACCTTGTGAGGAGTCTTGGGCACTTTCCTAGGCGGCTTCGGAGGAGTGGAGGTCTCGCCGGAGAATCCACCACTGTCGTGCCTGAAAATGGAAGGTGAGTACGGAGAATTGGGACCCGAGCTGTCAGTCTTGAACCTCAACATGTTCTTACTTGGGCTGCCTAAAGCCATGGGCGAACCCTGGGCACCTGCAGGAGAAAAACCGGTGAAATCAGCTCCGAAAAGCTCGGATTTCAGCAACCTGGAGTAAGCGTCGTTGGAGCTTCCCCCCTCCTTGACCGGAGACTCCTTCTCCACCAGTCCGAAGGTGTGGAGCCGGGATGAAGATCTGCAGGGGATGAATCGATCGCTGCAGGAGGAGGGACTAGATTTTGACGGAGATGATAGAGTGGAGATTGAGCGGATCGGAGATATTTGAAGGTTATCGAGACGGAGTGAGGTTTGGGACATGGAGGAAGGGAGGTTGATCCCGCCGCTCTTCTTGTTCTGAGTTGAATCCATTGTTGTGGAGCTGGAATTGGATCGCAAATCTTTCTTCTTGCTCTGGTTAGGGTTTTCGAGGAGGGAAATTTGAGTTTTGGTATATGTTCAGAAAAGGGAGGGAGGGAGCGTACTGCAGAAGAAGACAGACTAGCAGGAAGAAGACGAAGACGAGAAAGGTTATTAATTATTAATTTGTTATTTTAATTAATTTTGGGGATTATATTGGAGGGAGCCAGCGCCAGGACAGGAAGAGAGTGAAAGGGAGAACTGCAACGGTCGAATCAGGGTCAAAGCGCAAACGTTGCCTGTCGTTTTGGTGTTTCCTGCCAAGGTGACCGTTGTTTGCTTTCCATGAGGATTGCTTAGTTGTTGTGTGGGAAGGTTGTCACTACCAAAATTATTGCTTTTTTTCCCAAAAAAAATACCAAAATTATTGGGGGCAAATAATAAATGTACTGAAAAATATTAATTAATACATTTATTTAGTTCCTCTTAAGTTAAACAACCGACTACAATTTTAATTTGGCAGTGCACAGCATTCCGTAAACGTGAGTTTATTAGGTTTTTTATGTGATAAACTGTATTAAAAAAATGTTAAAATAATGGGTTAAAGGGTTTTTAGGTGCCATATGTTTGGGTAATATTGGTTTTTGGTGTCATATGTTTTATTTTGTAGATTTTTTGTATTATATTTTTGCATTTTGTAGACTTTTGGTGCATCCGTTAGTCAACACGATTAAGTTTGGCCGTTAAATTGTTTTATTTTGTTCAATTTAGTCCATAATCTTTTTTCGGCCACCGCCCAAAATATTTCGGTCACCGCACAAGGCCGCCGGCAACCATCCAAGCCCATTAGTGACCACCAATCGGGACCGGCTGGCTCCGATTAGAACCGTCCGGCCCCGATTAGAGTCGTCCGGCCTCGATTGGGTCACCGATGGCCCAGATCGGAGCCGGTCTATAAGGGGTAAAGTACATGACATAAATATTTAATATAATCCACACTCACATCAGGTTTGAACCCATGACTTCTGTTTAAGAGATGAAGCGATGAACCGTTAAACAATATTATATTGTTTCCCATCAATCTAGTTGAGGTTAGCCCAAAAACAATTTCAAGTTTGTGCTTATTAATTTTGATGATGGTAGTATAATATAAATATTAAATTACACATTCAACTATTACTTTAAGATTTTTGAATAATTCATTTATGTTTAAATTTTATATGGTATTAAAACTTACATGTTTGAATTTCTGCAACATTAGGTTTAATCGCAATTAAATTAAATATTTCATGGGATGGTTTCTACTAAACTGGATTGTATGGTCTGTTTAAAACTTCACATCGATATCAAGAACCAGAACCAACTTTAATCAAATTTAAAGCAAAAGGAAAAATAACATTGATCATTTAAAATATCACCCAAGCAACCTAACAATCTTTAACAAGCTTAACGCTCAAGCAAGAACAACATTGATCATTTTAAATTTCACATGGATATCAAGCAGCAAAACAATCTTTAGCCAAATTTACTGCAGGCCAATAATAACATGGATCATTCAATTCAGCTAAAGGGAATAATTTAAACAATTTTACCGCACGAGCAAGAACAACATCGATCGTTGGTTTCTGCGTACGAAACAATCTTCATTGAAATGCTTTCATATTCTGATACCGATGCTAAATTTACCAAAATAGATGCCGGTGTTGATATATTAATCCTTTTAAGTGATGTTCTTCGTAAGATTTTGAACATAAATGATTGATATCGAAAAAAGGATATAGAACAAGTATCAATTGCTAATGAATTGTCATTCAAAATCAACAATGTAAGATATGTCATCTTTGCTTTTCCTTTTTTTAAGGGAAAGCAAAGATGACATTTCTTATATTGTTGTTGAATGTGAGTGAATGCCCAAACTAGGTTCAATTTCGAAACTAATTCTCAAACTAGGTTTGTTCAGAAACTAATTCCCAAAATAGGCTTCTTCATCCTACGTGGCATCCTTGTCATCAAAAATATTATTTTTTAATCTTTTATATTTCTACTTTGCATCCTAAAGTTTACATTATGTTACAAATGAACCTAAAGCGAAATATAATACAAAAATACAAGGAAAAATTGAAAAATTAAGGAGAATAGATTTAAAAAAATAATAATTAATAAATGATAAATTAATATTTGTAAATAAAATATTATAAAGATAAAGTATGATAATGGTCATATAATATGTAAAGAATAAGTACACTTCAAATATGTTTTTTTAAAATATAAATATAAAAGTATAAATATTCTAAAGAAAAATTTTGAATTTTATAAAATCTTAGAAAAACTACATTTCACAATCTAACATTTTTTTGCAAATCATATTAAACTAAAATTAAAACTGAAAAATAAATAAAAATAAATATTACTCCATTTTTCTTTCATATTTTTTAAATGGTAAATTTTTGTATCATATAATATTTATCATAAATTATATTTCTCATGATTTTAATTTTAATTTTGAAATAGTATTTTTAGAATTTAAATTTATGAGCATGTTTATATCTTTTATTCTTATTCGATGTCCATTTTATTACTTACATTAGAGCATCCACAATGGTATTACATAGTATTACTTAAATGTGGGTTTAACGTATTTTTTTATGTAAAATGAATAAAAATGTGCTACACTGGTTTTACATAGCATTCTTTAAAAGTGGGACCCACCTATTTTTACGTAATCTATTCCTTAAACTTAATGGATGCACTATGTATTACGTAACCAATTTTTAGTTATAAATTAAGTCATTTTATAATTATTGCTAATATCTTATTGGTGGTTGTTGGAAAATTCAAATGTATTTTTTCTAAGATTTTATAAAATTCAAAATTTTTCTTTAGAGTATTTATACTTTTATCTTTATATTTAAAAAAAATTAAGTGTACTTATTCTTTACATTTTATATGACCATTATCATACTTTATCTTTATAATATTTTATTTACAAATATTAATTTATCATTTATTAATTATCTATTCTCCTTAATTTTTCAATTTTTTCTTGTATTTATTGAATTATATTTCTCTTTAGGTTCATTTGTAACATAATGAAAACTTTAGGAGGCAAAGTAGAAATATAAAAGACTAAACAATAATATTTTTTATGACAATGATGCCACATAGGATGAAGAAACCTATTTTGGGAATTAGTTTCTGAACTAGCCTAGCTTGGGAATTAGTTTCAAAATTTAACCTAGTTTGGTCATTCACTCGTTGAATGTTGAATATAAACGACTGAATTCCCAAAGTAGGTTCATTTGGCAAACTTATTCCCAAAATAGGCTTCTTCTTCAGAAACTAATTCCCAAATTAGGTTTTTCTATTTTTTTAAATTAGATATATTTTTCACTTTACATCCCAAAGTTTATATTTTGTTACAATTGACCCTAAAACGAAATGATAAAAGAAATATATTAGAAAAATTGAAAAAAAAATATGGTAAATATATGTAAAATTTAAAAACTAAAACAATAATAAATTATTAATTGTGAAAAAATTGTAAAAATAAATTATACTAAATATATAAATTATAAAAAAAAAAAAGTTGTGATATAAAATGGAAAGAAAGTAAATACTCATGATTTTTTAAGTACGAAAATATAAAAATGAAATGGTACATAAACCATAAACAAAACGTGTTAAATTTATAAAATTAGAAACAAAAAAAAAAAAACAAATAAACTAATTTAAATTTTAAAAGTCAATAGAATGAATTTCAGTTTGTATATTTTTTTTTCCCATACTCTCGATGAATAGCTTTTATATCATTATATGTTGTTTTTTTTTTGCCAATACAAATTTGTTTAAAACTTACTAATTTTTGTATGTATATTTTATCCTTTAATTTCACATATTTTTTAAGAATTAAAAGCTACAAAAAAAATATTTGTTTGATTATCTTTAAATGTATATTTTTATCAATTCATTAATTATTTTTTATTTTATTTTTATTTTTTTCATATATTTAATCTTCTTAATTTTCAATTTTTTTTTTCTTGTATTATATTCTGATTGAGGGTTCATTTAACATAATGTAAACTTTAGGATGCAAAGTAAATCATATATATTATTAAAAATACGAAGAGACCTATTTTGGGAATTAGTTTCTGAACAAACCTAGTTTGGGAATTATTTTCGAAAAAGAACCTAATTTGGTCATTCACTTGTTGAATGTTGAATATAAACATTGTTCTCATTAGACAAAGTAGTTAATTGGCATCTAACTCCACTATCTACATATAATATAATTTGGTTATGTTTTATGTAATGTTGACAAATAATCTTTTTATAATACTTTATCTCACTTATGTGTTAAAATAACTTCATTTGATTGGTCCATGTCAAAATATGATGAGTTAAATTCATGTTACAATTCTCTCACATCCACATGGCATTATAGATTTGAGGAAATGCTCCTTATGCATTTTCATTAGGAGTTACAATCACAAGTTAGTAAAATTAAAGTTTTGCAACACAACATTAGAAAAATGCAAGTTTTACACATTAAAAATTCATGTATTAAATTTAAATATATACTAGCCAATGACGTAAAATTAGTTTCATAAACTAAAAAGAAAAAGGCACGTTTTACACTTTAAATATTCATGTATTAAATTTAAATATATATTAGCCGATGACGTAAAATTAGTTTCACAAACTAAAAATACAAAACAAACCACATGTATTACATTACATCTATAGATTTTTATGTAAGTTAAGGAAAAATATTGCAGTAAATATACTTTAGCAATTTAAATTAATATAAATATTTCAAAATTCATTTCATTTTCAAGTTAGTAAAATTGAATTTTGAACACTATATAATAGAATAAAATTTAATGAATAAACTATAATGGATATTTTTTAGTTAATATAATATAATTAATAAATAACTTTAAATTAGTTTTATAAATATACATAACAAAATAAAATAAAATAAGAATGAATAAGAAAAACCACATATTAAAAATAGGGAAAAAAACAAAATGATTAAAAATAATAATGAAGAAATACAATTATAATAGTGGATATATTTTTAGTTGATATAGTTAATAAATAACTATAATTTTTTTTTCGTAAATAAATATAACAAAATAAACAAAAAAAATTAAGTGTTCAGATTAGACGAAAAGTATAATAATTAACATGTTTAATAATCTTAATTTGTGTTTTAGTTTTTTGAATCTATTATATTGATATCTGAAACATTGAAAATTATATTTTTTGTACAAGTAGCTCAAATTAATATGATTAAAAAAAACTTAGCAAAGTATACATGATTGGATAATTGTTATCTTATTGTCCATGGTTAAATATTTAAAAGTTAATAATAAATTGTTTTATAAATATATATTAATTGTGTTTAATAAGTATATAATGATATATTTATATTTTAGATGATTTAACTTTTTATTGTTTTCATAAAAAAAAGTCTTAATTTTTATATCTTCTACTATTTTATTTAATTCAATATCCTGATTTATATTTAAATTACATATTCTATTATTACTCAGCTGAAATAACTACTTTTCTATAATAATAAGTAGTGGTTTTTTTTTTGCCTAATAATGACCAATGTATTGTAATTTGTCATTATATACATTTTATTTAATATAATATCGAACCAAAACTTATTTATACAAAATTTCCATAAAAAAATATATTTATGAACGTTTTGGATAATTCCAAATTTCATTAATAATAAAACTAACATAAATAGATGGACACAAAAACACTGTTAGAACGCTCTCGTTTTTGAGACGTTCACAGCGGCGATAACCTCACCGCCGGCGAGTCCTGGTGCTCTTTCACCAAACAAAACCTAAAAACAAACCCTAACCAATTTTCAGCGAATCAGAACCAATCCCACCTACCCATCCTGCAGAAACTCGGAAAAAAAAACAAAACCAGCTTCCCTCTCAATCTCCATCTAGTTCGGATGCAACAATTCTCCAAGTTGCAATAACTTCATCAACTGCAGTTTACTGTCCCTCTGCAACACCAACGACCACCTGCTACCTACAGCTCTTCGCCATCAACGTTTGCTTTTCTCCCTGCTGTTTTGCTTTCATTTTGCTGCTTTTCTTCCTGCAAACCTCTCTCCACAACAACCAGTCCAACCAAAACGATGGAAGACTCCCCAAACTCAGCCTCCTCTGTCAGCAAACCATCACCTGTTCATCCTCCGAGCTTTTTCTCCCCTAATCATCATGCTTATCACATCCCAATGGCCAACATTAATGAGAGGAGGTTTAATCTCGATACAAGCAGCAGCAACTCCCACTTAAATCAACCGGTGCACAACAAAACCTTCACTCCTCCTCACAAACTCATACCACACAAGCAAAGGTCCAAACCACCAGACAAACGAATCTGTATTCCGGTGATATCAACGGAACAGGCGTCCAGAGTTTCTTCGGCAAAGCAGGAAAGACAACATGGAAGCAAATTGAAGGTAACAGAGTCGTCGCACCAGAACACGTCGTTTCCCGGCAACCCCTCTACGTCCCGCCCTGTCGTAGTGCCGTGGCTCCCTTCCCCTGGTGGCCACAAAAGTTTTCTGGTGACACACAGGCAGCCGGAGGAGAAGAATCATAACACCCCATCTCAGTTTATCACAAAACACGACCCAGAGCCCAAGCCCAGGACGCAGACCACAACCGCCCAATTCAAACCTCTCATCACGGGTGGACCCAACACGAAGCCCAGCCCTAATACTCCCTCAGCCCAACACCGACCCAGACAAACTGCCGGCCCACTCATCACCAAACTACACCCAGCTGGATCTGAAGCCCAAGTCCACAGCCAGACAGCCCACCTCCCTAAAGCTCTCAACCGGTCGGACTCAAACCGGCTCAGTGCTAAACCACCTCTCTGGGAGTTAATACCGATCCAACCGGAAGCAATGGAACCAAACCACACATCACAGAACCAGTCCCATTCCACGAACCGACCCGCCAACCAACCAATCTCCCTAAATCCTCTAAACCGAATGCTTGTTGGAAAAATGCACTCGGCCACACCTCCGAGACTAGACTTGGTTAATCGCCTCGTTGAGTCGTGGAATTTCAACCCACCACCGAGGGTCAATTTTCGACACGATCAATACTGGACATTCGTCTTCCACGAGGAACTGCATCTACGGGAGGTAGTCATTAACTCCCCTTTTATTGTAGGAAATGGGTTAGGCCTACTTGTAATGTTTGAATGCAGAGACTTTGGTATACCCACTACTTTTCCAATGAATGAGGTGCCTATGTGGATAGAGATTAGGGGAATGAATCCTAATATTGTCTGTTTCGACAGTATCATGAGAGTAGCTGGGGTTGTAGGGCAGGTTATTCAAATAGAACATCTCACGGCAATATTGAATGAGCCTTTTGCAATTGCTTACCCAAAAGTCCAGGTCCATATGGATTTGCAGCGTGCCGTGGTTCCAGGTATAAAGCTCCTGGACTCCCCCTTTCCAGGCCCCATTTACATTCGGTACCGCGGCGGCCTACCGTGCAACCGTTGCGGATGTCTTGGACACAACACCTCCGACTGCAAACGTACACAAAAAGACGCGACCACTCTCATTATGGACATGCAAACCCGGGTTCAGAAGCATCCAAACATTTTGGTTCTAGGCGCGGAGGGTGGTCGCGTCTAGAACATCTTGGAAAACGCTGAGGGTCAACCCTGTGTTGAGTGTTGACCCTGTGTTGAGTGTGTGTCGCTGGATAACCTGGGCAGACGAACGACAATTTAACACTCCTGCAGGAAGAGAGAGAGAACTCCTTGATAAACCACTCGCAACCCCCAATCAGTCCTTATCCGACTCCACACACTCAACACAGGGAGCACAACAAGTCCCGGTTGACCCCCCACAGGAAAACGCTGGACTACGCTCCTCCATTGCCTCTGAAAGAGACTGGATACTGAAAAACAGATCAGAACGCGCAGCGCAAAAGCAATGGATCAAGCAAAAAATCCAGGAGTACCAGGAGTCCCTCTTCTCGGGCCTATCCGAAAACTCTGCGCCGATGGACCAAGATATTTCAACCTTGATGCAACCGCATTATCCTCAGCTGGAAAATATGAACTGGGACCCAATGGGGTTGAGTACAGATACGACCTTAACAGTCTTTGATGAGCCGGCTCCACTACTAGGCGTCTGCCAGTCCCTCTCAGAATACCAGGCCTTCTCAGATTCTAGTACCACGATGCCAGAACCCTCTCTACATGCTAGTACCACCCCACCAGCATCTCCTCTATCCATCCTAGCAGGCAGGCTGTCTACACAGTGGCAAATAAACCAATCCCCACCCCTCATCTATGAGCCGGAAGACCATCTGGGACTCGGGAAGTCTGAAATCAATGCTGTCGTAGCTCCGATGGATAGGCAGTTGGGAGAGGGCTCCCAACTACGACATAGGCCAGGAAAAGAGCCTATGACTCCGGCAGGATCAATTGTAGCAGCAAACTTAGACGATACGGAGTTCAGGAGGTTGGGGGAGGGCCCCCAACTGACGCTACCCTACCCACTACCAAAAGGAGGTATTGTTATTAAGGAAGTGGATACGGAAGATCTCACCCCTCCCAAGAAAAGACTTCGGATTTGCAGCATGGAACCCACAGCGCTACCACCCCCGAAGAAGAACGTAAGCCGCAAGCCAAGGATAACAATTGGACCTCGACCTGCACGCTATTACAAGGATCGCAAAAGGGCGGCCAAGCTCTCCAGAGTTGACGAGGTACTTGCACTATCACCCCCACCACTGAACCTTTATTTTCACTTGCTTTTTAGTGATTTTATGGGATCTCCACTCTATGTTAGTACGGCAGGTCCAATTGGGACCCTGCCGGAATCATCATGAAAATACTAGCCTGGAACTGTCAGGGAGCTGGGAACCTACTGACAGTTCGTCATATAATTACACTGATTAAGATCCACAAACCAGACATCTGTTTCATTTCAGAAGTTAAGAGCCAGCTAACTAGACTCTGTAGCACATTGTCCTCCTGTGGTTTAGGGAACAGTTTTTCTGTCAAACCTCAGGACACAAGGGGAGGCCTACTATTAGTCTGGAAGGACTCCATAAGGCTAGATATTCTAAATAGTAACTTCCACGCGATCCATGCACAGATTCTAAATCCACAACTAGCCCCTATCTGGGATTCCTCCTTTATATACGCCCCCCCAAAGTCGGAAGACAGACCAGAATTCTGGGAACAACTTTTGTCCTACAGGGCTCTTCGCAACTCTCTCTTAGGATGGGTCGTCATTGGGGATTTCAACGATGTTTGGGAGTTTGAAGAAAAAGAGAGCCGAATACCAGCATCAGCAGCACGAATACTAAGAGCACATGAGTGGAGTAACAGGGCAAACCTTCTTGATTTGGGATTCACGGGACAACCATTTACGTGGTCAAACCGTAGAACGGGAGAGGATAGAGTAAGAGAACGCCTGGACAGGGCAATGGCAGACACACCTTGGCATACCCGCTTCCCTCGCGCTAAGGTGGTACACTTGGAGATGTTAGCCTCTGACCACTGCCCTATTATCCTCTCAACAAACGAACCTAAGCCACACTCCAATCCACTCTGCCATTTCCATTTTGAATCAATGTGGCTTAGGCACAACAACTTCTCAGAGCTGCTCCGGCAAAACTGGCCTAGAAATCCTCATAACCGGGCTCAGTTACACTTACATAATAATCTCAGAAACCTAACCCAAATACTCAGACATTGGAATAGGTCCACCTTCGGTAATGTGGACACCCAAATTAGGTCACAATTGCAGAAACTGAACTCAGCACAACAACAGAATGGTCCCTCCTTTCAGGCGGATGAAGCCACAGCAGCTCTAGAAGACTTATACCTTAATCAGGAAATCATGTGGAGACAGAAGTCAAGACAGACATGGCTGGAACAAGGTGATAGAAATACGAAGTTTTTCCATGCGTACTCGATTGCAAGAAGGCGCAAGAATAACTTAGATACCATTGCACTACCGGATGGAAACGTGCTGTCAGACCATTCAGAAATTCAACGTCATATTCAACAATACTACCGCGAGGTGTTTACAGCGAGGAGTGTCATACCTATCCTAAATATCCCACCACGAGCTAGGCTAACAATCCACCCCCTGGGAATAGCAAGCCTTGAGGCTCATGTAACACACCTAGAAATAACAAAGGCTATAGCTCAATTCCAGCCAGACAAAGCACCAGGTCCTGATGGTTTCCCCCCTAGATTCTTCCAACATACATGGGACGACACAGGACGGGAAGTATCCGCGGCAGTAGTTGAGTTTTTCAGAACGGGGAAACTGGAAAAACAACTAAATGCCACAAAGATTGTCCTAATTCCAAAAAAAGAGAATCCTCAGGGTCTGCAGGATTGGCGCCCTATTGGTCTGTGTAATACCACGTACAAGGTCATCTCAAAAATCCTCGCCAACAGGATGAGATCAGTAATTGCCAAACTAGTATCGCCCTTTCAAACAGCTTTCGTACCGGGAAGGAGCATAACGGATAACACACTCCTCGCACAAGAATTACTACATACGATTAAGCAGAGACGGAGGGGAAAAAAAGGGCTACTCGCACTAAAGCTGGACATGACAAAAGCATATGACAGAGTCGAATGGCCTTTCCTGAGAAGCGTTTTACAGAACATGAAATTCCCGCAACGCTTTATAGAATGGATCATGGAGTGCGTCTCGACACCCACTCTAAACGTGTCAATTAACGGGAAACCAACTGAAGATTTCTCACCATCCAGAGGATTAAGACAATGAGACCCATTGTCCCCATATCTATTTATTCTGGTCTCACAGATGATGTCACAGGAATTATCTCTAGCCCAATCTGTAGGGAAGATCAAAGGCATCAAACCAGGAAAGTTTAACCAGGAAATATCCCACCTACTATTTGCAGATGATAGCTTCCTGTTTCTCGAGGCAACACTAACCAATGCGACCCAACTGAAGCAGCTGCTAGAAGAATACCAGAAAGAATCAGGCCAACTCATAAATTACAGCAAGTCCAGTATTCGATTCAGCCCAAATGTCCCAGAAGTTTTAACAAACCAGATCGCTCAACTATTGGGGGTACGCGTAATGATGCCGTCCGAGATATACCTGGGACTCCCGGTGGACTGGGCAAAGCAAAAAAGACAAGTGGGAGAAAATCTGATTCAGCGTACAACATCCAGGATTCAAGGATGGATGACCAAGCTACTCTCCCCGGCCGGTAGAGAGGTCTTACTGAAAGCCACAGCAGCCTCAATTCCAAGTTATGTTATGTCATGCATGAACCTCTCAAAAAAGACCACGGCAAATCTGGAGAAACTCCACAGACAATTCTGGTGGAACCAAGATGCGGGGAAAAAAGGCATCATGTGGATTTCCTGGGATAAACTGTGCCGCTCAAAGAATGACGGGGGATAGGGATTTAGGGACATGAATGCATTTAACCTGGCACTACTCACTAAACAGGCAAATAGAATCGTCACGAACAAGGAGTCGATATGGGTAAATTGCATCAGGGACAAATACCTAAGAAACGAGTCCTTCTTCACAGCCAAAGTACAACCGTACCATTCCCCGGTCTGGAGAACACTTGCGAAAACCAGAGCTTTCCTATGCAAAGGAGGGAGATGGCACATAGGAGTTGGTAACACCACCTGCTTCTGGACTGACCCATGGGTCCCTAACATGGGCCTACTTAAAGACTGGGTGGCCGAAATGAACTCACCTGGAATAACGCAGGCCTCCCTTAATACAAAAGTCTCTCACGTCATACTAAACGGCACCTGGAACATGGATCTCTTAGCTCAAATGTCGATCCCACGGATCATCAGAGATGTAATCCTGTCCATACACCTACCACTATTTGATACCGAGGACAAATTCCTGTGGCTACATAATAAATCCGGGAAGTACTCCGTTAAATCAGGATACCATTTCATAAAAGCACTGCTCAACTCAGAGCAGCAGGGGATACTCGCGTCAACCTCTTCGACTGTTAATACGTCTCTTTGGAAAGTAATTTGGAAAGCCAAACTATTACCAAAAATTCGTATGTTCGTCTGGAAGGGGTTTAACAATGGGCTGGCCCTTGGGCAAGCCATACACAAACGAGTTCCCTCTTTCAACCCAAGATGTCACTTCTGTAGCCATTATACAGAAGACTGGGAGCACTTAATGTGGAAGTGTCAATTCGCTCAAAGAATTTGGTTCGGATCAATCTTCGGAACAAACGTAGATCGCCAGCCACGATACACAATTAAAGAATGGCTGTTCACCAGCTCCCAACCCGGTCTTAGTGGCACCATCTCAAATGATCTCCTAGTTGTCAAGTGTATAGTGATGTGGGGTATATGGATAGAACGCAATGCAGTTATCTTTAGGAACAAAACTCTGAATCCCTCTTCCACACTTCAGTTCATAGGAGTTGTAACTAATGATAATTATAATGCAAATGTTTGTAATTCAGGAACAGGAGGAGACGCCACAATCCCCACCAGTGGCAGGTTGAGAGTCAGCGAACCAACACCATCGCACAGGAGGCCCAATATACTATGCGATGGGGCAGTAAGGGCCAGCAGGAACTTAGTTTTCGGAGGCGCTATTTTGGTAGATGATTCGTATAGAATTATTGCGGCCTCGGTAGTATCGGCACCTGGAGATGATCCCATTTTGGCGGAAGGTTTAGCATGCAGGGCAGGACTACTGTTAGCACAGTCGTTTCCACAAGACACCATTACGGTGGCTACAGACTCGACAAATCTGCTGTATCAGATTGACTCCTCTTCTACAAGCTGTAACACAACCGTTTTCGGCATCGTCCAGGATATCCAACATCTTTTAAATATTATTCCGGCTTGCATTTACCATGTTCCTAGAATTAATGTAACCCGTGCACACGCTCTTGTTAAACGTGCGGCGGATCTATCTGTAACGGGATCTTGGGCCGCTTCTGACATCCCGTCCTCGTTACGGGAATATTAGAAGCGCCTGTTGTTGTCTTTGGTTTATTGTTATAATATATTGCGGCAGTTTAACATCAAAAAAAATTTCATTAATATGTTAATTATTTACATAATATTTTTTAGATTTAATGATATTTACTTTTTATATAGATTTTTCCCTACATTTTATATCATATTAAGTTTTATTTCATTTATTTGTTATTTTTTTCTAGTTTTCAAAACAAAGATCAATAAATAATATTAATACTATTTTGTGAAAATTTTATAAATAAATTACTACCGCGTGCAACGCGCGGATTTACCATCTAGTTTTCTTATAATGTATTACCAAAAAAATATCTTACCAAAAATATATCTTACGACCACGCACCACCTCACCTCTTCTTCAAGAGCCAATCTCCCAGTTCTCTCTTTTCCACAAGTCGGAAATCTTTCAAATTTGCCCTTCTCCTCTCTTCTCTTCTCTTCTCTGGTTTACAACCATGGCGTCTCTGCTAACCAACGGTATCTCACGCTTCATATCCCATCCATCCTCTGATTCTACCGGACACTCCAAATCAAAACTCGAGATCTTGAAATTTTCAGTACCCAAACCCTTTTACAAGAAGAAGACGACCAATTGTATGAGGGTTCGAGCAGATGTTGGCTACCAGACCAAGCCTTCCTCCTCCTCCAGTTCCAATTCAGGTAATTCTTCTTCAACCTCATATGATGACAAGATCTCGGAAATCCTCAACTCTAACGATTACGACGAGAAGTATGGGTTCAACGCCGACATAGAGTCGTTCACCATACCAAAGGGGCTCTCCGAGGATACAATTCGTTTAATATCTAGTTTGAAGGAAGAGCCTGATTGGATGCTTGAGTTTAGGTTGAATGCGTTTGACAAGTTTTTGAAGATGAAGGAACCCAAGTGGTCCGATAATAGATACCCAAGCATTGATTTCCAGGAGATGTGTTATTATTCGGCCCCCAAGAAGAAACCCACCTTGAACAGCCTGGATGAGGCAGATCCTGAATTGGTAAAGTACTTTGATAGGTTAGGGATTCCTCTGAATGAAAGAAATAGATTGGCGAATGTTGCTGTGGATGCGGTGTTTGATAGTGTCTCCATCTTCACATCTCATAGAGACACATTGAAGAAGGGTGGGGTTATATTTTGCTCCATATCTGAGGCCATTAAGGAGTACCCGGATTTAGTGAGGAAATACTTGGGGAGAGTTGTGGGTAGTGATGATAACTACTATGCTGCCTTGAATTCTGCTGTTTTCAGTGATGGTTCCTTCTGTTACATACCAAAGGACACCAAGTGCCCAATGCAAATATCTACATACTTTAGGATAAACGCGATTGAGACGGGCCAGTTTGAGAGGACTTTGATTGTGGGTGAGGATAGGAGCTTTGTGGAGTACTTGGAAGGGTGCACAGCACCTTCCTATGACACCAACCAGCTCCATGCTGCGGTTGTGGAGTTGTACTGTGGTGAGGGGGCAGAGATCAAGTACTCGACGGTGCAGAATTGGTATGCTGGGGACGAGGAAGGTAAAGGAGGAATATACAACTTTGTGACAAAGCGGGGTGTGTGTGCTGGGAATGGGTCGAAGATTTCTTGGACTCAGGTGGAAACTGGGTCTGCTATCACGTGGAAGTACCCGAGTGTTGTTTTGGAAGGTGATGATACGGTAGGGGAGTTCTATTCAGTTGCATTGACAAAGAAGTATCAGCAGGCAGATACAGGGACAAAGATGATTCACAAAGGGAAGAACACAAGGAGTAGAATTATATCCAAGGGTATATCAGCTGGAAACTCGAGAAACTGCTACAGGGGACTGGTGCAAGTGCAGTCAAAGGCAGACAATGCTCGGAATTCATCACAGTGTGATTCGATGCTTATTGGTGATAAAGCTGCTGCCAATACATATCCTTACATTCAGGCAAGTGTTGTTAATTACACTTTGGCTGACTGTGTTGTAGATAGATACTGAATGAATGAATTTTACAGGTTAAGAACCGGACGGGACGTATAGAGCATGAGGCGAGTACGTCGAAGATAGGTGAAGATCAGCTCTTCTACTTTCAGCAAAGGGGAATAGAGTACGAGAAAGCAATGGCAGCAATGATATCTGGTTTCTGCAAAGATGTATTCAATGAGCTGCCAGATGAGTTTGGAGCAGAGGTGAACCAACTCATGAGCTTGAAGCTTGAAGGATCTGTTGGTTAATTGCTTTCCATAGAGTTTGTAATAATAAATACAAAACCCTTTTATCCATTAACCCATGTAATGTGTTATAGCTATGTGTCTCTTTGTAGGGGTGTGGCAAATAAATGTCAATATTGATTTCTGTAGTGAAATGAATGACTGACCAACTACTACATGTATGTAATGTGATCACAACCTAGTGTAGTGTAGTAGAAAACAACAAGCTTTTCACATTGGTCCTCAAATCTATCCAACTTAAAACAACGCACAAGGAAAAGTTTCTGATTCTCTCAAATATTCCAACCTTTCTTTATTATACACTTTTATATTACAAGAAAACTACCTCCTAATCTAATAATCTGGACCCAGTATTCGTTTCCACATAAATAATTTTAGCCAGTGTACAGTTGGGCGGTGTAAACACCAAAGGGCAAATTGACTCATTTTAGCCCTTTAGGGTTTACCATGTCAAACTGTGTTCACTAAATTTAATAGGTTCTTTTTAAAAAAAAAAATCACAAAGCTAGTATATTTATAGCACAATAAGGATGGCGAGTGTGGATGAAACTGGCAAGAACAGAAAATGCATGCTCCAAGGAGGCTGAGGTTTGCTAAAAGTAGTTTCTTCGCAGTAAATTTATTTCTTTTATAATAATAATAATAATAGCTTGAGCCGACAAGCTCGGTCCACTCACTCACGTGAACAGTTGTGGACCATCTTTTATGTTTACTTAATTAATTAACTTGGATTAATAACCCAAATTTAGTATGAAATATTTATATTTTAATATGATGTTTTTGTTTTTTTATGTCTGATATATAATTTGTTACTTTTCACTTTTCGTACAATTTTGACATTAAAATTTAACCCTAAAATCGCAAAAAAAAAAAAAAAAAAAAAAACTTCAGACTGTTTTTAGGTTCTTACACCATTTATTATTATTATTACAACACAATTTTAAGTCAAAATTGCTATAAAATGTAATGTCAAAATCAATTGAAAAAGTGAAAAGTAATAAATCTTATGTATCCGAAATCGAATCATAATAAGAAACAAAGACATCAAACTGAAACATCGTATATATATAGACATTAAAAATTTAAATGGAGCTCTGTGGCTCCGATCAGGGCCCTCGGTGGCCTAATCGGGGCCGGACGGCACGAATCAGAGTCGTCTGGCCTCGATTAGTGGTCACTGGTGGGCTTGGATGGTAGTCGGTGGCTTTATGTGGGTTCCGACAGTCTTATTTGATGGCCAGAATATTTTGGGCGGTGGCCGGAAAAAGATTATGGACTAAATTGAACAAGATAAAAATATTTAACGGTCAAACTTAACCGTTGACTAACAGATGCACAAAAAGTCTACAAAATGCAAATATATGGCACCAAAAACATACAAAATAAAACATAAGGCACCAATAGTCAACAGTGACCAAATATATGACACCTTAATGTTATATAATATTTCTTCAAAGAGGACCGACTTATTTTTTCATAGTATATTACTAAAAAATTAAAGAATGTAATGTGTTGTCAAATTATTATATTTCCTATTTTTTATAATACCATATTAGTGGTTGTTGAAATTCAATAATAAAATATATTTAAAAAATAAAATTAGGTAAAACCATTTAGGAGAAAGTATTATTTAAGTAAGTGAATTTTAATTTTAAATATTATTTAAATTGTACATAAATGTTATATGTGGTAAGTTTAAGAATACAAATTGTGTAAATCATTGTTGATGTTATTATGTATGTTGCTCCATTAATATGTAGTGGTTCAACACTTGATTCCTTAATCAAATGTCTTAGATTAAAATTTTCTAGGTTAAAATTTCGTCTTAAACCGTTTACCCCTTATTGGTTGAATTAATGCAAGTGAGAATTATATTACGGTCTAGTATATAGGACATCTCATGAAAAATAAAAATAATATGATGTTCCGAGATAGAGACGTGCAATTCTTATAGTCAAAATAAATGAATTGTGAGAAGATCAAGTAATTTAAGATGGTTGTGCAGTAACTTTTTTAAATTGATGACATGTTTCCAAAATTCAATTTGGAAGTAATTTTATTGATTATCAATAACGCATATATTAACTAACTCAGTACAACTTGATGTTTTTTAAGGGAAGGGAAGGGAGGGAGATTTATTATTTACTTTGCGGATACATCAACTGCATGGTGGTTGAGGAAAGTAGTGACTGGAGTTGGGAATTTACTATCATATGTCTTTACCATTTTCTCATTTCATTATTCATAATGCATGGCAGTAGAAAAAAACATGTAACCACTCCCAAAGACATTTGTGAACGTAAATGAATGATTCAACTAACTTATCGGCCTAACAAAAAATGATTCTACCAAGTAGAGTGGTGGGCTTGGGCCGCCCCGAATTCAAATTTTGTTAGTGGGCGAGTTCAAGGAAAAAATCTGAACGAGGCGGACTTGTTTAATTCGCTTCGGTTCCGGCGGATTAATCTGAATTTTACACACAAAAAATAAACTTATATAACTAACATTACCATCATAAACCAACATAACCAAGTTCCCAAAGTTTAAGTCTCATCTATACTTATTTAACTAACTAATCTAAAGAATCATAATTCTTCTTCATAATGTTAAAAATTAACATGTGAAAAAATCGGTGAATTTAAGCTTTAAAATCAACGAGGGTGTGATGTCAATTTAAACATCATTAAATAATATTTTATAATTTTAATCTCTATAAGAGAGAATTTTTTTCTTTATTTTAGTGTAATATTATTTACTCGTGAATATCGTATGGTACCTTAATTTATGAACTGGTTTTTCATGTAAAAGTAGATATGATAACCTTCCGTATAATATATGACATCATATATATTTCAAACGTACTTACAACACTGTAACAAATTAATTAACAATAATATGTAAGAAAGAAAGTATTTATGCTAAGAAATTCCATGCAGTATTATTTAGGTGTTAAAAAAAAATCGATGTAGCTAAAGGTTTTTGTTTGCAATCCAAACATGCAGTGATCATTTCATAATGCAGTATTATTTTCAGCATACCAAACCAAAAGAGTCGTCCCTCTATCTTTAGTTTTCTGATTGTTCTTGTTTGGATTTCCTAAATCTCTATAGCACTAGCATAAGAAAACGTCAAATCCCACAATTCAGATTTTCGTACGTCTCTCTCTCTGAAGAATTAATTAATAATATTGGATGTAATAAACCCTAAAAAGGAGTTAACTTGCAGTGATGGAGGATCTGAGAAAAGCAAGATGGAGAGCCAAAGATGGAAAGTCGAGGTGCAACGCAAGAAACCTTAAAAAAATAAAACCCCCTTATATTTAGGGTCACACTCAGTCCCCCCCACCCACTTGCAATTATGCCTTCCTGTTTACGCAAACCCCAAAAATATTCTCCCTAATAATTTACAGTGCCCAATTTTTTTTAGGGTAGGTACCTATTTAATGTTTCAAATTTACTCATCTTGGTTTATGGTGTATACAGCCTATTAAATATTTCAGATTTACCCATGTTATTTTATGGTATATTAAAATCAAATTGTTGTTTTTAGATATTTTACGTTTTATTTTGGTTATTTTTCGGTGTCTAAGGGTGATTATAGTAAAGAAGTAAATCTTGACGAAGCCAACTGTTGAGCTCCCTTGCACGCTTCCTTCCCATCACCTGAGAAGCTGATTACGTCTGCGCTGGTAAATCTCGTTCTATTATCGTTAAAAATTGCTCTACACCACTCTGTCAGAAACCTTATCTTTTTTATGTTCAAGTTTGGGGGAAATTGAAAATGATTTTGTGAAAAGTAGAGAGTGAGATTATAATTGGATTGATGGAATAGACTAAAGGGAGAGTAAAAGACGCGTGAAGACACCGAGAGACAACCAAAATGGAACCTATGACACCCAAAAGCAACAATTCGATCTAGAGACACCAAACTGAGACACTAAATAAGTTGTTAGCTTTTTTTATACCGCATATTGGTTTCAATATTTATTTATTTTTTATTGATGTGGGACTCCCGACTCAACCAACCCCGACCCTCATGCACGGCACGGCACACACATAGTTGGATACGAAAAATTCTTTTATAACTCGGGGACACCACCTGGGATCCGAGCAACGGAACTGAAATTTGGTTAGTACCATGAGTTTGAATCTAGATATATAGCTATTTTTTCCTACAAAATATTATAGAAACTCAGGATGACAGCATCTGTAATATGTTTGCTCCACATATAGGTAGCTAGTTAGAAACACAAGTCTGTACTTCTGGTCCCTGTCGAGGAAAACAAATAATGGTATGATCAGTATTCAAATGTAGATAGAAACTAGCTAGCAGTAATTACTGGGGTTCATTGGTGAGAGCATTTAATAAAGTGTTGCCAAGAGTGCAAGGGTTTTTCTTGGTTGCAATCAAGTAGGGTAGAGACCCCAGAAGGTGTCATTTTTGGCACCCCTTTGGTGACCTGCGAAGAATACGATGTTTAACTGTGTTTGTTTTATTGCTACTTCTTTATTTGCATCCAAATCTTTTTAACATCATCACTAAAACCCCACTCTTTTCACACATTAATAATAATATGTTTGACTATCTACCAGCCAGCTAGGGATTATTAAAAAATAATCCCCTGAAAAATGTAGTAAAATAGATCTATATAATCCCAACATAACAGTGTTATTTTCTAGTTATATTATATATACACACACGTATGTAACTATGTAATATGAGATAATAGTTCGGTGCTTAGTAAATTTCGGGTTCAAACCTTACCAAATACCGAGAATGAAAAAAAAAAAAAAAAAACTCATAGTCAAGACTTGGCCAAGCAAACATATAACCCTCCTAATAAGGAGGGTCTCTCTTAAATACCTCGTAGGAAATAACAGTTGGCTAGCTATGTGGTTGAAGAACATAAATCCATATAATCATTGTAAGATGACTTAGTAATAAATAGATTTGTCTTTTATCAAAAGATTTTGTATTTAAGCTCTGAGAATAAAAAAACTTTACTTTATAAATACATACACACTGATGACTGATCCAATGTATGTATGATTTATTCTAGAAGGTCACACTTAATTATATATATCATATTTTGAGCAGCAACCGGACAGCCAAGTCAAGCTTTATGGATTTTTCTACCATGCTTTAAGAGCACCATGCTTTTGGTTTTTTTATTACTAGGGTGGACTTAATTGTAACATATGTAAAACTTTAAAAGTATGAAAAAATATGAAATTTTTTAACCACACATAATATTTTCATCATACTATTAATAATATCAATTTCTCTCTAGGGTTCACCTTTAGGGCAACAGAAAAATACAAAAAACGTACCCAAAGCATGGTGCTCTCAAAGCATGATAGAAAGATCCAAGCTTTATTAAGTCTCAGTTGAAACATATCTAAAATTTAGAGTGCCATTTTAACAGGTTTTTTGGTCCATAATGTTTGACAACTTTTGAATTTTGGTTCATGATGTTTTTTTTACCTAGTTTTGGTACCATATGTTTGCAGATTTTTTCTCGTTTCGGTCTAACCGTTACACTCCGTCCATTTTTTGACATGTTCAAGTCACGTGATCCACTCTAAACTTTAAATTTAGTCTCTCTAATACTTTCTTTACTTTTTTTTGTTCAATTTAGTCCCGAAGTTTCAAAATTGACCCCAATTGGACAATAGGACCAATTGAAATTTTAAAACTTCGGGACTAAATTGAACCAAAAAAAAGTTAGGAAAGTATTAGAGGGACTAAATTGAACAAAATTGAAAGTTTAGGGTGGATACCCCCCACATTCTTTCAACACACCGAGGTTATCACAAAGAACGAAGTGGCGAAGGCAACCCAACATTTTTTTGAATAAGGAATGATGGATCCCGAGATAAATGCAACTACAATAGTGCTCTTACCAAAATGCGATCAACCCGCACTATGAAGGACTGGCGCCCTATGGGTCTTTGCAACACGACCTACAAAGTCCTAGCAAAAATCTTAGTCAATCGGATCAGAAGAGTGATTCCAGCATAATCTCACAATTCTAAAGGGTGTTTGTGCCAGGAAGAACAATAGTAGAAAACACTTTTCTAGCCCAAGAACTACTCCATACAGTTAAACTCAGAAGAAAGGGACACAAGGGCCTTTTTTTCCATAAAGCTAGACATGAGCAAAGCTTACGACATGATTGAATGGTCTTTCTTACGAGCGGTCTTATCCAACATAGACTTCCCACTCGGATTCATACAATGGGTAATGGAATGTATCACTACTTCCTTAATCTGGATCCTGATCAATGGGAATTTGTCTCAAACGTTCAAGCCAACCAGAGGATTAAGAGAAGGCGACCCACTTTCACCGTACCTATTCATCATAGTTTCCCAAATGCTCAACGGGAAGGACGAATTCACGTAATAAAAATAGGAAAATTCACAGAAGAATTCACACATCTCCTCTTCGCGGGCGATAGTTTCTTGTTCTTAGAAGCTACACCAAAAAATGCCCAAAACCTGAGACAGATCTTAGACGCGTACCAAGCGGAATCGGGCCAACTGATCAATTACAATAAATCAAGCATCCGCTTCAGCCCAAATGTATCGGAAACCCTAGCAAACGAGATAGCGCAAATCCTGGGTGTCAGGGATATGCTTCCAGATGAGGTCTCCTTGGGCCTACCTACAGATTGGGCAAAGCAGAGACGCCAGTTAGGGGAACAAATCATCCAAAGAGCCACCACGAGAATACAAGGTTTGATGAATAAATTGTTATCCCCGGCAGGTAGAGAAATCCTGATAAAATCAGTTGTCAGCACGATCCACACATACACAATGTCCTGCATAAACTTTTCAAAGAAAACAAATGGGAAACTCGACAAGTTAATCACACATTTTTTGTGGAAAACAAATGAGTCAAACAATGGGATAGCCTGGCTAAAATGGGAGACTGTATGCAAGTCAAAAAGCAGAGGCGGGATTGGCTTCCGGGACACCAAATCTTTCAACTTAGCACTCATGACAAAGAACACTGCTAGATTGGTAAACAACAAAGAGTCTCTTGGTCAAGTGCATGAACAAAAAGTATCTGCGGAACACAACATTTTTCAAAGCCAAGGCTCAACAATACCATTCCCCGGTATCGATGATTCAACTCCAGAAATTCCTACTATGAGGAGCACGATGACACGTTGGAAATGGTCACTCCATTAATTTTTGGACTGACCCATGGGTTCCCAACATGAGCCTCATAAAGGACTGGGCTGCTCAAGACTCCATGCCCCTGAATATTACGGTCAACATGTTCAACTCTAATGGCCGTTGGAAACTCGACACACTCGAGGAACTTCTCCCTTCAGTCATAATAAACGTTATTTCCTTAATCTCTCAATCTACGACACTGCTGACATGTTTCTCTGACTCCACAGTGATACCGGGATTTACACTGTAAAATCAGGGTACCACTTCATTTACTCAAGTCTCTACCCAGAGATAGGGGGAACCTCGTCTACAGCTACCACGATCGCCAGTACCTCTCTTTGGAACAAATTTTGGAATCAAAGTTACCATCGAAGAATCGTATGTTCATCTGGAAAGACTGCACAACTGTCTGCCCCTTGGCCAGAACATCCACAGACGGATCCCCTCATTCAATCTCAAGTGTCACATTTGCCTCTAGGCAAACGAAAATTGGGACCATGTCATGTGGAACTGTCAGTTTGCTAGAAGAGTCCGGTCTAGTTCTAGTTTAGGAATTAACACATCCAAAAGGGATGGCTATTTGAGAAAGACCCAGTTTGTCTAGATCTGGGCCCCGGGGAGGACCTGTTCAATCATAAATGTCTGATTATTTGGGGCATTTGGTTAGAGAGAAACTCAGCCGTGTTTAGGATCAAACCTACTTCGGCAGGGTCGGTCATGAACTTTATACGTTTCGCTAACATTGATTGTATTAATGCTTTTACGTCTGATAACTTGTCAAGCGGGCGACCCACAGTTGCCCCGACTTCCATGAGAGCAGCCGGAGCCAAAACCCCGTCACACATCAGACCCATCATCATTTGTGACGGGGTCGTTCGTAGTAGTACCACCACCGTATATAGGGCCGCGATTTTACTAAACGAGAGTGGGGAAATCTGAGCGGTCTCAATAGTATCAGCATTTGGAGACGAACTGATTTTGGCGGAAGGTTTGGCATGCAAGGCAGGATATCTATTAGCACGGTCATCAAGAAAGGGCTCCCATACCCTGTTCACGGATTCGACAAATTTGCTCAAGCAGATTTATTCCTCTTCCGCATATTGTATTCCTTCACATTTCGGGGTGGTTCAAGACATTAGATTTCTTTTAAACCTGTTATTTGTTTCTTTATGTTATATTCCTAGAGCACGTGTTAGCTCTGCACACAACTTGGTTACTTCAGCAGATTCGGCTGATGTAACAAGATGCTGGTTTGCTCTCGATCTCCCCTAGTTTGTAAGGAGATCGTAGGCTTTTTGCTTGCTTGTTTCTTTTCTATAATATATGCTACACTTTTGACAAAAAAAAAAAAAAATGGGAGTATGAATTGTGGATTTAAGATACTTTTATTTTTGAAAGATAATATATATATATATTAGTTAAAAAAAAAATTGACATTATATATTAGGGATTAAGTACCTTTTCATACCACTTCTTTGCACAGAATCCACTTTTGGTACCACTTCTATTTTTTTGTATACTTTTGGTACCAATGTTTTCAACTTTGTATCCTTTTGGTACCACCGTTAACTTTCCGTCCAAATTGGCCGTTAAGTGGCATGTGCCATGCACGTGACCGCCCTAAACTTTTGAATTTGTTTCAATTTAGTCCATCTAATGCATCCCTAACTTTTAATTTGTTCAATTTAGCCCTACAATTTCCAAATCGAACCCTTGGCCCAAATTGACCTAGCCGGACCTAGCCCTAGGCTAGGTCCGGCTGGGTCAATTGGACCTAGCCCCAATTGGGTCCCAGGGTCGGACCTAGCCCTAGGCTAGGTCCGGCTGGGTCAATTGGACCTAGCCCCAATTGGGTCAATTGGGGCTAGGTCCAATTGACCCAGCCGGACCTAGCCTAGGGCTAGGTCCGACCCTGGGTCGGGTTCGCCCGTGTCAGGCGACCCCGACCCAGGGTTGGACCTAGCCCTAGGCTAGGTCCGGCTGGGTCAATTGGACCTAGCCCCAATTGACCCAATTGGGGCTAGGTCCAATTGACCCAGCCGGACCTAGCCTAGGGCTAGGTCCGACCCTGGGTCGGGTTCGCCTGACCCGGGCGACCCCGACCCAGGGTCGGACCTAGCCCTAGGCTAGGTCCGGCTAGGTCAATTTGGGTCAAGGGTTCGATTTGGAAATTTTAGGGCTAAATTGAACAAATTAAAAGTTAGGGATGCATTAGATGGACTAAATTGAAACAAATTCAAAAGTTTAGGGCGGTCACGTGCATGGCACATACCACTTAACGGCCAATTTGGACGGAAAGTTAACGGTGGTACCAAAAGGATACAAAGTTGAAAACATTGGTACCAAAAGTATACAAAAAAATAGAAGTGGTACCAAAAGTGGATTCTATGCAAAGAAGTGGTATAAAAAGGTACTTAATCCCTATATATTATTATACAACTTTAACAATCAAACCTGCTTTTTAATACCATACCAATTAAGAAGGGTATTAATAAAAAAAACTAAAAAAATATATAGTGGACTTAGTTGTCTACTTCCACACCAACCTAACCCTAGTATTTTTCTACTCTCTCCTTCTTCTTCCTCGTACACACGATGTTGCTGGGTTCAAAGCCCTATATATTAACACCTCCTCCATTCCCCCTTAACCATTCATTCATTCACTCACTCATTCATTATATTCACTTCACCCATCTCTCTCTCTCTCTCACTCTCTTAGCTTAATTTCTTCTCTTTAGCTAGCTAGCTATGAGATCTGGATCACTTTCTTTTTCATGAATAAATATAGATCAACACAATAAGGGATTTCTCAGGGCCTTCCTTAGCTTCTTTTCAAATCTGAAAAGAGAAACCCATTTTTGTTTTCCCTGCAGCTTTACTTTTGTCTTTTTGATCCAATTAATAATCCACTAACTAGGGTTAGGGTTAATCATATTCTATATATCTCCCATCCTCCTTTCACAAACCCATCCAATCTAGCTATATATGGAGCAACTCAGTCATCGTTTGCAGTAGCAGCATCTTCAAGATTCACAAGCTAATCTCGAGTCAACAGATTCGATTCGGTTCCTTGAGAATTCATAAGCTCTGAGAATCTTGATGATGCTGCAGCAGCAATACATGGCTATACTATATATATATTGATCTATTCCAGGGTTTTGGTTTTTTTTTTTCCTATATAAATTTTAAAAAAAAAGGTGTTATAATGGTTATGGAGATGATAGATCCGTACGAAAATGAGGTGTTTTGTTTTGATGATTAATTGGGAATTAATGGGGACATATATTATATATTTGTTTGGTGATGTGGGTTTCTGTTTCTCGTACAGATGCCAACGTGTTACTGTCGTGCTTTTAGCAAACGGATCCATGTTCCCAGCTGGTACGTACGAGGCTATATCTTCTTCTTTACATCAGATCTCCACTTTAATTTCCATCTATTATTTATTTATTTTGTACCCTAATTTAATATTCTGTGTGTTTGTGTATCATTCATGAATGAATATTATGGTTTGAAAAGATGCAGAGATCATTCATCCATCCCTTCATTATATGGAGACAGACGAAGGGGATTCTATGTGCAGTTAGTTAGTTTGGTGATGTTTGTGCAGGAATAATGAATTGAAGTTGTTGAACCGTAATTAATTACATGGATTATATGTCCCATCATATATGCATAGAAATTTATTCAAGTTACATAAAAAAAACCACAAGTATATATAAAAAGAGGATTCTGTGTGTGATGATGTTTGTGAAGGAACAATGAACCCAAATTGTAAAAACCTTAATTAATTACATTTGATTATGATACATAATTATTCTGGTTCCATTATAAAAAATAACAAGTAGATAATAAGATTACTATAATTACTTTTTTTTAAGGATTAAGTCACCAAATTAAGGAGATAATAATAATTAGGTTGGTTTCTTCATATATATATATATATATGCCGTGTTTGTAAACTAAGAACAAGGCAAACCTTTCATGTGTTGTTGCTGTTTGTGTCAAAATAATTAAACAAGCATTTGCTCTGTCTTATTATTATGTGTTTGAGCCACCCAACTCATTTATGTGAAATCTAACTTCTTGGCAAACCCAAAATACCTTAAAATTGAGAATATAAAAAATTATGAAATGAATTTTAATATATATACTTATGAAAAACGCAGAAATATGCATATATATTATATATATAACTAGCTAGGTTGATTAATAATAAGGTGATTTAATAAGGTTGTTACAGGATAAATATACATACCTAACCCATGAGCTTGATGATGGGTCAAGACCAATGACCGATTTAATAAGTTCTAGGAGTTAGTGGGTATATATAAAGAAAGTTGAATTGCATTTGAAAAAAAAAAAAAACTATATTGGGTTACAACAAACAAATTTTTTTCTTAATGAATTTTTGAAAGTAATATTCAATACGAATATAAAATACATAGTGCAAAACACAATTAATTATGTCGAACACAATTTCATATTTTAAATGTACCCATAATATCACCACACTAGGATATAAACAAATTTATAGTCCTGTAAAATCTGTCAAAGATAGAAAATAATCTATATACCAATATATAATTTGTGTTGGGTCCTCACCCCCAAAAGTCACCTACCCTCCAAAAGGTTCCATACATAGCTTCCAAAAAAGTCACATACCTTCTAAAGTTTTTTTTTTTTTTTTTTTTTCATATCAAAACCTTCTAAATTTTAAACCATACTATTTTGGCAGGTTTGAATTATTTTTTATTTATAAAACCGGATTTGACAGAAATCTTACAAAACCGGCACAATCTATTAAAAAAAAATAGGGACTTAGAATATAGAACCAAACTGGCACTATTATAAAAACCAATAAGCCGAAGAAATCCGTAAATTTTTGGTTCTCTCAACTCTTATTTAATATATGATGATATGTGACGTATCAACGATTCAACGTATTTAGGGTCACAAGTTTATTTTTATGTATATGGTTCAGAATTTGAACAACACACTCTATAAAGCTGCCCGTTTTATGTTCCATTACATATGATGTCCCAACTATTAAAGGACAATCATGCAAAAAACTCTCCTCATAATGATCACCAAATTCTACACATGTTACTAGAAAGAAATAAACTTATTATATTTAGGGTTAATAATAAACTGTCTGAGGTTTGGCCATGTTGAAATCTGGTGTCCGTCGTTGAAATTGACTGTCTCATGTTTGGTGTTTGTTGAAATTTGGTGTCCCTTCTATTTTTGGGTTAAGTCGAATAGAAGTGTATCACGTGACCGTCACGTGAACTCGATAAAATGGATATTCCAAAAATGCCCCTCCATAAAAAAATAAAAAAAATCTGACCTTCCATTACCTAGCGAATTTACGAAATTACCCCTTCTAACTAAATCAACAACTATAGGGTTTTTGGGCGGTGGCCGGTGGGAGTAGGATGGTGGCCGAAAGGAGTTGGGTGGTGGTCGGTCGGAGTTGGGTGGTGGCCGCCGGAGTTGAGTGGTGGCCACCGGAGTTGGGTGGTGGTTGTTTTGAATCTAGGGGTAATTTTGTCACTTCATATTTGGTAGAAAGGGCAACTCTGACTTTTCGCAACATTCTGTCAAAATTAAAAGCAGTTTTGGACGGAAAACCAAATTTCAACAAAGTCCATACTTCATATAGACCATTTTAACACTTTAAAATTCAGACACCAAATTTCAACACGGTCAAACCTCAGACAGTTTATTAGTTATTAACTCTTATATTTAATATAATTATCATAGTTATACACTAACAACTTATATAAATAACAATCTTAGAAACATGCATGTGCAAAGCACATGCAGAAATAACTAGTAAATTATAATGAGATAAATGATAAAGAATTATATTTTTTTAAAAAAACTTACATTTCTAAAAAGATTGGTAAAAAAACACATATGGAGGAAATGAAAAAGAATAAATTAAAAACGACAAAGCGAAGATGAATTTTTTTTTTTATCTAAATCCGAAAAAGAGATTAAAAAACTTTCTTTAATGCTTGAATTTATGAGGAAAAGAATTCTTAAATTTGTGTCAGGTTGAACCTCAGATGACCAAATTAGGAAGAAAAAATACATATTTTAATGATTGTGCATGAATTTGTGGCTGAGAGATTATACAATCATTTAGTATGATATAGTGGTTCATTACGTTATTCATTCACCAAGAGGTTGGGGTTCCCCCGCTAAATACATTAGGAATGTAAAAATATTCATGTCCTGCCATTTACCCCTTATGGACAAAGGTGGATGCATGGTGTAAAAAATGGGAAAATGTCCCCCTTTATTTTATTATTATATATATACTTAATTAAATAGATAATTAGTCTCCGATTTTAGAAGTATATATGGACTAAATCTTCTTTTATCAATGTGATTTTCTAATTCATATTTGAACAATTGAATAAATTGTTAGCTGAATTTTTTTTTTTTTTTTTTATTTACAAATTGCTATCTGAAATTTTTTTTGGACAATTTGTTAGTTCGAATTTATCTTTATGGAAAATTTGGTAACTTATGTGTCACTTTGTCGAATATTTGGTAGCTAACAAATTGACAACAAAGCGGAACCCGTACTAACAAATATCCACAAAAGGAAACATGTGTTAGTAAATTGTCCACAAAGCGAAATCTGAGCTAGCAAATTGTCAAAAAAAAAAAAAAAACTCAACTAACAATTTGTCAACAAAGTGAAACCTAAGTTAGCAAATTGTTTTAAAAAAATTTAGTAATTTGGTAATTAACCATTTCTTTTATTGTGAAACTATGCAATGCATCACAATTCAATATATAACACTACAAGAAATTACAAGAATCCACACATACAAATTGGTATGGAATTAGTGTGTACATAGTAGGGATGGCAACGGGTCACGGGGCCCCGCCGACCTGCGGGTCACGGGGCTGATTCGGGGCGGGTCGGGTCCGGGTCTAGGGGTGCGGGGCCCCGCAGACCCGCCCCGAAGTTTCTAATATATATATATATATATATATATATATATATATATATATATATATATATATATTAATTTTTTTTATGTTAATATGATGTAACATTTACTAAACAATATGGTTAATATAGTATCTATATAAATAACATGGATCAAATTACAAATAGATGTATATTTAGATTATTAGGATTTGTTAATTTCGATTTGAATTTGTATTTTGTGATGTGTTTGTTGTTTGTATTTGATTGGTGTTAGATTTATGGTTTGAATTTATATATAATGTAATATTTTGGCAAAAAAAATTGTATTTAATATTGAGAAGTGAAAAAAAAAAAAAAAAAATTGTTCACACGGCGGGTCGGGGCCCCGCCGGTCGACCCTTGAGATTTTTTTCCCACCCCGAGACGTACACTTGTCCAGGGTCGGGTCAGCCAGGCCGACCAGCGTGATGGGACCGGGGCTGCGAAAACCCGCCCCGTTGCCATCCATAGTACATAGGTTTCCACACCAAAAAAACCGGTTTGGAATTTATAGGTGGTAAATGGTCCAAAAATTGCACACCGGAATTTTGGTGTGTAATATTTACACACCAAATTTTTGGTGTGGTCTCAGTCTGTAAGTGTATTTTACACACCGGAATTTTGGTGTGCAATCTTTTGAAATTCCACACTGGTTACACACGGATGGTTAATTTTTAGTGTGAATCTAAGTGGAATGTCAACATAGAAAAAGTTATGTTGACAACTTATGGAATTAGAACAGTCGTTGGATATCTGCCCAAATCGGGTTCGTATTTACATTCAGGACTTCGTAAACACGTCAAAAATCACATAACGGGCCCAAACACAATATTCGAGGTTCGAAAACGGTCCGAAGGCGCGGCGTACGCGTCCGGACCGGGCCTCCGGATTGTTCCAAGCAATCCAGACCCTGCCGGATTCTAAGTCCGATGAGGTCCGGACTGCTGTCGAACATCGCGCGCTATTTTATCTACGCACACCGAGAGAAGAGTTCTCCAAAGCCTAATCTAATCAAACCAGACAACGGTTCCCATTTTCCTTCAAACCGGCGTCGAACCGTACAAAAACCGGGATCGGTTCTAAGGTTGCCTATAAATAGGGGACCTTGGCCACTCATTTAGACACAATCTCTAGATTTTGGCTTTGGAGCTCTGACCTCTCTCTAGGATTTTCTCTCTCTAGACTCTCATTTAGGAATCAGAGAGGGCTCAACCAGCACCACCCCCCGCTCTTCGTGCTGGTTATTGTCCTGTGTGCAGGTGACATCGTGCGAAGGAGATAAGCTTACCTTGCCGACAAGCTTGCACAGCCGTCAACCGTGCACAGCCGACAACCGTCAACCGCGCACCGGTCAACGGCCCCTAGCCGTCATCAAACAATCCACTTCTGACACCCGACGTGTCCCCATACTCGAAGTGCCGAAGTGTCCGACTACCCGGTTGGATTTAGACGCAACACTTGGCGCCGTCCGCGAGATTCGAACAAAAAGCAATTGCTCCCAACGATAGCTTGATGGCAACCGTACACGTGATCCATGGAGGCTTTGGCGCCGGAGGTGAAACGTCGTACGAACGAGAAATCTATGCTGCACAGACAAAGCGCAGGACCCGTGATGCCGGCATGAAGGATGTCGTAATGAAGTATGCCGTCACATAAGATGTCGCCATGAGAGATGTTGTCATGGAAGATGTTGCCATTGAAGATGTTCCAACCATATCAGCTGTGAGCATACAACGGGATGCCGGTTGTCAGGAATATTTTCTAAGTGTTCCACCATGACGGCAATCAACAACCGTCAACGAGTGACAAGTTGATGGCAATCAACAACCGTCAACATATAACATGTTGACGTCAGTCAACAGCTGTCGACATACAACAAGATGTCAACTATCAAGGAATATATTCTAAGTATTCTCCTATGAGGACAGTCAACGAAAATCATGGTAACAAGCATTAAATATCTCAAAAAGATTTGCTAAGTGTTTTATCATGATTGCAGACAACATATGAGCTCAATGAACAAGAATCAATATAACGACAGACAATTATGTCCGGACACCGGCTAACAATCAACATTGAGCATTCCAAAACATCACTCAAGCCATAGTGCAACGTGTTGACAACAATCACAATGCATAAGGGAAGTTTAACAACTTATCTCTATTTTTCTAAAATTTCCAGCACTTAGCCAAAATTTTGGCCGATTTGTGGAACTAACCTCTTGTAGGAATTTTATCAAACACCTTGTGGGCATACTAGAGTAATCAATTTCAAGAGACAATCAAGATCCAATTGAGCCTAAATAAGGTTGTAAATGTTTTAGCCATACTCGGAATTAGACTCGACACCACGAGACGACCCCGGAAAGCTGTCCACCACCGCTTGAGGCCACCCGCCGTCGCCGGAAGGACACGCGCCGCCACGGGAGAGCCACGCGCCGCCGTGAGCTGCTCCACAATCACCCGTCTTCTCGCCGGAGTTCCTCTGGTGATGGTCTTCCAATGGCTACCCCAAAATTGCTCGGTCTTCAAATATGCTTAGCCTCAAAATTTGTTTCTCCAAAATTTTACTTCTTCTTCAAGAAATGAGAGAACACTAAAAGCTACTAATGGTGGAGGATTAACTAATGGGTATTCTCTCTCATATATCTATCCATCATAATCTATGGGTACATCCTAAAACTTTGATTATTTATTACTAAGTCCTCAAATAGCATATTTACTTGTTGTCACTCCTTATTTCAACACTTAGAATTTTCTAAGTATGCCATGAATATAAGCTATGCACACATGTTTTGGTGCGCACATGACATAACACGCGCCTGACTTCACACACGTTATATCATTTTAAATACATGATCCATGACTTTTGTTATTACCACATGACTACTTGCATGATTTAATTATCAATCGTCTATTCGCATCTTTTACAATCATGCTGACATCACGTTCATATTGACATCACACTTATGTTGACGTCATACATCATGTTCGCATGCTTCCATGAGGATCATCGCATAAGTTCATAAACATGTGTGCATTGTTTATTGTTCACTGTTATATGTATATTGCTGGTTGCGCTAATCATGTCGACAGTTAACATACCTCCCGAAAAAAATTAAAGTGGAGCGAAATCGAAGCCGTCGCGCTCAATTGTCGAACAAGCCACCCTTGAGGTCAGCTCCGAACCTAGGGCTTATATCCTAGCTTAAAATAGAGTCAAGTATGGTCTGAACCGTTACTTGACTCGGGGGAAAGTGTTGGATATCTGCCCAATTCGGGTTCGTATTTACATTCAGGACTTCGTAAACACGTCAAAAATCACATAACGGGCCCAAACACAATATCCGAGGTTCGAAAACGGTCCGGAGGCGTGGCGTACGCGTCTGGACCGGGCCTCCGGATTGTCCCAAGCAATCCGGACCCCGCCGAATTCTAAGTCAAATGAGGTCCGGACTGCTGTCGAACACCGCGCGCTATTTTATCTACGCACATCGAGAGAAGAGTTCTCCAAAACCTAATCTAATCAAACCAGACGACGGTTCCCATTTTCCTTCTAACCGGCGTCGAACCGTACAAAAACCGGGATCGGTTCTAAGGTTGCCTATAAATAGGGGACCTTGGCCACTCATTTAGACACATTCTCTAGATTTTGGCTTTCGAGCTCTGACCTCTCTCTAGGATTTTCTCTATCTAGACTCTCATTTAGGCATTGGAGAGGACTCAACCAGCACCACACCCCGCTCTCCGTGCTGGTTATTGTTCTGTAAGCAAGTGACATCGCGCGAAGGAGATAAGCTTACCTTGCCGACAAGCTTGTACAGCCGTCAACCGGCAGCCGTAAACCGTGCACAACCGACAACCGTCAACCGCGCACCGGTCAACGGCCCCTAGCCGTCATCAAACAGTCCACTTCCGACACCCGACGTGTCCCCATACCCGAAGTGCCGAAGAGTCCGACTACCCGGTTGGATTTAGACGCAACAGCCGTTGCTAGTGCTTATTTTTGGAATTATTCATATTTCTATTGCACACAAATTATTACATTTAGATGCATAACTTTTGATTCAAATGTTGGTATTTAGTATTACATTTGTAGTTTCATATACGAGTCATTTAGTAACTACAATTTAAACTCTATTTAGAACATTTAGTATTGCATTTGTGTATACAAT
Organism: Clarkia xantiana subsp. parviflora; assembly: GCA_036873135.1. NCBI lineage: Eukaryota > Viridiplantae > Streptophyta > Magnoliopsida > Myrtales > Onagraceae > Clarkia > Clarkia xantiana. The sequence goes on from JAPTYO010000012.1 coordinate 19,651,830, forward strand.
AAGTCACATTTAGTAACTACAATTTTAACTCTATTCCGAAACTTTAGTATTGCATTTGTAGTTGCAAAAAATAAACATTTAGTAAATACCATTTAAACACGAATTATAACCTTTAATATTGCATTTGTGGTTCCAAAAAAATCGGTTTTAGTAACTAACATTTAAAATCTATTTAGATTTTTAGTAATGGAAAAAGTTAATTCTAATGGTTTATTTACCTACAATCATTTTAATTCTATAAATGCACATTTAGTATATTTAAAAGTTGTATTTGGACTCATATATGTATAATTTTGATACTAATGATGCTCTTTTGAGTCAAATAATTCAATTATATTTTATAATAAGTATTATTTAATAAAACACACAATAAGCAAAACTAATTTTTTATTAATAAACTTAATACAAGAGTCACAATACATGTTAAGACTTGTGCAATTACAATATTTTGATGACTCAATGAATGAAACAACAATGCCTTGAAGAAAAGTGTCAACCTTCTTCTAATGAATCAACGATGATTTGAAGAAAAGTGGCAACCATCTTCTAATGCATCTTTTTTGTCGACGAAGTGATTCCTACCGCCTGTAATGTTAAAAAAAATGAATACTTAAGTCTTCTAACATAAAAAAATGACATAATGTTATTTTTATACTCTTTGACTAAAAAAAACTATGTTGACACAATTGAAAATGTGTTGACAAATTCGAAAGGCATCTTAACAAGGAAGAACATAGAATGAAATATATTTCACTTGAAATTTGGAGACATACATATAAACCTTTTCATTTATCGAATTCACTTAAAGTTAGATCTACATGACCAACAAGATTCAAGAGATATGCTAACAACACTAAGCAAACCGTAGACACCTTCATTTTTCAAAGGTAAAGTCTCAACATTACAACTGAGAATTGATGAGGTACAGTCGCAGCAGTGCATCCTAATGGAACATAGAATAAAATTTCATAAAGAACCTACTAAATACACCCAAAAAATTAACTTCTCACATAGTGTAATACTTATCCATATTCATCAATGACTTCTATAGGTGAATGATAGTTTTGCAAGTTTTTACTCATCTTCACCTAGAACAAGCCCCAAAAATAGGTTCCTGAATGCAGGCTTCCCAAAAAGTACAATAGATCAAGACAATTAGAATAAGTCTATGAAAACATATCATAAAACTATATAAGCATATGTGTAAGTTTATTATAAGCATATGTAAGCATGTCATAAACATGTGTAAGCTTATCATAACCTTATGTAAGAATATCATAAACCTAGCATATGAGTAAGCTTATCATAACCCTACATAAGTATATGAGAAAGTTTATCATAACCTTATATAAGTATATCATAAACCCATGTAAGCATATATTTAAGCTTATCATCCTCGAAGACTTTGAAACCCAGAAACAGTAATTGATTTTTTTAGCTAACAATTGCATTATACATACAAACATGCAAATGGGATGATATGTTACTTTTGAAAACTTCATAAGCTTGGTTCTCAATTCAATGATTTACCAAGCTTTTTTTTTTCTTGAGAACAAAATTCCTAAATTCCCAAATTAAAATAAAGATCAACCATCAACCAAATACTTAGCTTCTTAAATTTCTGTTGTTCATTCTAATTTCTATTACGTGTAGGTCTTGACTTTGACTTTTAATTTATTATTATTATTATTATTATTATTATTATTATATAATCATACTTTTTTATATTATATAATATGTACTTATTATTATATAATCATAATTTTTTTATATTATATTATATAATATGTACTTAGAGCATCCACAATGGTTTTACATAAATTGTATTCTTTAAAATTGCCACGTAGACATTTATGTACACTTTAAGTAATACGTAAATTTAAGACACACGTAAAAAATATTTTCTCTGCAATCGTATTACTTAAACATATTCCTTAAATATATTTTATTATTAAATTTTTCAACAATCACCAATAAGATATTAGCATTAATTATAAAATGAATTAATTTATAATAAAAAATTGGTTACGTAATACATAGTGCATTACTTAAATTTAAGGAATGCTTTATGTAAAAACATAAATTTACGTGTGGGTCCCATCTTTAAGGAATGCTATGTAAAACCACTATAGATAGTTTTTGTTGCTTTACTTAAATAAACATGTAGGACCCACGTTTACGTAATCTTTACGTAATACCACTGTGGATGCTCTTATAAGGGATTTCTTATCATATTTTACATTCCTATCAATGTTCTATTAAATATAACATTCTTTTTAACATTTTTAGAAACTTTTATTAATTAATGATCATTTTAAGAAACTTTTAGAAACTTAATTTTTATGCATAAGGTAGAAGGTTCAAATCTTCACAGTAGCACTTTCTCAAATACTAAACTCACAATTAAGTTTTATACGGATTCCACACCGAATATTACACACCACTACTAATCCGTGTGTAATCCAAGTGAGATTAAGAAAAATTGCCATTCAGAATACACACCAAATTATTTCGGTGAGTAATTTGGCTTGGAGTCCGGATGCAACCAAAAAGTGACTTTTTTGAACAAATATGTAAGAGTTCCGTGTGAAGTTAGCATGACTTACACAAATAAATTTTGGTGTGGAGATTTTTGGTGTGGATTCATGACTTCTCTTGTAGTGTATATAAAATTTTCAATTATTATTTTTTTGGCTTGCGCACTTTTTATTTTCAAATAATGCCCTCAAATATTTGCATCCGCTGCTTACGGACTAACTCGATGCGAGTTGGGATTAGTGCGGTATGGAGTAACCATTGTACGAGTAACATACGGACGCAAAACTACAAAATGCCTTCTGGTATCATTTGCTCACATCTCAATAACTAATGACTATTTTTTTTCTAATAGATTTTAAGCAATACATTTTAAGTAATTCAGATAAGTTAAGTGTCCTGAAACCCCATAACCGGTGTACATGAACCCGTCCTTGGTCAAGAGATAGGGTAGCGAACCAACTTGAGTGTTACTTCCCATACGATTAGCGCTCAAAACATCAAGTTGAAATATTACTTTAAATTCATCATCGTCTTAACTGGCCGTATGATATACAAAACGAGTTTAATATCAAATGGATTAAATTTCACACCAAAATTCTGCGTAGATGATGCATCCATGGTAGGCTAAAGGCTTTATCTTACATTTAGTAGTACCCTCCAATTTTCCACCATGTTACTACACTTGTATTACCCCAAGTCCCCACAAAAGAAGCAAAATGAACATATAAAGGTGCTTATCGGCCAAGCACGGTGACTTCATCATATACACGAGTCTTGAATAAAGGTGCTTATCGGCCCAAAAAAAAGGTACTGTTGGGCCTATACTTCGAAAATAACAAATTGTTACCAGACATCTGCCTCGTTGAGGCCCATTGGGCTCTATTGTCTCTGTTTCTAAATTAAGGCATTATGTAGACCTTTTTTACCGATCATATTCAGCAAACCGAATTTATAAAAAAAAAAAAAAAAAAGGGAGTTCTGTATACTAATAAAAATAAAAAATATAAATTTTTTAAACTTTAACATTTAGCTTTTTTGGGCAGAGTAACTCTAATCTGAAAAATATCAGGATTAGGAAAGGGAATGAGGAACCAAGTGTATCAGAGAATTCCCTATCTTTTAATGACGGGACCAAACTACCAATAATATATTTGGCCGAAAAAAAAAAACTACCAACAATATCAGGAATAAGTATATCATATATGATAAGATTTTGCTGACGCCTAAAAGCTCCCAATTATTATTTTATGAATAAATAATAATAATAATAATAATAATAATAATAATAATAATAATAATAATAATAATAATAATAATAATAAGTTAAGAAAGTACAAATACAATTGATACTCATTATTATAAGGGAATAATTAAGGATTATAAGAGGTCATATCACAAATAATTTAAACAACCACGAATATTATTATAAGATTAATAGCTTAGGAAATGTTTGAAGTTTGACCCATATTAATTGGAGAGCTCTGAAATTTCAAAAGTTAATATGGAAGGTCTGAAGTTTCAACTTTGTTGATTTAAGATTTTCCATCTATTTCTAGGGTTAAATTTAACATAATTGTCTGAAATGACACTTTTACCCCTTTTAATATTTTGTTTTATTTAATATCTTATTTGAGGAAATGTGAAATGACAAAATTACCCCTGAAGTCAAATTAAAACCACCCCGGCTCTGGCCACCGCCACCCGACTCCGGTCACCCGACTCCGGCCACCGCCACCCGACTTCGGCAACCATCACCCCAGCTCCGGCGACCACCACCCGGCTCCGCCGACCGCCCAACGGCTTTGATTGGGCCCAAATCGGAGCCATAGAGCTCCAGATCGGAGCTCCGTGGCCCCGACCAGAGGCACAGATCTCCGATCTGGAACTCTACGGCCCTGACATGAGCCACAGAGCTCCGATTTGGGCCCAATTCGTAGCCGTTGGGGTTGTTGCTGGAGTTGGGTGGTGGTCGCCGGAGCCAGGGTGGTGGTTGCCGGAGTCGGGGTGGTGGTCGCCGGAGCCGGGGTGGCAGTGGCCGGAGCCGTGGTGGCTTAAGGGCATTTTTGTCTTTTCACTTCAAGCATGTGAGGGGCACGCTTTGATATAGAAGGGCAGTTTGAGATTTTAATTTTATTTTTTGTCACATGCCAAACATGTGACCAACTTCCGTCAGTTTTAACGAAAATAATTAATGAAGACCTCTTATATCCACAAAGTTAAAACATCAAACCTCTCAAATCAACATTTGAAACTTCAGACCTCTCCGGTTAACATGGGTCAAACTTCATACATTTCCTAGGCTATTAACCCTATTATATATACTAATTACTGATGTCCGATATTTGCTTTCCACATGATTTACGAAAATTTATATTATAATGATATCATGAACTTGCGCAAATTGATTTTTTTAATGAATATATATTAAAATAGTATATATAAATTACTATTTATTAATTTGTTACGGTGATATATTTAAATTAGAAATATAAAATATTATATGTCAACTGAGATATATTTATATATGTTTTCACATAAAAAATATGTTTCTAAATTTAAGTGCCGTACAAAAATTTAGAGCTCTTTAATTACAATACTCAAGATTAAATGATATGTTGTGGTTTTTTTTTTTTTTTAAAGTACACCTATCATGAAAATTAGTCATTTGTGACAACATTTTTTTTAAAGGAATTAAATATCTCATAAATTATAAGAATTTTCTAGGGATTTATTATGTTTTTAGGGAAATTCCTTACAAAACTCAAAATTTTTGTAAGGGAGTTTCTAGCCAAACTTTTGTTAGGAGTCATTCCATTAAAAAAATTGAATACAATATTTGTAAGGAATTTTTACAATTCTGTTACAAATTAGGTTACATGTCCCTCACAAACGACTAAAATTTCTTCTAGTTATTATACATTATATAATATTATAATGACATAATCACATAGATGTTATTAATACCTTTTAAATTAATCATTGGTTTTGCTATAATAAATAATAATACGCAAATTTTGGCAAAAAAAATAATAATAATGCGCAAATGAAATCACAAAATTTCTATAATATTAATTTTAAAATTTATAATTATGATGTGTCATTAAATAATGTAATTAATCTAGCAAAATTATTTTTTTAATACTATTTGTTGTTAGATAAATATAATATTGTTATATACAACAGACACACGTAGGAATAAGGATGTAAACAAGTCAAGCTACTCGAGATCGGCTCGGTCGATGTTCGAATTTGACTCGCTAAATTTCGAGTCGAGCTCGAGTCGTGCTTTTTCTGATAGCGAGTCGAGTTCGAGTTCACTGGTACTCGACTCGAGAGGCTTGTGAGCCTAATCGAGCTTTTTTGTTTTGCCTATTCGAATCGAGTTCGAGTTTTTCGAGCTTTACATAATAATATTATATATGTATATATTGAGTTCATGTCGAGTACGAGCTTGAGTTCACATCAAAGGCCTAATCGACTCGAGTTCGAGCTCAAGCTAAGGTGCACCATTTATAATATAAATGAATTTTTTTAACCTTATCGAGCCGAATCGAGCTCGAACTCGTCGAGTATTGAATCGCGTCGAGCTCGAGCTTATAAAATAAGGCTTGGTCGAGTTCGAGCTCGAACTCGAAGTCGAGTAAACTGAGTCGAGTCGAGTCGAGTCAAGCTTGCCAGATAGTCGGCTCGACTCGGCTTGTTTACAGCTAGGAATGATGTCTATAATTATTTAGGTACAATGCCGTGTAGGATGATTACTTTCTTAATTAATAGGCTATTAAATTATTAATATTCTAAGATTAGCAGACGCCCAACTCTTTTTTTTTTTCTTCGGTAGACGCCCAACTCTATACCAAAGTATTCTTTTCATCACCAAATATCCAAACCATTTATATTTATTTATTATATTATATAATATTGTTGAATAAACGGTCACGTATTTCCATTTATTTCATTATACACCCTATAACTTTTTCCTTTGCAGCAAGTTGTTCCCATTATTAAATATAAATGGTTTTCCTTTGAAGAAACTGTCACGTACTTCAGCTAGTCAATCTCGTATTTAATCTTAATGTCATGTTTGGTAAATTGAATAAGAAATATAAATGAAAAATGAAATATACATTTTTATGGAGAAACCAGAGAGTTAAGAATGATTATTATGTATAAGGTATAATTGCGAATTTTATTACAAAACTTATTTACAATATCATTTTCTTCATGATATAGTTTAAGTAGGATTTCTAGCTTAGGGGTACATTGGCTTGCCACAAATTTACAAGTGCGGTGCATCAATTTGCAACATATGGAAAAGATTGGTTCTCTTAATTCCAAATTCCTGGAATGTTGGGGTTTTTTTTTTTTGGCCAGAGGGGTTTATCCTTGTTAAATTGGAAGTATTGATAACATATATGGCGTCATTTGAAACATATATAATGTTCGAAAAGACATAATAATTAAGTAATGTTAACCTACTAATAATTACAAAATTGATGACATGCGACTCTGAGTTCAATGCTCTTCGTTTCTAGAATTTGTAAGCTTGAGCCATTAAAAAAGTTAAAGAGATTATTATTATATTTAAACATAGGGATTTGGCGCGCATATTCCGTTAATTGGAAGAGGTCCACAAGCACTAATATCGTCGCCTAGCTTTAAGCCTATTAGATTAGGAACATCTATTAAATATACTCAATGATAATTTTGTTAGAAAAATATTACCCAAAAAATTACTTTTTTAAGCCTTGTTTCTTAATACAAAATCATATATAAATGCTATCCATACAATGCACAAAACTACATATTTCAATCATTATATATATATATATATATATATATATATATATATAATTATATGAAAATTTTGTAATATGGTTCTTGTAAATTTTATGATTAAATTATAAACAAATGCATAAAAGCAAACATTATGCTAGACTGAAACGAATAGTCAGATTGATACTGATGGATACGCCCAATTTGAACCCGTTGACTTCCGAATCGTTTTAGTTTTATCACCCCGTTAATGATTGTAATTCGAAACTTCAACCCGAACACTTCGCGAGAACACCAACGGTCCGGACGAGGCCGAGGCGCTCGTCCGGCCGGGTCAAACTCACCTAGGTGAGGTTGGGTGGCCACACCCGACCTCCCCTAGGGGAGATCGGGTGGACCAACCCGATCTCTCCTAGGAGAGATCGGGTCGGCCAACCCGATCTCCCCTAGGGGGGATGGGGTTGGCCAACCCCATCCTCCCTAGGAGGGGTTGGCCAACCCCATCCTCCCTAGGAGGGGTTGGGTGTCCTCACCCAACCCCTACCCTTGGGGGTCGGATTTCCCTTCCCCCCAAGGGCCCCGACACCATTCTTGGACTCCCGTACTCGGTTCATTCCGCCTACCTTCTCCGTATCCTAAGGTCTAAATTACATGTTTAAAGGTTAATTAACTGTGTTTAAGGGTTAATGATGTCATTAAGCCACCTTAATGACACCGTTGCCTATAAATACCCCGCCTCCACTATTCATTTGATCATCTTGGCAATTTGGATAATTTTGCTCTGACATCTCTCTAGCTTTATCTCTCTAAAAACGATACTGACTTAGGCATCGGAGAGGGTTCATCAGGCACCACCCCCCCTCCTCTGTGCCTGGTACTGCCCCTTCTGCAGGGCGAAAGGAGAAGAGAAGCTAAGGAAGGAAGGACGCAGGCTAAGACAGTGCAACCCGAGAGTACCGGATCCTCCACATCTCCAGTGAGGAACGAGATTTGAGCCGACCACCCGTTGACCCTGATCTCGGAACCTAACACTTGGCGCCGTCTGTGGGCTTCGGACAGAAAGCCTGGCTATAACAAGGGCAATGGCGAACAGCAGGGTGTCTAGGCACCACCGCCCACCAGGGGGCAATGGGCGAAGGAGAGAGCCTATACCCCCAGGAAGGCAGCCTAACCCGGGAAAGCAGCCAATGCAACCAGAACCACAAGGAATCCCACAGCCTCCTCAACAGAACAACCAGGAGGGAGGACCCTCACGCCCAGCTGGGGCTGAGTCCTCCACCGCTTCAACCCCTCTGGCAAGAAGACCACAGAGAGAAAGGGAACAACAGGGAGTACCATCCCAACACACGGCACCCCCTGAGGGCTATTACTATGAGGCGCAACCCCAAGGGTACCCGTATGGGAGGCCGACCCAAAGAAATGACAACCGCGCCTATACAACATACACAAGGCCGGCATACACCCAGGGGACACACACTGAAGCTCATGAAGAGGAACAGATCCCAACAGAAGAGCACCACTCACACCCTCAAGTAGGGCAGCGGGAGGAGCAAAGAAGAAATTACCAAGAGCCACCCCCAGAGGGAAGGCAACAATTCGTGCCTCCTAGGCAACAGCAGAACACCAGGGCTTACACCCCACTGGGGGAGGACAGACAAGCAAGACCTCCAAGGAGGCAAGAATTTCATGAAGCACCCCAGCAGGGATACCAAGGATACACCTACAGTCCATACCAACATGGACAAGGGATCCCAGTAAGCCCAGTCTACAACTATGGTGGATACCAGAGGAATTACACTCCGGCGCCGGTGATGATCACCCCGGAATAGATAGAGGCCATGATAACCCGGAAAATGAATGAGTCAAAGAGAACCAGCTTGCATTGTCTAAGTGACAAAACGAACCACCCGTTCACGAGGGAATTGGAGATGAACAGGGTGCCAGACTCCCTGCACACAGTGCAAATTGCAAAGTACAACGGCAAGGGAGACCCCCTAGAGCATATCCAACAGCATGAGGCCTCTCTATTTGGGAGGACCACTGATGAAAGATACAAGGCACTCCTGTTCCCAAACACCCTATCAGGGGTGGCCTCACACTGGTTCTTCAGCCTACCCTCTGAAAGCATCCACTCATGGGAGCAGCTAAAGGCGAAGTTTCTGCAGAGATATCTAGGGGAGAGGAAACTCCTCAAAGGAACAGGCTCCATCGATGATGTGAAACAAGAATATGATGAATCTCTAGCCAGTTACTACACTAGGTTCAATCAAAATATCGCAGACAACCAGGGCGACATCACTGAGGGTGAGATAATACGAGCCTTCATCAGAAATCTAGGCCGCTTCGGTTCCACACTGGCAGAAAAGATGGCCAAGAAGCCAGCAAGCACCTTAGAGGAGCTTGCAGGAAGAGTAAAAACTCATATAGACCTGGAGAGGCACAGGGCAAGTAAGAAAGCCAAGATTCAAGCAGCCAAGGAAGACAATGCAAAGCCGAGCAAAGGAAAGCCACCCCAGGCACCTCAGCATGCAAGGCAGCAGGAATGGCGTCCGCCCCAGCAAAGAAACCAAATGGGCGAACCACTAAAGGCTAGGGAAATAAATGTCATCAAGTTCGTCCCATTGAACGCCACTCCAGCTACTGTCCTCAAAGAGATGCGGAATCAGAAGCTCTGGTCACCCCCTGCAAGATGGAGAGCCCCAATGGTGGGGAATCACAAGGACATATGGTGTGACAACCATGAAGCTTACGGGCATGACACGAACGAATGCTTCAGCCTAAAGCTAAGCATCAACAATGCCATCCAAAGGGGAGAACTAAAGTAGTTCGTGGATCATGGGGGCAACAGCATGCAGCTAGGACCATCACACAGAGACAAAGGCAAAAGCAAAGTAGACTACAACCCTCCACCCAACAAGAGAGGGACCATAAACATGATACACGGGGGAGTAGCGTCAGGTGGCCCAACTGCTAATGCAAGGGAGGTTTACGCATCAAAACTGAGTTCAGTGCCAAGGTGGAGGAAAAGGCCACGAGAAGGTGAAGAAATGAAGATCGAATTCTCAGAGAAGGACAAAAGCCACATCGTCTTCCCACACGACGATGCTCTAGTCATCACGATAGACATTGACAATTTTGATGTAAAGAGAATACTAGTAGATGGGGGCAGCTCAGCAGACCTCCTGAGCCTAAGGGTCCTAGAAGAAATAGGAAAGACAAAGGCAGACATCAAACCAGTCAACTTCCCTCTAGTTGGCTTCTCAGGGGCAACAAGCTACCCCCTGGGAATGATAACCCTGCCGGTGACCATGGACCAAGGATGGACACAGCTGAAGGTGAATGTTAACTTCTTGGTGGTTGAAAGCCTGGGAGCCTACAATGGGATCCTAAGAAGGACAACCATAAACCCATACGAAATAGTGCCATCCACCGTACACCAGAAGTTGAAGTACATCATTGAGAATGGAGTCGGAGAAGTCCTAGGTGATCAACGCACTGCAAGGCAGTGCTACGTCAACTCCATGAGACGTGGATCACATGGGACAGACACAGTAGCAGTGGTCATGGTAGGAGCCAATCAAGATAGAAAGAAGAGGAGAAGGAGACAAAGGCAAGGAAAGATGAAGAATGGAGTGGTACTCCGTTTGAGCAGGCAGTTTTTTCAAACAGTGCCTAAGAGGAGACACATGAGCAAGGCTGTGAAGGTGACAGCCATACCTTGGCAGCCAGAAACCATAGAAGGGAAAAGAACAAGGGACTCCATCATAAGAGGCTTTCGGTACATTGATGATATCAAGCAAATGCCGCGGGAGCCAATATCAAGCTATTTCCAGAAATTCTCCAGTTATGGTGCCAATATGGACATCACAAGAGGAGAAGCCGTCAAAGCATTCATTCGGAACATGCACCCAAACTCATTTGAGACCTATGGAGGGCTTTATGAGATGGTCATGACGAGCACGATGAGAGAGCTCAAGGAAAAGCTAGACAAGGCATTTGCAAAGGAGAGGGAGCAACTAGATGAAGTCCCGGAGAAAGAAAGAGAGACTGACACACTGGGAGGAGGTGTAAACTTCACATTCACACCCCTTACAGTAAGCATAGTAAGCACCTCAAGCGGGAGCTACCCACATGCAGGGAGGAGGGCAAGGCCTTCCTAGGAAGAGATGCACAGGGATGGTGTGAGTACCATGTGACCTGGGGGCATCAAACCAACAACTGCATGGTGCTGAAGATAGAAGTAGAGGAAATGATTCACAATGGAGGCCTGAAGGAGTACGTGGCAACAGACAAATTGACCACCCCATATCCTTAGTTTCATATTTAGCACTTTGCATGTTCAAGCTTTCCAAGTTTTTCAAAAACAACTTTTGAGAAGGAGAACTCAAGAAGTTACTCCAACTCTACAACTATCTTTGATTTCCTCCAAAGGGTGTCTTGACCCACCCAAGGCACCCCATGTGTACAAAAACATGAATGCTCTTAAGAGAGTAGGATTTCCTTCAAAGGCATTTTCCAATGAGTGTGGTGATATAATCATGAAGTTATCCTTACACAGATATGACTTCAAGTCAACGACAGGTTCGACGCCCCAAGAGCGTATCTTGAGAGTAGTTCTTATACTACGACATTCGACGCCCCCAAGAGCGTATCTTGAGAGTAGTTTCCATACTACGACATTCGACGTCCCCAAGAGCGTATCTTGAGAGTAGTTCTTATACTACGACATTCGACGCCCCCAAGAGCGTATCTTGAGAGTAGTTTCCATACTACGACATTCGACGCCCCCAAGAGCGTATCTTGAGAGTAGTGTTCATACTACGACCTTCGACGCCCCCAAGAGCGTATCTTGAGAGTGGTTTCCAAAAACTACGAACTTCGACGCCCCCAGGAGCGTATCTTGAGAGTAGTGTTCATACTACGACCTTCGACGCCCCCAAGAGCGTATCTTGAGAGTGGTTTCCAAAAACTACGAACTTCGACGCCCCCAGGAGCGTATCTTGAGAGTAGTGTTCATACTACGACCTTCGACGCCCCCAAGAGCGTATCTTGAGAGTAGTTATTACACTACGACCTTCGACGCACCAAGAGCGTATCTTGAGAGTGGTTTCCAAAAACTACGAATTTCGACGCCCCCAGGAGCGTATCTTGAGGTAGACTTGCAACCTACCAAATTCGACGCCACCAAGAGCGTATCTTGAGGTAGAAAAAACACTAACAGAATCGACGCCCCCAAGAGCGTATCTTGAGGTAGATTTCAAACTACCAGCTTCGACGCCCACCAGGAGCGTATCTTTGGTCTAACCTGAGCCCTCCGGGAGCCTATCCTGCGAAACGTTAAGTGCCCTCCGAGAGCCTGTCTCGTGAACAGTTTTCGACGCCAACCAGGAGCGTATCTTTGGTCTAACCTGTGCCCTCCGGGAGCCTATCATGTGAAACGTTAAGTGCCCTCCGGGAGCCTGTCTCGTGATCAGATTCGACGCCCACCAAGAGCGTATCTTTGGTCTAACAGTACCATGTATACCATTTAAAGGGTATCAGAAGAGATCATCGCACCATACTAAGAAGGATCCCACGAGAAAGTAATTTCAAAGTAAAGTGATATGAAGAACACATAATGTTTTTTCTTGATGAAATAGCAGGTATGGCATGGAGGAAAACACGAAAGAAGGATAAGTAAAGGAAACACACCAAGAGAAGAGTCCATAATCAAAGGGGTATATACAAAAGCATGAGAAGTACCAGTGTAAAGCCAAGGGAACCACGTAGTCAACAACACAATACGACAGAGGAAAGCAACACAAAACTCCACAACAATCCCAAAAGATACTCAACCCATTAAAGGGGAGAAAGAGTATGGTTATATATACAAAGATAGCAAGATGTGGAAACATCAATCAGAGCCTTCGGGAGAGTCACCCTCACCCCCTGAGGCTGAACCACCGGCAGAGATGGATGAAGAGGAGGAGTCTGAAGTACCAATCTCCACAGGTGTAGCATCCACCTGTGTAGGAGCAGGCTCGTCTGCAACAGCAGCCTGACCCCTAAGGACAGCCATGTAGCCAGTAGCGTATGGCCCGAAATCACCAAGATCACCAACTGGAAAATGAGGATCAATGCGGAAAATATGATCAACCAGATACTCACCAAACTGGTTCATCTCCTGAGTGAGCCGCGCGCTATAATCAGCAGTGAAGGCAGAGGAAGCCTTGTACTCAGACACTGCAACAGTCCTCTCCTCTGCCCGGCACCTAGCCTCCAACTTCCGCAACTCCTCAGAATGGAGTGAAGATGCAACCTCAGCCTCCCGGCGTAAGCTACCTACGGTAGTCTCAAGTAAGGACACTTGGTCCCTGAGCTCCTGCATCTTTAGATCAGATAAGCGCGCCTTCTCAGCAGCAGTGGCGAGCTCCGCCTTCAGAGAGACCTGGCTGTCCTCAAGGGTCTTCTTCTCGTCAGATAGCTCGAGCACGAGTGATGACATGTTCACCATGTCAGACATACCCTGATAATTTAAACAAGGGATAAGTAACCGAAAGATCAACAACATAAAAGTATAAAGAAGAAAGCAAGGAACAACTCACAGGTGCATAACGAGAGAGTACACCCTGAACAAAGCGCCGAGTCTCCCCAGGAGACTTGGGCTGAGCAGTACGATCGCCAGGAGGGATGGCACCGCGAAGTACACGGATGCCAACCTCAGGAGTCCGCAAAGAGGAGCCGCTATCAAGGTGGAACTCCTTCAAACCAGCGAAGGGAGTCCACTCAGACCCAACGACATCCTCGTCAGTAAGACGTGCGAAGTCCTTCCGACTCAAAGCCGGAGGCCCACCTATACAACCGAAACAAGTCAAAGGAAAATATAAACATAGAAGAATCAGTAACAAGGTAGAGATCAAACCTGAGGACCGCGCCCTCGGCTGGGGGGCAGGGGAACCACCACCAACAGGTCGCTTCCCTTTGTCAGCCAGGGAAGGCACATCTTCGACCACCATCTCCTTATCGCGAGATAGGGTCGGGGGACGAGCAACAGGCGAAGGAGGATCCGCAGCTTTCTTCCTCTTAGCAGCCGAGGCCCCGGCCTCAGAATCAGATCTCCGCGGCTTGGACTTGGAAGGTCCAGAGTCTCTGCCTACGGAGACAACCCTCTCGGTCACCAAGGGGGAGCGCCCTAGCAATGTAAGAAAAACAAGATAAGGAAAACACAAAGTAAACTATAAAGAAGCAAACAGGAGGAAGCATACCAGAGGCCCCAGCCTTTTTCCCAGGCATGGGGGATTTCTTCAGAGTGGAGCTAGAAGGAGCCTTCCTCTTGCTCAGGTCAACAGGTGCCCCCTGCACGTTATAGGTTTTTCCGTGAAACCAACCTACAAAGGAAGAGCAGAAATTAAATAAAGATGAGAAGACTAAGTAACATACCGAACCCCCGGAGTCAGGAGTCAAACTGATCCCGTCCTCGTAAAGATCCGTCTCAGTCACTAAGGACACGGGGCAGTATGATCGAGTCCTGTTGCTCTCATGAATGATCTTCATAGTCTCTAAATCAACGGAAGAGAACTCCCCGAAAGCAGGCCAACCATCCGACCGATCCTCATTCAAGACCGACCAAGTGACGTATCGATCCGTGATGAAGAAGTAATGCTTGGCCCAGTGACTGGCCGAATTGTCACTCCGGGCCACGAAGCGAAGAGAGGTATCCCACTCGACCCCACTCAACCCGAAATCAACAAATCGGGGATCCTTGAAGGTCGGATGGCGAGTTACGAAACTCGCAAAGCCCACCTTCGTCTGGTATTGGAACCGGTAGAAACATCGGAACAGAACGAGGGAGTACTTCCAGGAGTACCAATGGCACAACACCCGGAAGCCCACCCAGACACGGAGGGCACTGGGGGCAAGGTTCACAGGAGAAATCCTGAAGAACCTGCTCAACTCTACGAGGTCATCGCAGTAAGGCAACCTCAACCCAAATCGAATCTGGGAGGGGTAAACGACGACCTTCCCCCTAGGAGGCTCCGTCACCGTCTCGCGGGTATTCCCCAAGGAGGGGAGGAAAAGATATAGAGGCTCATCTAAGGGACAGATATCTCCTAAGGTAACATGCTCATTGTAATCGGACCTAGTTAGGTGGTTCTCCGACAGGGCAGCGAGACCTAAGGCAAAGGTAGCAGGAAATCCCAAAGTTCGAATCAAGTTTCGACTAACACCCCAGCTCAGATCGCAACACTAAGCTAATGATGGGAAAGAAAGTAATGCGACAAAAAAGAAGATAAAAGGAACTCACTCATCCTTCGGAGGATGTAACGCCTCTGCAGAGTCTGTGTGCGCGGACACCACCAGGAATACAGTACCTGCCACGACATGACAAATATCAAAACAAGAAAATTTCCGAAAAACCGGAGTACTCCAACACTCGACCAACGACAACAACCAAAGATTCGAAGACACCCAACAAAGATAGCAAACATGAGCCAAGGACACCACGACAACCAAATCGAATAATTTTATCCGAACCTAAAGTCGGTTTTCGGGCAAAATTACCGTTACGCCCTCCAACGGAAATCAACACACAAACGGCGATACAATATCAAATTCAAAACGGGGATAGTTTAATCGGACAAGAAACTATCTCCGGACGACCGGCAAAATTTTTTTCCCCAAATCCACAACTATCTACGGCTATCCACGGCAATCCCACATTCAATCAAATTTCGGCAATCAAGCATCGGCAATCAAGTATCGGCAATCAAGTATCGACAATTCAAAAATCAACATTTTACGCGGTAATGGAAAGGAAAAGAGTGGACCTTCGGAAAGCCCGACCCGATGTGATAAACGGGTCCGGATTTCGAATTTGGAGACCGCCGGAAATCAGTCCCTCGCCGGAGGTCAGACCTTGTTGATTTCGTCCGCCCCACCGTCGCCGGAAAGCACCGCACGCCGCACCAGAGTCGTCCCACCTCACCGTCGATCGCCCTCGATGGACCAGCAGCCGTCCCCGCCGGCAGCGACCTCGCCGTCGTCTTGCCGTCCCTCCGCGCCGCTGCTAGTCGGGCTGTCGTCCCAGCCAGCCGCTGCCTTCGTCCGATGCCGGCGTCCCCTCTCCTTTGCCGGTCGGAATTTCTGGTCCACCACCAGAATTTTGGCCGGCCCTCCTCCTTGGGTGTGCTCCAAATCCTTTCTTGCTCTCCAAGGGTGAGAAAAGAGGGAAAAGGGTGGCTATGGTGACTAACTAAGGTATTTTCTTAACTCTCCTCTATATTTGAAAGATGGTAGGGTTTTTTAAGGAGTTTTAATCACCACCCTCCATTTATTTTTAAGTGAGATCTAAGGGCTAAAGAAAAACCATCACTTTTACCCCCTTTAACTATGGCTAAGTATATCTCCATACTTAGAAAAACCATCAAGTTAGGCTTATCCTTGAGCATCCCATACTTAGAAAAAAATTTGGCCAAAATTAAATTTTTCTTCACTTAGGCAAAAACCCGGCATGAAATTGAAGCATAAGTCACTTAGTTGCATTCGTATTGCATCCCTATGCGAGCATGTATTTTTTGAGTATACGCCTGTAGCGAAGATAGATTTATTACTCCCACCTCAGACGGACGCGTGCTTAGGCACACGTCCGTGCCACTCTGACGTTTACAATTCCTCTATCTCATAAGGCAGGGGGCAGAGTCAGAGGCACGCATCAATGGGTAAGCAAGCATTCAGACAAGAAGGTAAAACCCCGGTTTCAAATTGCGCGTGTCATACCATCCTGAAATAGAGTCAATCAAGGGTTAGGCCATTGGTTGACTCGGGGGCATGTGATGGATATACGCCCAATTTGAACCCGTTGACTTCCGAATCGTTTTAGTTTTATCACCCCGTTAATGATTGTAATTCGAAACTTCAACCCGAACACTTCGCGAGAACACCAACGGTCCGGACGAGGCGCTCGTCCGGCCGGGTCAAACTCACCTAGGTGAGGTTGGGTGGCCACACCCGACCTCCCCTAGGGGAGATCGGGTCGGCCAACCCGATCTCCCCTAGGGGGGATGGGGTTGGCCAACCCCATCCTCCCTAGGAGGGGTTGGGTGCCCTCACCCAACCCCTACCCTTGGAGGTCGGATTTCCCTTCCCCCCAAGGGCCCCGACACCATTCTTGGACTCCCGTACTCGGTTCATTCCGCCTACCTTCTCCGTATCCTAAGGTCTAAATTACATGTTTAAAGGTTAATTAACTGTGTTTAAGGGTTAACGATGTCATTAAGCCATCTTAATGACACCGTTGCCTATAAATACCCCGCCTCCACTATTCATTTGATCATCTTGGCAATTTGGATAATTTTGCTCTGACATCTCTCTAGCTTTATCTCTCTAAAAACGATACTGACTTAGGCATCGGAGAGGGTTCATCAGGCACCACCCCCCCCCCCCCCCCTCTGTGCCTGGTACTGCCCCTTCTGCAGGGCGAAAGGAGAAGAGAAGCTAAGGAAGGAAGGACGCAGGCTAAGACACTGCAACCCGAGAGTACCGGATCCTCCACATCTCCAGTGAGGAACGAGATTTGAGCCGACCACCCGTTGACCCTGATCTCGGAACCTAACAGATACACTTATATATCCTAAAATATATGGAAAACTGAAATTCTTCTATGAGTATTTTGAGGGAAGTATATATCACAAAGAAAATTAAAGTATACATATCACAAACATGACAAATCCATTCATAAATATTTATCCTATCAATTTTGTTGCATCTCTTCATGTTTTGTCTTAATATAATTTTTAAATCATGATTTATTACTACTGTTTTAAAAACTAGTATTCCATTTTTTTTTTTTTAAACTTTCGAATTTTCGTTAGAATAAATACTAACATTAAAAACGTTTAAGTTCTTAAGAACCTACAAACTTATTTTACACATCTAATAAATTGTTATATTGGTAGTACCATTTATTAATTAATATTGACCCTTAAAAACTAATTACTGCTATTGGTTTACAAAATAGTTTACATATTTTAAATATTTTTAAAAAAAAATTGAAAATTTAATTTTTATTTTAAGCATAAATAGCATCATTTAAAGCATTTTATTTCTTATCAACTGTCAATTTTTATTTTACTCTTCTGTTTAATTATTATGTTTGTACCTCTTTAATATATATGCACTAATAGAAAACTAATTACAATTAACTTTATTTCTCTTATAATGTTTTATTAGAATTCGTTTAATATGTACAATTTGCGCATGTTCAAACGTTTACCTACGTTATATAAATCATAATTCATATCAAGTAATATATTTGTTACATATATTACATGTACCATCCATCTATTATATAAAAATATATGACTATAGTAAAAAAATAAAATAACCTTACATAAGAATAAAATTAAATAAATTGTGTATACAAGTTTCTATCAGAGAAAGCAATACACCTTATCTATCTATATATATATATTCTAGAAAATGACAAAATAAATCAAAGTTTTGAGTGATTATTTTAAGATAAACATATTTATCAGAAGTGAACGATGTTCAGGTTCCTTGACTTAATCATTTGATATATAATATAAAAGTTAGGAGATTTCTTTCTTCTTATTTGCCTTTTCTAGTCCGATACACGTATTGTGACACTACAGTCCACCTAACACCGAAACTAAAATATATTAATTAGATAAAATAATAATATTAAAATATAATTTTGTTACCATTCGATCGACCATATTATTTCTCTAGAAAAGGATGACTAGTGCGTTATATATTGGTTCTTTAAACTATACTAAGTTGGTAATGGTGTCATAGTCTGATTGTTCAATTGTTCAAATGTATGATATACTTGCAAATAAACATAAAAGTTTAAATATTAAAGTAGCAGGATGTGTATAGTCACCACTCACCACTAGAGATGACAATGAATATGGCTTTTACTCACCCTACGAGTTTAGGGTAGCAATGAATACAGATTTAACTACACAATATTTTACTGTGGATATTTGCTCCATGAATACACATGACATGACTAATATGAATATTTTAAATATATTCACAGGAAAATGTATTGAATACGGATTGATCCATATATTTAGATATCCATAGTTTATCCCAAATCATGCCCACCGAAACTCCGAATAGTCCCACTACACGACTCCATCGGCACCACCATAATTCCGATCGGCCACCACCACGACTCCGTCTGGCCACCACCTAATTCTGGCCGGCCACAATAGTCACCGCCGACTCCGAAACCCTCCGAAAAATTGTTGGCAACCACCTCCAAGCTGCCTCAATTAGTGACAAACTGGCTTTAATCGGGGCCATAATGCTCAAAATCAGAGCTTGCTGGTCTGATCGGAGCAATTTTTTGTTTTTTATTATGACCAAATTAAGACCCGACCGAAAACTCTTGCCAGAGCTACAGCCAGTGGAACCCTCCCTATGTGGCAACAATTGGGGTCGGAGAGCTCCGAACTCTCCTGCCATGAATGTGGTCTTGGCGATTAGAAAGTCGCCGATAATAGTTTTATTATTAAAAAAAATGTTAGTTTGAACTTCTAGGATAATACGACGTATTTTAAACTTTTATAGGACTAATATGATATTTTTAAAATTTTATGGGCTAAAATAAAAATTATTCTGTATGGTTCAGTAACTGAGAGTGGTCCATATTGTGTCGTGTTGTGAATATGAGTGGTTCATAAAATTTCACACGAGATAAAGCATATATGAATTGTATAAAAAATATATGGTGCAAAAATATTGATGCGGTTAAAATCGCAAATTTCGATCCATTGTGATCGTTAATAGTCAATTACTTTCAACTCTTTTTTTTTCGGCCAAAACTTTCAACTCCTTTTGGTAGTTGATGAGTTCCGATGTAATCGTTAGCCCCGTTAAACAGCCAATGGACGGCGAGTAGGTCCAGTGGGCCTCGTGAAAGCCTGGAAGGCCCAGAGGCCCAGTACGAAGGGTCCCGACTTAAGCGACCCCGACATAAGAGCTAAACGCTCCCGATAAGAAGCCTCCGAGCAGGCCCCGATATGCCTTAGTAAGGCTCCGATAATAAAGCCCCGTAGAGGCTGGACCTGTCCCGCAGAGACTGAAGGTCCTGGGTGGTGATCTAGAATAATACAACTCTGGAGTCCCCGACAGGAGTCGAGACTTGTGATCAGAGGACAAGACCGATAAATCCGCCTACTGGATAAAAGTAGTGGGAGACGGTTAAAGATAATAGATAAATTCCCCCGAGATACGCAGGGCGTGCCCGAGATACACGGAGTATGGGCAAGATACGCGGAGCGTGGGGCGAAATATACGGAATCCCCCGAGATATACGGAATCGTGGCGAGATATATGGAATCATGGCTATAACGGCCAAGCATGGCCTCAGGTAACTGGGTGACTTCTCTGCCTATATAAAGGAGGAGGTTATCCCAAAAACACTCAATTCGGATATCGGAGAGGGATTCTGGGTCACCACCCAGGTCATCCCTTTGTGCAGGACCACACGGAGCTCAGGAGTCCAAACATTCCGTCAAGGACGTAACGGAGCTTTGTACGTGATCCAACATTGGCGCCATTTGTGGGAATCGAACCCACGACCACATGTAGTGGCTGGAAGATGGAGAGACGAAACGTGGATTTCGTCGTGGTGGAATCTGCTGGGGCATATAACGCGATCATCGGAAGGACCACTATCAACCCTCTTATGGCAGTCGCCTCGACGGTCCATCAGAAGATGAAGTTCCCAACTGATAATGGAGTCGGAGAGGTTAAGGGTGACCAGGTGGCGTCACGGAAATGCTATGTTAATGCCACCCGACGAAGAAGGAGGGAGACCATGACTGTCCTTCAGACAGATACCGATCCTCGAGAGGAGTATGGGCGTCCCGCCCCCATGGAGGACTTGAAGGAAGTGGAGATCGATGGGCCTCAGAGGAAGGTGAAAATCGGCTCTGCCCTGTCGGATGAAAGAGCACGAGAGTTGATCGAGCTCTTGAAGGAGTTTAAGGAGCTGTTTGCCTGGTCCCCAAGTGATATGCCAGGAATCAGTCCCGACGTGATAGTGCACGAGTTGAAGATAGACCCCGCAATCAAGCCTATCGCGCAGAGAAGGCGTCCGATGGGCGCAGACAAGAGGATCGCGATTCAGCAAGAGGTGGGCAGACTGCTCGATGCTGGATTCATCAAGGAGCTCCGATTCCAGACTTGGGTGGCTAACCCAGTGTTGGTGCGAAAGAGTAACGGAAAGTGGCGGATGTGCGTCGATTTCCGTGACCTGAACAAAGCCTGCCCGAAGGACTGCTATCCGCTCCCGAGGATTGACCAGCTGGTGGATGCTACATCGGGACATGAGCTGTTGAGCTTCATGGATGCGTACTCCGGGTACAACCAGATTAAGATGGCGAAGGAGGATGCCCCCCATACGGCATTCTATGCCGACAGTGATGTCTACCATTATGATGTGATGCCCTTCGGATTGATCAATGCCGAAGCAACCTACCAGCGGATGGTGAACAAGTTGTTCGGGGACATGCTGGGGAAAACCATGGAGGCATATGTGGACGACATGCTGGTGAAGTCCCGGCAGGCAGGAGACCATGTCCAGAATTTGGCGGCGGCATTTGAGCGGATGAAGTTCCATCAGGTCCGACTGAACCCCGACAAATGTGCTTTTGGGGTGAATTCGGGGAAGTTCCTAGGGTTCATGGTGAGCCAGAGAGGAATCGAGGTGAACCCCGAGAAGCTGCGAGCAATCGAGGAGATGCAGTCCCCGAAGAATCATCGAGAGGTCCAGGTGCTGAATGGCCGGTTGGCCGCGATGAATCGCTTTCTATCCAAGGCGAGCGATCGAGCTATGCCATTTTTTGATGTGCTGAGGGCCAACAAGTAGTTCGAGTGGACCGACAAGTGTGAGGAGGCGTTCCAGGCACTAAAACAGCACCTCCGCACCCTTCCGCCGTTGGCAAAACCAGTTCCAGGCGAGCCGCTCTATCTCTATTTGGCTGTTTCTGATGTGGCTGTTAGTTCTGTTTTGATTAAGATTGTCAAGGGCAACCAAGTCCCGATCTATTATGTAAGCAAGGCATTTGCCAAGTCTGAAATAAATTATCCCGCTATTGAGAAGTATCTCTTCGCGTTGATTATTGCCGCTCGAAAACTGCGACCTTACTTCCATGCCCATGAAGTCACGGTATTGACTAATCAGCCCTTGAAACACTTTTTGAACCGACCGGAGGCGTCGGGGAGATTGGTAAAATGGGCCATCGAGCTGACGGAGTTTCGCATTCATTTCGCTCCGAGAACCGCTATTAAGGGCCAGGCATTGGCAGATTTTATAGCTGAGTCTACGGCACCCGATCTGGAAGTAACGGGTCCCGCAGAGGGGGCAACCATGGAAGAAGTCCCGACAACAGAACAGCAGCCAGAACAGCCAAATGAGGAGAATACGTGGGAGATGTACACTGATGGTTCATCAAGTGTAGAAGGCTCGGGGGCAGGATTCGTATTGATACCGCCCGGCGGAGGCGAGCCTTTACGATATGCCCTGGCGTTGACATTCAAAGCCACCAACAACGAAGCAGAGTATGAGGCTCTCATCACAGGTCTCAAGATTGCCAAGGGTACGGGGGTCGATCATTTAAAAGTGAAGTGTGACGCCAGCTTGATTGTGAATCAAGTCCAGGGGAACTATGAAGCTAAAAGCCCGACAATGAAGAAGTATTTGCACGAGGTACAGACTTTGAAGGGAAACTTCAAAAGTTTTGATATCGAGGCGATCCCGAGGGAAGAAAACGCGGAAGCAGATGCCTTGAGCAAGTTCGCTCTGGGAGTGGCCCCCGAGGAGAATCGGAAGGTGCATTTCCTAGAGAGGGTGATTATCTCAAACATTGACCCGGTGGAGGTCTGTGCTGTTGGGACAGGATCGGAAGAAGAGGAGAAGCCCACTTGGATGACCCCGATGGTCACGTACCTGACTACGGGAGTACTCCCCGATGATAAAGTGGCAGCTGTCAGGTTGCGGCGGATTGCAGATAACTACGCGATGGTGGACAACCAATTATACAAAAAAGGGTACGTAAAACCTTTCTTAAAATGCGTAGCGGAGCCCGACACGAACCGAATCCTAAGGGAATTACACGAAGGAATCGCGGCTTGCCATGAAGGAGCCCGATCACTAGTAAGGAAAGCATTGAACTTAGGCTACTATTGGCCCTCGATGAACAAAGAAGCGACCGCGATGGTCCAATCCTGTGATGCATGCCAGAGGTACGCTCCAAATATCGTGGCTCCCGCTGCGGACCTGATGCCCATCAGAAGTGCATGGCCCTTTGCGCAATGGGGAATTGACTTGGTGGGACCACTTCCCCAAGCGAGAGGTCAGTGCAAGTACTTACTCGTGGCTATTGACTACTTCTCAAAGTGGATAGAGGCCAAAGCATTGGCTAGAACGACGGGGCAGCAGATCCTCAAGTTCCTTCAGACTCAGATCATATCCCGGTACGGGGTCCCGCGAGTGCTGATCAGCGACAACGGCCCTCCGTTTAATGGGGCCCAGTTGAAGGAGTACTTGGAAGAATTAAATATTGAGCATCGGACCGCTTCAGTCCGCCACGCCCAGACCAATGGCCAGGTAGAGTCAGCCAACAAGATCGTGATGGATGGCTTGAAGAAGAGAGTCTATGCCTTGCAGGGCCATTGGCTGGATGAGCTCGAGAATGTGCTATGGGCTGTAAGAACAACACCCAAGCAATCAACAGGAGAAACTCCGTTTGGCCTGGTTTATGGTACGGAGGCAGTTGCTCCCGTGGAAATAGCGGTGGCGTCCCACCGTGCGAAATACTACGAGCCTCTATCAAATGAGGAAATGAGACGTCTGGACTTAGACCTACTCGAGGAGAAGAGATGGAAGGCTGATGAAGTCCAGGCCCGGATGCGTCTGGCAACAGCCCGATATTATAATCGGCGTGTCAGGTCCCGACAATTCTTCGTGGGAGAACTTGTCTGGCGGAGGAATGAGTTTGTTCATCAAGATCAGATCAACAAGCTGTCACCAAAATGGGAAGGACCCTACAAGATCGTGGGGATGCCAGTGCCCAATGCATACAAGTTAGAGGATCTCGAAGGCAAGACGTTGAAGCATTCCTTCAGTGGCGAACACTTGAAGAAGTATCATGTTTGATATGAAGCCGCCACGAATGGCGCAAATTGTCTATCAATAAAATCCGATGTAAGCCTACTTTGAATTATTAGTGAATAAAAGAAGTTGCCTTCCGACCAAATTGCTTTCAAATTTATTCTTACTGTTAATAAGACGTCCTGAGTGACGCGACAAAAGCCTTCCGAGATACGATGAAAGCCCCGCGGGGGACGCATAAGTCGTCTATATGGCGCGGCCAAAAGCCTTAACAGGTATGGACAAAAGCCCTACGGGGTACACGTAAGTCGTCTATTTGATGCAACCAAAAGCCTAGGTATGAAAGACCCCGATGGGTCCGCGTAAGTCGTCTATATGATGCGGCCAAAAGCCTTAACGGGTACGATCAAGCCGTCTGGTAGAGACGCAAGGAAAGCCTTAAAGGACATGAAAACGGCCTTAAAAGGCGCGGGCAAGAAACCTTAAGTGGTTAAGTCCCGATTGGACGAGAAGCCTTAAGTGGTGAAGTCCCGACTTTAGACGAGAAACCTTAAATGGTGAAGTCCCGATTGGACGAGAAGTCTTAAATGATAAAAGTCTCGAGTAAAACATCGGAAGGACGCATGGCGCATCAGAACGTTCTGAGTAACGAATTTAAAGCCACTTTAGATAAAGTGCATACTAGTATCGTAGCCAAGGTAGATGGAAAAGAAAACCATTCATATAAAGGCTCGAAGGCCAAAGGAGTTCGTTACAAGAGACAAAGGAGAAGGACAACAAGGACTAAAGGTAAGCACTAAACTTGGTCCTTGGGGGAAGATGGATCCTCAGCAGCGTCGGGGGGAGCAAGGTCTGGAAGGGCTTGGGCAGAAGGCTCCGCAATTGACGGAGTCAGGTCCACAGCAGCAGTCTCTTCACTCTCCGCGGGGAGGCTGAAATACTTCTCCGCGAAGGGGGCAAGGGTCTCGGACTTCTTGAAGTCAATAGAATCCGCATAAGCTGTGTAGAGTTCTTCGACAGCGTTGAATAAAGTGTCCTCCACCTCGGACTTGCAGAACTCCACAGCAGCCAACTTGAATTCTTCAGAGTCCCGATACTCCTTATGGCCCTGAAGGCGACCCTCCTCGCGGCCCTCCTCGAGACCTTGAGCCTTTGCTTCAGCCAGTTTGGCGGAGAACTCCGCCCGTTCCGCTTCAAGCTGGGCCTTGGCCTCCGCGAGGAGATCTGCGAAGACGTTTTTCTCATGGACGAGCTGTTTCTTCTCCGTCTCGCTCCGCTGCTGTTCCACCTGGGCCATCTGCCGCTCCCGGCGCATGACAGCCTCATGGTCGTGGACCTTCTTGAGCAGGCTGGTGGACTTGTCATCAAGGAGAGCCTTCTCCTTGGCCATTTTATTTTTGGCTGCCACCGCCTCGTCGCGCTCCATTTGAAGCTTGGCTAAGGCTTCAGGGTCCGCCCTGGCCTCTGCCTCCTCCAAGGCGCTCTTTAGGGCCAAGGCGATGGCGATGCAACGCTGCCGATCCGCAGTTTCCTAGGGCGGGGGAGAAAAAGATAAAACTCAGAGATTGAAGATAGGAGCCAAGAAGAGAATAAGGCGGTAGGATATTACCTCCATCCGGCGGACAGCCATGGAACGAAACTCCTCTTCGATATCCTCCCGTGAGAGATAAAGAGGCTTCCTCAGAGCAGGGGAATCGACCCTGATAACAAGTGAAGGGCCAAGTCGGCCTCAAGATTGTCCCGACGGATTGAAAACCCAGCGAGGGATTCAATCGGACGCCAGGGAAGCGCTGCCTGGTCAGAGGTGTAAATCTTGTACACCTCGTCCATCGGAAGACGAGGGATGGGCTCGGCCCCGGGGGTGGCAGGAACTACCTCTGTACGAGGTTCGGGAGATGGAGTACGGAAAACGGGGGGAGGACTCTTAGACACATCCCTAGCAGCAGGCCGTGCGCTCCTAGATCTCGACCTGCCACGGGGAATCAGGCCTCCCTCTTCAGGCTCTTCAGCGGATGGAGAAGCCTCCAAGTCAGTTATGGGGCGGAATTGAGCTTCCGCCGGAACATCCTCTAGCAGCAATTCTCGCGGGGCCGCAGTCCCCGCCAGATTAACAACCTCCGTCGGAATGGGAGCCTCCAAAGGACCTGCGGTAGCGGGACGAATAAAGATGAATTTAATCTCTTGGACCCGCGTCTTCCGGTCGGCGGGGATAGATTCCTTGGAATTAATTCTTTGTAATTGTACAATACGCTTACCTTCCTCGACGGTGGTGGCCCCAAAGGCCTGATCTATCTTCTCCCGTCTGGCCTTCTTGGCCACGACTGGCTCCTCAGTCGGAGGGGCGACAGCTAAGGGAGTGGAGGAGGAAGCCCCTTTCTTCACCAGCTTGCGCTTCCGTCGGGAACCGCTCTGGACAGCATCGGTCTCACCCTGCTTCAGAATGAGATGAGTCAACAGAGAAGCCTTCTTGGCTGCAAAAGGTAAAAATAAAACAGTTAGAAATATTACCCAGATGACTAAATCCTTGGAAATAGAATCGAGGAGTCGGACTCCGATAGTAATCAGGTCCCTCTCCTGGAGCTTGTTGGCATCAAGGGGTATGAAATTATCCCCCCAGCGGTAGAGTTGAACCATCTGGAGGGTATTGAAGTCATCCTCGGAATAATCCTGGAACTTGGGGGCAGGGTCCGCCACGACCTCCCATCGAGGCCAGGGGACGGAGCTATGCTGGACGAAGAAGTAATATTTCTTCCAGCCACTGTTATCAGAACCCGAGTCGCGGATCAGGATCCGATCCTTGTGAAACTTCCAGGTTTCACTATCCCAGCCGTAGCGTGAGAGTTGCTCCCTTGTCCACTTGGGGAGTCGGGGGGAGAAGGAACAGACACCGGCTTTGTTGCACTTCATGCCGTAGAAGGTACGGAATAGCAGGAGACTGTATGTCCACCGCTGACGATGGCATAGGAGCTGGAAGGCGTTCCACACACGGATGGCGTGGGGAGAGAAAGTACAGGGGTGCGTCTTGTAGAGGTTGCACATCTCCACCATGTTCCCGCAGAAGGGGAACCGAATCCCCGCGCTTATTTGTCCAGTAGAGACAAACGCCTCCCCCGCTCGAGGAGGCGTGATAATGTGCTTCCTCCTACCAGCAGATTGGGACCCATAAGGGAAGCGAGGCTCCCAATCCGAGGTGATGCACCCTTCCCTAAGGGCAACCTCATATGAAGCCTCAGATATTTCATTGACAGCGAACTCAAAGGCGAAGGGAGCCCTAACCTCAGAACTAGCTTCGTCTAAAAACGATTGCAACAAGAGGAATTGAGAAAAGAGGAGTAAACAGTATGTAAATCACGAAAACATGGAAAGAAGTCCTTACCAGACATGATTGGTGGTCGAGAAAGTAAAGAGAAGGAAGATCGGAAAGGTCGAAGTTGCCTTGATCACTTGAAATACCAGGAGGAGCTCGGAGAGAACTTCGAATGCGAAGAGAACTGAGAGTGAAAGAACGCAGAAGAAGTGAACAAGACCAGGGTCTTCTCTTTTATAGGCGAAAGGACAAATGGAGGGATATAATCGTGACCGTTGAAGATGAAACGACTTGATCAGAGTCGTTGAAATATGGGACGCTACAGAGGAGACAGCTGGATGGGCTTGATCTGCACCGTTGAAGAGGAAACGACACGATCTCAATCGACGAGATTATAGGCACGGAGGAGACGTGTGTGACATCACAGTTGCCTTTTTCAGAAAACAGCAGTCACGCTAGTTCAAACGTCGTTTCTCTATCCTCAGGCATTTAATGCTGCAGTAGCCGAGGAGACTCCTCAGATTTGGCAACTGCTCATGGGGCCTGGTGGGCCCAAAGCAATCATGAGTAAGAGACTGTTATGCAACAACCATACTTAAGGTAAAAGGCTCCGACGGTGGTATCGGAAAAGCCAAAGAGCAAAAGGCCTCCGACGGTGGTATCGGAGGATATAAAGACAAAGGCCTCCGATGATAAGGTTGGCAGGCATGGGATCAGAAGACATGACGGACTAAAAGTCCCCCATGTCTTGGGGGCAAATGATGAGTTCCGATGTAATCGTTAGCCCCGTTAAACAACCAATGGACGGCGAGTAGGTCCAGTGGGCCTCGTGAAAGCCTGGAAGGCCCAGAGGCCCAGTACGAAGGGTCCCGACTTAAGCGACCCCGACATAAGAGCTAAACGCTCCCGATAAGAAGCCTCCGAGCAGGCCCCGATATGCCTTAGTAAGGCTCCGATAATAAAGCCCCGTAGAGGCTGGACCTGTCCCGCAGAGACTGAAGGTCCTGGGTGGTGATCTAGAATAATACAACTCTGGAGTCCCCGACAGGAGTCGAGACTTGTGATCAGAGGACAAGACCGATAAATCCGCCTACTGGATAAAAGTAGTGGGAGACGGTTAAAGATAATAGATAAATTCCCCCGAGATACGCAGGGCGTGCCCGAGATACACGGAGTATGGGCAAGATACGCGGAGCGTGGGGCGAAATATACGGAATCCCCCGAGATATACGGAATCGTGGCGAGATATATGGAATCATGGCTATAACGGCCAAGCATGGCCTCAGGTAACTGGGTGACTTCTCTGCCTATATAAAGGAGGAGGTTATCCCAAAAACACTCAATTCGGATACGAACTTAGACTTCTGCTTACCACTCCATTGATTACCATACTCATTTAAGCATCGGAGAGGGATTCTGGGTCACCACCCAGGTCATCCCTTTGTGCAGGACCACACGGAGCTCAGGAGTCCAAACATTCCGTCAAGGACGTAACGGAGCTTTGTACGTGATCCAACAGTAGTGTAAAAAACACCATATTATTTTATTATCCCACTACAATAGATGTTATAGAGACTTAATTATGTTAAGTGGAAAGAAAGTATAAAATCAACAACATTCATAGAAATTTTTTAAGTGGAAATTTGAAAATATGAAGTAATTGAACAAATGGTTTTTAAGTCCAATCTTGTTTTTTCTTAAACAATAATAACTTTTTATTTAACTGGGATATTGGCAAGTTAAGTATCAATAATCAATTAATCCAAAATCCCAAAATAATAATAATAATAATAATAATAATAATAATAATAATAATAATAATAATAATAATAATAATAATAATAATAATAATAATAATAATAATAATAATAATAATAATAATAATAATAATAATAATAATAATAATAATAATAATAATAATAATAATAATAATAATAATAATAATAATAATAATAATAATAATAATAATAATAATAATAATAATAATAATAATAATAATAATAATAATAATAATAATAATAATAATAATAATAATAATAATAATAATAATAATAATAATAATAATAATAATAATAATAATAATAATAATAATAATAATAATAATAATAATAATAATAATAATAATAATAATAATAATAATAATAATAATAATAATAATAATAATAATAATAATAATAATAATAATAATAATAATAATAATAATAATAATAATAATAATAATAATAATAATAATAATAATAATAATAATAATAATAATAATAATAATAATAATAATAATAATAATAATAATAATAATAATAATAATAATAATAATAATAATAATAATAATAATAATAATAATAATAATAATAATAATAATAATAATAATAATAATAATAATAATAATAATAATAATAATAATAATAATAATAATAATAATAATAATAAT
This sequence comes from Clarkia xantiana subsp. parviflora, assembly GCA_036873135.1. Lineage (NCBI taxonomy): Eukaryota > Viridiplantae > Streptophyta > Magnoliopsida > Myrtales > Onagraceae > Clarkia > Clarkia xantiana. Next base: position 19,682,001 of record JAPTYO010000012.1, read on the forward strand.
AATAATAATAATAATAATAATAATAATAATAATAATAATAATAATAATAATAATAATAATAATAATAATAATAATAATAATAATAATAATAATAATAATAATAATAATAATAATAATAATAATAATAATAATAATAATAATAATAATAATAATAATAATAATAATAATAATAATAATAATAATAATAATAATAATAATAATAATAATAATAATAATAATAATAATAATAATAATAATAATAATAATAATAATAATAATAGCACTAGATTGTCCAAGTTTTTCACGGGATTTTCATAGTTATTTATTATTGGTGGAGTACATGCAATATGCATCAATAGAGATGCGCTTTTTTTTTTTTTTTTTAATTTACTTTTGTTAGTTTTTTTAAATGTTAATGTATTTTGGTTACTTGTTTATAGTAGGATAAATTTCCATAATAATAATAATAATAATCATTATATTGGTTTTTCAATAAAAACCAACCAACAAACTAATTATTTACTATATTTATATTGATATCTTATTATTATTATATCTCATGGCTCCTTTTTGTTTTATTTATTTATTTATCAACAAGAATAACTCCACTAAAATTTATTTAGTCAAAGAGGCAATCCCCACCCATATCGCCACTTGTAATTTCTTCCTACTCGTCGTCTCTCCTCCAGAAACGTAACTCCCTCCATACGATGGCGTTGGCGTCAGTAAAAGACACATCGCCGCCCGGCCTCCACCACCTCATAAACCACCGCCAATCATCATCCACAAAAACAATCCGATCACTCAAACTCAACGCCTCCATCAACAAGCGCTTCCCTTTCGTCCGAAAGTGCGCCAAACTGGCCAAAGAGCGCAGGGCCCGATTCTACATCATGAGACGCTGCGTCATCATGCTCCTCTGTTGGCGCCAATACCGCGGCGGCGATTCTTGAGCCTCAGCCCCGCCCGATCACTTTTAGTTTAATTTCTGGGTGATTCAATTCAATTAGAAGAGGCTCCTCCTGCTGATGACAACTCCAAAGTCTATCTATAATTGTACATAAAAATATTTTGTTTTTTTTAGGTTTCTTGTTCATACGTAGGTTGTCTTTTTGGTTTTCTTGTTTCTTCCCTGGAGTTTTGTCTGTAGACTTTACAGAAGACCTAGTTCTTCTTGCCTCTTGAATAAAACATGTTGAAAGAGATTATACTATGCGACTCCTGATTCTTATGGTAACGAATATATATATATATATGCAAAAACACTAATATAGCAACTAATTTCAGGATTAATTAGCTTATTGCTCGTTAAGAAGTGGTGAGTTTTGATGTTTAAGGGTTTGGATTTCGATAGCAAAAACCAAGTGCAAACACCATTTTGTGTAAGTCAACTATTCAGGTGAATGAATAAAGTTGACTGAATCCACTAACTTCACAGGTGTGTATAATTTGAATTTTGCGGAAACAATCTCGTACACACTAAAAGAACTGAGGTTAAGAATTTAAAAACAATCCCAGGTATAGGCCAACTTGACTGGTTTTGGCTATAAAAATGATATTTTAAATAATAAGAAACTGTTATTATTGTCAACTTTTCCGAAATATCAGATTTGTTACTTATAATTTAGGCTTATTTGATGTTTAAAAAATATTATTTTTGTTCCATTATATTTTTTGTTTCATTAAAAAATATCAAATTTGTTACTTATGATTTAGACTTGTTTGATGTTTAAGAAAACCAAGTAAAAATCAATAAATATTATAGTTTTTTGACAACGAATTTCAGCATTTTAAATCTGGGACAATAATTAGCAGGATAGTCTGACACTAGTGGGTATATTCTTAACCATAATAATAAGGTGAAGATTGTATTTAACTGGTTGATATATATATATATATATATAATGGAGCTTTCATGATAGGTTTAATTAACAGATAAATCTAACCTAATACAGAGTGCAAACAAATTATAGTCACCTTCTCCTGAAGCTCGTGTCCAACCAATTAATAATGGAGATGTCAGGAAAATGGTTTAATTAAAAAAGAAAAAAAAAACTAAATTTTAAGTTTTTTATTTTCTCAAAAAAAAAAAGAACTTTGAACAACATAACATATAAGCTTTGTTAATTTTTTTAAAAGCATAAAGCGAATTGAACAAGTAATAAATATGTCATGTATTGTAATAATGAAAGCTAAGTTGATTTGCCCCTCAATCCTACATCACGCTAAGATGCAACATGTTGTTTTCTATGCGTCGGAGATTTCAACGAAATACGGACACATAATGAAAAATTGGGTGGGCTGAGAAAGGAGAAAAATCGCATAATTTGTTCAATGGAATGATAGGTGATACTGGACTCATGGATATGCATTTCCATAACCCGGTGTATACTTGGTCAAATAAAAGAACAAACGGGGTTCTGGTTAGGGAGCGCCTTGACAGAGGATTAGCTAACCTTGCTTCGTTCAATGTTTTCCCAAGGTCGCAGGTCTTCCACGAACCTATGATTGGATCGGACCACAACCCTATTGTTATAGTCCAAGAGCACAAGGATATGATGGGGCCAAATCCGTTCCGTTTCGAGGAGATGTGGACTGAGTATGAAGAGTGTGGACCTCTTATTCGATCAGCTTGGACAGATTGGGAGGAGATCGGCCCCTCGACGCGAAAACCAACTGTTGAAGCAAAATTGCAGCGTTGCAGAGGTAAGCTAACCACATGGAGTAAAGCTCACTTTGGTAATAATAGGCGGATGATTCGGGAAACGTATGAGAAGATTAAATCTACCAGAGGTGATGAGCATTCAGACGGTGCGATGAGTAATGACGAGAATGAGCTAATTACACAGCTCGGGATTCTATGGAGACGTGAAGAGATGTATTAGAGACAACGGTCGAGAGTGAAATGGTTGAATCATGGTGATCGTAATTCAAAAATTTTTCACATGACGACCATAGATAGAAGAAGGAAGAACAAGATACTGGTGCTTAATGAAGAAAGGGGTAACTCGGTCACTGATGAGAGGGGTCTTGGTGAATTGCTGATAGGCTTTTTTAAAGGCCTCTTTGAATCGTCGGGCCAAAGAAGATGGGGAGGGATTTTGGAAGTGGTTCCAGAAGTGGTTGCATACACCGTAAATGATCAACTCACATGCAGACTGACGAAGGAGGAAGTAAAACGAGCAACATTTCAGATCGAAGGCGCCGGAGCCTGATGGCTTCCCGGGATTGTTCTTTCATCGGTATTGGGATGTAGTTGGTGATGATATCTTTACTATGGTGGAGTCTTTCCTAAATTCGAGTACTATATCCCAGTCCATGGGCCTTACTGACATAGTCCTAATCCCAAAGGCTCAAAATCCTCGCTCTCCTAGTCAGTTTAGACTGATAAGCCTATGCAACTTCATGTACAAGATCATTGCGAAGGTGTTAGTCAATCGACTCAAGCCCCACTTACAAGACATGATAAGCCCGTATCAAAGTGCATTTGTCTCAGGCCGTCTCATCCAAGATAACATTGTTGTAGCGCACGAGGCATTCCACTCTTTGCGAAATAGAGGGCATGCAAAGAAGGAGGAATGTGCGATGAAGGTGGACATGCAAAAGGCCTACGACCGTATCGAGTGGGATTTTCTATGCACAGTTCTCACGAAGATGGGTTTTTGTGCCCGTTGAGTGGGGTGGATTAAGGCATGTATATCGTCAGTGACGTACCGGGTCCTACTAAATGGTAATAGAACGGCTCATTTCCGCCCGTCAAGAGGCATACGTCAGGGTGACCCCCTATCACCATATCTATTCATCCTCGTGGCCGACGTTTTATCTAGATTGGTGACTAGGGAGGTTGATCAAGGACGGCTGGAAGGAATCCATATGAAACGTGGTTGTCCAATAGCGCATCACATTTTCTTTGCGGACGATTCCCTATTTTTTATGAAGGAAACACCACAAAATGCAGCGACCTTGAAGAACATAATGACAGAATATTGTGTGGCATCTGGCCAAATGGTGAACATGGGTAAATCAAGTGTCTATTTTGGCTCTAATGTGTGTGAAGCCACGAAAGTAGATGTCGAACGTGCCTTGGGCGTTAGGGCTATCCGAAACCCGGGGAAATACCTTGGTTTACCGACAATATGGGGAAGATCAAAACGAGAGGCGTTGGGATTTTTGAAGGAGAGAATTGTTGCGAAGGTTCGGGGATGGAAATCGCTACTCCTAAACAACGCAGGAAGGGAAGTACTAATAAAATATGTGATATAACGGCAATGCCTACTTATACAATGAGCGTCTTTCTCCTCCCAAAAACATGGTGTGCGGAAATAAATTCCATAATAGCGAGGTTTTGGTGGGGGCAACGGGAGGGTGAACGTAAAATTCATTGGAGGAGTTGGGGATTATTGACTAAGCTCAAGAGTTGTGGAGGTCTCGGCTTTAATGAATTGCAAGCGTTCAATATCGAGTTGCTCACTAAGATGGCTTGGAGATTGGTGCATGAGCCGAATGCATTTTGGGCGAGAGTTTTGAAGGCACTCTACTTTCCATCCTGAGATACTAGAGATGCTAGAAAAGGGGCACACGCATCGTGGGCATGGACGAGCCTGTTAGCGGGCCGAGATGTATTGATGGATAACAACATATGGAAGATCGGCGATGGGCGGAGTGTTAACATTTTCGAGGATCGATGGATACCGACTTTGCCTAGTTTTCAACTCCAGGTGCCACGTCCCATGCCCTATCGTCGGGTGGGGAGGCATGTATCAGAACTCATTGTTGAAGGCGACATGAGATGGAACCCGGGTCCAATATGTGACGACATTCCAGAGAACCAAAAGAGATCAGTTCAGTCCATACCATTACCTCTCATCCCTGTAAGGGACAATCTTATTTGGCCCTTTACAACAACATGAGAGCTCAGCGTCAAATCCGCATATCAACAAATTGTAAATGGTGGTGATGAATCTGAATCAATAATATGGCAAGGTCATACGGGACATCAGGTGCTGAAATGGAGAGATGTTTGGGCGATGGCTGCAATACCAAATGTTAGATCATTCATGTGGAGGCTTAATGTGAATGTTGTTGCGGTAAACGAAAACCTACGACGGAGGGGTATCAATGCAGCTGAAACGTGCCCTTTCTGTTCTGAACCTGAAACAACGAGCCATATGATTTTCGGGTGTGAGTGGACAAGGATGGTATGGTTTGCAACTCTGTCGGTTCGTGAAGCAGCCAGGGAAGCAGGTTCAATTGCGGAGTGGATCTTGGTGTTAAAACATGTTGCAGGTCTGAGCAAAATGGAAATGGCTAGGAGGTGGTCTCTCATCGGACTTGTGTGCTGGAGCATTTGGAAGGAAAGGTGTCGTGCCCTACATGCCCATGACGCCCCAAACCCCACACGGGTCTCCGAAATAATCCTTAGAGACCAAAACGAGTTTTGGCACCACGATAGACCAGCAGAGGGTTCTAGTAATGCAACGGGATCCAATTCTGCAGCAGGCTCTGTCAATTTACTGCAGCAAACAGGTGCACAACACTGGATAGCCCCACCAATGGACTTCATTAAGGTCAACTATGATGCTTCTAGGGATGCTCGAACAGACCGAGGTGGAATATGAGGGATTGCTCGAACACATGATGGTGCGTGCACTTGCAGGAGGATTCAGTCGACCAGTGGATTGCCATGGAGTCCTTGAGATTGAGGTCAGGGCTTTAGAAGAAGGACTTGAGTATGCGGCTAAAAAAGGTTGGAGATGCGTTATCCTCGAGTCGGATTCCAAAGAAGCTATCCAAAGTATTTTAGGCGAAGGACAAGGCATGGACTGGAGAATTTTGACACAAGTCAAAAACTTAAGAAAGAGAGCCGAGCAATTTCATCTCGTGAGTTGGTCTTATATTCCTAGACAAGCGAATAGCTGTACTGACTAGATCGCGATCCAGGCTAGAAGAGGTCGTGTATTAGTAATTGGGTTTCTGCTCCCCCGCCCTCTCTATTATCTTTAATTGTAAATGATTGAGAATTCATCCCTTTAGACGTATTTACTTCTTGAAATAAAACGTATATTTCATTGGCAAAAAATAAAATAAAAATTTCTATGATATTATAAAGAAATAACAATGTAGCTTACATTTTGATGTTCGGTCGAAATTTCATCTTTATTATTTATTATTTGTTAATAAAAAATATCTAACTAATTTTTGTACTAATTAAAAGATAAAGTTGGATTTGTTTTCTTGATAATAATTATTAATTAAAAAAAAAGGTGATGTGCACATTTTCAAGCTTCATATTTTCATCTTCTCCAATTCTTGATCTCTTCTTCTCCTGCATAATCAAACTCTGCTCTTCAACTCCAATTGGTACTGCGATTTTTGTTCTTCTAACCGAACTTGCTTCTTCCTCTTCTCATCATCTCTACTCTATACTCCAGGGTAGTTGTCATTATCATCAAAGTCTTGATTTTTCAGAGATTTCAAATCTTTCTCCTTGTTCGACAAGAACTCCATAACATTCAACAGCGCGGGCTTCTCAACAAATATAGATAATATGCCCTCATTTCCTCTTTTAATGATTTTCTTGTCAAACAATTATGTGATTCAACTAATCACTCTGCAAATTCCTCCTATAAGTAATTGATTCACAGAGTTCATTTGACCAAGCCAAATTCTTTTGTTACAAAAAATTAACTGAGAAATATAATGAATAATTAACTTCACAGAATAGGAGGAAATATTTCCCCATACATTAACTCTAACCAAATCCATATAATAACCCAAAAATAACATGAATGGTTGGTTCATGAACACTATATACCTTCTTCTGAATCCAAAAATAACCCCAAAAAAATCATCAAAAGCTTCAAACATTTGAGTATCAATAACAGAACCCCCTCTGTTTCTGCATCATTTCTACATCCAGCACAACCTTAATTTGTGTCTGTCTCTCTATTTACAGTTCTAGAGAGGGAAATGGCCATACCTATAGCTGCCTGCCTGCCTGCTCAACACAAACCAACACTATCTTCTACCTTCGTGCTCACGTATATCGGATCCAACCGGCCTCCTGAAAGTACTACTCGAAGCAGAGTATGATCCGCTCTCCACCATTCTAGAGCTCGAGCTCGATGCAGCTGATGATGATGATCGAGACCCCACACCAAAACAACCAAAGACATTCCTAAACAACCGCCTCAAACCACCATTCTCCCTCCCTCTGCTTCCTCTTGACGGCCATGAAATCCGCCTCAGCCCACCTCCACCTCCACCACCACCACCGCTGTTATTGAAACCACCGTCCATTTCAGTGTACACCACCGGAAGTAGCTCACCTTCACTGCCTCTCCTTCCACCTGAGAATCGACCCACGGCAAACCCACCACCTGGGAGCCTCCATATCGTCATACCCACAATCTCTTCATCTCCTATTCCAGTGGTCAGCTCCGGTTGGTTCTCTGGCGGCATCTCGTGGCGGCAGACGGGACAGGAATTCCGCATCGAAAGCCATGGCAAGATGCAGTCTTGATGGTAAAGATGCTTACATGGCATCTCTCTAGCTCTAGAATCGACTTCAAACTGTTCTTTACAGATAGCGCAGTGCAGTTCTTCTGATTCTACATGATCTTTACAGATTTCGACTATTGGCATCGACTCAATAGCGGCTTTGGAGGCCGGTGGTTGATCCAACCGTCCGATACCACTGATCTCAACCTGCTGGAGGTAACCCAACAACCGATCGATTCCAGATCCGAGGAGAAACTCGGAGATGCTCGGCGGCAAGGGTCTCAGCCCCGAACCTCCGCCGTCGTCGTAGTAAAGCTCGTACCCGTTCCCGTCGCCGCCGTCATCACCGTCAGACGGCCGCCGGAGAACAATCACGGGGTTGAACGGAGACCTATCGCCGCCGTTTCTACGGTTTCTGCGCGTACCCGGTACTGAGTTGTTGTCGGAATCGGCCCGGGATCCGATCCGGTGCATCGCGGAGCTGGGTAGACGCCGGTGGCCCGCATCGCCAACGGTAGATTGAGGCGGGCTATCGATCGCCTCGATGAAACCGCCCCCGCAACTAGGGCACGCGACGGAATCGTGGACCCAGATGAATTGGCTGCATCTGTAACACCAGTATGACGACAGTGCTGCAGACGACATCGAAATCCGACCACCTCTGTAGATCAGGTCTGGATGGAGAATCAAGAACCCTAAATTAAAGATTCAATTAGAAACAGGAGGAAGATCCGATTTTGCAGAACGATCCGGTTTTACAGCGAGGAAGAAGCCCCCCGATTGATTGATTAAGTGTTGAAGGGGAGCTGAATCAGAGGCCGCGTTTGGTAAATGAGAAAAAGTGAAAAAGGCTTCGATCCTTTGAGGATAACGGCAAGGATGCGTCTATCGTGAATCGGCGTGTTTACGAATGCACAAACTTAAGGACACGTGGTCGAGTGTTATTGGCTGGAGTTAACGACGTTTGGTTATCGACTGGAGACAAATCGGTCAAAAGTTCGGACGGTATGATCGCTGATATCGAGGAATGCGACAGCGGCGCGCGTGGGGAATGCAGCATCACATCGCGACAAAGACGGTTCACTCACTGGTTTGACTTGGGTGATGTCTTTTCGCCTGACTCGATATTTGGTCCGACCGCCCACCTTCAATTTTTTTTTTTTAATTTATTTATAAACGTAAATATTAGATTGTCTTTGATGATGGATATACACCCGATTAGACCTCACTAAGGATCGACTTGGTCGCACCGTCGATCCCGAACATGGTAAGTGGCTGAGACCCAATAAAACCACGCGCTAGTCCTTCAAGAAACCTCCGTCCGGACTAGTCCGGACGGAGCGACCCCCCGACCGGACTAGTCCGGTGTCAATTACCTGACATCGGACCAGTCCGGCATCGGACTAGTCCGATCGTAACATGGTCGGCGCGTCCTGCGTTCGACCCCCGACGCTCGGGTGATCGACACCCGGGTTACGCGCATGACACACCTATATGAATATTACACGGGTCTCACCCGTCAATGTGGGTCCCTACGATACCAATATCACAATCCATATAAATAGGGCATTATAGCCTTCATTTACAACTTGATTTCACTTGAACACTCTGACTTCTCTCTAGAACTTTATCTCTCTAGAACCGAACTCTCATTTTAGCATCGGAGAGGGTTCGTCGGACACCCCCTGACTTACCATTTGTGCGGGTAAGCGAGACCAGGAACGAAAAGAGAAGGATACGAGCAATGAAAGCGATCTCGACTCGACGAAAGGCCGCCAAGATCGGAGCCCCGACGAGCTTGATCCATCATTGGTGCCGTACTGTGTGACTCGAACAAAATGTCGTCGATTGAACATAAAGAATCAAATGGCTAGCGCGAATTTCATTCACGGAGGTTTTGGTACCGGATGTGAATCGTCCAATGCACGGGACGAATACACCTCACAAGTAGAGGATGAAACAATACAATCCATGGACACAATGCAATTGATGGACGGTATAATTCAGTTTTCCAAGGAAGATATGGAACATGTAACATACCCACATATAGATGCGTTGGTCGTCACGATAGAAACCGATAACACAAATGTAAGAAGGATATTGGTGAATGGGGGCAGCTCTCAAAAAGTCTGTACCACACAAGTAATCGAAGCACTGGGAAGGAAGAAGCGAGACATCAAACCAGTGCACTCCACGCTATTAGGTTTCACAGGAGACACGACCTACCCAGTAGGAGCAATCACTTTACCAGTAACACTAGGAATAGGGAAAAACAAGCTTTGCATTGAGGAACCTTCCTAATAGTGGAACGTCCAGAGGCGTACAATGGTATACTGGGACTGACCACAATAAACAAGTATGGAATATTCCTATCAACAATCCACCAAAAAATGAAGTTCATAACCTCCAAAGAAGTGGGAGAAATATGGGGAGATCAGCAAGTAGCAAAAGAGTGCTATGCGATGACTCTAAAACCAAACGCCTTGTCAATCAAGGAGGATCTGTTAGCATATGGTGATTGGGCGCCGTAAATGGAAGCCCATTAATATGTATATGTTACCTGAGACAATTGGGTAAATGTCACATTAGGGAAATTGAGCTAGACCTGATGGATATACGTCCGATTCGGGTTCGTTTTATATTATTCGGACTTCGTATACACGTCAAACTCACTAAATGGTTTCGAATTATTCACCCACGAGAACTAAAAGGTCCGGGGCACGCGTGTACGTGCCCCTGACTTAAGTCGCGTCCGGATTGTCATTACAATCCGACCCTCCGGATTGTCCCGTTACACCGGACCTCCCGGGATCCGCGTGATATCCCGGGACGTTCCGGAATCCTACTATTATTGACATGTAAGCTCCTACGCAAACACCGCACGTGCAAACCCTCCCCATGTCAGCTTTACTCCCGTCTACGCTCGGTTCATACTTTGCATTGAACCGACGTCGGACCGTTCAAAACCCGGTTTGATTCCAAGGTTTCCTATAAATAGGGGCATTGATCATTCATTTCAAACTAAGTTGACAACGGAAGCTCTGCCCTCTCTCTTACTTTGTCTCTCTAAAATACCTGACTTAAGCTTCGGAGAGGGTTCATCGCACTCCACCCCCCTACGTGGTGTGCGATACTGCCCCTCTTGCAGGTATACTAAGACGCTCGAGCCTGTCACGTGCGAAGACCCGAAGAGTGAGCGACCCGAGGCATTCTTCCAACGTCACTACTAGGATCCGACACTCCACCTAGTAAAGGATCCAACATTTTGGCGCTGTCAGCGAGATTCTGAATGAACAAGCACTAGCATACCAACAAGAGCAGAATGGAAAACGCATACGTCATACACTGTGGTTTCGGAGCCGGAGGCGAAACATCATATGCAAGGGAAGCATATGCATCCCAAATGATACAACAACCTTCCACACACCAGCCGGATGACGAACCCATGGAGGACATCATATACTTCTCAGCAAAGGACAAAGAGCATATAGTGTATCTACACGATGATGCTCTGGTCATAACCATGGAGGTAGACAGCATGGATATAAAACACATATTGGTAGATGGAGGATCCTCCCCCAGCATATTAATCAAGGAGATGGTCGTCGCCCTGGGAAGGAAAATGAACATCAAGCAGAAGCACTCACCACTTGTTGGATTCATCGGCGACACCAAGTACCCGGTGGGAACAATCAAGCTACCAGTTACTCTGGGATCTGGTGATAAGCAAATACACATGGAGATACCCTTCATAGTAGTGGAAAAACTAGATGGGTACAATGGTATTCTAGGATACACGACTATGAACACTTGGGGTATTGTAGCCTCAACTTCACACCAAAAGATCAAATTCCCAACCCTTGCGGGAACTGGGGAAGTCAAGGGAGATCAGCGACTATCCAGTGTTACAACATAGCTCTTCAACACAATGTCAAGGAAGATGATAGAGATACCCCTTTAATTGACGAAGACCCTAGGAAAGAACGAGCTCGTCCAACACCATTGGATGCACTCCGTGAAGTAAGAGTAGATGAGCCAGATATGATGGTCTGAATAGGCGCATCACTATCAGAGGAAGAACTGATAGAAATCACAGCACTCCTAAGGGAATACAAGGACTTGTTCGCATGGTCCCCAAGAGATATGCCAGGGATAGGTCCATACGTGATATCCCACAAGCTAAACATCAAGCCAGGAACATAAGTTGTCGCACAAAAACTACGACCACGCGGGGGCAACAAGAAAGTAGTCGTACGAGAGGAAGTAGGAAGCTTCTGGAAGCAGGATTCATAGAAGAGTCAAGGTTCCAAACATGGGTCGCAAATCCTGTATTGGTACCAAAGTCAAACGACAATTTAAGGATGTGCATCGACTACAGAGACCTCAACAACGCGTGCCCCAATGACTCATATCCTTTGCCAAGAATCGATCAATTGGTCGATGCCACAGCAAGCCACGAATTGCTATCTATAATGGATGCATATTCAAGATACAATCAAATACCAATGCACCCTGAGGACGCCCCGCACACTGCATTCTATGCGGACAACGGAATTTATAACTACAAAGTAATGTTGTTCGGCCTAATCAATGCAGGCGCAACATATCAAAGGATGGTAAACGCGATATTCGGGGACCTGATCGGTAAGACAATGGAGGCATACGTCGACGACATGGTCGTAAAATCAACCAAACGATATAACCATGCTGACGACCTCCGCGCAACATTCCAAAGGATGCGCGAATTCCAGGTCCGCCTGAACCCCGCAAAATGCGCTTTTGGCGTAAGGTCTGGAAAAATACTAGGCTTTATGGTCAGACTAAGGGGCATAGAGGCAAACCCAGAAAAGGTTAGAGCAATTGAAGAAATGGCATCTCCTACAAAGCATAAAGAGGTGCAACAACTAAATGGCCGGCTAGCAGCTCTAAACAGCTTCCTGGAAAAAATCGGTGATAAGGCGCTCCCCTTCTTTGAAATCCTACGGACTAACAAGAAATTTGAGTGGACACCAATTTGTGAAGAAGCCTTCCAGCAACTAAAGCAGCACTTGCGAACACTGCCAGCATTAGCAAAGCCGATACAAGGAGAGCCCCTCTACCTCTACATATCAGTTAGCAACACTGCAGTCAGCTCAGTACTTGTCAAGCAAAAAGGCAATACTCAGCTACAAGTGTATTACGTTAACAAAATCTTAGCAAAGTATGAACTGAACTATATGCCAATAGAGAAATACCTGTACGCACTCATCATTGCAGCAAGGAAGTTGAGACCATACTTTCATGCGCATGAAGTCACAGTACTCACAGATCAACCACTGAAGCACATACTATCAAAGCCAAACATGTCAGGAAAACTGACAAAGTGGTCAGTCGAGCTAAGTGAATTTCGCATCCACTTCGCCCCGCGGACCGCAATCAAAGGACAAGCCTTGGCGGATTTTATTGTGGAATTCACAGGGATCTTCCCAGAAGAAACAATACAGGAGGCCGCCCCACAAACCGTAGAGCCCCTTGATGTTTGGGAAATGTACACGGACGTGTCATCAAACATATGAGGATCAATAGCAAGACTCCTCCTAATACCACCAGACAGATCCGAACCCTTGGAATATGCTCTAACCTTAGTGTTCATAGCAACAAACAGCGAGACGGAATACGAGGCATTGATAAAAGGTTTGCGAATTGCCAAAGGTGTCGGTGTCAAACACTTGAGGGTAAAGTGCGACTCCCAGCTGGTCATCAACCAGGTAAAAGGGGACTACATGGCAAAGTCAGAAAACATGCAGAAGTACCTAAAACAAGCAAAGGAACTCGCTGACAGCTTCGACACCTTCGACATAACATCGGTCCCAAGGAACGAAAACCAGGAGGCGGACGCTCTAAGCAAATTCGTGCATGGCAACGAACAAGGCAAAGAGACACACTTCGTGGAATACAGAATATTGTCAGTCATTGACAAGTTCGAGATGTTAGCCATTGACACCGCGCAAACATGGATGACACCAATCCATACATATCTCACAACATGGACACTACCTGAAGACAAGACACAAGCAAACAAGATACAAAGGGTCGCTGTGAATTATGCAATCATTGAAGGCCAAATGTACAAGAAAGGTTTCTTAACCCCATACCTAAAGTGCATCACACCACCAGAAACGCAAAAAGTGTTAAAGGAGTTACATGAAGGACAGGCAGCCTGCCATGAAGGAGCAAGGTCTTTAATCCGCAAAACTTTGCATCTGGGTTACTATTGGTCTTCTATGAAAGCCGAAGCAACAAACGTGGTAACAAAGTGCGACATTTGTCAACAATACTCAAGAAGCATCACAGCTCCAGTGGCAGAACTGAGCCCAATTACAAGTGCGTGGCCTTTCGCACAATGGGGCATCGACCCGGTAGGCCCTCTCCCAAAGTCTAAAGGGAAAACCAAGTACATAGTGGTTGCAATCGACTACTTCTCCAAATGGATAGAAGCCAAGGCCTTGGCAAGAACAACAGATGTCCAAATCATCGATTTCATCTGAAACCACATAATAGCCAGGTACGGCGTTCCGAGAATATTCATAAGCGACAATGGTCCACAATTCAAAAGTGGTAGGCTAAAAACCTTCTGCGAAACTCTAAACATAGAGCACGTCAGTGCATCACGCATAAACCAACGGTCAAGTGGAGTCGGCAAATAAGATCGTCCGGACGGTCTCAAGAAAAGAATCCACGCACTAAAAGGAAGATGGGCCGATGAACTCGACAATGTCCTATGGGCGGTACGAACAACGCCTAAACGATCAACCGGCGAAACACCATTCTGTATGGTGTATGGAACGGAAGCAGTCGCTCCGGTAGAGATAGCCGTCTCTTCATACCAAACAACTCATTACGACGCCCAGGCAAATGAAGAAGAAAGACTCCTAGACCTGAACTTGGTCGATGAAAAGCGTTGGAAATCTGAGGAGATTCGAGCAAGAATTTGCCTAGCCACCTCAAGATACTACAACCAGAAGGTCAAAAGAAGACAATTCCATGTTGGTGAGATCACGGCAGGAACTCCGGTTACGGTGACGGATTCCTTAGCTCCTCGCAATCCTGCAGAAGGGGAATAGAGGGCGGTGGCCCAGAATCCCTCTCCGATGCTTAACGTAAGTACGGTGATCAACAGGGCAAGCAAGCAGTATGTGTATGTGTGTAAAAACGTAACCTTAACCTGGGATAACTTCCCTCCTTTTATAGGGGGGGGGGGGGGGGGGAAGGCTATCCCAATTACCTGATTAGGAGGTTGGATTGTGATCCACTATCCCACATATCTCGCCGTATATCTCGCCACGTATCTGTACAGATATGTGTATCCCACATATCTCGCCCATTATATCACTACTGTGATCATGGCGAGGTTTCCGGGATTGTGCCCTCACTGGTGGGTCTCGATCATTATCGGAGACTCCCAAGTTGTATCATTGAGGATTCGGCGTCGGGGAGTGGTGTTAACCCCCATATCGGGACCGACCACGTCCAGGTCCGATAACATCGGGGCTCTCCCCTATCGAGGTCATACTCACTCGGGGCTATTCCATGTCGGGGCCTCCTTCCGTCGGAGCCCTTAGCCTTCTAGCAGCCCAGCTCCTAGCCCAACGGGCCTAGTCGCCGTTTGTCAATCGTTAAGGGGCCTAACGGCCTTAGTCGGGGCCCATCATTTGCCCCCAAGACGTGAGGGACTTATAGTGCGTCGCGTCTTCCAATATCGGACCTTTCAACATCCCAGTCGGGGGTCTTTATTTAAAACATCGGAGGCTATTGCCCTACTTTTGTCGGAGGCCTTTGCCTCGGATCTCTTCAAGATCTTTTGGGATCTTGCTTGGATTCGAGGGGATTTCTTGATCAGACCAGCATTAAATGCTGATAGAAGGTGAAGGAACGTCTCGGGTTCTGCACGCCTGCTTTCTGAAAAAGCACTTTTCAACCACCCCGGTACGTCATCATTCCTGTCTTATCTGTGTCCCATGCGTCCTGACGGTTCAGATCAAAACCGTTTCGCCTTCTTCGAATTAGCACGTTTCACTTTGGACGATTCCGATTGAATCGTTTTGAATTCTATGGCTCAGATTGCCCACCCCTTCAGTTCTCTTTTCCTTCTCTTATAAAACCCTAAACCCAGACATTGTTTCACTTTTTCCTTTACTTCTTCTTCTCTGCGATCCCAAGAGCTTTAATCCTCCATACTTCAAGTTTTCACCGGCGCTTCAAGCACTCAAGTTTTTCCGATCAAGACTTCAGTCACCATGTCTGGTAAGATTTTTCACCTTATTGCCCTTTTTTCCTCTATTTTTGATCTTCTTAGGTTTCAATTTCCCCTCCTTCCTTCCATCGACGATTTTCAGCCGAGGGAACTGCTACCAACAGCGGGTCTTCCCCTGATGGACCACCTTTCGTCTTCAAGTATCTCAAGAACTCGCTTGCACCTATTAACTACGATAGGGCTTGCACAGAATGTGGTATCTTCGAATCCTCCTTCGGGGCCCGCTATCCCTACGAGCAGTTCAAATTCAATCCTCGCGAAACCTGGGTTACTCTCCCTAAGGGAGACGAGGTGTTCATCTCCCCAGGGCAGATTCGTGCAGGGATCCGACTCCCGTTTTGTCCGAGTTGGGTGGAGTTGTGTAACCACTACAAGACTTACCCCACGACCTTCTCTCCACACGCAATCCGCACATGGATTGCCTTTCAAGTGTGGTGTGATTTTAACAAGGAGGACTGGAGCTATACCCTGGAGCTTTGGCGGGTCCTCTACAAGATGACCTGTAACAAGGATGGGATCTGCTCCTTTACCCCCCGCCAACCCGAGGGGACCGACGAGCAGTATAAGGAGATGGGCTGGGACAGGAAGGTGTCCTGGAGGATTTGCAAGGAACGGGCCATCATCCACGACAAGGGGCATGACAATGCCAACTGGAAAGAACAATACTTTTTCATCAAGCCTGGTCCCATCGAATGGCCGAAGACCGCCGTCGAAGCTGATCCTCCTGTGCCCTTCCGTACATGGTCGGAGCAGACCAAGAGGGCTTTGATGCTCATTCAAGCCCGTCGCTGGGAGGAGGGTTATCAGCCCTTCGAAGCCACTTCTATTACTGACTAGCAGCGGATAAAAATTTCAATCATGCTGATTGATCCCGAAGCCGGGGGAAAAATTCGTGATGGCCTTTCCAATGTAATTTTCTGGGTAATCTTCTAATTATTTCTTGTTTTCACTGCTTACAGCCCCTCGATCATCGCTGACCGCCCATCTGTTTCAGGAGGATACCGATGCCTCCCACTCGCTGAAACGTAAGAAGAAGTCCTCGTCCAGGAGGAAGTCCTCCGCCGCCTCGGAGCCGTCTCAGAAGAGAAAGAAGACCTCCGAGGCACCAAGGTCTGCCCCCACACCCGAGGGGCAGACTAATGCAGACGTGGTTAGGGCCGCCTTCGGTGTCCGATCCGAAAAGGAAGGTAAGGAAGTTTTTCGTGCTATAAAAAGATATAGAGAGTTGGTTCCTCAAGACCTTCAGGCCTCCGACATGGAAGGGCGGATCAGGGATGTCAAGAATGTCCTTCGAGGGGAAACTCCACACGTCCTCGAAGCGGGTTATTACGACTTTTTCGGCTGCAAGAGATATATGGAGCGTTGTCTAATTTGGTACACCGATATCAATTTACTTCCTCACCTTGTTCGCCCCGCTGCAGGTCACACGGACGTCGCACCTGCTGCACCTGCCTCGGACCCCGTGCCTGCAGCGGAGCCGGGGATGGATGATGCCCCGACAGAAGTCCGTGGCGAATTTGGTCGGGTGATCAGCCTGGACGACTCCCTCTCCGAGGACCAAGCTGAGGAGGAAGGCCTAGTCCTCCGACGAAAGTCGAGGCCGACTCCCGCTGAGTCATCCGATAAGGAGACGTCCTCACTCCCCCTCGCGCTACCATCGGCACCTGTTCGGAGCGCGACCCCCGAAGCTCGGACAAGTGAAGGTGGGGGAGCCCGTCTGGTAGTACCTCCATTCCCCTTGGATGGAGACTATTACCAGGCCTTCTCCTCGGATCAGAGTGCGGAGCCTTGGAGACCGGTGGAGTCTCTACAGGGGGTTTCTCTACATCGGGGGTGCCAGGAGGAGAACTTGGCCTTGCACTTGGTGTCGGGCTCGATCCCGCCATCACTGAGGCGCCCCCTTTCACTCGAGGGGGAGGACATCAAGGCGGACATCCGTCAAATGGCCGTCCGTCGGATAGAGGTAGGTTATACTTTGCTTTTACTCATCTGAAAGTATTCCGATTTTTAAATACTAAGCTGTATTTGTCCCCAGGAAATGGCGGACCAGGATCGTTGCTTCGGCTACATCCTGTCCCTGCAGGAGGCTCTGGAGCAAGAACGGGCCAACTCCAACCTCGAGAGCTTGACTAAGCTCCAGGAGGACCTGGCCACCTCCGAGGCGTCAAGGCTCCGAGCGGAGGAGGGCAGAAGGCAAGCCGAAGAGGGTAGGCAGCAGGCCGAGGAGGGTAAGGCCAAGCTTGTTCAAGAGGCTCAATCCCAGCAAAGGCGGATTCTAAGCCTTGAGAGCTCGCTTAGGCGGGAGCAGCAGACGGCCCTAGCCGATCGGAATCAAGCCGCCTTCGATAAAGCGGAATTGAAGGAAACTGCTGATCGGCTGAAGCTTGAGAAGCAAAGGGTTATCGCGGAGCTGGAGGAGGAAAAGGCGGACCGTTTCGCCCAAATAGCAAACGCGAAGGTCCAGGGCCGCGAAGAATATCGGAGCTCGGAGGACTTCAAAGCGGATGCGGCGAAGCATTGTCAGGAAGACTTGCAGAATGCCTTCCTTGACATTGTCGAAGAGCTTAACGAGACCTACGGGGATTCCATCGACCTGAGGAAGTCCAAGATTCTCGGCCGAGCCGCAGAAAGGTACTTTAGCCTCCCGTCGGAGAGTTCCTCCGATGATGCCGACGACCCTCCTGCAGATCCCTCTGATCCTGCCCCTCCGAAGCCTTCTGAAGATCCAGCGTCCGACCCTAAAGCATCCGAGGACCGAGCTTAATATTTTATAACTTAAGTCCTTGTAGTCCTTTATCGTTATCTCTCCCGTGTTGAACTTTTTAGGCCTTCGAGCCTTTTATTAATATCATTTCCGATTACATTATGTTCTTCATAACGCTTTCGTCGGACCCTAAGAGCCTTAAGGCTTTCCGTCGTCCTAAGACGCCTTTTAATCGGACCTTAAAAACTCATGGATTTTTCGGACGTCCTATGACGCTTTTTAATCGAACCTTAAAAACTTAAGGATTTTTCGGACGTCCTATGACGCTTTTTAATCGAACCTTAAAAACTTAAGGATTTTTCGGACGTCCTATGACGCTTTTAAATCGAACCTTAAAAAATTAAGGATTTTTCGGACGTCCTATGACGCTTTTTAATCGAACCTTAAAAACTTAAGGATTTTTCGGACGTCCTATGACGCTTTTTAATCGAACCTTAAAAACTTAAGGATTTTTCGGACGTCCTATGACGCTTTTTAATGTATCGAGAACAGCTTAGGAATACTTTGATCAGAAGTAACCTCTTTATTGATCGATGCCTTTTACATAGCATGCACCACTCAGGGCGACTTAATTACATCTTTGCGCCTCTACGGACGACTTATTTGTCAAACATGACATTTCTTCAGATGTTCACCACTAAAGGTGTTTCTTAATACTTTGCCATCGAGGTCTTCTAACTTGTAAGCATTCGAGGCCGGCATGCCTACGATCTTGTAAGGCCCTTCCCATTTCGGGGACATCTTGTTGATCCGATCTTGTAGGGCAAACTCATTCCGACGCAGGACCAGTTCTCCCGCGTAGAACTGGCGCGACTTGACCTTCCGATTATAGTACCTGGCCGTCGCCAAGCGCATCCGAGCTTGCACTATGTCGGCCTCCAGCCGTTTTTCCTCTAGCAAGGATACCTCCAGGCGCCTGGTTTCGTCATTTGTCAAAGGTCCTATCCTGGCTCTTTCTGGACTTGTCGAGGGCTCATAGCTTCTGGTCCGATGGGATGCCACAGCGATTTCCACGGGAGCGACCGCCTCCGTCCCATAAACAAGTGCAAACGGGGTTTCACCTGTTGACCGCTTGGGTGTCGTTCGGACCGCCCACAACACGTTCTCCAGTTCGCCCAACCATTTTCCATCCAAAGCATAGACCCTCTTCTTCAAACCCTCCATCACGATTTTGTTGGCAGCCTCCACCTGCCCATTGGTCTGAGCGTGATGGACAGATGCTGTCCGATGCTCGATGCCAAACTCGTCCAGGAACCTCTCCACCTGGGCCCCATTAAACGGAGGACCATTGTCGCTGATTATCACCTTTGGTACCCCATATCTTGACAAAATTCGGGTCTGAAGGAACTTGATAATATGTCCCGTTGTTGTCTTGGCTAACGGCTTAGCCTCGATCCACTTCGAGAAGTAGTCAATCGCGACAAGCAAATAGGTGCACTGGCATTTTGCTTTCGGAAGGGGTCCCACCAAGTCAATGCCCCACTGTGCGAAGGGCCAAGCACTCCCAATGGGCATCAAATCGGCAGCGGGGGCTGTGATATTCGGAGCATATCTTTGACACGCGTCACAGGATCGGACGAGCGTTGTTGCTTCCTTATTCATCGTGGGCCAATAATATCCCAAGTTCAGTGCCTTCCTCAGGATAGACCGAGCGCCTTCGTGACATGCCGCGACTCCTTCATGCAACTCCCTCAGAATCCGAGTCGTATCAGGTTCGGCCACGCATTTCAAGAAAGGAGTCGAAAGCAGACCCTTCTTGTACAACTGGTTATCCACCATCGCGTAATTAAGTGACATTCGCCGCAGTCGCTCCGCTGCCACTTTATCTTCAGGGAGTACCCCCGTAGTTAAGTACGCGATTATCGGGGTCATCCAAGTGGGTTCCTCCCTCGATCCCGTTCCGATGGCGCACACCTCCGATGGGTCGGTGGTCGATAGAATCACCTTCTCCAAGAAGTGTACCCTCCGAGTCTCTTCCAAAGGTGCCCCCAAGGCAAATTTGCTCAAGGCATCAGCCTCTACATTCTCTTCCCTCGGAATTGCTTCGATATCAAAGCTTTTGAAGCTCTCCTTTAAGGTCCGAGCCTCCTGAAGGTACTTCTTCATGATTGGGTTCTTTGCTCCATACTGCCCCCGGACCTGATTAACAATCAGGCTTGCATCACACTTCACCCTCAAATGTTCAATTCTAGTGCCCTTTGCGATTTTCAGCCCCGTTATAAGAGCTTCATACTCCGCCTCGTTATTGGTGGCTCTAAATGTTAGGGCCAATGCATATCGAAGTGGCTCCGCCCCGCCTGGCGGAATCAATACGAACCCCGCACCCGATCCATCCGAGCTTGAGGAGCCATCCGTGTACAACTCCCAGGTGTTCTCCTTATTTGGCTGTTCCGACTGCTTCACTGTCGGGATCCCTACGGTATTCCCTGTTGCCCCCTCTACTGTTTTCGTTGCTTCAGGATCGGGAACAGTAGATTCAACTATAAAGTCGGCCAATGCCTGCCCTTTGATAGCTGTTCTCGGAGCGAAATGAATTCGAAATTCGCTAAGTTCCACGGCCCACTTTACTAGTCTCCCCGACGCATCAGGCCGGTTCAAGAAGTGTTTCAATGGCTGATCAGTCACACCGTAATTTCATGCGCATGGAAGTAAGGCCGTAACTTTCTAGCGGTAATAATCAACGCAAAGAGGTACTTCTCAATCGGAGGGTAATTCATTTCACTCTTGGCAAACGCCTTGCTTACATAATAGACGGGGATTTGATTGCCCTCGACAGCTTTAACTAAAACAGAGTTTATTGCAAATGAAGAAACAGCCAAGTAAAGATAGAGCGGCTCGCCTGGAGCTGGCTTTGCTAGTGGTGGTAGGGCACGGAGGTGTTGTTTGAGCGCTTGGAACGCCTCCTCACATTCAGCGGTCCATTCGAACTGTCGGTTGGCCCTTAGCACCTTGAAAAATGGCATTGACCGGTCGCTTGCCTTGGATAGGAAGCGATTCATCGAAGCCAGTCGACCGTTCAGTACTTGCACCTCCCTATGGTTAGTCGGGGACTGCATCTCCTCTATCGCCCTTAGTTTTTCGGGATTCACCTCGATCCCCCTCTGGCTCACCATGAAGCCTAAGAGCTTCCCTGAATGTACTCCGAAGGCACATTTGGCTGGATTCAGGCGGACTTGATGGAGCCTCATCCTCTCGAAGGCCATTGCCAAGTTACCAACGTGGTCCGCTGCTCGTCGGGACTTCACCAGCATGTCATCTACATAGGCTTTCATGGTACTTCCAATCATATCCCCGAACAGCTTGTTCACCATTCTCTGATAGGTTGCCCCCGCATTCACCAGGCCGAAAGGCATGACATCGTACTGGAAGACTTCACTGTCCGCGTAGAAGGCGGTGTGTTGGGCATCCTTTTTCGCCATCTTTATCTGGTTATAACCAGAATAAGCATCCATAAAGCTCAGCAACTCATGCCCCGACGTAGCATCCACCAATTGGTCGATCCGCGGGAGCGGATAACAGTCCTTCGGGCAAGCCTTGTTCAGGTCGCGGAAGTCGACACACATCCGCCACTTCCCGTTGCTTTTCCTCACCAGCACTGGGTTGGCTACCCAAGTCTGGAATCGGATCTCCCTAATGAACCCAGCGTCAAGCAACCTGCCAACCTCCTGCTGAATTGCGATTCTCTTGTCTGTCCCCATCGGACGTCTCTTCTGCGCGATCGGCTTGATCGTAGGGTCGATATTCAGTTCATGCTCGATCACGTCACGGCTAATTCCTGGCATATCGCTCGGGGACCAGGCGAATAACTCCTTGAATTCTTTCAAGAGCGCGATCAACTCCTGAGCCCTCTCCTCTGTTAAGGCGGATCCGATCTTTACCCTCCTCTCGGGCCCATCTATCTCGACTTCTTTTAGGTCCTCCATTGGGGCGGGGCGCCCAAACTCCTCTCGAGGATCAGTGTCTGTCTGGAGAACCGACATAGCCTCCTTCCTTGATCTCCTTGTGGCGTTGACATAACACCGTCTCGATGCCACCTGGTCGCCTTTTACTTCACCAACCCCATTCTCAGTCGGGAACTTCATTTTTTGATGGATAGTCGAGGCTACTGCCATCAGCGGGTTGATGGTGGTTCTCCCAATAATCGCATTGTACGTCCCTGTGGATTCGACCACCACGAACTCCACATCTCTCTTCTCCATTTTCCAGCCACTGCCGAACCACACGGGCAGCGTAATAACTCCCAACGGATAAGAGGTTGTGCCGCAAAATCCTACCATTGGGAAGTTAACCTCCCGTAGGTCTTTCTTCTTCTTCCCCATCTGCTCCAGGGCGTCGGAGAAGAGGATGTCGGAGGAGCTTCCTCCATCGATGAGGATCCGCTTCATTTCGAATCCACCTACATCCAGTGTCACGACTAGGGCATCTTCGTGGGGGGTCTCTACTCCCTCCAGATCCTTCGCTGAGAAGGTGATCTCAATTTCCTCCTTCGGGGTCCATGACCGGGACCTTTTTCCCAAAACCACTGCTACGGGCACCTGGTTGGCGTAACGCTCCCGAGAAGACGATGTGTCTCCTCCCGCAGCGAACCCTCCATGGATCACATTAATGACCCTCTTCTGTCGGGGCCCTGATGGGCCCTCCGAAGGCTCTGCGTCGGACCTTCTCTTCCTTGGGGACCTTGATCGGGATTTGGATCTCGACCGAGATCGGGAGTGGGGCTTGCAGCGCGAATCCCCCACGAGCTCCTTCAGTTTACCCCTCTGGATAAGCTTCTCTACTTCCTTCTTCAGCTCCCGACACTGGTCAGTGTCGTGACCAGGGGCCCGATGGAATCGGCAGTAACGGTCGGTGCGGGAGCCCAACTTTTCGCCTTCCTTCTTCTTGGGGAAACGAGCGAGGTCTTGCCTCTCCATCACGGCCAAGACCTCTCTCAAAGGCCTGTTGAGGGGGGTAAACTCCTCTCTCTGACTATCCTTCTTTGTCGGACGCCTATCCTCCCTTCGATCAGAGCGTCCACGACCCCGACTACTCTCGGAGCTATCCTTCTTGTTTTGGTTGTCCAATGGTTTGAACAACTGCTTTCCTCCGCGCCCCTTGGGAGGAGCCAACTCTCCGGCAGCAATCTTCGACTCTTGGACGTCGATTTGCTGTTTCACCCTCGCCTGAAGCGCCTCCATGTTCCAGACGTTTTTTGCCGCAACGCTGTGTAGTAAGTCGGAGCCGTAGGGGGGATTGAGGTTTTTCAGGAAGGTACGGATGGCCTCGCCCTCCGATATCTCCTCATCCAGCTCGGTCATGCCAGCCGTGTAACGCTAGTAGTATTGGGCCAGCGATTCGTCGGGCCTCTGGACCACCTCATGCAGGGTCCGAACACTTTTCAGCAGCCGTCGACGCCCTTGGTACTGGGCGATGAATCGCTGATGCATATCCTTCCAACAGGTTATGCATCCGGTGGGCAGACTGTAGAACCATGTCATCGCCTTCTCCCCCAAGGTACTCGGGAACAATGCGCAGATAACATCCTCATCTGGGGTCCTGCCCATGCACGCTGTCAGGTGCTTCTGTACGTGGCGGACCGGGTCCGCGTCCCCGTCGTACTCGTCTATCTTCGGGATACCCAAGCCTGGAGGGGCCAGGGTATGGATCAGTCTGGGAACGAAGGGATGGGTCTCCTGACTCCCCAACTCCGACATCAGGGGCTTCTGGTCTCCCATGCAAATACCCACAATCCTCACCACCTGATCAGCAGTGAGGGGACCATTGCTGTACTGGCCCTGGTCCATCGACCACGAAATTCTCCGCCGGTGCCGGATTCGGATGCCTGGGGGGAATGGGCTGTTCCCTCAACGGGGGGGGGGGGGGGGGGGGGGGGGGGGGGGTGGCGGCAGATTGTCGTCCACCTGCCTTCTGGGAGCATCCCGCCGCGGAGGGAGCGGCGGTAGCTCTGCAGCCTGCCTTCTGGCAGCCTCTCTTCGGTCTAGGAGGGCCTCCATGGCCTCCATGAATAGGGGCATGGCCTCTGCCACTACCATGGCCAGCTCTGGATTTCGGGAAGGTGCCTCGTTCCTGGATCCACCAGGGAGTTCGTTCCTGCTGTCACCATCGTCTCTCAAATCCTGATGCTGTGTAGCATCCTCAGGGGGATTGCTGGTGGTCGGCACCTGCTTGCCTGATCGCTGCGGCCTGTTGCCAGCCATGGTATGGAGTCAAAGGGAAGCAAACTTACTTTGGCTTTTTGTTGCGTTCCCACAGACGGCGCCAATGTTGGATCACGGCAGGAACTCCGGTTACGGTGACGGATTCCTTAGCTCCTCGCAATCCTGCAGAAGGGGAATAGAGGGCGGTGGCCCAGAATCCCTCTCCGATGCTTAACGTAAGTACGGTGATCAACAGGGCAAGCAAGCAGTATGTGTATGTGTGTAAAAACGTAACCTTAACCTGGGATAACTTCCCTCCTTTTATAGGGGGGGGGGGGGGGGGAAGGCTATCCCAATTACCTGATTAGGAGGTTGGATTGTGATCCACTATCCCACATATCTCGCCGTATATCTCGCCACGTATCTGTACAGATATGTGTATCCCACATATCTCGCCCATTATATCACTACTGTGATCATGGCGAGGTTTCCGGGATTGTGCCCTCACTGGTGGGTCTCGATCATTATCGGAGACTCCCAAGTTGTATCATTGAGGATTCGGCGTCGGGGAGTGGTGTTAACCCCCATATCGGGACCGACCACGTCCAGGTCCGATAACATCGGGGCTCTCCCCTATCGAGGTCATACTCACTCGGGGCTATTCCATGTCGGGGCCTCCTTCCGTCGGAGCCCTTAGCCTTCCAGCAGCCCAGCTCCTAGCCCAACGGGCCTAGTCGCCGTTTGTCAATCGTTAAGGGGCCTAACGGCCTTAGTCGGGGCCCATCATTGGGTGTATGGTTTGGTACATCAATCCCAGCTTACTTTGTATCTGCTTATTAGTGTTGTAAAAACTAATAACTATCATTTGTTTGTGAACTATTTTGTATTGAAAAAAAAAAGTACGTAACGTAAGGTCAATTATGTAATCACGTTTTTGGCATATTATTATTGGTGGCCAGGTCACCTACTCTTTCCCATTCATAAATTTCACAACCTTTTCTAAATATAATAACAATGTTAAATAAAAACTTTGGTAAATAAAAAAATAAAAGAAAGATGAATTCATGGATGCAGCAATATCAGGCCAATGCACGCAATCACAATTTATTACACAACAAATAAATCCAAATGAAAGCAAGACGAAGCAAAATAAATAAAGAAAAGAATTTTAGTTATAATGTATGTATACAACATAAAGGCAGCCGTATAAATATGCCCTAAAATCTAATAAAATCCAATAATAATACACATAACGTAATTACAATATTTATTTTCTTAATGTATACGTACTATAATATCAATGAAAAATAATCGACTTATGAGTCTTTACCAACTTCCTTACTTGGTCGCACCACGAATCACCGACCGACACCGTCCCATCGTTCCCGGCAAGCACCTCGTACTTGTCCTTCCTCGTAAAGTTGGTGCACTCAAACCCTAACGTTGCAGCAAGCATCCTCTGAACATGATTCGCCACGTCATGCGGGCTCTTCCCGGACGAACATGTGATCTCAGCCGGCAACTGGTTCAAGAACGTCACCTCGTAGATCGGTCTAGGGTTCATCATGAAGAATATCGGGTCAAGCGCCTTCCACCCTCGAGCCGTGGTCGCATGGAAGAACCCGACCCGATAGTCCATAGCCACAGGCACGATCCGATCGGTTAGCTCCGCGAAAAGCGCACTGAACCGCAGCAGAAACGGCTCCCTGCATGTGGTCCCCTCGGGGCACACCACTAGGTCACCTATATATATATAAGAAAGAGAAGGTATAATATCTAAAGCCAAGACGTCATCTGATAATATATTAAAAATAAATATCTATTTCTGCTATACTTTTATCAGAATATAATAAAATATATATTTGCAATTACCTTTGGCTAGTTGGTGCTTGATTTTCTCGGCATCGACTTCTCTAATCCTCGTTAAACGGACGGTCGGGATGGGGGACAGAATCTCGGAGAATCTCGAGAGGGAGTAAGTGACGGCTGGGATTTTACGACCCAATACGGTGGATAACACGACAGGGTCCATTAGGGTTCGGTGGGTGCAGACAAAGAGCACGCCGGCTGAGTTCTTGCCGGTGACGGGTGGCGGTGGGTTTCCTTTTACGATGACGTTGCCGCCGAAAAGGGGTGTGACGATCGGGATTATGGAGAAGGGGAGAACCAAGCCGATGGTGATTCGGATAGTGGCTAGGGTTATGCCAAGTGGCAGCCAGAGGAGGATTAGGAGAGATGTGAGCGGCGTGGGCCGCTTCACAAGCCTGCCATCGTGGAAGATGACCGGAGTTGGTCGGGGAATGAGTTGCGTATCGTCGGTTGTATGGTGGTTGTGTGTGAATGGAGGATGTAATTGTTCCTGCCAGTTCAAATCAAGCATGCAGAAATTATTACAAACATAAGATGATTGAAAACGACGTAGTTATAGTTATCGATTTGTATACTTATATAATAATATATCAAAATAAAAATTATAGTTTTTTTTTTTTGCCAAATAAAAATTATAGTTAATTAGTTAATATTTGAGCGGTCAGATAATTTTTTAACTAAATTTTTTTTAACATTTGCTACCTCAAGTAATTTTACATGTGTATAAAGTGATACATCTATCAGGAATTACATCTTTCTTGAAAGGAATTAACATGTGTTATGCACTTGAAGAGAAAATTAACTAGTAATTTATTTGAATGTACGAATATCATGTAGCAATTTATTCGACTATATTCTTAATTAATATCAGTTACTAATATTTATCGCGTTTATCATGTTGGCCATGTGACTCATTATGTCCAAATTAAACAACAATTTCTACATATGTGAAATTTGAAAAAAAAAAAGTAATTTAAAAAAAATTAGTTAGCAATTTATTTAATTGTTTACTGTAATAACGAATGTAAATAAGAAATAATTGATATCTTACATCATTAAAAAAAATTTGACGAATATTTAAACATCGAAAGAAATCATTTATAAAACATTTATATTTAAATGTATAATTATATGACTATTATATTAAAAATTTGAAATGCTATAATAAATAAAAATAAATTAAATATATTTATAAAGACTATATCAATATAATATTATAGTAATTAAATAAAATACATATATTTATAACTAAAATAATAAAATAAAATATTTATTTAATAAATTGACAACAGCTTTAATTTTAACACGTTTTAAAGTTTAAGATTTGCTAGAGATAATTCGTGACAACATGTCATATAATCAACTGAAAATATATTTAGTGTTAACTCATTTTTAAAATTTGGTAAGTTTTTAAATTTCACAAAAAAACGAGAACTTCAAGACTACTCTGAACTTAAGAACCTCCATAAACACAACTCTATGTGTACTAGCTAGCTATTAGATATTTGATGAATATATATAATTGTAATACCCTATATTTGTGAATCACATCGGTTAGAAATCAGAAATCTGAAGTCTTGATAAGTCAGAGGGGTACTACTCAAGTCCAACAGGAATTCATCCTTTTCAGAGCCCAAGTGAGGACAACGGGCTCTGTTAGGCTGGGTTGGGCTAAGTAGGGATAGTCGCTCGGGCTTAGGGGCGTGACAATAATAAATAAAAAAATGAAGGAAAAATAAAAACCTTGCATAGATGCAAAAACGACGACGCCGTCGGCCGCCCCATCCCTAGCGTGGGCGGCTTGTCAAACAACCGCGTAACCCGATCCGCCACGGACCCCACACTCCGAGAGACCCCCAAAACGTACCCAAATGGACCCACGACAAGCTCGGACCCGATAACATGATCCGCCTGCAAGTGTTTCTTCACAAACAACTCCGTCATGACTCTCGGGGCACGGGTCACCACCACCCGCTTCCCATGCGAACTGAAAACCCTCCAAGCATCGTTATCAATATCGTCCATATAGAACTTGGGAAGCACCGCGCGGGCCACCGACGCCACCTCCGACTCTCTCATTCCGACGAGTGACACGAAAACCATGATCGTCAGAGCTGCGTCGTCCATGCCGGAGGCCTCAAGAAGGCGGAGCAGTGGGCGGAGAAGTAGAAGCAGGGTGAAGCGGAGGAGGCTGATGGATGAGGACTCGAATGCGACGAGCATGAAGTAAGAGAAGAGGTCTGGGTTCTTTAGGAGGGTTCCTTCCAATTCTGAGACCACTGAGGATGATTCCATTTCCATGTCGGGAAAACGCAACGTTTGATCGATGTCTTTTTTTTATTTAATAATAAGTGAAGAAAGATAGATAGATAGAGGTTATGAATGATGAATATGATGAGATGAGGGTTATATTAATTGTGGAAGGAGGAAAGAAGGGTAGGGTTGGTAGGAAATGGGAGGGTGGCGTGTGCGTGGGCGCAGCCATAATCTCTCAACAAACTGGCTCTACTAATATGTAAGAGAAGAGAAGGGATGGGTTGAGTTGAGTTGAGTTTAGGGTGGCCAACCATTGACTACATTACATGCTTTTTTATTATTATTATTATTATTATTATTATTATTATTATTATATATATATATATATATTTTTTGCTTAAAAGAAGTTTGGACTCTAAACCTATCCCGCTATATATAATTATATATAATGTTCGGATTCTAGTGCTCATTTGAAAACATATCATACATTTGAACAATATGCGTATGCACTGGCCCGTCAACGGGCACCACCAACAACCTAGTATAGTTAAGAAGTCGGCTCATTTGGCACAAGTTTTCTTTTCTCCAAGAAATCATTTAAATCAAGTTGTTAGGGGATTCGAACTCGTGACCCCGATACCAAATTATGTAGGAGTTAGCGCTCTCAAGCACTAGACCACAACTACTGGTGGTAATATGCACAATATTGAGATTATTAATTTATTTTTTTCTAATTGGTTTAAATGTTTATAAGAAGGATAGTACTCGTAGTGTACTTGCTTCATATTATTTATATTAATTTTCAATTGTATCAGATCAGTCAATATGAATATTAATTTTCAATTGTATTAGATCAGTCTGAAAAGAATAGAGTGCTATCATGATTTTTTTTTTTTAGAGTTTTAACATGTATAGATACAATCTTGGATTAATGAGTGATATTTTGAACCACTACAATATGGTAAAAACCTATCGGTTCATTCCCAAATCAAATACATATTGGTACCGTTCACGAGACGGATCTATATAGCAACTGGTGGGGTCAAATAATTGATTACAAAGAATTAATGAAGATGTAAAGATAAACTTCTGTTAATTATATAAGATAATAATTAATGAATTTAAATAAAAAAATGAAAATATCTTTAGAAATAACGCTAGAGACAAGAAGTATGTTTGGTAGTGTATGTATGTATTTTTTTGCTAGAAGGTTGTTCGAATAATAATAATTTTATTATCTTATATAATTTAACTTTTTTATATGTTAATTATTATTACGACTAAGTTGTAGGTCAAATCTCCATACATGACGACCAAGTATATTGTATTATAAGCATAATTTACGTTATATATATATTTATATATAATACTTTTTTGGATCCAATATGGCCTTGATATTGTATATTTTTGAATTTGAGATGGTCTTAAACGATCTTCTTCGGTGAATATATATGACAGACTGACTATTAATTGATTGCATTTTGTATCATATATACTCATTTAATTAGTGCTTTTAGATCGTGTCCCTCGGGTCGTCGGGTCTCTGATTCGAGTGGCACTTCTCACTGGTTATTCGCTCTCTTTCTTGATCCGTCTAGCTTGTCTGTCTGATATGTTCCTTCGCTTCCTGTCGACCTGTACAAGGGGCAGTACCGAGCACGGAGAGGGGGGTAGTGCTCGGTGAACCCTCTCTGATGCTTAAGTAAGTCTGAGTTCTCTAGAGAGATAAAATCTTAGAGAGAAGGCAGAACTAGGTATGCAAAGATGTAAAACCCCTCTTGGAATGAATGGAACTTATGGACTATATATAGGCAACGGTGTCATTAAAGTGGCTTAATGACACTGTTAATCACTAAATGTACTTAGTTAACACATAATAACAGGATTAAACCGTTAATGCATGGAGAGGTGGCCAAAATTGGCTAAGTGTAGGCCGGGTGAAAGGGAGGTCGAGGTCCTTGGGGTCGGGCGGAAAATCCGACCCCCAAGGCCTAAAATCGGGTTAGCAGCCCGATCTCACCTAGGTGAGTTCGAAGGATGGGTCCGGGCGAGTATTTTGGCTCGTCCGGACCGTTAGCGTTGCGGGTGAAGTGTTCGGGTCAAAGTTTCAATTTGCAATCGTAAGTGGGGCGATTAAAATAAGACAATCCGAAGGGAGACGGGTTTAAATTGGGCGTATATCCATCAAGTACATACACATTGCCTTTTTTTCAAAGCTCTTTTTTTTAAGGAGATTTACTTGAAGAGGTATATATGGATATAACTAGGCCTTTTTTTTTGGGTACCTCTTACGCTTGGGGTTCCCTAATCTTGTGTTGTATTCAATATGTCTGCTTGTTCTTGCGTGATGAGTATCCCTTGCAGGACTTACTCTTTCTCATGCTTGTTGGCGTCAATCATAGCCATGGTTCGGGCAATACACTTGCCGCGTGTATTTCTTAGAGTTGGGAGGGAGCGTTTGCTTTGGGTGGGGGTGATTTCTGTTCTCTTGGTAACTAGAATGTGGCAGTGTCTATATCCTAGGGGTGCTTGTAAATTCTTACTCCCCTCCTTGTGTTTTTGAGAAAAACGTTTTTGCGGTGATGATCGAGTAGGAGTAACGTATCTTAGATGGGGTTGCATCTGGGTTTAATAGCTTTCTCATAGCATGGTATCTCGATTTGTTTAACTTGAAGCTATGTTTCAGACTAGTGAGTCTGATCCATGCCCATTGCTCGGGTATGGGGGTTAGATCGGGTTGTACTAATCTTCTTGAAGCGTTGTGGTACTTAGTGTGCTTTGCCTTTGCCTTTATATTGGAGTATTTTTCAATGATTTTAGGGAGTGTCACATTGGTCATGTTCCTCTCACCTCCAATCTTGATTATAGGCTCCCCTTGAATTAAGACTTGAACTTAAAAATGATATCTTCCTTTAGATTTGCAGGTGATGTCTTGTGTTTTTCCTTGGGTTTGCCCTCGTATTGGCTATGCCTTGTAGGATAACTTCATTAGGAGTTTCATTTTAGTTGCGGACGTATACATGTTTGGGGGGTGTCGAGCTGACAAGTTCCTCCTTTTTTATTTTGTTGTAACCTTCATTCATCATGTGTTCTGCGTATGACCTTAAAGGCGGGGCCTTCCCCTAGTGTCCCCTCTATCGAGGTTTTCCTCTTGATGGGATGTCAGAGGCAAATGTCTTAGATTTGAGCCTGAATTCGGTGTTGATTCCTTGCTCAAATAATGACGTTGATGATTCTGAATTAGGAGTTACCCTTCCTTGGTTGATCGTGTAGAACTATTATCATGCCCTTAGGCCCCTGATGGGAGGTGTATCCCCTTTTTCATATTCTGGTTGTTGCACTCTCTCTTTTGCAAATCTTGCATCTTTAAAGTTTCTCGCTTGGTGCATGACGTCAATGTAAGGATTTTATACCGGTGCCTGTTCTGTTAGGACTTGTATCCTTGGTTGTCTTTCTTTCTTATGAGATGGCGAAGGAGTGTCCATGGCCACCCAAATGTGTTGCACTTGATAGAGGTATGCGCCTAATCTTGAGGCCGCTTTCTTGAATCTTCACGTACCTATCTTTGATAAACATGTCATTTATTGCATATATAATACGGAGTCCAAGGATCTTCGACTTAGGATCATATTTTGAGAACAGAAACACGGTCATCTATTAGATAACCTCTCCATCTAGGGAGTTCGTTTTTGCAAAGATAACTGCAAGGATACTTATAAGGATACGTCTTCCATCCTTGTTCTAGCCTCATTTGCAGTGCTGTGTCCATAAAAGGTATGTTGATGTTCTGACCACCCTTACAAGTAGGGGATCCCTTGGTATTAGGTATGTCGGACTCTTCCCTGGTATCATCAATAGCTGGGCATGAGGGATGTCTGGCGAACTCCCTTCATGCACTATGATTCTTTTCATGTCAGAGCTAGTGACTCCCTCTATTATGATCAATATATCGCTGTGTGAAAACACTATGTTTTCCATATCCATTTTTTAAAGCTGGATGATAGTGTCGTCTTTCTTCCCTTGCTAGGCTTGGGGATCTTTAAATGTCCTTGATGGAAGTATATTCTATTACCTGAGATGAGCTTACTAGGTGTAGTCGCATTTCCTGGCTATTTTGTGAAATCATATAGATCCACTGGATGCGTTTGCCTCTGAAGGTGGGCGTTGTCCATGTGATATGGTTTCCCCAATTTTTGGAGGGATGTGCTTGCGGCTGCCCCCTCTTATGCTAATAGGTATTCTCTTTGTTTTTGCGAGGAAGGCATGTTGTGACTTGGATTGTGCCCCCCTTGCATTTGAATTTGAGATGGTCTTAAAAGATCTTCTTCGGTGAATATATATGACAGACAGACTATTAATTGATTGCATTTTGTATCATATATACTCATTTAATTAGTTCTTTTACATCGTGTCCCTCGGGTCGTCGGGTCTCTGATCCGAGTGGCACTTCTCACGGGTTATTCGCTCTCTTTCTTGATCCGTCTAGCTTGTCTGTCTGATCCGTTCATTCGCTTCATGTCGACCTGCACAAGGGGCAGTACCGAGCACGGAGAGGGGGGTGGTGCTCGGTGAACCCTCTCTGATGCTTAAGTAAGTCTGAGTTCTCTAGAGAGATAAAATCCTAGAGAAAAGGCACAACTAGGTATGCAAAGATGTAAAACCCCTCTTGGAATGAATGGAACTTGTGGAGTATATATAGGCAACGATGTCATTAAGGTGGCTTAATGACACTGTTAATCCCTAAATGTATTCACTTAACACATAATAACAAGATTAAACCCTTAAAGCATGGAGAGGTGGGCAAAATTGGCTAAGTGTAGGTCGGGTGAAAGGGAGGTCGAGGCCCTTGGGGTCGGGCGGAAAATCCGACCCCCAAGGCCTAAAATCGGGTTAGCTTGCCCAACCCTCCTAGGAGAGGTTGGGCGAGCCAACCCGGTCTCCCCTAGGGGAGATCGGGTCAGCCCACACGATCTCCCCTAGGGGAGATCGGGTTGCCAGCCCAAACTCACCTAGGTGAGTTCGAAGGATGGGTCCGGGCGAGTATTTTGGCTCGTCCGGACCGTTAGCGTTGCGGGTGAAGTGTTCGGGTCAAAGTTTCGATTTGCAATCGTAAGTTGGGCGATTAAAATAAGACAATCCGAAGGGAGACGGGTTCAAATTGGGCGTATATCCATCAAGTACATACATACACAGCTTAAAGGCACATTACAACGAAACTTCAAACCCAAAAACCTAGACAATTTGAGATACTTTCTTGGGTTAGAGGTGGCTAGATCTAAAGATGGTCTAATTATCATCATCAATCAACGGAAATATACCATCGAGCTTATTACTGAAGCGGGGTTGGGTGCAGCTCGACCAGTTGATACACCAGTGGAGTTTAACATTAACCACCACCTATGGGTATGATAAAACTACAGGTCTCAATAACACTGATTCTTTATTCAAAGATGCAGTTATGTATCGTCGATTGATTGGAAGACTACTTTACAATGAGTCAATGACACGTCTAGAGTCTAGACATTCATTTTATGTGCAAAGAATGAGTCAATTTGTCAATGAGCCAAAGAAATCACATTATGGTGCTGCTATAAAAGTAATTCGATACATTAAAAGCATTATTGGACAATGAATTCTATATCCTGCATAAAACTCCTCTCAACTCATTATTTATTGTGATTCTGATTTAGTTTCGTACTCTTTCAGTAGACGATCACCTAACACATATTGTGTTAAGCTCGATGGGGCTATGATTACTTAGAAAGTCCTTTTTTTTTCCAATGATTGCTTAGAAAGTCAAAATGCATGATATAAGTGCAAATGTTGAATATCGTTATCTCCATGTTGCCATCTCCATGTTGCCGTTACTGAAGTAATTTGGATACAAATGCTATTGAAAGAACTTGGTTTATTCATACATCAAGCAACTCCAATATATACAGATAGTCAAGCAGCTATCTAAATTGCTATGAACTTATATTTTATAAGCCACCAAATATATTGAGCTGGATTGTCACTTTACACGCCATAGTATATACTAAATACAATGGCAGGGGCTGCTCTACGTGATGTAATGGCGGACAAAATGTCTAAAAACTATTTATATATCTTTTAGCTAAAAAAAAAAATATATATATATATATATTGAGTACCTTATTTATATCCAATAACTAATACTTTAATTAATAGATTAATAGAACAATAAATAAAATTGTTATGTTCATTTTTTATCTACACTTTATCATCTAAATTACGGATGATACCATAATTGATCACTTTCAAGATAACCTAAAAAATTATACATTAAAGTATTTAGTTCTTTTTTTCAAACTATTAATATTATTATCAAATTGTGTATTGTAATACATATCTAAGAAAAAAATTTCCTTGATTACATAGTAACGAGACGTGACAAAACAAATGATTTTGAGATTTAAAATTAACTCTAGAGCTTATATATCAAATTTTATGATATTTCGCTATATGATACAATATGTTAGAAATTGTAAGTTTTAAAACACGTTAAAAATTTAATGTCACATAGTAAGTTATATTTTTTTAATATCTATAAATATTTTATTTACAATCATATTTCTTAACATTATGTATTGTGATTAAACAACCATAACTTTTTCTACAGTACTCTGATGTACGAATTGATTGTTTATGTGAAGATAGATGTGAAAAACTTATTAATGACATATAACTATAGATATACTTATATTAACATAAAAATG
The DNA here is from genome assembly GCA_036873135.1 of Clarkia xantiana subsp. parviflora. NCBI lineage: Eukaryota > Viridiplantae > Streptophyta > Magnoliopsida > Myrtales > Onagraceae > Clarkia > Clarkia xantiana. The sequence goes on from JAPTYO010000012.1 coordinate 19,717,536, forward strand.
CAAAAATTCTTTCAATATATACTGATTTTTAATATAAATAAATAATGCAAATGTACGTTAATTTCATGCAAAGTGCAAATTATAATGATTAAGTTTACTATAATTTTAAAAAAAAAATTCAATCATAATTTTTGTAGTATGTACATATATATTTAAACCTTTTAAGTATGTACATATGTATTTGCCAAATTTTAATTATATTGCTAATTATGCAATAATAACAGCTAAGCTAACGACCCATTGTTTTCAGTCTTAATTAATTACTCCTTGAGATGAGACCATTGCGTTCGACCGTCGTCCTTTATAACTTCTTCATTTTTCCATATATTGCATTTATGCCTTTTTTTCTTTTTCTATGAAAGCTCCTTAAGAGGAGATAATTTCTATTTATATGACTTAATTATCATCACTAGGAATCTTCGTTACTTGATGCCCTTTTTTTCGGGGTAAATAACTTTATAGAGTTTTTGACTAATATATGCCTATATGAACAACCAAATATAAATATAGACTATTTGAACAATTAATTACAAAAATAGGTCAAATCGAGATGTGACATCTCGGTTTTTGTAATTAATTGTTCCAATAGTCTATATTTGTATTTGGTTGTTCATATAGACATATATTAGTAAAAAATTTCAAATGATACGTACATGTATTATTGAAAAGTTAAAAGCCACGTGAAAGATAATTTTTTAAGTTGATTTGAATTTTTTAATACAACTTGATGCCCTCGACATGCACAAATAAAACTTCATAAATAAATTCAAATCAACTTAAAAAATTATCTTTCTTAAAGGGGATTTGCTAGGATCCTTTGAAAGTATCCATGCTTTAAATTTATTTTTGCAAATATTTTATTTATAATTTTACCCAAAAAATTGTAAAATTAAACTGAATAATCACAATGGTTATAAAGTGAATTTTAAGATTTTATTTAAAATTTAAATGTTAAGGTTTAAATTGTAGAAAATAAAAATAACAGTTTTTAAAAAAAAACACAAAAAAAAAATATTCGGAGGCAAAAATAAAAATGAAATAATTACTAATAAGAGACATAGTATAATGCTCTTAAAATTGAAGAATTAAACTATAAACAAAATAATTTCTAAACAAAAATAATGCATGAAAGCACCAATACTTTAAAATGATGTTAGACAAACCGTTCTTAAAGATGTATTATCCGTCGATCTACATGTGCTGTCCCTAATCCCAGTCTCCTTTGCATAAATCTTACACGTGGCTTTTAACTTTTCAACATTTTCTCTTCTCTATTATGTTGTAATTATTATTTGTGTATACAACAATGGACACGGGGCACGCCCTCATACACTCCATCATTCTTTTTTTTCTTTTTTAAACAAGGACTCCTCCAAAATAAACGAAATGAGCCTACTACAATCTAAGTCATAAAAGTTATGAGCTTCACAATGCCGTTATAATTTCTCATAACTAGAGTACAAAATTTTAAAGGAGAAATATCAAAATAACATAAAGTAAAATTTTAAATTGCTCCTCTTCAAACAAAAGCATCCGCAACTGCATTGTCCTGTCTATAAATGTGTCTAATTGAGTATCTTCTAAATTTACTCTTAAGTTCTCTGCAATTCGAGACACTATGAATTTCAAGGCTAAATACTGATTCATTATAAAAGTATCCACATCCAATGTTGGCAAATATCAGGGTCAAAACTGCAAAACACAAAAGTTGAGAGATCAATATGCAATATTTGAAACTTCAGGGACTAAAATGTAAATAGTCAAATTTCGAGTTCTCACATATAACTATACCGAATTATCATGCAAAATATAAACAACTCCGAAATTACACGTAAAATCGAGAAAGACGAAAACGTGATTTTAATACTGAGGCCCGTGCTGATCACGGTCTCCTTAAGGCAATTTCGCCCCACTCCACCCTCGGGTTATGCAAAGGAGTTTAAACACGGGACGATCACCTCCCAGGATTCAACAGTGTCGTGAAATCGTGTTATGCATGAAACACGCTTAACCGAACCGAACTCAATACCTGAACACAACAGGATTTTAATAGAGATGCCGACGACGACGGCAGAATACACGAATAAGAATTAATCAAACAGATTAGAACAATAAACCAGTATGAACCACCTGATATTAAACTCGCAGAGAGCAGGAAGTAAAGAAGAGGTGAGAGTAGTAGAAAGTTTAGAGAGAATTTTCGGGATGGTGTGTTCAAATGTGAAGGATTGATGCTGTATTTATAGGGCAGACAGGCTCCTTCTGCATTAATTTCGAGATTTAGCAAAATTGGACGCATTAATTACATCACATCAATCTCGAAATATATTATGTCCATAATTAACTGTAACAAAAAATAAAATTTCGGATTCAATGTATCTGGACAGACCACGGTTCGGTTTAGCACCGGACTCGCGCAAGGCTAGCTTTTCGGACCGACATTCGTGTACGCACGTCGTGGGCGTGCACACAAGCCAAGCTTACCGGGGTGGGTATTCGATCCACTCGACTGCACCCCCTGCGCGCGTGGAGAGAGCCTTTCATCTAGTAAGTTATTACTACTATAAGATGAGTTGCACCATATAAACTACCCAAAAATTAGTAGTGTGGCCGATGTTGTATTCCATTACCACATTTTAGCTAACAATTGTCATTCACCTCACATGAGCTAAGACAAGCCCATTAAGGCCAAAAAGGCCTTACTGCCAACATCCAAAACAAAAGTGGCTGCACAAGTGGCGTCACTTTATTTCTTTATTTATATAAAAATTATACAAATATATTATTATTTACAATTTAGTCTTTAGTGGTGATATAGTATTATAATAATATATAATTAATTATTTATACATATACAGTTTATAGACTATTATGTATAATAGATATATAATATGAGTATATATATTTTTATACGTAAATATTACATGTACATATGATATGTTGTTTTAATTATTGTATTTAATAAAGTTATCCTACTTCGGTATTATAAGAGCACTTTCAATGGGCAAATATGTTAGGACATTTTGCCTATGTGGAAGAGAGAGTAAATGACATTTTATGTCTTACCACTAATTGTCCTTATATAAACATTTTCTCTTTCCTCTAAGTTGTCCTAAGGACATTTGTGTTTTCAAGATAAAAAATTTATTTATTTATTTTTAATAACAATAAAAAATAACTTACAAATTTACTAATAAAAATGATGGTAACATTTGTAATATTAAATTGTTATATATTATATATCTAGTGGCCTCTTTACGTTGAAGTCTACTTTGAGTAATTAATTATGTAACTTTATTATTTAGTATAAAATTTAATGCAATAACATTTTCTATTTTATAATATTATTAATGATTTAAATCCTGTATTTTTTTTTTAATATTTCATAGATAATTACTTGAATAAAACATTGATTTGTATGTATGATAGTATAATTAGTTAATTAAAAAAATTATAAGTAGATATATTTTATTTATTTATACCATATAATCCAAAATGGTTTATCTAATGTGTCCAAAATGACTTTTGCCCATTGTGAATACTTTGGTCAAATTCCATTATTCTCTTTCTTCAATGACATGGCGATGACGTGGCGGTAAATGTCCTTCAAAATGTCTTTTGCCATTGGAAGTGCTCTAATGACCCAAACTTTCCTTCAAAACCCTTTAATCTATCCACACGAATTGCCCTTCATTGACTGGATTTGGCTAGAGTTGGAAAGAAAAAACGGTCCATCCGGACAGGAATGGATCGGAACGGACCATTTGGACTCGTTTCAAACATATTAGGTTTCCAAGGAGTGAGCCAGATCAAGAATTGTTAGTATACTTTTATTGAACCAACTCTGAAGTGGATTTGACTGGTTTTGGACTGGACCAAACTGGTTTTCTGTGTTTTTTAAATTTAGTGTAGATGTTCATAAAAAAAACAGACCAGACCAAACTAGACAATTTTTTTTTATAATAATAATAATAATAATAAAATCGGTCCAGAACTGGACCCCTTTTTCTAATATAAACCTTAATCATTTAAAAATTCGGGCCAGAGCGGTTCAGTGCCCATCCCTAGGTTTGACAATGCTTTTATTTTAGAAAAAACACTTTTATTAAGAGTAGATTATGATTGAATTAAAATAATCCAATCATGTTTGCAAAAGTAACATTTAAAACTTGCACTGAAAAGTGTTCTTCATTAGGGGACGTTTGGATGGACGTAATGTGAGATTACTTGAAATGTGAGATTACAAGTAATGTGAGCTACGTAATGTAATATTAGATTGCGGTGTTTGGCTGTATTGTAATGTGCAATGTAATGTTAGATTACATTGTTTGATATGTGTTGTAATTAGGGATGGCAACGGGTCACGGGTACCCGCCGACCCGCGGGTACCCGACCCGATTTTGACCCGCCGACCCGCCGATCCGCGACCCGCGGGGCGGGTTCGGGTTTGGGTTCACGGCGACCCGCCGACCCGACCCGACCCGAACTTTCATTTTACATATATATTTAATATATGTATATTATATAAAACTATACGGGTAATATAACACATAGTCAAAATAACACTTATTCTAATGAATGGGGTGATTTATATTTGGATTATGAGTTAATTTAATAATTTATGATTTAAATTTGGAGTTGAATTTGGATACGGTAACATAGAATTTAGAATTTAAAATTTAAAATGATAAATTATACCTCACACGGGGCGACCTGCGGGTCGACCCGACCCGAAAGTGCATGGGACGGGTCCGGGTCGACCATATTGACCCGCGGGGCGGGTCCGGGTCTGGCGATACCCGCCCCGACCCGCCCTATTGACATCCCTAGTTGTAATATGACTTTATTATTATTATATCAATCTATATGAGAGTATATTATATCTTAATATGATACGATTTAAAAAAATAAATATACTTTGACAACAACTAACTTCTTAAAGATTATGTGTGTGGTTAATACTATAGTCGTTTATGAAATCTAACGACTAAATCTTTAATCTCAATACACACATCTACTAAAATTCTATTAATTAAAAGATTATATATAGTTTTATAAAATAATTTTCATAAAAAATGCAACGAAAAAGACTTACTCATTTTATACTAACATAATGTGATTATTATTTGTTATAATAAATTATTTATAAAGTATGTAAAAAATAAAAAGTTAATAATAATAACGATACTATTATCATAATAAACTATAAAGATAATAGAAAATATTTTATCTAGTTAATAAATAATAATAAAATAATAGCAATCTGTAATGTTGGACGTACGTAATCTCACGTTACATCCGTTTTTAGATGTAATCTCACATTACGTTGAATGTAGATCAGACGTAATCTCATATTACAATGAACGTTATATTACAATGCACATTACGTCGTTTGGCAAACCAAACAACGTAATGTGGGACGTAATGTGAGATTATATCACACATTACATACATCCAAACACCCCCTTAATATATGTTTGGTAACATATTTAACTTAAAATCTACTTTGACTATATACTTAGTTATTAATTTTAAAATTATATATTAAATACATTGTATCATATATTATTTTACCGTTAACACAAAATATGTTTTTTTTTTTCAAATATTTGTACAATATTGAATATTGATCTTATGTATTAAAATATAGTTTAAAAATATTTTAAATTATTAAAATGTAAGAAAAAAGTTTAATAAAGATATTTTTTTTTTTAAAGAAACTTAATATTGTAAAATAAGAAGAATCACAATAATATATAGTTATCTCAACAAACTTGCAACTTTTTAATCACATAAATTTGACATATCTACTATTGTATTGTTTGTTGATTTATTATTATCGTCATCGTCAATACACCTTTTGTACTTTAGATATAATTATAATTTTTTTAAGGTGGTGATCAATTATAGGGGTGTAAGTGAATCAAGCTACTCGTGAGTTAATTAGAATCGGCTTTGTCAAAACTCGAATTTGACTTGGAAAATTTAGGGTTGAGCTCGAGTTGATATTTTTTAGTATGTCGAGTCCAACTCGAACTTGATAATACTCGGCGCGAATTACTTTCAATCCCAATCGAGCTTTATAATATATATATAATTTATCTGAATTCGAGTCGAGCTCGATTATTGTAGTAATGAGAAATGCTACTATTGTGAAGTATAATGAGCATCCGTGTCGAGTCGAGTCCAGTAGTCATGAGAAATGCTAACTTATTTTAATTTATAATCACCTTAAGAGTCGAGTTGAGTGCAAGTAGATTATGTCGGGCTTGGACGCTAGTCGAGTTCGAGTTTCAGAAATATGAGCTCGACCGAGTTCGAGTTCAATAATTTTTAATTGAGTCGAGTTTGACATATATACGACTTGACTCAGATCGTTTACACTTTACACTCCTATTAGATTGTCGTCGAATATAATTATGCAAACTGTTTATTTACTAATTCATTATTTAGTGTCTATATATTGTCTTATACACATCAATATATACTATTTTATTAATAAATTTCAACGATACATATTTCTCTTAGTTTCTTTATTATTATTATGTTATATAATAATATGTATGTATAAATATAATAATAACGGAAGTTTCTAATTTATTAAACAATTATATATATATAATTATTTTTTATTTGAAAAATAAGACATTTATCTTTTTACCAATAATAAAAGCAAAGGTTGTCCTCAACCCTAAACGACACTTTGCATCCAAACGATGTCTCCATTCAAACTGTAACCGCCATGATACAATTGACAAACAAACCGTCATGGTTCCAAAGCCTAAGCAAACACTTTTATTCTCTGCATTATTTAGGCCATCATCTTCTTCACTGTGAATCATCTCAGTTCCCAACTTCCCATTGCCATCATCGCTTCAGTTAACTGGTAGATCTATCGCTGCAGCTCTTTCTTTGGGACTCTGCTCGCATGCAAGCCTCTGGAATTCTACCGGCCACTCGCATGCAAGCCTCCCACCGTATGCCCCTACAATTCCGCTGAAGTTCAGCAGCAGCACGATGATCGTTTGTCCGCCATTGGTAATTTCCGTTCGTTAGCCGCTGCTACTTTTGTTCGTCTGTCTCTGGTTTCTCTTTTTTCCTACTCTTCCAGTGTTAATTCCCGTTGTTGTAATTTCCAACATTGCAGCTTAGACTTAGATGGGTCTTTGGCAAAGAAAAAAAGAGATAGAGGGGTTCTAATTCAGGTGATCTCGATCTAGGTGAGATTCTACATTTGCATCATTAATTTTATTTGCTCGATCGTTTTTCAACCAATATGTTTCATTTCCTATAGCATACCCTTTCAGCCATCGAACTTATATTTTGTTCTGATTGAAGAATAATTTTAGGTTGCTTTATCATATAGATAAAAGGTTTATGTTTCACTAATGGTTCTTATATTGTTTGTGAATCCCTTTAGCTCGGCCATCCCAAAGAAATTGAGTTTTTGGTTGGTACAGGATACTTTAATCGAAAAGACCTGTCTGCAATCATCTTTGTCTCTCTTTTTTAAAAACATTAGTTTAGTGAAATGTTACATTTGATAGGTTTCAGATGTTACATGGTTGTATGTATCTTAACTGACCTTCTTGTTTGTTTCATCTGTGGCAGGTTCTACTTGAAATTGTTAAATTGGCTAAAAAACGAGGAATTAAAGGTACAAAAGGAAGTTGGAAAGACTTTCTGAATGTGTATGATAGAAAATTTGGGGCTTGTGTAAGCGATCCATCTAAGAGGCCCAATGATGTGCTTGTTACTTTCCTGATGACATTTACCGATGAACATTGTTCTAAGGTAATTGTTTATCAAATGAAGGTGTTTTTCCGTTAATTTTTTAACATCATAATGATCTGTGAGTATAATGCCAATCCATTTCTGTGTCTTTCCAGTTTTTGGCTAGAGTTATTCAGTGTCATTCTAATCGTTAGATAGTAGAGCAGCTGAAGCAGGAATCTCCAGATAATGAGTGCCTTGAGCAGGTGTGTTATTTATGCAATGTGGCATGGTGCTTTGCCATTTTTCCCAAATGCTAACCACATGTAGCTTGCAATTAATCGATCGACAACAACCTCTTTGCTTTTCACGGTCACACATCTTTGCTTAAATCTCCAGGTATGGCAATGCATCCTTCAATTATGTATTCTAACCTTCTAGGTTAGTCCAATATTGCATACTAGGTCTTGTTCTCTGTTTGTAAAAGGTTGTCGAACATGCATATTACTAAAAAAATTGACATTTATTAGTTGTGATGTAACAAGGAATGGTGCTATATTGACTCAGCGTTGTAAGATGAAATTTAAAAAGATATATTTTGGAAGATGTAAAGATTTCTATATGCTAGCTATGGCTATCATTTATTATCATCTAAATGCATATTTTATAACAATATAGGTTTTTGCATATTGTTTATCAACTGGAAATGTTTTTTTAGATTAAGATGATTTAAGGATCTTGCTTTCATTAGAATAGCAAAAAAGAAAAGATAGATAGATAGATAGTAGATAGATAGATAGATAGATAGATAGATAGATAGAGAGTTTCATAAGTTACCTAGCAATCCATCATATCATATGTATGCATGTTGTCGATTGTTGGGCAATAGAGATCAACTTAATATAATCTCATAGTGATCTTTCACACTTCAATTGTCGGGCAAGTTAAAGAACAAAGTGACTGACATCAAGGACCAAATATCTGGAAGGATGTGCTTAGAAATGAAAAGTTAGATGAGCAAGTAGACTCCTTACATGCAAAGTATGTCTTTGAGTTTAATCCAAAAGAGGTTGAAAAGAGAATAAGGAATGAATTGATAGATAACGCAACAAATAATTAGATAGCCAAGTGATGTTCGAGATACCATCATAAACTTCCTTATACTTTCCTTCTTGCAAAACTCGACAGCTCAGAGGTATGATGTTGTGTTTTGATTTCTATGTTCTTCACTTGACTTGAGTTGCTGGTCTGAATTCATCAGGTCCTTTATAGATAAATACTCCATATATGAATTTTGGTTTCTATTGTTATAGAATTGGTTGGACAAGTCCTAACTTTTTTCTTTGCGGAGAACCTGAAAAGAATCTTTATGAAAGAAGACTTTTGAGATTTATATGCTTTATTCTGTTTTGAAGTTATATCTTTCTCATCCGCCTATTATGGTCTACATAAAAGGTCTCATCTTATTCATTAAGATTTACAAACTGGTTATGTAAAATTAGTTGTTTTCTAACTTTGCTATTTTAAGAAAGTAGTACCGTTTCGATATGGAACGCCAAATCAATGTGCTGAAAGTTTTAATGATGGAAAGTGGAGTTCAAGGAAAATGAGGATGACCATGTGCTGTATGATAGATGGTTAAATTTGTAGAGTGATACTTTGAAAAACCAACCTTAATATTTAAGATTGAGGGGAAAATGTTGACATGTCAGCATAAGACATCCACGAGTTAGCACACTTAATAATTAATTATTGAGGATACTAGAAACAATAGCACATAATGGTTTGTGAGGAAAAAGCAATATATTGATAATATACTATCCCAAAATTAACCAAAGCCTTCTTGTTAATGATTTCTTTTTTTTTATTTGTCAATTCTTGACCTTGTTCATGCATTAAAGCTTTAGAGTGTGGCTCCATAACATTTTCGGATATATTGTGGAGGCATAGAATATACACATAGTAACTTTACAGTAAGATTCAATTGGTTTCTCTCGAGAAATATTACCTATTGTCATTAGTTAAGGTTCGTTGGTTTCTCAAAAACTATTGCATCTTTGTCATTAGTTGGTTCTTTCCTTACAAATCCAATGCATTTTCAATTAAATTGGTCTCCCATTATATTAATGCTTCGAATGTTGATAGTGAGATGCAATGTTGCTTTGCATTTTTTTTGTGTTTAGAACCTAATTACAGTATTATGTTGCTTTTAACTGTTTTAGTTTTAAATTGTTATTAGTAGGTGTTCCATATTTCGTTATTGTTGCTAATTTTCTTTCCATTTTAACTATTAAATTTGATAAATTTTATATAAACTAGACATGTTTCCTATATTTGCAATTGAGAGTAGAAATTAAAATCTGAATCTTCATTTCCTTCTCTCGGATTTTTGCAGTTTTCATGCACTTTTTTCCTTTCATTACCAATTTGAATCTTTCAATATCGATTCCAACTCACATTTTACCATAGATGAAATCTGTCTCGCACACAAGAATTCAACTAGCTGGAAAAAATGTATAAAAAATAAACTTAATTAATTAATTAACAACATGCGTGTGCAACGCACGCGCGATAACAACTAGTATAACAAAAAATAATATTTTCATAGCACTCCAGTTCATAACAAAAATAAGACACTTAAGATTAATTTAGGGTTTATACAAAAGTTAAGAGTAAAAATGATATATAAAACGTGATAAAAGTATTTTTTTTTTCTTTTTTTTTTTTTTTTTTTTTCCCCAGAAAGTGACTTTTAGAAAGTAGCACTCCAGTTGTTTTGAAAAAATGTATTTCAGAAAGTAGTGTTTTGAAAAAAAAAAATACTTTGAAGTTGTGTCACCAAACGCTTCAGTCTTTACCCAAAGTGATTTTAAGTGCAAAAGTAGTTTGAGGATGCATTGTGAAACTCACCCTTTGTATGATAAGTAGTTGTTATTATTTAATCATGTAATATAATTTAGCAGTTCAACACTTCATCCATTAACCAGATCGATTTCAAGGGTACATCAAACTCTTCCGGTGACCATGGGAATGGAAATATATTCATGGTCAGCAGCTTACCCTTTATGGGCTGACCGATGCGAGTAGTTACTAGTTTAGATGTGGAGCAAATATGTTACGATTCAGTGGCGTATCTAGTGTATATAATAGAGGGGAAAATGTCCCTTTTTTTGCAATTTTTTTAATATATTTTCTTAGTAATTTGAATTATTAGGCGGTTGTTAATATTTTAATTAACTAGAGGGGTCAATATCAATGTTTTGAAAAGTTAGAGGGTAATAGAACAATATAAAAATAATTCTTTTAACAAAAATCAAATAAAGAAATTGGAATAGAGCAAAACTAAGATGACTAGATTGTGTCGCGCCTTAGTTCTTCTCTTCATCTTGTAATTGTGTTTCGTCAATTCTTCTCTAATTGTTAGCTTGTTGCGTCGTCTTGCACCATCACAATTGAAGACGTTCCCCATCTGGAGCTGCTGATAATTGCTGCTTCGGTGCTTCCCTCCCTGTAAGTGCGAGCTTGTAATGGTTATGCTACTGCAATTCTGCTCTAAATGATATAATTCTAGTCTAATTGCCAAAATTCTGCTCTAATTGCTCCAATTATGCTCTAATTGCTGCAATTCTGCTCTAAATTGCTCCAATTATGCTCTAATACTGCTCTAATTGCTCCAATTCTGCTCTAATTCTGCTCCAGTACTCTGCTCTAATTGTTGAAATTCTGCTCTAATTGCCTTACTTCTGCTCTAATACTGCTTTAATTGCTGAAATTCTACTCTAATTATTGCAATTCTGCTTTAATACTGCTCTAATTGCTGAAATTCTGCTCTAATTGCTCCAATTCTGCTCTAATACTACTCTAATTGTTGAACTTCCGCTCTAATTGCTGTAATTCTGATGTAATGCTGCTCTAATTGCTGAAATTCTGCTCTAACTGCTCCAATACTAGTCTAATTGCTGAAATTCTGCTCTAATTGCTCGAATACTGCTCTAATTACTAAAATTCTGCATTAATTGCTGCAATTCTGCTGTAATACAACTCTAATTGCTGAAATTATGTTCTAATTATTGCGTGACCTGCATCTCTAATTGTTGAGGTGTCCATCTGTCAAGCAACTTTTTATTTTTTATTTATTTATGATATATAATTGATTTGATTAGAAACAATATAATACTGTATATATAATAATTGGGAGTAGCAAAATAAAAAATAATTTAGAGTTGTTGTGTAAGTTTTTTAATTGTTTTTTTTTTTCAATTTATATAATATAATAAAATCATATTGGAATAAGTTCTTATTTTGTCTCTGTCACTTTAAAAGTTGTTTAATGCTTTATTGTTCTTTTAGTTCATATATATAGTATAATAAAATTATGGGTGGATTAAACTTCACTACATAATAATGTTGTATTTGATTAAAAAAACATATGAATGACCAAGTAGATTATCTCAAAATACCAACATTATTATTATGAATATATGAATATGTACTGATATGCTCTTAATTTTTTATTTTGCACTGACAAAGATGAAGACACTTGATAAGTATTTTAAGAAACATAGAAATGAAGATCCCCATCATAATATATTACTAACTTTGAATGAGCCTGATAGTTCACTGCCACCTCCTTCATCAATGGCGAATCCGTTTGCATCTACTCACGAGTCAGTTAGACCAACTCCGATTGTATCACGTTTATCACATGAACAGAGTGAGCCTGACATCACTTCACTTCTATTTGATCTAGCTTTGAGGATAAAGATCTCAGATTATCCTCTACATTTACAAGATCAATTAAGGCGAGAGTATATACTAAGAAGACATTGTCAGCCTCTTAGGAACAACTTTCCTTAAAGAGAAGTTGGAGGAAGAAAGAGACGATTCAATCCATCTTGGTATAAAACTTATAAATGGTTGGAATATAGCGAGCATGCATATGCTGTATTTTGCTTATACTGTTATATGTTCAAGAATGAAACTAGTCAAGCTGCTGGTGGTGATGCATTTTGTTGGAAATATTGAGGGTAAATATGCAAATTTACAAAGTTCAATGACCAAAATGAAATATTCTAAAATTCAATGACTAAAAAGCAATTTAGTCAAATTTTGGTTACTTACAATTAATTACTCCAATTATCATGCAAGAAATATGCTAATATGAAATTCTACGTAAAATCGACACGAAAACGAATACGTATTTTTTATACTGAGGCCCGTGCGGATCACGATCTCCTTAAGGCAATTTCACCCCACCTCACCCTCAGGTTGTGCACGAGGTTTAATCACGAGGCGATCACCTCGCAGGACTCAACAGTGTCATCGAATCCAACACGAAATTCGTTCAACCGAACTGAACCAATACCTGAACTCAAACAAAGAACAAAAAAGCTGATGAAAACAGCTAGAGATAAAATAACTAGAAAGGTCGAACACGACATAAGTCGAAATCAACCTAGGAAGAACTCTGCAATTCGTCAACACGAAGAACAAGGAGGATAAATATAACTTGGATTCCAAAAATATGGATTTTGAAAATATTGGATGCTCAACCAAAAGGAAGAGATCACATTTTCTAAGTGCAAAGAAGATAAGGAGAATGTTGCTTTATATAGGAAATGAGAAGGGAGAAGGAGAGGTGAAGTACTAGATGTGGTACAAAAGTTCTTTCACAATTTTACTTCACTCAAAATTGGGATAAATAAAGAGTTGGGCTCAATATAAAAATTGGGCTTAAAACATTAGTCCAAAAACTAGCCAAAAACAATTTAACTAAAAAATAGCCCAAATTTTCTAACATTCCCCCACATGAATGGAAATCGGAAACTAACGGTAGCTCTGGACACGATGTTTGAGTTCAACGGTCAATACATGCAAATGATAGATGTGGGTAACCCATTGAATCTATCCCTTGTGAGATCATGCCTTCTCTACTATCTGGTCGGTAGACGCGATGTCCTTGAACCGACTGCCGTTGGTGTAAATGGCGACATAACCCACACAGGTACCTTCCTAGTACTGTTCAGTTCACGCCCTGTGATCCCTTGGCCATGGATCACTCGCCTGGTTCTGCATGTTTTTCTAAGAATTGCGCCCTCAACGATTTCTTTCGAAGCGGCCCCACTTCTCACTCGCATAGGTGATTATATGTCTCAAGAGCATCATCACGACTCTGAGTTCTCCTTACGAATCATTAAAAGCTTTGCTTAATATGTGATCTTAATTAAGTAATTGCATTACTATTCTCGGTTTTACTGATGCTTGAAGATCAACAAAGACATAAGTTTAACCTTATCTTCATCATTGTTTCTCATCATAGGAATGGGTTCGTGGTTTGACCCCCACAGTGAGCACACTCACTCTTGTGATTAGGTTGTCCCATTAAACCAAGATCTTTGGATCTCCAATCAGCATTGTTGGGTTTTCCTTCTCAAGAGTGTTATCTCCACGGTCTTAGCCACATTCCCTTCTATGTATGACCAAATAGCTCTCTGTTTAACCCTTTTGGGTAGCAGATCCGCTATTTATCTGCCGACTTTACTACATCGGACACAATAAATATATTTGATAGAAACTGTCTAATGGAATTATAATGTCTATGACATAACGTCTAAACATTCCGTTATAAATGTTATTGTTGGGTTTAGTGTCTTGAATTTAATGGGCCTAAACAAGTGATGGACATACGCGTGATTCGGGCTCGGTTTTAATTATTCGGACCTCATATACGCACGAGACCCTTAACGAAACCCGATTTCGAGCTAACCGGGGAAACCGGGCAAAATTCGAACTTGCCCGGCACCCCCGGGGGGCTTACCCGGAAATTCCGGGTAAGCTATGCTTAACTTACCCGGAATTTCCGGGTAAGCCTAAGCTTACCCAGAATTCTGGGTAGGCCTAGGCTTACCCGGAATTCCGGGTAAGTTCAACACCCGGGGGGTGTCGCGCGCACCCCCCATTTTGCCTCGGACGTATACGGAGACCCGATTTTTAAATAACTAACTCCTATGTGTCCGAGGCCCATGTTTCAAAGGCGCGCGTGTCCCGCTCATGACAGCCGCCTGAGACGCGCGTCAGAGACCTTTTCCCAACGCACTCCCCTGCATCCCGGTTCACATTTCCACATTGAACCGGGTCAAAACCGGTTTACGGTCCAAGGTTGCCTATAAATAGCCACCTTGGGGGTAAACATTTTCAAGTCATTCCAAAATCATTTTGGGCAAGAGTGGGAAAAGCTCTGACCTCTCTCTAAAAACCCTCTCTTTCTCTCTCTAGAAACCGACTAATGTTGATCGTCGGAGTGAGCACGCCAAGCACCCCCCCCCCTCTCCACGGGGATTACTTGGTAACGCTCCTCTCGCAGGTGCAGAAGGACGATCTGTTAGAGAGCCGGAAGGACTTGCCGCTGTTCTAAAGACAAAGCTAAGGCCCGTACGCGACTGTAAGGGACAGACTTGGCTCGCATCCAACCCGAAGACCTCGACGAGTTATTCCGCGGACAACCCGCAATAACTTGGTCGAAACACTTGGCGCCAAAAGTAAAGACATATATATAGCATCTCATGTCAGGCATATATATATATAATATAGCAGGACTAAAAAGTAAAGACATCCAGCCAGCTTAAAAGTCGAGCTCAAGATGCAACCCGTCAAAATCTCACCCATGCAAGGGGAGCAACCATATGTACACAAGGAAAAACAAAGAAAGATCAACCTGACCCAACGTCAGGAGCACCAGAACCATAGACATCAGTCATAAAAACATCTTGCGCTGGGCCTTTGAAAGCACCACGGCGATCATCACCAACAGGAACGGACACCTGTCCTGTCAAACCACTCGTTCCACCGCTCGCTCGGATCCCCGCAATAGCCCCAAGGGCATAGCCAGCATATGGACCAGCACTCTGGAAAGGAAAATCGGGGGCAAGAGAGTATACCCTCCTGAAGTAATCCACAGAGAAGGACTCCATGCGATCATCACGCGCCTTCTCGAGAAGCTTTGGATAATCAGCTGTAGTAGGAAACTCAATCATCCCAAGCTGATCACCCAGGGCAACATGAGACTCCTTAGTCTCCCTCAGCGCCACAGCACGTGCCTCCTCATCGACCTTCTCCTGACGCAGTAGGGCGAACAGCTCCGCCTCCAGCTGAGACGCACAATCCTGACTTCCCTTGAGATCAGCGGAAGCCTTGGAAGAAGCATCTGAATGTGCGCGCGCTTTCTCCCTCAACACAACGACATCCTGAGACAAGTGCTCATGACGATCCTGCAGACCCCTCGTCTCCTCAACAAGCTCAACAACAAAGGAGGAAAGGTTGGTCATCACGGCATTCACCTGCAACAACAACACAAGCACATCACACACAAAGAAGCCGGACAAACATGATAGATCCAACATAAAAGGAAAACAGCGTACAGGAGCAAAGCGCGCGAGTGACTCCTCGACACATTTCAACGCAGCCTCAGGATCCCGGGAACACGTCTTGCGGTCAGCCGGCGGAACAGACCGCTGAACCACGCGCACACCAACAGCAGGTGTGCCCAAGGAAACATCCTTGGGAAAACGGACAGTAGACTGAGAATATGGAGCCCACTCATTCCCAGACACATCCCGATCAAGTCGGCAAATCAAATCAGACTTGCGGAGAGCCGGAGGAGTAGGAACAACTACACATCAAAAGTAAACACATTAGGAGAAGGCAAACCATACCAATACAACAAGAAGTCGACCACAATCACCTGCTAAGGGAGGCACCTCCACCGAACGCCCGCTCCCCGACCGGGGGACATGCATGGTTGAATCTGCATACATAGGCCCTTTCCCTCTGTCACAGGAAGGAACGAGAAGCATGCCATCAGATGTCAACCTTCTAGAATCGCTCGGCGAGCGGACGTCAGCATCATGCTCCCCGACAGGTGCAGCTCCCCCCGCCGTCGGAAATTCCAAGCCTGCAAAGACGACCATAAAGAGACCATTAGCATGTTAGCATGGGAAAAATCTCAACGAAACTTTTAAAAGGCACAAGTCCCATACCCGGGCCAACAGGAAGAGTATCGTCTAGGCCGGGAATAATCTGAGAAGACCCGCCTGCAACTCCACCCTGTAAACAGGGGCGTCTGTTAAGAAACTAACCTACA
Organism: Clarkia xantiana subsp. parviflora; assembly: GCA_036873135.1. NCBI lineage: Eukaryota > Viridiplantae > Streptophyta > Magnoliopsida > Myrtales > Onagraceae > Clarkia > Clarkia xantiana. The sequence goes on from JAPTYO010000012.1 coordinate 19,734,388, forward strand.
AGGAAACAAGAGCGGATGTTACAAAACTTCAAAACATACCAACTCCTCCCCCGAAGGACGTACGTGAATGCCCGCCGCGAGTAGCTCGGCGTCAGAAGCACGATAAAGGGGGCTGTACTCCCCCGCCCTATTCGCCGCATGGATCTTCTTCAAAGCGACCTTATCTCTATCGGAGAACTCCTGAAATCGTGGAACGGGATCGGCATCCAATATGTGAGAAGTCGCCCAAGTCGTGCCCGCATCCTTTACAAAAAAGTATTGACACTTCCATTTATTCTGGGAAGTGTCCGACCGTTCGCAGAATCGCGCTTCAGTATTCCACCCCGCCCTGCGTAAGCCAAGGGAAGAGAATCCCTTTTCGGTCATATGAGGCCAACGCAAGCTGAAGGTGCACATTCCGGACTCATCCGCCTTACCCAGGCGGTAGAAGGCTCGAAACAACACTATTGAGTAGTCCCAGGAATTCAGATGACATTGCACCCGAAAACACGTCCAAGCCCTATACCCTGGTGGGGTAATAGAGACAGGAGAAATCCTGTAATATCGGCAAAGGCGGACCAGATCCTGACAGTAGGGAAACCGCAGCCCTTCTCGAAATTGTGAAAGGTAGACCGCCTCATACTCAGCTGGAGGAACAGTGGGCCGACCAAATTCAACTCCCTTTACAACATCCCAAGGATACGAGACCTCTAAGCCGGGACACCAGCCCCGGGTCGAGACATAGAGGTCAAACTTGGAACGTGGAAGCTTGTTGGGAAAAAATATCTGAGTCTTCTCCAGTATCACACGGTCTCCCGACGGCCCCAAAAGTACACCCCTTCGAGACCCAGAATCGGAATCCATGGTGCTCTCGTCAACCTCACCCTCAAAGTTATCCGAAACAAAAGGATGAGACTTACTCATTATGCGAAGAAGTAGAAACCGTTTCCTATCAGGAATACTCTAAGTATCAAAGTCGGGCGCCTGCAAGCCCGTCAACCAAGCCCTGCAAAAACCATGCATCAACTCAATTAAAAACCAAGGCAATACATCAACCACATTCATCAAAGTCCTTTACAAGGACATCCAACCCAACGGACCAACTGTCCGCGTACAAACAGCTAGGGACCCTCCCGCTCGGGAGTCAAAAACCCTTACACTCATCAAAGGCCTAGGCCACCTACTAATCAAATTTTCATGCGTTTGTGCAATGTGACACAGGTATTCAAGCGCTCTACAAAGCGACAAGTTCAAGAGCTAAAGAAATCAAAGGCATACAAAGTTGGTCATAATTACCAAAATGCCATCCGACCACCTTTTGAGCAAATTTTATCCTCAAAATGGTTCAAGGCTCCGGGGGCACATACGAGCAGTCCAAATGCACTCAAGCAAGCCCGTTACATGCCACAGAGGGACTTACCCCTCCCCGAACAACCCGAGAAACACTCGGGTCAACTAAGCCACTAATGAAGGCAAACTACCAAGCAATCACCTATGCCCCGGAGGCATGGCTATCCACTCACAAACAATCAAGGGGGCTTTATCACAATAGGGGACATCATTTCAAGTCACCCGTATCAAGATACAAGGGGTCGAGCTTTTCGCTCGAAAAACTCCGATCTCGAACCTCCGCGATTCCCCCTCGGTTGGTCGGAACCTAGGGACCTCTCCACAAAGGGAGTTCGCTATCCTTAACTCTATCTATATACACTTAGAGCTTAGCCAAAAGCAAATTTTGAAAATCAAGCCAAAACTTCACTTATGCATTTCATCAAACACCTACAAGGCACCTTATTGAAATTCAAATGTGCAGCCCTATAGGCCTAATTAACTTCAAGAAAAGGGAGTGGAGGACGTTACCAATCGATGCTCGACAAAAAGGACTCGAAACCGGATCGAATCGAGCTCAAAAAACGACCCGCAAGAAGTGCAGCCGCCGCCCGCTGCAGCCGCCGGACCCGCCGCTGCCGCCGCCGCCTCGCCGCCGCTGCGCCGCCCTGACCTCGCCGGTGGTGCTCCTGGTGGTGGCCGGCCGAAATGGGATCTCACTAGCACCCTAAAGTGAGTTCCTAAAATCACTACCTTAGCTCCTCCAAAACTCTCACCACAACCAATTCAAAAGTTGATAGTTTTATAAACTATCATGGAAGAGGTGGACTACACAACATGGTAGGTACCATACATCAAAGAGGTACATTCCTATCCACCATTCATTTTTTAAAATTGTTGATGGCTTGGGTTTTAACTATCAAATGACTTGGATAAATTTAACTAAGTCATTTCAAGTGTCCTCAACTTTTTGAAAACATTGTGTTCATAATTTTTCATATTATGGCCGTTGCATGTGATTTTCCAAAACCCGGCCTTATTTCATTCACCCAAAACCGTCGTCTCGCCGTCGAGACGGCCGTCTCGGACAACGGGCTCCCGGAAACTATTGCACTGCATGAAAAGCATTTTTTCAAGACTTGCATGATTCATTATCATTTTGATACGTTTAGTCGTGGCATGAACTTTCCATATTTCTTTGATCATCGTGCGAACCCGAGAAATTTCATGTGCGCTCGCGCCCTAATTCTCCGAACAATCACATCTATCATATTACTCGTAGTCCGTTGTGCCACTAACCCTTTGTGCAGTTACCAAGCATGACCATCTCAAAAAACTAAGGCAAGGAACTCGTCCGAGCCGCGCGCATCCGCCCTTGGTAGGTCAAAACTCGAGGTGAGCAGACGACCCGAATCACGCGCATACCCTATCTTAGAATAGAGTTAAACAAAGGTCAAGCCATTATTTAACTCGGGGGCAAGTGATGGACATACGCGTGATTCGGGCTCGGTTTTAATTATTCGGACCTCATATACGCACGAGACCCTTAACGAAACCCGATTTCGAGCTAACCGGGGGAAACCGGGCAAAATTCGAACTTGCCCGGCACCCCCGGGGGGCTTACCCGGAATTCTGGGTAGGCCTAGGCTTACCCGGAATTCCGGGTAAGTTCAACACCCGGGGGGTGTCGCGCGCACCCCCCATTTTGCCTCGGACGTATACGGAGACCCGATTTTTAAATAACTAACTCCTATGTGTCCGAGGCCCATGTTTCAAAGGCGCGCGTGTCCCGCTCATGACAGCCGCCTGAGACGCGCGTCAGAGACCTTTTCCCAACGCACTCCCCTGCATCCCGGTTCACATTTCCACATTGAACCGGGTCAAAACCGGTTTACGGTCCAATGTTGCCTATAAATAGCCACATTGGGGGTAAACATTTTCAAGTCATTCCAAAATCATTTTGGGCAAGAGTGGGAAAAGCTCTGACCTCTCTCTAAAAACCCTCTCTTTCTCTCTCTAGAAACCGACTAATGTTGATCGTCGGAGTGAGCACGCCAAGCACCCCCCCCTCTCCACGGGGATTGCTTGGTAACGCTCCTCTCGCAGGTGCAGAAGGACGATCTGTTAGAGAGCCGGAAGGACTTGCCGTTGTTCTAAAGACAAAGCTAAGGCCCGTACGCGACTGTAAGGGACAGACTTGGCTCGCATCCAACCCGAAGACCTCGACGAGTTATTCCGCGGACAACCCGCAATAACTTGGTCGAAACAACAATTAACCCACATGTTTAAGCAAACATGAAGCCCACGTGAGAATGCTTAGGGTTGTGGCTTGTATAATATATATATATATATATATATATATATATATATATATATATATAAATATATATATAGATAGATATATACATGGCTTAGGTTTAGAAAACATATAGCTGCCGTGAAAGTGAGAAATGAGTCTTCATAGTGTGAGGGTGTAGTCTTCTAGGTTTAATAATCAACAGAGTGCATATGCTTGGGTATTAGCTCTGTGCGTAAGGGTTTTTTTAGGCGAGTGATTATTCGTGTGGTTAGAGTGTTGTGTAATAGGTCTCTACATGTATTGTGAGAGTGAGTGCTCTATGTGGTATCGTCTTGTAACCCTCCGGTGTTGATTGTGCTAGTGAAGTGGTGCTCCTCCTTTGCCCGTGGACGTAGGTCACGTTGACCGAACCACGTTAAATCTTGTGTCTCTATTGTTTTCTATATCGATCCGTTTGTGAGTGTTAAGAGAATCGATCCTAACCACTGGTATCAGAGCTAAGGAGATTCAACACGGTCACTGAAGATGGAGTTGTCGAAGGCTGGAATAGAGAAGTTCGATGGAAGAGATTTCACTTTCTGGAAGATGCAGATTCAAGATTATCTGTACCAGAAGGATCTGTACGAACCCTTGTCTGGGGAGAAACCGGAATCCATTACGGAGCAACAGTGGAAACTCAAGGATCGACAAGCTCTGGGGCTGATCCGGTTGTGCTTGTCCAGGAATGTTGCGTTCAACATCGTTAAGGAAACATCGATGGCAGGCGTGCTGAAGGCGTTGGCGAACTTGTACAAGAAACCATCAGCGATGAACAAGGTATATCTAATTCGTAGATTGTTCAATTTACAGATGGTTGAAGGTGGTTCTGTTGCTGAAATTATTAATGCCTTTAATATGATTGTTTAGCAACTGAGTTCTGTTGAGATTAATTTTGAGGATGAGGTTAAAGCTTTGATTTTGCTGTCATCTCTGCCCGAGTCGTGGGATACTATTGTTTTCGCAGTTAGTAGTTCACGTGGACCTGAGAAGCTGAAGTTTGATGAAATCCGAGATGTGGTTCTTAGCGAAAGTATTCGCAAAAGAGAAATTGGTGAGTCATCAGGAAGTGCTCTTAATGTTGACAGAAGGGGATGAGTAATTCAAATGGTCAAAATCATCATGGACGCTCAAAATAAAGAAACAGAGGAATACCACAGGGAACATGTTGGAATTGTGGTGAAAGAGGCCACTATCGATCTGATTGTCCGAAGTCAAAAAAGAAGAATCACGAACCTGGCTATGATAGTGATTATAAGAATTCAGCAGAAGACATTGGGGACGTGTTAACCCTAAGTGTGGACAGCTCACTTGAATCCTGGATTGTGGATTCTGGAGCGTCGTTTCATTCGTCTCCGAGCAAGAAGTTGTTCCAAAATATCAAGTCAGGAAAGTTTGGAAAGGTGTATCTTGCTGACAACAAGGTGTTGGAGATTGAAGGGAAGGGGAATGTCTGCATTCACAATCCAGCGGGAAATCAGTGGACATTGGAAGATGTTAGGTACATTCCTGGTCTCAAGAAGAATCTGATCTCGGTTGGTCAGTTAGATCGCACAGGTTATGCAACATAGTTTGGGAATGGTTTGTGGAAGATTAAGAATGGTGCTATGGTTGTAGCACGAGACCTTATATCTGGAACCTTGTACACCACTGAAGGGTGTGTAAACGCGGCTGCTATTCAGAAGAGTGCATCCAAACATATGAGTGTTAAAGGAATGAAGATACTGGTGAAGAAAGGAGCTTTAGAGGGCCCGAAATGTGTTGACAAGGGACTCTGTGAAAGCTGTGTTACGGGGAAGAAGAAACGAGTCAGTTTCGCGAAGACCCCAAGGGAGCCAGAGATCAATTCAGAGGTAGATCCAGTAACACCTGGGCAGGTGTTGAGGAGATCATCCACGACTACCAGGCCAACAGACAGGTATTCATCTTCGTTACACTACCTGTTGTTGACGGATGATGATATGAGAAGACAGGGTGTCTTGAAGAAGGTGGAGATGGAGGTTGGTTGCTCTTCTGGTCAGAAAGAGCATGTTGTTTCTACTCCAGATCGGTTAGTCCGGGACAGGGACAGGAGACTGGTCAAGTTTGAAGACTTGGAGGCATGTTGCCTCAGTGTAGCGAAAGCTGAAACCGAGCAACGTTTGGGCTCGGTTAGGATCTCGCGGAGATCGGGGTAGGCCTGTCGGGGGCGTTGACAAAGGAGGTAGCGGACCATGGAGCAAGCTAGCAAGGTGTTCTGAATGCATATTGTAAGGCGTCGGGACAAAGCATCAATCTTGCTAAGTCGGAGATATTTTTTGGGTCCAACGTTGATGAGGAGACAAAGGCTATTGTGGTGGATGTCTTGGGTATACGAGCGGTGGAGAGATCGGGGAAGTACTTGGGCCTTCCGACGGTATGGGGTAGATCGAAAAGGGAAGCCTTAGGGTTTCTTAAGGATCGAGTGGCTAATAAGTTACATGGATGGAAGAATTTATTCCTTAACAATGCAGGGAAAGAGGTGCTCCTTAAGGCGGTAATCACGGCCATTCCAACATATGCGATGTCTCTATTCTTGTTCCCGAATGCATGGTGCAACGATATTAATAGTCTTATGGCTCGATTTTGGTGGGGACAAAAAGGAGATGAAAAGAAATTACATTGGAAGAGGTGGGAGCGTATGACCATCGCAAAAGATGTAGGGGGATTGGGCTTCCGGTGTATGAAAACGTTCAATCGTGCCATGCTCACAAAAACGGCTTGGCGAATTCAAAATGAGCCTGATGCACACTGGGTTAAAGTCTTGAAGGGAATATATTTTCCTCGATCCAATTTTATGGAGGCCATAAAGGGCGGACGACCGTCTTGGGCATGGTCAAGTATTCTCGTGGGTCGTGACATTCTTGCCCAAGAGGGTATTTGGCAAATCGGAAATGGTAAATCGGTCCGTGTCTTTGAAGATGCGTGGTTACCCAATCTGCCCGGGTATCGACTTGATCCTAATCGAGAGGGCATCAACCTGTCTCTGCGGGTATCTGATTTGATACGCCCGCCTGAGCGGTCCTGGAATTTGGAACAACTCGCTCCAATACTTACGGAGGAGGAGGCAAACGCCATTAGGAGCATCCACATTAGGAGGGGGTCTGAAGTACATGATAAACTAGTGTGGCCAACGTCCAAGACGGGGGTGGCTATTCCGAAAATGGTCTACCATCGTCTCCGCGAAATAGAACAACCGACTAGCTCTTTGGGTCCTTCGTCTTCTAGGAGCGTCTCAACCGAGGTATGGAAGGGAATTTGGAAAGGACGAGCTCCGCCTAAGGTCAAACATTTCCTATGGAGGACTTGTGCACGTGCCTTGCCGACTTTTGACGAACTTAACCGGAGGGGTGTCGAGGTAGAATCTAAGTGTCCATTTTGCAATTGCACCGAAACAATTGATCATGTCTTGTTAAATTGCATATGGACTAGTCCGGTATGGTTTGGATGTCTCGGCTTGAGATGGGATCGAGGAGACGCACCAAATTGGAATGACTGGTTAGAAGATGTTATCTTAAAGGCATCTCGGGAGGGTGAGGCTGCTGCGTTCCGCCGCCTCAAAGTGGAAATTGGAGCATGGGAAATCTGGAAGGAACGTTGTCGGGCCACGTACCAGAATGATCGTCCTAATCCAAATCGAGTAATGGAACGAATTCAGTCATATGCTGCAGAAATATGGACCGCTGAGATGAATCAATTGCCAAGTCGCTCTACAAGTGCACGGAATAACACAGTTGCAACTGATTGGCATGCCCCGTCCCATGGAGTAGTGTCTATTTGTTGCGACGGGTCGTGGGCTGAGCAAACTGGGTGGGGAGGTACTGGAGTTGTAGCACGGGATACGTCTGGGAATTTGCTAGCGGGAAGAGGTACTCGTGGCCGGGAACCAAATGCAGCTATGGCGGAAGCAAGAGCTATATTACAAGGAGTTGAGCTCGCAGTTATTCACCAATGGAGGGAAGTCGTCATCGAGTCAGATGCGGAATACATCGTAAACCAAATCCGACAAACAACGACAAACCCCGACTGGAGACTTGACAACATCATCAGCTCTATTCGTCATATGGCTAGTATGGTTCAAAACGTGACATGGAAGATCATCCGACGAGGCGCCAACCGTTGTGCGAACTGGGTTGCAATCCAATCCAGAAAGGAGATGTGCCCGGTTAATTGGGTCGTTGTACCCCCTTCTCCTCTTTTATCAATTATGTTATTAGATTGTAGTCCGGGTTGAACATTTGATTTCATAATAAAAGCATCAATTTGGCCAAAAAAAAAAAAAAAAAGAAGAATACAAGCTAAGATGGAACTATGGTAAATTCAAGACAAGGTGGAGATTTGTTGGGTTTAGTGTCTTGAATTTAATTGGCCTAAACAATTAATTCATGTTTATGTTTAAGCAAACATGAAGCCCACGTGAGAATGCTTAGGGTTGTGGCTTTTATATATATATATATGTGTGTGGGGCTTAGGTTTAGAAAACATATAGCTGCCGTGAAAGTGAGAAAGGAGTCTTCATAGCGTGATGGTGTATTCTTCTAGGTTTAATAAATCAACAGAGTGCATAGGCTTGGGTATTAGCTCTGTGCGTAAGGGTTTGTTTAGGCGAGTGATTATTCGTGTGGTTAGAGCATTGTGTAATAGGTCTCTACATGTATTGTGAGAATGAGTACTTTATGTGGTCTCGTCTTGTAACCCTCCGGTGTTGATTGTGCTAGTGAAGTGGTGCTCCTCTTTTGCCCGCGGACGTAGGTCACATTGACCAAACCACGTTAAATCTTGTGTCTCTATTGTTTTCTATATCGATCCATTTGTGAGTCTTGAGAGAATCGATTCTAACAGTTAAACGGTGTTATACAGAATGATTATTGCAATGTTGCATCAATGTTTTCAAACCATCACAATCTTCAGACTATCATTTCCTGCGGGAATTTTTTTGTCAATTCAACAAGTAAATTTAGGTTGATTCTTGTGTGGACAACAGGTTTGCAGAGTGTCCAATTTCCCAACCTTTAACAAAGTTTTTTTTCCAAGCCAAATGGGGGGTGCACCACTTATTTCCGCTTTAACTTAGTCTCTTAAAAAAATCTTCAAACTTTCATTAGATTGGATTTAATTTGGATTAAACCAAAACAAACTCATCAATCTCTGCATTTACACAGGTTTTGGCCAATTAGTAAATTCCTCGAGAAAATGGCATAGCCATTCTGCTTCTTCGACACATTTCTCAAGTGCAACAACTCAGACATAATAGTGGATCTGGCTATGACTGTTTTTTTTAGGATTATCTACGACACTGTTGCATCTCGTAAGGTGAAAACGTAACCACTCATACTCAAAGTGGTAGTTTCTATTTTGAGAAAATATTCTCAATTGTTCTCGAACAATTCTTTACTTGTATCTTTAGAGTACTAACTTCGTTCTTGTAAATTTTGTTGAATTTATCTAATGTCTTGTCGATATAGTGAGTTCGACTAAGAATGAGACCTCTCAACGATCACGTGAGTTTTAATTCCAAAGATCACATCGGCAAGACCCATGTATTTCAAGTCAATACTCAAAATCAACATATGTCCAATGGACCTGACCATCTCATCGTTATTTCCAACCATAAGCATGTCATCAACGTAAAACGTTTGTCATACTTATTTATTTTGAAACATTTATCCAATAAAACGCTGTCAAAATTATAAAGCCATTATTAAGGCGCCTGTTTTTAAATCATAGATAAATTTGACTAGCTTACAGACTTTCTTTTTCTGCCCTCGCGCAGACAAACTCTCGGGTTGTTACATGTAGATTTCATCCTCTAAATCTCCATTCAAGAAAGTTATATTTCACATCCATTTGATGTACTTCTAGATTTCGCAAAGCTGCAATAGCAAGTACAAATACAATCCTTATGGTAGTAATTCTGGTTACTGGAGAATATTTATCAAAATAATCAAGTCCCTTCATTTTGTCTATAATCATTTATGACAAATCGGGCTTTGTAATTATCAGTTGATCCATCTTCTTTCATTTTAAGTTTGAACATCCACTTGTAGCCTAATGGTTTGCTTCCAGGTGGAAGGGAAGATCCACTAGCTCCTAAGTATGGTTCTGCAAGATATGTTCAATTTCACTATTGATTGCCTCTTTTCATAGAGGTTTGTCAGAAGAGTTTATGGTTTCGTGGTAAGTCTGAGGTTCGGCTTCAAGCATACAGGTCATAAAATATGGACCATAGGATTTTCCAATCCTCGCCCATTTACTCCTCATTGGCTCGACCTCAGTTTCGACCTCAACATGCTCTCTATGTTCTTGGTCTAGACTATTTTTCCTCTATAGTCTCATATGCTTGTCTCGAAGAACTTACCGCTCCTATAGACTTAGCCAGAAATACATTGTCCAAAGAAATATGCATTTCTTAATTGTATTAACGTATCTTTGTGTATATCCGACACTTTCGATTCAATTACAATAAATTCATACACTTTACTGTTCTTAGCATACCCTATGAAAATGCAATCAACAGTTTAGGGCATGTATGCACCTTTTCCATAGAGGTATCATAACTTTTAGCAAGACACCCCCACATTCGAAGGCACAACTTAAACATAGTTTTATCTTCCTTCTTATGGGGTACCTTGTTCAAAAGGTAATTGCTAGTTAAAATAGCTACCCCATATTAATCATTACTCCAAAACAAACATGGTTTCAACCATATTACTTTAATTTTTTCCAGAAAATTTTAACGTGTTAACACATGAATTGGGTATGAAGTTATTACTAACTCTCAACCACATCATCATCGATTCTCGAATCATCATTTGATCAATGTAGGTCCTCAAACCGTCAAAACATCAACATTTTCCTTAAACCAATATGATGTCAAATTTGGCTATTAGACCGCCGCGTTTCTCAAAACGGTATGTTCCTTAGACCAATAAATGGTCTCGGGCCGTTGCACCGCAAGTGCCAAAACTACCCGGAATTTTAGAGAGGAAGGGCCGCGGTTGGATTCGATCATTTTCATCCAATACATACCTAATGACAACCCTTTCACCCACTAAGCCAAAACCTTGACCGTCGGCAACGTTATTAATACTAATTAGTCTAAAATTAAATGTTATAAAAATATAACTAAAACTAATCCGTAAAACGTTGCCCGGTGGGATCGAAACCGCGACCAAACTCAATCGGGGTTTTATGCGGTGCAAAAATTTCACGGATTAAATCGTGTTTAAACAAACATTCTCTAAACATAGAATCATCGTTGCCGCATATCTCACTGCGAAAACATTTAATTATTTTATTTAGATGAAACTCAAGTTTATTTTATTTGTTTGTAAACCATGAATTTGTTTAATTGTTTCATATTTTCCTTTCATCAACTATACATAGATATATTTCGTACTATCATCTACGAAGTAATGAATTACTTATTTCCCGCCTCGTGTTTGGACATATTTTAAGTCGCAAACATTGCTATATATTAGACCAAGAAGTTCGGTAATCCTTTTGACCGAATAAGTTTCGCTTCAACGCAAACTTTACATTTAAGTTCTTGATCTATTTTGAATTTAGGAATATGAAACATGTTAGATAACCTCTGAAGGTATCGTAATTAAGATGTTCTAAAATATTGTGCCACAAAATCAGCACTAGAAGGTACATTCTTACTTCATGTTCATTTTAGGCACTACGACCAATACAAAACATTTTAATTCATGTTTACTTTAGGCACTACGACCATTACATATAAAGTAACCCCACTTCATCTCTTTTGAAGTTGTCGTCTATCTGTATTTAACATACAACTCTTTTGACGAATTCGAGTGCTCCCAAAATGTACGCTCCACTTCATTATTATTTATTTTTAATTTTTCCGGTTTTTGTCAAAAATAATTCCATCTTTTGACTTGAACCTCTGAAGTAAGTCTCAACGACTTTTCCGGCATTATAGACGGCGGCCTAGACGAGTGTCCAACCTCGGTAATCAACGCGCCAGCATCTGCGATAACATAACTCGTAGAATGATAACATATATAGACCATATCGAGAATATAGTGGTCTTTCCCAATTTTAGAGTCGTCCGCCGAGTGTTAGCTACATTCTCATTGAGTAGTGTTCAAACATTGGACCTATGACCAACTCCTTGAGATTTTTTAGAAGTCGGTACCCGACCCCATAATAGAAATCCGAGACATCAAATTCAGATTACTGATTTCAGTAACTAAGTTTAAGTTTAATCACTTCAATTACATGTAGATTTCATCCTCTAAATCTCCATTCAAGAAAGTTGTATTTCACATCCATTTGATGTACTTCTAGATTTCGCAAAGCTGCAATAGCAAGTACAATCCTTATGGTAGTAATTCTGGTTACTGGAGAATATTTATCAAAATAATCAAGTCCCTTCATTTTGTCTATAATCATTTATGACAAATCGGGCTTTGTAATTATCAGTTGATCCATCTTCTTTCATTTTAAGTTTGAACATCCACTTGTAGCCTAATGGTTTGCTTCCATGTGGAAGGGAAGATCCACTAGCTCCTAAGTATGGTTATGCAAGATATGTTCAATTTCACTATTGATTGCCTCTTTTCATAGAGGTTTGTCAGAAGAGTTTATGGTTTCGTGGTAAGTCTGAGGTTCGGCTTCAAGCATATAGGTCAGAAAATGCTTCAAGCATATAGGTCAAAAAATATGGACCATAGGATTTTCCAATCCTCGCCCATTTACTCCTCATTGGCTCGACCTCAGTTTCGACCTCAACATGTTCTCTATGTTCTTGGTCTAGACTATTTTTCCTCTATAGTCTCATATGTTTGTCTCGAAGAACTTACCGCTCCTATAGACTTAGCCAGAAATACATTTTCCAAAGAAATATGCATTTCTTAATTGTATTAACGTATCTTTGTGTATATCCGACACTTTCGATTCAATTACAATAAATTCATACACTTTACTGTTCTAAGCATACCCTATGAAAATGCAATCAACAGTTTAGGTCATGTACGCACCTTTTCCATAGAGGTATCATAACTTTTAGCAAGAGACCCCCACATTCGAAGGCACAACTCAAACATAGTTTTATCTTCCTTCTTATGGGGTACCTTGTTCAAAAGGTAATTGCTAGTTAAAATAGCTACCCCATATTAATCATTACTCCAAAACAAACATGGTCTCAACCATATTACTTTAATTTTTTCCAGAAAATTTTAACGTGTTAACACATGAATTGGGTATGAAGTTATTACTAACTCTCAACCACATCATCATCGATCCTCGGATCATCATTTGATCAATGTAGGTCCTCAAACCGTACATATGTGCCAAGATTCATGATTGTGCAATCGATTCGTTGATTTACACTTATATACATGTAAAATGTAATAATTAGTGTTTTAGATAAGGAAATAAAATTTCCATAACAATTGTCATATACACTAAATCAGCTTTAACCGATTTGTTAATTCATTTTCAGCATTGGATTCAACAACCCTATAAGCCTCAACGGCTAAATTGGGCTAGTTATCAAAGCACCTTAGCGAACATATAAATTTCGGATGCCTTAACGGGATCAACAACCTTGATCATCTCGATCAGTCATAGCAGTCACAACGACTTAGGGACCTCAACGATCCTAACAACCTTAATGACTTTGACGACTATACTAGTCTAGGTGGCCTAAATGGCCTTCGCGAATTTCCGGTCGCATATGCTCTCTTCACGAGCATGTTCACATTCTCCACGTTGTTGTTAGACTCTATTTGTGAACTTAGAGAATAAATAATTATTTTTCTCCAAAAATTGAATCTCAAAATTCAATTAAGCACCCTCTTGTAAAAACCAACAAATAAAACTGCCTTAAGATTGTTGGAAATATTGAGGGTAAATATGCAAATTTACAAAGTCCGATGACCAAAATGCAATATTCTTAAATTCAATGACTAAAATGTAATTTAGTCAAATTTCGGTTACTTACAAGTAATTACACCCATTATCATGCAAGAAATATGCTAATACAAAATTCTACATAAAATGTAAACGAAAACGTATTTTTTATACTGAGGCCCGTGCAGATCACGGTTTCCCTAAGGCAATTTCGCCCCACCTCACCCTCAAGCTGTGCACGAGGTTTAATCACAGGGTGATAACCTCCCAGGATTCAACAGTGTCATCGAATCGAATCCAGCACAAAATTCGTTCAATCAAACTGAACCAATACCTGAACTCAAACAAAGAACAGAAAAGCCGACGACAATTGCTAGAGATAAAATAACTAGAAAGGTTGAACACGACATAAGTCGAAATCAACATAGGAAGAACTATGCAATTCGTCAACACGAAGAACAAATGATTATAAAATATAACTTGGATTCCAAAAATATGGATTCCGAAAATATTGGATGCTCAACCAAAAGGAAGAGATCACATTTTCTAAGTGCAAAGAAGAGAAGGAGAACGTTTCTTTATATAGGAGAGGAGAAGGGAGGAGGAAATGTGAAGTACTCGATGTGGTACAAAAATCATCACAATTTCACTTCAGTCAAAATTGGGCTAAATAAATAGTTGGGCTTAAAGCATTAGTCCAAAAACTAGGCCAAAAACAATTTAACTAAAAAATAGCCCAAATTTTCCAACACATTTGTTACTGGAGAATTTTATAGTTGACACAAAATGGACAGATGTGATAAGCATGTCAGTTCGCCTGGTAGTACTCATAATAATGCTCGTATAAAGTTTGAGAACTTGTCGAAAGGAGCTCAATCCATCCAAGATTCTTTAGACAAGCAATCTAATCAAGATAGAAGTGACTATAGAATTCGCTTAACTGCTTCAGTTGATGTATTACGACTTCTTCTTCATCAATGATTAGATTTCCATGGCCATGATGAAAGTGAAGGATCGAGAAATATAGATAATTTTTTGGAGATACTGATGTGGTATGCCCAACGTAATCAAGATGTTGGTCGTGTTATGAACTTCGCTCCAGGCAATAATCATATGTCAGCTCCGATAATACAACATGAAATTAATAATGCTTGTGAAAAAGTGCTTCACAGTCCTAGTTGACAAGTCAAGCGACATTTCACAAACAGAGCAACTGGCTCTTTGTGTGCGTTATGTTGATAGAAGTGGAAGGGTAGTTGAGCAGTTTCTTGGTATTGTCTCTGTGAGTAGCACTATTGCACATTCTCTAAAGGAAGCAGTATTCAGTTTACTTTTGAAGCATTCTCTTAGCCCTTCTAAGATTCGTGGCCAAGGTTATGATGGATCTAGTAACATGAAAGGTGAAATCAACGGTCTCAAAACTTTGATAATGAATGAGAGACCATATGGATATTATGTGCATTGTTTCGCTCACAACTTCAACTGACACTTGTTGCTATTTCTTCACATAATGAAGATTACGCTTGAATTTTTGAGAAACTTGGTCTTTTTTTTAATATAGTTGGATCTTCTTGTAAGAGAAGGGAATTGATTCGAGAAAAGCAAGGTGAAGAAAACGCACGTGCATTAGGTGTTGGTGAGATTAAAAGTGGCAGTTGATTAAATCAAGAAGTTGGCTTTAGAAGACCTTGTAGTACACGGTGGGGATCTTATTATTAGACGCTTTTAAGATTGAGCTATTTGTTTTCTCCAATTTGTTGTGTTCTTGACAATCTTGGAGATATTTGTTGATGACAAGCAAAAGGCACAATCTATCGTGTTCAACATGAAATCATTTCACTTTGTCTTCATCTTCCAGTTGATGTTGGTTATATTTGGGCTTACGCACGAACTAAATCTTGCTTTGCAAAGAATGGATCAAGACATTTTCAATTCTATGACACTTGTTAATTTGGTCAAGGAGAAATTACAAGAAATGAGAGTTGGCGGATGCGAATCTTTATTGAATATGGTTCATTCCTTTTGTATTAAGCATGATGTTGATATTCCAAATATGGAAGTTGATCATGCTCTTTGGGGGAGTTTGAGGCGTGGAAAGGAAAAATTCTCATATTTGCATCATTTTCGAGTTGACGTCTTTCTAAAGGTGATTGATCGACAACTTGAATAGCTCAACAATCGATTTAATGAGGTAAACACATAGTTTCTTCTTTGTATGTCATGTTGGAGCCCTAAAAATTCATTTGATAATTTTGATAAAGAAAAGTTGATTAGACTTGCTAAATTTTATTCCGAAGAGTTCAAGAGCATGTATATAGCAGCTCTCGATTTCAACTTGATAATTCCATTAGTGAAATGAAAAGGGATGAGAGGTTTCACAAATTGAATGAGTTAGGGGAACTCTCAGTAAAACTTGTTGAGACAGGAAATCACATCGCGTTTGATCAATTTTATTTGCTTATGAAGCTATCTTTGACTGTTCCAGTAGCGACATCAAATATGGAAAAACCATTTTCAGCTATGAATTATGTGAAGAATAAACCGCGGAATAGTATGGGTGACGATCTCTTGAACGACTGTTTGGTCAATTTCATAGAGGCATATATATATTCAGAGGTTAGTAATGATGCTATTTTGGATCTTTTTCAAAAGATGAAACATTGTAGAACATAATTATAGAGTGATACTTTATTATATTTTAGCTTATAATATGCATTTTTAATTTTTTATTCATTTTTTAAAAAGTGCACCTTCATTGTGTATATCTTGGATACACCATTGTTACGGGTGCTACCCTTTTGATGTGGACTATCAAGACCACCCGCGGAAAAAAAAAAAAGTAGTTGCTAGTGCACTGGTGCTTTTTTTAATGGGACCCACCAACTTGGAGAGAGATAGAGATAAGTGCAACTTTTTAGGAGGGACTAACTTGCAAATTCATTTTTCTTCCTAAAAAGGAGTGGCTAAATTACTATCCAGCTGTTTGCCAAAAAAAAATTACTATCCAGCTTATTTACATTTCAATTGTGAACCATTGATATTTTTTATTGATACAATCTCTTACTTTTTTTTTTTTTTTCAATTTTTACTTTTTCATTAATTGATTTTTATATATGTACACCATTGATTTATGACGATTAATGTATGTTACTTTTTTATTTTGAATTATTATTTTTTTTTTAAATTTAAATTATTATTGAGTCGTTTCTATTTTTTTTTTTTTTTTATGGTTATTTATTTACATGATCTTATTTTTTTTAATGAATTAATTATTGTATATCATGTTATCAATCTATTCTTATATATATATAATTTTACACAAATAAATATGTTATTTTATATTATAGTTAATTCGAACTAATTCAATTTTTTTAATTAATTAATTTAAATTTACCTTCAAAATTATTTTAATATTTAATTACCATCCTAATTGATTTTTTTTGCTTATATTCATTGTTAAATAAAATATATTACATATTTAATACATAAACTATATTATTTACTTAATTATTATTATATTATATAATAAATCATAACCATTTATCTCATTGTTGTTATATAACCTTTATTTGTACTCGTACAAATGCTTTATCGTTTGATTTTGATAAAGTAAATATGTACCTCATTCTTCTATAGAATGAAATGAAGAAACAATATTATCTTGGACTTATTGATGGTGGATTTAACTAGATGATAGAGGTGATTTTTAGATTTAAGTCGTTCGAGTTATATTTTTCAATTTCAAACTATAAGAGGCTGATATATATATAGTTAGATGAAATTATACATTTATTTATTTATTTTAGATGAAATTAATTTGTAGATCTTATGTGCTGAAAAAAATTTATGTACTTAAAATTGATTGGCTCCGAGTACATGAAGAAGTAAATATTTTCTTACTTAACCATATATATATAGCACGTGTTTGTGACTACCAATCACGACATAAATAATTTATTATTAGAATAATGTATGTTGTAAATACTATATGTAACATGTTTTTTTTAAGGTTTAAGTAGATTTATAATTTTTTTCTAAAAAAATTATATTGGGTTGGGAAAATGTTTTGGCAATGTGAACCCTAAAAAGAAAATGAATTTTGATAGTTTTATGATTTTTTTAAACTATTATGTTTTGTGAACGGTTGGACTGGGTGAACGATAAATGACAAATGTATTTAAATATTATTTTTTCAATCTAAAATGCTAGTAAGTTGGTCCGAGTGAGCCTATTGAAATATTTTACCTTGAGGGTTCACCCAGCTAAACGGTTTACACAATTCGATAGTTTTTTTAGCTAATAAATTAATAAAACTATTTAAGCACATTTGTACTTTAGAATTCCCCGTAATAAACTATTCATCTAACACAATTCATTTTTCGGGGGCATGTGCATCTCAATTAATATATTAGTTATCACCGTATTATATATTATAATTTTCATATATATAATATATAATAATTTACTATTTTCCGTGATATAATAATGATTTAATAATAAAGACAGAATTGGTAAAAAATAAATAATAGAGAATGAGAGATGTAAGATATGAGGAGAGAGTAGATAATTTAATCTAACGGTTTTAATTTTGAGTTAAAAACACTATACTCTAAAATAGCCAACTCTCTAAAATTATTTGCAAAAGCATGACAACTTTGAAAGTGTGGTAGCAAGTCCTCACCATGTTTGAGCACTTTTTAAGAATTTGCAAGAATCTCCATCAATGTTTCTTTTTTTGAAGTTTTGGTCCTTTATGTTGGACAACTTTTCAATTTTTCTCACCACTCATTTTTTTTGTTGCAAACATATCCAAATGTGTTTTAAAAATTGCAAATATAATAAAATATTTTTTCAAATTCCACAATTAACAATGTAAATATTTCAATATGTTACGATATATTCCCGATTCAATCGAGTCTCGATTGAGATCCAACCCCATAGTTCCTAGTTTTGATCGTGATTCAGACCAGTTCTCACAAGACATTCGGTACAAAATTCTTAAAACGTTCATATTTGATAGACATTTGCCTAAAAGGGGAAATTAGAAAATCGTCAAAAATACATAAATATAAAGGACCGGGACTCAAAAAAATTAAACCATATGTAGTATGTGGATTACATATACTATATTTATTATATTATATTACATATGTATTAATAAAATGTCTAAGCATTAGGGGCAAAATCGTAATTTACCATTTATGTTTATAAGAAAACATAACATGACCAAAGTTAGCTTCATTGTAGGTTTCTCAATGGACTTTGAGTGTTGGGCTAACTTTTTAAACTATGTCGTTAGTGTTTAATTTATTTTGTTAGTATAGCTCTAACTAAAATAACCAACTCGTTGTTAGATAGAAAACTCAATCACAATGAGAGTGGTTTCAGATTCTGGGAAAGGTATAAATGGGGGTTTGGTTATGAATGTGTTGGACATCCATGGACTGCGAATGGAGGAGCGATGTAGATGTAGAAGAAACCTTATTAAGGATGATTTATATGTGTGTTGAACCTGCTAGTATGTGTATATGAAGAAAGAGATGATGAATGTGTGGATAATAATTAATCAAGACTAATAAGTTTTGTCTCATCAAGTTCAGCATAATATATATATATATATATATATACAAGACGTGCTGAGAGAGACTATGCTGCAATGCAGATCAGATCCTATTTTTTTATTTTTTCATTTTTTTATGGTAGAGGAACGAATGAGGATCATATATGTTTTAACCAAAAAAAAAAGAGGATCATATATGTTAGTATGAAGCAATGAAAATAGATCTTCTACTTGTCTACCTCATTACCATCTACTTTGTGTCTGCCTGTCTTTTACCCACCCATGATGGATGGCTGAAAAGATCAATCAATCGACATATATAGAGATATCAATCAAATCCCTCTTCCAACACGAGATTTTAATCTAAATAGAAATGATTTAAATGCAATTATACGAATATGTAAACTTCTTTTTTTTCTCTGGAATTGTAGTTTAATTGGTCAGAGCACTGTCCTGTCAAGGTTGAAGTTGCGGGTTCGAGCCCCGTCAGTCTCGACGTGACGGAATCAAATTCAAAACTTTTTTTTTTCGTTCAAATTTATCATCTAACAAATGGGAGAGAGACGTATAAGGATTGCTACAATTATTGGTTGCATCATAGTTAAGATTCCAAAAGATGCCGATAACACACGTGGAATAGATTACCATAGATTTCTATTTACCGGGCGCACATACATAAATATAATGCATTTATTGTACGATGAAAAATGAATTGAACATAATTCATTTGATAGAATACAATTCATTTTAAGATTCCATATGGATCGTTTTCTGGTTCTGAGTTTGTTTACCTTCAATTACTAGTTTGACTTTGAAAAAATCTATCTCTTCAAATTGAACACCTATCTTTTTTAGATATGCGTCACATTATTAATCCAACGAAAGGTATATTAATTAATAAATAAATATGGAATATTCAATAATAACCTAGGTAATGTCTGAATTTTGCTCCATGTTAACCGGAGAGGTCTGAATTTTCAAAAGTTAATTGGAAATGTCTGAAATTTTAACTTTGTTGATTTAAGGTTTTTCGTCCATTTTTAATGTTAAATTTAACAGAATTGTGTGAATGACATTCTTACCCATTTTAATATTTTGTTTCATTTAATATATTATTTGAGGAAATGTGAAATGACAAAATTACCCCTGAAGTCAAATTAAAACCACCCCGGCTCCGTCCACCGCCACCCGGCTCCGACCACCACCACCTGACTCTGGCGACCACCACCACCTGACTCTGGCGACCACCACCACGGCTCCGATTAGGTGGTGGCGGTCGCCGGAGTTAGGTGGTGGTCGCCGGAGCTGGGGTGGT
This sequence comes from Clarkia xantiana subsp. parviflora, assembly GCA_036873135.1. Taxonomy (NCBI): domain Eukaryota; kingdom Viridiplantae; phylum Streptophyta; class Magnoliopsida; order Myrtales; family Onagraceae; genus Clarkia; species Clarkia xantiana. The sequence goes on from JAPTYO010000012.1 coordinate 19,754,806, forward strand.
GGTTGCCGGAGTCGGGTGGTGGTTGCCGGAGCCGGGGTGGCGGTGGCCGGAGCCGTGGTGGCTTTAAGGGCATTTTTGTCTTTTCACTTCAAGCATGTGAAGGGCACACTTGATAGAAGGGCATTTTGAGAATTTAATTTTATTTCCGGCCACATGCCAAGCATGTGACCAACTTCCGTTAGTTTTAACTGAAAAATTAACAGAGACCTCTTATATCCACCAAGTTGAAACCTCAGATCTCTCAAATAAATATTTAAAAATTCAGACATCTCCAGTTAACATGGGCCAAAATTCAGACATTTCATAGGTTATTAACCTTTCATTTTATTAATTAATTATATTAGACTTGGATTTCATTTTCTCATACTTATTTATATTATATATTATTATTATTTGTTTTTCTTTTCCACTAATAAAAAAGTATTGAACTTCACTTCTTTTTTTATTTTCTATTTCATTTATATTCTTTGTTTGATTTTGCTTGTAACCAAAGGCGGTCAAATGCTACTAAGCAAATAATTGTACATGGAAGACAATAAATTATATAAAAAAACAAGAATGAAAAAGAGGAATAAATCAAAATAATCGAAAAACAAAAAAGACAAATAAAGGGATTGGGTCAGGAATCCAATTTTTTTTTTTTCCATTTTTCAAGAAATACACCCTTTCCTGTGTCCCTCTTTCCATCTAAAGAAACAAATCCATTAAACTTAGGGTTAAAAAGGTACTTTTGATACCACATGTTTGACCGAATGTGGCTTTTAGTACTGGATGTTTAGTTTTGTATACTTTTGGTACCAAACGTTTGAAAAAATGTGGCTTTTGGTACATCCGTTAGTTGACCGTTTGTTTTGGCCGTTAAATGACATGTGCAAGTCGCGTGATCGACTCTAAACTTTTAATTTTGTTCAGTTTAGTCCCTCAAATATATTTCTAACTTTTATTTTGTTTAACTTAGTCATAACACTTCAAAATCGAAACCAATTAAACCAATCGAATTCAATTGACATAGTCCCATTTGGGTAAAATTTACCCAATTAGTGATAGGTCCCAATTGGGTTCGATTTTGAAGCTTTAGGAGTAAATTAAACAAAATAAAAGTTATGAATATATTTGAGGGACTAAATTGAACAAAATTAAAAGTTTAGAGTCGATCACGTGACTTGCACATGTCATTTAACGGCTAAAACTAACGGCCAACCAACGGATGTACCAAAAGCCACATTTTTTCAAACGTTTGGTACCAAAATTATACAAAACTAAACATTCAGTACTAAAAGCCACATTCGGTCAAACATGTGGTATGAAAAGTACCTTTAACCCTTAAACTTATCGACCTAACTTGTTCCTACTGGACTTCTTCAGTTGTTTCAGGTTTTTGCTCTACTCCGAGTAAAAATAGACACAATTTAAATTTGCACATACAGCAGGACGCATCTTACTAATATAAAACTGCATCTTTTTCTTACCACTTACTTATTTTTCAATTCATTACCTATATTCTGCCAAATATTCGACATATTTATCCTATTTTTTGGGTATTAAAAGTTTTTAATTGTGATCTTATTCAAAAGATCTTCACTGATCTATTATATAAGAGCATCCACAATGTTATTACACAGGGAATACATAAATGTGGGTCCTACATATTTTTTTTTATGTAAAGTGAAAAGAAAAAAAACGTGTTGCAGTGATTTTACATAGCAATCCTTAAAAATGGGACCCACACGTTTTTTTTTACATAAAGCATTCCTTAAATATAAGGAAAGCACTATGTTTATGAAAAATTAATTGCTCTCTATTTTATTCCAAAAACCAGCAATTCTAGACAGCCTCCCTCGTTTTTTTTTTCAAATCAGCGGACAACCTCTTTTTTTTTTTTTTTTTTTTTTTTTGGTTTGATAGCGATTCCGGACGAATATATATATAACGACCGAGAATTCGTTAGTAGTTTTTTCTTTCCAGGACGCTCGAGAATTTTAAATTTAAGATGAAATTTATTTTTAATTTTTTTATTAAATTATGTTATATGATTTTAATTTATTTGTTTTACAAAAAAAAGTCATTATTTCTCATCAAGCTCCATTCTTGTATCATCTTCGGGATCAGGTTGATCACGGTTTTGTATCATCATTGAAATTTTGTTAATCATGACATGCATCATTTTTACGACATCATTATAACAGTTTGACCATAACGAATATATATGTACAATATATATATATATCACAAAGATGCAATAGCTGAAATTTTAATTATAATTATTTTATAAATTGGTTGTTAAAATTTAATAATAAAATATGTTTAAGTAAAACCATTATAGACCTACTATTATGTAAGAATTACGTAAGTTTATGTATTTCTTAAACCACACATAAAAGCTTATGTGACACTTTTAAGGAAAACAAAAAATGTAATACCATTGTGGATGCTCTAAGTATTATGAAATTAAGTATTAATTAATAATCATAAATATATTTATTACCAATTGAGTTTTTTTTTTCTAAACAGAGCATGGGTCCTTCATTTTTTTTGTCCACCCAAGCTAACCATAAATTTGTGTAAATTATATTCTAATTGATAATATTGATTTGAATACCCCCACCAAAATTGATCTATGTGTATTTAATTGAACTTCACAATCGAAATTCCTTCACGCTCCAATTTTTTTATAATTCAGTATTTCTTGGTCAAAATGGGTGATATCTTGATCCGGGGAGACAATGGGAAAATCCCGTATAGCCCAAAATATCTAACAAGTCGCACTACAGATCAACCCAAGAAGCTTCTTCATCTCCGGAAATCCGAAAAGGTACTTACATAACACAAATAGGCATAAAAAGCGAGCAACAAAAAACCGCGACCCTGTAAGAAGGTGGAATAAAATAAGGTGTTGTTATCGGCCTTAAGCGATGCGGGATCTTTCATGTGTAAGTGTTGGTCGGACCGCAGGCGCTTTCGTGTGGAAGCGTCAGAATGCCTTGATTATCTTAATCATATTATCTTTTATCATCTTTTATCCATAGCTGGGAAAAATTATTACGATAGGTCTTTTAAATGATTAACAACTATGCATTGGTTCGTATAAAATGGATCAACTCCTATTGTGTATTGGTACTTATCGGATATAGAATAGATCTGCTTCTCATTATTCCTACGAACCCAATTATTATGTTTTTACTAAAAAAAACAAGCATTAAACAAATATGAGCCATTTCCCCGTGAGAATCCACTGAAAATGGGAGGTTCATAGCATATTTTTCCAATGCAATAAAGTTACATGTATTTATTTTTCATTGATAAAAGGGTATTTACATGGGTTTGCCTTGGTATAGTGTGCATACCGTTGTATTGAATGATCCCAACCGTTTGCTGACTATCCATATTATGCATACTGATGGGACAAGCTCGTTGGGGCTCTGATCTTGGTCGCCTTGCGTCGAGTCGTGTTCCCTCGTTTTTCGTGTTACGCTCCTTCGATCATTTCCAAGCTTTCCTGCACAAGGAGTAAGCCGGGGAGGGGAGGGGGGGGGGGGGGAGGTGTCCGGCGAACCCTCTCTGATGCCTAAATGAGAGTTCGGTTTTTAAAGAGATAAAGCTAGAGAGAAGCCAGAGCCTCGAGGTCAAAACCAGATATCAAGTTGTAAATGAAGGATACCTGGCCTTATTTATAGAGTTTGAGGTTTTGGAACCGGAGGGGCCCACAATTACGGGTGGGACCCGTGTTAAAATTATTACGAATATGCCATGCGCATAACCCGAGTGTCAATTACCCAGGCGTTGGGGACCGGACGCGGGACGCGCCGGTCCCGTTAACACCGGACTAGTCCGGTATTACGGTACCGGACTAGTCCGGTCCCGTTTATTCGGACTAGTCCGGTGTTTTTGACACCAGACTAGTCCGGTTCGGGAGGAATAACGCGTATTTTTTTTGAAAAGACTCAAAAACTTACCATGTTCGGGTCGACGGTGCGACCAAGTCGAGCCTTAGTGAGGTCCAATTGGGTGTATATCCATCATTTTCCCCCCGATTCAAGCATTGGTTTTACCTTTCCTTGACTCTGTTTAATAGAAGGATGGACGCTTGATTGTATCTCAGCTTTATTTTTACCTCTTGTAATGAGTCTGTCGCTGTCGGTGCGACGGCCATTCCTTCCGTGCTAGGAGGGTGTTAGAAATATGTCATTATTATGAGCATATATAGAAAATTCACACACGTATGGGGTAAGTCATAAATGTGTTATCCTACAATTTCATGAATGTAATCATTGATATGGATCATACGTGCTTGTAATTGATCATATATAATGATGCAAGTGAATGTGAGCGTGTCGACATGGGTACGTGCATGTGTACGTAACAGAACATATATGGATGAGTGATTATATGGCAAAATTTCCTCACACTGTTCAAGTGAGTATACACATGTAGTGATCATAAAAAAAAAAAAAAAATCTAAGTGTTGGTCGACAGAAGTGTTAACTCATATGGATGCTACCATGTAGAGTGATGAAAAAAAAAATCTAAGTGTTTTGACAACACTAGAATTGATGCATATGGATGCGATCATGGCAATCAATGGAAAAAATACTAAGTGTTTGACAACACTAGTAGTGATGCATATGGATGCATATTTGGTAATGGGTGAATTTTTTTTTTTCTAAGTGTTAGGAAACACTATCAATGTTGCATTATAATGCATATGTATCCATCATGTGTGTATGCCTTAGTGAAAAAACTACTAACACTATAGTTAATGGCATGATTGTAAATAATGACAATTTGAAAAACCCTACACTCATCATCTTCTTTATAAAGTGTATGTCATCATTTTTTGTAGCCACTCAAGATTCAAGCTTTACCACCATTAAAAAATTCATTCTTTAATCTTGCTTGGGCACCAAGAAATCACCTTAGTTCAATTTTTGAACTCGGTTTGATCTTGGTCCGACTAATCGAACCTTGTCTCGGTTCGATTCCAGCTTTGGAGAACTGTTTCTGGCTCGAGGTGGTTTGTGGCGTGGCTCACGGTGGTCCGGCGGGTGAGTGAAGTCGCAGCGGAGCACTTGTGGCCTTCATCGGCGGCTCGTGGTGGACAAGGTCAGCTCGACCACGACGGGGTTGTGCCACAACAGAGGCAGCATTGCGAGCGGCTTCAATCGATGGCGGGGTGGTCGCTCGTGACGGAATCTTGGGGAGCTCCAGCGGCGCCGTTGGGCAATTCCGACGGTGGGGTGTTCGACGTCGTGATTTCCGGCAACGAGAGATGGGTTTGTCGATTTCGGTGACGGTGGCCTTGACCAGCGGCGGGCTAGTCTGTGGCGGCGGTGTCATCATCGTGTGGACGGGGGTTTTCCGGCGACCCAATCTTTGACTAAACCGGTTCAGTTCGGTTTGCTCGGGAACTCGAAGGTCCAACTTTTTACCCTCTCGTGTCCTATTTTAATCATAATCGAGACAAATACTTGCAATATATTGTTATATCAATAATAATTGAATAATTGCATGTAGTCGGAAAAGGGATACCATTACTTCGATTTTGAAAAAATTTGATTTTCCGAAAAACTTTGTATTTTTCCCGAGTAAGGATGTCATTGCTTCCGTTCGGGTTGTTATTCATATTGGTCATTATAGTAATAACTTGCAGTCATAAAAATTGTGATGTAAAAATTTTCCCCCGAAGTAGGCGATTATACCTTAGATGTGAGGTGTTGGGTCTCGCGTCGACGGCATCGTACGCTATGCTTGCGTTGCCATGGTATGTTCATATGATGGACATAGGGGGTTTCCCTTAGCGCATATCATGTATCAATGTTCTGGACGTAGGGAGTCACCCTGCGCGTCTGTCATGTATCACATCATAAGGGTCGTATTGCCCCCGAAGTAAGCGTAACGAGCAACATATGCTTAGGGGGTTACCCTTTGAATTATCATTTTCCTCGTCATTGGTATAATGTCACGTTGCCCCCGTAGTAGGCGTCATCATTGTCATTGACATAGGGTGTCAATCCTTTCATCTGTCGCGCCTCATGGCGTCGTCGTCGTCATTGTCATTATGGATATAGGGTGTCAACCCTTCCATCCGTTGCATTTCATAACATTCATTCATCGCATTGCCCTTGTAGTGGGTGTAGTTATTGTCATGGGCATAGGGTGTTGACCCTTGCATCCATCACGCTTCATGGTGCGCGTCCGTTGCGTTGCCCCGAAGTAGGCGTAATAGTCGGTAATTCATACGATGTCGATTCGTCATGATTTTTTTTATAAGTCTTCCTTTCATGTTGTAGGCTATTCACACTATTTGCTCGTCGAGCCATTGTCTTTGGGAGCGGACAAGATTGTCCCATCCTTGCTTAGAGTGTTACTGTCATAATGCGTAAGTCTTCTTCCTTGAAAGAGCTTGTTACTAAATTTCCCGATTATTATTGGGAGTCAGATTCTGTTGAGGATTGAGAAGCCTCTGTGGAGTCCGAGTCAGTGTCTGGGTTGTTACCCATTTCCGATTCTGAGTTTGCGCCTAAGTTAGTGACGGGGTTGGAGACGTCGTCTGAGCATGATTCGTATGTGGAGTCTTCGTCTGACTTGAAGTCAGCCTGAGAATTTATAGAATGCTCGGATGTCCAAGCTGAGGACTCGGCGTCAGTTGGTGAAGTTGAGCATCAAGGTCGAAAGTATATTGGAAACCAAATTCGCTTGAGAGAGTATATTTTTCATATAACTTTAGCTTGAATGACGTACACGGGGCCATTTACCCCTTTGAGTATTACCCGAAGTCTAAGATCGGAAGTGTCACTGTATGTTGTCCAAGTGCGTAGTGGCTTACGCTTTCTATATAGCCCGGGTCTTCTAGAGCTGTTCCAGTACTATGGTATCTCTCCCCTTGACCTTGCTTACAACACCATTCGATGTTGGGTTGGTTTCAAGGTGTTTTGTTATCGTCAGCGCTTGAAATACTCCTTTATTCTTTTCCGATGTTTCTATCGGATTCAGTTTCAGAAGCCTAACGAAGTGTATGACATGGTTGTGCGATATCCTGCATTATCTGGTCCTGGCACTGAAGAGGGAGGTGATACCGCTTGGGATTTGAATTTTTTATTTGTTCTTCTGATTGGCCGGTCGAGTAGTCAGTGCAATATTCATTATCTCTTCGTCAAGGATTATCAAGTTAGCTGGCCGATTACCAAGTTTTGCGTAATGGATGGTGTTCCGACTCTTGCCAAGTTGTCTTCGTCTGATAGAGAAGCTATTAAAGTTATATTTGCCGCGCATCAGGCTCGGAGCTTTCAGCCCGTCCAGGCGTATTCGGAGGCGGATCTATCCTGGGCGGGCGTTTTGATAGGTCCTTCATTGGTATATTACTACTTTTCTTATTTTTTTTATATCTTCTCGTTTCTCTCCTTGTAGGTTTTTTTGCTGACAGAACCCCACGGTCGCAGGTGGTTGGCTCCGCACGAGGTGACACCAGAAGTGTTGGAGAGAGGGTTCCGACCCCTGCTGCTCCTAAGGGGCGGAAAGTTGTCAAGGCTTCAAAGGTGTCCAAGGCTTCAGGTATGTATGTATATGCGTTTATTATCATTGTCACATACTTCATGTTATAGTTGTTCTCATATCATGTTTCTTGCTTTTTTTTTCCACAGACAGGGCAGTGGCTAGCCTGCGGACTAAGAAGTCGACCCTCGACACTGGATGTTCAAAGGATTCCTCTAGCCGGAAGAGGAAAGCCATTCAGGACGATGAGCCTTTGCCGACTCCTTCTAGCGACGAAGAGAAGGATGTCGTTGTTCCTGCCCCTACTATTGATAAAGGCAAGGCTCATGCCTCAGTTAAGGAGATCGTTTCATATGCTGAAAGCCCGTCAGATATCTCTCCTCCTGGCCAAAGTTGAATCTCGAAGGTATGAATCATTAAGCTTGCTTTGTCTTTCTTCATGTTATGCATCTCTTATGTATTTATATTTAGTGCTTATTTGGCTCCCTACTTGGTGCGTCCTGTCGGTGGTGATGTCGTGGGCTCCTCTTGGGTGCCGTTTGCTTCCATAGGTAGTTACCATTTTGACAGATGGTCTACCTTAGCGACTCCGGAGGTCGGCATACGCATGCTACATGCGCTTGTGCCCCCTGTTGATCGCAAGCTTGTCCCTGACTCTGGTCTGACTGGACAACGTCTTGCTCGCGAGGCATTGTCTCGATATGCCCCCGTAAGTTTCTATCTTTCTTCTTTCACTTTGTTATACCTCTATTTCTTAACACATGATTGTTGTATTCATGATGTTGCCAACATGGTCAACATGACATCCTTCGTAGTCGAGCTGACCGAGAATGTTGATGCCCAACAATCTGAGTTGGAGCAATTGAAGGAGACGGTGCGTGCCCAAAAGGAGAAGGCTTCATCCTTTAACTCCTCTGAGCTAGTGTATCAAGGTCGCATTGCCTCCCTTGAAGCGGAGGTTAGCCGACTTTGTAAGGAGAAAGAAGACGAGGCCATCGCGACACATGAGTACTTGGCTGCGACTCTTTTGAAGAATTCTGATGAGGCGATTATTCGCGGCGTTGCTCAGTAAGAGACATCTCCCGAGTTTGAGGAGGATGCCAAGGCTAAGTGCAACGACATTATCACTACTTATGGTGAGGAGCTTTCTGTTAAGATTCACTTCGTTATTTAGAAACACTCATTTTGGGACTTGAGCATATATGTCGTCCTTCTATCTTTTACGTTAAACCTTTCCAAAACATATATAGACAATATGGTTATATAAACATGAGTATTATTTCATACCCTTGTTGCCATGCTTGTCCCTTTGCTTTGGGCCATGCTTGCTTGGTTGTGTGTGTTTGCACAACTTGTTGTATCCTCTTGTATTTGAGGTCGTTGTTGCCATCTCGGTTGTATGCCGGTCTTAGCTTGATAGCGCGTTTATGTCGCGAATTTTGTCATACCCTCCGTTATTCGAGGTATTGTCGTACTTGTCATGCCTGTTGCATACCGGTCATGACGTTCGTGACATTCATCGTCAATGGTTCTTGAGCGCTAAGCTCGTTTGTGCCCCTCTCGGTTGTTACCAAGGCACGGCGCCATGCAAAAGGTATTCGTGAGTGATGACATTCATCCGCTGTTTGATGCCTCGACATAGCGTTGTTGGAAAGACGCTACTTGCGCTGTGACATGTTTTATGACCGCATACATGATACCTCGGGGTAGCGTTGTTAGTAAGACGCTACTTAATTGCTTGGTGCATTTTAACCACTTGCCCGATGCCTCGGGGTAGTATTAAGGCAAGACGTTACTTGCATAATTTGGTAAGTTTTAAGTCGCTTACTCAATGCCTTGAGATAGCGCTTTGGCAAGACGCATACTTGCGAGTGAACTTTACCGCTTACTTGATAACTCAAGATAACGTTGAGGCAAGACGTTACTTTCATAATTCGATACGTTTTAAGCCGCTTACTCAATGCCTTGAGATAGCGTTTTGGCAAGACGCATACTTGCTTCCTAAAATGCACACTACAAAAGTTAGTGTGTTTTCCACCGCTTGGTAAACCAAGATGTGGCGTTATGGCAAGACGTTACTTGCTTGGTTTGGTATGTTTTAAGCCGCTTATCCGATGCCTCGAGATAGCGTTTTGGCAAGGTGCTACTTACGGGTACATTTTTCCGCCGCTTGGTATACAAATGGCATTGGCGAACGTTCAATTGGTGTTGATTCCAGGCACGCCGCTTGAAAGAGTATCATCCCTGTATAGACATACGAGGGGTATGGCAATCATGAAATTGGTGTTAACTCCAAGCATGTCGCTTTAAAGAGTATCATCCATGTATAGACATAGGAGGGGTATGACGATCATGCAATTGGTGTTAATTCCAAGCATGTCGCTTTAAAGAGTACCAACCCAGTATAGACATACCAAGGGTACAATGATCATGCCTTGGTGTTAATTCCAAGCATGTCACTTTAATAACATTGCTGGGTGATCATCCCAAAACAGCTCGGAGGTTGTATTTAACATTTGACGGACGGACGCGCGCATCGCTGTATAGATGCCACTACTTGGTGATTTTCCATAGTAAGGTCTGAATGTCATATGGTCTGTCGCTTAAAAAACATTCATAAACTTGTCATTCATTGCGGAGTCCGAATATCTCCGTTTAGGTTTGTACTTGCGAATTATGAGATTTTTCAAGTATTGAAACATGCTCTTATTAAAGAGGTATTATCACAAAAAGTAATTAGGAGGATACGCGTTGAGACTTGCCGTCATGTTGTTAGGCATAGAACTTCTTCAACTGCCCCCCACTGAAGGTGTTCTTTGATAGATTTCCGTCTGCATCCTCCAAGCGATTCGCGTTCAATGTTGGTATTGATGCTATTTTGTATGATCCCTCCCATTTTTGAGATAATTTGTTCACTTGATCGAGCCGCGAGAATTCGTTCCTCCTCCACACCATTTCTCCTACATAGAAATGACGTGTTCTAACTCGGCGATTATTATATCGCGCTGTTTCTAGACGCATCCTTGTTTGGGCTGCTTCTGATTTTCACCTTCTTTCATTGACTAAGTCCAACTCTAGACGTCTTGCCTCGTCGTTTGCTTGACTGTCGAAATGAGCGGTTCTATATGATGTGACCGATGTTGGGTTACGATTGATGTGGATAGGCTAAAGGAAAATTGAGGATGTCTGAGTCGAGACCCAAGAGAAAAATATCGACGACCAACCATGATCAGAATAAGAAGACATAGATGAATGGTCGACAGTAATATTAAAAGGTGTCGACAACCAATGAGACACTCGAAGAATGGCGACAAGTCCGCTCAAAATTCTCCCTCTTAAGGTAAGAGTCGAGTCGGCAGGCAAGCACTATTGAAGAAATCCTTCCTCTTAAGGAAAGGGACATGTGGCGACCTGCTCTAACTGCCATGAATAAACCTTCCTCTTAAGGAATGGTGAGGTGGTGACCAGCTTGTCACCTGCTTCAACCGCCAGAGGAAAACCTTCCTGGCTATGGAAAGATGAGGTGGCGACCTACTTGTCACCTGCTTATACCGAATCTGGACAAAAACCCTCCCAAGAGGGTAGGCGCCATCTAAAGTCTGTAGTTTCACCCTATAAATAGGTGAGCACTCTCATTACTTAAATACAACTCTCTCATATACTTTTTACAGTATTCTCTCTAAAATTCCATTACTGACTTAAGTTTCAGAGTGGAATCAGTGGCAAATCCCCAACCCCTTTTCAAGTTTTCGCCTTCCAGACGCTCAAAAGGAAACTAAGCACCCCTCGAGGTCGAGATAGACACCTAGAAGAGCTGGTCAAAGGCGAAACCTCGAAGTCCATTACCAGAAGCATTAGGCCACGTCATTTTGATCCCAACATTTGGCGCCGTCTGTGGGAACGGTGACAAAAAAGTCATGGCTCCCAGTATGAACCTAAAGAAGGCGACAACTGTTGTAGAAGAGATGGCAAAATCTCAAGCGGACCCTTCCAGCTCAAAACAAGTCAGCAAATAAGAAAGAAGAGATCATCCACACTAAGATAATGATAAGCATGAGAAAGAACAACCTCTCTATCCTGATTCACCTCCAAATACGATTGATCTAGAGGAGGGAGCTGAGACGACTCCCATCGTCGTCCCCCAAGAAGTAATGGCTGCGTTCATAGCTTTCTGGAACCAATCCCAGGCAGGAACCATCCCAAAAGCTAAGGAGCCGGCGCTCGAGACTTCCCAAAAGGAAGAAGTGGCCTCCAGCGTAAAGACTATCGAAGCCAATCTTCCAGAGGCGAAGGAGACTCAAAAGGCCCTCAGGGTCGACGCTCCTACTAAAGAACCTGTCCTATTCAACATAGGACAGCTGGAAGAATTGTTGGAAAAGAAGAGAAGAGGGGCGAGCTACATGCTGACAATACGCGACCATACCTCCCATCCCTTTTCCAAGAGGCTCTTCGACACTCGAGTTCCTCCGCAAGTCTTTGCGAGGGATATCGATGACTATACCGGTGAAGGAGATCCTGTCCGAAACATTAATGTCCATAACTCTTCCCTACTAGGGAGATGGGCGACGCCGGACCATTATACGGCTCTTTTCCACACTACTCTCAAAGAAGAAGCCTCTACCTGGTTCTATGGCCTCCCCGACAATTCTATAGACTCATGGGAAGTGCTGAAGGCCAAGTTCATAGAGGGGCATATAGGCCAGAGACAGCGCCTCAAGAGTATGGACTTTCTGGATAAAATTGAACAAGGTCCCGACGAAACCTTGGCCAGTTCTTATACTAGATACCACAAAATACTTTAACAACTAAGTGAAGATGCCACCGACTACGAGCTTATAAGAACCTTTTGGAGAGGTTTAAGAGTGCATAGGCAAGCCCTGAAGGATAATATGGTGATGAAGCCAGTTCATAAGATTGATGCTCTCGCCGTCAAAGTCAAAAAATATATTGACTAGGAGAGATCACACGAAAAAGCGCCAATAGAGCCCAGAAAGCAAGTCACCCCCACTGGAGCCAGAGAGGCCTCCGCTTCTCGACCTCAGAATAAAGAAGAAAGGCGAGATGGGAACTTCCGACAGGGAAATTTCCAAGGCCCCAAAAGTGATGCTAATCCCTACGTAGAGAGGTACACCCCTCTCATGCACAACATCTCGGTGGTGCTTCAAGAGATGAAGAAACTCATGCTGGACGACACGCCATCGGCAAGGAAAAACCTAATGGGTCATCAAATAAACGACTATTACCGATATCATCGCACTAGGGGGCACGATACAAATGATTGCATGATCTTGAAGCAAGATATTGAAACTCTTATCCAAAAAGGGGCTCTCGCTCTCCCCCACACAATAACCCCGCCCCTATTCAAAGAGGGACTTTCAATGTTACCGCGGGAGGATTTGCATCAGGAGGCGGGACAAGTTCCGCTCGTGAAGTATACGCCGCTCAAATATCTATGGCAGCAATCATGGGAAAGAGGCCTCGAGAACCTGACCTAGAGACTATCAGTTTTACAAAGGACGATCTTATGACGGTAGTTCCACCTCATGAGGACGCCTTAGTAATTACGGTAATTTTTTCAGAATACGAGGTCAAGAGAATCCTTATCGATAGTGGAAGCTCAACAGACATCTTCTTCTACGAAGCCTTCTTAAATTTAGGTTTTACTAAAAAAAGACTTAAGAACAGTTAATTTCCCTCTAATAGGCTTTGTTGGATAGACTATCTACCCAATGGGCGTCATTCGGTTACCCATAACCTTGGGAAGAAAGGAGAAGATTTTGAAGATCGATATACTCTTTTTAGTCGTCGACGCTGTTTCTTCTTACAATGCCATCATTGGTAGAACAACACTCAATCCTCATCGAATTATCCCCCTCGACGACTCATCAAGTCATGAAGTTTCAGACACCTCAGGGGATAGAGGAGGTTAGGGGAGATTAAACCATATCACGACGCTGCTACTACACGTCAACACGACGCCAAGAGAAGTCATAACAACTCCCAATTATATGTTTTCACATTTATCATAAAACTAATGTCACAAAGCCTCTTCTTTTGATGTAAATGTTCAGGAAACGATGAATAAATATGGCCCCTCGAGGCTCTTTTTCACGTAATCATCTGAGCTTGCCATCAATAAAAGCATTGACATTTGGTGTCTACAAATTGATTGTCGACATTATGTGCCCAAGATGGCAAAAAAGCCTAGGTACGTCGACAACTCGATAGAAGATCGGCGTCTACAAATCGATTGTCAGCATTATGTGCCAAAGATGGCAACAAAGCCTAGGTACATCGACAACTCGATAGAAGATCGACGTCTACATATAGGTTGTCGACATTATGTGCCCAAGATGGCAACAAAGCCTAGGTACGTCGATAACTCGATAAGCAGATCGGCGTCTACAAATCGATTGTCGACATTATGTGCCCAAGATGGCAAAAAAGCCTAGGTATGTCGACAACTCGATAAAAGATCGACGTCTACATATCGATTGTCGAAATTATGTGCCCAAGATGGAAACAAAGCCTAGGTACCTCAAAAACTCGATAGAAGATCGACGTCTACAAATCGATTGTCGACATTATGTGTCCAAGATGGCAACAAAGCCTAGGTACGGCGCCAAGTGTTGAGGTCGGTTCCACCTGGGACACCTCGGGTTGCTTTTCGCAAACGGGTTGGATGTGCACACAGGTACGGTCTCCTGACAGCACGTCACAATCCGCGAACCTCGATCCTCGAACCCCGAACTTGGCTTTGGCTCCAATCTCGGTCTCCTACACGTCGGGTCCTGCAAAACGGGCAATAACCAGCATGGAGAGGGGGTGGCGCTGGTTGAACCCTTCCGATGCTTAAGTCACAATCTAGAGAGAGAAAGTGTGTAGAGAGAGGTCAGAGCAAATATAGCCAATTTGGGAGAGTTTCGAGTTAACTTGTAAAATGGGAGGTCTAGGTCCCTATTTATAGGAAACCCAAGAACCGTACCCGGTTTTATGCGGTTTGATGTCGGTTTAAAGGGAAACGCTTACCGACATCGAGGTTTGCTATGTACGCACTGACTTCTCATACTTAGTAAAAATAGGGGTAAGCGTGCAGTGCTAGGGGTAAGCGCGTAGTGCCAGTCGGCGGTCCGGACCATGTCGACGTCCGACATGGTCCGGATTCCTGAGACAATCGGGAAGTCCCGGTCCGGGTGCTGCGCGCATCCTGATCGTTTTGACCCGGGGTGACCGCGGTAAAATCCGTTTGTGGTTCTGACGAGTTTGCGAGGTCTGAAACGTAAATACGAACCCGAATTGGATAGATATCCAACAAGCTTCTTGAGACAGACACAATTTCCCGGTAGCCCGATCTCTAGCAATTTTAATTCCGAAGATGTACGTGGCTTCTCCCATGTCCTTCATCTAAAATACAGATTCCAACCAGGACTTTGACTTGATCATAAAACTCACGTCGTTTGCGGCAATGAGTATGTTGTCCACGTATAAAGTTAAGATGACATACTTAGACCCGGAGGTCTTGTAATACACGCTTGGATCCTCGTGAAGATTCACAAATCTGTTTCCTACGATTTCCTCGTGGAATCTGCGGTACCATTGTCGAGACGACTGTTTGAGACCGTAAATAGACCTTGGGAGTTTACAAACTTTACGTTCGTTTCCAGAAGTAATGAAACCCTCTGGTTGCTCCATGTATATCTCTTCCTCCAGGTTTCCATGGAGGAATGCAGTCTTAACATCCATTTGGTGCAGCTCGAGATCGAGACTTGCAACCAAGGCAAGAATGGCCCGTACTGTGTTGTAACGCACAATTTGTGAGTATGTTTCGTCAAAGTCCACTCCGTGAAGTTTGGTATATCCTTTCGCAACAAGTCGGGCTTTGTATCGCTCAACTTTTCCATCAGCAGTGAGTTTCAGTTTAAGAACCCACTTTGCTCCTATGTCTATGCGGTTAACAGGTAAATCAACCAAAGACCATACCGAATTGGCTTTCATTGATGAGATCTCTTCCTCCATTGCATTCCTCCATTCCTTTGCTTGAGGTCCTTCCAACGCTTGTTGAACCGTTACTGGTTCGTCAACAGATGTTAGAGTGAAGATTTCTCCTCTCTCGATGGGATACTTCCTAAGAGAAGCTCGATGCCTTTGACTTCGTATAGGCTCGTTCCCCCCATCTTGATTTTGAACGCTACTCCCACTCGGGACAATGCTTCCATTTGGAGCATCATTCCCACTGGGAACAAGACCAGTGTTAGAACCTTGACCTACAACCTTTCTCAGACAGCCTCTTGGTCTCGGGATCCTATCCCCGAGATGAATTCCTTAATCACTAGGACCTGGAACCAAGTTTGTCGGAGTACTCCCACTGGGAACAATGGGTAGTGTTGGTGGTTGTGGTGTCGGTCCAGCTATATGATTATCAGGTTCAACTTGATTCGTCTCTGCGGCAACAGTGATTTGTGTGGTAGGGTTTAATCCTCCCACTGGGTATATAATGAAAATGTTTCCATTGTCATTAACCATGTCATTCACTTGTGTTTCTGATTCAAATCTCCCACTCGAAGTAAGTGGGACCTGATCATCAATGCTATCCTGCTCTAGTTCAATCAATATTTCATCTGTTTTAATTTCGCCAAGCGTTGGGAATTCGTCCTCAAGGAAAGTTACGTCTCTAGATTCATGTTCGACCACGCTACCATTTTCTTGAGCTGACAAAAATATGTAACCTTTAGAGTTCTCTGAGTACCTTATAAAGATACTATTTAGTCCTCTTGGTCCTAACTTGCCAAAACGACTGTCAGTCGTATGTGTATAGGCAGCGCAACCCCAAGGTCGCAATCTGGTGAGATCTAATTCTCTTCCATACCACAGCTCATATGGCGTTTTGTTTATTGCTTTGGTTGGGACAAGGTTTATTACATGAGTGTCAGTCAACAACGCATCACTCCAATAGGAGATAGGTAACTAAGCCTGCGACATCATGGTTCTAACCATGTCAAGGAGTGTTCGATTAAGACGTTCAGCCACACCATTCTGCTGTGGTGTGTTGGGGATTGTCGTTTGACGGGCTATCCCTCTTTCTTTGCACAACTTTTCAAACTCATTAGAGAGATATTCTCCACCTCTATCAGTACGTAAGGTTTTCACCTTTCCCTCCTGTTGATTCTCTACGAGGTTTAGAAAGTTTCTAAAGCAATCTATTGCCTCAGATTTACGAGCAATCAAATGAGTAAACCAATAACAGGTGTAGTTGTCGATGAAAGTTACGAAGTATCGTTTCCCAATCCTAGCGGTTACACTCATTGGTCCACAGACGTTGGAGTGAACCAACTGCAGTGGATACTCGGCTCGTTGAGCTTCTCCAAATGGTTTGCGGGTGGATTTTCCAGCCAGACAGTCATGGAAAGTGTATTTAATCACATTGCTGGTACCAAGCAAAAGCTCTCTTCGAGCCAATGAATGGACCCTATCGTAGCTTATATGTCCCAACCTCGCATGCCATCCGGCTGCGTCAGTGTCTGCTTCCTTGGAGGATAATGCATACATTCTTTTCGAATTGATACATCCATTCAATTCCATGATAAAGAGACCATAAGAGGAGTAGGCATGTCCAAAGAAGACATCGCCTTTATTGATACGAACAAAGTTCTTCTCAAATGATAAAATATAATTATTATTCATAAGAGCGGAAACAGAAACAACATTTCTACGGATTCTAGGAGCAAAAAGGACATTTCAAGTAGCATGGTCCTGCCATTGTTCATAGACAATTTGCAGTTCCCTACTCCAGTGACTTCAACTTTTGAGTTGTCACCAATGTATATCCTCTTAGAATCCTTTGGCAATCGTCTAACTTGGCAAATAGTCCTTTGTCGTTGGCTATGTGGTCCGTCGCACCTGAGTCAAGAATCCATGAAGGATTTGAGTCAGTTAACATGACAGTTGAGGAAACTAGAGTTTCCATTACACAACCAATCTCGCATACCTTCTCAGGATGCGTTTTGCTGGACCCTGTACCTTCGCCTATTCGGCGTGGACTGGAGTTCCCGCGGACTATCTCTGATTTCAATCGGAGACTGCCTGGTTTAGGCTTTGTCAACATTTACCGTCGACTGCCTGTTGTTTCTTTCATTTGCTCATCCTCTTTCTCTTTCCTTGGCCAGCTGGTAACGTATTGATTTCAGACGAGTTTGTTCCATCTCGATGAACTTCAGTAACGATGCAAGATCCAACACAAAACCACTGGCGGTCAATAAAGCCTTGGATGCTCTCCAAGACTTCGGGAGGATCCCGATGATGGCTTGAATTTTATCCCATTCACCCACCTGACCTTCTTCCTCCAGTGGTTTTAGCATGCCAAGGAAATCGTATACTTTTTCAAGTACACTTTTGTTGTAGCAGTTAAAGCTTTATTCCATAATGGGTATAAGTGGGTGCAGGATCGCTACCATGCCGTTTCCATATTTCAGGAACAGGGCATCCCAGATGTCCTTTGTAATTGGAACATCCTTATATTCATCATGGAATTCCTGAGACATCTCAGCCAACAATATCTCCTTTGCTTTCTTGTCATCTTGCTCTCATTGAAAATGGTCGTATGCCAGGTCTTTGGTCAGACCGGCATCTGGGTAATTCATGGACTTCTGAATGTGATCCACAAGGCAATTATCCTCCAACAGTGCATTGACGCGCTTACTCCACGAGTCGTAGTTAGTCTCAATCAAAAGCTCATCAGCACAAGATGATCCCATCTAGGCTGTAATCCGTTACTAAACACGTCGATTATTATACAAAATCAGGGAGACAATAACATTTTGAGAAAGAATTGCATACATTAGATATCTATTAAGATTGAATCCGACAAATAATGATTTCCCAGTCATCTAAACCAACCGACCACCAGTAAACCAATGGAAGATGGCTGTGAAAGAGTTCACATTATCGTCGTTTTCAATCCAATAGATCAGTATTTTAAAACGACTTTAATCGCAAATTACCGGAACGGGAATTTTAAAACAAGCATACCCGATCTTGGCTTTCCCAAGGCCCTTTGTATTTTGGAAAATATTCCGATGAATTTACTCATGCATATATAATTCTACTAACCATGTAAATTATCATACGCAAGTAACATTCATCAAACAAATCACACTCATGCTTATGCATCATGCGTCTAATGTTCCGAGGAACTCATGCTTGCATATATAATTCTACTACCATGTAAATTATCAAATGCAACTACATCCTCAACATTCTAGCATACGTGTTAAACAAGGAAATTCCACAACAATCATACATATTTGGCGACTGGTTTTCGGTTTTAAAATAATTTTAAACATTAGGGGCTGATTTGCAATTCATGCTTATATTCAATTACGCAACATTCTAGACATGAATCCTAGGCATTTACAACCATCATAACATGTTTATCCTAGTGCGCATTCCATATATTTAACCAGGGCTCCGCCCACAACATGCAATGTCCAGCTAGCTTGACAATGTCAAGACAACATTTCTAATCATGCATTAATATATTGAATAATAAACAATTGCAATTCAGCCCTCTAATTAATCCAGTCCCAAAAACATGTATCTCCGAGATCCATCCCATAATCGAAACAAGGCATGAAGGTTAGCAACCATATGAGCATTGTGTAGTCCATTTAGAGGTTCAAAAATATTTGGATTTTAAAACTTGACCACCCTATTTTATTTAATTGACTT
This sequence comes from Clarkia xantiana subsp. parviflora, assembly GCA_036873135.1. NCBI lineage: Eukaryota > Viridiplantae > Streptophyta > Magnoliopsida > Myrtales > Onagraceae > Clarkia > Clarkia xantiana. The sequence continues at coordinate 19,774,018 of JAPTYO010000012.1, forward strand.
GAATTCGGTTTAGAAAAACATTTCAGTTCAGTCAATTTCGGTTCGGTTTGGTCCGATTCAGAAAATATGGTTCGGCCCGGTCCGACAAATCCGGTTCGGTCAGTTTTTTTATCTGGTTTGGTCCGAACCGATCCAATAAAATAGGATTTGGTTCGGTTCAACACACAAAACCGGTTCGATTAGATTCACTTAATTACCCCGGTTCGACCCGACCCGATTAGGTCAAACCGATTGAGAAAACCCGGTTCGATTTAAATCTGTCTCGGTTTAATATATATTGGACCGGCCCAATAATTAAAATTTCAAAGGTTGGGCCGATATGTTGACTTGTGGCCCCAAATGGGGTTTGAAAGTCCAAAAATAATTAACTTAACCACCAAGTAACATTAATTATATAAACTAATTTTCAATATTAAAATTATATATATATAATTCGGCCAAATACAAACATATATATATATATATTGCTAAGATTCTATCTTTAAGATTAAATCAATCAAATATATATATATATATGTAAAATTCGGCTATTATGTAATATATATATATATAGCCAATATCTTAAATAGGGTAACAAATATACTGACAATATATTTTCTCAATATTTTAGGCAATAAAATCTATCAATAATATCTTTAACCCTATTAAATATTTAGATATAATGATAGTGATATATATTTCTACATATTTATGTGAATCTATCCCTATGTTCCTAATTATAGATATATTGTTACCTTAATTAAAAAATTAAAATATGGTAAACAATATTCTAATGTATGTGTGCCGAAATTTATTTGCTTCAAGACCAAGAAATTAAAAAAATTACCTTAAAAAACCATTAAAATTTTCGGCACAAACACCAAATTAGGAACAAGTGGTCAAATTTCAAGATCAAATTTTAATAAGATCTACAATCCAATGTTTGATTTTTGATAAATATTACTCTTTTATTGAAGTTCGTGAACATCAAATTAACCAAGAACATCATGAAAATTTCAGTTTCATTAAGAACCCTAAAAATCGAAAATTTTAAAAATTTTCTTTTAAAATTTCGGTTTTCATATTTAAATTTCAAGAACGTCAATTTATCAAAATGATGAACTCCTAACACAGCTCCGAATCCACTGTTAGATTACGGGGAGTAATCACTACGAATACTAAAACAAGGTACATGCTAGTAATCGGAATTACGCAGCGGAAGATTCACACATACCTTTAGGATGATCCGTAGACCCAACATCTTCTCTGGAAGGAGTTCACGATCCTCCGGTCGGGACTCGTAGAGGTTCTTGTTAAAGAAGCCCTACGTGGTGCAAGCTCCACAGCAAAGCCTCTGATCGATTCTTGTCACGGGGACAGATCTCTGGAGAGTTTGCTCGAAGACAATTTGGCACACCCTTGGTGAGGGATATGGTTCGGCCGAACTAGGTGTTATAGGGGGAGGGTTTTTTCTCTCTAAAACACTCTAATGAGGGAATTGTCATTAAACCTAAAAATCCCCTAACACCTCTTATTTATAGGAGGAGTAAAGTGGACAAAAGTCCACTTTACCCACCTAGGGTTTCGGCCGGCCTATGTAATTGGGGAGGCCAAATTTTGGGCCTCCCATGTCAATTGGGATTTGGGTCTAGCCCAATTACCCTAATGTGACATTTACCCAAGTTCATTAGGTAAACTATACATATTATGGGCTACCAATTACGGTGCCAATTACCATATGCTTACACGAACTTTATTCGTTAAACCACCACATTCTGGGCTAGATGACGAATATGCGATAGCATGTGATATTTCCCACTCCTGTCTAAATTCATGTTATGCTATCGACGCGCACTTAATATTGCGCATGCCTTGTTCGACCACGGGGTTAGGCTCGGATGTGTTAGGTAGAATCCACGAGATTCAAATGGGCACAAACTTCTTCACCTTGAGCGTGTGACTGATCCCGGATGCTATATGAAGAAGCATCCAAAGTATCCTCACGGACTCAGAACTCATACCTAAGGTCAGGCTCAATGTTCGCTTCCTTGCGTACGAGCGTAGTGCTGAACAAAAAGGCCAAGTGACCACGATTTTGGAAACCGGTTGAGTTGAGTAAGGGTATGAGAGATGGGGATTGTCAAGTACACCTGTAATTCTCCGACTCTTGTATTCACTAGGTGGCCACCAGCCTGATATTAGTTGAAGATTGTGAATACTTGTACGGATGCCTTGAATGAGTATTCCTAAGTGGGAACTAGGAAATTGGAGAATGAAAGTTGCCCTAGGATACAACGCGACACTTTATAACTCTTCCATAGGTTGATTAGACCTGGGGAATCAACGTTTCGCGGGCGCTACAACACTCCTAACATATGAGTATCACGATGCACATCGTGTCTGCCAGTCGCACGGCAAACCTTGTATGAACTATTCAGAGCAGGGACTGGATCGAAGAATAAATGCTGATGTGTTGGACGACAACATATTAATAGGCACCCTCCCATTCCGGTGAGTGGGAGTTGTTCGCATTTGGATAATGGGTCGCCGTAATTGGGAGCCCATTAATTAGAGACTGGTACCTAAGAAATTAGGTAATGTCACATTAGGGATTTTGGGCTAGTCCTAAAATCCCAATTGACATGAGAGGCCCAAAATTGGGCCTCCCTTTTCTAACTTGGCCGCCCAAAATTTACTAGAGGGCAAAGTGGACTTTTTTCCACTTTGCTCCTCTTATAAATAGGGAGTGTTAAGATTAATTTAGGGTTAACAAATTAATCTCTTTTCTTCCTTTGTGGTGAGACAAAAAGAAAACCGTCCGCCATATTCCTTTATAGTTTCGGACAAACCCGCCAAGAGCCAAGGAGGTGCCAAATTGTGTCAAGCAATTTACTCCATTGATCCATCCTTGTGAAGAATCGACTGAGGCTGTGGAGCATAATCCGCGTAAGGCTTCTCTAACAAGAGGTTCTACGGGAACCGTCCGGCGGATCGAGACCTCCCATCAAGCGATCCCAGGTACAAGGAAAACAAAGTAGGTATGTGCACTGTCTTCCGCTGCGTATTAGTACCAAACACGTATCTCGTTTTTTTTTTTCTGTTGTATTTAGCCCTGTAATCCAACAGATGGATCACCGGAGTAAATTGCTTGACACAATTTGGCACCTCCTAGGTTGTTGCTAGGTTCGGCCGAACTATAGGTATTTAGGGAGGACTGATTTCTTTTAATCTCACCACAAAGGAATAGAGAATTAGCACTTAATAAATCACCTAGCACTCCCTATTTATAGGAGGAGCAAAGTGGACAAAAGTCCACTTTGCCCTCCGATGGTTCGGCCGACCTATGTAAGCAAGGGAGGCCCAATTTTGGGGGGCCTCCCATGTCAATTGGGATTTTAGGCCTAGCCCAAAATCCCAAATGTAATATAACTCAATTGTCTTAGGTTACAGGCTTACATTAATGGGCTCCTAATTACGGCGGCGCAATCTCTATATGAAAACAGCTCCCACTCGTCGGAAAGGGATGCTGCCTGTTAATATGTTGTCGACCAACACATCAACATAGTCTTCGATCCAGCCCTGCTTCGGAATAGTCCATACAAGGTTTTCCATGCGACCAGCGGATACGACGGGCATCATGCTACTCATCTGTTAGGTGTGTTGTAGCGCCAGCAGGACGTTGATTCCCATCTTTAATCAACCTGTTAAAAATAATATTGTACCGCGATGTATCCTGGGTCAACTCTTATTCTCCAATTGCCCAGTTTCCACATAGGAATACTCCTTCAGGGCATCCGTACAAGTATTCACAACCTTCAACTAATATCAGGCTGGTGGCCACCTAGTGAATACAAGAGTCGGAGAATTACAAGTGTACTTGACCATCCCCATCGCCCATACCCTTAGTCAAACTCAACAGGTTTCCAAAGACGTGGTCACTTTGGCCTTTTTGTTCGGCACTACGCTCGTACACCGGGAAGCGAACATTGAGCTTGACCTTAGGTATGAGTTCTGAGTCCGTTAGGATACTTTGGATGCTTCTTCATATAGCATCTTGGATCAGTCGCACGCTCAAGGTGAAGAAGTTTGTGCCCATCCGAATCTTGTGGATTCTGTCTAGCACAACCGAGCCTAACCCCGTGGTCGAATATGGAACGCGTAGTATGAGGCACGCGTCAATAGCATAAACTGAATTTAATCAGGAGTGGGAAATATCATACGCTATCGCAGATTTTTCATCTGGCCCAGAATGTGGTTATTTGACGAACAAACTTCGTCACGACGATTTGCAAAACTTAGATCACGTCGTGTTACCCCGAAACCAAATGATCATTTTTCTTAACCAGGTTTGCCACTGTGGTTCTTAGTCTTTCTTGATATGGTAGAGGTCCCCCTCTCCGTCAAGACGACCGAGCCTGTGTGACGAGGCTTGGTCGATAATACTTAATTGGGAGGTTGTCCCTCCTACGACTAGTTTATAGACCGTAAAAATCCAATGTAATTCAAACATTATGACGTCGTAATATCATAAACTCAAATTGCAATTCATTTTATTCAAATATTACTTTAAATCTCAAAATTTTATCATCATAATACATGCCACTTAAACTCTATGCACTCCCAGCATTTTAACATGTTTTTCGAAACATCCATGCGTAAAGGTTTGGTTAATGGATCTGCCATCATACTCTCAGTGGAAAAGTATTCCAATGTGATTAATTTGTCATCAACCATATTCTTAGCATAATTTTATTTTATATCAATGTGTTTCGTCCTGTTATGGTACTTAGTAACTGCTGTTATTGCATCTTGACTGTCAGAGTATACCTTGACAGGCTTACTCCCGTCCTGGACGCCAAGCAATGCAGTTAAGAGCCTTCTAAGCCAAACTGCTTCATGTGTGTTCTTGGAGAGGGCCGCAAATTCAGATTCCATTGTAGAAAGCGCGACACAAGATTGCTTCTTGCTCATCCATGAAATGGTGGCATTATCAAGGAGAAATACTCCTCTTGAGGTGGACTTACGATCATCCGGATCGCCACCGTGGTCAGCGTCACTGAATCCTGACAATTCTAGTTTTCCACCCTCATAGCATAGTCCGTAGTCAGCAGTACCTTTCAGGTATCGGAAAATTCGTTTCACGGACTTTAGATGTTGATGTCCGGGGCCTGATTGGAATCGTGCTACTAGGCCCACAGTGTAACAGATGTCTGGACGAGTGCATTGCATGACATACATTAAGCTGCCTACCATACTAAGGTATTCTGCAATTTTTATCTGTTCATACACTGCCAGGTCTTTCGGGCTGTCACGTTACGACAATGCGCACCCAAACACAACCGGCGTATCCACGAATTTGGCATCTTGCAATCTGAACCTTTTCAACAATTTGTTGTTATAGGATTCTTGAGAGAGACATAGCTTGCGACCAGCCCGATCCCTAGCAATCTTAATGCCTAGGATGTACGTGGCTTCTCCCATGTCCTTCATCTCGAATACAGATGCCAGCCGGGACTTTGATTCGTTCATGTAACTCATATCGTTTGCGGCAATCAATATGTCATCCACATATAATGTCAGGATGACGTACTTCGACCCAGAGGTCTTAGTATACATACATGGATCCTCGTGAAGATTCACGAATCCATTTCCAACGATTTCCTCGTGGAACCTACGGTACCATTGTCGGGACGATTGTTTAAGACCATAAATCGATCTTTGGAGTCTACAAACTTTACGTTCGTTATCAGGAGTAATGAAACCCTCAGGTTGCTCCATATAGATCTCTTCCTCCATGTTTCCGTGGAGGAATACAGTCTTAGCATCCATTTGGTGTTGCTCTAGATCGAGGCTTGCAACCAACGCCAAAATGGCCCGAACTGTGGTGTAACTTACAGTCGGTGAGTATGTTTCGTCAAAGTTCACTCGGAGAAGTTGGGTTTATCCTTTCGCAACGATTCGAGCTTTATACTGCTCGACGACTCCATCAGTAGTGAGTTTCGATTTCAGAATCCACATAGCCCCTATTGCTCTGCGGTCAGCAGGTAAAATTAACTAAAGACCACACCGAATTAGCTTTCATAGATGCGATCTCATCCTCCATTTCTTTCCTCCATTCTTTCGCTTGAGGTCCATCTATAGCTTGCTTAACTGTTACCGGTTCATCAACCGCAGTCAGAGTGAATAATTCATCTCTTTCGATGGGATACTTTTTAGGAGAAGTTCGATGTCTTTGACTAAGTCTAGGCTCGTTAGTCCCATCTTGAACTTGAACAATGCTCCCACTAGGAATAATGCTCGTTGTCGGGGCAATACTACCACTGGGAACAAGAGCGTTGCTTGAACCTTCACCAACAACTTTTCTTGGATGACCACTTGGCCTCGAGATTCCACCTCCGAGATTAATTCCACGGTTACTAAGACCAAGAACCAAGATGGTAGTGCCAAGAATGTGATTATCAAGTTCGACTTGATTCGCACCTGCAGCAACAGTGATCTGCATGGTTGGAATGACTCTTCCCACTGGATTTATTATGAAAATGTCTCCATTATCATTTACCATGTCGTTCACTTGCGTTGCTGCCTCAAGTCTCTCACTCGAAGTAAGTGGGACCTGATCATCATCGTCCTGCCCTACTTCAATTAAGACTTCATTTTTTTTTAAGTTAACAAAGCAATAGAAAATTCGTCATCAAGGAATGTAACGTCTCATGTTCGACCACGCCACCAATCTCCCGAGCTATCATACACATGTATGGTGTAGAGTTACTTTTCAGATCTCTAGGTTCCAACATTTGCTTTCGCAGTTGTTGGTACAATGTGTGTTGGTTTTGCAACCGATTTGGTAAGATCCGTCTCATTACCATTTTATAGCTTGCGTGGTGTTTGTGATAACCGATATTTTAGGAACTAAGTTCTTCATGAATGAGAGTCAACATCATATCATCATTGAAGGTGCTCGAAAGTTGAGCTAAAGACTCATGTTCATACTATGTCCTAGAAGTGTATGTTTTTGAAATAATGTTCCGCCAATCTTTATCGTTAGAGGCGTATAAATGGATAGTCGTATTTCAGACAAATCATTTTTCGTTGCATACTCAATTTCAGAGGTTTCGTCCACCTTTGAATTGTGCATTAGGTTTTCACCTTTACGCAACTATTGATTCTTTACGAGATCGTGGTAGCTTTTGAAGCATACTTCTTCCCGGTTTATGAGGAATCAATTAGTAAAACCAGAAATGGGTCTCAAATACAAGTGAAAATTTATATCAAGCATTAAATCAGAAACACACTTCGTATTAAATTGTACTTTTAATCGATGTGTTCCATCTATCGAGGAACTCTGCGCGTGACGCGCGTATCACCAGATTTTACCATGGTGAAATCGGTTCGTTTCCAGAATTTAAATTTAATTGGTTTCGCACATGTTCGTCATTTTGATTTTAATTATTTTATGGAGTACTAACAACTAAGGAATTTAAATCGGTCTGCATTCTTACTACACAATCGATGGGTTTATTCAGTTCGGTCGACCTGATACTAATGATGGAGTTTGTTTAATGTTTTGTTTTGTTCGATCATTTATCTTGACCGAAATTTTGGTTCCTAAACCGTAGGTCTGGATTTTCGTTTCAAATCGTTCCCTTTGACCGGGCCGACAGATTGATAAGTAAATTGTACGTCGAATCGAGTAACAATTACTTTATTCAATAATTATGAATCTCAAATAACCAAAATCATCAATTCAAATGAACGATTAAAGATGAAACAACAATGATGAGGTTCTTGATCTAAGAGTCGTGAATTCGATCCATACTTATCGCATAGATAGTTGAGAACTTTGAGTCGTGGCGAACACTACGTCTGAACAAATTCACAAGTGAATCACATCAGATGATATGTGTCTGAAATCCTTTTTACATATTTATATTCATGAAAAACAAGGTGTACTTGAAACACACTTTATCCACGGTGTTTGTCCCACAAGATATTTGTTTGTGACCTCTAGAGTCTTGTTCTCTTCACGATATGCGGAAATCGAGGTTGAATCCCTTGATGTCCTATGGTGATTTGTGAAGTTGGTTTCCCTTTCACCCGGTCACTGCACTTGATAAGACTCATGGTAAATGAGACCTATCAATGTCAGTCAACCATTAAAGGGGATACCTCTTCTCCATATTGACCTTTTATTCGAAGATCTCGAACGGATTTTACACCAACATCCATGGAGAGGAGACCATCATTCACAACCAAAACATCTCTAGCTTCAGCAGTCTTACTTCCACCGAAGCGGATGCAGAGGGGACACTAAAAGTTGTAACGTTGTGTGGTCGCAATTGAAGTCTCCCTTAACCTCTTTGTCCAAGGTTGAACATATCACCATAATCAATTTCAGATCATCAAAGAACCTTTTTTTGTCCAAGGTTCAACTCCCATTATTGGGAGACAGACTACCACATTCATCCATTATCATCAAAGTCATACGGACTACCACATTCATCTGTAGTTGTCCTCTCCACTTTCAGAATCGCAGCAGAGAGGATTTTAACACATACTCATCCATCATATTACACACCATCAAGATCTCGAGGAATGTCGAATCGCACTCATTCAGCCAATTCAAACACACATTGATAATTATACAAAATCAGGGAAACAATAACATTTTGGAAAAAGAAATGCATACATTAGATATCTATGAGATAGAAGGCGACAAATAATGATCCCTCAGACATCTAACCCAACCGACCGACAGTAAACCAAGGGAAGGGGGCTCGTGAAAGAGTTCACATTACCGACGTCTTCTTTCTAATAGATCAGTCTTTTAAAACGGTTTAATCGCTTTTTCCGGAACGGGAGGTTTTTAAAACACCCGATCTTGGCTTTCCCAATGCCCTTTATAAAATATTTTCGAGGATTTCAAGTTTGCACATACAATTCTACTACACAAGTAAATCATCATGCGCATGTCACATCCACGAAACAAACCATCATCATTTATACGCTTCATGCGTCTAATGTTCTGAGGAACTCATGCTAGCATATATAATTCTACTTCCTAAGTAAATTATCACATGCTTGTACGTCCTCCACATTCATGCATACGCATCATATGTGATCACACCATAACAAATATGCATATTTGGCGATTGATTTTCGGTTTTAAAACATTTGGGGCTGACTTGCAATTCATATTATCAATCAAACATGCGTACTTCTAAACATGAATCCTAGGCATTTTCAACCATCACAGCATGTCTATCCTACTGCACAACTCATTAATTGAAAACCAGGGCTCAACCCACAACATGCATTATTCAGCTAGCTTGACATAGTCAAGATGACAGTTCTAATCATGCAATAATATCAATTAAATAGCAATTGCAATTCAGTCCACTAAATGACTCAGTCCCAAAATCGTGCATTTCTGAGATCCATCCCCACAATCGAAACTAGGCATCAAGTATAAACCTATAAGCACTGTGTAGGTATTTTAAAGTTCGAAAACATTTGGGTTTTAAAATTTGACCATCCTATTTTTAAATTGACATGGTTCGGTCCAGTCAAATTCCGATCCGGTTCAGCCGATCCGGTTCGTTTCGGTTAAAAACGGTTCGGCCGAACCGGTTCGGTTTAAAATAGGAATTCGGTCAGGTTCTTCACTCAAATCGGGTCGGTGCGACCCATCTTAGTTGCCCCGGTCGGACCCGACTCGAATGGGTTGGACCGATTGAGAAAACCATGTTTAGTTGACCTGCACCGGTTTAGGACCTGTGAACCCGACCCGGATCGGTTGACCCGGTTCGGTCCGGTCGGGTTCCTTGGTCTTCCGGGTTGGTTGACCCAACTCGGTTGTGCAAAATTGGACTGGCCCATTACCCTATAGGATTCGGCCGATATTGTTACTTGTGGGCTAAGTAGAGTTTTAAAGTCCACTAAAAACTTAACCATCCAATTAATAATAACTCTAGATATAGTTTCCAATATTTACACACACACATATATATATATATTTATTTATTTATTGTCAAGACTCTATATTTGGAGATATAAATCAATCAACAATATATACACATATATATTTGGTACTATCTATATATATATTTATATATCTATATATATATTGTCAAAATTCTATATTTAGAGATATAAATCTATCAACCATATATATATTTTCTCAATCTTTAGGCAACTAATATCTATCAATATTGACAATAGGGGTGAAACCGGACCGGTCGGATCGGTTTTTAGCTTGTTTCGGTCGGTTACCTAAATTTTCGGTCGGGTACCTAAATTTTCGGTCCCGTTTTTTTCCTTAAAAAAATCCGACCAAAAAACCGTTTGATGAAAAATAAACCGTCCATTATTAGTACGGTTTTTTCGGTTCGGTTTTCGGTTTAAACCGAAAATCCAATATTTGTAATTACCATTATAAATTCTTGTTATTTTCATGGACAATATCAAATCGAAATGATAAATAACTTCCATTATTATAATTGAATAAACTATAAAATAAAAGTAGAAAAAATAATTTTCATAATTGGTTTTTTTACAATTTATATTAACATAATTAATTAATTATATTAAGTAATATCAACTAAGATAATACATATTGTATATATTTACTTAGTATAATGGTCGGTTCGGTCCCCACGGTCCTCAAAAATCAAAATCCGAACCGGACCGAAAATCCGAACTAGAGCAACAAAATCCGACCAAGAACCAAACCGAATATTTCGGATTCGGTTTTTTCGGTCCGGACCGGTTCGGTTTCCACCGGTTTTTCGGACCAACCGGATTTTGGTTTCACCCCTAATTGACAATATTATCTATATTATTTATATTACTAATATTATGTTAAACATATTGATAGTTTCTATCCACAATTATCTTGCGAATCTAACCATAATTGTGGCCTAAACCCTAGGCAAAAGTTCGCTGAAACATGTAGGAAAATTTGAGTAAAAATTTCGGTCACCACTAGGTTACTTCTGGACTAAGAAATAAAAAAAATTAATTTTGAACACCCAAGGGTGGTTCGGCCGAAACACTAGATTAGGGCTAGTGGTCAAATTTCAAGATCAAAACTTATCAAGATCAATAATCAAAAGTTTAATTTTGATAAAAGTTATGGTTTCCTTGAAGATTATGAACATCATGAAAATTTCGGCCAACATGATTTGCAAAAAATCGAAATTTTAAAATTCCACTTTTAAAGATTTCGACCGATCCTCACAAATTCAAGAACACCAATTTATCAAATTCATGAAGTCCCAACACAGACTCTGATACCACTGTAGGATTATATGGGAAAATACTACGGAAACAAAACCTAGATACGTGCATGGTAAGTAATACGCAGAGGAACATAGTGCACATACCTACAATGCTTCCGTAGTCCCAGGATCACTGAGGGGAATTCTCGATCCGCCGGACGATTCCCGTAGAAGTTCTGGCTAAGGAAGCCCTACGCGGATTATGCCTCACAGCAAAGCCTCTATCGATTCTTCAGCGGGATGGATCACCGGAGTAAATTTCTTGACACAATTTGGCACATCCTAAGTTGTTGCTAGGTTTAGCCAAACTATATGTATTTAGGGAGGAGTGATTTTTTTTAATCTCACCACAAATGAATAGAGAATTAGAACTTAATAAATCATAGCACTCCCTATTTATAGGAGGAGCAATGTGGACAAAAGTCCACTTTGCCCTCCTATGGTTCAGCCGAACTATGTAAGCAAGGGAGGCCCAATTTTGGGTCTCTCATGTCAATTGGGATTTTAGGCCTAGCCCAAAATCTTTAATGCTACATAACCCAATTGTCTTAGGTTACAGACTTACATTAATGAGCTTCTAATTACGACGGCCCAATCTCCATATGCCAACAGTCCAATCGGGTGTATATCCATCACATACAGTTTTGGTTTCTGGTTGGGCCGGGTGTTATATGAATTAGCAGTTTTTGATCCCTCTGACCATGTTCTTGATCCAATGTGGAGACGAGGTATGTTCATTATACTCTTCATGGCTCGTTTAGGAATAACCAATTCATGGTGTGGTTGGAGTATCACAGGAGGGAACTGTAACGAATCCGGGTATCTGGAGTTACGAAGGTGTGGCCGGCTCTCATATTATGTTTTCTGGCTTGTGCTTCTTGGCAGCTATCAAGCATTGGGTGTATTGGGATTTAGCAATATTTTCTGATGACTACATAAGAAAACATTCTTTAGTGAGAATGGTTTTTTCTATGAAACAAGCAACCGTGCAACCGGTTACAAATAACAAAGAATACATTACTTAATGAGGAAATGAAAATGATACCATTTTTGTATTTTCAAATTTTAGTAGGGCTATACGGACTCGAACCGTAGACCTGCTCGGTAAAACAGATCAAACTGATTATTATCAAAATGATTCGAACTGTTTCAAAGACCCAACATGCCTTTTTTTTTTTTTTTTGCATTGGGCTCTTTCATTAACTGATATAAATATCATTTAGTCTGCCATCTTTTTTCTTGCCAATAAGGAGATGGCTCCATGTGCTCTGATTCATTATTTGGATTTCGACTCGGGAGCATTACCAAAGTGTTTCAAAGAAGGATATTCTTGACGTAGGTCTGCTTCTTGCCGAAACCAGATCAACCTAAGTTAAATGGACGCCCTATCGACCTACTTAAAAAACCAAATATGAAACTTCCTAGACCTTCAAGTTCATAGGGCGAAAAGAGAACTTTTGAGGTCCTTATATTCATTAAGGCCTAGCATTGAATAGGCTTGGTATTCACCTTATCAATATCTCAAATCAATGATATATTCCATTTGACGCTCTTAAATAGGCGCCAGAATTAAACCGAGAACCTTTTGTCAGGCTATTGTTCTCTTGTTCCCTAAACATGATTTTTCAATAAGATTAATTCTTTTGATTCCATGTTGGGATAGAATACCCTGAAAAACATTGTGCACGTGTAAACGAGGTCCTAACTGAGATGCAGCCCTTGTGTTTGTGATACATATTTTATCATATTATGTAGACAATTTCTTGTCAAGATGAATATTAGATGATTCAACAGATATCTTCTTTGATCTCTTTGAGTAGTGGTATTGCTTAGAAGTCATATTGGATTTATAATCCATCGATGTGATGATTTTCTTTTGTTTATTTTTGTCATGGTAAATAACATAATTAACTCAGTGGTTAGAGTATTGCTTTCATACGACATGATTCATTGGTTCAAATCCACTAGTAGGTAGAACTTATTAGAATCGCGACGTTGTTATCTACTAAGTTTTTACCCTCTTTCCCTAGTGATTTTCTATATTTTCTTCTATATTTATATTGATTATTCAATTCATTTTTTGAATTGAATAGTTGTTCATTGCATAAGAATCCATCCGATTCCACTTGCTTTTTTTTATTGTAGTCAATATCAATCAATTAGCAGAATAACGGGGTGTATAAACCAGTGTTCTATTTATACAAAAGTTGCTTTGATTATTCGTACACAACGCCTAGTTATGAAATCACATTGATAGCCTCAACTCGTGTCCTAGCTCGTCTGAGAGCCATATTTGCTTCAATTGTTTGTCTCTTGCCTTCCGCTTTCCTAAAGTTAGCTTCCGCTAGTCCAAGAGTTTCCTTAGCTTCTTGTGGATCAATGTCTCTACTCTTTTCCGCATCATTTACTAAAATAGTGATCTCATTATTGCCTATTCTAGCAAAACCACCCATCAGATCCATCGTTAACCACTGTCTGTTTTGGCATATTCTTAAAATACCTATATCTACAGCTGTGGCAATAGGTGCGTGATTTGGTAATACGCCAATTTGTCCACTATTAGTATATAAAATGATTTATTTCACTTCTAAATCAATTCTATTAGGGGTTAATACACAAATATTTAAGGTATTTCTTCAAATCACTCTCAATTTCTAAGTTCCAGCCTTCGTAGTAGCTTCGTCGATGGTATCGACCAAATAAAAGGCTTGTTCAGGAAGACTATCAAATTCTCCGAAAATAATCAATTTAAACCCTCTAATGGTTTCTACTAGACCAACGTATTTCCCCGGGGAACCAATAAATACTTTTGCTAAAAAAAAAGGGTTGTGATAATAATCGCTCAATTTTTCGTGCTCTTACTACAGTTAAGGGATCATTTTCAGATAATTCATCCAACCCAATGATAGATATAATGTCCTGAAGTTTCAGCCACGTCCTTTGTGACGACTCGTTCAGCTCAATAAGCCCAGGAGGATTTTCGACTACACTCACCAGTGCCGTCTACTCCGACGTTGCTTGATCTACTGCTTCTTTGTAACACTGTAAGGTTTCCTTTACTCTTTCTGTAGTTTCATAATGTTCGTCACCAAAGATTCAAGGTTAGAGCATATTTGATGTTGAATCTAAAAGATCTACTGCTGGATAGATACCTTTGGCAGCCAATCCTCTTGATAGTACGGTCGGCGCATCTAAATGTGCAAAGGTCGTGGCAGGAGCAGGGTCGGTCAAATCGTCCGCAGGTACATAAACTTCTTGAATAGAAGTTATGGATCTCTCTTAGTAGAACTAACTCTTTATTGTAAAGAACCCATTTCGGTACTAAGGGTGGGTTGATAACCCACAACGGAAGGTATTCGGCCCAATAAGGCGGATACTTCGGATCCTGCTTGGACGAAACTGAAGATGTTGTCACAAAAAAAAATAATTGTTTATTAACATCTAAAAAATATTCGCCAGAGTTAGAGCAGTCAAACCAACTCTCATACGACCTCCTAGGGGTTCATTCATCTCACCATAGACTAGAGCCACCTTTGATTCTGCAATATTTTGTTCGTTAATGACGCCTAATTCAGAAAAATGAAAAGAGTTTAGGTGGGTAGTTAAGAAGGCGGAGGAATATGAATGTGTATTTCTGGTTCTGTAAAGCAAACATATGTTGTAAGATATAGATTATCAAAACCATCAATAAAGGGGAATTATATGTTTTTGAAAATGTTTTGATATCCATCCTTCATAGTATCATCAATTACTTGAAAATTGCAGTATTTTTGAGTAATATTGACTATGTATTATATATTCTGTGTGTAATATTGAATAATGTTTATTTTTTTGTGAACAAATAAGATTTATGTGGTTGATAATTTAAATGTCAAGATCAGTTTAAATGTTGGAATAATTTATTTTTAATATGGGTTAATACATACATTAGTCACTTACGTTTGACAACGTGACTGTTTGGTTCAAACATGTATTTTTTAGTTACAAATGTTTTGAAATGTGATTGTTTGGTTATATTTTAATGAAATGTCTAAAACACCATTTTCATATTTATTGTTCTTCGTGTTCTTTATTGTTCGTCATATTTTTCATTGTTCTTCATCAACTTTTTATAATAAAAAATATGTATTTTTTTTTAATTCGGCACCGGGTTCGAATCCGAACCCTGTTATGGTTCAGCACAGCTGTAACTGGATTCGATTGAACCCAGCATCAACTGTTCTGGGTTCAATCGAACCCAGCAACAGCTGTTCTGGGTTCAATCGAACCCAGTGCAGCTGCTTCTGGGTTCAATCGAACCCAATGCAGCTGTTCCGGGTTTGATTGAACCCAGTACAGCTGCTGCTGGGTTCGATTGAACCTAGAACAGCTGTTGCTGGGTTCAATCGAACCCAGTAGCAGTTGTACTGGGTTCGATTGAACCCAGAACAGCTGCTGCTGGGTTCAATCGAATCCAGTTACACTGCACTGGGTTCGACTGAACCCAGAACAGCTTCTGCTGGGTCGAACCCAGCAGCAGCTGCACTGGGTTCGATTGAACCCAGACCAGCTGCTTCTGGGTTCGATTGAACCCAGACTGGTCTGGGTTCAATCGAACCTAGTGCAGCTGTTGCTGGGTTCGACCCAGCAGCAGCTGTTCTGGGTTCAGTCGAACCCAGTGCAGCTGCTTCTGGGTTCGATTGAACCCAGCATCGGCTGTTCCGGGTTCAATCGAACCCAGTGCAGCTGCTTCTGGGTTCGATTGAACCCAGCAGCAGCTGTTCCGGGTTCAATCGAACCCAGTGCAGCAGCTTTTCTAGGTTCAATCGAACCTAGTGCAGCTGCTTCTGGGTTCGATTGAACCCAGCAGCTGCTTTTCTGGGTTCGATTGAACCCAGCACAGCTGTTGCTGAGTTCAATCGAACCCAGAAAAGCTGGTGCTGGGTTTGCGGTGATCGAATCAGGGATTGGATTCGAACCTTGGTAGTCGATTTAAAAAAAATTTGAATTGATGAAGAACACGATGAATACAATCAAGAACACAACGATGAACACTTGAATTGATTGATGATAAGAATAAAGTTGTAATTTTATAACCATTTAATCACATTAGCTCAAACATAAGTAACTAAATGAAACAAGTTTGAACTATTTAATCACATTATGAAACGTATGTAACCAAACTATCACGTCAAAAAACAAAAGTAACTATTCTATCACATTGTCTAAACATAAGTAACCAACCAATTTATTAACCCTTTTAATATTGTAAATATTTTTTTTATTAAAGTTGATTTTTTTTTTTTTAATTTAGTCAAACTTGAGGAAACCCAAGATTGGGAGTCGAGGGTTTGGAAACTAGAGAAATTATTGGCTACAGCCGAGCCAACACGTGGAGCCTACGTGTTGGCTCGGCAACCAATCAACATCTGACAACTGTTGATGTGTCAAGTAAAAACTGACACGTGTCAGCATTTGATTGGTTGTCGAGCCAACACATAGGCTCCCCTCCGTAGGCTCCACGTGTTGGCTCGGCTGTAGCCAAGATTTTCTCTTGGAAACTAGCATACACTTGGCGGTGTGAGACATTGAAAATTACACTCTCGGTTTTCCAATTCCATTGCCACAAGGCCCATTAAGGCTTAAACAAGCCTACGGCTTGACATTGATTAAACCAACAACACATCACAAGATCCGATATTTTTACTTACAAAATTTACAGTTCTATAAGGAATTTACCACGTATAAAGAATGATGATTTATCATGCTAAATATTTGTTAATCCATTGGAACAGAGGCAAAAGTAGAATTAGAATACGTTTAGGGTCGCCACTTACTAGTGAAAGCTGAACAAAAATTAACCTAATCTTTTACAAAAACTTTTCAAGAGGCAATTGTTATAGAGACAAAAGTACAAGAGGCATGTGTAGTAATTTTCCTTATTTTTGTAATAACTATCCCACGTTTATCTCTATTCTTATTATTATTATTATTAATATATATTCAAATGTATATTAAGTAAACTTTGACTAAATCTGCAGTAAATATCTCAAGGTCCGTTATTCTTACCTACAAAATTTACACTTGCCTAATAAATTTATTACATTCAAGAAAGAATGATGATTTACCATGCTAAACATTCACTAATCCAGTAGAACAAAGGCAAAATAAAAGAATACGTTTAGGGTCACCACTTATAGAGACAAAATAAAGTATAAGAGCTATGGTTGTAATTTTACTAATTTTTGTAATTAACTATCTTCTGCTTATCTATTCTTATTATAATTGTTATTAATATTAATATATATATATATTTAAATGTGTATATTAAGTAAACTTTGACTAAATCTGCAGTAAATATCACAAGATCCGTTATTTTTAACTACAAAATTTACTGTTGCCTAAGAATTTACCACATTTAAAGAAGGATGATTTATTATGCTAAACAATTATTAATCTATTGGAACAGAAAACCCTAACCTTCGGAGGTTTCTGGTTCATAATGAAGGGGAAAAGGGAAATTAATTAGGGACGTGAGTATAAAACCCTAAAGTCTCCTTCTGACATAAATTCCGGATCCATCTTCACCGTCGATGGTTACCATCCAACGGCTTAGATCTCTTGTCTTCGTGACTCGTGCCTGTCAGTCCCGACTTCACTGCACATCTCTCTCCCTCTCAACTCTTTCTCTTTCACTGTGATCCTCCCCCTTCTGTGGATGAACAAACAAATCAGCTCATTTGATGGATTTCGTCGTCTCAATCAACAAAACCAACTAATTCGCTACTGCAACACATAACCCATTTAATTCCACCCTTAAAGTTCCAACTTTTATGAATTTCCACCATTCTTAGGTTTCTTCATTCTGTGTGCAATGATCACTGAGGCTTATTCCAACATGATGCCGGTCGATTTGGAGAGAGAACTGAGTTTTTACCGAAGTGGGTCAGCTCCGCCGACAGTGGAGGGAGCGTTAGCAGCTGTCGGAGGCTTGTTCGACGGCTCGCAGCTCCATGGCGTCGATAAGATTGGTTTCAGAGGTGGTCTGTCCGATGAGGAGCTTAGGTCTGATCCTGCTTACGTTAAGTACTACTATTCGAATGTTAAATTGAATCCCAGGCTGCCTCCACCACTTATGTCGAAGGATAAGCTGCCATTTGCTCATCGGTTTAGTTCCGGCGCCGCCGTCGGCGGAGATAGAAAGGTGATGGGCGGGAGAGGTGAAGGCTCTTTGTTTTCAGTCCAACCAGGTTTTGGCTCCAACCAGGAGAATGCAAATCCGATTATGGAGGCTCGACAAAGTGATTGGGGTGGTGGTGATGGGTTGATTGGCTTGCCCGGTCTTGGAATAGGGGCCAGGAAGAACAGCATCACGGAGATGATTCAGGTGACGAAGGTTCCATTTTTCCATCATACTAATTTGGTAGTGCTGTGTTTCTCTTGAACATCTTGTAAATTGCTTCTTAGATTGTCTGTTGTGTTCGTAAATGCTGAGCTGATAGCTTGATAATGCGACTATTTTTAGGGTTACATAAGATGAATCACATACTAAACCTATTTGCTCTATCTTTCCATTATTGTCAATTGGTAGTTCAGGTAGATTTTGTGGATCACTTCTCTTTAATCTATTTGACGCTGCTTTATGACCTAAAATAGAAAATTCAGAAGAATATCAGAACCTTACTGGAATTAGTTTAGCTATTCTTCTCTTTATATTGGACTCTTTAGTTATTTTTGAATGTTGTCTTGTTTTACCGTTTTTAAGAACATTGCTGTTCGTAGCAAATTGTTGGCGGTTCAGTCCGTTGTGTACTCTTTATATATGCAAGTAAGGTTATTTTTAGCATCAGTTTTAGATTTCAACTCAAATATTTGCATTTGACTGCAGAATGGCATGAATCATGAAGCTACTGCATCTAGGCATCCTTCCCGACCATCAAGCCGTAACACATTCGGGGAAAATCTTGACATTTCTAATGGGTATCTTCAAAATCATAATGACGAACTGGAGTTTCTTGATCAAGCATTTTCAAATGCAAATATAAAAGGTGGCTCATCAGCCTCAAATACTTATGCAGCTGCTCTTAATGTTGCTACCTTGTCAAGAAGCGCGACACCCGATCCTCAACTTGTTGAGAGATCTCCCACTCCCCGAATTCCACCTGTAGGAACAATCGGTTCCAAGGAAAAGATGAACATTACCAACCACAATAAGTCATTTAATGGTGGCATGAATGTTTCTGAAGATCTTGCTGCTGCTCTCACTGGATTGAATCTTGGTTTTGGTGAGGAAACTCATCCCCAGTCTCAGACACCACGTCGCTTTGATGATCACCGTGATTTCTATAACTTCAATAAAGATCATCGCTCTTTTGGCCATAGCAATGGTTTAAACAGTCCTTTATCGCAATCCATGATGATGAATCAGCTTGAGGGTGCAAATTTGCCAGCTTTTTTGAAGAATGAATTGGATCATAGAGGATTTGGAGGAAATTCTGTTCATAGAATGACAGGGAATCAGTTTCCTATAATGGACCCATCTTTTGTTCACTACTCGAAGTCAAATGAGTATGCTGCAGCTCAACTTGCGGGGGTGATGGATCCCTTTTTTGATAGGGGCGCAATGGGAAATTCATATGGAGATTTGATTGGACTTCAAAAAGCTTACATGGACGCATTGCTTGCCTCTCAGAAGTCTCAGTATGGTATTCCCTACATTGGGAAATCGGGTGGAGGATACACCAATGGGTATAATGGTAATATGGCATGTGCGATGAATATGTCTTATTCTCCTTTTGCAAATTCTCCACCAAGGAATGGCGAGCGCAATATGCGGTATCATTCTGGAGCAAGAGGGGGATTCATGGGAGCTTGGCATCGGGACATTAGTGTCGGGTTGGATGAGAATTTTGTACCCTCCTTGCTAGATGAGTTTAAAAGCAATAAAGCTAAATGCTTTGAACTATCTGAAATTGCAGGTCATGTTGTTCAGTTCAGGTATATATCGGTTTAAATGTGTTTTCATGTTGTACTTGGCTTAATTACACGTGGAATGCTATAGAGTGTGAAACTTGGAATGAAAGTAGAATCTTTTCCATTTCTGAAAGCTTTTAAAGTTTTAATTATCTCACTCACTCCCTCACTTCTTTTTTTCCTTTTCCTGAAATTGGTAATATGTTTCACTTTCACTCTAAGTTTCACAGCTTCACACTCTGTTATGCCTCTTTATTTTCGCACACTAAGCTTCATTTAATGCATTGTCAACACACATCTGCTGTTGAACTTCCCCTTCTGTCACTGCTTCTTAACAGTGCTGATCAGTATGGAAGTCGCTTTATACAACAAAAGCTAGAGACTGCATCAACTGAAGAAAAGGACATGGTTTTCTATGAAATTATGCCCCAAGCACTGACCCTAATGACTGATGTATTCGGAAATTATGTGATTCAAAAGGTATATATATATATATATATATATATGTTTTCATGATCTGTTTCGTAGCTTACTAATGTTCATAAGTGCAAGCCTTACTCATTTTTATTTTGAATATTCAGTTCTTTGAGCATGGAAGTGCACCTCAAATTAGGGAGCTTGCTGAGAAGCTCTATGGAAAAGTTCTAGACCTGAGCCTTCAAATGTATGGCTGCCGTGTCATCCAAAAGGTATAACTTGAAATTTACCCTCATCACTTATTTTCGAGTATATAAAAGTTATAAAAAGATAATTTTGTGGTCATGTTACAGGCTATAGAAGTAGTTGAACTAGACCAACAGAAAGTGATGGTGAGGGAGCTTGACGGGCATGTAATGCGCTGCGTCAAGGACCAGAATGGAAACCATGTCATACAGAAATGTATTGAATGTATTCCCGAAGAAGCTATAGAGTTTGTTGTTACAGGATTCTATGATAACGTTGTGACTCTCTCTATGCATTCATATGGCTGCCGTGTCATACAGGTGAGGAATGACTTTTCAGTGATCTTCTTTTATAAAAAAAATAAATTCTAATTATGATGCATTTTTATGCTCCAGAGGATTCTTGAGCATTGCCATGACCCGAAGACCCAACAAATTATGATGGATGAGATTCTGCAGTCCGTTTGCATGTTGGCACAGGATCAGTATGGGAACTATGTTGTGCAGGTTTGCATTTTCTGATGTTTTCTGCAATGATTGGTTTGATTTTGCTCACGAGGTAATTAGGAAAAATTTCCGTGTGATACTCGAATCAAATAGCAAATTTAATCCGATAAGATCGTATTGATCAATGTCAATCTAATAGCTGCTTGTTACTTCGACAATTTTATGTGAAATTGATGAACACTTTATGCACATGCATATATATAAGGGAAATTTGGTGCTTTGGCCCATATGTTTGTGCCAATATGCGGATTGCTATTTATTTATTTTAGCTAAATATGCCCCATATGTTTCAGAAATTTCTGAAGTCATCCCCATTACATGTTTGCTGTTTATTTTAAAAAGATATCTCAAAATAGTCCTCAAATTCCTTTTTATTTTATAGAAATTAACAAATAATAGTGTTCATATATATATATATTATATGTCCATAATTTCTTTCGTAAGGTTCATAAAATACATATACCAAATCCTTAAAAGCTTTTCTTTCTCAATCTTTGCGTTCCTTGATGTCCATCTTGTTCTATGTAGCACGTTCTGGAGCATGGGAAGCCTCATGAACGCACTGCCATAATAAAGAAACTGACCGGGCAGATTGTACATATGAGTCAGCAGAAATTTGCATCAAATGTCATTGAGAAGTGCCTAGCTTTTGGAACTCCTGCAGAACGCAAGAATTTGGTGAACGAGATGCTTGGTGCCTCTGATGAAGTCGACCCACTTCAGGTTTGTTCATAACTAATTGTAGAAAAATTCTATGTTACATAGGCACAAATAATTGTGTATGGGTCCCAGTAATAGATAAAACTATGGGTTCCACAATTTTTTTTTTTTTTTTGTGTCAAATCCTATTGGCGCATCTGAGGTAAGATATCATTTTTCCTTATCTGTAAATTGTGTTTTCATTGGATGGATAAAACAGAAACTAAAAGATGTTTTTTTATTTGATGATATCTAAAATGTAGGTGATGATGAAAGACCAGTTTGCAAACTATGTTGTACAGAAAGTGCTGGAAACTTGTGATGGCAGCCAACTTGAGATAATCTTGAACCGTATCAAGACCCACTTAACTGCTCTCAAGAAGTATACTTACGGGAAGCACATTGTTGCACGTGTAGAGAAACTAGTTGCTACCGGAGGTACTTAATTTTCTTCATAGCTTTTTCTCTTTTTCATCATCTCTTATCTGAAATCCAATTATGTTTTGATCTAAGCTGAGATCAAAGTTATATGAAGTTCCAACCATCTGTCCAATGATGAAAACACACCATTTTTTAAAGTAACCCGAGATCAAAGTGATTTAAAGTTTCAATCTTTGGCACATTTATCTGACAATGAAATCAAATCGTGTTTTGACATAAGCCTAAGATTTAAGTGATATAATGTTTCAATCTTTGGCACATTTGTGTGATGACCCGAGAATGAAATGATAAAGTTTCAATCTTTTGCACATCTACACGTGGTGTTGAAATAAAATCACGATCTTATAGAAGCTGAAATCAAAGTGAAATAGTTTCAATCTTTGGTACATTACTGTGAGAATGAAGTCAAATGACGTTCTGATATAAGCAGAAACAAGAGTGCTATAAAGTTTCAATCTTTAGCACATTTATGTGAAGACGATGATGTTCTTGATTTTCTTCTGCAGAGCAAAGGATTCTGCAGGCAGGCATGGTAGCATAGAGAAGCTGTACAGCTAACTGAGGATGATGAAGAATAGGTTGATGACTTTTATCTTTCTCCCCCATTTTCTTTTGTTTCTTTTCGTGTCTAGCAAGAGCTCGCTCTGTCTATTCATTGGTATGGATAGATAGATAGAAGAGTCATGCACCCGCGGCCTATATTGCAGCAGTGGAGATTTAGGGTTTTACAAGAAGAAGAAGAATGTAGGTAATCTGTGAATGATGTACATTTAGTTCGGGTTTGCCGAGAACTCGGCTTTGTCTTTGAGTTTCAACCGTTGGAAGCTTTTGATTTTGTATGAGGATGGTTGGTTTTTCTTTTGAATTCAAAGAACTCATGTTTTAGGTAATCTTTCTGTTTGTGTTGATATGCTTCAGTTTTTTTCTTTTCTTACTGTTCATGTTATTCCATGTCTGTGTTGATTAGTTCTTGTACTGAATTAGTATAATTCGTAAGTTAGGGTCTCCAATTGAGAATGTTAATAGTTATGGTTTGAATTTAGGCAGATCCAATAATTGTTTAGGATATTGCAATTTTGACTTTGTACCTGAGATGATGTGAGGACTTTCTAGTATGCTTCCCTAGTATAATATGTTGTTTGTGCAACTTATTTCTTGTATTTTGCTATTGTCTTAAAGGTTTATGTATTGGACAATTGATACTGTCATTATATGGTAAGTAGTAACTAAGGTAATCAATTCCTCTGTTAGCTTTGACATCATTCTAGGTTACAATGTAGTCTAGTCTTCTCTATTTTTCATTGCCCTTGCATTTTTTAATACATCTGTAGCAATTATATTATTGATTATTTTTAATACATCTGTAGCATTTTTTAGCTAGTCATTTTCCACCCTAGCGATATTTTACAGTGATGAAAACTATTATATAACGTCATTGATTTGTATTTTGTGCGTAAATTCGTTTTTAAGATTAATATTATTACTGATTAGTTTATTTAACAGTATACTTAAGTTAGAAATATATTGTGTTATACGTCTTTCGAAAGGTTTTATATTTACTTTCACGTAAAAAAAACCTTTTGTAAATGAAGCTATTTTTTTTAGAGTTATAAATTTAATATGATATTCAAAAGAGATAATATAATAGAATTTAAAAAAAAAAAGAAGTTAAGAGTATAGTAAAAAAGTTAGAATTTTTTTAATAATAAAATGTTTAAAAGTAAATACTATATATAAAGGTAAATATATATCAATATTTATATATATTAAAATTATATAATAATATGAATTTTTATGGCGCATTTTTTTTTTTTGGGCCAACATGGCGCATTTAAAGTTTTGAATTATAGTTCAATTCATCCCAAAATAAGTTGAAAGGATTGAAAAAAAAATAAGAACATTTATGGTGCAGCATCTGATAAGTAGAAAGTTAAGGGATCATACAGCAAAGAACCTAGAAGAAAAGGACAAGCATAGATAAAGCCACAAACCAGGAGGGAGGGAGTCGTGGGATAGGAACTGAAGGAGCAGAACTTAACACAACCGGCTGATTCAAAACCCTAACCAGCTTGGTCCGTTAATAAGCCGCCGTTCAACAATTGACTCGGGTTCGGATCTTCCTCTCCACTTCAGCGCTTCTCCTAGTACAAACCCAGGTAGGTGTGTTTCCTTCTCAATTTCCCCGTATTCGTTAAAAGTTTCAATCTTCGATTGTGTTTTCTGCTATAATCCGATACCCATTACGTGTTTATGTCTGTAAATCTGGATTTTGATGAATTACGTTGCTACAGTTTGATGGATCTTTTAGATTTTGTCGAATTATGCTCCCACGGCCTGGTTTTTGGGTTGTTTCTGGGGAGGAAGAAGAACATTGGTTTTAGGGTTCCGAGATTTTGATAGAGAATATGACAAAATAAATGTTGTTTGTGCTCTTACAGACTTAAAAGGAGCGTCTCTTGTTTCTGTCAGTAGTCTGTTTATATGAATTGTTTTGTAATTGAATTGTGATTGTGCAGAATGGCTTCTCCGTTAGGGTTAGCCATTACTACTACTACGCCAACTCCAGGGAGGAAGCAGAAAACCGACATAGCATGGAAGCACTGCCAAATGATTGATAATGACGGCAAGACTCAGCTTATGTGTCTTCATTGCCAAAAGGTCTTCAAAGGTGGTGGCATTCATAGGATTAAGGAACATCTAGCAGGTCATAAGGGTAACGGCTCGGTCTGTCTCCGAGTCCCGACTGAGATTCAAACCTTAATGCGAGAAAATCTGCAACTTTCTGCTATGAAATCGAAGCGGAAGCGAAAACCCGAGAAAAACACCATAGAAAACACCAATGGTGATCATGATTATCTAATGGAGAACCATAAATCTGAGAAATTCAGCTTACCCTATAACGAACCTACCGAGCCGAATAGTTCTTTGTTTAATCAACAGAGAAAGGAGATCGATTCAGGGGACTACGACATCGAGACCCCGGACATGACAAATCTCATTGAGAGGAATCCCTTATTAAGACCAACTACGATCACTTCCCCCACATTAAGACCGACTACGAGCACTCCTTTGGCGACTCAACCCCCCATGACGAACCAGCAAGTCAACATGGCGATTGGGCGGTTTTTATACGATATTGGTGCTCCTATGGGTTCGGTGAACTCGGTCCATTTCCAACCCATGATCGATGCAATAGCCTCGTGCGGTTTCGGGGTTGTGGGACCCAGTTATCACGATATACGCGGATTGATCTTGAAGAATGTGCTTAAAGAAGTAAAGAGTAACACTGAGAAGTACCGAGTAATATGGGAGAAGACTGGTTGTTCGATCCTAGTTGAGCAATGGGATGATAAATCCGGTCGGGCCCTTTTGAATTTCCTTGTTCATTGCCGGGAAGGAACGGTTTTTCTAAAATCTGTAGAGGCCACGGAGTTCATCCATTCGCCAGATTCGTTAGTCGGGGTGATTAAAGCAGTAGTTGAAGAAATCGGCGAGAAGAACATTCTGCAGGTGATCACGAGCGGTGACGAACACTTTGCGGCTGCCAGACAAACCCTGATGCAAAAGTGTCCGAATCTGTACTGGGCACCTTGCGCTTCCCAGTGCGTCGATTTGGTCCTCAAAGATTTCAGCGAGTGCGATTGGATCCACTCGCTCATCGTAAATGCACAGTCAATAACTCGATTCATTTACAACAACCCCGCCGTTTTGAACCTCATGCGAAGATTCACGTTCGGCAACGACATTGTCGAGCCCGGCGGGTCCCGCTTCGCCACTAATTTCGTAACCCTAAGACAATTCGCAGCCTACAAAGTGCAGTTACAAAGCATGGTGACTTCCCAGGAATGGATGGGAAGTCTATACTCGAAGCGACCTGAAGCTCTCGAAATGCTCGATCTGTTAACAAGCGAGCAGTTTTGGTCTTCCTGCAATCTCGCTATCCAATTAACTAACCCGCTTCTGCGATTACTGAGAATCGTTAGCGAGAAAAACGGTTCAATGGGATATGTCTATGCAGGGATGTACCGTGTCAAGGAAGCAATCAAGAAAGAGCTTGTGAAAAAGGAAGAATATATGTGGTTTTGGAACCGAATCGATTATCGGTGGGGACAGTATCAACATCTTCCGCTCCACGCGGCTGGTTTTTACCTCAATCCGAAGTTTTTTTACAGTGTTCAAGGAGATGTTCCTAACAAGATCGCATCGGCGGTGTTGGATTGTGTCGAGCGGTTGGTGCCGGAGGAAACTGTCCAAGATAAGATTATGAAAGAGATGAATTTGTATAAAGTTGCCGAGGGTGATTTCGGCAGGAATATGGCAATCCGCGGTAGAGATACTTTGAGTCCTGGTAAAGATCTGAACTTGTAGCTAGCTAAAGTACTACAGTAGTGCCATTTGTAAGCTCTGTTCGTTTTTCCGGAAAATTGTGTTCAAATTCCGCCTGATATTAACATAAAATGGACTGAGCTAGCAAATTACACTACTTAGCTGACGAAATCTCGCCAAAAAAGAATTGAAATTGCTTATTCGGACGAACTGAGTGTGAGTTGTTTGATGTTCTTGTATTGGTTTTATTCTTAGTTGAATGGTGGTCTACTTATGGAGGAGCTTGTCCGAATCTGACGCGTTTGGCAATCCGGATTCTTGGTCAAACTTGCAGCGCAAGGTTTGGGAAAGTGATCGCCTTTGACCAAATGCTCGATGCTAGTAATTGTCTGGAGCGCCAGCGACTAAGTGATCGTGTCTTTGTTCAATACAATTTGCAACTCAGGTAAAGCTTTACCTTTTTAATGATCTATCTGAATAATGACTAAAGAAACTTACGTGATTTGGTGAGATTATCAACTTTTGAAATGGTTGGTAAACAGATATTACTTTAGTTCACTTTCAAGTAAAAAGATGATCTTGTGCTATCATCAACAGTTTCTTGAAAGATGATTAACAGGTTACTTTAGTTCACTTTCTTGAACTAATTATGAGATTCAGTGAGATGATTAACAGTTTCTTAAATAAGTAAAAAATATTACTTTGCCTTGAAAAATTGTACTTTCGAAAGGAAAAAATCAACTTTTTGGAAA
Organism: Clarkia xantiana subsp. parviflora; assembly: GCA_036873135.1. Classification (NCBI taxonomy): domain Eukaryota; kingdom Viridiplantae; phylum Streptophyta; class Magnoliopsida; order Myrtales; family Onagraceae; genus Clarkia; species Clarkia xantiana. The sequence continues at coordinate 19,801,612 of JAPTYO010000012.1, forward strand.
GATTAACAGTATTTTTTTTTTTTAAAGAGTAAAAGGGAGTAGTTTATCTGTTAACTGCAACAGGGTAAACAAGAACATAGAACAGGATCTGTTGGATCCAATAGCTTCGGAGGGGGGACCACTGCTCGAGGATTGGATAACAGGGAAGGATATAGCGCTGGATAGTGAAAGTCAAGACTGGATGGCTATCGATCCTCCTTCCAACATCTCGACATTGTTTGGGCCGTCTGAATTCACAGTAGAATCTATGCAACTTCAAGCTGGTCGTAAATGGAATCTAACCTCTGTTATGTATTTTAAGGTTGTGTTGTGGTATGTATAGTAACAGTGTGGTTGTTTGGTGTGCAGGGTTTGACGATTATGAGATATTCAATATGGAAGAAGATGCAGTTGATATTGCTCTTGGGTGAACTAATTAATGGGGTTTGTAGTATAGAAGAAGAGTCATTATTAGTAGTAGTAGTAGAACTAATTATTAGTGAGTGATATGTTTTGTTTGTTTGCTTTCCTGTACTTGGCGCATTTAATATTATGTTGGTGTAGTGGTTTCTGTAATTTGCAGATCTCTAAACATGTTGGATTCGTCTGAATCTCAAAACTGTGATTTTTAAAGGAAATATTTAAAAAGGGTAAATGGCACCAAACTGAGCTAGTCTACTGGACTAAGATTCAGAGCTAGTCCAACCGAGAATTACATGAGTTGAATAGTAATAGGTATCGAAAGGTTAAAAGAGGTCAGAAGCTCAACTCGTCTTTGCTGGTCCAACGCAGTTGTGAACAACATTGGACCCATGAGTTAATTACAATAACAATTAGCAATTAATGCGTTTTAATTACTCAAAATGACTGACTAGGAACTGCTTTGATGGTCAATTGGACCAACGTGATTCTCAAAAATGGGAAATGACACTATAAGAAAAAAAAAATAGATGGTTGTTGTTGGAACTCCGGTACGTTCTTGACGGAAGTCCGAACTCCTTCGCTCCAAGCAATCCTACAAGAAGGGGATAGACCGGGCGGTGACCCAGAATCTCTCTCTGATACTTAAATGAGTATCTCGAGGCAGGCAAGCAAGTATCTGTATGTAAGTATGTGAACGTATTAATCCTGAGGTAACTCCTTCCTTTATATAGGGGAGGGGTTACCTCAGTTACCTGTTGGGATAACTGCCATGATCCGTTTATCTCGGCCAGTAACCCACGTTTCGTCTTTTCCGGCCACTTCCCCACTATGTTGATAGTGGGCGTATTTCTCGGCCTCGTGCTCTGGTGGCAAGTCCCGACGGAAGTCGGGGACTCCAGAGTTATCTCCTTCGGTCACCGCTCGGGGCCCCTCGTCATCGGGACAGGGCCAGCATTCTCAGGGATTTAATATCGGGGCCTACTCAAAGGCATATCGTCGGGGCCTACTCAAAGGCATATCATCGGGGCCTACTTAAAGACATAACATCGGGAGCGTTCAGCTCTTATATCTGGACCTACCTTGTCGGAACCCCTCGTATTGGTCTTCTAAGCCTCGTTTGGGGCCCAGTGGGCCTACTTCGCCGTTTAGTCGCCGTTAATGGGCCTAACGACTATATCAAAACCCATCATTTGCCCCCAAGACATGAGGGACTTACAGTTCGTCGTGTCTTCCAGTTTCGGACCTCCCGATATCGGTATCGGAGGGTTTTGACTTTACGGAAAAATCTTCTGAGGCAGATCTCCTCTTCCAAGATTCCCTGATATTCCGAGGATAACCATCGAATCCGAAAAGATTTCTCGGCCTCTCAACTATTAAATGCAGCAGGTGACGAAGCGACGGTTTGGGCACCCGTGCCTGTTTTTTCTAAAAAAGCACTTTATAGCCGTTTTGTCGTCTCCGGGGGTCAACTATTCGACGGCTCTTCTAACCTCGTTCCTTGGGTAATATTCTAACTGCACTTTCGTTTTCGTCTTTGCAGCTAAGAAGGTATCATTGCTGACCAATCTCGTGCTTAAGCAGGCGGAGACTGATGCTGTCCCACGCCCCGCGAGGAAGAGGAAGTCTTCAAAGAGGGCCGCCTCCTCATCGGCACCTCCCACCTCGGAGCAAATCAAGCGGGCCCGGGTGGAGAGGATGGAGCAGATCTTCAACACCAAGACTCCCGAGAAAGGTAAACAGCTCCGCTTAGCAATTCGTTTGTACAGGAGGCGTATTCCCGAGGAGTTAATCCCCTCCGATAAGGGAGCCAGGATCAAACGCATCCTGCAAGGGGAAACTCCCCGCGTTCTCAAAGCGGGTTACTACAATTATTACGGGAAGGACCAGTACCTCTCCCGTCGCGTCATTTGGTGTAAGGATCCTGATCAACTTCCTGACTTTCTTTCTGAAGCTTCTCGTCCTCCAGCTGTAGGTCAATCGGGAGCTGGAGCTTCGGCGGAGGTGCCACCCTCCGACGCCCAGGTCGGAGAGCCCCTCCTTTCTCTTCCAGCCCTAGGAGGATCGGGGACTGAAGACGCCCCGACGGACGGTCAGTTCCGTCGGGTGCTTGACCTGGACGTCTCTCACTCTTCTGAGGAGGCGAGCGGGGGCCAGCCCCTGATTCGTCGTCGGGGGGCGAGGCAGACCCCGCCGGAGCTGACTCCCGAAGGGCTGCCTATATCTTCTCCAGCACCGCAGCTGTCGCCGGTCTTGAGCCTGACTCCCGATGGGCCGACGGGTTCTCATGGCGGCTCGGAGGCCCGCACCTCCGATACTCAGGGCGTCGTTTCCCCTCTCTCCTTAGACGGGAGCTTCTACCAGCTCTACTCCCCCGACCAGGCGCGGCTCCTTGGAACCCGATCGAGTCGTTGCGGGGGGTCCCGCTGTGTCGGGATGATGTATCCTCGGAACTGGGTCTGCACCTGCTGGCAGGTTCAGTTCCGCCATCTATGAAGCTTCCGCTCTCATTGGCTCGAGAGGACATCCACGCGGACATTCGCGCCATGGCCGTTCACCGCGTGGAGGTAAGGTTTCCTATTTTTACAGTTAGTACATATAAGGCAGAATATTCTCGTGTACTGACCTCTTTCCCTTCTTCTTCACAGGAAATAGCGGACCAACACCGCTGTTTCGGGTATGTCCTGGCCTTGGAGGAGGCTCTGGAGCAGGAGCGAGCCAAGGCGGCCCCCGAGGTCTTGGCCAAGCTCAAGGAGGATCTGGTTGCCTACGAGTCGTCGAAGGGGAAGTTGGTTAAGCAGCAGGCCCTCCTTAACCAGAAGACTCGGGACCTCCTGAGGCAGGTCCACGACTTTGAGAGGTTGCTGAAGCAGGAGCGTCAAAAGCTCCAGGAAGAGCAGCAGGGACGCATGGAGGATCAGGACAGGCTTGTCCTCGAGAAGAAGGCCCTTGAGGATGCTAAGGCGGGGCTGGAGGCTGAGAAAGTCCTTCTCGCCAATCGGTCCCGACAGATGGAGCGGGAACTAGCTGAGTTTCCCACCAAGCTGGCCGAGGCTGAGGCCAAGGGACGGGAAGATTATCGGGGCTCCGAGACTTTCCAAGTGGATGCGGTGAAGTTCTGTACGGCGGAGGTGGAGACCACCCTGCTTAACGCTGTCGAGGAGCTCCATCTGGAGTATGGTGGTGCCATCGACTTCACCAAGTCTCAGACTCTCGCCCCCTTCGCGGAGAGGTATTTCAACCTTTCCGAGGAGAGCGACGGGACCAACACCCCTGAGGGGGCTGCGGGTGCTGAAGGCACGGTGGAGCCTCCAAGTGCAGATCTCTCAACAACCGATCCCCCGATAATCGACTCTTCACCGGCTGACCTCCAAAGGTCCGATCCTCCTGCGGCCAATCTTCCAGGATCCGATCCTCCGATCACGGAGCCATCTGCCACAGACCTCGTGGACCCTGCTCCCCTCGACGCTGCCAAGGATCAAGCTTAATTGCTTTATTTTCGAATCCTTGTAATTTCTTTTTTGTCGTGAACCTTTTGGATCTTTATAATATCAATCCTTTTCTGGTCCCGATTACCATTGCACCACTTAAGGTGAATTAACTACGCCACTTAAGGCAATTCGATCGTATCACTTAGAGTAATTTTGACGCGTCACTTAAGACATTTTACCCACACCACTTAAGGCGATTTAATCATGCCCCTTAAGGCAACTTATCCACACCACTTAAGGCGATTTAATCGTGCCATTTAAGGCAACTTACCCACACCACTTAAGGCGATTTAATCGTGCCACTTAAGGCGGAACCACGCCACTTAAGGCGATTTGACTACACCACTTAAGGCGATTTAAGCATGCTTAGAATGATAAGTCTTAGCATAGTCTGGTCGGAAGCAACCTCTTTATTCATTGATGGCTCAACACGATAAACAACTTGCACCACTGAAGGCGACTTAATAAACAGCTTGCACCACTAAAGGCGACTTAATAATTAACTTGCACCACTGAAGGCGACTTAACCAACAACTTGCACGACTGAAGGCGACTTAATATCAAACATGACATTCCTTCAAGTGTTCGCCACTAAAAGAATGCTTCAACACATTGCCATCGAGGCCTTCCAACTTATAAGCATTTCGAGCTGGCATCCCCACGACCTTATAAGGCCCTTCCCATTTTGGTGACATCTTGTTGATCCGATCCAAAATGGTAAATTCGTTCCGACGCCAGACCAGTTCCCCGACAAAGAACTGTCGAGACTTGACTCGTCGATTATAATATCGGGTTGTTGCCAAGCGCATCCGAGCCTGGGCCTCCTCGGCACTCCGCCTCTTCTCTTTGACCAAGTCCAAGTTCAGACGCCTCATTTCATCATTCGAGAGAGGTTCGTAATACCTCGTCCGATGGGATGCCACAACTGTTTCGATGGGAGCAACTGCTTCCGTGCCATAAACCAGGCCAAACGGAGTCTCCCCAGTTGATCGTTTGGGTGTCGTTCTAACAGCCCAAAGCACATTTTCCAACTCAGCCAGCCATTTGCCTTTCAATGCATGGACCCTCTTCTTCAGGCCATCCATCACGATCTTGTTGGCTGATTCCACCTGTCCATTGGTTTGAGCATGACGGACAGAGGCTGTCCGATTCTCAATTTCCAGTTCCTCCAAGTACTCCTTCCACTGGGCCCCGTTAAACGGGGGGACCATTATCGCTAATCACCACCTTGGGGATCCCGTATCGGGATATAATATGGGTCTGGAGGAATTTGAGGATATGGTTCCCCGTTGTCTTGGCCAATGCCTTAGCTTCTATCCATTTCGAGAAATAATCAATAGCCACAATTAAATATCAGCACTTACCTTTTGCAACTGGAAGGGGTCCCACCAAGTCGATTCCCCATTGCGCGAAGGGCCAAGCACTCTTGATGGACGTCAAATCGGCAGCTGGAGCCAAGATATTCGGGGCGTACTTCTGGCAGGCGTCACAGGATCGGACTAGCATCGTTGCCTCCTTGTTCATCGAGGGCCAGTAATAGCCCAGGTTCAGCACTTTCCTCACGATGGATCGGGCCCCTTCATGACAAGGCAAATATCCTTCGTGCACCTCCCTAAGGATCCGACCTGTGTTGGGCTCGGCCACGCATTTCAGATAAGGAGTTAAATGCCCCTTTTTGTACAGCTGCTTGTCCACCATCACGTAATTGGGCGCGATTCGGCGTATTTTGCCGGCTGCTACTTCATCATCGGGGACTGCCCCCGTAGTCAGATACGCGGCTATCGGGGTCATCCAAGTGGGCTCCTCCGTTCTGATCTCAATGGCACATACCTCCGACTGCTCGGTGGTTGACAGGATCACCTTCTCCAAGAAATGCACCTTCCGACTTTCATCGAGGGGTGCCCCCATGGCGAACTTGCTCAAGGCATCTGCTTCCACATTATCCTCCCTCGGGATCGCTTCAATATCGAAGCTCTTGAAACTCTCTTTCAGGGTTTGCACCTCGCGAAGATACTTTCTCATCGTCGGGCTTTTCGCTTCGTACCGCCCCTGGACTTGGTTCACGATCAGGCTAGCATCACACTTCACCTTTAAGTGACCAACTCTCGTTCCTTTAGCAATCTTGAGACCAGTGACGAGGGCTTCATATTCAGCTTCATTGTTGGTGGCCCTAAATGTCAAGGCCAGGGCATATCGGAGGGGCTCGCCTCCGTCTGGTGGTATTAGTACGAAACCTGCTCCCGATCCTTCTGAATTTGAGGAGCCATCGGTATACATCTCCCAAGTATTCTCTTCGTCGGGGTGTTCCGACTGCTCTGTTATCGGGACTTCCATAGTTGCCCCCTCTACAGGGCCCGCTTCTTCTAGATCGGGGGCTATAGACTCTGCTATGAAATCCGCCAACGCCTGGCCCTTAATAGCCGTTTCTCGGAGCAAAGTGAATGCGGAACTCACTAAGCTCGACTGCCCATTTCACTAATCTCCCCGACGCATCAGGTCGATTCAAAAAATGCTTAAAGGGCTGATTCGTCAAAACAGTAATTTCATGCGCGTGGAAGTAAGGCCTCAGCTTCCGAGCAGTAACAATCAACGCATAGAGATACTTCTCAACAGCGGGATAATTCATTTCAGACTTGGCGAGTGCCTTGCTTACATAATAGACAGGGACTTGGCTACCCTCTACAAATTTCACTAAGACAAAGCTAACAGCAAATTCAGAAACAACCAAATACAAATAGAGTGGCTCGCCTGGGATGGGCTTCGCCAATGGCAGGAGGGTGCGAAGGTGCTGCTTGAGTGCCTGGAACGCCTCTTCGCACTTGGCAGTCCACTCAAACTTCCTGTTGGCCCTCAGTACTTCAAAGAACGGCATGGATCGATCGCTTGCCTTGGACAGGAAGCGATTCATCGCGGCCAATCGGCCATTCAGCACCTGCACCTCCCGATGGTTCACCGGGGACTTCATCTCCTCGATTGCCCTCAGTTTCTCAGGGTTCACCTCGATTCCCCTCTGGCTCACCATAAAGCCCAGGAACTTCCCTGAGTGCACTCCGAAGGCACACTTGGTCGGGTTCAAGCGAACTTGATGAAGCTTCATCCGCTCAAACGCTGTGGCCAAGTTGTGAACATGATCCTTGGCCTGTCTGGACTTCACCAGCATATCGTCCACATAGGCCTCCATCGTTTTCCCCAGCATGTCCCCAAACAGCTTATTCACCATCCTCTGGTAACTTGCACCTGCATTGATCAGTCCAAAGGGCATAACATCATAATGATAGATGTCACTATCAGCATAGAAAGCGGTATGGGGGGCATCCTCCTTGGACATCTTGATCTGATTGTAGCCAGAGTAGGCATCCATAAAGCTCAGAAGCTCGTGTCCCGATGTGGCATCTACCGGCTGATCGATCCTCGGGAGCGGATAGCAATCCTTCGGGCATGCTTTGTTCAGGTCGCGGAAATCGACACACATCCGCCACTTGTCATTGCTCTTTTTCACCAGGACTGGGTTGGCGACCCAGGTCTGGAATCAGAGCTCTTTAATGAATCCAACATCGAGCAATCTGCCCACCTCTTGCTGGATCGCGATCTTCTTGTCGGCACCCATCGGGCGCCTTCTCTGTGTAATCGGCTTGATCGCGGGATCAATCTTCAGCTCATGAGTAATCACATCGGGGCTGATTACTGGCATGTCACTCGGGGACCAGGCAAGCAGCTCCTTAAATTCCTTCAACAGATCGATCAATTCTCGGGCCGTCTCCTCGGTCAGAGCGGATCCGATTTTCACCTTCCTCTGAGGTCCATCAATCTCGACCTCCTTCAAATCTTCCATCGGGGCGGGACGCCCAAACTCCTCTCGGGGATCAGCGTCAGTCTGGAAAACATTCATAGCCTCCCGATTCCTCCTTCGGGTGGCATTGACATAGCACCTCCTGGAAGCTATCTGATCGCCCTGGACCTCCCCGATTCCGTGGTCAGTCGGGAACTTCAGTTTCTGATGGACAGTTGAGGCAATTGCCACTAGCGGGTTGATGGTAGTCCTCCCGATAATGGTGTTGTAGGTCCCCGCAGACTCGACCACCACGAACTCTACGTTCCTCTTTTCCGACTTCCAGCCACTTCCGAACTCGACCGGTAAGGTGATCATCCCCACCGGGTAAGAGGTAGAGCCAGAAAATCCGACCATAGGGAAGTCCGCGAGCTTCAAGTCTTTCTTGGTTTTTCCCATGGCCTGTAGTGCGTCCATGAATAGAATATCGGAGGAGCTCCCTCCATCAATCAGGATACGCTTCATCTCGTACCCGTCCACGTTCAAGGTCACGACCAAAGCATCATCGTGCGGGGTCTCCACACCTATCAGGTCTTCCGCTGAAAAGGGAATCACCATTTCTTCTTTCGGAGTCCAATTTCGGGCCCTCTTGCACAGCACCACAGCGATGGGAATCCGAGAAGCATAGACCTCCCGAGCTGCCGTAGTATCTCCTCCTGCAGCAAGTCCCCCGTGAATCACGTTAATGGTTCCCTGCTTCTCCTTGCGGGCATTGGAAGACTCGGGCTTATCCTTCTTCGGGGATCGACCACGGGATCGGGAACGGGACCGCGATCGGGACCGGGAACGGGATCGGCCCCGCTGCCCAGCCACAAATTCCTTGAGTTTTCCCTTCTGGATCAGCTTCTCAATCTCCTTCTTCAACTCCCGACAATGGTTAGTGTCGTGATCGTTGGCACGATGAAAGCGACAATAACGATCAATGCGGGCTCCCATGGACTCTCCATCTTTTTTCGGGGGATACCTGGCGATACCCTGTCGGTCCATCACCGCCAACACAGCACCCATGGAACAAATGAGAGGGGTGTAGTGGTCCTCCCGCTTGTCCGATTTCGAGGAACGCTTGTCTTCCCTCCGATCGGGACGGCCTCGACCCCGACTGCTCTCGGGTTTATCTTTCCTCCTGCGATCGTCCGAGGGTTTGAACGACTGCTTCCCCTTGTTTGATTTCGGAGGGTCAAGGTCTCCGGCAGCTATCTTCGACTCCTGGACGTCGATTTGCTACTTTACCCTCTTCTGCAGCGCCTCCATGTTCCACACCGCTTTCTCAGCCACGCTGTGCATCAGGTCGGAACCATATGGTGCTGTCAGGTTCCGAATGAAGGTGCAGATGGTCTCTCCCTCTGAAATTTCCTCATCAATCTCGGCCACGCTGGCAGTGTACCTCTGGTAGTAATGCGCCAGAGATTCGTCGGGCCTCTGTACCACCTCAGCCAGGGACCTCGCGCTTTTCAGGAGGCGTCGACGACCCTGGTACTGCTGGATGAAGCGATCATGCATCTGGGTCCAGCTAGAGATGCACCCTGGGGGAAGGCTGAAGAATCACGTCAGGGCCCTCTCACCAAGTGTACCTGGGAACAAAACGCCCACTATATCGTCATTCGGGGCTCTGCCTAGACAAGCCATGACATGCTTCTGGACATGACGAACGGGATCTCCCTCGCCATCATACTTCTTAATTGTCGGGAAGCCCAGTCCCGGCGGGGCAGTGGTGTTCACCAATCGGGGGACGAAGGGATGAGTGGATCGATCCCTCAGCTCCGACATCATCTTCTTCTGGTCCCCCATGCAAATGCTCACGATCTTCACCACTTGATCGGGGGTGATAGGGCCATTGAGAGGAATGGTCATATGCTGCACCGGTCCTGGCCCATCGACCACCAACTGCTCCGATAGAGCAGGCTCCCTGATCTTGTCCTGGTGCTCGGGTTGGGCCTCCTTCCCGCCCCGATTCTCCATCGGCGGAGGCGGAGGCAACTCCTCCTCCTTCTTCTTGGCGGCCTCCCTTCGGTCAAGAGAGCCTCCATAGCTTCCAAAATACTGGCATGGCATCCATCACAGCCTTTGCCAAGTCCGGCTTTGCAGGTGCATCCCGGTCCCTCCTTGGGATCTCTTCCCGGCTCTCTGACGAGTTTCGAATGGAATCTTCGCGATCATCATGATGCTCCCTTGTTTGGGAAACGGGGGAGGATCATTCTGATCAACAGTGCGCTCCGGCGGCCCTGAATTCAGAGTTCCAGCAGGGTGGCGGGAACCGCCAGATTGTCCTTGTCTCTTCTTTTGCTTGCCAGCCATCGAACGGGTAGAATCCATTTTTGCTTTTTGCTTCGTTCCCACAGACGGCGCCAATGTTGGATCACGGTTGGAACTCCGGTACGTTCTTGACGGAAGTCCGAACTCCTTCGCTCCAAGTAATCCTGCAAGAAGGGGATAGACCGGGTGGTGACCCACAATCCCTCTCCGATGCTTAAATGAGTATCTCGAGGCAGGCAAGCAAGTATCTGTATGTAAGTATGTGAACGTATTAATCCTGAGGTAACTCCTTCCTTTATATAGGGGAGGGGTTACCTCAGTTACCTGTTGGGATAACTGCCACGTTTCGTTTATCTCGGCCAGTAACCCACGTTCCGTCTTTTCCGACCACTTCCCCACTATGTTGATAGTGGGCGTACTTCTCGGCCTCGTGCTCTGGTGGCAAGTCCCGACGGAAGTCGGGGACTCCAGAGTTATCTCCTTCGGTCACCGCTCGGGGCCCCTCGTCATCGGGACAGGGCCAGCATTCTCAGGGATTTAATATCGGGGCCTACTCAAAGGTATATCGTCGGGGCCTACTCAAAGGCATATCATCGGGGCCTACTTAAAGACATAACATCGGGAGCGTTCAGCTCATATATCGGGACCGACCTTGTCGGGACCCCTCGTATTGGTCTTCTAAGCCTCGTTTGGGGCCCAGTGGGCCTACTTCGCCGTTAATGGGCCTAACGGCTATATCAAAACCCATCAGTTGCAACTTTAGAATTGATTTGTCACGACGCTAAATTGCGTAGCTATGAAGCTAACGACGTTTGTAGCGATACAAATTGATATGTCATTTCTGATCACGGTCACAACAACGTCTGCGACGTTGTTAAACTATTACAAAATGCGACACTTGCTTGCATCATTAGTAGTGAATCTAGAATGAAACGTTCTGAAGCACCGCCACATGATGCAAACTGCAATGTTCAGAAGCGTCGACACAACAAAATGCAACGCTCGTAAGCGTCGCCATATGAAGCAAACTACAATGCTCAGAAACGTCGCCATAGGATACAAACTGCATCGCTCAGAAGCGTCGCCACGTTGATGCATATTGCACCGTTTAGAAACGCTGTGACGTGATGCAGAATATAATACTTAGAAACGTCGTTATATATTTTAAACCGACTCAAAAAATCATCGCGATAATAATTTAGTATCAAGATAATGAAGCATCATTAAAAAAAATACACTTTTTACATTCACTAATAAAAAGCTAAATATACTCAATAATAACATTTTAGTTAAGACACGATGGAAGTATCCATCATGCAACACATTATATATATATGGTATGGAGCTTTAAAATGCATCACCTTATGTGTTCATATCAAGATAAATATTATTTTTTTTATAAATAACGAGTCAATGTCTTAAACTGAATGAGATTAATTCTTATAAATTAATTGATAAAAATTAAATTCAAAATATATTTTTCTTTAAAATAAACTTAAAATTTCATATCAAATTCTAGAAAATGGGATTACGTAGCTACGTACAAAACTTTAGGCACTTTTTTTTAAAAAAAGTAATTAGGTACGTAGCTGTTATGTGTAGCTATGTAGAAAGTGGAAACTAAATTAGGTATGTAGCTGTTAAGAAAAAGAAGTGCCTAGTTAGTTTCCACATAGCTACTCTTAACAGCTAACTACCTAATTAGTTTTTTTTAAGTGCCTTATTAGGTATACTGACAAATGACAATAACATTGCATGATTTAGGTATAGACAGCTCTCTTAAGAGTATATATGTGGAAACTAATTAGTTATACTGGCATGGCAATAACATCAACATGGCACGATTTATGCCACCCCTAAATAAATACTAACGATTATATTAATAGAATTAATCTCTGACTCTTTCTTAACCATGTAATATGTAATATGGCGTAGCTGACCAGAAGTCAGGGATTAAAAAACTAATTCCGGTGCAAGTGAGGATTAGTCTAATCATGAAGTAAAATTGAAAGGAAAAACAAAGGGTTAAGAACCTATAAAATGTCTGAACTATCACCCATGTTAACGGGAGAGGTCTGAAATTTAAAAAGTTAATAACAGAGGTCTGAAATTTCTGTTTTGTTGATAACAGCGGTCTCAGTTAGTTTTTTCCGTTAAAACTAACGGAAGTTGGTCACATGCTTGGCATGTGACCGGAATTAAAATAAATTTCCAAAAATGCACTTCTATCAAGTGTGCCCCTCACATGCTTGAAGTGAAAAGACCAAAATGCCCTTGATGCCACCACGGCTCCACCAACCCAGCTCCGGCTACAACCAACCGTACTCCGGCGACCACCACCGTACTCCGGCGACCACCACCAAGGCTCCGATGGGGCCCAAATCGGAGCCACCGGCCCCGATTGGGCTCCGATCGGAGCTTTTTTTGCTCCGATCAGAGCTTTTTTGGCTCCGATCGGAGTTTTTTTTTCTGAGGTGGTGGCCGGAGTCGGGTCGCCAGAGCCGAGGTGGTGGTCGTCGGAGTCGAGGTGGTGGTCGCCGGAGTCGGGTGGTGGTGGCCGGAGTCGGGTGGCGGTGGACGGAGTTGGGTGGTTTTAATTTGACTTTAGGGGTAAAATTGTCATTTCACATTTCCTTAAATAAGATATTAAATAAAACAAAATAATAAAAGGGGCAAAAATGTCATTTCACACAATTCTGTTAAATTTAACCCTAAAAATGGACGGAAAACCTCAAATCAACAAAATTGAAATTTCAGACCTCCGTTATTAACTTTTTAAATTTACGACATCTTCCGTTAACATGAGTGATAGTTTAGACCTTTCATAGATTCTTAACCAAAAAACAAAACTTGTACTCTTTCTTGGTGCAGCGCCACCTGCTACCTCAATAAAATAAGTGTCTTTTGGTGTCATATATTTGGGCAATGTTGGATTTTGGTGTCATATGTTTTATTTTGAAGACTTTTGGTGCATATGTTTGTCAATTGTTAAGTTTGACAGTTAAATAGTTTTATTTTGTTCAATTTAGTCCCTAATCTTCTTCCGACCAACGCCCAAAGTATTCTGACCACCGTACAAGGCCGACAGAACCCGCACAAGGTCATCAGCTACCATTCAAGCCCATCGGTGACCACCAATCGGGGTTGGACGGCTCCGAATAGAGTCGTCTGGCCCCAATTGGGCCACCAAGAGTCCAGATCGGAGTCACGATACTCTAGATCGGAGCTTTGTGGCTCAGGTCGGAGCCATCGGAGCTCTGTGGCTCAGATCGGAGCTACAGAGCTCCACATCGGAGCCACGTAGCTTTGCGGCTTCCACCAGAGCCACAAAGCTCCGATTTGGAGCTATATGGCTCTGATTTGGGCCATTTGTGGTCCAATCGGGGCCGGACGGCTCCGAATAGAGCCGTCTGGCCCCGATTGGGCCACCAAGAGCCCAGATCTGAGTCATGATACTCTAGATCGAAGCTCTGTGGCTCAGGTCGGAGCCATCAGAGCTCCACATCGGAGCCACATAGCTTTGCGGCTTTGACCAGAGCCATAAAGCTCCGATTTGGAGCTATATGACTCCGATTTGAGCTATTTGTGGTCCAATCGGGGCCGATGGCTCTGAAGTGGGTTTTGATGGTGGCCGGCGACCTTGTGCAGGTTTTGACGACCTTGTGCGGTGGTCAGAGTACTTTGGATATTGACCGGAAGAAGATTATGAACTAAATTGAACAAAATAAAACTATTTAACGGTCATCAAACTTAACCGTTGATTAACGGATACAGCAAAAGTTTACAAAATGCAATACATATGACACTACAATACTAAATATATATATATATATATATATATGAGTAAATTTTCTTTTTTTTTTTGACAAAGATATGAGTAAATTTTCTACAGTGAAATTTCAAGAGAAAGAGAGTATATGAGTTTGGAATCCAATGTCCAGCGTTGAATTATATAGAGCAGTGCCACCTACCTAACTACCTACCCCAGTAGTTGTAAGCAGAAGTTGTGAATGAACTGAAATCCCTCCGAAAAGATCCCAACCAACATCATCAATAATATAATGGCGGAGGAGCAAAAAAGTGGTTGCAGCAGAGCTTCGAGGTGGTCTCTCCAAGGTGCCACCGCCCTGGTCACCGGCGGCACACGTGGCATCGGGTTCTCTTCTCTACTCTATCTCCTTCATTCTATTCTAATTCTAATTAATATAATCACCTTGATGATGTGGGATACAGGAAAGCCATAGTTGAGGAACTAGCTGAATTGGGGGCGTGGGTATACGCATGCTCGAGGAATGAAGAGGAGGTGAAGGAGCGGTTGAAGGAGTGGGAAGCTAAGGGATTGAAGGTGTGTGGTTCGGTGTGTGATGTTTCGTCCCGTCATCAGAGGGAAGCTTTAATGGCTGCCGTCTCTTCTCTCTTCAACGCCAAACTCAACATCCTCGTAAGTTCAATTAATGTCTTTTTTCAATACCTGTGAATGCTTCGAGATCCACTTATATATTAGCTAGCTAGCTAGCTATTAATGTTGCATAACTCTAAGTACCAACTCTAGTAATGGTTTGAAATATTGATACTTGATAATTAAACTTTGAAGAATTTAAATAACTGAGGTTGCGTTCCTATTTTCCTTGAATTGGGGGGCACAGACTCGGTCTATGAGATAGTAATTAAGTCACAAAATTAGATTAGGCCTTCAATTTTAACCAAAAAGTTCAACCCAACTGGCTCTAGCTTAGTCCTGGCATTGATGATGCTAAATTTTGAATAATTTCAAGCGTAAGATAGTTTCAGTGGAATGAAGAATTACCACATGTGTATAGTTTAGTTTACACGTTTTTTTTCTTCTTGTTTTTTTTTTTTTTCCTGGGTATAAAATTCAGGTGAAGAGGGAAAATTATTATTATAATTATCCCTACAGTAAATATCCCTACAATAAGTTGTGCAGATAAATAACGCAGGAACGAACTTTGGGAAGGCAACGGTGGAGTATACCGCAGAGGATTACACAAAACTGATGAGCACCAACTTGGAATCTGCATATCATCTTAGTCAACTTGCTCATCCTCTTCTCAAAGCATCTACACCCCAATCAAGCATTGTCTTCATTTCCTCAGTTGGTTAGCATTGGCACTGCTACTGTTTATGCTGCAGCTAAAGGTGCAATAAATCAACTTGTGAAGAACCTAGCTTGTGAATGGGCAAAAGACAACATAAGAACCAACTCCATTGCCCCATGGTATATCAAGACACCCCTTGTCGACCATGTAAGAACAAAGCATCTCTTTTATTCCGATCGAGTAATTAAAGTGTTGCACCATTAATGTGATGCGTTCTCTCAAGCAGATCCTCAACAAGAGGGAAATGTACGATCAAATAGTTGGCCGAACCCCTCTTGGTCGAGTCGGTGAGCCAGAAGAAGTTGCGGCCCTAGCTGCATTTTTATGCCTCCCCGCTGCATCGTACATAACGGGTCAAGTCATATCAGTCGATGGAGGAATGACCGTTAACGGGTTTTTCCCCAACAATAATTAGTCGAGTTTACTTTAGTTTGTATGGCTAGCTAGCTAGTAGCTACTTCTCTTAGCTACAGTTAGAGAAAAAAGAACCATAACTATATATATATGCTCTCTCTTATTGTGTTTGCTAGTATTGATATGGCGAAGAAAAGAAAACTCCCGGGCGATATATATATAATTAAGGTTTGACTCTCTCTATGATTTCGTTCTTCAAAATTCTCTTCTTTTATATTTGGTGACCTGTCAACATGGATAACCCATTTATGGGTGAGCATTGTGCAAATGATAAAAGAGTCGTGATATGATTCCTCTACTACATGTATGTGTCTTGTTACGGCTCTACACGTACTCATATAAAAGGACATGTACAGTTTAGAAAAGTCTATATCTTTAATAATATACTATATATATATTGATGTCATTATGTCACTGCTAGGATTTTTTTTTAAGGAAAATACTCCATCTTTTATTTAAATATGTAAAAAACGATTATAATCATTCAATAAAAATAAAACTAGAGGAGAGATGGGATAACAATACCCGAGATGCATATAACACTTCGTCTTTCTAAATTGCACGACAATCTAGTTTGCGCATCTATGTGCGTTACTTCTGACAAACTTTCAGTATTTTCAAGGTACATCTGTTGGTTGACGCAGGGTAAATTGCAATATTTTGAAATACGTAGGACTAAAGTCCAAATAGTTTTTATTCAGTAATCAACATACAATTAACAAGTAAGAGTATGTGTGCGAAAACTGAGACTGCGACACGCAAACCGAATGGGAAAGACGGTACTTTTAACTGAGGCTCATATAGATCACTGTCTCGTTAAGGCAATTTCGCCCCACC
The DNA here is from genome assembly GCA_036873135.1 of Clarkia xantiana subsp. parviflora. Classification (NCBI taxonomy): domain Eukaryota; kingdom Viridiplantae; phylum Streptophyta; class Magnoliopsida; order Myrtales; family Onagraceae; genus Clarkia; species Clarkia xantiana. The sequence goes on from JAPTYO010000012.1 coordinate 19,817,952, forward strand.
CCACCCTCAGGTTATGCAACGAGGTTTATCAAAGGGGCGATCACCTAACAGGATACAACAATGTCGTTGATACGAATTATGCACGCAATTCGTTCAACTGAACCAATACCTGAACTCAAACAAAATTGTGAGATCCGAAAAAAGAATAATAGATTGAACTGAATCACGGAACAAGAATAGAACCTGATAGTAGGTTGGTGGTGGAAAATTCGAGATTAGAAAATTCAGAATTGTAGAGAGGTTTTGAGAGATGAATTTCAGGGTGTATATACAAATTATGGACAATCAATTTCTTAGAGAATATCATTCTATTTATAATGGGCGGATTGAATAGATCCGAATATAGGCAGAAAATATTTTGCACATATACAATATATTCTGATCTATATAAAAATAAACACTTGCTATAATTACATTATGCAATGTACTTGGACATCATAAAAGTAGCAAACTTCGGTTTGTAATATTGACAGAATATTATTTTTTCAAATTTGGCAAAAATAAATCAGCTCAAAAATTGTCGTTCACCAAAGCCCCCTAAGGCTTATCAAGCCTTCGTCCAAAACAATCTGATCATGGTACTTGATGAAATTGATGATGCTCTAGATGCTCCAATCAACTTGATATTTCGGTTCTGGAATATCTGCACAACCAACCATCTTCCTTGCCAGCCTCATGGAAGACAATGTTTTCATCGATAATCCAGTGACCTAACCACCCAAATAAACAACACCGACCATGTAAGGCCTCCAAATGCATAATTTCACATATGATTTACATACTCTTAGATCTACCTGATTTGAAAGTATACTTCGTAGAAATAATGTCCAAAATGAGTCAATCGACTTTGAAAAATCGTTTAGTGCTGCCAATAATTAACTTGGATATAGATAGTCGCAAATATGCAAGAGTTCTCATAACGAGAAGACGAAGAGTCTCTATAGAATGAATACGAAGAGTTTTCATAACAAGAAGACGAAAAAACTCCCAAGATGAGAGGACGAAGAGGAAATCATAGAAATTAGGGTTGTCAAATCGGGCTCGGCACGATGGGCCGACACGAACACGACATGAAACTTACGGGTTTGGGTTTGATATTAGTGACACGGCACGACACGATAACCCGATATGACACGATTTTTTAAACTAAAATTGTTAAATATTAATTTTTTATTCAGTTTTCTATAGATTTTTTGTGCCAGTTTTTCATGTTGGGCCGTGTTTGGTCTGACCCCCAGAACATGACACTAACCTGGCACAACACGAACCCGCACGGCCCGCACAAATTGCCAGCCCTAATAGAAATCCTCCGCTTGACCCAAAACCTAATTGACATGAGAGGTCCAAAATTTGGCATCCCATATACACTAGGTCGGCCGAATTACATGAGTTGGCAAAGTGGACTTTCGTCCACTTTGCTCCTTCTATAAATAGGGAGTGTTATAGCACATATTCGGGTGAACCTGTACCTACACTAGGGATGGCAGCGGGTCTCGGGGCCCCGCTGACCTGCGGGGCCCCGACCCGGTTTTGACCCGCGGGTCACGGGTCGGGTCGGGTCGACTCGGGTCGGGCTCGGGTCGGGGCGGGTCCGGGTCTAGAGACCCGGGGCCCCGTAGACCCGCCCCGAAATGCATATATATATATATATATATATATATATATATATATATATATATATATATATAATTTTTTAAATTTTTTTTTTAAGTTAATATGATCTAACATTTACTAAACAATATTGTTAATATAGTACTTATATAAATAACATGGACCAAATTACAAATAGATGTATATTTAGATTATTAGGATTTGTTAATTTGGTGTTTGGATTTGAATTTGTATTTGTAATGAATTTGATGTGTTTGTTGTTTATATTTGATTGGTGTTAGATTTATGTTTTGAATTTATATATAATGTAATATTTTGACAAAAAAAAATGTATTTTATATTGAAAAGTGAAAAAAAAAAAAAAAAAACTTTGTTCACATGACGGGGCGGGTCAGGGCCCCGCGAGTCGACCCGCGGGATTGCTGACCCGACCCGACCCGACCCGGAAGGTCTATTTAGCCGGGGCCGGGTCAGCCAGGCCGACCCGCGGGGCGGGTCCGGGGCTGCGAAAACCCGCCCCGACCCGCCTCGTTGCCATCCCTAACCTACACCAAGGGTGTGCCAATTTTCTTTGAGCAAACACTCCGGAGATCTGTCCCTGCCAAGAATCGATTAGATGCTTTGCTGTGGAGACTATACCGCGTAGGGCTTCCTTAAAAAGAACATCTACGGGTTTCGTCCGGTGGATCGAGAACTCCCTCAACAAGATCTTAGGACTACGGAAAGCGATTAAGGTATGTGCACATCTTCCGCTGTGTAATAGTGATTACTAGCATGTACCATGTTCATTTTTCCGTAGTATTTAGCCCCGTAATCCAACAGTAGTATCATAGCCTGTGTTAGGAGTTCATGATTTGGATAAATAATTTTCTTGATTTTAAACATGTTGGCCGAAATTTTGAGTAGTGAAAATTTAAAATTTCCGATTTTTATAATTGTTAGTGCCGGAATTTTCATAATGTTCTTAGTAAAATTTGATGTTCATGAAATTCAAGAAAAACGTGACTTTTATCAAAATCAAACATTGGATTGTAGATCTTAATAAATTTGATCTTGAAATTTGACCACTTATTTCCAATACAAGTTTCGGGCGAACCCTAAGGAAATTGTTAGGTAAATTTTTTAATTCTTAGGCCCCAAGTTAACATATATTTCGGCCGAAATATATGTTAATATTGTTTACCATATTTTAATTTTTATTAAAGGTGACAATATATCTATAATTGGAAATATATGGATAGGTTCACATTAATATATAGAAATATATATAACTATCAATATATCTAGCTAATTTATAGGGATGAAGATATTATTGATAGATTTAGTTACCTAAAAGATTAAGAAAATATATTGTCAGTATATTATTTCCCTATTAAAGATATTTAAAAAACATATATATAGCCGAAATTTAATATATATATGAAATATTGGAAACTATTTTACACAATTAATATTTCTTGGTGGCTAAGTTAAGTTTTTTTAGTGAACTTTAAAACCCTACTTAAGCCACAAGATTTATTTCGGCCGAACCCTATGGGTTTAGTGGGCCGGTCCAATTTGCAAAACCGGAGCGGATTAAACCAAACCAGGTTTTCTTAATCGGTTCGACCTAGTCGGGTCGGGTCGAACCGGGGTAACTAAGTGGATCCAACCAAACCTGTTTTGAGTGTTGAACCGAACCGAAATCCTATTTTATTGAACCGGTTCGGACCGAACCAGATTTTAAATAAAACCGGCTTGAACCCGAGCCGGATTTATGGAACCGAACTGAACCGGGGTTTTCAAAATCGAATTCAAGTCAATTAATAAAATGGGATTGTCAAGTTTAAAAATCCAAATGTTTTCGAACTTTAAATAGTCTACACAGTGCTCGAAGGTTTAAAATTTTCATGTTTTAATTAAACCTTAATGCCTAGTTTCGGTTATGGGGATGGATCCCTGAAATGCATGATTTAGGGACTGGATTATTAGAGGGCTGAATTGCAATTGTTTACTTTTTGTCACATATATTTATTAGAAATGTTGTCTTGATTATGTCAAGCTAGCTGGATGTTGGGGGCAGAGCCCTAGTTAAATATATGGTTTGCGCATTAGGACAGACATGTTGTTATGATTGCGATTTCCTAGGATTCATGTCAAGAAACACGCATGATTAATTGTAAGCATGAATTGCAAGTCAGCCCCTAATACTTTAAAATGTTTTAAGAACAAAAGCCAGTCACCAAATATGCATGTTTGATGTGGAAGTTTCATGTATGACACGTATGCTTGAATGTTGAGGATGTAGCTGCATGTAATAGTTTACTTAGAAAGTAGAATTATGTATATGCTAGCATGAGTTTCTCGGAACATTAGACACATGACGTGTGTGCATGATGTGTGGTTTGGATGATGAATTTGGCTTGCTATGATGATTTACTTGTGAAGTAGAATTGTATATGCATGCGTAAGTTCATCGGAATATTTTTCAGAATACAAAAGGGCCTTGGGAAAGCCAAGATCGGGTATGCTTATTTTAAAAATTCTCGTTCCGGTAATTTGCGAACAAAACCGTTTTAAGAGACTGGTCTATTGGATTGAAGACGGCGGTAATGTGAACTCTTTCACGAACCTCCTTCCCTCGGTTTACTGGCGGTCGGTTGGTTTAGATGGTTGATGAATCATTATTTGTCGTATTCCATCTTAATAGATATATGATGTATGCAATTCTTTCTCAAAATGTTATTGTCTCCCTGATTATCAATGTGTTAGTTTTCATGGCTGGGTCGGTATGCTTCTATGAACCTCGAAATCTGGATGGTATGAATTATGATGAATGGAAAGACAGTGTTGAGGATATTCTTATTGTTGCGGATGTTGATGAACGAATCAACCCGAAAGAGAAGAGGATCGAGACAGACGAATACGGAAAACCATAACCCTACAACAGCAAAAAAAAATGTTGAAAGATCGAACAGCATGAGAATTGATTTACTCGAAACTGTCAGTTGAAGTGGAGAAAGAGTTTATGGAGAGCAGCGCATTGCATCTTTGGTGTGCCATACGCCTTCACTACGGTGGGGGAAAGGCCGCTGAAGCAAAAGACCTCATGGCAGATTACTACAGTATTCTATGCAATGATGATGGTATTATAACCACTCATGATCCCGCTGACGAAATAGACGTATGGACAAGAACTCGGAAAGTAATGAAGATGTTTCATCTCTCATGTTTTTCTAACGATGATGGACTCACACGTCTGATCACATCGATTAAGACGATCGTGGATCTGTACGAGGCCAACCATGAAGAATGAAACACCTTCAAAGAACCTGAGACAACCGATGAAATATTCGATGGTTTTCAGAAATGTTTGGCTAACCCCAGCAACAAAAAGTCTAAACGATGATCCGGTGCAAACCACCGTTAATTCATGTGCATAAAAGGTACGCCTCGTTTGCCACAAATACATAGAATTGAAATACGTTTTATATGATGCAGGACATCTGATCAAATTCACTTGTGAATTATTTCAGGTGAAATGTTGAACGTGATTGAGACTGCTTGTCTATCTTACCTTCATTATAGATTCAATCTATGATCAGTGACCTTATTATTATTGTTGATGGATTTACTATTTGTTTGTTTAATGTTTTAATTTTGGTTGATTTAGATTCGGATTTATTGTATAATGTGGTTTCCGTTCGATTCGAAACGAGATCTACTTGTCAAAATTAATCGACCTGGTTAAACGGAACCTATCCGGAACGAAGTTAAAACCGAGATATCCACCAAGTGCAATTGGTTGGATCAAACAAATATGCTCACTCTCCTTCATCTAATGTCGTGTAAATCGATATATCGTTAATATCCATCGATTGCGTAGTTCTAAGAGCGAACCGATTTATATCTTTCTTATTTGTTAGTACTCCATTATATGATAAATTATGTAATGATGAACATGTGCGACACCGATTGGATTAAATTTAATTTAATTTTGGAAACGAAACGATTTATACCATGGGATACTGGAATAAGCGCCACGGGCGCGTGTACCTCGAAAGACGGAACACATCGTTTCAGAGTACAAATTTAATGATGAAGTGTTTTAATGAATGAATGTCGAAATTTTCTTTTGCCTCCCTTTTGGGAATGAATCATTTAATACTTATACGATGAAAAGAGGTATGCTTCACAAGTTACCACGAACTCGTAAAGTAGCAACTGACGCATAAAGCGAAAGCCCAATGCATAGTTCAGAGATGGATAAGTCTTTGAGATGAATTAGCAAATGAAAAGGATGATGTCGGTAAAATGACTCTCCCTCTAAATTCCTTGAACGAGTAGTTTGGCAAGACATTCATATCGATAACACACTTCAACTGGCATGGTTTGAAAACATAACGTTAGAGTTCAACGACCGACGTTCCCTATGGGATGAAAAGCAGTTGACTCACATCAATGTAGAACTATGTTCCAACAAAATCGGTCAAACACGACGCCATAAAAGCTAAAAGGAATGATAACGAGGTGAAAATTATCATCGTGCGACATTATTTTGTGCATTAAATAAGTATTCAAACCGAGAATACGATAACTACTCTTAGAGGATACATGTTTAAATTAGTTTGGGATAATGGTGCCGTGGTCGAACATGAGACGTTACATTCCTTGAGGACGAATTTCCAATGCTTGGTGAAATGAAAACAGACGAAGTCTTGATCGAATTGGAGCAGAATAACGATGATAGTCAGGTCTCACTAATTTCGAGTGGGATATTTGAGCCAGCAACGCAAGTGAATGAAATGGTAAATGAGGATGGAGACATTTTCATAGTAAATTCAATGGTAAATGAAGATGGAGACATTTTCATAGTAAATCCAGTGGGAGGAGACAATCCTACCACACAACAGGTAGGAATCAAGTTGAACCTGATAATCACATAGCCGGACCGCTGGATGAAAATCTAATAATGACACAACTACCCATTGTTCCCAGTGGGAGTGGATCAACCAACTTGGTTCCAGGTCCTAGTGATCAAGGAATTAATCTCGGAGGTAAAATCTCGAGACCGAGAGGTCGTCCAAGAAAAGTTGTAGGTCAAGGTTCTAGCACTGCCCTTGTTCCCAGTGGGAGTAATGCTCCGATAGAAAGCATTCTTTCGAGTGAGCAATGTTCAGACTCAAGATGGGACTAATGAGCCTAGACGAAGTCAAAGGCAACGAACTTCTCCCAAGAAGTATCCCATCGAGAAAGGTGAGATATTCATTCTAAATTCTGTTGACGAACCGGTAACGGTTCAACAAGCGTTGAAATGACCTCAAGCGAAAGAATGGAGGAAATCAATGGGGGAAGAGATCGCCTCAATGAAAGCCAATTCGGTATGGTCTTTAGTTGATTTACCTGCTAACCGCAGGGCCATATGGGCGAAGCGGGTTCTGAAACTGAAACTCACTGATGATGGAAATGTCGAGCGATACAAAGCCCGACTAGTTGCGAAAGGATACACCCAGCTTCACGGAATGGACTTTGATGAAACATACTCACCGACTGTGCGGAACACCACAGTCAGGGCAATCCTAGCCCTGGTCGCAAGCCTCGATCTAGAGCTGCACCAAATGGATGTTAAGACCGCATTCCTCCACAGAAACCTGGAGGAAGAGATCTATAAGGAGCAACTGGAGGGTTTCATTACTAACGAACGTAAAGTTTGTAAACTCCAAAGATCCATTTACAGTCTTAAACAATCGTCTCAGCAATATTACCGCAGATTCCACGAGGAAATCGTTGGAAACGGATTCGTGAATCTCCACGAGGATCCATACGTGTATACAAAGACCTCTGAGTCTAAGTACGTCATCTTAACTTTATACGTGGATGACGTACTCATTGTTGCGAACGATATGAGTTTCATGCATGAATCAAAGTCCTGGTTGGCATCTGTATTTAAGATGAAATACATGGGAGAGGCTACGTACATCTTGGGCATTAAGATTGCTAGAGATCGTACCGCCCGGAGATTATGTCTATCTCAGGAAGCCTACATCAACAAACTGTTGAAAATGTTTAGATTACAAGATGCCAAACCTGTGGAGACGCCTGTAGTATTCGGGTGCGCATTGTCAAAACGTGACGGCCCGAAGAACCAGCAAGAGCGTGAACAGATGATGAGTGCATAGTATTTAAGCATGGTCGGAAGTCTCATGTACACCATGCTTTGCACTCATCCGGACATCTGTTACGCTGTGGGCCTAGTAGCAAGATCCCAATCAGAGCCTGGCTATCAACATTTAAAAGCTGTAAAGCGGATCATACGACATCTGAAAGGTACTGCCGACTACGTACTGTGCTATGAGGGCTGGAAATTAGAATTGACTGGATTCAGTGACGCCGACCATGGTGGCGATCCAGACGATCGTAAGTCTACCACATGAGGAGTGTTTCTCCTTGCTAATGCCACCATTTCATGGACGAGCAAGAAGCAATCATGTGTCGTGTTGTCTACGATGGAATAGGAATTCATTGCTCTCTCCAAAAACGCACAGGACGCGGTCTGGCTGAAAAGGCTTCTTATTGTGCTGCTTGATGGCGATGTCGGGAGTAAGCCTATGAAGGTGTACTTTGACAGTCAGGCAACTATTGCGGCAGTAATGAATCCAAAGTACCATAGTAAGACTAAACACATTGATGTGAAATATAATTATGCTAAATCAATAGTAGAAGATAATATAATCACTTTAGAATACTCGCCCGCTGATGACATGGTAGCGGACCCATTAACTAAAGCATTGTGCAAAGAGACATTTGAAAAGCATGTTAAACTGCTTGGATTGCGTAGGGTTTAAATTTGGGCGTGTATCTGTGATAACAATTTGATAATTGAAAGTTACATTTTTGATAAATGAGAGAATTGCAATTCGAGTTTATGATTCATCGACGTCATAATTTTTTATTACATCAGATTTTACGGTCTATAAACTAAGTCGTAGGAGGACGCAATCCTCTGCCTAAATTATGTCGAATGTGGGCATTGCCTTGTCACATGGGCACGGTCGTCTTGTAGGAGAGGGGGACCTCTACTGTAACGAGACTGGCTAAGAATCAGGGAGATAAACTTTGGCTACGCAAAACGATCATTTGGTTTCGGAGTAACACGACATGATCTTCGTTTTGCACATCACCGTGATGAACTATGTTCATCATTAACCACATTCTGGGCCAGATGAAAATCTGTGATAGCATTATTGACATATCTCACACCTGACGATGTTCGGGTATGCTATCGACGCGTGCTTCATACTACGCGTGTCATGTTCGACCACGGGGTCATGCTCAATTATGCTAGGTAAAATCCTCGATATTCGGATGGGCGCAAACTTCTTCACCTCAAGCGTGTGATTGATCCTGAGAGCCTTATGAAGAGGCACCCGAATTATCCTCATGGACTCAGAACTCATTTCTAAGGTCAGACTCAATGTTCGCTTCCCGGCGTACGAGCGTAGTGCTGAAGAAAAAGGTCAAGTTACCACGTCTTTGGAAACCAGTTGGGTTTGACTAAGGGTATGAGCGATGGGTATGGTGAAGTTCACATGTAATTCACCGACTCTTGTATTCACTAGGTGACCACCAACCGGATATTAGTGTAAGGTTGTGAATACTTGTACTGATGCCTTGGAGAAGTATTCCTATGTGGAAACTAGGAAAATGGAGAATTAACAGTTGACCTAGGATACAGAGCGATACAATTTGATGTTTTTAACAGGTTGATTTGAGATAGGGAATCAACGTTCCGCGGGCGCTACAACTCTCCTAACAGATGAGTAGCACGATGCCGTCGTATCCGGCGGTCGCACGGCAAACCTCATATGAACTATTCAGAAGCAGGGGGCAAGATCAGAAGAGTGAAATGTCGGTGCGATTTGGACAAATATTAGTTCTAATTTATTAAATAATATTTTATAATTTTAATATGTATAAGAATAGATTTGATATGATCATGATAACACCGCGTTCCACGCGTCCACATTTGCACGAAGAGATCGGCTGGATCGTCTTAGTAATCGTCTCTGAAACTTAAGTCAATATATTGTGAAAGAAATAAAATGAGTAGCTTAAGTACTAGAGATCACTTTGCTTAAATGAAAATGAATAATGAGTATTTATAGAAGTACTTATCTTGGAATCCAAGTTAAGTCTTATCCCTAAATATGTTTTCCTTATTCTATGATTTATCTTACATAATTCTTGAATTAGTAGAGTGATAATATTGATCATTTCTTGGTATCATAAGGAGACTTACTATAGGCGTCTGTTTCAATTGACCCAAGCGTAGTTGCTGTAGTCACTTAACCTTCAGATAGGATTACCTTGCATGATTCCATTATAGTCGTGAATATACATAAGGTTTTCCTTGCATAAGACATTGTGTTTGGATTTATTTTTATTATTGGTCATATGATACACCAGAATACACGATTGATGTGTCGTTTATGTCACTTGAGAGGCTTATTAATGATCATTGTCATCGCCATCTCATCATTAGAGCATCGTCGATATTGAGAATAGATTATCAATGATATTGATTATAATCGTGTTTAAAAGAGCTTGTTCACCATTCATAGGTGGCACTAGCATTCAAAAGTTTAAAAGGCATCACGTCATATTAATATGTGTACCAATCGGCGTAGAAGTCGTGCGTGGGGCATTCATTTTAGCCTTCTTTATACAATTATAACCAGAATAAACATCCATAAAATTTATTAGTTCACGTTTCGAAAAAGCATCCACAAATTGGTCTATCGTTGGCAAATGATGTGAGTTCTTAGGACATGCTCTGTTCAAGCCTTAATTAGAAGTTGACACAGTCTTCCACTTATTACCATTTGATTTCTGAACCAAGACTAGATATTTGTTTATCTCCTTATATTTTTTTATTAACCACGTGTGCCCAATAGATGAACCGTGTAAAACTATAATGTGTGAATCTGTCCCGAGTCAAGTAGAAGTTTTACCTCTGCTTAGGTCTTAATAAACTATCGTTGAGAATTGTAATCATAACTTGTAATACGTTCATATTAATGGTGGTGTTCTCGTGCATTATTTTTCTCCTTCATTTTGCAGGATACTATAAAATGTAAATTTCAACTGGTTTAAGTAAATAGTTGATTACATGAATATGTCACCCAAGTTTATATTCCTTGGACTGGTCGATGTCCATACAAACATAACGCATATATAATTTTTTTCATTGATTGTAGAGATAGATTCGGTGTTGAAAAGGGCTCAACTAAGTGAGAAATTATTATATTGACTTTGTATACTACCTTATTATATATCAACCAATTAAATTTCGCAACTCATCATTAGTACAATAATCATTGAAAATATGATGTATAATAATAAAACCCTCGTTGTCCTTAATATATGAATATCTAATTTATTGTTACTCTTAATTTTTCCTCTATATTAAAAATAAATTATTTATCTATTAAAATTTTTCTAACAAGCTTCTATCAAATAAAATCGTAGGTGAGTTCGGTATGTACACTAATTTAATCACAATTTAAGAAAAGTCTTATTTGTCCTTTAGGAATCACCATATCACATAGGTTTTTAGAAGAAAATTACAAAATTATCAGATGGTTGTCAAATATTGATTGGAAACATTTTTTTATTTGTCAATATGTGACTAACCAATATTTACAACTGCTCAATAATTTTGTAATTTTCTTCTAAAAACGTATAGAGTAGGATGAACCTTAAAGTGCAAATGATATAGTTCTCAAATTGTGATTAAATTAGTTAGTGATCAAAATTTTGTCAAATATTAAGAAACTTTGATACAAAAATAATTTATTTTTATTTATTATGGATGAAAAGTAAGAGTAACAATAAAATAGACACATTATATTAAAAATGAACGAGAGTTTTATTATTATATATCATCATATTTTAAATGTCTATATTATGTTAATGAAGAATTGTTAAATTTTAATTGAATTGGTTTATAAAATTCTCTCACTAACATGTAATAATTTCTCCCACTAACCGCCTTAAATTTATTAAATATAAAATTTCTTAAAGAATTTACCGGCATTGAAAATTTTGCCTTAAATAATAGAAGAGAGAGTATCATAGTGAATGAATACGCACAAATTATCAAGTGGGACGGCAGAAATAAATATCGTCGGGAAATGGAAATTCATCCTCAGCTCCACGTCAGTAAATGGACGCGTGTCTGCACGGTCGGTTACTAAAACCTCGGACATTCAGCAAAATATCTATCAAGTCAAACGCAAATTATTGGCTACCACCCCTATAACAGGTGGAGCTGACGTGTTGGCACCATGGCCAATTAAATGTTGACACGTGTCTTATTTTTACTGTTACATATACAGCTTTTATGTTTTAATTGGTCATGGTGCCAACATGTCAGCTCACCTGTTGGCAGCCAATAATTTCTCCAAGTCAAAACTGATTCTGACATCTCCTCCCTTACACGTGTCTTCTCCAAGATACCGCCGCATCACATCTGAAGGCAGCTGCCTAATTAGCGGGTCCCACCTCGCCACAAATTCTGTTGGTGGAACAAGAATCTTGAAATGGGCCCGCTTAACCTAGCTAGCTGTCTTCACACAAAAATAAACCTAGCTGTCAATTACCCCACGGGTCAACAACAAAGTAAAATCACACTTTGGCCCCCTAACTTTTGTAAAATGCTTATTTTGTCTCAAACTATCAGAGACTGTGGTGATAGTTGTTAAATTCCACATTGGACCGAGTCAAACTCAACGGATCAACATATAGCAATTATTTATATAAATGGGGGTTCCATCCTAAAACCAATTGGTGATAGGAGGAGGTAACTCACTTATATGATGCTCAAATTCAAACACACCACTGATGTAGTATTCTCACAGTGGAGAGATACTTCAACAATAGTGTCGTTGTTAATTGGTTGTCATCATCATATATGACCCAAATTTTATGTTTGAGGGTAAGCATTAAAATTTGTATACATCATTAAAAAATGGAATATACTATTTCAAACGGCTAAATCAAAACAAGTGCCTTTTTTAACATTTAAAATAGCAAAATACCAATGTTTACTGGCTCATTTTTAATTGACATAGTGTCTGTCTGGCTACGATCCAAAAACATTCATTTCTCGCACCAAGAGTCCATGACATGAGACTTCATCCTTGATGGATATACGCCCAATTTGAACCCGTTGACTTCCGAACCGTTGTATTTTTATCGTCCCATTTATGATTGCAAATCGAAACTTCAACCCGGACACTTCGCGAGAACACCAACGGCTCGGACGGGGCCGAAGCGCCCGTCCGACAACGAAGGACTCACCTAGGTGAGGTTGGGTGGCCACACCCGACCTCCCCTAGGGGAGATCGGGTGGACCGACCCGATCTCTCCTAGGAGAGATCGGGTCGGCCAACCCGATCTCTCCTAGGAGAGATCGGGTCGGCTGACCCGATCCCTCCTAGGAGGGATGGGGTTGGCCAACCCCACCCTCCCTAGGAGGGGTTGGCCAACCCCACCCTCCCTAGGAGGGGTTGGGTGCCCTCACCCAACCCCTACCCTTGGGGGTCGGATTCCTCCCCCCCAAGGGTCCCGACACCATCCTCAGACCCCCATGCTCGGTCCACTTCGCCTACCTCCTCCGAATCCTAAGGTCTTAATTATATGCTTAAAGGTTAATTAATTGTGTTTATAGGTTAACGATGTCATTAAGCCACCTTAATGACACCGTTGCCTATAAATACCCCACCTTCACAACTCATTTGATCATCTTGGCTAATTGGACATTTTAGCTCTGACATCTCTCTAACTTTATCTCTCTAGAAATATAATTCTGACTTAGGCATCGGAGAGGGTTCACCAGGCACCACCCCCCCCCCCCCCCCCTCCTCCGTGTCTGGTATTGCCCCTTTTGCAGGGCGAAGGGAGAGAAGAAGAGAAGGAAAGGAAGAAGGACAGAGACAAAGGCAAGGCGACCCGAGAAGACCGAATCACACACATCCCCCGTAAGGAGTGAGATCAAGGCCGATACCCCGTTGACCAAGATCTCATAACTTAACACTTGGCGCCGTCTGTAGGCTTCGAGCAGAAAGCCTGGCTATCACACGAGCTATGACGAACAGTAGGGTGTCCAGGCCCCAACACCCACCTGGGGGCAATGGGCGGAGAAGAGAACCCATACCTCCAGGGAGGCGGCCTAACCCTGGGAAGCAGCCAATGCATTCAGAGCCCCAAGACATACCACAACCTCCTCAGCAACAGAACAATCAGGAGGGAGGACCTTCACGCCCAGCTGGGGCTGAATCCTCCACAGCCTCCACCCCCCGGGCAAGAAGGCCACAGAGAGAAAGAGGACAACAGGGAGTGCCTTCCCAGAACACGGCACCCCCTGAAGGATATTATTATGAGGAGCAGCCCCAAGGGTACCCCTACGGGATGCCGGCACAAAGAGATGGCAACCGCGCCCACACAGCATACGCAAGGGCCCCGGCATACACCCAAGGGACTTACACTGAAGCTCATGAGGAGGAGCAGATCCCAACAGAAGAACATTACTCGCACCCTAGAGCAGGGCAGCGAGAGGAACAGAGAAGGTATTACCAAGAGCCACCCCCAGAGGGAAGGCAAGAATTTATGCCTCCTAGGCAACAGCAGAGCAACAGGGCTTACACCCCGCTGGGAGAGGAAAGACAAGCAAGACCTCCAAGGAGGCAGGACTTCTATGAAGCACCCCAGCAGGCGTATCAAGGGTACACCTACAGTCCATACCAGCAGGGACAAAGAAACCCAATAAGCCCAGTCTACAACTACAATGGGTATCAGAGGGGTTATACTCCGGCACCGGTGATGATCACCCCGGAGGAGATAGAAGCTATGATAACCCGGAAACTGAATGAGTCAAAGAAACCCAGCCTGCATTGCCTAAGTGACAAGACGAACCACCCTTTCACAAGGGAACTGGAGATGAACAGGGTGCCAGACTCCCTACACACAGTGCAAATTGCAAAGTATAATGGGAAGGGAGACCCCCTAGAACATATCCAGCAGCATGAGGCCTCCCTATTTGGGAGGACCACTGATGAAAGATACAAAGCACTCCTTTTCCCAAACACCCTATCAGGGGTGGCCTCACATTGGTTCTTCAGCCTGCCCTCTGAGAGTATCCACTCATGGGAGCAGCTAAAAGCTAAGTTTCTGCAGAGATACCTAGGGGAGAGGAAACTCCTCAAGGGAACAGGCTCCATTGATGACGTGAAACAAGAATACGATGAATCCCTGGCCAGCTACTATACCAGGTTCAACCAGAATATTGCAGACATCCAGGGAGACATCACTGAAGGGGAGATAATCCGAGCCTTTATCAGAAACTTAGGTCGCTTTGGGTCAACATTGGCTGAAAAGATGGCCAAAAAGCCAGCAAGTACCTTGGAGGAGCTTGCAGGGAGAGTTAAAACGCATATTGACCTTGAGAGGCACAGGGCAAGCAAGAAGGCCAAAATTCAGGCAGCCAAGGAGGATACTCAAAGGCCAAACAAAGGAAAGCCACCCCAGGCACCGCAGCAAGCAAGGCAACAAGAGTGGCGTCCGCCGCAGCATGCAAGACAACAAGAGTGGCGTCCCCCACAGCAAAGAAACCAAATGGGTGAACCCTTAAAGGCTAGAGAAATCAATGTTATTAAGTTCATCCCACTGAACGCCACTCCAGCCACCGTACTCAGAGAGATGCGGAACCAAAAGCTATGGTCACCCCCTGCACGGTGGAGAGCCCCAATGGTAGGAAATCACAAGGATAGATGGTGTGACAACCACGAGGCTTATGGTCATGACACAAATGAATGCTTTAGCTTAAAGCTAAGCATAAACAACATCGTCCAGAGGGGAGAACTGAAGCAGTTCGTAGACCATGGGGGCAATAGTATGCAGCTGGGGCCACCACAGAAAGACAAGGGCAAGGAAAAGATAGAATATAACCCTCCACCCAACAAAAGAGGAGTCATCAATATGATACATGGAGGAGCAGCATCAGGAGGCCCAACTGCTAATGCAAGAGAGGTCTATGCATCCAAGCTAAGCTCAGTGCCAAGGTGGAGAAAAAGGCCAAGAGAAGGAGAAGAAGTGAAGATAGAGTTTTCGGAGAAGGACAAAAGCCACATCGTCTTTCCACACGACGATGCTCTAGTTATTACTTTAGATATTGATAATTTTGATGTAAAGAGAATTTTGGTGGATGGAGGCAGCTCAGCTGACCTCCTAAGCCTGAGAGTGTTGGAAGAGATAGGGAAAACCAAAGGAGACATCAATCCGGTCAACTTCCCTCTAGTTGGCTTCTCAGGGGCAACAAGTTACCCCCTGGGGATGATAACATTGCCAGTGACCATGGGCCAAGGATGGACCCAGCTGAAGGTAAATGTCAATTTCTTGGTGGTTGAAAGCCTGGGAGCCTACAATGGGATCCTAGGAAGGACAACCATAAATCCATATGAAATAGTGCCATCCACTGTTCACCAGAAGCTGAAGTACATTACGGAGAACGGAGTGGGAGAGGTCCTGGGTGATCAACGCACCGCAAGACAATGCTATGTCAATTCAATGAGACATGGATCACACAGGACAGACACAGTGGCTATGGTCATGGCAGGAGCCAACCAGGAAGGAAGAAAGAGGGGAGGAAGACAAAAGCAAGGAAGGAGGAGGAATGGAGTGACACTCCGCCTGAGCAGGCAATTTTTTCAAACAGTGCCTACAAGGAGACACAGGGGCAAGGCTGTGAAGGTGACATCCATACCTTGGCAGCCAGACACCACAATAGGGAACAGAACAAGGGACTCCATCCTAAGGGGCTTTCGCTACATAGACGATATCAAGCAAATGCCGCAGGAGTCTATATCAAGTTATTTCAAGAGATTCTTTGATTATGGTGCCAACATGGGCATCACAAGGGGAGAAGCAGTCAGAGCATTCATCAGAAACATGCATCCAAGCTCATTCGAGGCCTATGGAGGGCTCTATGAGATGGTTATGACGAGCACAATGAGAGAGCTCAAGACAAGGCTGGATAGGGCATTTGAACAAGAAGGGGAACAGTTGGATGAGGTTCCAGAGAAAGGAAGAGAAGCAGACACATTGGGAGGAGGTGTCAATTTCACATTCACACCTCTCACACTCAGCATAGAAGAAATCTTCCACAAGCGCCTCAAGCAAGAGCTGCCAGCATGCAGGGAGGAAAGCAAGGCCTTCCTTGGTAAGGATGCACAGGGTTGGTGCGAATATCACGGGACCTGGGGGCACCGAACCAACAACTGCATTGTCTTGAAGGTGGAAGTGGAAGAAATGATCTACAATGGAAGCTTCAAAGAGTACGTGGCAACAGACACAGTGACCACCCCATATCCTTAGTTTCATATCTAGCATTCTGCATGTTTTAGCTTTACAAGCTTTTCAAAAAACAACTCTTGAGAAGGAGAACTCACGAAGTTACTCCAACTCTACAACTCTTTGATTTCCTACAAAGGATGTCTTGGTGCACCAAGGCATCCCGAGTGTACAAAAACATGAATGCTCCTAAGAGAGTAGTAGTTATTCAAAAGTATTTACCAGTGAATGTGATGTTACAATCACCAAGTTATCCTTACACAGATATGACTTCAAGTCAACAACCTTCGACGCCCCCAAGAGCGTATCTTGAGAGTAGTCTTCGTACTACGACATTCGACGCCCCCAAGAGCGTATCTTGAGAGTAGTCTTCGTACTACGACATTCGACGCCCCCAAGAGCGTATCTTGAGAGTAGTGTTCATACTACGACCTTCGACGCACCAAGAGCGTATCTTGAGAGTGGTTTCCAAAAACTACGAACTTCGACGCCGCCAAGAGCGTATCTTGAGAGTAGTGTTCATACTACAACCTTCGACGCCCCCAAGAGCGTATCTTGAGAGTAGTTATTACACTACGACTTCGACGCACCAAGAGCGTATCTTGAGAGTGGTTTCCAAAAACTACGAATTCGACGCCCCCAGGAGCGTATCTTGAGGTGGATTTGCAACCCACCAGATTCGACGCCCCCAAGAGCGTATCTTGAGGTAGAAAAAACACTACCAGTTCGACGCCCCCAAGAGCGTATCTTGAGGTAGATTTCAAACTACCAGTTCGACGCCCACCAGGAGCGTATCTTTGGTCTAACCTGAGCCCTCCGGGAGCCTATCCTGTGAAACGTTAAGTGCCGTCCGAGAGCCTGTCTCGTGAACAGTTTGACACCCGTCAAGAAGGTATTGTATTGGTGGACTAACCTGTGCCCTCCGGGAGCCTATCCTGTGAAACGTTAAGTGCCGTCCGAGAGCCTGTCTCGTGAACAGTTTGACACCCGTCAAGAAGGTATTGTATTGGTGGACTAACCTGTGCCCTCCGGGAGCCTATCCTGCGAAACGTTAAGTGCCGTCCAAGAGCCTGTCTCGTGAACAGATTTCGACGCCCACCAAGAGCGTATCTTTGGTCTAACAGTACAACGTATACCGTGTAAGGGGTATCAGAAGAGATCATCATACCATGCTTAGAAGGATACCATGCTTAGAAGGATACCATGAGAAAGAAATTTCTAAGTAAAGTAATGTGAAGAACAAGTAATGTTTTTTCTTTATGAAGTGACAGGTATAACATGGAGGAAACCACGAAAGAAGGATAAGTAAAGGAAATATATCAAGGGAAGGGTCCATACTCAAAGAGCCATACACAAGGCATAGGGAGGCATCATGAGAAGAGATATATACAAAAGCATGAGAAGCACTAATATAAAGGCAAACAAACCACGTAGTCAACAACACAATGCGGCAAAGGAAAGTAACAACAAACACCATCACAATCTCAAAAGACACTCAACCCATAGAAGGGGAGAAGGAGTGGAGTTATATATACAAGGATAGTATGAGATAAACAACTCAGTCAGAAGCCTCGGGGGAGTCACCCTCACCCCCTGAAGCTGAACCGCCACCGGAAATAGATGAGGAAGAGGAATCTGAGGTACCAATCTCCACAGGTGTAGCATCCACCTGGGCTGGGGCAGCCTCGTCTGCGACAGCAGCCTGACCCATCAGAACAGTCGCGTAGCCAGCGGCATATGGCCCAAAGTCACCAAGGTCACCAAACGGGAACTGAGGATCAATCCGATATATGTGATCAACCAGATACTCACCGAACTGGTTCATCTCCTGGGTGAGACGCGTGCTATAATCGGCGGTGAAGGCAGAGGAAGCCTTGTACTCAGATACCGCGATAGCCCTCTCCTCCGCCCGACACTTAGTCTCCAGCTTCTGCAGCTCCTCAGAATGAAGCGACGCGGCAACCTCAGCTTCCCGACGCAAACTGCCCACAGTGGCTTCAAGCAAAGACACCTGGCTCTGGAGCTCCTGCAACCTCAAATCAGATATACGTGCCTTCTCGGCAGCAGTAGCGACCTCCGCCTTGAGAGAGACCTGGCTGTCCTCTAGGGTCTTCCTCTCGTCAGATAACTCGAGCACGAGCGAGGACATGTTAACCATGTCAGATATACCCTAACAACACATACAAAAGGGTGAATAACCAAAAGATAGCCATTATGGAAGTAATGAAAGGAAAGCAAGGAACAACTCACAGGTGCATAACGAGAGAGCACCCCCTGGACAAAGCGCCGAGTCTCCCCAGGAGACTTGGGCGAAGCAACACGATCGCCAGGGGGGACGGCGCCGCGAAGTACGCGGACGCCAACCTCAGGAGTCCGCAGAGAGGAGGTGCTATCGAGGTGGAACTCCTTCAGACCAGCGAAGGGAGTCCACTCAGACCCAATAACATCTTCATCAGTCAGCCGTGAGAAATCCTTCCGACTTAAAGTCGGAGGCCCACCTACACAAGCAAAGCAAGTCAAAGGATAGTATAAACATAGAAGGATCAGTAATAAGGTAAAGATTATACCTGAGGACCGCGCCCTCGGCTGGGGGGCAGGGGAACCACCACCAACAGGTCCCTTCCCTTTGTCAGCTAGGGAAGGCACCTCTTCGACCACCATCTCCTTATCACGAGATAGGGTCGGAGGACGAGCAGTAGGAGAAGCAGGATCCACAGCCTTCTTTCTTTTAGCAGCCGAGACCCCGGCCTCAGAATCAGACCTCCGCGGTTTGGATTTGGAAGGTCCAGAGTCTCTGCCAACGGAGACGACCCTCTCAGTCACCAAGGGGGAGCGCCCTAGCAAGGTAAGAAAAACAAGATAAGGAAAACATAAGTTACACCATAAAGAAGCAAATAGAAGATAGCATACCAGAGGCTCCAGCCTTCTTCCCAGGCAGGGGGGATTTCTTCAAAGCAGAACTGGAAGGAGCCTTCCTCTTGCTCAGATCAACAGGGGCTCCCTGCATGTTATAGGTTTTTCCATGAAACCAACCTACAAAGGAAGAGCAGAAGGTAAATAAAGATGGAAAGACCAAGTGACATACCGAACCCCCGGAGTCAGGAGTCAGACTGATCCCGGCCTCATAAAGATCCGTCTCAGTCACTAAGGACACGGGACAGTAAGACCGGGTCCTGTTGCTCTCGTGTATGATCTTCATAGTCTTCAAGTCATCCGAAGAAAACTCTCCAAAAGCAGGCCAACCGTCGGACCGATCTTCATTCAAGACCGACCAAGTGACATATCGGTCCGTAATGAAGAAGTAGTGTTTGGCCCAGTGACTGGCCGAATTGTCACTCTGGGTCACGAAACGGAGGGAGGTATCCCACTCGATCCCACTCAACCCGAAATCAGAGAATCGGGGATCTTTGAAGGTCGGATGGCGAGTCACGAAACTCGCAAACCCCACCCTCGTCCGGTACTGGAACCGATAGAAGCATCGGAATAGAGTGAGAGAGTACTTCCAGGAGTACCAATGGCACAATACCCGGAAGCCCACCCAGACACGGAGGGCACTGGGGGCAAGGTTCACAGGAGAAATCCTGAAAAACCTGCTCAACTCTATAAGCTCGTCACAGTAAGGCAGTCTCAGCCCGAATCGGATCTGAGAAGGGTATACGGCGACCGTCCCTATGGGAGGCTCCGTCACCGTCGCCCGAGTGTTCCCCAAGGAGGGGAGAAAAGGATACAGAGGTTCATCTAGAGGACAGATATTTCCTAGAGTGACATGTTCGTTGTAATCGGCCCTAGTGAGAAGGTTCTCTGACAGGATAGCAAGACCTAAGGCAAAGGTAGCAGGAAACCCCAAAGCACAAATCAAATTTCGACTAACACCCCAAGGAAGGCCACGGTACTAAGCTAGCAATAGAAAAGAAAATAACGCGACCGAAAAGGAAGAGAAAAGGGAACTCACTCATCCTTCGGAGAATACGGCGTCTCTGAAGAGTCTGCGTACGTGGACACCACCAGGAGTATAGTACCTATCACGACACGACAAGTATCAAGATGAGAAAAATTTCCGAAGAACCGGAAATACTCCGACACCCGACCAACGACGACAGTCAAAGATCCAAAGACACACAACAAAGGTAGTCAGCACAGGTCAAGAACACTACAACGACCAAGTCAAATAATTTTATCCAAGCCTAAGGTCGGGTTTTGGAAAAAATTACCATTATACCCTCCAACAAGGATTAATACACCAACGGCGGCACAACATCAAATTCAAGACCAAGATAACCCAATCGGACAAGAAACCACATCCGAACGACCGGCAAACATTTTTCCCCAAAATCCGCAATTACCAACGGCTATCTACGGCAATCCCACATTTAATCAAACATCGGCAATCAAGCATCGGCAATCAAATATCAACGATTCAAAATCGACATTTGGTACGGCAACGAAAAGGAAAAGAGCGAACCTTTGGAAAACCCGACCCGATGTGATAAACGGGTCCGGAATTCGAATTTCGAAGCCGATTGAAATCAGCCCCTCGCCGGAGTTCTAATCCCGCCGTCGCCGGAGTCGTTCCCGGCCGTTCCCCCGTCGCCGAAGTTGGCTCCAAACCTCGCCGGAGCTCCCAGTCCCACCGTCGACTATTCTGGCCGAGGATAGAGCTGCTGTCGCCGGAGGAAAGCTCACCGTCGAAGCCTCCCAGCGCCGCTGCTCGCCTGGTCGCCGCCCTCAGTCGACCGCCGATGTCGAGCTAAGCTCCACTTCCGCCAGCAGCAGCTTCGACGTCGCCCTGGTCTGCCGGTCCGTCCCGCCTCTGCGTCGCCGTCCACCAGTCGCCGGAAATTGAGTCGCCGCCGGAAAATGCTGATCCACCGGTAGCCTTCGCCTGCACTGGTGGCCTCCTTTCACCGGAATTGCTGGTCGGATTTCTGTCTCGTGATGGAAATTCCGGCCGGCCCTAACCTTGGGGGTGCTCTCAAACTTGCCTTGCTCTCCAAGGGTGAGTGGAAAAAGAAAGATGGTGGCTATGGTGGCTATGGTGACTATTGGAGGTATTTCTCTAACTCTCCTCTTTTATGTTAAAAGATGATAGGGTTTTTTAGGGGTTTTAATCACCACCATCCATCTGGCCTTAAGTAAAATCTAAGGGCCAAGAAAAGATCATCTTTTTTATCCCTTTCACCTATAGCTAAGTATATTCCCATACTTAGAGAAATTATCAAGTTAGTTTTATTTTTGAAATATTCCATACTTAGGAAAATTTTTGGCCAAAATTAATTTTTCCTCACTTAGATGAAATCCCGGCATGAATTGGAAGCGTAAGTTATTTAGTTGCACTCGTATCACACCCCGGTGCAAGTGGTTATTTTTTGAGTATACACCTGTAGCAAAGATAAGTTTATTACTCCCGCCTCAGACGGACGCGTGCCTAGGCACACGTCCGTGCTATTCTGACGTTTACAATTCCTCTATCTCATTAGACAGGGGGGCAGGGTCAGACGCACGCATCTAAGGGTAAGCAAGCATTCAGACAAAGAAGGTAAAACCCCGGTTTCAAATTGCGCGTATCATACCATCCTGAAATAGAGTCAATCAAGGGTTAGGCCATTGGTTGACTCGGGGGCATGTGATGGATATACGCCCAATTTGAACCCGTTGACTTCCGAACCGTTGTATTTTTATCGTCCCATTTATGATTGCAAATCGAAACTTCAACCCGGACACTTCGCGAGAACACCAACGGCTCGGACGGGGCCGAAGCGCCCGTCCGACAACGAAGGACTCACCTAGGTGAGGTTGGGTGGCCACACCCGACCTCCCCTAGGGGAGATCGGGTCAGCCGACCCGATCTCCCCTAGGGGAGATCGGGTGGACCAACCCGATCTCTCCTAGGAGAGATCGGGTCGGCTGACCCGATCCCTCCTAGGAGGGATGGGGTTGGCCAACCCCACCCTCCCTAGGAGGGGTTGGGTGCCCTCACCCAACCCCTACCCTTGGGGGTCGGATTCCTCCCCCCCAAGGGTCCCGACACCATCCTCAGACCCCCATGCTCGGTCCACTTCGCCTACCTCCTCCGAATCCTAAGGTCTTAATTATATGCTTAAAGGTTAATTAATTGTGTTTATAGGTTAACGATGTCATTAAGCCACCTTAATGACACCGTTGCCTATAAATACCCCACCTTCACAACTCATTTGATCATCTTGGCTAATTGGACATTTTAGCTCTGACATCTCTCTAACTTTATCTCTCTAGAAATATAATTCTGACTTAGGCATCGGAGAGGGTTCACCAGGCACCACCCCCCTCCTCCGTGTCTGGTATTGCCCCTTTTGCAGGGCGAAGGGAGAGAAGAAGAGAAGGAAAGGAAGAAGGACAGAGACAAAGGCAAGGCGACCCGAGAAGACCGAATCACACACATCCCCCGTAAGGAGTGAGATCAAGGCCGATACCCCGTTGACCAAGATCTCATAACTTAACAATCCTAAATGAGTAAATGCGGCTTCAGTTGGTCTAATTTGAATTGAATGTAAGCGAATTGGTCCTAATATCAGCAGTTATGTGATACATCGTGATTAGGGATATAATCGTTGTTTTGAGAGCTAACATCTCTTCGTAACCACTAATGGTATCTATCTAGAACGTCTAAGTTGGACTAAATTAATCTCGAATATATAAATGTCGTGCGGACTAATCTTATCGTAATAATATATGTAACTTAATTAATAATAATAATTAATTATTAGTAAATTTAAACAAAAAAAATATAAACTCGTGACCCGAGAAAATCAACCTTGATTTTTCCACGAAATTAAAAATCATCGCCACCTAAATTCGGTAATGATGTTGGTTTAAGATTTCAACATAATTAATTATTATGAATCTATTAGCCGTGTCATGTCGATAAGGTGATGTCGCCTCGTGTCCCCAAGGCATCTACACGTGGTACTTAATCGTAGTGACACACCCCAGATGGACGGTCAAGATTGGCTTCGAATCCATCAATTATTATTATTTATTGAAAAAATATCAGACCATGCCCGTTGCGTTGACGGGCAGCTGCCCGTATGGCTGCGTGTCCCACCCCAATCGAAAGGTTTCTTTCAGAATAGGTTCTTCTTCTATCCTCCCCTCCCCCGCTATAAAACACTAACATAGTTCTTCTCCATGCTTACATTTCTTCCGTTCTTCTCTTCTTCTTCATCTTCACTTGGATTATACATTTGCGTCAGATAGGGTTTCGATTGGACGTTCGTGGTCGTGTTTCAACAGCCTCAGCATCATAATCCGTCCTAATGGCCGAAGTTTGCTTTGGAGAAGCGGAGTCATCGACGGCGCCGCTGCAGTCCGCCACCTCGCGAAGTTCTGCAATCAGAATTATGCTGGAGTTCAACATCTCCGCCGAAGCCGCTGCTCTCATATCACCGCCGGTTGATGCACGGAAGCGGCGGAAAATTGACAGCCATCCTGCGATTAGCCGTAGCGGTTTAGTCGATGGTCAATTCTCAGCGAAGGCGGAATCTCAGATCGCCGTTGTCAGCAGTTCAGCAGCAGTATCAGATCTGCGCGAGAGATCTAGATCTGAGGCGGTGGAGCCGTCTCCTGCTGCAGAGAGGAAGCCGAAGTTCGGATTCACGTCGGTTTGCGGTAGACGTAGAGACATGGAAGACGCTGTTTGCGTACAACCTTCATTCTGTGAAAACCGGAACAATCGAGAGTCGCAGTTCTTTGGCGTTTACGACGGCCATGGCTGCTCTCACGTCGCGGTCAGATGTAAGCAGAGGCTTCACGAGATACTTAAGGAGGAGATCCGACTCTCCGGAGACTCTATTGACTGGAAAGAGACCATGGAGCGCAGCTTCTTAAAGATGGACGACGAGATTCACGATTGGAGCAAAGCCACCTCGGCGTCCAACTACCGGTGCGAGCTTCAGTCACCGAACCGCGACGCCGTCGGGTCCACCGCCGTCGTATCCGTCGTTACTCCGACGAAGATCGTGGTCTCCAACTGCGGCGATTCACGCGCTGTGCTCTGCCGGAGCGGCGCCGTCCTTCCTCTCTCCTCTGACCATAAGCCGGATCGGCCGGACGAGCTGGCACGGATCGAGAACGCGGGTGGAAAGGTGATATACTGGGACGGTCCGCGCGTGCTCGGGGTCTTGGCCATGTCCAGGGCCATCGGAGACGGGTACCTGAAGCCATACGTAGTGGCGGAGCCGGAGGTGAGTGTAACGGAACGGAGTGCGGATGATGAGTGTCTGATCCTGGCGAGTGACGGGCTGTGGGACGTAGTATCAAACGAGAGTGCATGTGGGATCGCCCGGATGTGCTTGAGGTCGCAGAAGAAGCAGCGGGCCTCAGTGACGGTAGAGGAAGGAGGAGGCTCCGACAAGGGGTGCTTGGACGCTTCGATGCTGCTGACGAAGCTGGCTCTTGCTAGAGGGAGCACTGATAATGTGAGCGTGGTGGTAGTGGATTTGAGAAAACAACGGCAGAAGAAACAGCAGCCGCAGCAATAGCCAGCCCCTCCGTTCTGTCCTCTGCTATACTATACTCATTGTATAGTGAAATTTAATTTTTAATTAATG
Organism: Clarkia xantiana subsp. parviflora; assembly: GCA_036873135.1. Taxonomy (NCBI): domain Eukaryota; kingdom Viridiplantae; phylum Streptophyta; class Magnoliopsida; order Myrtales; family Onagraceae; genus Clarkia; species Clarkia xantiana. The sequence goes on from JAPTYO010000012.1 coordinate 19,843,535, forward strand.
AAAAAAATACAAAGAAATGGCCAACTATATATATATACGCCTTAATTATACTGTGGACATTCATTCTCTCTGGATCAATTCAGTTATATTAATTCTCCCTCCATCTCCAGGAAAACCCACCCCTCTGGAGTTTTCTTCGAAGGAATGGGCTTAGCTTTCTCCTGCACCAACGTTAAACTCAATCGGAGAGAGGGGGTCTAAATCGTCGTCAAAATTCAAAGCTAGCTAGCTAGCTTTATATCATCATACTTAAAAGTGTTCATCAAAGGCCTGCCAGTCTGCCTGTCTCCACCTTAACTCCTCATTCCTGCCTGCATCGCACCTTACTACCACCATGTCATCTTCATTCCACTAGTATCTTATTAGCTAGTACCACTAATAAGCCATCCAGTTAGATCTACCATTACTTAGATCTCTACCTACGGTTTCCCCGGTTAGTTTTCTGATTGTAGGATATTGCACCCATACGGGGTGCTAGTGTAGGTCTCAGAGAGAGATCGGGGACCGTTGTGTCGAGTCCCCAAAGTCGACAATCGCTCCATAAAAATAGCGGGG